>JAMKCF010000002.1:4641221-6123721 GCA_023634235.1 Pisaster brevispinus | reverse complement strand
CTGGATTCCGGTTCCAGAGGACCGTGTTACTGAACTATAAGATATCGCCCAACTCACAAGGCCGGACGGCCACTTCAAGGTGAGGGCTACAACCCATATCAACTGTCACAAGAGGCACGTTGCCAGCTACTCCTGGAGCTGGCAACGTGCCCAACGTGCCCAGGGCCCAATATAATGTATATGGTTACCGTGTGTGTACTCGTGCGTAAGTAACTTTGTTTTCTTTGCATAGAAAGCTGCCACACATTTGAAGCGCTTGCCCTGATAGCAAAAACAAATGGTGATTGCAAGCACACAATTTGACGGTATGCAGAGCAGTGCAATTGAGCCTTGGTCTCATCAAATCATTTTCGGACCCAAAAGCGGGTGGTAATATCGTTAACAAACTAAAAACAAATTAATAATAGTGCGCAAAAAAATGATTTACTTGTGGGGCATCGAATAACCAACAACTACAGCATCCCAACTGACACAAAATAGTGCCCTTTTATCTAGTTTGTCAAAATATAAATGTAAAGTAGTCCCTCAAAATGGTGGGACGTTGAAGTCTTCAGGAATCCAAATGTTGGTGTACTTCTGGAATTCCGTAAAACCGAAACTGTAGAACTAATACCGCATTCACGTAAAGAGCCAATTTGATAAAAGAAAAAAGAAAAAACAAGTAATGTGTTTACTTACAAACAATGTTATAGTCCCTTTTTTCCTTCCATATTTTTAATTTCAGATGAAGATTACCTCAACATTGGTCCTTGTTTTTGGATTAATGGAAATTCAGTTCATGGTGGCCACAGTTGCAGTTTCACCCGATCCCGATGTGACGTGTAATTCCTGCTGCCAGGGCCGAGACGGAATACATGGAATTCCCGGATCAAACGGGAACCATGGGCCAGTGGGTCCTAGAGGTGATGCAGGCTCTCCTGGTGAGGTTGGTGAATCCGGGACTAAAGGTGACAAGGGGTCAGATGGACTGGTTGGTGAACAAGGCGCTAAAGGGGACTATGGACTGAAGGGAGAGCAGGGAGTCGGTCAACCAGGGAAACAAGGACCTCAAGGTATGCCTGGGATGGATGGTTTGAAGGGGGAGAGAGGTGAACATGGACCAGGTGAACATGGACCAGCTGGACAGACTGGTGAAGCAGGTGAATGCAGTACGCGACGGTCCGCCTTCACTGCAGTGAAGAAAAAACACTTCAGCCCTTCATCCGACTATGATCCTCTGCCCTTTGAAGAGTTACTCTTTTCAGAGGAAGGAACTGATTTCAACTTGAGTAACGGCACGTTTACATGCACTGTGCCTGGGATATACGTCTTCATGTTCTCAGTCCTGAAGTCAAGTGGGTCTTACATGTTTGTTCGTCTGATGAAGAACGATATCATCATTGTTACAGGGCATGTACAGGCTGAAGGTTCCCATCAATTGAGCAGCAGTGCGGTTATTCTCCTGCACTATGGAGATCAAGTTCACTTAGCTGTAGACGATCCAGTATATAGTGACTCAAGCCATTACACGTCTTTTACTGGATTCCTGTCGTACGAAATATAAAACAAATAAAAAAGAGATACACACGAAAACGAATATAAAAAAAATAGACGATGCTGTAATACAAACGTACAAAATTGTCATGTGTGATTTTATTTGTTTAAATAATGTTTTAAATTTAAACAATAAGTTAATCGGCAAAGGCGATTAAACCTAAACGTAATGTATTTTTTTTATTTGTTTGTACGTTTGGGGCGTTTTAGTTTTTAATTTATCCCCTTAAAAGTTTATACCATTTGTTAAAATTGAAAAAAAAAAACGTTAAAGACGTAAGTTTTTAAGTCCATGCGCAATGATGAGACTTAGATGACGATTTAATTGCATTACTTTTCCTTAAAAGGGGAAATGGGCATGTAAACAAATGTATTCTTTAAAAAAGGCAAACATTTACCTTGCAGTGCGGATATACGTAACATTTTGATATGTTCGGCTCACCTACTAAACTGTCATGCAATCGTATTGCATCTCGGTTATGAATTAGTTTTTACATCAGTATCGTTCGCATTACCACGAAGAGGGGCTGGATACGTTCGTTTCCTATAGCAAGTAGTCAATAACCCCTCAGAGGGGCTAGAGTTGTTTATTATGTGTTAATTAAGCAAGTAAATGTAAGCAGACAAACACCAGTAACAACTTGAAATACATTGACCTTCTACATACAGGTTGAATAAACATAATCCATGATGCCAACCGGTTATGAATTTTTTTTTTATTAGAAAACAAATGCTTAAAACAAAATTATCAAACAAAGTTAAAAAAACGTAGGGTCCCATTGGAAGATTGCCATCGTAATAGTTGACCTCTGTTGACAACTTGTTTTTTTACAATTTGACCATATATAATGATAAGAGGTCGGAATGTTTTGTGTTATTATGATAAAGCTAGGGGTAAACAAAATGGTTCGGTACATTGAGCCCCCTCCTCCCACCCTCGGTCTCGATAGGTTGAAATAAGAAAATTGTGTCTCCTCCGAGTTACATGTCGGTACAATGTTTGATGTAATTTCATTGTAAATTCGAGGCACTTCTAGGTCCCGCAGCTGTCTCAACAAATCGCTAATGGGTGCATAACTCTATCAAATATTTTTTGTATTTACTCCATCTTCCCAGATAATCGCATTCCATTGCATTGTACATCATTTCAAATGATAAACATTGACAACTCATTCGATATTCCTTTGTTACTACGTGGTTTCTTATGTTTAATATTGTAACTAGCCTAACGCCAACAAGACGAAGAAATCAATAAACCTGAGTGACACCATCAAACAAAGCTTACACTCAAACACCATCGCTCTTGAGTGTCAGTTTGTTATTAGCGTGTAATACGTTTTATGTGGACAACCAAATCACTTTTTAGACGCCCAAAAGCACAGGATATAAACTTTGTTGACTAAATAAAACCAATTCAAGCACATGTGTATTTAGATAAGCCCAAATAAAACAGCAACGGAGGCTATTAAAGCATTGTAATTTATCTGCCAATCAACAAAATATTGGACTATACCATTTGTTTACATAACTTAGCAATAACATAAACATATGATACGTCTTGACTGACTTGTCAAATAATGGGCTTTACTTTTGTTTGAACAAAATGATTAAGTATATTCAGGAATGTTTGTGATGAATTGATCGAAGCGTCATTGGCATTTATCGTTTTAAATACGCAACAATTCCTCTCTGGAGTTTGCAGATCCATCTGTTGATGCTGCTCGATGACGTCATGAGTCAAACTTTACTGCAAGAAATATATATTAAATAATTGTATTTGAAACCGTTTTAACGTGAAGTTAGAGACTTGTACCTGTAACCCCCTTGTCGTTGAGACTTTTTGTTCTGGAGAATGAGTTGATCACAACAACGAATTTGAATGTGAATTCACAGTTGTTGTTGTTGTTTTTTTTTGTTTTTTTTTGTAACAGAAAAATAGTGTTTACGTCAAAGGTTGTCGGAGTCACATTTTTTATAACTTATGAAGTGTTAATTGCTTATTAGCTTATTAAACTACTACCTGGGCGGAACGTGGGAAACCGGCCGCACAACTACTTTCGCTTAGTGGATCGGATCGAGAGTACTTCTCGATGTTATCTTCACTGCCGCGGAGTGAGCTCCATTTTTCGTCCTACCATCCGCCCAGTTAGTAGTAGCTGGACTGCTGTCTTCAGAACTAAGTTGTCTCCCAAAGTAGTCATCCGATTTCCAGAAATCTACTCCGCAGTTTTAAAATACAAAATCAAGACCAAGTTCCCTAAGAACAAATTCACACAGCTAGTTTACATATACATGGTGTTACCGCAGCCCGTATTTACATTGGTTTTTATCTTGTAATGATTGTACATTGTTTCGTTTATTATGAATCGTAAGGAAAATATAAACACTATCATTATGGACAAAATTAGTTTGCGTTTCAGCTACTTGGCCCAAACCCGTCATAATAGTATAAACAATTAAGATATTTACTAAATAAAAATTAAATAAAAAACAACAACAAGTATTACGCATTTGCTAATTGTAATACAAATTACGGTATATGAATCTCTAAGTTTTGCCATGATCTGAGGTATAATTCGAGAACTTTGATGTGAAGACTAGTTTAAGGTCATATTTACCAAATTGGTTTCGTACATGTTAACATGTAAATTTCCCTCATACCTGTAGATGCAAAAAAGCGAAATGTGTTTCCTGATGTCATCCAAGCATTTTACTTATTTATTTTTGATTTGCATTCAGCAGCACCCAATTAATAAAATAACAAGGGGCTTTTTGTTTAAACACCTGTTTTATTACTGTAGGTAGGGCCACAGTTTGTAGAATTGTTCAACATATTGCTATGTGCGAAATAATAATAATAATAAAAAACATGGACTTAACAATAAACAAACATAATAACGTGTGAAAGTTGATAGCACTTACTACTTGCTGAAAAGTTACACACTCTCAAAGTTTTGCTTAAAAATAACGTCTTATCCATCCACGTTTAGCGAGGTGACTGCGAGTACCAAGCGCATCTCTGGACCCAACATTTGCAAACAGAAACCAACCCTCGGTAATCAGAGAAACGATTGTGTGCAGGAGTTTTTTCTCAGATTCCATTTTAATTTCATTTTGTTTTGTAATCAACAGGAGCATTTCAGACGAAAAAAAAACAATAAATAAATACAGGATGCTTACTACCATTAATTACCACCAGAGTCATTTCCAGTTAATACGTGTAAACTTTAATGTATTAGACCACAGTTGTTATTTCACACAATTCGGGGCAAGCTTCTGTTTACATTGAATAATTGTGTAAGACACAACAGTATATTGATATATTTCCAATTTACTGTCATAAAACACTCATCTTTCTCCGGTCCACACCTAACAATACTCACGTGAATGTTCCCCGTGCAAACAACGCTCTGGGTCAAAATGATTGGTGATATGTTAGTTAATCCCTTCTTTCTTTATAAGACCCACCTCTATCCATCAATTGTGTGAGCTATGATCTTGACGGAATGGCACCTTATAAACAAAATGTAGGTGTTATGTTATGTTAGTTTGAGCGGTGGCACTTCGATACGCAGTTGTCACTAGGACGAGCAGTCTCAACAAAGTAACTCGTGGTATTGGATGACGGTGTACTGTAACAAGTAGGTTCCATTATTAAACATTGAAGAGATGAAATTCAAACACAAAATTACTACTTTGAGTCAAAACTTTTGTCTAACCGCGTCGGCACAAATGCGAGTTTAAATGACCATGGCCAACTCGGTTAAGCACCGTTTTCAAATTTAAACCAGTGCAACTCAGGTACTTTGTCAGAAAATAGCTCTGGATCATCACCTTTAAACAAAAATGTTGAGTTTATTACCATATGATTTAAAAACAGTAAGCCAAGAGAAAGAGTCGGTCAATTCCATGTTCGTCACGTGCGTCCGTTGTGGCGCCCTTTTGAATACTTGTTGTAATTTGGTTAGCATTTATTCCAAGCAAATTCAGTTTTCACCGCAGTTTCAAGGATCTGCCCACCCTGATTATGAGTTGATAAATTCCCAGTCTTAACATGTTATAGTAAAACACGTTTTAATTCTTCATTTATGTAATTATTATAATTAGTTTTTTGCATATTTTGATTCAAATTATGGATGCTTTCTGCGCCAGTGATAAACACAAATATAACTCACTGTTATTATTGGGTGTACTGTTCGTCTGTAAATAAGTTTCACTTCAATGTCAAAAGTACGTTTATACAATGTTTAATTTTCCAAGTGATTTTAGACAAATTACAGTTATTTAAACTGATAAGGCCTATAATTTTAACGGAAACACAAGCGCATACTGTACCGCTTGTCATTCGTATGAGGCAAGTTGTGTGTAAAATAATTAAAACGGTAAGAAACATAAAACTACAGTTACATACTTACTTTGAATGGAAACACATATGCATAATGTACCACGTGTTTTTTGTACGAGGCAAGTTGTGTATCGAATCATTAAAACGCTAAGAAGCATTAACAAACAGGACAGACCACAACAGTTAGATAAAGATCTAAGATCTGAATCAAATCCAGCAACGCCAACTTGTATTCCCCGCCCGAAAAACATACCCAACCAACTTGTACTCATACCAACTCGTACGCTTGCCAACATGCCAGTCAACTTGCCACTTGTGCCGACTCTTCTTTACTGTCGTAGATCGCGCGCGCGGGCGCGTGTGGGTATTTGTGAGGAGGGGGTGGCTTTATACATCCGATCACACCAAGGCGTCTTTCAGAAAGCTAGTAGATATTTTAGTGAATTCTTCCGATACCACGATAAATTACTTTGCCAGTGTCATGCTTTGCTCACTGCTGCCTATGAGGAAGTGGTTGTTCACAACATACACGTAGCATCTTACCTTATTTCGAAATAAGCGCGCGCAAGCGTGACGCGCGTTACGTCATTGAAGTTAGTACGCGTTTACGTCACTGAAGTAAGAACACATCTGTCTCGATGCCGGCACTTTGAGACGATTTCGCTTTTCTTATTCAGTGTACCTTGGTCTGGCCTAAAAATGATTATTTACTTCTCTGCTACACACAAATTACATCTCTTGTTTACGTTAGAGTATGGCAGCGCTTTCTGAACAATGTCCCATTTAATTTCATAGAATTTCCCTTCGTCCTTTAAGTCTCATATATGTTTACTTAGCTCTGTTTGTGCCCTCATGCTCTCGGATCTGAATGACTTCTTGTGATTCGCCAGTCTCGCCTTGAAGGTTGTGGACGTCAGCCCGACGTATGCCTCCTTCCTGCCTTCGCTCGTGACGGTGGCCTGGTACACAATGTTCTTGCTGAGGCACTCCCCGTTCAGCTGGCATTTGACATTGCGGCGGCAACTGCATGTTCTACCACCGACGTCGTCCTCTTGTTTACCTTCTGTTTGTTGATTGACCGGATCGTTGCCTTCATGTTCGGCATGCAGTTGTATGATACCTTTACTGTGTTCCTGTTGAGCCCTTTGTGAAGCTTATGTTCCTCGGGGAAACATTATCAGGAGGAATTATCTGGACTACACGTTCTTAACATTGCGGATTTTGAGTGCGTGCATGCGGTGTGTTTTGATTGCTCTCGTACTACCACGAATTACAATAAGTGGTGGCCGCCAGATAATATATGGCGGCCGCCAGATAAATGTACAACAAAATATTCTTGCGCTCATGGCAACAATATTTCACTTCTTATCTCCTGGCACAATCCGGCTTCCGTACAGGAAGACCTTGTTCATCTAGAGAGCAAAATGTCTTGTCTACGCATACCTTTGACCTTATTGTGAAAAGGTTTATATTCCCGCAGTTTGATTAATGTGATCTTATATGGAGTATTGCTTCCAAAACTCTATTAAAACGGCTTGATGTTCTTTTGAACAGAGCAGGGCGGACTATTCGTAAGGTTCCACCTAGAACATCAGCTTCAGCTGTAAGTAGTGAACTAGGTTGGGAAAACTCTATAAGAAAGAAGGGTCATGTAAATGCAATGGTTTTCAAGTGTTTAAAAGGCAACGTTCCAAGTAACCTTAACAGTGTTTTCACGAATTACACTGTCAGCTAACTAGGAACAGCACTGTTGGAAATATGGTCCTTTCGCCCCTAGAACAGAAAGTGGAATAACAACCTTTAATTTCAGTGGTGCAAAGGCTTGGAACAACTTGCCACTTAATCTGAAATCTCTGCAGCCAACAGATTTTCATCAATTTTTAAATCAACTGAAACAGCTCAGTTAAACCCATTTTTCACTGACACTTTTTTTGTTTTATTACTTCATTTTGTTTTTGTATCTGTTAAGGCTTTTGTGTTTAATGTTTTGTTTATTTTTTATTTCATTCTTCATGTTTAATTCACTTTTTGTAATATTTTGGAGTGCTAGAATCCAGTGTTTTTAACGTAGTGCCATGTTTGTTCCGTGTAATTTTTTTTATTATTGTTTCTTCAGTGCACTTCTTTAGTTTGTATGTAAGCTAAGATCCATGTGAGATCAGTGAGTTTTTTTATCACTGAATGGATTACCCAGGGAAGGCCTAAACAAGAAAATAATAAATGCATAAATAGTATCTGGACAAGGATGTTGTTATTTATTGAGGTGAACCATCCGTAATATAATTCAAGAAACTTCAACATTCCTTTTGCATGATTGAGCTAGTGCCTTTCGTTTCCCCCTGCTGAGAACTCAAGGGTCCTCTCCCTCCCCAGCCTTCCCCCAATACCCAGGAGTTTAACGTGATGAAACCAATGTGGTTCAGTGAGTATCAGAGAGATGTCAGTTGCCTTGATTTGCATCCTACTTCTGTCATTGAGTAGTCCGAAAGTTCATCAGCACCATTCAGTTTCCTCCATGATGCCATGTTATCTATCATGTGTACAGATCATATTATTTCCTTGTCAATAAAGGTGGCTTTCTGCCTATAAACTAGCTTATTGCTCAACAGGAAATTGCTCAGCACAATTAGCCACTCAGCCACTTTGGGAATTTAGAGCTAGTAATCATATTATGACTGATAAGCTTGAATTCGATAGTGTAAACATTTCTTTCGATTGTACTTTTGCTTCCGTGAATAAAAAAAAATAAAAAAATAAATATAATACACGGCAATTCCGCGTACAAAATCTTTCTTTTTTTCAGAATGAAAACCGATTAAACTTTATGAAACCATAGAGATGATGAACACTCACTTATTTACGAGTACAATATACTAATGTTTTTGTTTAATGGAATTAATCTTTGACGTTGAATAACAGTAAAAGTGAACTTTTTAAAAGTTTTCAAAAAAAGAACAAGTCAGCAATTTGTTTTGTATCAAGTGACAAACCACATTTTGTGATTTAAATTAATACGATTCTTAGGAAGTATAATCTTGAAAATGATGCACTTGCTGACTTTTTGATTAAGTATAGTACTGTAGAGTAACAAATATAAACATGTAATGTGTAAAAGACATCTGTGTGAATAGGTGTTACTCTGGGGAAAGCAATTGTGGTGAGGGGTGGGATAGTGGAAGTGGTGGGATGATGGTGGGGGTTAGTACGAAGGGTTGGGGATGGGGGATGGTGGAGTGGGGATGTAGAAAAAGAGCAATCCCATCTATACACCCCTCCTCTTCACCCCACCTCAAACCTACTCCCCCGCCCCCACTCCCGATCAAACCGCCACTCCACTACCCTACCGCCACTCCCCCGATCAACACCACCTCCCCTACCGATCCTCCTCCCACAACCATCCCCACCTCGATCACCCCAGAATGTATTGTCTTATTAAACCATGCGTTACGCAAGGGGCAGTAGCGGTAGGCTTTTTTTGTATTTATTTTTTTTAACATAAGAACCGTTCGGTCAAATCCGGTCATACTACCCACAGTCTTCTACTAGAACCCCTCCATTTTTCATAGTGTAGTCATTCATGAAGTCGAATTTCTAAAAAGGTCACAATGACCCTTTGAATTTTGCCGACGACACGCCCCATTGCATGTATACACGAAATGAAATCCCTAGTCTTAGTGCAAGACGTTCTTAGCGATTTTTTCCCCTGACCGATTGGTCATAGATTCGGCTCTGTCACGCTTAACCAATAAAGGGCGCTCTAACATATCATTGAACTCATGTTCATGGCCACTACTAACGGTGAACCGCCGCAGCGCGCTGTACAGTGTATGTGCATTAATGTTCAATAATCGCTCGGTAGCAAAGAAAAAACGCCAAGGACGTCTTGCACCAAGACTATGAAATTCAATGGGTTTGTACACACCCATTGAAACACTACATATTGCCAATGCACTTGTAAACCTGCCCACCACTGACTTCCCCGCCCACAACCATCCCCTACCCCACCCCACCACCCTAACCACCCCAAGCAGACTTAATTGCCCTAGTAATAAAAGTGCATTCCGATGAGGCGCGAGTCACCTTTAAGGATTTTTTGTTTGTTTTGAGCCACGTTTCCCAGTTTAATTAAGAAACCCGCATTGTGCATTGCTCTACACCTCTTTCCCTACTTCCCCGGCCCACCACTTACTCCCACACCCACCGCCCAATCCAACAACCAACCCCCAACCCACCCCATAATACCAACCCAAACTGACCTAATTAGGCTACCCTATAAATAAATGAGCCTTCCAAAGACCCACATTGTGCAAAGCTTTACACCCCGACCCACCCCCCACCATTTGCAAGAGATTGTCATTCAATTACTCAAAAGGCGCAATGACACTATTTAAATGAAAACGTGGATCTTCTTTTCGTATTTACAAATTTGTTTTAGTAAGGATGCGTACAAAATCAACCTGAAGTTGACAAATTGTGTTTAAAATAGAGGTCAAAGCACGGAATGCAAGTTAGTGGTTCATGATTCTCCCATGTCAGCAAAGACGAAGTGGAAGAATGGTCACCAACGATCCCGACTCGTCAGCAGCCGCAGCCACCTGAGTTTCACTTGCCGGATCGACACACAGCCAAGTCACTGGGATTAGAATCGATTGCTATCGGCTACACCTGGTTCAGCCACTCGGTAGAGGGCGTTAAATTCTCACACCAAGTGGATTACGTCACGTTTAACCATGTTCGCTAGACCCTAGTAGCTTTATATGTTGTATTGCACATATGCAAGTATAATTAACAATCTGAGTTGTGGGAGTTATTAATACTGATGGAAAATGCTGCCGACAGAAAATTAAATAGGTCTGTAATAACTTGGTGACCCTAGTTGTGATCGATTCCACACACCCTAAAAAGCAACAACAGCAACAACAACAACAATAATAACATTTACACAACAACAACAACTAAACAAACAAACTACAAAAACAAAAACAATGTTGACTGTTTGTATAAGAGTAAGAGCCATTATGAAAAAAAATAGACAAGCACACAGATTATTTCCGTTATTAAGGGTTTGCATTTATTTGTACTAAATACTACATTTACATTTCCTATATTACTTTAACTTTTAGATACAATTTTCCGTTTCTCTTGTTGACCAAATTTGGGGAAATCGAGCGTCATGGGCCTATTCAAATGGTTATGTAAAAGATAGATACCAAAGATGACAAAACAAAGTCCAAAGGTTGTGCAAATAATTAGTAATTATTTTAATGTCTAACGAAACACGATTTATGATAAAACTTAAAACATATGTGAAGTTACGAACCTTTCAAAAAACCGTTATATAAAAGTTCATTCATCAGAAATTGGATTGTCTTGACCCAGCCACTGCAAATTCGATTTTTAATAAAATTGACTGTAACTGAGACTGAGGCTTACCGTACACATCCATGATAAATCATCATCGTTAACACTTTTAACAATAATAGTAAGACAGACGGTATTCCAAGTCTATCGTGATTCAAAACTAGCCTCTAAATGTGTTCCAAATTGGGTGTATTTAAAACGTTAATAGTGATGTGATCTTTTTAAAAACTATTTCTTGCAATAGGGTGTAGTTTAATAAAATAAGCTTTAAAAAATTATAACACGAACACAATATGTACAATGTTTTAGTGTACATTGTGTGTGTTATGTCACCCTAAATTCGTATCTAGATTCAATCACTTCATAAGAACTAAACGTAATCAGATGCCATACGTTACTGTAGCATACGTAAAAATGTCACACGAATTGCTAGAATTTATTTTCATTGTGAACATTGTGTGCGAAAGGCCCACATAGACCGATCGCGCGACTAATGTTTACATGTTATCACGTGACTTAAAGTGGGTGGTACGTCGCCGCCGCTGCTGCTGATGGCAAGTACGTGCAAAGACTATGATGTGACCCAATCAAACACCGAGTGTCCGTAAATTACAGAGAAGTGATTATTTACACAGTTATCAATCGCTTTTGATAAAGTTGTATGATGTGATACTGATTTAAATCACACTACTGTTTCATAAAGTACCACTATTCCACCACAAATAGGTTTGTTTTGAGTAAAGCACTACCGGCGTGAGACGACGATGTAGCGACACCTCGCAAGCACATTGAGTTTTGACACCATTACAAAAGTTGTTCTTTTGTAGACTTATTTTCACAATTCGCTGCAAAGGAGACAAAATCACAGGTAGATAAAATCCCCCATGAGACCCATAAAGCGCTGTGATAAAAAAAAATAATAATAATAAAAAAAAACATATTTACAGTGTTTAGTTTGAGTTATCCTCGATCAACCAATTTATAAATCCTACTGTGCATAATGGTCAGGATTCTGAAGAGCTGTCCGTTCATGTTACCCTAACGCTGACATCGACGCGGGAAGGGTTGCGTTGTGAAGTAAGCCATGAGATTATTTAATTTGAAACAAGTGATTCGGCTCAGTCAGGTAAACTGCCTAACCCGTTACATCGACGCCTTGCACAATCTTCTCACGCCGCTTGGGCAAAATATCTGTCTTTTTAGGAGTCTGGTCGAATGTAAAGATATTAGACCCTTCTCATGAAATATGTAAATTGCACTTCGTGCGTGCGCACTAACAATACTAGGCCCCACTTCATAAAGCCTGGGAAAACAACAACTTGCTAAGCACAGCAAAATATTGCTTAGCAGAAACAGGCCACCAGCAAAAAAACACCTAACACCTGTATAAATGTGGACCCTAAAAATGAGGCGAGTGGTGAATGGTGGCGAGTCACATACTCATTTGTGTGTAAGTAGTGCTCAACTCTATGGTATTTGCGATTCAATAAGGTAAATGCATTTCGACGTGAACTCATCTCTACCACTCAGTGCAGTCTTGCTCTGAGGTCTGCAGGAACTCACTTGTTGGTATAATCAAGATCAAAAACATTACGGTAGGGAGACCGTCCTTTTGCCAAGTCTGATCCTATCCAGCGGAATTAGCTCCCTGTCAGACATCGCAAAATGACATCACTCGACATGTTCCAGGAGGAACTGAAGTAGGCAACCAGGGTCAAAATCTATAAAGGTGTTAAGCAGAAAATAATACACAGCAAATTGTTTTCCTAAGTAAAAACAAAAAGAGTGGGGCACCAGTCGTAACAAACCCAAACCTCGTGATTGTTTTTTTCATTTTATTCATTAGTATTATTATTATAGAGATATTGTTTTTATTTTATTTTTTGCTGGTGACCTGTTTCTGATAACAAAGATTTAACAGTCCTTCACAAGTTTTTGTTCTTCCAGGCTTTATGGTCCCAGTTTTGTTTAATGCGCACGCGCAATGTTCAGTTTACATATTTAATGGGAAAGGTCTTTCATCTTTACATTCAACCAGACTCCCAAAAAAACAGACAATTTGCAAAATGATCGGCGGCAGTGAAAACTGCCATAAGATTGGTTTTCTGGAGAGGTTTGCATTATAAATCCATATAACTATTATTTCTGAATGTGCATGTAATTAGCATAATTATTGGGAAGGGCTTACATGGTTCAAACTGTATCAATGCAATACCAGGCCGCGTTCAACTTGACGGCTGCGGCTGCAGATTCATCACCATGGCAACACAGCCACCAATTCAGACACGATTGAGCACAAAGTGTCGGAACCCAGATAGAGGTGATGGCCGTGCCAAAGACATGGGAAAAGCGTCAACTCCAAATGCAAATTGATGTTCCATTTACTTCAAATCTTTAAGTGTTGTTTGGTTGCCACATACGTGACTGCATTAATATGTACCATAACCTGGGTTCCATTTTTAAAGCTGCTTAAGCACAGACTATTGCTTAGCGACTTTCTGCTGAGCAAAATTGAGCATGATGCCAGTCACAAATTTTACATGTGACATGAAAGTTTGGCTGGTAAGGATTTTCTGGTAAGCATATTTTTGTATGTTTTTATTTTTTTTATCTACATTTTGTGTTTACAAGCAGTTCTATGAAATTGGGTCCGGGTTTCATTAATAATTAAAACACGTGTACCTTGAGCACGACTGGTAAATGTACCAACCCCACGGTGGAGGCTGTTCATCTGGACCAGCCACCATTAATCCAAGTATGCCGTACAATCCTAGACACGCTGATGCCAACCCTAACGCTGCCGTGAAGGATGCAATGCGAAACACCTGTTCAAAATATTAGCCATATTTATTGGAAGGTGTACGTTTGGTAATCACTCTTAAAACTAATTGCATTAAAAACTTACTTAGTTAGAAGTACAGCGGTTTCCCATGGTATAAATCATTTGGGGAATCATTTAACTTCGAAGTATTGTGATTATGGAAAAACACATTTTATCTGAGAAACGTTATCTGTCAGTAACGTTTCTCAGATTGTGTATTCCAATTACAGAATTGACCACAACCAGCTCCGGATTGTCGGCGATATCTCAAAATTGCTACCACCTTTTGAATTGAAATATTCACAGGTTAGTTTTATTGTAAAAAATATATTTATAAATACGTATATAGGATTAAAACAATCGAATGGTTCCAAAAACCGAAAGTATACATTCCCTTTAAGTCATGCGATAAGCTACTTCTACTAAGAATCAAGCTTATTCAACTCTGGTAAATGTCTGTCAGTTCTCCCAGTTGAATGTCACAAGCGAAGCGCAAGCGGCGACTGTGGGGCCCATTTTCCCCTCTTTTCTGTGCTCTTTAAGAAGCTACCCAAGTTTGTTAAGTTGGGGTGGACACCTCTGATCAAATTTCCCCGCTCCAGTCCGCTATGTCAATCACAGTGAAGCATCATGAATCGCAAAGTGTAGGTTTTTTTTCGGGGAAGTACATTAAAAGCTGATCAGCAATGATCGAAGAAACACAGGAGATTTCTTCAAAATGAAAGTTGTCATTTTTTTTAATTAGTGATGTGGTGAGTCAGCCGATAGTCTGCCTGAAACACCACCATATTACTCTCATAGTCGTTCTTGGTTCATAGCACACCGAAATCGACACAACTTTTTGAATCAAAACAAAATAGATGAATTGGGCATAAATTTGAAATGTTGTTTCCCATTTATTTCTGGATGAAATGACCACCTAATTTAACAAGCTTTTCCCACCAGATTTTGCTTGTGTTAATCGCAATGAATGAACTCTTCCAATGGTGTGTCTACTTTGATAAAGGCTTCTTTTGAAACCACGGCTTGGGTTCTGGCGTCATTGCATAATCTGTCCCCCTGAGATTTTTCCCCAAATGAAAAAAAAACATGAGCTGAAGGAGGATTATTATTATATTTTATATCTATGGTGCCGTAGAAATCAGACCGGGAACGCTGCGTTCTTCATTGATGTACGCGTTTAGACGCACATACCGTTTGCCCTACAAGATGGCGACTTTCATAGCAACAAAGGGGTTATTCAATACGGTCTATTGGGGGACAGAATCTCCGGGGGACAAAATCTCCTGCCAAACCAGCTTAAAAATAACTAGCGGGATGCCGCCTTCGCGCGGCCCCCACTAGATGGGAGCGACTGTTGCGTTTAAAAAGCTGCAAATGTAATGTGGGGTGAGGGGGGTAACTGGATGGACACTCAGAGGTAATCATTTTGTAGAACTTGGCTTGATAACGGTATGTAAAATCGGCACGCAATGGTGTTTTGTCTTATGATAAAAAATTGACCATGAGTTTTAATATTGGGAAGGTATTACTTGGCAATGATGCATGCTTGGCATGAACATTTGTAGGTATTTTGATGATTTTAAACTTGTGTTGAGCGACTATTATGCCTAAGCAATCCACTTTGTTCTTTGTATGGAAATTATGATTCTGTGTTCCTTTATTTATTTGTTACTTTATTTCCTTTTCTCTTTAATTATCTATGTTTTTGTTTCTTTTTTCTTTTTTGTTAAATGTGTCTTTGTTATTACACCTTTAATTTATCCGTGTTTTGCCGGTTGTTTCTTTGTCTCATATGTACTTTTAATTTCTTTCTCAGTATATTTTGGTTTTTCTGTATGTCTTTCTTTCAGCATTTTTGTGTTTTCTGAGATGTTTTTTTGTCTTGTTTTTTCTTTGTTTGTTGAACAATTTTTATTCACTGCACTTAGTATTTCCCCGCCAGTTGACTAATACCCCTTTCACACGAGAACCGAAAACTTACGACCATTGTTTTGGGCGCCAGTTGTCTGTCACATAGGTTGCATGCGATATCACTACAAACATTCACACGATCACACACATCGCGTTCCCGACGTCCCTCGTTTATGTGAGATCGCACTGTTGTTTATTTATCAGTTCGCTGGTGCTCTGTCAGTGTCCACTTTAGTGTAATGTAATTGAGTTAGGCTACCACCGATCGCTTTCTCGGCGCACCGTTTTTTTTATGCGACTTCTCAGTGTCCTGACTCCAAATATGAATGTATCCGAGAGCATTTTGTAAGAAATGGCAATAGAAAAGCCAAATTTAAGGATTTCTTGATCGGACGCTGCTTGGTAATAGCACGAAAACCTACAGGAAAGCAACTTAATAATTTGCAACAGCAAGAACATTTCTTCCGCCTTCGCCATTTTGATGGATGTCTTGAACAAACAAACGACCTTTAGTTTGTGAATGCGTGGTCAGTGCAATGCTTGGGACCTTGGTTATCATGCCGTGCGTCGTTTCACACGACTGATCTCGGCGATTCTAAACAGGGTGCGATTTTTGGAGGAGGTCTTGATTCCGGTTGTCGTGTCGTTCCCGAGTCCTATAAAAACATAACACACTGCTATTACACACTTATTTAATTGTATTGAGCGCACTCGAGGTATTTGCATACCCATGTTATAACAGAGCGGTCCAATGGCATCACATTGCCGACTATTCAGGAGGTCTTTCTGAAACAGCCAATCAGACATTAATTTTTCATAACACGGTGAGTTCGGCAGCAGCAGTGGTTTTGGGTACCCTCCTCAACAAACACATAATCACCGTCAGTAGCCGCGGAATTACCCGACTGAAAACGTTCGTAAGAAGTCGAGAGCAGAAGATACCTATTGTTGATTAATGAGTTGATACAAACCGTACTGGTTATAATGGAAGGCCGAATTGAGCAAAACATTTAATCTTCAGATTTAATTTGACCGAATTCAACATTTCTGCAAACTTTCTTTTAAAATAAATACATTCCATGCTTTGTTTCCAAAAATTGTCACACTATTTTTTAATAAATGGCCTATTTGTATAACATTGTTACAAACTGTCGGTTTTTTTTTTGTTTTTTTTTTGTTTTTGTTTTTTTTGGGGGGGCTTTCCAACAAAAATGTAACCAAAGCTAGGGTGACGTCTTATAATGCGTGCGTGGCTGGGTTTTCCTAGTTGCATGATACACAATTTCGTCGCTGGTACACTCTCTTCCATTTATTATTATTATTATTATTATTATTATTGGTTTATTCACACCATATTGCAGCCCGAAGGCTGAATTGCACAGTGGTTACAATAGGTAAACAAATACACAGAAGGAAGTTGTAAAATTACATAGACTATAAAAAATTTAAAGCGCAAAATAACATACTTATAGGCGATGTAAATCATTGAAAAAACAACAACAACAACAACAACAACAACAACAACAACAACAACAACAACAACAACAACAACAACAACAACAACAACAACAACAACAACAACAACAACAACAACAACAACAACAACAACAACAACAACAACAACAACAACAACAACAACAACAACAACAAGCACTAACATTTTGTTTAAAGGCATGTAGCAATCCAGTCAGATACACAACAGGGCTATTATGAATCCAATATAAAATTTTAAACTATTATTTTATAGAAGATAAACATAATTCAATCCTTAAGCATGTCATTTAAAAATTCAGTAAGATACGGAATAGGGCTATTATGAAATCTTTTTGTTGAACCTCTATGTTTGTAAGTCACCCGTTTGGTTCTTAACTCCATACCATGGACCTTATTCGGCTTGGGGAACCAGTCAGCAAATTTTGTAGACCTGAAAGTTTTCAAAGCAAATTTAGAGCAAAGTTTGTTCCTCCTTTCAAACAAGGAATACAGATTCAACACACATAGAGCTTGGTCATAATTATAATAATTAGTGCCAAGCAGAATACGACAAATGCGTTTTTGAACTAGTTCTAGCTGGTTGGATTGGCCCAGAGTCAGCGATGAATGCCAGGCAGGGGCAGCATATTCCATTACTGGTCGAATGTAACCCTTGTAAACAATAATCAATTCAATTGTGGTTAGTCCGGCAGTCTTCAGTTTACGTAACATGAATAGTTTACGATTAGCCTTACTCATCAAGTCAGTCACGTGAGCATCCCATTTAAGATTACTCTGAAAAGTGACACCTACAAGTTTAACACTTGAAACACATGGTAATTGAGTATTGGAGATAGAGTACAAATTATCAGGGGATTTTTACGACTAAAATAGACCTGCAATGTTTGACATTTTGCAGGATTCAACGAAAAGCCATTATGCTTAGCCCACTCATCCAATCGATTTAGGTCAAATTGAATGTTACTTTCCTGATTAAATAATCTATTTTCACCCAACTTCAGATCGTCGACGTAATTCCAGCATTTGTTACAACTAGGATCAACAGCACTGTTTATGCATGCTAAAAAAATCACTGGTCCAAATTTGGTGCCTTGGGGCACTCCGCCAGTTAAGGTTTGCCAGTCTGAAAGAGATTGCTTATATCTAACCCTTTGTTGACGTTCGGTTAGAAAACTTACAACCCATTTCACAACTAACGGGGAAACCCCAAGTTCAAGAAGACTTTTAATGGCTACATGGTGATCAATGCTGTCGAAAGCCTTACTAAAATCAGTAAGTATTAATGTACTAACATTATTAGGCATGTTAGCCCCGGTAATTAGGTGATTATAAATGTCAATTATACAATGGGTAGTAGAGATACCTTTTCGATTACCGAATTGTCTATTGTCCAATTTAGAGCTAATTGAGTTCATTATCCATTTACAAATGAAACCTTCAGCAAGTTTGACTAAAAAGGGAGTGAGGGATATCGGTCTGAGTTTTTGCAAAGTGGGGGGTTTTGTCTTTGGGATAGGAATAACATTTGCCTGCTTCCATTGAAATGTGACAACGCCTTGCTTGAATGATGAATTTAATATATTAGTTAATGGAATACTCAATTCGTATGCAAATTCAGTAAGTATCCTAGCAGGTAAATTATCCGGTCCTCCACTTTACTCACTGGGATCTTCCCAAGTTAATAATAAGTTTCCCAAGGTTGAATTTCAGGAATATTGTACTGGGCAGGCAGGTACGCTGGCAAATCTTGCAGTCTAATGGGACATTGGGTTTGTGAAAAACTGGAGAGGTGATTATTAATTTCATCGGCTATGGATTCATTATTACTAGGATCAATACCTTCAACATGGATAGTCAACTCACTATTCTTCATGTTGGCTAGGTTACGGACATTTCGATGCCACCCTGCAGGATCAGTTTTTTGTAACACACGAACCCTACCAGCATAGTAAGACTGCTTGGCTGATATTATTTCACGGGCAACTTGATTTCTAAGGAAACACAGTGTAACTTTATCACCATTAACAAAAGCTTTTTGCCTCCTCAAAATTAGTCTTCTGATCCGACCATTGAACCATGGTTTATCACCACAATGTTTATTGGTAGTTTTGGTGGGAAAATGGGAATCAATAGTTTGGTTGACCATTGCATAGAAGGCATCGGTTTTGGCTTGGCATGAGTTAGAACTGATTACTTCATTCCAAGTTTGCCCTCGTATCCAATTTGCAAAAGAACGTATACTAGAGTCTTTGATGGGCTGAACAGTTCTTTGACTGAAATAATTAACTTTTACAGAACAGTTAGGGGCCATAATATACAATTGTGGTAACTCTTTCCAGGGGGGATAAAATTAAAGGCTTATTGTACTGGCTAGCGGTATCCAAGGAAAAATCAGGGCACCAGTTATTCCTACATGCAGGGCCAAATTTCATAGAGCCGCTAACGCAAAGTAGCCAAGCACAACAAAATTATGCTTACCAGTATAAGGTTAACAGCCAAACCACAGTTCTGCTTAGCAGACATTTGTTAAGCGATAATTTCTGCTTATGCAGCTCTATGAAATTGGACCCTGATTTTTTATTGACCATAATTTCGTCGCTGGTACACTCTCTCCCGTTTAGCGTTAATCAAGCAAAAATTAGGGCACCATTTATCCCTACACGAAGACTGTTTATTGACCATAAATATGACCGCATGAGGGCGCCTTCATCAGGGAATGTCTTGTATCACAATTACAGTTTCATCTTATTTTAACTGCCTGTACGTAGTTTTCTTGCATCAATGACGAAATACAAAATATAATAATAACGAAAATGAAAACAAAACACGTTTGTCTACTTGTTTTCATCACGTAAAATTGGTCCACATACGCCTACTGATCTCAATTATACTTACAGTATAATAGAGATCAGTGCATACGCCCCCATGCGGTCAAAATAATGACGAATTGCACGCAGTCATGAGAATTTACCTCAGTCACGCAACGCTACTTCTGACCAGTCTTTTAGCGACATAAAATGCATTAAATATTTATTGAGTAATTACTCTGATACCATTTTACCAACAAAACGTGCAAAAAATATTTTCCGAAGACAAACGACAGAAAAAAACAATCTTATCGAGAGTGCCGGAAAAATGCGGCAGACACCGAAAACAGTAGAAAGACGCGGAACAATCACACGCGAGAAATAAAATTGGCACCCGGCTCGAGAACCGGCGTCCGGAAGGCAAGCCGGGACACCAGTCGAGGAAGATGGCGGCTAAAAATCATCCTTCGTCCCCAAGCCCCTGTGTGGGGGCGAGGTCACCGAACGCAAGCGGACGGGCGAATCCCGCAGCGCCGCGGGTTCGAAGTTTAACACAGCTTTAATAATTTAGATGATGATAAGCAGGCATTGTGAAGCGCCTTTTCCAAAGGTTACAAAGCGCTAGCATGTGTCTAAAAGAGGTCAAAAATCAAGATCAAAGATGGTCACAACATTAGAATCACTGTCGACAAAACAAGTGGGTCTCTAGCAATTTCTTGAAAGTTTCTAATGAACTTCAGGGTCCGTCAGGTATTTAGAAAAGTCTGCTTTTGATACAGGGCTCCAAACAGGCGGAGGCGACACTAAAGCAAAAATCTCAAGCCCAAGCCGTAGTTTCAAAAAGGGGCGATGTTAAATGTGTATACCTTTTGGGTGACCTGTGGTCTGTTGGGACTTGACATCTTGCCTCCGAGTTTGGTAAGTTGCTGCTGTTTGTTTCCATTCTGTTTGGCATCGGATGGTACAGAACGGTTCCTTTTCATGGCAGTGGGGTCACCGGTAACATCTTTGTTTTTTTCCAGAGAATGTGTTGGTCTAGTGGCGGCGAGGGTAGAAGAGCCGATTGTTGCGGTATTGGGTCTAGATATATCGTGTTCATCATTTGTTTCCATTTTAGTTTGATCGATACCACGCTCCTCATCCTTGTCACGAGTCTCTGTTTTTGAGCTACTCAGTTATATTGAAGCTGCCATTTTACTCTCAAGGGACGTCATGGTGTCGTCGATTTGTATCTTCTCCTGGTGGACTGTTTCGGCTTTGGATTCAGTGCTGACGTCATCAATGATGGGTAAGGACGTTTTAAAATCAGCACTCACGGTGATAGGTGAATTATTTAATCTAATCTAATCGAAACAAATTATCGTGTTACCAGAGGAGCTGTTTTGTCTCTTCAGACTCCTTGCAAAAACAGCAGACAATCTTTTGGGAAATGTTTGCGACACCATCGAGCCACCATTTGTCGTGGTTGAACCGTCGCGCATTGATATGTCATTAAGCTCTTTTATGTTTTTTTTGCAACACTCAATAGTTTACATGCGCTGTAAATGTAGGTCACAGTTAGCATAATGCCCCACACTACAAAGAAACCGTGGCACAAAATTCCAAGGACCAAAACGCTTTTATAGAACACAAAAACAGAGCAGGCCAGAAGTATCAGGTTGAAATGAGAAGCTATATTAGCTGACAAGAAACAAGCACTGCGCAGTTTGGCTGAATTGCTTCTGCGCATCTTTGAAATAGATAACATAACCCAATTGACCAGAGCAAAGGCTGACGTCATGCACGGATAAGGGATGTTAAACAGTATGACAGCAACAAGAATTGGAACTCGTTGATATTTCAGATATGGATCAAGAAACAACATGATTGCGTAACTTGATCCGAGAACAAACACCAACAAGTTAATACATGTAAATACTGGTTGAACAGCCTTCCTTGATCGTATCCCACCTTGGCGTCTATTATTCAACACACGCAAAATGGTAGCATATAACGCGTAAATGCTTAGCAACAGAAAAAGCGCGCCAAAAAAGTAGCGGTGAATTGGCCACCAGATGCCCCACACGTTTTCATCCATAGAAGATACATCGGGAACTATAGCTATTTCGGTGTCTGTAATGTATTCAGTGACACCATCATAATCATCAAACTGTGTCATTACTTCATCTGTTCTTGGTTATGCGAGTGCCATGATGACGAAGCGGATCCGAAGCCTGTATGAACAGAAGGGAACCAATGGACAAAGACAGGTGATTAGTTTTGCTGTGTATAAATTTACATAAAAAGGGAAAATTAAAGACTGATGTTTACCTTTACGTATTGTTGAGGTAAAAGTTGTCATATTACTCACCAGCATGCCCTAAGCAGAGATTGTCTGTTATTTTGAGACATGACTGGTAATAGCTTGCTTAGTTGACCATAGGCTTGTGGACAAGTCGTTAATTGTCTGTCGCGTTGATAGCGAGCAGCTCTGTCGCATTTATCTCGCGAGACTGCTGCTCCCCGCGAGCCTACTGCTCTTGAGACTAAACTCACAGACTAATGCTCTCACAGCTGCGGTCCCTTGTCCCGCGCGGAGCAGTAGTCTCACGAGACAGTTGCGAGAGAGAGAGAGAGAAGAGAGAGAGAGAGAGAGAGAGAGAGAGAGAGAGAGAGAGAGAGAGAGAGAGAGAGAGAGAGAGAGAGAGAGAGAGAGAGAGAGAGAGAGAGAGAGAGAGAGAGAGAGAGAGAGAGAGAGAGAGAGAGAGAGAGGTTACGCTGTAATCACAACGACATACATTGAACGACTTGTCCACAAGTCTAAGTGTAAACTGTTTAAATTATCATAATCAAGAAAAACATTTCAGATTTTGTCCTTGCGTTAAGATTATAATTATTTGCATCACGTCCCGTCTTTATTTTCAATCATTCGAAAAACAGACAAAACCCCTGGTATCTGTGAAGCAGAATGCTGTAACCAAAATGTACAACAAGCCGCAGTTTCAATTTCAATATCTACCGTCTTTTCTTGATACAGACACCAATAGTTTTAAGACTGTATTACCATGGCAACGGCCGAATAACCATTTCAGGGTGGTTTTGCCATTTTTTTCCGATTTAGGAATAGTGAAATTTGTCTAGATTTGAGGGTGGGTTCTTAGAGGTTACATTGCATTATACAAAAATAATCACCAAATTTACGAAAGGAAATACCAGTAATTTCAAATAGGGGTAAAAACATGAATACAATAATATATCAATACCATCCTTTTACAGCTCATAACCGATCATTATGGTAGTGCTATGGTATTACCATGGCAACGGCCGAGTTACCATTTCAGGGTGGTTTCGCCATTTTTGCCGATGTAGGAATAGTGAAATTTGTCTAGTTTTTAAGGTGGGTTCTTAGAAGTTGCATTGCATGTACAAACATCATCACAAAATTTACAAAAGGTTGTACCATTAATTTCAATTAGGGGCGAACAAAAATACAATAGTATATCAATACCATCCTTTGACAGCTCATAACTGATAATTATGGTAGTGCTCTGATTCCAACTTTGTTCGCAAAATTTTAGGAGACATTGGTCTGGTGGAATGTTAGTTTAATTGTTTTGTTTTACTGGGGAAATACATTTTCTTTGCAAAGTTGCCGGGCATTTTCCTCTTATTTATTTTTTTTTGTTCACTTGCCCACAAAGTGCCTCTATGTCTCCTCAACATTATCCAAAGCTCTTGAGCGATTTAAAAAACTTGCCACAAATGTTTGTTTAACCAAGTTGTACTTAGTAACGTATTTTTTTCTTTTTTAGAATCTCATTGAAGGCAATTTATTTCTTTATTTATTTTGTCAAAACGTAATGATATAACGAAATCAATAACAAGTTTGCAAACTTGTTTGTTTTGACATAATCAATAAAACGACTTTGTATATGACTGGGATCGTTGTATTCAGGCGCTGTTCGGGCGCTGGTTTTTGGTTCATCCCCTTTCCCCCAAATACACTAAATGTTATCGCATACAAAATCAAATTCTTAATTCGGCAAAGACCCCAAGTCAGCTAATTTTTCAGGCTCAAACAATTTTCTGTAACAAGCCTTGGGGCGACCCATGTGCAGGACGTAAGCCAAAAGGCTAGCTGCCTTTTCCCTGGGGTGCAGGGCTGACCTTTAAGTAAATTGCTTGTGTGCATCTTGGACCAATTACGTTGGAACGTGGAACCAGCAAAAATGCGGTTTACTTCAAACAAAGCATCTTGTTCATAATAAGCAAATTGGTGTGTAGACGGGGTTGAGAATCAATATTAACCCAAAAGTCTGAAACTGGGATCCGAGTTTTAGGAAGCTTATTCAACTCTTGTCAATTCCACCATTTGGTAACCCTTTGATTTATATTTCAGGGAGATTCATGAAAACAGTATCAACAGCACTGGAAAAGAACACAAACGAAGCTTCTATAAATAAAAAGGGTGTTGTTTTGTTTTACACCAGGATAAAAAAAGACAAAAAAAGGAACTAAAAGCAGGATCCATACTTTTGGAAAGTATGTTAAAATGATGACATTTCCACTGTTTTGTAACCCCTGGAGTTTCATGGGGTTTTCATGGTACAAGTTGCGACCAAAATCCTCTTCATTGCATCTAAACAAGGACAAATAAGTGCTCCGTCTCTTCTTTTTCTTTTTTTTCTTTTTTCATTACTGAGAAGAACTCAATAATATTGTTTGTTTAACCAAGGCAAATAGCTGCAATGTGTTCATAATTGCTGACAACAACAAAACATTCACAATGGGAAGCATTAAACTTGATGAGCGGTACACCATGTATAAACATTCAATTATTTAAACCCGTGTCCACTTTATTTTCGGCATGTGGAAACAGTTATTCAACAGAATGTAAAACAAACTTGATCCGCTAAGCTTGTAATGAGCTCCTTTCTCAGTGCTACAAAACACTTTTCATTAGGGATTTCAACTTCATCTACTCTAATCTTAAAAGAAAGTTAGTATTCTAAAATTAACAAATATAGTTTTACAAATGGTAGAATCACCTTAATGATAATTATCATTGATAATGAAATAATAATTCGGCCGTTGCCGTGGCAACAAAGTTGTTCTTGAGAAAAAAAATTTCCATATTTTGTTAGCTTGGGGCAAAAGGTCCAGCAAATATAACAGTATAAAGAAAATATGTTTTGAGCGTGGCCAACCTGTTTGACATTGACTGTCCCTTGCTCTTTAATGTTCTACTGGTGCGTTGTTAGGTAGGGGCACTCAAGCAATTAATCACTGAAACATTGCGGCTATTGCATTCAATGCCTAAATGTGAGGTTTCGACCAGGCCTGCTATAGTCTAGTACCTAACATTCACACTTTATGACAGGCACTACAAATTATATTGAAATTATAAAAATCAATAAAGAGTGGGTGATGATATAATGATCCATCGATGCGCAGAGAACCAAATTTCGATCTCAAACAGTAGAGTAATTAAAACTAAGTGTTACGGGAAAAGAGAGAAACAAATTGGGTCGATCAAATGCCCGCCCGCCCCTATCCCCTCTGGAGTAAACCAAACATTTGCATTGGGGGGGGGGGGGGGGGGGGGGCAAGTGGCGCAAAGAAATTATAGGGGGCATGGACGTTGCAAAGAACTGATCAAGACAACAGTAAACCCGGAGATCTTGGCATTACTCAAGCCAAGCACTTGGTCTAGAGACCTGCAATTTGTAAGGCTACGAAAGCTAATAATTGTTGTATTTGTTCCATTGCTTCAACTGTCGGACAAATTTTTGTCCAATAGTAATAACTCTAAAGAAGACTTGAAATTAGTTATTGACTCAATGACTTTGATGGCTGATGCCTGCTATCAAAGAAGGTAACTCATGCGCCCTGATTTGAATGTTTAACCTCAGGGCCAACGTGTGTCATCTGTTCCAAACACGAAGTTACTGTTTGGGGATGATTTGACCGAATATGTCAATGACACATATGCTACTAATAAAGTAGGGCACCCATAATTGGTCGAGACGGTGATACCCGATTTTTTTATTTATTAATATATATTTTTTTTATTTATTTTAAACTTTTTTTTTTTTTTTTTTTTTTTGGGGGGGGGGCCACTGAGATGCTCTGACGTCCATTCTGCAATAAGATATAATACTCAGCCAAAATAAAGTACGGATGAAACCAAAATAACCAAAAGGGCTTCTACCCCTCCAGAAGCTACAGCAGAAGACAACCGACCGTACAACCGTATAGACGGGGGAAAACACTCAATCATAAATTCCCAAAGCACATCAATAGAGGGCAGCGAGGTCAGTAACTTGTGTGAATGTCAAACAAACTCATTCTTGGCAAGCAGAATCCAACAGTATTTACCCACTGGAAAATTGTGCTTTGTGACAAAAAATGTTTGTAAAATGACTCATTATGAAGTATGAGACGACCTCGATACAAACAATTTTACCAAGTAGTATGCCTTGACTGTATATGAGAAAAAGGCTTGAGCGATAATAATTTACAAAATTATTCACCAAATTAATGATTGAAGTCACAACTCCCTAGCCTGAAAAATCTGTCAAACAAATGTTATTGACCAAAGAAAGATGGATCGTACGGAAAGATACTGAAATTATTAGCACTGAGTACACGAATTAAATATCATCAATCGCTCATATGAGTTTTTCACAGGAGGAATTGAGGGACCTCACCTGGTTGATTGAAAACATTAAATCACATGATGTCACAAGTTAAGCTCAAACGGCTAATTCGAAACCAAACAAAACTGATGCATATAATATAGGGTGGGGAGCATTAAGCAATAATACTGGTATGCGAACACGAAGTCATTTGGCACCTCGAGAATGCAGAGCTCACATTATTTACTTTGAACTTTTGGAATCGTTTTTTGCATTGGAAAATGTTTGCAAACGTATGAAAACTGACCGTGTACTTTAATATGTTGACAACCTATTTTGCAGACATTAATAACAAGGGTTGAGTACACTCAGCAAGCTGTATTAAACTTACACAGCAAATAATGGATGAGGGCCGAAGAGCACCTCAGTGTTGCTCAGTGGTGCACTTATCCTTGGAAAAAAGAACGGAATCACAGATATTGAGTCAATAAATATAAGTATAGTTGAAAAGTGGAAGGTAACAAATAGTTCAATAATTGAGTAGGTACATTATTGAACCTGATATTAATGTATTTGTATCAAGATTGAATCATCAGAGTAAGCCGTATGTTTCTTGGAAACATGAACCAGAATCAAATGCTTTAGGCGTATTCATGATTTCATGGGAAACTTATACATGTTATGCTTTCCCACCGTCGAGCTTAATCGGATGAGTCATCCAGAAGACCCAGGGCGACAATGCCGAATAGCTTCTCACAATACCTTATGGCCTACCCAATGTTGGTACCTAAGGCTAATGCGCATACTAGTGACAGAACCAGTGCTAATCCCATAGCCATCGGCACCTGAATAATTGTCACAAGACAAGCAAGCAATACAATCACTTCATCCCAAAGTGTCAATATTAGCTTACCTTTTATTCGGACAAGCGCTTTCGGCCAGAGTGTTTGAAATTATATTACATAACATTTCGTACAAGTCTTCAGAGGGGTTGCATTCATTTCCATGTGCCAGGCATGCAGTCACACAATTACTAGAAAAGTATTGTTATGATAATAAGACCATGTCGGATGAGGTAAACAACCCCCGGTTGGAAGGAGCATAGAGGTAGAAATTATACCTCCATGGAAGGAGTCAGTCATATTTTCTTAGTGTGAAGGCATAGCGGTTATTTCAAACTGTTGCAGTTTGTTAAATAAATTATGAATACTGACTCGTCTGGTAAAGACGATACTGTTGTAATACTGCAGCCCTCGGGTAAACCTCTTGGTCGGGATTTTGATTCCAGACTTCAAGAAAACGCTGAGAAATCAATAAGTTGTCTTCCTCTTTAAACACCATCAAAGAGACGATGACATCCATGGTACAATCCCGTGAAAACTATTCCGGACGTGCGATGCACGCCGGCCCAAGCACTCAAGATGATCACTCATCGCATCTCAAGGTCACAGCTCAGTATGATGATTTTTTTGAGAACGAGCTTTATGGTCTCGTTTCATCTGGCAACACCATTTTCGACCCAACTAATACCGAGTTTGATCTGATCAGTGTTCTTGCATAAAATCAGTCGATAAACGAAACGAATATCGATTTCGATATTCTCCCGAGTGGAGATATTTACAATGAAAGCGAGGCTAAGGTCCCGGAGGTGTTTGCAAACCTAGCAGGGAGAACTGTTAAAGCCGTAACTCTGCCCATCAAAAAAGAAACTTACGCACAAATTGCGTACAAATACAACACACCATCCAACGCGGTAGCTGTTTCGGCACCGAGAATAGACAATGAACTATGGGGAACTATTCCCGCAACAGCCGGGTCAAAGGACGTTGCTTTGCAACAAATCTAAAAACACGTCATCAAAGGTTTACTACCTTACATATATATTCGTTCAGAATTGCGTGATGCCACAAAATCTGGTCGTGCAATTGACGTTGATAGAGTCAACAATTTGGCTTTGGATGGTATTACCCTTGCTGGGAACGCCTCGTTTGAATTAAGTATAAAACGTAGAGAAGAACTAAAAAATGTTCTGAACCAAATGTATCGGGGCCTGTGTTCACGTAGTACCCCTATTTCTGAAATGTTGTTTGGTAAATATATCAACGCTACAATGAAACAGGTAGCACAGGCTTATAAAGCTGGTAAAAACTGACTGCAGGTGAGGCAACACAACAGCCATATCGCCGTTATGTGCCATACAACCAGCGCAGGAGTACAACCACAAACCGCGGATATACTGACAGAAGCAGACGATCTTGGCGTCCCTATTTAAGTTCCAGAGGACACTTACACTAAACCCGGATATCAAGGACGAACGTCCTGGGCGCAACGGGCTTCAAACAAGCCTTCGACTGCAACCAAGCCATCGAATGAAGAAAAAAAAATGGTGTGTACAAGCGAAACTGCTTAATATTTCAAATAGCGCTGGTAGATTAAAAATGTGTAAAAGAAACTGGTCTCAAATCACTTCAGACAATTGGATTTTAGATTCCATATTGGGATGCAAGATAGATTTTCTTGCATGCCCAGTACCATCCTACAAACCAAAGAGGATTTAGTTTTCAGATCGAAGACTCTTTTGATTAACAGCGAAATCGATGAACTCGATGAAATCAGAAACATGTCAGTTCCTGTGAAAAACAACATTAAATAGAACGATTTTCTCACATCTATTGACCTAAAGACGCCTATTTCGCCATTCTCATTTGTGATCAAGATCAACTTTATCTTTGTTTCTCCTGGGCAGAAAAATAGTATTGTTTCACTTGTCTGCCGTTTGGTTTATCCTCGGCCCCACGAATTTTCACAACTATGAAACCTGTTGTGGGAACGGCGAGAAGCAAAGGCATTCGCCTTGTCATATATTTGGATGATATTCTAATAATGTAATCCTCCACAGATGATAGTCTTAACAATACAAACTTTTTGGTGAATCTTCTCCAGAACCTGGGGTTCGTGATAAATATAGAAACAAATCATGTTTAATTCCAAATATAAGTATAACTTACTTGTGTTTTGTGCTTGACTCAAAATCAATGACAATACATGTTCCACGAACCAAAGTAAACAAAATGAAATTTGCAGACGAACTATTACTTTCGAAAACGACGACCATCCGCCAATTCGCACAATTCATAGGGATAATTATTTCGACCTTTGATGCATTTCCACGAGGAAAACTACATTACCGGAATTAGGAAGTGGCAAAAGTAGAATCTCTGCAGACTAACTTTGACAATTTTGATGAAAACAATGTTTTAATTAACTCATCAATTACTGATGAAATTCAGTGGTGGTTATCTGTACCCAATGATGATTTCAAAAGTCATATCAAATTACCACCCATTGATCTGGTTATCTCCACTGATGCGAGTAACTTTGGTTGGGGAGCGTTCTGTGAAACAGACAACTCCTATGCACGAGGTAAGTGGTCAGAAAACCACATGTAACACATATATGAACATTATTGAACTAATAGCTGTACAGAACGCAGTGAAAAGTTTGTGTACAAACTTCAAGAATTGACACATTTGTATCAAATCAGATAACGGCACGGCTGTGTCTTACATCTCAAAAATGTGAGGAACCACCAGTTCCCTAAATCATATTACTTACATTATTTCTGGTTGGTGTTCGCACAGGAATGTTTACCTGTCGGCACCACATTTTCCGGGAAAAAAATAAAGTAACGGCGGACTATCTTTCACGAAAAGAGTCTAACAAAGAAATGAAGTTCACCTCATGTATATTTGAAGACATTTTAAAACTCACGTTCCATCTTGATGTTGATCTTTTTGCATCCAATGCAAATCATAAATTGAGTCGATATGTTTCATGGAAAAACGACCCATACGCAAGGGTCATTGACGCCTTTACAATTTCATGGTCACTTATGACTCCTTATATTTTTTCCTCCATTGTGTTTGCTCCCCAAAATCTTGGACAACGTTTTCAGGGACAGCACACAGAGGTGCATTTTTATCGCCCCCTTGTAGCCAACCCGAGCGTGGTTCCCACAACTACTGGCAATTACTGGCAATGTGCACCGCAATACCAATCCTCCTACCACAAGAGGCCCTCAACCAACCTCAACAAATCCCGTCTCTCAGACTAGCCGCCTGGATCATCTCCGGCGACGATGGCAGTTGCAGTGAATCTCGGATGACGCTTCCAAGTCATCTCAAACTCTTGGCGACAAGGCACCGAAAAACAATATGAATCAGCCTGGAAATGTTGGGCTAGCTGGTGCAGTAGAATGAAAGTTGATCCATTTACACCGGCTATACACGGCATAGCTAACTTCTTAGCACACGAACATTCACTAGGAAAGTCCTACTCGACCTTAAATGTGTACAGGTCAGGCTTATCATCGACTGTCCCTTCGAATTATAGTCCACCAAAACCAAAATACTCATCAATGTGGAATGTATCCACTTTCCTCGATCATATTAAGAAATTATCAGAGAATAATGATCTTGCCTTACTCAATCTAAGCGCAAAATTATTGGCCGTATTGGCACTTGTATCGGCCCAGAGAACTCAAACTCTCGCTGCATTATATTTACGTTATTTAAATTCGACGAGAACTGCAACATTACGGTAATGGAACAAGTCGAAGAGGGTCCCTAACGGTTTAGCACTACACAGGAAAGTTTCCTTTTGATTTTCCAACCCAAAGTTTGGTCAATATTTGTTATTTTCCTTTGAAAAGATAACTGACTCCTTCCAAACGGGGCTTATATACCTCATCCGACATGGTCTTGTTACCATGACAATACTTTTTATTTAAAGTAATTGTGTGACCGCATGTCTGGCACATGGAAAGGAATGCAACCCCTCTGAAGACTTGTACTTCATTATTTATCATAGAATTCGAATTATATTTCATATTATTCACACAATTTTAGAATTATCGTCTCCTCAGAAAAAGTGAGCCCAAAAAGCAAAATTAGTGCTAATGAATTCTTGGAAAATGGAGTTCTGTTGTTGTTGAGGAATTATCAATCCAATAAAACCAAATGAAGGCACAGTCTTAATGCATATATTCGGTTTGCGGTAACACCATATGTATATCTACTAGCTATGTAGATTCGTCTTTGAGAACAGGTCTTGCTTTTTAATTCCACTGCCCCGGAGTAAATTTGGAATCGGGATACTACTTCGGGACTGAGCTCTTAATTTGGTCTCAACGTTTCGACTAGCTTGCTCTAGTCATCGTCAGGAGACTGTCTCCTAATAAGCTGGACAGTTCTTTTCAGAACTAAGTAATCTCCTGAAGTAGTCTCCCGATTCCAAATCTACACCGTGGCAGTAGAATTAAAAAGCAAGACCTGTTCTCAAAGAACAAATCTACATAGGTAGTAGATATACACATTACCGCAAACCGAATGTATATACATATTGATACCTCACCATGCAAAGCCTCAAAAAGTATATACAGTCTTAATTTATTAGCAAAATTATTTGATGCTGGACTAAAGTATAAAGCTGCATGATACTGCTAGATCGGCAGTTTCAGAAATTACTTTGACAGTAGATAAATTTTAGGAAGCCATGCACTTACCTCAGGGTTCATTAGGGGTGTTCTCAATGGCAGACCAACTTGTCCACGTTACAAGTCTATTTGGGACGTGGGCGTTTTGCAAAATCATTTTAGTTCAACATACTCTCATGAACATGTCTCATTTAAAGTGCTCATTAAACAAGTTGCAAATTTACTAGCTCTCCTGAAAGCTTAACGAGTGCAACACCACACTTATTACGTTTACAAGTTTTACACTTGTCAAACAAAACAGACTCGGTCAGGAGCACATCGGGCATATACAATTATGTATTTCTAGGTATCTCGAAAGAAACAAAAATGTGTATAGTTGATAGCCTAAGATAAATATGTTAAACACATCGAGTTAGTGAAAGCTCATAAAAAATCAATTATTGAATAAGTTTTCAGAAACCATTCGGAGCACTGACAAGAGACAGTATAAATAGGATGATCCGTGACACTCTACATACTGCATAGATTGATAAGTCAATGTTCACACTGCAAAGTTTCAGGGATGCATCGAACTCTGCAGCTGCTACTGCTGGAGTACCTTTTCAAACAATTTTGTTAACAGCAAGTTCGTCGGGAGCGCAGACCGTTGCGTATTTATTTTGTTTGTTGATAACCAATCATTAAAATCACTACCTTTTCCAAGGTAGTTTTGCAAAGAAGGGGCACAACTTAGCAGTTGTCCAAATCATAAGTAAAATATAATTTCCATTTCAAAAGCTGATTGAAACGTTTATGAGCGATGAAAAAGTGAACAATAGTTAGTTGTGTTTAGTATATTCAAAATAAGTTGTTGGAATCATGTTGATTAAGTTGTACAGAGTGGATGTTTATTGACATGTTTATTCATTTCTAAGGGGTTTCCTTTATTAAGTTAAGTTTCCATAACTTTAAACATCTCACTTGGTCTCTGGATTGACGTCATGATAGCGAGGTGGAATCGTAAAATAAAACGAGTATATTCCTTAGGCGTGTAGTTTGGTTGAGATTCTTTAGACCATCATGACAAACGAACAAATATAACGTGCCCTCCCGTATTTGGAACCCACCATTGGGCCAACGGAAATGTAGACTTGTTGAAAAACTTGACGGTTGCTGGCTGGTAAATTAAATCTCGTGTAATATCTTGTGTTTGTCACGATGGTCAGTATAATCGTATTCAAACTTCGCCTAAAAAGTAAGACTCGTTTAACTTCAAAAATTGTTTAATTCAAGTTTAAAATTTGAGTTAGGCCTAGAAGAAGATTTGATTCAAAGTAGCACTTCCAGGGGTTGATCGAGTAAGGCAACCGTGGGAAGGTTTGGCGCTGTAATATCGTTCACCACTGGGAACGAATAGGCAGTAGTGAGGCTGACGAAATTCATTTTTTACAGTGTCAAAATAAACAAAAAAATGCTAAAAGCAAAAGTAATCTAGGCGCACAAGTTCCCTAAAGTGTGTATTGCGCCAATTTGATGACACAAACTATTTGTAAAAACTCAATATTTGTGAACTTGAGCGCAAATTTTAAAAGGTAACTAATTTAAAATTGCATTAAAGTGTAACACTACAGACACTTGCATTAGCATGTGTTGACTTTGTGTTCGCAGTCTTTACAGCCACTCTAGTCTTTGGTACAACATGTCATGCGCAGATGTTGCTCTTTCTCTTCACTAAGCCAGCCAACTGTAATGTGCAACATTAATCAGGAAGTTTGTTGTACCTGAGCTTCTCACATAAATATGTGGGCAACACTTTTGCCTGGGCTTTTAGGAACAATTGGCGGAGCCCAAATTGTTTTACGCCCCTGCCACAAAAAAACAAGGGTCATTTGATCGTCTGCACATTGTGTCGTGATGTGACCAAAGTTCCACCAGAATGAGTCAATGGGTTGACTACAAATTCTGCCATACAGAGCATTCTGAGTACACTAAACCTAAATAAAGGTGAACTGTAAGAACATAAAGACGAGGAGACAGATTACAATGTGTGAGTAGCACACAGAAAGTACAAGATGCCACACGGGTCTAAACTGTGAGCTGCTGATATGCCACGACTGTACTGTGGTCAACCACCCTAGACAAGATCCACAAGTGTACTAATCTGCACGAGGCATATATTTAGGAGTCAGCAGGTGAATCAAAAGGAGCTACAGCTTATCAAGGGGCTGATTTAGTTTAAGAAGAAGTCAAGAGGCGTAATTCAAGCCACTGTGGTGTATCTAATCGAACGATCCGACCAGGTGATCAACAAGATAAAGGTTTGTGGTTAAAGAAGGGGTTGAGATGATCAAGTGCAAAGATGCATTTGTCAATGAATATCAGTGTAGTCTTAAAATATCTCAACATAATAAAATAACACTAAAGATTTACGCTTTCAAGCAATTCAAAAGTTTCGTGGAAACACTTTAATTTTGTGAACAACACAATCAAAGACAAGAAACATAAGTCACAATTAAGTAAAGCAGATTTTGTTTTGAATTAAAAGCCGTAAATTTGCGTCGGAGAAGGTATGCGGGGGAAGCCGGGGCCACATACCCAAAATAGAGTCCGCGAGTCTTCAGCGCGTTCACATCGCAGCTGTTAGAGCTCCGGTTTTCTTTTTAAGTTTGGTGATTTGTACTGTTTTTCGTTCCAGTTTTACGTGTTCTTCATGTCAGTTGAGGTGTGTAGTATCTATTCGTCTATTTATTTTGACTGAGGGATATTCAATGGTTCAGCGAACCACCATCATGGCCATGCTTTTGTACGGGCTCTTCGTGTTGCTGTACAACATCACGTTTACTATAGACATTCTCAACAGTGTCGCTGGTACCCAGCGCGCCACGCCCGATCTACATGTCTCTGCACACACACTCCAATACTTGGAACCATCACAAAATGGCGACGAGCAGCTTCATCGTCAACGTTATCAGTACTCAAGATCAGAACTTCTAAATTTGAGAACTATTGGTGCGTCGACATCGGCTGTTTCTAATGAGGTTTGGAAGACATTAAAATCCTTCAAACTAACCAAAGTTAAATTCAAACGTGGCTCTAGAGCGGGGAGAAACAAACGGAGAAAATTCAAGTTATTACACACGGCGGACATGGACAATCCAATGCCAACTCCACGCAAACATGGCGGCGAGGGTCTGTTGTGTCAAACCTGATTTTTGTTCCGATTGGTACATCTTCAAAGGACTATACTAACTACGCATTTAGTACACCTCCTGTGTTCCTGATCAATGCCAGATCATTGGTTCAACGCATTGATGAACTTCAAATAATGCTCGACACCAGTAATATAGACATAGCGGCCATGACCGAAACATGGTTTCCTGCTCACATTGACACAAGTGTTTTCTCCATTCCCAATTTTGATCTAATCAGTAAGCCACGCATAAATAAACGCGGTGGAGGTGTAGCTCTGTATGTTAGAAATGACATTGAGTTTAGAACTTTGAGTGAAATCAAAGTTCACGATGATCTCGAGGTTTTATGGATTTGGACTCGCCCACGACGAGTTCCCAGATCGGTGAGTGGTATTATCATCTGTGTAGTCTACCATCCACCATCCTCTCCACATGAAAATATACTCACCGATCACCTACTGTCATCTTTGAACACACTTCAAACCAAATATCCCGATGCAGGTGTTATTCTTTTAGGAGATTTTAATAAACTGGACACTGACAACATCTGCCGTTTGTCCGGCCTCCTCCAAGTCGTCAAAACCCCAACGCGTGGTCAAGCCATTCTTGATAAAATTTTAACTAATTTGAAAGATCTGTATCACGAGCCGCTTATATCATCACCGCTTGGATTGAGCGACCATAGTACTGTTATGTGGCAACCCCTGAACACCAAGAAAATGACTAACGTCATCCATAAACGAGTTGTTCGCCCAATTAAAGACTCGGACCAACGAGCATTTGGTCAATGGATCACAAACTACAATTGGGATCGTGTTGAAGCTGCAGCCACAGCAGAAACCAAAACTTCCGTGTTTTACGAAGTTCTGAATAAGGCCATTGAAAAATTCTTCCCGACCAAGGTTATCTCTTCGCATCGAAATGACAAACCTTGGATAACTCCAGAACTGAAATTCCTAATCACCAAAAGACAAAAGGCTTTCTCCAGCGGTAAACTGTTGTTCTGGCGAATGATCCGAAACAGAACCATTAGACTTATTAAACATGCTAAACAGGTGTTCTATAATTCCAGTGTTGGTAAATTAAAAAAACTTAACCCACGACAATGGCATCAACATATCAAGAAACTTACTGGTCACAACTGCAAGAGGAGCTACACTTTACCTGGACCTTCAACAGAGTCTATTGCAAATAACATCAATCATCAATTTATATCAGCAGCTCATGATATCCCAAAACTTGATTTCAGCTGTTTACCTGCCTACCTTCCAATGGCATCATCACCACCCTCGGTGTCTCCAAAGGACGTTTTCAAGAAACTCAAAAAATTTAACATCAACAAGAGTGCTGGACCGGACCTTTTGCCACCACGTGTGATAAAATAATTCTCTTACGAACTGAGCTTCCCTCTCTGCCAAATAATCAACTGTTCGCTGCAGGAGGGCATTGTACCAGACATTTGGAAAAAGGCATTTGTTATACCTGTTCCTAAGTGCAACCCCCCTAGTATTGACAATCTACGTCCTATTTCACTCACATGTTTGTTTTCTAAAGTTTTTGAGGATTTTGTTGTAAACTGGCTCATAGATGATATCAAAAATTCCATTGACCCTTATCAATTTGGGTCCCTTAAAGGACTCTCTACAACTCATTGCTTGGTCAAAATGTTAGACAATATTTTTAAGGGAACCGATAGACCCCACCATTTTGCTGTGTTAGTAGCTACTGATTTTTCAAAAGCTTTTGACAGGGTTAACCATCAGATTGTTGTTGAAAAGTTTCTTAACCTTGGTGTTCGTACTTCAATTGTTCCATGGGTTTGTAGTTTTTTATCCAACAGAAGCCAAGCTGTTCGATATAATGGTAGTATTTCCAGCTGGGAATCAACCAATGCTGGGGTCCCCCATGGTACTAAATTAGGGCCGGTGGCTTTTTTAGCAATGATAAATGACTTTGGTTCTGGCTCCCCTAGGGTATCTCACTACAAATACGTAGACGATATGTCGTTGGTTCAAACTTATCGTAACAATGACCAAACAAGTACAATGCAACAGCAGCTTGATTGTTTGCATTCCTGGTCATTAAAAAATCACATGAGACTCAATCCCAAAAAATGTCAGGTCATGATTTCTTGCTTTCAAAGACACCAACCTGTTAGGCCCATTTTTCAAATTGGTAATAATGTCATTAATCAAACAAATGTGTTAAGCTTTTGGGCATTCATATACAAGAAAACCTTAAATGGGATTCTCAGGTTGATTACATGTGTAAAGCCTTTAACAAAAAACTGTACTTTTTACGTCAACTTAAACGATGTAACATTCCTGTTAATGACTTGAGAACAGTGTACTTGCAATATGTTCGACCAACTCTTGAATACGCTTCACCAGCCTGGTTTTGTGGTCTTACTAAATTCCAAATAGAGTGCCTGGAGAAAATGCAACGGAAGGCATTTCGTATCATGCTTACTTGGGATTTTTGTAAATTTAAACTTTATGCAGATATTAGTGAGGTGCTTAGCATTCCGCCCCTCACTGAAAGACTTGAACAGCTTTCTTTGAATTTTGGTAATTCGCTTCTGTCTTCAACCAAGCATAGAGAGTGGCTGCCTCCTGCAAGGAACAATAACCTTAGGAATTCCGACTCTTTGTCTAATATCAGGTGCAGAACCAACCGATACAGGTCTAGCCCCATTCCCTACCTAACCAGTATTTTGAACAAGTAAAGTGATTAAATAGGCCTCCAATCTTGACAATGTTGTCCCTTGTGGGTGGGTGTGGTTGTTAACACCTTTTTATTCCCTGATGTTTTAGTTTGTCTTTTAGATTTTCTCTTGCCAATTTCATGTGTTTTTTATATAAATATTTACTTTTCCCTGTCTTCCTTGTTTTTTTGTCTGCTCAGTGTTGTCTCGTCCTTGCTGGGATGTTTCCGGTTATCTGTTTGTTGGGGTGTTGGGGTGTTTGTTCCTTTGTTGTTTGTCTGTTTGTTTGTTTTTATTGCTTTTAAATTTTTAATGTTCTTTTTGTATAAATATTTTGCTGTACTTTTGTATTTTTATTGTAAATCTGTATTTTAATTCAGCCTGCCGGCTGCGACGAGCAGATTTGGATAAACCAGTAATAATAATAATAATAATAATTCTACCACAAATGCTTTTGCAATAGTTGGTACCTGACACAGTTTTAGGTGAGCATTAACATGACTTAATTAAACAACACACGGGTTAGGAAATTACTTTGTTCAATGGACAACAACAACATCACTGGACATACCTGAATCACAAGCTAAACAATTTCAAGTTGTTCAATGTGGACAACTTAGACAAAATGAACACAAATCTAAATCTTCTTACCAGGAAGAAATTCTAGGACGAACCACAGAAGACCCCATTGTACTTCATGACAGCCATACAAAATACTCTTCAAAGACAACTTGTTTGAACAGAAGTTCATCTAATCATTAAACAGCACCAAAGCAAAATAAGTATCCAAAAGATGTTTGTACCACATCACATAATGTTGCAAATAAGGGTCCCTATGGTCCCTCCCCTCTAGGGAGCATGCGTACTGTATCGTGATGTGTGTGTGTGGGGGGGGGGATGACAAATAAAAAACAGCAGATGTTTTTAACAGAAGTGCCCCCCCCCCATCCATTAGATATAAATGGTTCATCCCCTTTTACCTCCAAAAACGTTACCCTAGTTCTGCTGATGTGTTCGTTGTAAACCTTCGGTCAATAACCAAGGGATGATTTAATAATTGTCAACCATTACTTGTCCATGTTCATGAGCTACAATATTGACATTGTCTACGAATGAAGCTATTATGAGGAATGTTGAGTCATCCAAATAAACTACACGTAGCCAGTTCACTTATTCCATCTCAATAAGTTCGTTGGTCTCAGTCTTTTGTGTTTTGGGGTTGTTTTATGACCTAACTGACAACTTTGACGGAAAGTAATTGGGGCTGTGTAGTTTCAGGGTTAGTTTCCCCTGCTACTTTTGGGATGCTTTATGGTAGTGTACAGAATCATTCTCAATGAGCCCGGCCTTCATAAATACAAATATAATTGACATATAATAAGTGAAAATGCATTACTACTAATGAAATTCGTTGTACCAACGAAACACTAACTGTCAATACTAACCAACAGCGCAGCCATTGGTTAAATGTCATCACCTGACTTTTTGTGGGTATCTCAGCTGCTGAAGCAAACACGTGCAAACAAAATAATGTGATAAAGAGGAAACAATTGCCGTTTTTTTTTTTTTTTTTTTTTTTTTTTTTGGGGGGGGGGAATAGGCAATTTATTGCAACTGGACAGTCTGGATGAGTTGTTCCAAACTAAGAGCAATACATTGCTAAACATGTTCTGAAGATAACACTGATAAACTGCCCTCTGGTCTTTGCCGTGCAGATTGATGTGATGCTTGACTGTTCTGCGCGGTCTCCCTGGGACAGATAAGGTGTCCAACAAGTTAAATGACACATAACTTCTATTTAATCAGTATTCGTTTTAAATTGTATTTTACAAAACAAACAACTTTCGCTAAGTAAAATTGCTTCACCTCCCTTGCATACCATCTAGGAGCAGAACATAACACACACTTATTGGCGTAACCCTTCTTTAATTGGTGATTTGGTCACTGCGACAAGAGTAAGCAGTAGGGATGCTTTGTGTATAGTGATGCATAAGGAAAACCCAATCATGAGGTTGGCTTGAGATAACACACATTGGACCCAACTCACGTACTTGCCCAAAACGGTTTTGAGTTGTTGTATTCAGCTACTTTTCAAATAGGTTCTTTGCAATCACATCCACACATTCATTGTTTAGACCGTCATAGTCGTGGGTTGATTTAATTCAATGATGCCACCTTTTTTAAATTTAGTCTGATTTTCGTCTAATTTAAACATTTACGCAAAATCATTAATGTAATTTATTCCGTTAATAAACTTCAAGCATAATTGTTTAATTTGATTAGTATGCAACCCTGCATGGGCCATATGAGCTGTCTATATGACTATTCCCTTTAACTTCAAAGAACATTCTGCTGTAAGGATTACTTTATCGGACATTAAGTTGCAAGAGGTTTAAGATCTCGCGGATAAATTTGCTTCTGCCGGAATTTGCTGCTGTTTTGTAGGAATATGAGTTGGTGACTGAATTCATGCCGGATAATCATATAACTAAGACCTGCTTTGAAATTTTAGGAAATCAGTTTGGCTGAATGGCTGCATTCAGACAAAACTGGTTATCGTCCCAGACATCATCAACGACCAAATATCGAGTTTAAGAAAATACATTGTTTGCATTTCAAATTGAAAAAAAAATAATAAATACAAATATTGCTGTGATAACTCACTACACGCGAAGTATCTACTTGCCGTATGTGGCAATCGAAGAACCGACAGCAAAAGCAAATATGAATGACTGATTTTTGATTTGGTTACGCTATGACCCTTTATACATAGCTTGTTTGAGAAATTATGCATACCCATTTAGTTTATATGTATGCTAGTAAAGCTGTGATTTGTATCTACAAATCAAACTTAGAGTAGTAAGCAAAGTGACAGGGTAGCTACGTGGACCTATTGTTACTTAGTCTGCGTAGACGGTTTATATAGTCAATATACAGCAGTAAATACTATATAAATTAAAAATCTTCCGAAAATCACAGTATAATAACAATGTCTGAAGTAGGCCATCAACACAACCACACAAATGAAATAAATCCTTGTTTATTAGTTGTTTTAAAATATTTTTTAACAATTTATTATATATGTTTGCAGTAATTGATACACGTATTTGAAGTTGATAACTTTTGGTACTTTATATATTGCATTTTTTATTCCATACTTGTTTCAAATTGTGTTTTTTTGTTTACTCGGTTTCTTCCATAGTAAATTTCAAATAATAACAACAATATTAATACTAGTGTATGTATTTATAAAGCACATTTAACAAGGATCAAATCGCTGTACAACAACATAAAATAACAAATAAACAATACATACAAACACAAAACAAGGATGACGAGGCTGACTGAAAAAAAAAAGTTTTAAGATTATTTTTGAGGATTGCAATTAAAAGTTTATCATTTGGATTAAACAAACATAAAATTTACAATAATCATAGTGGTAAGAAGAAATGCCTCGACGAGTTTGTTTATAAACTGTTCACGGTGTTTTATTAATAATTATTGGTCATGAATGTAAGAAGCATTCGATATGATTAAATTAAATAAAGTGTAATTTTATTTAACTTTTATGGATTTGTACTTCTACCGCCGCAAAGTCTCCCGTCAGAAGCCCTAAATGGTTGAAAGAACCCCGCTCGGTCCCTGGCGCCGCAACCGCGAGAACTGCATCAAGCCGGTAACCAAAAGTGACCCTGGATCCCAATGCCCTCGAAAATGCACGGGGACCGCGATAGACACATCACCGGAGTTTATGGAAATCTGTCCCGGATATTTGTTCCCCCATTAATTCAAATGAGGGCGCTCTCGGAAGAAATTATACATCTTACATAGTACACATTTTATACCGCATGGGGGACTATACCACTAGGAGAAAAACAATTAGTCTGTATCCCGGTCACGTGCACTTCTCCTGGACGCGGCTCCCGGCTTTGTCGCCAGGAAAAGCCGGCCAGTGAAGGCTAGTGAGTGAAGGCTAGTTTTAAGTTTAGACCAATGGTTTATTAAAAGTTTAATTTGAAAGTTAATATTACCGTAGTTAGGGCCAACATGTGTAGATCTGTTTAGCGTATTGTTTATGTTTGTGCATATTAAAGAACATTATATGAAATTAGAAATGGCCCTAAATGTTTGTGATGAAAGTACAATGCAGTACAAACAGACGCAGCTTGATGAGCTTACATGTAGTGTAAAATAATAATTTGTTGTTCGACTGGGTTTATCGTTCATCACAATCTATACACCCTTGTATAGTGGCAGTAGAAGAACAGCCGGTCACGTGGTCCCCACAACTATGTCAGTCCACATACCACCACTGGCCCAAGGTGCCTTGTGGTCATCATTCATACACAGTGTACACTAAACCCAGATACATTTCTGGACATCGATAATTACATCAAGGCTGAATGGCCTATCCTAATTACATTTATGTGTTCTAAGGAGACTCAACAACAGGCCAATAAAGTCAAACTTTGGGAGACAAGAGTTTGCAAACCTCAAGGAATCTTGAAAGGAACACAAGACCTTTCAGTGTAAACTGTAAGATGTGTTAATATTGGGGAGAGGAGCCCTCGTGAATACTGCTACTTTCACATAGCACATAATAATACACGTGAGTGTATTTCAACCCACAACTATTACGTCCAAGTACGCATGTGCAAGGGGAAATGTAAAGTTTACTACGCCCATTTATGTTAATTGCCCACGTTCGTCCTGGGAAAAAAAACGCGACCGGCTCACACTGCAGGCACCAGTCCAATTGGAGCCGCCAGTCGAGAGGATCGACGATTCGTCCGCCGTTGCGAAGGCATGGCCCCAGAAAAACTCCGCCAACGCAATGGATCAAATAATCGTCAAATAGGACGGACGGGTGCAGTTCAACAAAGTTTATTTATAATGTTAATTGATTATACACAATCAATAATGAAGCTTGATTGTAAGCAGGAAAGAAAATTAACGGTGCAGAGTGAACTGTAGGTAAGGCTAAAACCGAATTTAACTGCGTAATCAAATTCCGATAAATTAAGTCGAGAATTAACTTCAACATAGGAGATAACTATTGAATGATCCGGTTCAAAAAAATGGCTGTAACAAAAGTGATTCAAATTTTGTTTAGCGTCCGCTCGCCACATTGTCGTTGTTATGATCGCTTTTGCAGAGGAAGAGTGATGCCAGGGATGGCTGGCGCAAAGTAAAGTAACGTAAATTGTTACTGATGTTAGTTTCAGCCCTATTTGTTCAGTTATTTATTCCTCATTTAGTCCATCAGTCCTTTTAAATTAAATAAAATAATGGTTAACTCTGCGTGACACGAAAACAAATCAACCTGGCTTACTTTTTTAGTAACAGTCTGTTATACATTTTTGTGAAGAACCCAATCTCATTTAATAGTCAACAAATCAAGATGAAAATGTTTGTATAAATACAAAGTACTTTTGGGTTGAACAAAGAAAACTTAATGGGCAGGGCTTGAACCTGCGACATCCAGATTAACATGCCGGTGCTCTTTAAATCATCTAGGACATTATATAAAGACCCTTTTGACTAAATAATATAAATTCAAGCAAAATTTATTTTCTTCAGATGAGCAAACATGTTTCTCTTTCTGCTCAGTCAACTAATTCTGGAAGTATTACCCTTCGTTTACAGAACTTAGCAAGGCAGAGTAATTGCTGTACAATTCCTACGAGAAATCCTGGAGGCTTACATGACTTTTTGGGAAAATGAACGCTCTAAACTTACATTAAAACTGTCTAATATATTATTATGATGTTTAACTTGTTCATAGGAAAGTTAGATTAACAGTGTAAATAAATATAGTAGGAAAATGCAAGTAGGACATTAGGACAATGCAATTAACAATAGGGGCAGAAAAAAAACATGTGAAAACAATTTAGTAATCAACACGATGATTCTAATAAAAATATTGGTAACTATAGAATAACATGTTTAGTGTAATAAAGTAAAGATAGGCAAGAAGAACCTGCAGAAAGAGCGGGCTATTATTAATTCATCTGCAAAAGGAACGGGTTAAAAACGGGCTAACTTTTATGGAGGAAGAAGCGTAAAAGGTAGTGGGTATTTGTTTATTACACGTGTTCACCTTGTTCAAAATGTGGGAATTAAGAAGGGCTGGCATAATAGAGTGGCTTTTGATTGTTCGGCGTGTATATGGGAATAGATTTTTTATTTTATTTTTTTTATGTTCTTAGTTATTTACTTTTTTATTTTATTGATAAATTGACAATTGTCCATGCAATTATCTACTTTTATTCAGGCAACGAAATGACATAGACTCGTTATCAATGACTCGGTATTGCACCCTGGGCCCTTAAATCTGACAACAATATAAGTGTTTACATTCAATACACACAAAAAATGCATACAGCATAATACATTGGCTTTTGTTTTTGTTCGGCGTGTATATGGGAATCAATTGTTGTTATTTTCTTAGTTGTTTACTTTTTAAACCGAAAATTGTCCATGCAATTATTTACTTTTGTTCAGGCAACGAGATGGCATAGACTCGTTATCAATGCCTCGGTATTGCACCCCGGGCCCCTAAATCTGACAACAATATCATTTTTTACATTCAATATAAAAAATGCATACATATATATAAAACAAAATTGTATAAACTCTTAACAGGATTGACTGAAGAATAAAGCACCCCAAACAAAACAACACAAAAACGACAACCACACAAACATTGCCATTGTTCCTTTCTGTCAAAAGAAACAGGTTTGCAAACAAATACAGTCACAGGTGTAGTATAGATTGTTTTCATTGTCTTACGCTATTTAAAACAAAATACTGTTCTCATTCGATTCATGACAGAACAAATATTCCCCCTTTTCGCTAAAAGCTGTTACTTTAACCCTCGATTAAGCCATCAGGCACTTTTCAGGTGTCCGTTTTTAATTAAAAAGTAATTACTCCGCCATTTTATTTTATTTGTATTTAAAAAATATAAGGTTCCTCAACTACACCTAGCCAAATAGCATGCCAATTGTCTTGTTACCATCGGGGTTGATTTCACACAAAAAAAATCCACCAATGACCAGTTCTCCCGGTATTCCCTTGGTAAATGTAAGAAATGTAAGAAATTATGATGTTTTTGCTGACTCATCAAACACGAGGGTTTTATTCAAACAAATGGCTTAGATACACTTGTGGGCTGATCTCAATGGAAATTTTGCTTGGATTTATTTTATTTAGTCACAAGGGTCTATATCCAATAGTTTGGGCGATTTAAACATGATTGTGTTCTCAAAAAACACGTATTACACGCAAAATATCAAACGGACACTTGAAAAGTGCCTGATGGCATAAGTGTGTGATTTTTTTTGATGGTGTCACGAAGAGTTAAATATAAAACATTTTGTTGACATCACACATTCAAGTTTCAGTTAAGTTGTGTTGTAAACAAGCATTATCTGAAATATATTGTTTGTGTTTATGTTTAATTTAGATTTCGTACAACATGAACCCACTAAAATTCGTGTAATGATACTCATTACTATATAATTGACCGTGTACACGTAAGTGAACTTGATCTCCATAGTGCAGGGGAATAACCGCACTGCTGCTCACTTGATGATGACCTCCGGCGTTTACATGCCCGATAACAATGGTGTTATTGTCATGGTTCTTCATCAGACGAATATACAGGTAAGACCCAGCTGATAGTTTCTGGACTGAGAACATGAAGACGTATGTCCCAGGCACAGTGCATGTAAACGTGCCGTTACTCAAGTTGAAATCAGTTCCTTCCACTGAAAACAGTAACTCTTCAAAGGGCAGAGGATCCCAGGGGGATGGAGGGCTGAAGTTGGTATTCCTCACTGCAGTGAAGGCGGACCGTCGCGTACTGCATTCACCTGCTTCACCAGTCTGTCCAGCTGGTCCATGCTCACCTATCTTGCCCTTCGAACCATTCATTCCAGGCATACCTTGAGGTCCTTGTTTCCCTGGATGACCGACTCCCTGCTCTCCCTTCAGTCCATGATCCCCTTTAGCGCCTTGCTCACCAACCAGTCCATCTGACCCCTTGTCGCCTTTAGCCCCGAGTTCACCAACTTCACCAGGAGAGCCTGCATCACCTCTAGGACCCACTGGCCCATGGTTCCCGTTTGATCCGGGAATTCCATGTATTCCGTCTCGGCCCTGGCAGCAGGAATTACACGTCACATCGGGATCAGGTGAAACTGCACTTGTAGCCACCATGAACTGATTTTTTAAGATCACAAAAACAACGGCCAATTTTGAGATAATCTTCATCTGAAATTAAAAATACAAAAAAAGGAGAAACAAGCGATTATGACATTTTTTGTGAATAGAAACAAAATGTGTTTTTTGTTTAAATTGCCTCTTTTCGGGAATGCAATTTTATTTGTAACGTTAACTTTACGGATTTTCAAAAGTAGACCTATATTACTCTCCTAAAGACTTCCAGTTCCGACCGTTTTTTAAAGGGGCACACCGGATTCATTGGGCTTTTTGGGCTACAAAATAGGCTAACATATGACTTCAAAGGTTTTCCAGGAATGGAGAAAACGGTTTCTAAAATAAACCATCAAATTTTGCAGTTTTTGAGCATTTTCAAAAACGAAGGTCACATGATTCATCCGAACCAACAAAGAGGTTCGGATAAACCACGTGATCTTCGGAGTTAGTTTTACTTCCAGCAGTATAAAAGTAATTTACTGAACTCAATTTAAATCAGTTTTTTTTTATTCATTAGTATTTGACAAAAAGGACTATGTATTCAGATTATTGATACAATTTGAAAATGGTGATGACAAATCGAACTTAAAATTCGAATTTAGAGAGTCCGTGCAACCGAAGCGTTTTTTACGGCGCACCAGCGTGGGAGCTAGCGGAACGTAAACCTTGGGCATATCCAGTACATCCGGTGCCGTGTCTCGTGGGGCCAGAGAGACAAGCCCCGGGGCATGAACTCCCCAGCTTGCCGGTCTAGCCGTGAGCTTGGGAGCTTGCAGAGGGTAGGGAGCCAGACCAACAATTACGGTTTTTAGGAAGGTTTCAGTCTGAAACCCCTATCTATTACGCCCTAACTATTGCAACGTATTGCTTGGCTACACACACGGGGCGACGACGGGGAATATTTATCCCATACAGCTGGTCTACTTCTATGATAGCTGCATAATGTCCACCCCTCATATTGCTGCTTTTGCTGGCTTTCCCTTTGGATTTATAGTGTGGTTTTGTTTTTTTACTTTTTACTTTTCGTTGGACCACCTTCCGGGTGTTTTTCCTTGCGATGTTTTTGTACCGATCCTTGGATGAGCTGACCTTTGACCGCGGTTTCTCACATTTGTCGTTAATTACGTGATATTTTGATGATTTGTTTATACAACAACCATGTAAAAATTTAGAATGATTTGATTAGACTAGGGCACGATTTCACTACTCTGCTCACTGTCAAATTATGGGCTTGCAATCATCATTACTTGCTTTCAGGGCAAGCGCAAACAATTTGTGGCAGCTTTCACTGCAAATGTTGCCAATTAACTTTGAGTACTCACGCGCACAAGCAACAGTTGCTTACGGTAATCAGATGTAAGAAAGCTGGCCCTGGTTGATGATTTTACATTTTTTGTAGGCATGCAAGTTTGCAAATAAGCATGTTAAAAATACTACCTTCATTCATTCATTCATTCATCTCAACATTTATTTCCAAATTGCAAAATGTACAATCAGTAAGAAATACAGAAGGTCATTATGACAAAAGGCATTAAAAGAAGGCAACAGTAATAAAATGAAGGCGAAATGACACAAATGAAACAGAGGCAATTTAGGAGGCATATTCAGAAGACAGAAAAGTCTTGTACAGAAATGCCTGTATGTGAACAATACAACGAACAAAGCAAAACTTAAACTAATCACATAAGACAGACATGAAAACAGAAACAGGACAGACAAAACAACAAAACAGATAACAAACTAACATGCTGGAATGAAATAAAACTGAAAGGGGAACGCAAATATTCTCAGTAGAGATAGAATAATGATGAAAGAGAAGGAGCTACCTTAGATAATTAAAGACAAGATGTTTTTTATACGAGTTCCTAAAACAGCCAACAGACGACCCTGATTTAATGTTACCATCAATACCGTTCCAAAGACGAGGTCCATAGAATCTTAATGTGTTCAAAGAGTATGAAGTGCGTGTGAATGGCAGAAAAAAGTTGCGATGGGATCTAGTATTATGACCGTGAACTTGATGAACTGCAGTGAAATAAGAAGAGAAAACTTGAGGAAGAAGTTTATTAACGTGTTTGTACATGAAAATCCCTGTGTGGAGCTTGTTAATATCTGAAAGAGTTAATGTTTGCAGTGAAGTGAAAAGGGGGGCGGTATGATCCCGTGGACCTGAAAGGGTGCAAATTCTAATGGCCCGTTTTTGGATGGTAGTGAGTGAATGAAGTTTGTTGTTACTGGAGCGTGCCCAAACGATGTTACAATAGTTCAGATAAGGCAAGATAAGTGTGTTATAGAGAGAAACTAAAGTAGAAGATGGAAGAAAAGAGCGAAGTTTAGACAAAACGCCGGTATTGCGAGGGACAATTTTAGTGACCGAAGAGATATGGTCACTCCAGTTGAGTTTGTCATCTACAATGACACCCAAGAATTTTGTAGAACGAACAATAGAGATGGGGGTATTGTCGATGCTGATTGAGAAATTTAAAGAAGAAAAATCGTTGGATTTATTGAAGAAAATGCATTTGGTTCTGTTCGAATTCAAAGAAAGTTGATTAGATTTGAACCAGGATGAGACTTTGATAAGCTCATCGTTGAGAGTGGAGACAAGAGAATCAAAACTGGGATTAGAAAAGATAATAGTAGTGTCGTCAGCAAATAAAAGAAAAGATAATAAAGAAGAGCAATTATGTAAATCATTTACATAAATCAGAAACAAAAGGGGCCCAAGAATCGACCCCTGTGGAACACCATGTGTAATAGAGCTCTGAAGGGAGCTACAATCACCAATGAGGGTATATTGCTGGCGGTTGTCAAGATAGTCCTTAAACCATTGTAGAGCACACCCCCTAACACCATAGAAGTTCAGTTTAGAAAGAAGGATCGTGTGATCAATTGTATCGAAAGCCTTAAATAGATCGATGAACACTCCAGCTATATACAATTTATCACACAAAGAACTAGAGATTAGATCAGTGAGATGAATAAGAGCCATATCGGTTGAGTGATTGCTTCGAAAGCCAAACTGATTATCGAAGAGAATGTTGAAGTTGGAAAGGAATTTGAACAAGCGATTGTAGACAAGTCGCTCGAGTAACTTAGAAAAACAAGGGAGAACAGAAATAGGTCGATAATTGTGAATGTCCTCGGGATCGCCATCTTTAAAAACAGGAGTGACTTTAGCAATCTTTAAGTTCGAGGGAACGGAGCCAGTAAGAAAAGAAAGATTAAATATATGGGCTAAGGGGTGTGCAATAAGAGAGATGACAGATTTAACGACCGAAGATTTGACGTCATCAAATCCACTACTGGTGTCACCGTTGAGCTTGCCAGCAATATCAATTATTTCAAAGGGGTTAGTTGGAATAAGAAATAAAGACGAAGTGTTAGAGTTGTGCAAGTAGTCCATGAAATGAGAATTAGTCGACGGAATATTATTAGCAAGTGATGCACCAATGTTAGTAAAATAAGAATTGAAGGCATTGGCAATACCAGCAGGGTCTGAGAAAACCTGCTCGTCATCATGACATTTGTTGGGAAGGTCAGCCTTTTTACCTTTACCAAGAATTTTGTTTATTTCCCGCCAAGTGCTCTTCATGTTATTTTTACACTTGTCGAACTTATTGGCGTAGTAACTTTTCTTGGCAAGACGAAATATTGATGTCAGGCGGTTCTTGTAATTTGTATACAGATGTTCATTCTGCGCAGATGGATTGCGCAGAAAACGCCGATATAACTTGTTCTTCCTATTGCAGGAATTAATGATGGCCTTGGTGATCCATGGTTGATTCTTTTGCCTGCCGATCCTTTTGGTGATGAGAGGGAAATGGTGATTATAGATGTCAGAAAAACGAGAAAGAAAAACATTATAAGCAGATTCAGCTTCCTGACATTTAAAGACTTCACCCCAGTCCGTAGACTCTATATCAAGAGTAAAAGAATACAAGGTATTACTATTGATGTTCCTTGTAACATATGTATTTTCGATAGGAGTAGAATTGAGGAAACAAGAATTTGTGACTTGTAAAAGAGGCAAATGGTCAGAAATATCAGTATTAAGAATACCTGCAGAAATGTCAGTGTCATTGTTGGTTAGTATGTTATCAATCAGGGTGGAGCTGTGAGGGGTGATGCGTGTAGGCTGATCGATCAAAGGACGGAAGCCGTAGGAATAAATGGTATTCACAAAGTCGTCTGTGGGCTGATGTTCAGAACAAGTAAGGAAATTAAGATTAAAATCTCCCATTAAATAACACAGCTTCTTCTCTTTAGCAATGGTATTGAGACATAAGTCAAAACATTGTTGAAAATTAACAAGATCACTACCAGGAGCCCTGTAGACATTTCCTACAATCAGATTACAAGAAGAGCCACGCTCAATTTCAATAAATATTGACTCACAACCATCAAAAGAAGGCATGAGATCATGGCGAACACGAAATTTCAGAGAATTGCTAACAAATAAAGCCACCCCTCCTCCAAGCTTATGAGAACGGGAAGAATGGACCAAGTTGTAATCGGTCATCGTAACATATGGAGGAGGGGATTCCCTGAACCAAGTTTCACCAAATCCATAGATGGAAAAAGGATGAATCAAAGTGGACAGAAAATCTTGAATGTTATAGAAATGTCTACAGAGACTCCTAGAGTTCATGTAAAAGATAGAAAAATAGCCATGCGTAGGTATGTTTAAAGCATTCAAACCATCACTTTCGAAATTATAACAAATACCGTTATTATCAGATTGATCATCAACAGTCAAGTTAGAAAACATCCCAGACGAAACAACGAAAAACAAAACAAAAAAAGCAATTATTTTAAGCAACAATAATGAACACAGTTAGCTTATATGACGAACAGTTAATACAAATTAAGCAAATAAATGAGCATGAACATAATACAATACATAGCGAATGCAAGTGTTGCACCTCGAGCCACAAAAATAATCATAATGAGCACAATTAAGCTGAAAAGCAAAAAAAAAAAAAAACTACACCGTGAAAACGCGATGGACGCCAGATATGGTGCATATTTTGATTTCTACAACACAGTTAATATCAAGACAGCTTACATTCGTAATCAAGAAGCCAGTTTGAATATATAGAGACCTTGTCTAACTAGAGACCGGTGGCTAATTTGAAGTATATTGGCAAGACCATTGGGCGCATTGTTGCCTCCAGATGGAATACTGTTACCTCTGACTTTGGCCTTGCTGATAAATTCCAATCTGCATACAAGTCTAGGCATAGCACTGATTCGGCACCTTTGCGTGTGCAAAATGACATTGTATGTGCTATGAATGAAGGCCATGAGACTGCCCTGATTCTGCTTGATTTGAGTGCGGCTTTTGACACCGTGGATTACACTATTTTGCTCAAGAGACTTCGTGATGTTATTGGTTGACAAGGTACAGCCCTTAGACGGTGCAAATCCTATTTGCAAAACAGACCACATTATGTTCGCATTGATCACGTCAACAACTCTCTAAAGTTTATATTTCCCATATTAGTATATATGACTCCGCAATAACCGCTCGACTCTTCCATAACACTTAGTTCACACATTTCTAGTATTGCACGTTCTACGACATTTCACATTCGTAATAACGGCAAAGTAAGACAATATTTGACACAGAATGCAACTGAGCAGACAGTCCACTCGGTCGTGGTTTCCACACTTGATATTATGTATTATCACCGTCCGCTTTGGATTCCGAGAATGATTTGATGAGACCAGGGCACAGTTTCACTGCTCTGCATACCGTCAAATTCTGTGCTTGCAATCACCATTATTTGCTTTCAGGGCAAGCGCAAAAAAAATGTGTGGTAGCTTTAAATGCAAATAATGCCATGTAACGTTGAGTACGCACGTGTACAAGCAACACTTGCTTATGGTAATCAGGTGCAAACAATTGCCCTGGTTGATGCTTTTACATTATGTTTAGGCATGAAAGTTTGAAAACTATCAGGTTAAGAATACTAGATTCAAAAAAGTACATCGTAAAAACACGATGGCCGCCGGATATGGCGCAAATTTTGAATTTCTACAACGCAGTTAATATTATCACGTGAAAACAATACATTTTGTTAGAAACAAACATAACGTATATAATAATTGTTGAAACGAAAAAAACAAACAATAAGACTCGCTTAAACTTCAAACCATTGTCACACAAACGGTTGTTGTGGTAACATTTGATAAAACCTGTGTATATGTGTTTGTTTTTTTCACATAATGACACTTAATGAATATTACAAATAGTCAGACGGTTTTGTGGTGACCGGATGCAGCAATATCAAGTTTTGGGCAAAGCTAATGGTAACGGGACAGGTTTGGTTAGATACTATTGTATTTTTGATAGAAAGAGGGACATTACAAATTAATTGTAATAAGTTTTAATTCGAGAATACAGTAACCGTCAGACGGGTAAAGACGGGTTCAATCACGACAAACAAGATGACGGAAAGAGCTGGATGAAACCAACTATCCAGTAATTCAGTTCAGTATAAATGCAGTTTTATTTTCAAAACTTAAACCTTACAAGACAAACATTTATTTCCAGTGTGTTTAAAAAGGCAGGGATGAAAGTATTCCACAAAAGAAATACAAATAAACTCATATTTCGGTTAGGGTATGGCAACACATACGCACAATTAATCATTTCGAATTTAATTTGGTTGGCCGAAGACCTCAACGTTTTAAAAGATTAGGAAAAAGCGTAGATTTCCTTTGATTTCGGATGATAAGATTGTTTTCATTATCAACGTTGTTGTTGTTACCATTTTATCATTGGCTCTTTGTTTCTGTGTTTAGGGTTAAAACCATTATTGTCAGTTTAAACAAAACGGCGCAAAAGTCAGTTCAGACACGGTCCTCTGGGACAAGAATCCGGGTCAATTTTTATCCTTGTATTTTTTTTAGTGTCAACAACGAAAACATACTACAAACCATGCGACCTCGTAAAATTACAAGTCAATTGCTTGCTCAACTGAAAACAGATTATTGTGAACATTACTTTAATTTGAGTTATCTTTTGAAGGCTTGTTGTGGTGTCGTCTGTACTCAAGAAAAGTAAATGATTCCTTACTCATTACAAGTTGACCGCCTGGTGTCACCTGGAACCGCTCAGACCACGGATAAGAGAACGGCAACGTTCACAATTTATAGTAATACTTATACATTTGTTTTTCTTTTTTTGGCCACCAAAGTCAGTCACGGAATCAAATTATGACATACCTTTTTGGTGAATAGGCAAATAGTTTCGAGTATGACGTCCCTTCAAACACGAACCAACTCAAACGTTCCCCCTGAACTTCAGAGTTGACGGAGCTGGTGCAATTTCTAGTGAGTTACATACCGATTCGTACACATCAACACAGTGGATTTAGAAAGAGAGAGAGAGAAAAAAAAAAAAAACAACAACAACAACAGTGCTCTGTACACCGTCTGGGCAAAAATCTAAATCGGCTTAGCCCCAGTTGCTCATTGTTGCACTACTATTAACTACATAACAGCTTTCAAAAATTATATGATGTTGACCCAATAACACAATAACGAACTGTCCTGCACAGTCCGATGTAAATATGCAGTGGTAAACTGTTAAACTTATATAACAAGCCGTTGCACTAAAACAAAGCGATGACGTTATTAGCAAATAATTTAGCCTCGTTCAAAATTAGATACACAAATACACCTGCACGGATAGTGAGAAAGAACTCATAAAAAATTGCTGCAATTGCGTGGTTTCGATGGGAAATAAAAACCCATGCATATGGATATGTACAATCACAGTACCGCGACAGTACACTTTCATGACAGAGGTAGGTGGAGGGACCAGGCTTTACTACCGCATACAAACTGCAGCTGTATAGAGTGAAACCTCATTTCCGGTAAAAAAAAACTGCAACCGGCTACTTAAAAATGCACTGCATGCATCTGGAAACAATAGCAAGTGCCAGCAGTATAACAAGAAACACTTACCTTGGTGTTGTGTTTTTTAGTTCAAACTCTCCCGGTTCCTCTTCTCTGAGATGATGCAAAGTTGTTATGAACATTGCTGCTGGTACGACGCGTTTAAATACTGTTGCATTTCCATTGAAGTGAACAGCAATCTACTTTGGGTTTTGATTGACAATCGATGAGCAGCCAATCATACACACTTGTTAAAGTCACCGATTGAAGGAAGTGACTTTTATAACTCTATCACTGGTTTGAATTAAGCTGTCTGTACAATGGAGGCCAATTGTGCCAAACTCTCTAGTTTAGTTTATACACATCATGGGTTTACATGAATATCCGCCTGACTTCGTTGCACTGCCGGATTGCTTCCTGAAGTACCAGGCCAGTTACTTTTCATTTCCGCTCCAATGACGTCGTTTTCTAAAGGCTGTTAGTTAAAGCGCAAGTTTTTAGGTTTTTTTTCTTTAAAACAAAGCTGTATATTGTACACATCTACTCGATAGAGAAACATTTTAACCTATGTTCTCTCTAGATACACCTGTGCATCACCTGTTAGACCCCCTTGCATTTGACGTCACAAGCCAAAAGCAGCGCCCTCACTTGGGTTAATTCATTTTACCGCATTCACTGTCAAATGCATTATACGCGGGTAGATATACACAGCTGTAAGCGCCGGGCTTGCGTCATTATAAAGACGAGTTTGCGTACAGCAATAGTACGCGGGGTCTGTGATTGGCCTCGCAAGTTGTTTTTGTTGTGTTCAGGCGCATCTAGAAGATGTAAACTTTTAGAACAAAGTTTCACTTTTGTATAGCTACAGAGCGACATCGGTCAGGTTGAATTGTTCAAGAACTTACACTTCCAGGGATTGTTGCAAAAACTTTACTTGTATATTTCACAAGACCGTAGTCGCTAGAAATTATTCTTTAGGATGCCTCAGCCAAGCCGATCCTTGAAACGTCCTGTAGTCTACCATAGGGGACTGCACGGCGTGGTCGACGGGCCTCTGCGTCCTATAGGAGTAGGATACCTCCATCTTTCGTTTTGGGGTCAAAGAAAGATGCGGGTGCTGCTCGGCCATCTGGGCCCGTTGCCATGAGCAGCAATGATGTAATCAATACTGCGGCTGCTGAGCTTCCTGAAGCCAGACAGGTGAATACGGGTGAGTTAAGCACCATGCCACAACTCGTTTCTATCGGAACATCGCCTGAGTATAGGACATCGGCGGGTGGTAATTCTGTGTCGGTAAGAGGCTCTAACTTTATTTGGCATGTGGCCGCTAATAACGGACAGGTTGCACACATGTTTAATAATATTATTAGCAATAATCGGCCTAATCTTCCTAATGCTGTTGCTAGTTTTATGTCTATTGCTGCTCCTGTATCACAGGTAATGAATGGGGCCACTGATTAAGGTGTTTTAACTGCATTATCATGTTCTAGCATGACTTCTGTTACAGGTTTTGCTAAAGGTGGTTATAATAATAAGGGTGTAGAAATGGGCCAAGCTACGTCGAACTATGGGCAAGGTTGTTGTTTCAATTTCAACTCTGTCAAGGGGTGTCATTGGCAACCGTGTAAGTTTGCACATAAATGTAAGAGGTAACGTTGGCTATTCAATTGTAAATTATTGTTCTGTTCGCCAGAATGCTGGTGGTTTTGGGCGCTCGCGTTCTCGTCCCACTTTCACACCAAATACAAAAGGCCCGAATGCAGGGTCAGTGTTTCCGCTATCTGTTGGGCCGGCAGGCAAGGGTAGTCAGGCTCTTGTTCCCCAGAACAAGCAAAGTTCTTCCGTTCAAAGTTCTTCTTCGTTTTGAAGAAAACATTGTTGTCTCAGTTGTTAGCGGTGTTAAAATTCGAGCTCATTCATTTCGAATTGGGGCAGCCAACTCGGCTTTTGATCTGGGGGTCTCTTTGAAGGACATTAAGGACATGGGTCGATGGCGTTCTGATGCAGTTTTCTCTTATATTCATCCGTTGACGTATAATTGTTTGCCACATATTAAATATTTATGTTTTTATAAACATTTAATTTGCCAGGCTGGCATTTCTTTTCTTGAATACTTTATTTACTGTAGATTGTGTATATAGTGTTGGTCTTTTTGTGGCAATATTTCTCTTATTTATTGGGCAGGTGGTGTTTGGATTATAGGGATTCGCTGGTTCGCCGGGCAAAGCGGACATTCTTGAAAGTAGCCCGTGTGTGTGGTGGAACGGAAAAGGTGGTGCCCAGCTCTCTGACCTTAATCAGCTGCTGTCTGGTTTTGCTGTCTCAAGGCCCTCTCCAGGGTTGATTATTGTCCACCTTGGCACAAATGATTTAGTGGCATTGTATGCATGTTGTATTCGCCCGTCTCGTTTGTCTTTTCACGAAGTGAAAACAAAGGGACTGATTCCACGACGTCTGTCAAGACGTCGAGGAAGAAGAAGAAAATCAGGTGGGTTAAAGTACTGTTTGTAATTGTAGCGTTACTGTAGTTTAGTTTGTTAAAATCGAATAAGAAACCACAAGGGAATTTAGTTAAGAATAAAGATATTGCTAACGTATACCTAGCCTACATAGAAAATTGTGAGTGGAGTAGATTTCAATGGGTTATTTGTCGAGTCAGGGTCGGAGAGTGGCTGCTCAATCACCTGCAACGAGTTTTAATTGCCTGTGTACGTGTAGTCATTGATCATAAAGGGTGCGACCTTGAAGTCAACCGTGACCGTACTTGTCTGGGCAAGTTTATTGTGGCAGGTTTGTGACGTCACGCCTTAGTATCGAACACGTCGGGACAAGTTTTCTATACATCCTTTTACCCCGTATGGATTGGTCGATGACAATGCAGGACGTGATATTCTCGACCTGTATATAAATTGGATTTCTGAATTCGGATTCATTACTTACGCTGAATACCGGAGCTCTTGAAGCAAACGATACTTATCCCGTATACGTCGATACAATGGCTGCTCTTCCGAAGGTAAACACCGACTCGATCCAGAATAACACGCCGACACCGAAACCTCCTCCACCGTCGGTGGGTGAAGGGGTTGAAACTACAAACACCCGAGATTTTCCCCAAGGCATGTTTGTAGCCGGTTGGCGTGAGGCCACGACTTCGGTCGGCGGGGTGTACTATTTCAACATGTACACACGATACAGCGTGTGGAACCTCCAAGATGTGACTGCCCACCAGCGTGAGCAGCAGATGTTGCCCAAGCAACCCAAGTCTGACGTGTTTAAAGCCGCCATGGCCGAGCTTGGTGCTGTGCAAGACGACGCCTCGGTACCATCAGCCGTACCGATGAAGCACGTGAAGGGTAAAATGTCCAGCAGAAAGCGGAGATTTAAGCCCGATCCTGACCAGGAGGAGAATGAGAGAAACGCTGTCAAGTTTCCCAACGGAGGTGAGCGTTTTGTTACTGTGAAACGTTTCAAGGGGTTTCCTTACGTCAATATCAGAGAATACTACTGGAACGAAGATCACACTAAGATGTTGACAGGGAAGAAGGGTTTGAATCTCCCGGCCGAACAGTGGTTTCAGTTGATGGGTCACATCACCGACATCAATAAAGCCCTGAGCCATATAATTGATTCGTAACTATTACCTCTCTGTTTTTGCTCCAGACATTGACGTCGTGGATTGTAGAGCACGACTCAGACTACTCTCAAGAGGATTTTGGGTAAAATAGTAAAGGATCGCATTGTGCAGAGGGCGTACGATATGCAACAACAACTTCCCTGCGAAGGTTGTCAAGAGCACTGGGCATCTCTAGATGACCACGCCTGTCTGTTTTTCGGCAACACGCCAGAGTACCGTGCGGAGGACTTTGTTTCCGAACATTATGAACATGTGATGTCATCCATAGACGCGAATAAGATCATCGATGTATTCCACGCCGTATGTCGTCTTTTGCTCGTCGGGAGTTCTACCCACGCAAGCCTGACCAAAGAAACTTTGAACGATACAATTCAAGATATTCTGATGGGGTGGCAAAACGAAACCGAGGATATCGCCCAAACCTTCAATTCATATTCGTTTCCCGTGCTTCACCAAGCTGAAGTGTCCGCCGCACGCCAAGTCTGGGGTCAAGTCGAAGGCATACAGTGTGTACCCGTTGGGGTAGTCGCTCAGACTGATGTCGTTGCCTTCGTTCATGTTCATTTTATCCATACCGGAGAACAGCGTGTGGTAGGCTCTGAGGCAGTTATTCCTTCCTCCGGCAGAATCCGGTTTCAGAGGAGTTTGGGGGATCTGTTCACCGTTGACGTGCACCGACGCGTAGTTGACGTTAAAATGTTGGAAGTTGAACGGGTTTTTAGAATACGACCCGTTGAAGGCGGCGTTGGATACGCAACCCACCACGATTCGGCTGGGTAGCTGTCCCAAGAATACATGATCCTGAGTGATAGTTAGGTTTCCCCTCGGTACGGACATCATTTTACAGACGACTTGGCGGTCCCTTTCTCCAGAGCTTTGATGTGACCAAGCATCACCGCGGAGCTGACCGTTACCCTCCGCACAAACAACGACGCGTCAACAATCTTAATCTTGTAGGAGGGGTTGTCCCCGGCAGCCATGAGACAAAAAGCGTACCTGCTCGGAACCAGCTTTACTTTCAGATCAACTCCGTTGATCAAGTGTTTGTCTTGGAAGAATAAATCTCCGTGAATGGGTCCGATCAGGTCTACGATCCGACTGTTCAGGAAGCGTTTCCGTCTCGTCTTCAAACCCACATTTGTTGTCGCATCACTCGCCGTACAGTTGACGTTATCCATCTTGCCAGCGGTATCCTTACTCCAACCCGAAGCCGTCAGCTGCGATGTCTTGGCGCCTTTGTCATAACTGAGCAGCGTCTCGATCATGGCCCTGTACGGGTACGTGGGAGTGGAGGCGGAAATCAGTCGCTCATTCAGGGTCACGTCCACTTGGCTGAAAAGGGTATGTAAAAACAGATTGCACGGACCAACCACATCCGTGTCGATCAGATCAGCGCCGTCACCCTTGGTCACCTTCACTTTGATGTAGAGTTGAGTCTGGGAAGGGTCGATGTATTCCTCGCTCGAACCGGGAACAAAAAACTGGATGGGACCACCGTCGGCGATATTAGAGATTGGGTGGTACTCAACATACTGCCCCTTCTCTACACTTGTCTGAGTGGGGGGTATAACAAAGAGGTCAAGTTCACTCTTTGTGCACTCTTCGGAGTGGTCGTGTAACAGTGCCATGGTGGAGCGGTGGGTAGTCTCGGAGCGACTAATCAAAGATATCGAGCGATCGTCTCGCTCGCTTTCCGGATGTGGAAGTGACTCTCTTCCGATTGTGTTTTCTTTTTATAGCTCGCCTAGCCGGGACGGTCAGGCGTGAGTCTACATTCTGAATCGCCCGCCTTGTCATACGACGTCCAGTCAGTTTGAGTCTTGACTGCGCCGAAGACTTCACGTTCTTCCCTTCCAGAGCGTCCTGTGCGATTCCCAAGCCGGTGCGGAGGGCTTGACGACCAAATGTTTTGGCCCCCTGCTTGATCAGGGGCATGGCCGTTCGGAAGAGTCCGCCCAGAATATTTCTAAGTCCGTAACCTTTCTGAGTGGGAGCCCCTCGAAAGACGGGATAGCCACGCCCAAGTTGTCGTGTGTAGTGGTCCACATAGTGTCCGGGGTGGGATACGAAATGACTTTTCATGTTGTCTGTCGTCTGGATCAGTTAAAGTAAGTGGAGCGACGCTTTCTGAAGTGTAGTTTCACTATGACCTTCCCGCCTACGAATGGGATATAATGGCCCACGTCATCCCTTATATCTATGTTGATGGTGTTAATTAATTTCTGTTTGAGAGGTACGTAATGAGGACTGTCGTACGTCTTCGTCTCTCGTGTCCCCGACAATGTTGTATTCGATAATGTCGGTGTACACAAACAGGCTGTGGATTTGCTTCATATCCACGACGCGGGGTGCTTTCTCTATACCGGTGATGGACTTAGCCTTGTTAAATCCAAAAAAATTGACCCAGACGCTCTATGAAACTAATGCTGACATCGTCGGCCGTTCTGACGATCACGTTTTGAAGGTACTTGTTGTACTTGATGCGTATTTTGTCGCCGTGTTCGATAGAAGGTGTAATCTTTGAGAGTAATTCATCCGGTGACTGGTAGAAACCCTCGGGAATGGTATGAATATGTACACCTCCTTCAGTCTCTTCTGCGTTGCAGTAGATGTGGTTGTGATCCTCTACGATGTTGAGCCACCTGCGAGGGTAAGTTATCTCGGCAAGACACACCTCCCATTCCCCCATGAATGCCAGAGCAGAGGGTAAATTTACGATGTAGTGACTCAGCGCGTTGTCCGGGTAGGTAGCCATGCTGCTGTTGCTGGGGAGCGTCACGTAAAAGGAATCCATCTCGAAGTCCTCCCACATGTCAAATGTCGAGGGTAAGTTATCTCGGCGAGACACACCTCCCATTCCCCCATGAATGACAGAGCAGAGGGTAAATTTACGCTGTAATGACTTAGCGCGTTGTCCGGGTAGGTAGCCATGCTGCTGTTGCTGGGGAGCGTCACATAAAAGGAATCTTTTCGGGATAACCGAACCATTTGACAAAATATTCCGTCACACCTCGACGCTTCCTAGTACGTAACACTTTTTCCACTTCGTACAGGTCATCCTTTTTGTTGACTTTTTGTAGTTCTTGTTCGTAAAACGTACCCTTCAACTCTTCGCCGTCGTAATCTGTCAACTTGTACACCGGAGAGTTCCGTGGAATTCTGTCGCTGATGGTAAAAAGTTCGGTGGTCCAGTTGGGGAGATAGCCCTTACTGAACGTTCTCGCCGCCATACTTATGCAAACCGTATCCCCAAGGTTAAACTTGAAGGTGATGGCGATGGAAGGTTCTTCATTGGGGGTGTCGTACAGCGTGTGCCAAACGACCTCGGAGTTTGCGGGGTGACGGAGTTTGGCGTTCTCTTTATGCTCCTGTGAAATGAGCGGTTGTAGGCGGACACCAGTTTCGGTAATACGGCTACATAGGCGTACGTGTTTTTTGCCGTGAAGTATTTCCACATTTTCGTTTTCAGAGTCCTGTTAAACCTCTCCACCACGCTGGCCTTTGTTTCATTGTGGGTGGTAAAAAAAATCAATGTTCTTCTATATCAAGAAACTCTGAAGTTTGCGGTTTGTAAACTCAGTTCCTTTATCCGTCTGGAGCAGGCGTGGTTTACGCCCATCCCGTAAAATTCGTTCGAAGGCGTTGATTAGCGAGCTCCCCGTTTTATCCTTGAGGGGAACGACCCAGGCGAACTTGCAGAATATGTCGATGCACGTCAGTAAAAATCTGAAACCTTCGTTGTGCCGAGAGAGTGAGGCCACGTCTACCAGATCCGCCTGCCACTGATCATCGATACCAACCACGATGACTCTATTCCGCCTGAAACGTCTCCGGACGGGTTTATGTAGCGCATAAGTAGGTTGTTTACGCAACCATCTAACGATCTGTTTCATGTCGATGTCCTCTCCGTCTTTTTGAACAGCGCGGTAGACAGCATCTACACCACCGAAACCAGAAGGATGGTTTGTGTCGTAATACACCTTCTTCAGATACTCCTCCATCGACGAAATTTGAATCTTCAATGATGAGCGTGCTGTGGCAACACACCCACAAGCAGCGGAGTCTTTTCAGTATACTTGGCGTCGTGCACTCCGGTTTGGGAGGACAACACTCCATGGCGAAGTCCGGGATTGTAATGAAGGATCGGAAGAACGGGGTTTGCTTTATAAGGTCGTCCACTTTTGTTTCCTGGTCGAATAACGTCGTTTCCTTTTCTTCTTCTTGGCCGGTGAATCGGTCTCAGTTGCAAACAAGGGGAGTTTCTTTTTCTTGGTCGGAAGATGGGATGCAGTCGCGAATAACTTGTTTAATCCTTCGTAGGTTACGTCGTCGTCACCTCCATGTGCTTCTTGTTCCTGCCAGTCTGTTTCGAGTGAGGTTTTTGTCTCGATCAATTTTGTCTCGGTTGTTTCAATCGGTGGCTCTTTCTTCAATGTGGGGGGTCCATCCAAATCAGTGGTATGTTCGTTCTTGAGTGTCAAAGACAGGGGAGCCGTCCTCTGCTTGTTCAGCGCGATATCCCTCTGCAGGGTCTGTTGATAAAGCTTGATTTTCTCCTCCTCAGCAACGCTCTCAGGTCTGTGTCCAAACCGAGCACTACGCGGGTGATCGGCGTTTGCTACAAGCGTCTAGACGCCCGCATCCTGGCGAGAGTGTCTTGTGGTACAAGCACCATTTTCTTCGCGTGCTCCATGACGTTTACTTTAATAACAGTCCACCCAGAGCGCTCAACACGGGTGTCAGCAGCGCACCCAGAAAAACTCCCTTCTGTTTCAAAGCTGTCTTTTTATTCTTCAGACTCGTCCTCCCAGTGGTCAGCGCTCTCAGTTCTCGCTTGTGTCTTCTCAGTTTGTTTCTCTCGGTGGGTGTCAGGGAAACGTTACCGTTTAAAACGTTGAGGGCGCACTCACAGAGACAGGTTACGAGGTCTTTGTCGGCTCCGTCAATCACTCCCTGGCGCTGTTTAGTGGAACCCTTTGCTAATACGTGAAGGTATGGAGCGTGCTTGTGCACGCGACGAGACATCTTTACAAATGAAACCCAATGCAGGAGTTGCGTTATTTTATACCTTGGGAATGTAAACCGTGGGGTAATCACCCTGGAAGATGTTAGATATGAGACGCATGTGCTCCTCGGTGTCAGGTTTCAAGTCCACGAAGAGATGAGAGTAGGGGGAACTCGTCGCATCGCGATAGGCCTCGACCATGAATTTGGGTTTGTTCGGATACATCTGTCGTGCAAGATGCGTGATCTGTGAAGCATCTCTGGGTTTTTTAAACAGCACCATGTAATGCGCGTTCAGACTGATCGTGCGCATTTCTTTACCACGATAAAACAGATTCTGCAGTATGAGTATAACCGACAGATTGTTGTGATGACTGCCCTTGGTGAAAAGCTCGGTAAGCTTTTTGTTATTACCCGATTCAGACATGAGATCATCAATCACAACCAGGTTTCTCTTCGTTCGATCGAAGGACGAGAGAAGGTCGTCGGGAAACCCCTCCACAAAACGAATGTTGGAGACTGTGTTGGACAACCGGTCATAAGCATCCTGATAAGCCCCAAAACACCACACAATTTTGCGGAGACGGTTGAATAACATCGCCACCAGATGGGTTCAACAACTGAGACACAAACTGCGTTTTTCCTGATCCGGTAGGCCCCGCGATTACGCAGGTAAATGGATATTAAGTATCGAACTCATCGCATAAAATGAAGGGTCATAACCGACACAACTCTCTTTTATAACCGACACCGTTCTGAATGAAGAGCGCCCCAACCCCCTTAAATCCCAAACCTCCTCGCTCCGTTCGGATCCGAAGGGTATGAAGAGCGCCCCCAACCCAACCACCGCATTGATTGCGTACGTTGAGTCATTCAAATTAAGGTTAATGACCCCACCACTATGGAAGGCCTCATATAACTCACTAAACGTCCTTAATATGAAGGACGCCCCCACCGCCCGTCCTAACTCAACCACCGCATTGAATAACCAAACGTATACAACCATTCGAATTATGGTCAATGACCCCACCTCTATGGAACACACGGATTACCCAACTAAACGTACCTATTTGATGGTACAATTCCATTTCCCTCAATGTCTTTCTCGATTTTAGATTAAAATGTAATATTTATTTATAAACGAGGCGTCAAATAAGACGGATACGGTACTCTGCGTCGGGTTCAATATTCTTGTTTATTATTATGTATACAAATAATGAAAAAAGACAATAACGGGTATACGCCAACCATCTTAAATTTAGCAACTTATTTATATATATATATATATATTGTTGTTTTACTAATAATTACCAAGTATGATTTTATTTATTAATTTTACAATGTGATCGAGTCATCAAAATTTACGGTAACAGGTTTTAGAATATGATTACATTTCTGAAGCAGACAAAAAGGAGAAGTTATACAATTAGTTGTGAAATATAACGTTTAAAACAAAAGTACGTATGTGCCTTCATATTTGCCGGGTACCCAATTATTTCTTAAAACCGTATTTATGGAGAATAACGGGGAGAACTGGGAAATTTCGTCTCCTTATATATCTAAATAGGTTGTGGAAACCCCATCGTCTTCGACCTTTCGCTTGGGGTAAAAATAGGTCAGGGCAGTCCTTCTCTGTTCGTAGGATAACATAACACCCTTCTTCATGATAAAACCCTTGTTTACACCCCCACCCGAAGATCTGGTATTCAAGACGGTCAAGTATTTATCCTTGGTGAGTTCATTATTTCTTCTGTTTAGTCCCTTACAACTGAACTTTTCGGTGGCCCCGAAACAAAAGTAAGTCTTACAACACAATGCAACTATTCCCTCCCCCTCCCACTCTACTTTGAACAACCCAGGGGTCATCTTATCATAACAATACTGTTCAGGTGTGTTCTGACGCGGAAACCACAGGTGTTTTTCCCTTTGGTATTTGTCTTTCATACCGGGCTTGATTACGTCATCGAAACTATCACCCGATATGGCCATGTAGACAGAATCGGTGTCCATCTCACACATCTGAAAATCGCGTGGTGCGACAAAATTGCATGAGGAAGTCAAAGTAAAATTCGAGCATGCACAATTTAGCGTATTGGTAGACGAAGAAACCAATCTGAAGGGGCAGGTTTAAATTGATTGCTTTTTTGAACATGTCTACTTCGTACATGCCACCGCCTACTGAATGGAGTGCCTTAAAGTGTTTGTCATTGATCATGGTAGGGGCATCGGCGTCAGAACACACCCGAATGTTTACATGCTTTAACTGATCCGTCACTGTTTTCCCATAGGCCGAATTACCCAGTAACTTCATAGTGTGCGCAATGATAGCTTTATCGGGGTCACTGTCCCCATCCCGCCTGGCCTGACTGACCCGATTACCAAACTCTTCGAAGCACGGATTGGCTTTGTATTGAATCACTTCATACACCCTTGTGACCTCCAAACCGTGCTCCAAATACCAAACCAGTAGTGGGGTTGCGAGTAGTACTTTTACCCCGAACATGCTCCCGATCAGACTTCTACGTGGTTTTTTCATGATATTCATTTCTTCGGCGTACTGCCGCATGTGGTTTCCAATATCGGCCATGGAGATGTTTACATTTTTGAATATGGGTGGCATCTCGGTAAAATAATCTTTACTTTCGGGCGGTACCCGAAAGTCGCATTCTACCAAACCAAATATGGACCCGTCCCTGACCCCCTTTAAGATCTGTTCCATGGTCATTTTCCACACATTAAAATGTGGAAGTCTCACGGACTTCAAAAATTGTTTCAAGTCTGTATCATTTCTCTGGGTGTCTTCCCACTCGCACTCCCACATTTCGACAAGATGGTATCCTAGTTCCCGGATGTAGGAATAAGTCTTTTGGGTTTCTTCCATCAATACCTCTCTGGTTTTGTTATTGACAGTGTTGACCTTTTTTAGATTAAGCCTACATCTGTGCCCGTGCCAAAAGCAACCCTGGAACTGATAGACCGTATGGGTCTCTCGACAGTACCCGTCAACCCTCACGTTTCTACTACCCACAACCTTTTCTTTGTGATTGAATTGGTGTTGGATGTAGACACCGGCTGTTTTTGCTTCCCAATCTATAACCACTCGGTTGCCATAATGCCGTACTTGTGACTTCGCACGGGCATGAACTGATTGGTTTCTTTTCGCCTCACAAAGGTACCCACGGGCATTTCCTGCATGAGGGACCACAGGTATAAGGCATTGGCGTCAAAACCCACCACCTTCTTGCACAATTTACCACCCCTGATACGGGTTTTATCGGCCTCGTGATATCTGTAGAAAATAATCGAGGGACCCCTAGCCTTGATTGCAAGGCTGTGTGTAATAGTTTGCTTACTATAAAGCTAAAAATGTGCATAACCACAGCCGCACGAATGCGATGCCCGAATGCAATGCAACTCCTGTTCCGGTCCCCCCGACTGTCTTTAAATAGCACACCACGCTCTCACCCAAGGAAGCACACAAACGCCGTTTCCACAGTCCCACACACACCGCTATTGTTCACACACCTCTATTGCCCACAATCCTAGCCCGTGAGCCGTCAGTCAGGCTCACAGCCTTGACGATCTTGTACACTTCCGGGTCTTGCGGTTATGGTAATGAGTGCGCTCTACTTGTAATAAAAGGCTCTTGATTGGCCATTGGAAGTGGTCATGTTTAATAAGGAAATGAAAGAGTGGCGACGAGTTCTTAAACGGCTGTTTAAAACCGGCAGGGTCGTGGCTCGGGCCTTTATCGCACGACCACGACCCTGCAAGGTTTTAAACGGCCGTTTAAGAACGAGTCACTACTCTTTTTATTCCCATTCATAAATGCCCTTTTGTTAAAAAGCGAAAGAAAATTTATAGACAATCTGTGACAATCTGTACATTTTGTACATTTTCAAAAACTTTTTAAAAGTTATGTTTGGTGCGCCTTGGGTTGTGTGTACGCGCGTGTAAAAATAGATTACGCGCTGGTACTAATAGCTATATTGCGTTCCGCGTAATCAAATTGGCGTACCGTGAGCTTGCGCGTCCAACACGCGAAGCCAGCCGGTTATAAACACTCTTGGCCGTGCTTTATCATCTGTTTAAACACCCCCACGTGACATGCTCTCCACCAATAGGAATAGCGAAACTGTCTGGGGTATTTATGAATAAACATTATGAATATGTAAGATTACTCTAGCGCCCGCACACGACAGTGTGTGATTGGCTATTAGGAATGATGTATTATTCACGAAATAAATCTTTGCATATCCACTCACCCCCCCCCCCCATTTTCCACGGATTTGCGAAGAAAAACAATGAAACACATAAGACACTCGGTTTACAAGATCGTCAAGGCTGTGAGTCTGACGGCTCACGGGCTAGGATTGTGGGCGATAGCGGTGTGTGGACAATAGCGGTGTGTGTGGGGGGCTGTGTACAGGCGCTGTGTGTGTGCATGGTGAGAGTGCAGTGTGCTATTTTTTTTAGAGTCAGTTGGGGGACTGGGGTTGTATCGCATTCGGGCGGCTGAGGTTTAAGTATCCTTGCTCTATGGTTTTAGCTAGAGTACTTGTCTACACAGCCTTGATATCAAGGCTAAGGGACCCCCAACGATGTTATCGTTTATTTTGTGATACAGGTCTTTGTTTTGAGAATCTATCAGCGAGAAATATACATCTCTCGGTTTGGTTAGAAAAAGGTGATGGAGAGACAGCCCGGGTACGGAGATGGCCGACCTAAACATGTCTATACGTTTCTGTTTGTAAAACAGAAACATTTTTCTACAGCTTCGAGAAATGGTGCAACGTCCAGGTTATTATACCATATTAAAAAATCTCTGAAAGTCTTGTGACCCAGACCCTTTGACAATAAGCGTACTCATCTTCGGTAATATTTACTCCCTTGAGGTTACTGTAAAAAGCTTCGTGAGGGGGCAATTCGGGATGGTCTAGTTTGTTGAGATCGTCAACCCACTCATAGGGGAAAAAACCCTTCGTCTGGGAACATTTGTACGCTTTCAAAAATTTGGCGTACGAACATCCGGGTGCCAAATAATTCGAAATGTCAAGGAATAATAGTCTGTCTGCGCTGATGGACATGTACGATGCCGCTTTTCGTATAATGTGTAGTTTTCCGCCCCCGTCTAACTTTTGGTACAGGTACCGTTTCATGATGTTAACGTCGTACTTTCCAGAATTGAACCCCAGGACGGGCAGCTTATGCAGATAGTCTTCTAATTTGTCTTTGAGTTTTTCGGCTTTGGTTTTGTGTCTTGGCCTATCCTCCTCGTCAGACTCCTGATTCGGAGGGGCAGATCGCTCGCGCGCTAGTTCAGTCTCTTGGCGATGTATTAGTTGGTCGAGCTCCTCGAATACAGATTCGAAGTTCTCTAACAATATAGAGTATGCTTTATCACCCGTCTCGTGTAACCAGTCTACCATCTCAGACACTAGTTTGGCCGGATCTCCGTCGGTTACGAGACAAACGGGTGTGTCGTAACCGGGAACGTTACTGGTGAAACTGACACTCAGTAACTCGTGTTGCGCTTGGAGACCCTTTACTTGTTCGTACGCCTGCTCTACCGGTTTGAAATACGCTTCGAAATCGTAGGTGGCTCGATAAGGATAAAACTTCATGTCACCATCTATATCTATACCCGCTTCGATTAACTCATCGAATACAGATTCTGGTAGGCGGAAGCAGCCACCCGGAAATTTAAGCCTGACTTTATTGTCGCAGTGCGCCACGTGGACTCTTAAGTTGTCTGATCTGTTAAACACTTGTGCGCATTTAAGGCAGGGAAACACTTGGCTGTACATGTCCATTTTCTTTATGTACGAAAAATGTGTTTCGTACAGGTTGATGTTCATTATTTCTTTGTACTTACACAGTGACCTCCGCACCAGGCGGGCTACTACTCTGTACTAGCCCTCTTCGGGCTCGTACTCTTCGCGAACGAGGCTGAAGACTCTGACATTCACTTTGAATATTCGTTCAAAGTGATGCAGTTCGTCTAAACAGACCCCTTCTGTCGGGCGCTTGTTCATTTCTGCTTCGTATCTGTCGACGAGGTGTTTGGTGCGCATTTCTAGAGAGTACAAAGAAAGCCCCTGTTTTAGGGCGAGACATCTAAACAGACAAAAATTATCCTCGTATCTCGCACCGGTGTAACGGTTACTGATTAGATTGTTTAAACCCTGTTGTTTGTGATGTAATCGGGTAGTTGCTGCGGGGGTGCACCTATGTAAAACGAGGGCATTTTATATGCATAAATTGTTACGTAACTGATATCAGCAAGGACCCAGTTTGTGTCTGGCCGTGAATGCATGGCGTGTTGCAGCACGTCCATGTCGTGTATCTTTTGCAGGAAGATTTCAAAATCATCTTCCGAAGCTACAGCGATGGGTTGTTGTAAAAACTGCGCGTTGTTAAAACTAGAGTGAAAATAACGCAATTATCCCGTCTCTATGTTTCGTAAGACAAACCCGAACGACAGGTTCAGTTTTACTCTACATGTCAAAGTTGGAAAAATACCCCTTAACCCCTCGTTCAGTGACACGCCACTGGTTAGCTCTACTCTGGCAAGAGGCGGGTCCGGCCGCGCGTCACGGTCGGAGCTACATCGGATGGTCCCTACTGGCGGAGAGGAAGGACCCAATCGTAAATTGTACACATCTTGAGTCTGTCTACCGTACAGGTAATGGGTCCTAATACTACCCCAGTTACTACGATAAAGGGATAACATCTCATCATCCCTGTTGTCTACATTCGGTGCAATTGGAAACTTAATTGGGTCTTTGGGAGCTAGAATGGCGCCTTGAGGCGGCGTGGATTGTGAGGAATGTGAGGGGTCGTCATTTGTCTTGGGTCGGCGAGAGTGGTTTCTTTTGATGTGTCTTTTTAAACCTTCTGAACTGGTAAACTTTTTTCCACATGTGGAACAGTCGCCCCTGTACCTCGAATGAACTTCTTTGTGGCGCTTAAGATTATAGGATCGGGTATACGATTTTCCACAGATATCACAAGAAAACCTAGTATTGCCAAGACTACTCTTTCTAGTTTTATTTAGTTTGGTTCTAATTGGGGAAGCCCTAGCATTAACTAACTTTCTCTTCTCACCACGGGTCGACAGTTCCTTGTCCGGTGTTCTGCGTCTCTTTGGTTTTACAGAGGCTGGTCTTTTCTTGTCCGCAACAACCGCACCCCTTACTTCCTGGTGGGGCTGTAATAAAAAAAAAATAAGAAATAAGTAAATAACTGAATAACTAAATAAAGGAATACATAACATTACAGCACCCGTGGGAGCACCAGGTGTCTCGACTTACTCACTTGAAGGGTTTACACGTGCCACATTTTGAAAAAGTCATAAGTTGGCTAGCTCGTAAACAAAATTAAAGAAAAAAAAAGCTCGGGGTTTACAACGGATTTAGTTATTTTCTTGCCCGGTCAAACGATGGACCCGCAGACGGTGTTGGAGTTTCTGGAATAATCTCTGGCCAAAAAGAACATCCGGGATATGGGGACGTAACCATTCTACGCAGCTCCGGTGTGTCCGAATCATCTGACCAGGTCGACAGATCTGGCTCGACTGGGACCTCCTCTTCCCGTTGACGCTGTGGCAAATAAAAAAGATGATGACAATAGGGTTACTACAATATAACACTCGTTGGTTTCTTCCGGGGCAATTTGATTTTATGTTATTTGTTGTTGTTGTTCTTGATGTTATGTTACTTACTTGTTCGACCGCCGTAGATTCCAGTAGATCTATCTCCCGCAGTTGACTTGCCGTAAAATCCGGGCTCCATTCCACGTTCTGAAGGGACGCTTCGTTTTCCAATGAGTCTATACTCTCTATTTGAGTGGCCGTAAACTCAGGGCCCCAATCAACGCTGTCCTGAGACATGATGCCAAAAGTTTGTTCTCCACCGAGGTTGTCACCGTGGCCCGCTGATGATTATTGAGCGGTATACCTATCGACACCGCTGCTATGTACCGGTTGTGCGTGTTTTTTGGGTTTTTTTTTATTGTTTGTTGTTGTAACGAGTCGAGACGTGTTGGTTCAGAGTGAGTCACCCGTGACTACAATGGACAAAGGGACAAAGAAAAAAACAAAATGGGGCCTAAAATATAGAATAGAAAAGGAAAATAAGAATAAAATTAGAAAAAAAAAAAAAAAATAGAGTTATTCCTGGCCCGGGCGTTTTAGGTCCGGGTTGTTCAAGTATAGCTCATTTTTAATAAGCCACTTGGCGTATTTCGTGTTATTGGCCATATTGACCTTTCTCATAGCCCACTCGGTGGTAATCATGTTCTCACCGGGACCAAGTCCGATCCAGTCCCGTAAGACCGGGTCGTTGTTAGCATGCTTTCGCACGAACTCCAGCAGGTGAATTGGCACCTGCTTGACTTTGAGCAGTTTGAAGAACAGTTCGTAGGTATCGCTTATCATGATGAAAATGTTCCCTCTGATTTGATGCAGAAAAGGAAGTGAGACAAAAATGGCGTTTCGCGCTCTCTTAAGGTGAAAACAGATCGGACCTGCGCAGGCATTCTGGTCAAAAGTGCAAAACGTGACCGATTACACATAGAGCTATTCAAACACACCCCGATCTTTCCGAATAACAAACTGATTCAGGAAAAAAAGTGATTCATGCGCCTCCATGGCCAACCCAATAATGAATAACATAATTTAAAATTTAATTAAAAATAAATGATAATAATACTTATTCGGGTGAGACTCGGTATCTCCAACAAACACCCTATCTGACCCAGTCAAGGGTTATGGTGCAAAAACTACACAGTACAACTCAACAAAGAAAACCACCCATGCGCGACTACGGCCTACTTTGACTTAGGGTGACAGTGCAAAAACTACATGGTACAACTCAACAAAGAAAACCACCCATGCGCGACTATAGCCTACCTAGCCTCCAGAACACTAGTGTGAACCAAACGACTCCCCACTCCGTGGCTCGACTTTGTCCCACCACTTCGTGGCGTTAACCACAACCACGCCCCCACAATCCACCGTCACGCGGTGGCGGGTTGCTCGGAAAAAATTCCGAGCAATTCCGAGCAACAGTGTTGCTCGCAAATAATCCTGCCTATGTTCTTTAGACTATACTACTTATGTGTATTCAACCTGTTTTAAGAAGGTCGAGGTATTTCAAGTTGTTACTGTTGTTTGTCTTTTTTTACAATTACTTGTCAAATTAACCCGGAATAAATATATCAAGCCTCTCCGGTTGAATCCCTTTGAATCGATAATTTTGTCTGGGCCATTTGCGCAGGGTGGAGCAAATCACCAAAATCAATACATTCGTTGTTCCGGATCTTATTGTTAAGCTCTTGACTGACAGCGAAATCCACTTACCGGAGTGATGTTTCCTCCGCCAAGGTTCTGAGGCGTCCAAGTTGAAGGACTCTGCGTGACGGGTTGGGGCTGAACAGCATGGGACCCTGCTGCAAGAACCGGTGCACTCTGCTCCAGTACCTGTGCCGTACTGCTGCTTGATGGCATGGATAATGGAACCAGTTTGTTCAGCTCGGTTTGAACTGCCTCTGGAATGAGTAATTTCATTGCACTCATCACTGCTGCAGTGACCGCTGCTTCAACACCTTTGTTGTCTATTGCTTCTGTTGTAGCGCAGCCGCAGCACCATGGTCAGCGGGTCCACCATCCACCGGTTGTGAGCCATCATTATGCTGTTCATTAGTTTTATTGTTGTTGCTCACTCTTGGTGGCTGCTTTTTGGACTTGCTCTTCCAGCTTACTCCTTCACGAGGCATCAGGACTCCTCGGCCATTGTAATTGACTATGACATATAACCAAACAACTCCAAAACAGGACCAAAACAAACAAGATGACAATAACATATGGGAAAACCCCCTGAATGGGCAAAGGCGCTCAAAACGTATTGCAAAACTGCACAATTTGAAGAATAGACAGTGAGGTCAGCGGCAAACCTGGAACCTAATTGAAAACAACTGTAAGGGCTCCCCGGTCAAAACTGTTTTTGTTTTCATTTTTATTTATTTATTTATTTTGTATTTATTTTGTATATACTGTATATATATTTTTAAATAAATTTGTTAACCGAAAAATCCTCAACAAAACATGTGGACTAGTAAAAGGTATGACGCATCGCCCACCGACAACTCCATATTATAAAAATGAGACAAACAAGGCAGCCATACTTGACCCAACTTCACAGTTTAATGCCTCATGCCAAAAAGTATTGCACCACGTAATGACTTATAGTATTTGAATTGACCTCTCAAGGAAAGATGAACTCCATCAGAGCAAAGTGTGTCAGAGGACATTGACAAGCCTTTGTGTTTCCAATACTTAACAACTGTGTGTTCTGGACTCAAATTCTTTAAAAAGAATTAGCTTGATCCACATTTTTGTTGAATGATATCAACTCGTCCGGAGACCGATTGTACTTCTTACCGACATTACTTATGTGCAAAAGTTGACAAACAAAAATTGTCTGAGCACCGGAAGCGAGCAAAATTATTGACGCAGTGTTAAGCAATGCTTGAACAAGCGACAGTGGACTGCGACATGAACATAAATCATTAGTACCGCCTTGTAAAACTACAAAATCGGGGGCTTGTGCGACAATCTTCGAGATGCTATCCTGATTGTGTTTTAACGTCCAACCTCCACGGCAAACAAATTGAATATGTACATTCTCAAGCCAAAAAATGCCCTGAAAAGAGGAATCTTTTTGATCCCTTATGTCATCACGAGGCCTACGAACAAATGAATGTCCCACAAGAGAAACTTTGCACTGCGCCGCATCCGGAGACAAATGGAACGCCATATAGGCCAACTGCAACTGCAGCTGCTTAAAACACACGGTACGCATAAACAAGCCTGCAAACGACCCAAAACACAAAGCAATGCCCTTAAAAGGGGACACAGAACTCACCTCGGAGATGTTGTGAATGTCCAAATCTTGAAAAACAGTGGGTCATGAAATCAGCTTCATAAGAAAAAAAACTCCTTTGATGAAAAAACAACAAGCTGCCTGTATGGCGTGTTGTGTGCCCGTTGTAATGGCGAAGCTAAAGATCAGAGTTAAGCGCAAAGACATTAATGTTACTATATAGGGAACTTTCCACCAATCAGAGGCGACGACGTTGTGGCGTGGTTCGCTAGACCCAATAATCACTACCCACAACGTGACTCTGTTTACTCAGGGATAGCGTTGTAAAACCAAGCTGCACTTTGTATTACTGTTTGTAAACAACACTGTAAGGGATGATCGCAGGATTCCAGTGTTCCATAAACCTGATTAAGTATGCACTTAACCTTTCATTTGGTGGCCCGAAAGAACAACAAACTATTTAGTATTCAGATGAATATTTGAAGCTGCCGTACAAATTTGTTCCTTCTCTTCTCCGTAGTCAAAGCGGTTCCAGGTGACACCAGACGGTCAATGCGTATTTTGTTGGGAATCATTAACTTTACTAGAGTACAAACAACGCCTCAAAAATATCCCTCCAGAGAAAGTTAAAAGTAAAGTAATGTTTTAAAGAGTTTACAACAGTCTGTTTTCAGTCGGGCAAGCAATTGACTTGTGTTTTTATGCGGTAGCATTTGCTGTAATTTGTTTTCGTCGTTGACACTCTAAAAACAATCGGGGGTTAAAATTGACCCGGATTCCGGTTCCAGAGGACCAAGTAACCTTTTTGTCTTCTTCTTTTTTTTATGAGTTATCGCTCAAATCACAAGGCCGGACGGCCACTTCAAGGTGAGGGCTACAACCCATATCAACTGTCACCAGAGAGAGCAGGTTATTAATTCCTCTGCAGAGGGAATAGGTTATTGACAGGTTGATTTAAAAAAAAAAAAAATTGAGAGAGAGAAAATAAATGTAGAGATGGACCATGTAACGGGAACATGTAAAAGACAGAAGTAAGCAAGAGAAAAGGCGTACAAATAGACCGTTGGAAAGAACTTGTTATTTACAGTTATTGTATTTATTTTATATCGAAGAAAAATGCAGGCAATTGTGGAAAGAGTGTGATGGTAATTTATTTAACACCAGTGTTTACATTGAGTCCAAAGGGTTGGACTGTCTTGAGTTGGTGAATCCAGTGTGATTCTCTGAGTTTGCGGTGTGTGTCGTCACCATTGCAAGCCTCAATCACGATTAGTTCAACATCTTTGACGCTGTGATTAAGGCTGTTGAAGTGGATGGAGACGGGGTACAGTTTCTTGGTCTTTATGGAAGAGACATGGTTCGCAAAGCGAAGACTGAGTTTGGTCTTAGTCTCTCCTACATACTGTAGTCCACATCTTTTACAAGATATAACATAGACCACATTGGGTGTGCTACATAGGGTGTCGGTCTTGATATTGTAATAAGAGCCAGTGCTGTGACTCTTCACTTTAAGTGCAGGTTTGATGTAGAGACAGGTTCTACATTTAGAGCGGGGACACTTGTGCCAACCCTGTATCTCTGTTAGTGGTGGTGTTTGGCCTGTACCTGGGGGAGTTTAGCCCTGACTAGAATGTCTCCCAGGTTTTTAGGGCGGCGGAAAGCAACCATGGGGTTCTCAGGGATTGCTGAGAGCAACCTGTTAGATGAATGGAGAATATTCATTCTACCATTGAGGATTGAGGAGAGTTTGGGTAGTTTAGGGTGGTAGGTGGTGACCAGGGTAACTCTATTGGTCGGGATTTTTTCTGGACCCCGTGTTGGCCAAAAGAGTATGGCGTGGTATACCGGGGGCCTTGTTGATGGCAAGTTGAACCCTGCGTTCGCTGTGACCTCTAGAAACAAGGTGTATCCTGAGGTCCGATGAGCGCCTTTTGTATAGGGTATCTTCGCAGCAGATACGTCTTATGCGCAAGGCCTAACTGTAAGCAATTGCCTTTTTACAGTGACTGGGGTGGCAACTGTTGGAGAGAAGGTACTGGTGGGTATCAGTGGGTTTGCTGTATAATCCGTAGCAATGCCGCTAGGGGATTTACTGATAGTTACATCTAGAAAGTTAACACTTGTTAGAGAGTATTCAGTAGTGAACTTTATGGTTGGGTGGAATGAGTTTATATGGTCGATAAACTCAACCAAGCTGTCATGACTACCACACCAGATAGAGAAAATATCATCAATAAATCTCCACCAAACTAGTGGGCGGCTGGGGGCAGAGGACAGAAGTTTTTCCTCTAAGTCAGACATTACAATTTTGGCGTATGAGGGCGCCATTTTTGTACCCATGGCGGTACCCTGTATCTGTAGAAAACGCCTGTCAGTAAATGAAAAGTTGTTCTTAGTGAGAATGTGGCTGATGAGTTCCTTAACATGTATCACTGAGGGGCGGGAATGTTTGTTGCCCCTGAGAGCAGAGACACATGCACTCATGCCTTCATTATGAGGTATGTTAGTATACAGTGATGAAACATCTAGAGTAACCAAAAAAGCAGAGTCAGGTATTTGATGTTTGACATCCTCTAGCTTATGGAGGAAGTCTGTGATGTCCTTTATGAAGTAAGGGATGCCGGAGACTAACGGGTTAAGAAAGCTATCTACAATCTCAGAAATGCGCTCTGTAGGGCTATCGTTACCAGATACATTGGGTCGGCCTGGGTTGTTGGGCTTTTATATCTTAGGTAGAAGGTAGAAACGTGTTGTACGGGGGTCCTGTGGAAGGAGATAGTTGAAGGTATTTCTGTCGATACCGTTGGCATTGTGGACTCTAACCAAGGTGTCACTGATTTGTTTGAAAATGATTGAGTAGGGTCAGTGTTACATTCAATATAACGATCAGTGTTGCTGAGTTGTCTGAGGCCCTCAGCTATGTAGTCATGTGTGTTCATGACTACAACTGCGGACCCCTTGTCAGCACGTTTAATCACTATGTCTGGTGATAGGCGGAGCTGTGTTAGAGTGTGACGTTCATCTTGGGGAGGTTGTTCGGTGCCCAGGTGTTAGGGACCTTAAAGAATCTCGGAGCTGACTGAATTGATGTAGGTATCAAGAGCCACATCTCGGTTCTTAGGGGGTACCCAACGACTTTTCTCCTTGAAGCGGTTGCGGGTGGGTTGGACGTCGACAGATGACTCGTCATCTGTGGAGGGCTCTACTCAAAAATATTAACGTAGGCGTAACCTACGGTTGAATTGGGCCATGTCTTGTAGAAAAGACAATTGGTCCGGTTCTCTGGGTGTGGGGCAACATTTGAGACCCCTTGAGAGGAGTTTAACCTGTGGGTCGGTTAGAACTTTGTCAGACAGGTTAACTACTGTACGTGGTGCAACTAGTGACCTGTCAGTATCAGGAACAATAGTTGGCCGCTTATTGTGGAAACGCCTATGAATGTATTTCTTATGGTTAGCTTGGACACTCATGCGTTTCTTATTCTGTTTGTCCAAGAGGGTGGACCGTAGGTGATTGACGTTAGACAGTAGGATATCTTGTAAATGTTCAAACTCTTGATTAGAGCATGACTTTTTAAGTTGAGATTCAGTGTCTGTTATCTCAAGTAACTGGTTATCAATGTATTGTTGACATTGATTTTCTAGCAGTGTAAGCAATTGAAAAGACGTGTTAGTGAGTGTCTTGTTTCATTTCTTAAGAAAGGAGGGATCAAGGTCCCCAAAGGAAGGGGATTATTACAAAAGGGTTATTACAAAATTTGAAAAGGAAACAAGTTATGAAACCTGTGGGAAAAGAGCGGGTAATTAAGAAACCTGTATAAGTTAGACAAAAAAGTAAAGAAACCCGGGTTACTTAAAGACCTGTAGAGAGAACAAGTTAGGAAACCTGTGGAAAAACGGGATATTTCAAAACCTGAAAAGAGAAAAAAGTTACAAATCCTGTGAAAAAAGGAACGGGTTACTTAAAGACCTGTAGAGAGAACAAGTTAAGAAACCTGTGGAGAAACGGGTTATTAAGAAACCTGTAAAGAGGGATAGTTAAGAAAACCAGTGGGAAAAAAGGGTAATTTCAAAACCTGAAAAGAGACAAATTTATGAAACCTGTGGAAAAAAGAACGGGCTATTTAAAGACCAGTAGAGAGAACAAGTTAAGAAACCTGTGGAGAAACAGGTTATTTAGAAACCTGTAAAGAGGGATAGTTAAGAAAACATGTGGGAAAAAGGGTAATTTCAAAACCTGTAAAGAGAACAAGTTATGAAACCTGTGGAAAAAGTATGGGTCATTAAGAAACCTGTAAAGAGAACAAGTTAAGAAACCTGTGGAAGAACGGGTTATTTCAAAGCCTGAAAAAGAAAAAGTTAAGAAACCTGTGGAAAAACAGGTTATTTGAAACCTGTATAGAGATAGTTAAGAAACCTATAGGGAAAAAAGGGGTTATTTCAAAACCTGAAAAGACAAAAAGTCAAGAGACCTGTGGAAAAAAAGGAAAAGGGTTGCTTAAAAACATGTGGAGAGAACAATTTAAGAAACCGGTGGAAAAGAGGGGTTAATTAGAAACCTGTAGAGAGATAGTTAAGAAACCTGTGGGAAAAGGGTTATTTCAAAACCTGAAAGGAGGAAAAGTTATGAAACCTGTGGAAAAAAACAAAACCAAAACGGGTTATTTAAAAACCTGTAGAGAGAACAAGTGGAAAATTGGTTATTTAGAAACCTGAAGAGAGAGAAAGTTAAGAAACCTGTGGAAAGGACAGATTATTAAAAAAACTGTACATGTATAAAAAGTAAATAGAAAGCCTGTGAAAAACGGGAAAATGCAATTGTTTGAAGGTGTTCTGAGACGAACAGGTGATGAATAGGGGATGAGTAGGTTTATATATATATATAAAATTAGTAGGGGAGATGGCCTTAGCTTTCGATCCAATCCGGACCTTCGTCAGAGGCATAAACAAGAACAAACACAAACATATCCATTTATAGCAAAAAGAGGAGCAAAGGATTAAGGGAGAAAAAAGCGGGAAATATAGCCAATCAGAGTTGTAAATTTACTGGTTAAGAACCAATAAGAGTGAAGAAGTGAGAACAAAGGACGGTCAGTGTCAAAGGCTGGATCACTGGACCATAAAGGTGGTACCGCATTGTAGGTATTACAATGCGGGAAGCATGAAAGGGTAGGATTAGAGGGCAAGCCACATAAGAAAATGCAACTAACAATAGGAGGCAAGATCAAAGTAATTATAGAATAAAAGAATTAGTGTAAGAAGTTAAAACTAAGCAAGAGGAACCTGCAGAGAGAGCAGGTTATTAATTCCTCTGCAGAGGGAATGGGTTATTGACAGGTTGATTTTTTCAAAACTTTTTGAGAGAGAGAAAAAAGAAGTGTAGAGAACATGTAAATGACAATAATCTATTTTGTATCAATGAAGTAAGCGAGAGAAAAAGCGTAAAAATAGACTAGTGGAGAGAACTTGTTGTTTACAGTTATTGTATTTATTTTATATCGAAGAAAAAAACAAGCAAAGGTGGAAGGAGTGTGATGGGAATTTATTTAACACCAGTGTTTACGTTGAGTCCAAAGGGTTGGACTGTCTTGAGTTGGTGAATCCAGTGTGATTCTCTGAGTTTGCGGTGTGTGTCGTCACCATTGCAAGCCTCAATCACGATGAGTTCAACATCTTTGACGCTGTGATTACGGCTGTTGAAGTGGATGGAGACGGGGTACAGTTTCTTGGTCTTTATGGAAGAGACATGGTTTGCAAAGCGAAGACTGAGTTTGGTCTTAGTCTCTCCCACATACTGTAGTCCACATCTTTTACAGGATATAACATAGACCACATTGGGTGTGCTACATATATATATATGACACCCACCGGCATCCCTTCCTTCATAAAGGACACCACAGACTTCATCCATAAGCTAGAGGATGTCAAACATCAAATCTCCTTCCACAGGACCCCCGTACAGCACGCTTCTACTTTCTACCTAAGATACACAAGCCCAACAACCCAGGCCGACCCATTGTATCTGGTAATGGTAGCCCTACAGAGCGCATTTCTGAGTTTGTAGATAGCTTTCTCAACCCCCTAGTCTCCGGCATCCCTTCCTTCATAAAGGACACCACAGACCTCCTCCATAAGCTAGAGGATGTCAAACATCAAATACCTGACTCTGCTTTTTTGGTTAGATGTTTCATCACTGTATACTAACATACCCCATAATGAAGGCATAAGTGCATGTGTCTCTGCCCTCAGGGGCAACAAACAATCCCGCCCCTCAGCGATACATGTTAAGGAACTCATCAGCCATATTCTCACTAAGAACAACTTTTCATTCACTGACGGGCATTTTCTACAGATACAGGGTACCGCCATGGGTACAAAAATGGCGCCCTCATATGCCAACATTTTCATGTCTGACTTAGAGGAAAAACTTCTGTCCTCTGCCCCCAGCCGCCCACTAGTTTGGTGGAGATTTATTGATGATATTTTCTCTATCTGGTGTGGTAGTCATGACAGCTTGGTTGAGTTTATCGACCATATAAACTCATTCCACCCAACCATAAAGTTCACTACTGAATACTCTCTAACAAGTGTTAACTTTCTAGATGTAACTATCAGTAAATCCCCTAGCGGCATTGCTACGGATGTATACAGCAAACCCACTGACACCCACCAGTACCTTCTCTCTAACAGTTGCCACCCCAGTCACTGTAAGAAGGCAATAGCTTACAGTCAGTCCTTGCGCATAAGACGTATCTGCTCCACAGATACCCTATACAAAAGGCGCTCATCGGACCTCAGGAAACACCTTGTTTCTAGAGGTCACAGCGAACGCAGGGTTCAAATTGCCATCAACAAGGCCCTCAGTATACCACGCCATACTCTTTTGGCCAACAAGGGGTCCAGAAAAGTCCCGACCAATAGAGTTGCCCTGGTCACCACCTACCACCCTAAACTACCCAAACTATCCTCAATCCTCAATGGTAGAATGGATATTCTCCATTCATCTAAGAGGATGCGCTCAGCAATCCCTGATAACCCCATGGTTGCTTTCCGCCGCCCTAAAAACCTGGGAGACATTCTAGTCAGGGCCAAACTCCCCCCAGGTACAGGCCAAACACCACCACTAACAGAAATACAGGGTTGTCACAAGTGTACCCGCTCTAAATGTAGAACCTGTCTCTACATCAAACCTGCTCTTAAAGTGAAGAGTCATAGCACTGGCTCTTCTTACAATATCAAGACCGACTCCCTATGTAGCACACCCAATGTGGTCTATGTTATATCTTGTAAAAGATGTGGACTACAGTATGTGGGAGAGACTAAGACCAAACTCAGTCTTCGCTTTGCGAACCATGTCTCTTCCATATATATATATATATATATATATAAATAGTTCTGGTTTGAACAAAGAAAAATTGACTGGAGCGGGACTTGAACCAACGACCTCCGGATTAACGTACCGGCGCTCTACCAACTGAGCTATCCAGCCCTATGTTGGCGGTCTCCCTATTAGTCAATATCTTTGTTCGGGGTGCCAGTCAGAAGCCATACAACCGTTAACTGCCGTGTAGCCAGGGATCACACCCACGTATACGATTCAACCTGGGAAGCGGCAGCCACGGGATCACCTTAAGGGGATGCGACTTTTTAATATTAAATATCTAGTCATGAACCACAAGGGAAACTGACTGGGAAATTTTATTTAAATAGTTCGGGTTTGAACAAAGAAAAATTGACTGGAGCGGGACTTGAACCAACGACCTCCGGATTAACGTACCGGCGCTCTACCAACTGAGCTATCCAGCCCTATGTTGGCGGTCTCCCTATTAGTCAATATCTTTGTTCGGGGTGCCAGTCAGAAGCCATACAACCGTTAACTGCCGTGTAGCCAGGGATCACACCCACGTATACGATTCAACCTGGGAAGCGGCAGCCACGGGATCACCTTAAGGGGATGCGACTTTTTAATAGTAAATATCTAGTCATGAACCACAGGGGAAACTGACTGGGAAATTTTATTTAAATAGTTCGGGTTTGAACAAAGAAAAATTGACTGGAGCGGGACTTGAACCAACGACCTCCGGATTAACGTACCGGCGCTCTACCAACTGAGCTATCCAGCCCTATGTTGGCGGTCTCCCTATTAGTCAATATCTTTGTTCGGGGTGTCAGTCAGAAGCCATACAACCGTTAACTGCCGTGTAGCCAGGGATCACACCCACGTATACGATTCAACCTGGGAAGCGGCAGCCACGGGATCACCTTAAGGGGATGCGACTTTTTAATATTAAATATCTAGTCATGAACTACAAGGGAAACTGACTGGGAAGTTTTATTTAAATAGTTCGGGTTTGAACAACGAAAAATTGACTGGAGCGGGACTTGAACCAACGACTTCCGGATTAACGTACCGGCGCTCTACCAACTGAGCTATCCAGCCCTATGTTGGCGGTCTCCCTATTAGTCAATATCCCGTGGCTGCCGCTTCCCAGGTTGAATCGTATACGTGGGTGTGATCCCTGGCTACACGGCAGTTAACGGTTGTATGGCTTCTGACTGGCACCCCGAGCAAAGATATTGCCCAATATAATGTATATGGCTACCGTGCGTGTGCTCGTGCGTAAATAACTATGTGTTCTTTGCATAGAAAGCTGCCACACATTTTAAGCGCTTGCCTTGATAGCAAAAAATGGCGATTGCAAGCACATAATTTCACCGTAAGCAGAGCAGTGAAATTTGGCCTTGGTCTCATCAAATCATTCTTGGACCCGAAGGCGGGCGGTCATATCGTTTATAATTTTAAAAAACAAATTAATAATAGTACACAAAAAGTTGAATTACTTAATTTGTTGGGAATCGAATAACCAACAATTACAGCATCCCAACTAACACAAGATAGTGCCCTATTATCTATAATGTCAACACATAAATGTAAAGTAGTTCATTAAAAACGGTCGGACGTTGAAGTTTTCAGGAAATCAATGTAGGTGTACTTATGGAGTTCCGTAAAACCGTAACGCTAGAATTAAAACTGCATTCATGAAAAGAGCCAATTTAAAGAAAAAACAAAAACATCAACAACTAATTTGTATACTTACGAACAATGATATAATGATTTCGCTTTTTTCCTTCCATATTTTTAATTTCAGATGAAGATTATATCAACATTGGCCCTTGTTTTTGGATTAATGAAAATTCACTTCATGGTGGCTACAGTTGCAGTTTCAACCGATCCCGATGTGACGTGTAATTCCTGCTGCCAGGGCCGAGACGGAATACATGGAATTCCCGGATCAAACGGGAACCATGGGCCAGTGGGTCCTAAAGGCGACAAGGGGTCAGATGGACTGGTTGGTGGGCAAGGCTCTAAAGGGGATCATGGACTGAAGGGAGAGCAGGGAGTCGGTCAACCAGGGAAACAAGGACCTCAAGGTATGTCTGGAATGAACGGTTTGAAGGGGGAGAGAGGTGAACATGGACCAGCTGGACAGACTGGTGAAGCAGGTGAATGTAGTACGCGACGGTCTTCCTTCACTGCAGTGAGGAATACAGCCATCAGCTCACCCTCCTGGGATCCGCTGCCATTTGAAGAGTTACTGTTTTCAGAGGAAGGAACTGATTTCAACTTGAGTAACGGCATGTTTACATGCACTGCGCCTGGGATATACGTCTTCATGTTCTCAGTACTGAAAACAAAAGGGTCTCTTCTGAATCTTCGTCTGATGAAGAACCAACACATGATTGTTACAGGGCGTGTAGTGGCTGAAGGTGATTATCAAGTGAGCAGCAGTGCGGTTATTCCCCTGCACTATGGAGATCAAGTTCACTTAGCTCTACACGGTGAAGTATATGATGACTCCGGCCATTACACGTCTTTTACTGGATTCATGTTGTACGAAATCTAAAACAAACAAATAGAGATACACACGAAAACGAAAAAAAAAAATCGACGATGCTTTAATACAAACGTTCACATTGTTCCATATGTGATGTGTTTTTTTTAATCATGTTTTAAATGTAAACATTTATTTTATCCAGAAAGGCGACAATTGTCTTATTTCTAAATTAAAAATTAAACGTGTTTGTATTATTTCGTTTAAAATATTATTGCAATAATACCTAAATACTTAATCTTTGACAAGAACGATAAAATGACATTGTGATTGATTTATTATTATACATGTTTTTTTTTTACGTTCGGGGTGTTTTAGTTGTTAATTTAGTTGCCCATTAAAAGTTCATACCATTTGTTCAAAATGTAAAACACCGTTAAAGACGTCGGTTCTTAAGCCCAAGTGCGCAATGATGAGACTTAGATGACGATTCCAATGCATTACTTTTCTTAAAAAAACATGCAAACAAATGTATTCTTTAAAAGCCAAACATTTATCTTGCAGTGCGGAAATACGTATCATTTTTATATTTTCGGCTTGCGTACTAAACTGTCATGCAGTCTGGGAAATCGAAATGCATCTTGGTTATGAATTAGTTTTTTACATCAGTATCGTTCGTATTACCACGAAGAGGGGCTGGATACGTTTGTTTCCTATAACAAGTGGTCAATATCCCCTCAGAGATTTGTTTATTATGTGTTAATTAAGCAAGTAATTGTAAACAGACAAAAAAGCAGTAACAACTTGACATACATTGACCTTCTTAATACAGGTTGAATAAACATAATCCCTGATGGCAACCAGTTATGGAAATTTTTAATTTAGAAAACAAACGCTTAAAACAAAATTATCAAACAACGTTAAAAAAACGTAGGGTCCCATTGGAAGATTGCCATCGTAAGAGTTGATCCTGTGTTGACAACTTTATTTACAATTTGACCAGGTTGAAATAATAAAATGTGTCTCCTCCTAATTTACATATCGATACAATGTTTGATGAAATTTCATTGTACATTCGAGGCACTTCTAGGTCCCTTAAAACCCTCAGAGGAATCACGTGCACTGTAGCTGTCTCAACAAATCACTTATGGGTGCATAACTTTTTTAAACTGATTTTTTTTTTTATTTTACTCCATCTTCCCAGATAATCGCATTGCATTTTACATCATTTCAAATGATGTACATTGACAACTCATTTGATATTCCTTTGTTACTACAAGGTTTCTTATGTTTAATATTGTAACTAGCCTAACGCCAAAAAGACGAAAAATAAATAAACCGTAGTGACACCATCAAACATAGCTTACACTCAGACACCATCGCTCTTGAGTGTCAGTTTGTCATTAAAGTGTAAAACGTTTTATGTTGATAACTAAATCACTTTTTAGACGCCCAAAAGCACAGGATATAAACTCTGTTGACTAAGTAAAATCAATTGAAGCACATTTGTATTTAGATAAGCTCAAATAAAACAGCAACGGAGGCTATTAAAGCAATGTAATCAAATCTGCCAATCAACATAATCTTGGACTACACCCTTTGTTTACATAACTCAGCAATAACATCAACATCTGTTACGTCTTGACTGACTGGTCAAATAATGGGCTTTACTTTTTGTAAAAAAAAATGATTAAGTATATTCATGAATGTTCGTGATGAATCAATCGAAGCGTCATTGGCATTTATCGTTTTTAAATATGCAACAATTCCTCTCTGGACTGTGCAGATCCATCTGTTGATGCTGCTCGATGACGTCTTGAGTCAAACTTTACTTTGATAAATGTATATTATATAATTGCAATTGAAACCGTTTTAACGTGAAGTTAGAGACGTGTAACTGTACCCACTTGTCGTTGAGACTTTTTGTACTGGAGAATGAGTTGATCACAACAACGAATTTGAATGTGAATTTCCATTTTTTCTTGTTATTTTTTTTTTTTTTTACTTTTTTTTTTTTTTTTTTTTTTACAGAAACAAAAGGTTATTAACTACTACCTGGACGGAAGGTGGGAAACCGGCCGGACAACTATTTTCGCTTAGTGGATCGGATCGAGAAAACTTCTCGTTGTTAACTTCACTGCCGCGGAGTGAGCTCCAGTTATCGTCCTACCATCCGCCCAGTTAGTAGTAGCTGGACTGCTATCTTCAGAACTAAGTAGTCTCCCAAAGTAGTCATCCGATTTCCAGAAATCTACTCCGCAGATTTAGAATACGAAATCAAGACCAAGTTCAGTAAGAACAAATTTACACAGCTAGTTGATATACCCATGGTGTTACCGCAGCCCGTATTTACATTGGTTTGTATCTTGTAATGATTTTACATTGTTTCGTTTAATATGAATCGTAAGGAAAAGATAAACACTATCATTAAGGACAAAATTAGTTTGCGTTTCAGCTACTTGGCCCAAACCCGTCATAATATTATAATCAATTAAGATATATACGAAACAAAAATAATAAAAAAACAACAAAAAGTATTACGCAATTGCTAATAATACAAATTACGTTATATGAATCTCTAAGTTTTGCCATGATCTGGAGTATAATTCGAGAACTTTGATGTGAAGACTAGTTTAAGGTCATATTTAGATAAATTTCCCTCAAACCTGTAGATGCAATAAAAGCGAAATGTGTTTCCTGATGTCATCCAAGCATTTTACTTATTTATTTTTGATTTGCATTCAGCAACACCCAATTAATAGAATAACAAGGGGCTTTTTGTATACAAACATATTTTATTACTGTAGGTAGGGCCACAGTTTGTAGATTTGTTCAACATATTGCTTTGTGCGAAATAATAATAATAATACAAACATGGACTTAACAATACCACAAAAAAATAATAACGTGTGAAAGTTGATAGCACTTACTACTTGCTGAAAAGTTACACACTCTCAAAGTTTTGCTCACAAAAAAAAACGTCTTATCCATCCACGTTTAGCGAGGTGACTGCGAGTACCAAGCGCATCTCTGGACCCAGCATTCGCAAACAGAAACCAACCCTCGGTAATCAGAGAAACGATTGTGTGCAGGAGTTTTTTCTCAGATTCCATTTTAATTGCATTTTGTTTTGTAATCAACAGGAGCATTTCAGAGGAAAAAAAACAATAAATAAATACAGGATGCTTACTACCATTAATTACCACCGGAGTCATTTCCAGTTAATACGTGTAAACTTTAATTTATTAGACCACAGTTGTTATTTCATTTCGGGGCAAGCTTTTGTTTATATTGAATAATTGTGTAAGACACAACAGTATATTGATAAAACACTGTCATAAAACACTTATCTTTCTTCGGTCCACATCTAACAACACTCACATGAATGTTCCCGTGCAAACAACGCTCTGGGTCAAAATGATTGGTGATATGTTAGTTAATCTCTTCTTTCGTGGACCTCTATCCATCAATTGCGTGAGCTATGATCTTGACAGAATGGCACCTTATAAACACAATGTAAGTGTTTTGTTATGTTTGTTTGAGCGGCGGCACTTCGATACGCAGTTGTCACTAGGACGAGCAGTCTCAACAAAGTAACTAAGTAGGTTCCAGTATTCTACATTGAAGAGCTGAAAGTCGAACACAAAAATGCCACTTTTGATTCAGAACTTTTGTCTAACCTCGTCGGCACAAGTGCAAGTTCAAATGACCATGGCCAGCTCGGTTAAGCACCGTTTTAAAATTTGAACGAGTGCAACTCATGTACTTTGTCAGAAAGTAGCTCTGGATCATCACTTTTAACAAAAACGTCGAGTTTTTTTTACCAAATGTTTGGTTTTCAAACAGTAAGCCAAGAGAAGGAGTCGGTCGAGTCCACGTCCGTCACGTGCGTCCGTTGTGGCGCCCTTTTGAATACTTGTTGTAATTCGTTTAGCATTTTCTCAAAGCAAATTCGTGTTTTCACCGCAGTTTCGATGATCTGCCCACCCTGATTATGAGTTAATAAATTCCCAGTGTAAACAAGTCATAGTAAAGCACGTTTTAATTCTTCATTTATGTATTTATTATAATGAGTTTTTTGCATATTTTGATTCAAATTACGGATGCTTTCTGCGCCAGTGATACACACAAATATAACTCACTGTTATTATTGGGTGTACTGTTCGTCTGTAAATAAGTTTCACTTCAATGTCAAAAGTACGTTTATAAAATGTTTAATTTTTCAAGTGATTTTAGACAAATTACAGTTATTTAAACTGATCAGGCCTATAATTTGAACGGAAACACAATCACATACTGTACCGCTTGTCATTCGTATGAGGCAACTTGTGTGTAAAATAATTAAAACGGTAAGAAACATAAAACTACAGTAACATACTTACTTTGAATGGAAACACATAAGCATACTGTACCACGTGTTTTTTGTACGAGGCAAGTTGTGTATCGAATCATCAAAACTCTAAGAAGCATTAAAATACGGGACAGACCACAACAGTTAGATATAGATCTGAATCAAATCCAATAACGCCAACTTGTATTCCCCTCCCGAAAAACATACCCAACCAACTTGTACTCATATCAACTCGTACGCTTGCCAACATGCCAGTCAACTTGCCACTTGTGCCGACTACTCTTTACTGTCGTATATATCGCGCGCGGGCGCGTGTGGGTATTTGTGAGGGGGATGTGGGGTAGGCTTTATACATCCGATCACACCATGGCGTCTTTTAGGAAGCTAATAGATATTTTAGTGAATTCTTCCGATACCACAATAAATTACTTTGCCAGTGTCATGCTTTGCTCACTCCTGCCTATGGGAAAGTGGTTGTTCACAACATACACGTACCATCTTTATTTCGAGTTAAGCGCGAGCAAGCGTAACGCGCGTTACGTCATTGAAGTTATTAAACGTTTACGTCACTGAAGTAAGAACACATCTGTCTCGATACCGGCACTTTGAGACGATTTCGCTTTTCTTATTCAGTGTACCTTGGTCTGGCCTAAAAAATGATTATGTACTTCTCTGCTATACACAAATTGCATCTCTTGTTTACGTTAGAGTATGGCAGTGCTTTCTGAACAAATGTCCCATTTAAGTTCATAGTCTTTCCCTTCGTCCTTTAAGTCCCATATATTTTTACTAAGCTCTGTTTGTGCGCTCATGCTCTCGGATCTGAATGACCTCTTGTGGTTCGCCAGTCTCGCCTTGAAGGTTGTGGACGTCAGCCCGACGTATGCCTCCTTCCTGCCTTCGCTCGTGACGGTGGCCTGGTACACAATGTTCTTGCTGAGGCACTCTCGGTTCAGCGGGCATTTGACATTGCGGCGGCAACTGCATGTTCTACCACTGACGTCGTCCTCTTGTTTTACCTTCTGTTTGTTGATTGATTGGATCGTTGCCTTCATGTTCGGCATGCAGCTGTACGATACCTTTACTGTGTTCCGGTTGAGCACTTTGTGAAGCTTATGTTCCTTGGGGAAGCATTATCAGGAGGAATTATCTGGACTACACGTTCTTAACATTGCGGATTTTGAGTGCGTGCATGCCGTGTGTTTTGATTGCTCTCGTGCTACCATGAATATCAATAAGTGGCGGCCGCCGGATAATTAAGTGGTGGCCGCCAGATAATATATGGCGGCCGCCAGATAAATGTACAACAAAAGATTATTGCACTCATGGCAAAAATATTGCACTTCTTATCTCCTGGCACAATCCGGCTTCCGTACAGGAAGACCCAGTTCATCTGAAGAGCAAATTGTCTGGCCTACGCATACCCTTGACCTTATTGTGAAAAGTTTTATATTCCCTCAGTTTGATTAATGTGATCTTATTTGGAGTATTGCTTCCAAAACTCTATTAAAACGGCTTGATGTTCTTTTGATCAGAGCAGTACGGACTATTCTTAAGGTTCCACCTAGAACATCAGCTTCAGCTGTAAGTAGTGAACTAGGTTGGGAAAACTCTATAAGAAAGAAGGGTCATGTAAATGCAATGGTTTTCAAGTGTTTAAAAGGCAACGTTCCAAGTAACCTTAACAGTGTTTTTGTTCCTGTCAGCGAATTACACTGTCAGCTAACTAGGAACAGCACTGTTAGAAAAATGGTTCTTTCCGCCCCCTAGGCCAAAAAGTGGAATAATAACCTTTAATTCCAGGGGTGCAAAGGCTTGGAACAACTTGCCACTTAATCTGAAAACTCTGCAGCCAACAGATCTTCATCAATTTTTAAATCAACTGAAACAGCTCAGTTAAACCCATTTTTCACTGACACTTGTTTGTTTTATTACTTCATTTTGTTTTGTTATCTGTTAATGCTTTTGTGTGTTTAGTGTGTTTTTTTTTTGTTTTGTTTTTTCATTCACTTTTTGTAATATTTTGGAGTGCTAGATCCAGTGTTTTTAACGTAGTGCCATGTTTGTTCCGTGTAACTTGTTAATTTTGTATATTCAGTGCACTTCTGTAGTTTGTATGTAAGTTGAGATTCATGGGAGGTCAGTATTTTGTTTTCTGACTGAATGGATTACTGGTAGGATTATGGATTATGGGTAGGCCTACACAAGAAATAAATAAATGCATAAATAGTATCTGGACCTCCCCAATACCCAGGAGTTTAACGTGATGAAACCAATGTGGTTCAGTGAATATCTGAGAGATGTCAGTTGCCTTGATTTGCATCCTACTTCAGTCATTGAGTAGTCTGAAAGTTCATCAGCACCATTCAGTTTCCTCCATGATGCCATGGTGTCTATCGTGTGTACAGATCATATTATTTCCTTGTCAATAAAGGTGGATTTCTGTCTATAAACTAGCTTATTGCTCAACAAGAAATTGCTCAGCACAATTAGCCACTCAGCCACTTTGGAAATTTAGAGTTAATCATGACTGATAAGCTTGAATTCTATAGTGTCAACATTTCTTTCGATTTTACTTTATTTCCGTGAATTAAAAAAATTATAATAAATAAACATAATACACGGCAATTCCGTGTACAAAATCTGTTTTCTTCAGAATGAAAACCGATTAATAAACTTTATGAAACCATAGAGATGATGAACATTCACTTATTTACGAGTACAATATACTAATGTTTTTGTTTTATGGAATTAATCTTTGACGTTGAATAACAGTAAAAGCGAACTTTTTAAAAGTTTTCAAAAAAAAGTCAGCAATTTGTTTTATATCAAGTGATAAACCACATTTTGTGATTTAAATTAATACGATTCTTTTAAAGAAAGTAGAATCTTGAAAATGATGCACTTGTTGACTTTTTGATTAAGTATAGTACAGTACAGGAACAAATATATAAATGTACTCTGGGGGAAAGCAATTGTGGTGAGGGGTGGGATAGTGGTAAGTGGTGGGATGATGGTGGGGGTTGGTGCGAAGAGTTGGGGATGGGGGATGGTGGAGTGGGGATGTAGAGAAAGAGCAATCCCATCTATACACACCTTCTCTTCACCCCACCTCAAACCTACTCCCCCGCCCTCACTCCCTATCAAACCGCCACTCCACTACCCTACCGCCACTCCCCCGACCAACACCACCTCCCCCACCGATCCTCCTCCCACAAGCATCCCCACCTCGATCACCCCAAACTGTATTGTCTTATTAAACCATGCGTTACGCAACGGGGCAGTAGCGGTAGGCTTTTTTTTTTTTTTTTTTTTTTTTTTTTACTTAAGAACCGTTCGGTAAAATCCGGTCATACTAACCAGTCTTCTACTAAAACCCCTCCATTTTCATAGTGCAGTCATTCATGGAGTCGAATTCATAAAAAGGTCACCATGACCCTTTGAATTTTGCCGACGACACGCCCCATTGACATGTATACACGAAATGAAATCCCTAGTCTTGGTGCAAGACGTTCTTATCGGGGTTTTTTTCCCCTGACCGATTGGTCATAGATTCGGCTCTGGCATGCTTCACCAATAGAGGGCGCTCTAACATAACGGTGAACCGCCGCAGCGCGCTGTACAGTGTGTGTGCATTAATGTTAAATAATCGCTAGGTAGCAAAGAAAAAACGCCAAGGACGTCTTGCATCAAGACTATGAAATTCAATGCGTTTGTACACACACATTGACACACTACAGATTGCCAATGCACTTGTAAACCTGCCCACCACCAACCTGCCTACAACTGACTTCCCCGCCCACAACCATCCCCTACCCCACCCCACCACCCTAACCACCCCAATCAAACTTAATTGCCCTAGTAATAAAAGTGCATTCCGATGAGGCGCGAGTCACCTTTAAGGTTTTTTGTTAGTTTTGAGCCACTTTTCCCAGGTTTAATTAAGAGACCCGCATTGTGCACTGCTCTACACCTCTTTCCCTACTTCCCCGGCCCACCACTTACTCCCCCAAACTGACCTAATTAGGCTACCCTATAAATAAATGAGCTTTCCAAAGACCCACATTGTGCAAAGCTTAACACACTGACCCACCCCCACCATTTGCAAGAGATTGTCATTCAATTACTCAAAAGGCGCAATGACACTATTTAAATGAAAACGTGGATGTTTTTTTTGTTCGTATTTACAAATTTGTTTTAGTAAGAATGCGTACAAAATCAACCTGAAGTGGACAAATTGAATGCAAGTTAGTGGTTCATGATTCTCCCATGTCAGCAAAGACGAAGTGGAAGAATGGTCACCAACGATCCCGACTCGTCAGCCGCAGCCACCTGAGTTTCACTTGCCGGATCGACACACAGCCAAGTGTCTGGGATTGAAATCAATTGATATCGGCTACACCTGGTTCAGCCACTCGGTAGAGGGCGTTAAATTCTCACACCAAGTGGATTACGTCACGTTTAACCATGTTCGCTAGACCCCAGTAGCTTTATATGTTGTATTGAACATATTCATGTATAATTTATTCATTCTGAGTTGTGGGAGTTATTAATACTGATGGAAAATGCTGCCGACAGACAATTAAATAGGTCTGTAATAACTTGGTGACCCTAGTTGTGATCGATTCCACACCCCCTAAAAAGCAACAACAGCAACAACAACAACAAGAACAACACCTACACAACAACAACAACTAAACAAACAAACTACAGAAACAAAAACAATGTTGACTGTTTGTGTAAGAGGAAGACCCATTATGAAAAAATAAATTTAAAAAATAAACTAAACAAGCACACAGAAGATTTCCGTTATTAAGGGTTTGCATTTATTTATACTAAATACTACATTTACATTTTCTATATTACTTTATCTTTTAGATACAATTTTCCGTTTCTCTTGTTGACCAAATTTTGGGAAATCGAGCGTCATGGGCATATTCAAATGGTGGTGTAAAAGATAAATACCAAAGATGACAAGACATACTCCAAATATTTTGCGAATAATTAGTAATTATTTTAATGTCTAACAAAACACGATTTATGATAAAACTTAAAAACATATGTGAAGTTACGAACCTTTCAAACAACCGTTATATAAAAGAGTCATTCATCAGAAATTGGATTGTCTTGACCCAGCAACCCAGCTACTGCAAATTCGATTTTAAAAAAATTTGACTGTAACTGAGACTGAGGCTTACCGTACACATCCATGATAAATCATCATCGTTAACACTTTTAACAATAATAGTAAGACAGACGGTATTCCGAGTCTATCGTGATTCATAACTAGCCTCTAAATGTGTTCCAAATTGGGTGTATTTAAAACGTTAATAGTAATGTGATCTTTTTTAATAACTATTTTTTGCAATAGGGTGTAGTTTGATATGTAACAGTAACGTAATTTGTAGATATTTCTTACAAAAGGGTGTATTTTAATTATTTATAGCAATTTTGTGTATTTTGATAGGTAGTAGTAACCCCAACTGTTTAATTTTACTTGCAATAGGGCGTTTTTTGATAAGTAATATAGTAACGTGATCTTATTATACATGTATCTCTTCTCAAACATAAGTAATCTTGTTTTACCACAAAGAAGTTAATAAATTAGCTTTAAAACAATCTAACACGGACACAAATTGTACAATGTTTTAGTATACAATGTGTGTGTTATGTCACACTAAATTCGTATCTAGATTCAATCACTTCATAAGAACTAAACGTAATCAGATGCCATACGATACTGTAGCATACGTAAAAATGTCACACGAATTGCTAGAATTTAATTTCATTGTGAACATTGTGTGCGAAAGGCCCACATAGACCGATCGCGCGACTAATGTTGACATGTTATCACGTGACTTAAAGTGGGCGGTACGTCGTCGCCGCTGCTGCTGGTGGCAAGTATGTGCACAGACTATGCTGTGACCCATTCAAACACCGAGTGTCCGTAAATTACAGAGAAGTGATTATTAACACAGTTATCAATCCCTTTTGATAAAGTTGTATGATGTGATACTGATTTAAATCACACTACTGTTTCATAAAGTACCAATATTCCACCACAAATAGGTTTGTTTAGAGTCAAGCACTACCGGCGTGAGACGACGATGTAGCGACACCTCGCAAGCACATTGAGTTTTGACCCCATTAAAAAAGTTATTCTTTTGTAGACTTATTTTCACAATTCGCTGCAAAGGAGACATAATCACAGGTAGATAAAATCCCTCATGAGACCCATACAGCGCTGTGATAAAAAAATTAAAAAGAAAAATATTTACAGTTGTTTATTTTGAGTTATCCTCGATCAAGCATTTTATAATTCCTACTGTGCATAATGGTCAGGATTCTGAAGAGCTGTCCGTTCATATTACCCTAACGCTGACGTCGACGCGGGAAGGGTTGCGTTGTGAAGTAAGCCATGGTACATCCCATTCCAAACTCCACCATTCTGGGAATAAAACAGGGTGCAAATTAGTTCGTCACGTGTATGATATTTGCCGGTTTGTACTTAATAACAAAACAAAAAGATTATTTACTTTGAAACAAGTGATTCGGTTCAGTCAGGTAAACTGACTAACCCGTTACATCGACGCCTTGCACTGACGTCTCACGCCGCTTGGGCAAAATATCTGTCTTTTTAGGAGTCTGGTCGCATGTAAAGATATTAGACCCTTCTCATCAAATATGTAAACTGCACTTCGCGCGTGCGCATTATTAATACTGGGCCCCACTTGATAAAGCCTGGGAAAACAATAACTTGTCAAGCACAGCAAAATATTGCTTAGCAGAAACAGGCCACCGGCAAACAAAAAATCACAAAGTATACATTGTTACGGCTGTTGTCCCACTCGTGCTTTAGAATTTTGCTTAGCAGTATTTCTGCCTAACACCTGTATAGATGTGGACCATGGTTTGCAAAAATGAGGCGAGTGGTGAATGGTGGCGAGTCACATACTCATTTGTGTGTATGTAGTGCTCAACTCTATGGTATTTGCGATTCAATAAGGTAAATGCAATTCGACGTGAACTCATCTCTACCACCCAGTGCAGTCTTGCTCTGAGGTCTGCAGGAACTCACTTGTTGGTAGAATCAATATCAAAACATTACGGTAGGGAGACCGTCCTTTTGCCAAGTCTGATCCTATCCAGCGGAATTAGCTCCCTGTCAAACATCGCAAAATAATATCACTCGACATGTTCCAGGAGGAACTGAAGTAGGCAACCAGGGTCAAAATCTATAAAGGTGTTAAGCAGAAAATAATACACAGCAAATTGTTTTCCTAAGTAAAAACAAAAAGAGTGGGGCACCAGTCGTAACAAACCCAAACCTCGTGATTTTTTTCATTTTATTCATTATTATTATTATTATTATTATTATTATATAGATATATATATATATATTTTTTTGCTGGTGACCTGTTTCTGATAACAAAGAATTAACAGTCCTAAGCAAGTTTTTGTTCTTCCAGGCTTTATGGTCCCAGTATTGTTTAGTGCGCACGCGCAATGTTCAATTAACATATTTAATGGGAAAGGCCTCTCATCTTTACATTCAACCAGACTCCAAAAATAGCAGACAATTTGCAAAAGGATTGGCGGCTGTGACAACTGCCATAAGATTGGTTTTCTGGAGAGGTTTGTTTTATAAATTCATATAACTATTGTTTATGAATGTACATGCAATTAGCATAATTATTGGGAAGGGCTTACAGGGTGCAAACTGTATCAATGCAAAGCCAGGACGCTTTCAACTTGACGGCTGCGGCTGCAGATTCATCACCATGGCAACACAGCCACCAATTCAGACACGATTGAGCACAAAGTGTCGGAACCCAGATAGAGGTGATGACCGTGCCAAAGACATGGGAAAAGCGTCAACTCCAAATGCAAATTGATGTTCAATTTACTTCAAATATTTAAGTGTTGTTAGGTTGCCAAATACGTGACTGCATTAATATGTACTATAACCTGGGTTCAATTTTATAAAGCTGCTTAAGCAGAAACTATTGCTTAGCAACTTTCTGCTTAGCAAAATTGAGCAGGATGCCAGTCACAAATTGTACATGTGACATGGAAGTTTGGCTGGTAACGTTTTTCTGGTAAGCATAATTGTGTTGTTGTTAGCTACATTTTGTGTTTATAAGCAGTTCTATGAAATTGGGTCCGGGTTTCATTAATAATTAAAACACATGTACCTTGAGCACGACTGGTAAATGTACCAACCCCACGGTGGAGGCTGTTCATCTGGACCAGCCACCATTAATCCAAGTATGCCGTACAATCCTAGACACGCTGATGCCAACCCTAACGCTGCCGTGAAGGATGCAATGCGAAACACCTGTTCAAAATAATAGCCATATTTATTGGAAGGTGTACGTTTGGTAATCACTCTTAAAACTAATTGCAATAAAAACTTACTTGGTCAGAAGTACAGCGGTTTTCCATAGTATAAATCATTTGGGTAATCATTTCACCTCGAAGTATTGTGATTATGGAAAAACAAATCAGTTTGTATTCCCCAAAAATTTACTCTGAGACACGTTATCTGTCAGTAACGTTTCTCAGATTGTGTATTCCAATTACAGAATTGACCACAACCAGCTCCGGATTGTCGGCGATATCTCAAAAACGCTACCACCTTTTGAATTGAAATATTCACAGGTTAGTTTTATTGTATATTATACAAATAATGAATGTTTATGAGTGCAATGGTGCGAATATTTCCATGAGTTGAAAGATGGAATGTTCTATTCAACGAGGCGGAGCCGAGTTGAATGGAACATTCCATTTTTCAACGAATGCAAATATTCGCACTGTTGCACGAATGAAAAACATTCATTATTTGTTTTATATAACATTCAAGTAGACCAGTTACACTGCTGCATTACCAAAGACACGCGCACGCAGTGATGTTTTACGCACCGTGCAATAGTACTTTTCGGATGGAACGAAAAATGCACGGTGAGTGACGTAGCGTGCAATAGTACTTTTATTTGCAATCACGTGACGGACAATCCTTCAATCAAATGGCAAGGATCTGCTTGGGTGTTATATAAATCTAAATAAGTATATAAGATTAAAACAATCGAATGATTCCAAAAACCGAAGGTATACTTTCCCTTTAAATCATGTGATAAGCTACCTCTATTACTAGAACCAAGCTTATTCAACTCTGGTAAATGTTTGTCAACTCTCCCAGTTGAATTCCACAAGCGAAGCGCAAGCGAAGCGCAAGCGAAGCGCAAGCGGCGACTGTGGGGCCCATTTCACCCCTCTTTTCTGTGCTCTTTAAAAAGCTACCCAAGTTTGTTAAGTTGTGGTGGACACCTCGAATCAAATTTCCCCTCTCCCGTCCGCTATGTCAATCACAGTGAAGCATCATTAATCGCAAATTGCAGGGGGTTTTTTTTCGGGGAAGTACATTTAAAAGCTGATCAGCAATGATCGAGAAAACACAGGAGATTTCTTCAACATGACAGTTGTCATCTTTTTTAAATTAGTGATGTGGTGCGTCAGCCGATAGTCTTAATACATATTTTGCCTGAAACACCACCATATTACTCTCATAGTCGTTCTTGGTTCATAGCACACCGAAATCGACACAACCTTTTGAATCAAAACAAAATAGATGAATTGGGCATAAATTTGAAATGTTGTTTCCCATTAATTTCTCGATGAAAAGACCACCTCATTTAACTTTTCCCACCAGATTTTGCTTGTGTTAATCGAATGAATGAACTCTCCCAATGGTGTGTCAACTTTGATAAAGGCTTCTTTTGAAACCACGGCTTGGGTTCTGGCGTCATTGGATAATCTGTCCCCCGGAGATTTTTCCCCAAATGAAAAATAAACATGAGCTGAAGGAGGATTATTCAAAAGAGGGCGCTATTAGAAGAATTGTGTACATATACACAGTTCGCCGTATTGGGGGACAGAATCTCCGGGGGACAAAATCTCCTGCCACACCGGCTTAATAATAATGATGATAAGCAGGCATTGTTGAGCGCCTTTTCCAAAGGTTACAAAGCGCTAGCATGTGTCTAATAGAGGTCAAAAATCAAGATCAAAGATGGTCACAACATAATAATCACTGTCGACAAAACAAGTGGTCTCTAGCAATTTCTTGAAAGTTTCTAATGAACTTCAGGGTCCGTCAGGTGTTGTGAAAACGTCTGCTTTTGGTACAGGGCTCCAAACAGGCGGAGGCGACACTAAAGCAAAAAGCTCAAACCCAAGCCGTTGTTTCGAAAAGGGGCGATGTTAAATGTGTATACCTTTTGGGTGACCTGTGGTCTGTTGGGACTTGACATCTTGCCTCCGAGTTTGGTACGTTGCTGCTGTTTGTTTCCATTCTGTTTGGCATCGGATGGTACAGAACGGTTCTTTTTCATGGCAGTGTGGTCACCGGTAACATCTTTGTTTTTCTCCAGAGAATGTGTAGGTCTAGTGGCGGCGAGGGTAGAAGAGCCGATTGTTGCGGTATTGGGTCTAGATATATTGTGTTCATCATTTGTTTCCATTTTAGTTTGATGGACACCACGCGTCTCTGAATTTGAGCTGCTCAGTTCTTCTGAAGCTGTCATCTTACTCTCAAGTGACGTCATGGTGTCGTCGATTTGAATCTTCTCCTGGTGGACTGTTTCGGCTTTGGATTCAGTGCTGACGTCATCAATGATGGGTAAGGACGTTTTAAAATCAGCACTCACGGTGATGGGTGAATTATTTTGAGGCGTTTTTTGACTTGATTGGTTTCGACTAATCGAAAAAATGCTCGTGTTACCAGAGGAGCTGTTTTGTCTCTTCAGACTCCTTGCAAAAATAGCAGAAAATCTTTTGGGAAATGTGTGCGACATCTTCGAGCCACCATTTGTCGCGGTTGAACCGTCGCGCATTGATATGTCATGAAGCTCTTTTCTGTTCTTTTCGGCAACACTCAATATTTTCCATGCGCTGTAAATGTAGGTCACAGTTAGCATAATGCCCCACACTACAAAGAAACCGTGGCACAAAATTCCAAGAACCAAAACGCTTTTATAGAACACTAAAACAAAGCAGGCCAGAAGTATCAGAATAAAATGAGAAGCTATAATAGCTGACAAGAAACATGCACTGCGCAGTTTGGCTGATTTGCTTATGCGCATCTTTGAAATAGATAACAGAACCCAATTGACTAGAGCAAATGCTGACGTCATGCACGGATAAGGCATGTTAAAAAGTATGACAGCAACCAGAATTGGAACTCGTTGATATTTCAGATATGGATCAAGAAACAACATGATTGCGTTACTTGATCCGAGGACAAACACCAGCAAATTAATACATGTAAATACTGGTTGAACAGCCTTCCTTGATCGTATCCCACCTTGACGTCTATTATTCAACACACGCAAAACGGTGGCATATAACGCGTAAATGCTTAGCAACAGAAAAAGCGCGCCAAAAAAGTAGCGGTGAATTGGCCACCAGATGCCCCACACATTTTCATCCATAGAAGATACATCGGGAACTATAGCTATTTCGGTGTTTGTAATTATTTCAGTGTTTGATGTAGACGTGACACCATCATAATCATCAAACTGTGTCATTACTTCATCTGTTCTTGGTTCTGCGAGTGCCATGATGACGAAGCGGACCCCGACCTAGTATAAACAGAAGAGGGAAAATCGACAACGAAAGGTGATTAGTTTTGCTGTGTATAAATTTATATAAAAAGAGAACATTAAAGACTGGTGTTTACCTCTACGTATATTGTTGAGGTCAAAGTTGGCATATTACTCACCAGCGTGCCTTAACTATAGACCAAGTTTGGGTTTGAAGCGGGCAGTACGGACATCAATTGTTACGCCACTGATTGTGCCCCGCACTCACTGAGTCTTTGGAAATCTCTGATAGCGAAATAAATGAACAACTCAGAAACAAACAAAAAACTATAAAATACACGAACAACTTGCAAATAAATGAATTACTCGGAATAAACGAAATACTCGGAAATAAACGAACAACTTAGAAAGAAACGAACAACTCGCAACGAAAAACTTCCAAAGGGACGAAAACTCGGAAACAAAAGAACAACTCGGAAACAAACGGAACAATTTAACAACTCGGAATTTAACGAACAACTCGGAAATAACGAACAACTCAGAAATGTACGAACAACTTATATTTTACAAGTATACGAACAACAATTAGGAAATTAACGAACAACTCAGAAATGTACGAACAACTTATATTTTACAAGTATACGAACAACAATTAGGAAATTAACGAACAACTCGCAAATACACGAACATTTTAAAATATACGAACAACTTAGAAATAAACGAACAATTTAGAAATGAACGAACATCTTAGAAATAAAACCAACAACTCGCAAATAAACGAACACTCGAAAACTAACGAGTAACTCGGAAATATAAACGTTCAACTCGGAAATTAACGAATAACTCGGAAATTTGAAGAATTTGCTAGCAAAGATTGGCTGTTATTTTGAGACATGACTGCTCATAGCTTGCTTAGTTGACCATAGACTTGTGGACAAGTCGTTAAATGTCTGTCGCGTTGCTAGCAAAACGGCTGTCTCGCAATTATCTCGCGAGACTGCTGCTCCTCGCGAGCCTACTGCTCTTACGACATAGGCCGTGTCCGAAACGGCGACTTCGGCTACAGCTACAGCTAGATCAGCGCGTCTGCCAATGTTGAAGAATAGGCAGACGCGTGCGATCTAGCCGTAGCTGTAGCCGAAGTTGCCGTCTCGGACACGGCCTAAGCTCCCAGACTTAGGCCGTGTCCGAAACGACGACTTCGGCTACAGCTACAGCTAGATCAGCGCGTCTGCCAGTGTTGAAGAATAGACAGACGCGCGCGATCTAGCCGTAGCTCTAGCCGAAGTTGCCGTTTCGGACACGGCCTTATGCTCTCAAGGCTGCGGTCCCATGTCCCGCGCGGAGCAGTAGTCTCACGAGACAGTTGCGAGAGAGAGAGAGAAAAAGAGAGAGGTTACGCTGTAATCACCACGACAGACATTGAACGATTTGTCCACAAGTCTAAGTCCAAGCTGTTAAAAATATCATAATCAAGAAAAACATTTCAGATTTTGTCCTTGCGTTAAGATTAGAATTAATGTCTTTCTTTTCAATCGTTCGAAAAACAGATTTGTATGGCAGATTATTCTTGATTTTTGTCATTTAAGACCTTTATGGTTGTGTTGCATATACAAAAGCAGAATGTTGTAACCAAAATGTACAACATGCCGCAGTTTCAATTTTAATATCTACCGTCTTTCATTGATACAGACAGGAATAGTTTTAAGACTGTATTACCATGGCAACGGCCGAATTACCATTTCAGGGTGGTTTCGCCATTTTTCCGATTTAGGAATAGTGAAATTTGGCTTGTTTTTAAGGCTCTTGAGATTGCATTGCATGTACAAAATATAATCACAAAATTTATGAAAGGTTATACCATTAATTTCAAATAGGGGTGAAAACATTAATACAATACTATATCAATACTATCCTTTGACAGCTCATAACCGATAATTATGGTAGTGCCTAGCCTAGTGGTTAAGAGCACCGGATTCATGGCCTAGCGGTTAAGAGCACCGGATTCAAGGTCTGGTGTTTGATCAGCAGAGTGTGGGTTCGAGTCCTGGTCGTGACACTTGCGTCCTTAAGCAAGACACTTAACCATGATTACTTCGTAAAGTTGGTAGAAAGTTGTGCTTTCTGCTTAGCCAGGCTTCTGATGGATGATACCCAAGCCTACATCCGTATGGACTGTAAAGGGGGTAACCCTGTTTCAGACCCAGGAGTAGGTGGCAACGGCCCCTGGAAAAATAGTTTATTGTAGCCCACACCTTGAAGTGGCCTTCCACCATTTGGTAACCCTTTGATTTATATTTCAGGAAGATTTATGAAAACAGTATCAACATCACTGGAAAAGAACACAAAAGAAGCTTTTATAAATAAAATGTGTTGGGTTTTTTTTTCACCAGGATAAAAAAAAGACTAAAAAGGGACTGAAATCACGATCCATACTTTTGGAAGGTATGTTAAAATGATGACATTTCCACCTTTTTTGTAACCCCTTGAGTTATAAATTTCATGGGGTTTTCATAATACAAGTCGCGACCAAAAGCTCCCTTTTTCACCATTTTGATTAAAAAAAGAGAGTCTGAATTCTGAATAAATACTAAATTTCTCATCCCTCTTCAAAATATGCTCTCCCTTTTGTCTCTGAAGTGGTTGATTTTCCTTTAAAATATTTTTCATTGCATCTAAACCAGGACAAATATAAGTGCTTCCTTTTGTTGTCTTCTTTTGTTCATTAATGAGAAGAGCTCAATAATTAATCTAGGCAATTATCTACAACGTGTTCATAATTTGACACAAAAAAAGCATTCACAATGGGAAGCATTAAATTTGATGAGCGGTACACCGTGTATATACTCAATTATTCAAACCCATGTCCACTTTATTTTCGGCATGTGGAAATAGTATTTGAATAGAATCAACCCCAAAAAACTGTATCCGCTAAGCTTGTAATGAGCTCCTTCCTCAGTGCTACAAAACATTTTTCATTAGGGATTTCAACTTTATCTACTCTAATCTTAAAAGAAAGTTAGTATTCCAAAATTAACAAATTTAGTTTTACAAATGGTAGAACCCCCTTAATGATAATGATAGTTGATAATGAAATGATAATTCGGCCGTTGCCGTGGCAACAACGTTGTTTTGAGAAAAACATTTTCCATATTTTATTTTTGTTAACTTGGGGCAAAAGGTCCAGCAAACATAACAGTAAGAAGAAAATATGTTTTTGAGCGTGGCCAACCTGTTTGACATTGACTGTCCCTTGCTCTTAAATTTTCTACTGGTGCGTTGTTAGGTAGGGGCACTCAAGCAACTGAAACATTGCGGCTATTGCATCCAATGCCTAAATGTGAGGTATCGACCAGGCCTGCTATATAGTCTAGTACCGAACATTCACACTTTATGACAGGCACTACACATTCTATTGAAATTAGAAAAGCCAATAAAGAGTGGGTGATAGTATAATGATCCATCGATGCGCAGAGAACAAAACTTCGATCTCAAACATTAGAGTAATTAAAAACTAAGTGTTACGTGAAAAGAGAGAAACAAATCGGGTTGATCAAATGCCCGTCCCCTCGCCATCCCCTCTTCTATAGTGCAGTAATAAGACATTTTCATTGGGGGGGGGGGGCAAGTGGCGCAGAGAAGTAATTGGGGGGCATGGACGTTGATGGTTTTGGGACGGGGGGACATGTTTTACCACTGCTTATCAGATGCCCCCCCAAAAAAAAAAAAAAAAAAAAAAAAAACGCACACGCACACTTATAAGTGTGTAAACACCTCCAATCGGGGACCTCCTATTGTCCCTCTTTTGTTTGGACTCTAACTTTTTGGCAACAGCTCCCATTGGTTTTGTACACAATTTCTAACTGGGGACCTTTACCCAACCGGGGACCCTATTGTCCTCTTTTGTTATAGGTCCCCGGTTTGAATGTGAAAACAAACTCACACACACACACTTGTTGATTGACGGTTCATTGGAAATATGCAGCAGAGTAGAAAAAATACACCATGTTCTTGCTTTAATGAATTTTTTTATTGTGTTCAAATAAAAGAATAACAATAGAAGGTTGAAGCGGTGTTTCTTTTTCCTTCTTCTTTTTTTTTGGGGGGGGGAATGGAGTTGTGTGCTTTATTTTTTTTTTTTTTTATGTATTTGTTTTCTTATTTTTGACAGACGACATGTCAAACTATACAGAATGTTGTGCAAGTTTCCGTTTCTGTTAATACAGAAAAAGAGCGACAAGTTTTGTCCCCTCCCGCCTGGCACGCGGATGAGCTGTTTTTTCCGTATAGATCGTGCAAGTCTCGCGCATATTCGAACATGTTTGGGACCACTGTAGTCCCACATACATTGCAAACAAACAAACTCACGCGCTTTAACGGATCCTAATGTTCGAATACGCACGAGACTTGCACAGTCTATTCCACGAGCGCGTTTTTTTTAAGGTTTTTTTTATAACGATTTTTTTCTTCCAGCTACCAATTAAAAATTGAAGTTATTGTCTAGCACGAGCGCGCATAATGTATATGCTCAAAAACAGTAACATATACCAGAGATACTGAATTGTAAAAAGGATCATAAAGGAAGGCTGTTGACGGTCACCATGGTGAGTTTACGCGCTGCTGGAGACATATTAAATCCTCATAATGTTGCTTAGAAAATTGATGTAATGCGGTTACAACCATAAAGGTTTGTGAATAAAATGTTTTGTACTTGGTAAAATGTTGGTTTTATTCATAAAGGGACAGACCAGGCCCAAACCTTATTTCGGAATTGTATTTATTTATTTGTATTGTTATTTATTTATGATATTTATTTATGTTTATTTTTGTTTACCGCCAGTTTATCACCTCCTGGTCAAACAAAACAATAGAGAACCAGGTGCAACACACCAATTTAATGTTAGAATAAAGGGTATATGTCATGTACGTATTTTCCTAGACTTGCACTCACCTGTCCCCCTGACTTTTCCGTATGGAAGGCTCCCGACGCTAGCCCTGCCCCTATGTTACACTGTCCATAGCCCAGCTACTGACTTTAGTTAAAGTGCCCTACAGTTTAATTCAATTTAGATTTATGCTATGTTTTCTTGGTCATTTTCAGTATAAGTGCAGCTTCAGTTTCGTATCAAAGCGTGTTGCTTCAGCTTGAAACTGCATTAGATTTCACTTTGATGCAAGCAAACTTATATAGCATTCATGTTCGTAGTTTCACTCGTGCTTTTTTAGCCGTGTGGAATCGGCCTTCAATTCAACAGAGCAGGCGCAACTAGAGCTTTCGACCGAAAGCTGCTGTGAATTTGATTGTTGTTCGAATAGCTTGGTAAACTGGTTGGTTATCCAACTTATCTTTATTAACTGCGTGATGATGTAAATGACCGATTGCTTAGAAAGAAGAAAAAGAAATAAGGAGCCCCTGATTTCAGGAGCTTTGATTTTCGCAGGAAATAGAGTAGCGCAATGTTTAAATATTGGCTGACAAGTTGCCGAAATTGACCTGGAAAACACATTATTAGTCATAAAGCCTACCTGTCAATTTGCTCAGTTTCGCTGCCTTTCCAGATGATTTAAGATGATGGAGTGAAAACGAAGTATAGTCCCACCATAGTTTCCCACTAGTCTTGTTTAGCTCACACAGCTACAAACATTGTGTTTTTAACAACGATCCAACTTAGTCTTGTCTTCTTCTTTTTTCACGTGACTTGCATTATTGCGCCAGCGTATTGTGATTGGACGGAACAAGTGTCAATGTGCACATGCGCTCTGGTGCATGAGATTAAAGGCCAACAGCAATTGCTCCTTGGTACAACAGAGAATGAAGTAGAAACAATACTGTTATGTAATAAGAGTGGATGCTGCCGATTTTTTTGATTTTTTTATCCCACTTAAGGGCATAAGCAATTGAGCTCGATTTCTCAAAAAATACATGGAAAAGGTCAAAGCAATCCAAATTGACGCACACAAGACTATACCTTAATTTGAATCATCTTATTTGTATTGCATGCAGTAATATTAATAATGTAAACACAAAATGTTCTTCAAATTAATTTCACTTTACCATCATACGCATAAAATACACAGTTAAATTATCACGTTCTTTTACTTCCCTTTCAAAATGCTAAAAGCTATAAACGTTATATTGGTAAAACCAAATAATAACCGTTGTTGAATCATAAAAACAGCCCTCGTTTCTGAACCACAAGTGCATTTCATAATTAGAAGAGGTCTTTTTATGCAGAGCACAGTGGAATCAATAATGGGTTATGTTTTTTTTTCTCGGGGGGTGGGGGGCTTTTTGTGCGCCGGGCTTCATTACACAAAAGCAATAACAAGTGAACAAAAACACTAAATTACCACTGGTTGTTATTGCACTCGCAGGTCGGCCCCAGCTACTTCTATTGATTGAATTGCATTAAACTGAAACTGTAATGGTGATCGGGGGCATTCCGAATTTGTATATTCCTTTACAACGTCACAATCGCGAGTTTTTCTACCCAGTGGGTGGAAAAAGAGCAGCCCACTGCAGTTGTTTATTTAAAAATAAGATTTAATTTTGGAGTGAACAAGGACAACAGAGACAAGAATTGGATTTGAACCTGCGACCTGTGGATGAACGATACCCAAGTTACCAATAAAACCGATAGTGTGCTTCCCCCAAACAAGCATATTATTATTCATTTAAAATAAACAGTTTAGATGAAGTATTTATACGGGTAGACTTGTAACAATCTAAATATACTTGTGTTTGTGATACTCAAGACTACCTTTACAAAATTGATGGTCAATGTTTGTACAAACGAAATGACTGATTTATGAGAACGTGTTAAGGTGTCGCATGGGTCATTCTGTTCTTGGTTTTGGGCCTATGTAAGGGATGATTGAGGTCATATCGAGGTCATATCAACTGTTTTAAGTTCATTCGACGCATACTGATGGGCCATGTTTCCCTACTCAGACTGTGGGTCTACAGTTTGAAGAGGTCAATGTATCCTCTACCGAGTGGTTGTAAGCACCCCCACCCCCCTCCCCACACACACACACAAGTGTGTAAACACCTCCAATCGGGGACCTCCTATTGTCCCTCTTTTGTTTGGACTTTTTGGCAACAGCTCCCATTGGTTTTGTACACAATTTTCAACTGGGGACCTTAACCCAACCGGGGACCCTATTGTCCTCTTTTGTTATAGGTCCCCGGTTTGAATGTGAAAACAAACTCACACACACCCAACCCAACACCATAGAGGGTAGCTTTAAAGTTTCCAACTTGAAACTTCATCTCCATCGATTAGTTACTAATTCAAGTTCTTCGAATTCCAGCAGGAGCGGATTTAGCCCCCCCCCCCCCCCCCCCCACACACACACACACACACACACCATTTCCGCCCACTGATAAGGGAAGAATTGAACGGGAAGTAAATCAAATTTATAATTTTAAGTGGTTTAAAAAAAATATCTCTATAAACGCTTCTAAAATTCAATATATTGCATGCGAGATCATGTAAGACTTACATGGGGCCGTAAAGTGGGCACCGGATCCCATGCTATGATCAAAATTATTAATCTCAAAACAACCGGAGGATTAAAGTTAATCTTTCAAATGGAAATAAGTCCTTAAACTTCGCGCCCCTTTTCTACAAATCCTGGATCCACCCATAACCAGGGTCCTAAATAAAAAAGGCGACGTTAATTCCATTGTAATGGTTTGAATAGGAATGTGCAGTTTGCCCCATGTTGATAATCTTGTGAAATTTCTACTTTCTGTTTAAGACGCCACGATTGACTCATATCTGTTATCAGTCGCGATTTTTTTTTTTTTTTCCAAGGGCGTTTGCTTTTCTATATTTTTTTGCCAGTGGATTTTTATGACTAAAGGATTGTGTGGTTTTGTTTGCAATTTCTTATCTCGAGATTTAAGAATTACGCACGACATCTCCTTTTGTGTGTTGACTTCGGGCATCGGCTTGAATAGTCTGTTTAGGAAGCTTAGAATTTGATATATTTGTGTTGGTTCCGTTCTTCTGTAATTTGTCAATGCGTAAAACTACGGATGAGTGCTCGGAAGTTACCAGGTTGTTCAAATAACGAGATGTTAGTACAGTAGGCTGAGCGTGGCTTACCGTCAGCGCATTGTGTTCATCTCATTATCTCTCAAGCTTTTTTACTACATGTACTTGTATGTATAATTTCATTTCTTTCAAGTCTGTCTAATTTGTTCTTATTGGATGAGTAAATTAATGTTAAGTACAACCCATCTCTACTTTAAAGGGCACGTGGACATCAAGCACGCATTGAGACACCATTAAATTAACCGACCTGTGTATCTGTCACTCGTCATTTGGTGCACGATGGCATGTATGTGCTTTATTCAGACTCGCACGACCAAAATAAAAACGCTGACGGTCTTTGAAGGTTATTTTGTGTCTTTGACAGATGTCACACTGAAACAAACGTCTGATTAGAAGATCGGTCAACAATCAATCAGTGAGTTTCAATGATTGAAAAGTCTACAAAGAAATATTCAATCCGGGGTTTAACTTGATATTTAAATTAACATTTAGGCAGAACAAGCGCTTCTAAAAGAGAAAACCCAGGATGAATAAAACTGTCTTTTTAAAATCATATTACCCGGGTTCCTAGTTTAACGGGCGCAGAACTATATAGGCCATAATACATGGGTCATTTTTCTGTTCGTTCGTGCAACACAGCTGGGGATTACTTACTTTTTTCACCATACAAAGAAAATGCCATACTAATGTCAAATTCACTTATCCCCAGATGTATTTCGTGCACAGTTGAGAAAATGACCGTAATTCAGTGAAAAAATAATGAGTTTAACCAATCAACAATCTGTCCAAACTAAGAATCCAGTACGCACAATGTGTGCATACTAATTTCAAGTTGGGCCATATTCTGAGTTGGGCCACATTTCACATGTTGTCAACAACCAAGATGGCGGCACTCCCAACGTGTGACAATTTGGGGAGTAAAAGTCAACATTTTTCAGACTTTTTGTGTGTGATGCACATAGTACCATCAACAAAAAGTAAGTTCATTTAATTTAGCAAGGATTCCTGGAGTAGATTTGTAAGTTATGGGGCTAAATGGACAAAATTTGACTGCAGAGAAGGAGAAATTGCACGGAGTTCTGCAGTCAATCTCGGTATTGACTTCCATGATGAGCAATAATGTATGAATGCACAACCCAACTCGGACCACGTTGGGTACCATGAGTGCTATAAGTGTTTCTGTGACATCAGCAAGATCTGTTAATGAGATCAACTCAGCCCTGCACCAAGTCAAATATTTCAGCAACTTTTTTTGTATTTCCTGTTGAACATATTACATCATTAAACATGTTAAAGTCAGTTTGCCGCCCAGCTACTGGATGATCATAAATTGTTTGTAGCGAATTTTACCAAGTTTTAAATTAGGAAAGGGAAAGCATACGGTAGAATTATCAAGTATAATTATACAAAATATTTTATTGAATCTACTCACGGGAATTTTGTTTTATTAAAATAGAAATCCCCCCCCCAAAGTATTGTGGAAATCTTAGAGTTGTTTCCGCCTGAATCTAAAAATTAAAACAATATTTTTATTTAATTTTAGTATTCTAGGTTTTGGTATGCACATAGCTCACTTAACTTGCTCTGCACACTTTACTTGGTATAATTACCAGACGTTTTGTTTGGTTGTTTTTGTTTTTGTTTTGGCGTTTGTTTTTTTTTCTGTTTTTTTTTTGGTTTTTTTTTTTTTTTTTTTTTTTTTTGAGGGGGGCGGGTTGGGGTTGTAATTTGTGTACCTAAATGACATACATGTAGATAGGAATTAATTTGTTCCATGTTGCTTGAATGTAATTAATCACATTTACTGTTAGATCATTAGTTAGAATACTTTTAATCCTTTGTGATTTCAAACCCCAGTGAGAATCTTTTTTAAAACAATTTTTTTATGAAACTGTTACACCATTATGTTTGGAAGCTAGCACTTTTGAATTAATTAATGGCTTTTGAGAAATTACAGAAAACGAACTGAAAGAGCAATTTTTTTATTTAGCATACAAATGCGTACAGTGCTGCCGACATTTGGTCTGACAGTTTTGGGGGTGGGGGCAGAAGATGAGCAGGGTGGGGGTCTATCAGCATCGGGGGGTCTATCAGATTAAGAGCATTTTGTAAGTTCTGCTAACATAACTGTTTTCATGTTAGGGTACTTTTGTCTTTCATGTTTTGTTGAAATGTCACATGATTTGACTGAGCTGGGTTTAATTGCTTCGGACTTGGTCATGGGCTGAGAGTTGAAATGAGAACAAATCCATCGCACTTGCGACGTCGCTGATTTTGCGTTTCACTAAAGTCATCGCAGTTGCGATGACATGACAAGGAAAATAAACGTTTTGTACGAGGCTAAAAGTAGTGACCTTTGACAAAAACCTCAAGAAAACCGTCGGTCTTCGCATGTGGGCGTCGTACATGTCAAAATGTTGTTGCATGCCGCGGTTCGATTAAAAACGAACGGCATATATTGCAGTTTAAATGTAAACGTTGTCATGCTGGTGCATCAAAAGTAACAACAAGAGGACCATATTAATGCTAACATTCTAGGCATTCACTTAAAAAAAAGGTTTACATGAAATCAAATTCAACATGTTTCATTTGTAGGCCTATAGTATACTTACTTTTATAAAATCTTGTAAATAATTGTAACGTTGAGGTTGATGAAAAATTGACAAAATGAGAGTGACGGTTTTGGTTTTTGGCAATGTCTGACACCCTTTATATAAGCTTCAGCACATATACGAACGTCTAAAGGGGATTTTTTTGTTTTTACTTTCCCGAAGGCATAATCACTATTAGGCCTAAATGGCAAAAATAATTCGTTTCTAGATGCCGGAAATTTTCGTCAAAGTGTTGTCATCGTAAATGTGTACATGGTATAAAATCGGAAGGGAAAAATTGTGCATGCTATGAGGCCTTTTCAATTTTTTTTTTTCACCTGTCCCTTTAGGGGCTCCGTACTATTAGGCCTAATTGGCAAAAATAATTCGTTTCTAGATGCTCGAGATTTTCGTCAAAGTGTTGTCATCGAAAATGTGTGCATGGTATAAAATCGGAAAGGAAAAATGGATGCTCTGAGGCCTATCATTAACTTAAGCCAAATTGCTGGTTAAAATAACTGAACCCAAAAGATGACGATCTCCTATTTTTACCGATTTTAAGCTCTTTCGGCAACAACCACGTTCAAGCTGAAAGGTGTCATCGGCCAACTGCGATGTGTGTATCCCGAGTCTCCCAGTAAAAGACCACGAAGAGTAAACGTAACGCCATTTTAACCTTTAATTCACCATACTACGTCGAGACGTACACCGCTAATAAAATCTAAGCACAAAATAGCGCAATCTATCATAATTTGCGACGAACTTACACTTTGCGGCCACTAACGAGTCATCGCAAGATTGTCATCGCTAATAATTGTTTTGCGATGAGTAAGTTCGTCGCAAAGTTTTAGTGAAATCGTTCTCCAAAATCCATCGCTAAGTTGCGATGATGTTGGACTTGGCGATCGATGTCGGCGTTTGCGATGATCAAAACGCGTTAGTGAAATCAGCCCCAGGCCCCAACATAGATGAAGACCATGGAGAATGCTCTGGTTTGAGCTCTGGCTTCTTTCTTCAAACATTTTTATACTCAATGAAAACGTATAGAATTTTACAACTTGGTGCACAGACAGTGTAAGGAATAAGGAAGTTGTAAATCAACTGCATTTTTGTAGTACGTGGATAATTTATTCTGCAAAGTAATTATGTAAAATCACAAATCAAAACTTAACCTTTTGGCAGGCCGCAGTGCAAGTTTCATTTAATCTAACAAAGAAATAAGTAACATCTTCAGATTTGTTGTTTTTGGCTCTTACCAAAACAATTTGCCATCCACGACATATTTCTGACACAACTGAAAGGGAATTTGGTAACACTGTACATACATGTATGTAAATTCTTTCTATTGAAATGAAAAAACATGTGCCATGAGATGCATGTACAGGATTTTTTTTTTTTTTTGTCGGTGCTGACATCAGCCCACAATTGTAACAACTGCAAAAGCTACACCCAATTTTCATTTTGTTAATTTGTCTTTTTATGTGTGAAGGCTTGGAAAAACGATTGGAGTCTTGGGGAGAGGGGGGGGGTTGCCGGGGGTTACAGGGGGTTACACAGTAAGAATTTGGTTAGGAAAAAGGTAGAGGATACATATATTTTGGTGCACCCAATCTGGTCTTGTGTTTGGGGCTTGGTTTGAAATAATATCATGCATATCCTTCCACTCTCCCCAACTAAAGAGCCAAATTTGAAAGTTTATAACCACGGTTATGTAGAGTCTTGCTACTGATTCATGAGGTCACGAAAATTAAAAATGAACATTTCACATGAGAGAGAACACTCGAACAGTTGGTAGATGGATATGTCTTTAAATAGCTATAAGTTTAAAATGGGGGGACACACCCCTCCCCCACCCCATCCCACCCCACCCCTGGGCAAGACCACTACTCAAGATGAAAGTTTCTACCACTACCCTACCCAAGGGCTGCTTTGGCAAACACCACGTTTCATTATACTTGATCTTTAAGTTTAAAAAGGGGAGACACACCCCATCCCCAACCCCATCCCACCCCATCCCCACCCCCCGGGCAAGACCAATACTCAATATGAAAGTTTCCACCACTACCCTACCTAAGGGATGCTTTGACAAACACCACATTTCATTATGCTTAATCTATAAGTTATAAAAAGGGGGCACACCCCATCCCCCACCCCAATCCCACCCGCCCCCACCCCCGTGCAAGACCAATACTCAAGATGAAAGTGTCCAACACCACCCTACCCATGGGCTTATTTGGCAAACACCACATTTTATTATGCTTGAACTTTTTTAAGCATATCAACACAGTGCTTTAGTGTACGGCAAATGCAGCCTATTAGTAAAATGACATTATTCATATTTTATTAATAACCCCCCAAAAAATTAATGTGCAGTTTTCACGCTTGGGGATAAGCTGTTTTGGATTGAGATACATATTTGCAACCCATTCAAAGTAGTTTTAAGTAATCCCCAGCCGTGTTGAAAAATAGAGACATTTTGCCTCCATGTATTATGGCGTAATAATAGGCCTATACATTGTAAAAATTGTAAATAGGTTTCGCGATCGCACACTTGCAAGCACTCCTATTTGGGCCTAGTTTTGTGTCTCCTTCTCCTTAGGCCTGCGCTAAACGTCGCACTTTGCCGTGTCGAACTCAAACAATAAGAAAATGATTAATTAAATTCGAAAAAACGACGTTTAGTGCAAACTTTTGATTTAAGTTCGACCCTGCCGTGTAGCACGGCAAGCTCTGCCATGCACGGTAGTTGCACGACGTGGTGACAAACGTCGCGCTCTTGCCGCGTCGAATCGAATTGGACCTTATGCATTGACGTCATCCAACCGCCATCTTAGAGGTAAAACGGTGACGAAACAATCGAATCGCACAGATTTGTACGCGCGGCGCACAGGATTGGCCAATGAACAACCTCCTTTTGACCTCTAGGTGAGGGCGCCCTACTGAAATGACGTCATGTGCATAAGGTCTGATGACGTCATTTGAGAATACGCATGCGCGAAGCTTTTGACAATGTTTTATGTGTATTATTTTCTAATAATTTGAACGTTCTCCATGTTAGTACCGTAGCTGGGAGTATTCCGGGATGGGATGAGAAACAACTGAGATCTGACTGGAACAAACATAATTTGTTGAAATAAGGAATAAGCTAGTCGATTTTGCTTGACACTCTTGAAAACAAACGATGAACACCCTTCAAGAACGATTGTCATAATAAGGACATCATTTAAGGTGGGGAACACTATCATTATGAAGTTGTCATTAATATTTGAGTGTCACAGCTCGAATTACCATCATGAAACATGACTTTATATAGAAATGTTCTCCCGCGTCACCATTTTGAAACATTTGAAGTGCAGCAGACTATTTTAGTAAATTCGACGTTTGTCACCGATTCGTTTCAATTGCCGCATTTTTGCCGTGCGAAAATCATTTGAGTTTGACATGGCAAAAGTGCGAAGTTTAGCGCGGGCCTTTGTCTTCTTCCAGTCAAAGTGAACAGAAGTGACCGCAAAGGCACGGCCTGGTCTGGAGAGTCCGAACACTATCTGCCAGCATCGTCGAATTCAACATCATTCGCAGGACCCCTGTAATGAGCAAGGCCCGCGGTAATTTGGTTACACCATTGCGCTGTGGGCTCGTAATGTTTCCCCGCAGCCTTCATTTCCAAACCTTAGACCCGACTTGACAATAAAGACAACAATCATGCAAACTATGCGTAATGTCAATTCATTGTTATCCCACATTGGTAATACTTATACAGGATTCCTTGGGATTGTGCGCAAAACTTTCAGCCCAAACCCTTAATTTCAAAACGTATCTACGCTGGAAAATAAATCAAGCCATAATGACTCACCACATGTCAATGACAAGAAAACCACGCACGTGTTTGGGACTCGCGTCTCCAAATAAAGCAATTGCAGCTAGTTGACCACCGACACCAAACTACTAATTTCCAAAAGCTAGTCACATCCTCCTGCGGACAGGGAACCAAATGTTGATCTATGTCCAAAATGTAATAAGTATACTTCGGTGCGCTGTACTGGTCAAACTCAAACCAACTAGTCGTAGTTAGTGTTTTGGTTGCTGTAGTATGCAAGCTTCATAGGGCTTATAGCTATTATTTATCCGGTTATTCACAGATGGTATTATACTTTCTTCTTGAGTGACAAAGAAAACCCAAGCTTTCGTGAGGTGGATCTTAAGAATGTCCTTAGACTCACTAATCCACTCTAACAAAGCTAATACTTAGTGTATGTCAGTCATGCGCGTAACCCCAAACCGCCTGCCAATTTACGTACTACGTTGTACCACAATAGAACGAGGTTGTACCACCTCCATTGTGGTACTGCGCTCTGCATGTCAACAGTAATTAATTGCTATTGTAATCAAATTGGCAACCCCCCAAAAAAGTCAATGCTACGCCATCATGAAGAGCCACATTAACGTTAGAGCAATTACCCAGAAAGCTCATTAGTAATGTGCTGGATTCGTTCCCATTACTGTTGCTTATGGCAACATAAAGTTAAGCTGATAGCATTAATTATCCTTTGGCCGGCAGTGAATGGTGATACAGTTTTAATCGTTTAGGGTCTAGTTGAACTAAATCATAACTATTTTGAGTACAAACTAACCCTTGAAAGATAACCGTAAAATGCTAGTCTTCCACTCCATGGGTTTAAACAAAAATAGTCCCTTTTTTATAAGTTGATATGTCGATTGAGCTCAACTTTTTCTCTTTGAGTTGGGCTTAATACAATTTTATTAGTTGTACATTATGTTACCATATTCCCAATTTAAAAGATGTTAATTTGTCATCGGGGATAAAAAATATATAATGTTTTTACCCATACACCCACACACTTTTTTACCATCAATGTAAGGGTAAAAACAAAATACATTCTCCCAATGTCATTTAACGTTTGAATATTTTGTTTAGAAAACACAAATCCATTATGGGGCATATTGTCCAAATTATTTAAACATGTCTCATTGCACATAGCTACACCGTTATTGCTTGTACTGATCACGTCAATCACTTGTCACTAATAATAAATATCTACTCTTGTTTCTCGTAAAAGCGGACAACCATTCAACATGGCCGTTTGCAACAATAAGAGTTTATCGCTGACTGCATCGAGCAATCATCATGGTTGAATGTTTTCTTGTTTCATCCCTTCCGTTGCCAAGCAAGGTACGCCATCGTCATACCAAACCCCAACTCCACTGATCTGAGGAATGAACAAAACGATATGATTGATTGCCTTCAAGTCTGTATAATAGTATTAGCGCACCCCCCCCCCCCCCCAATACGGCAAACTGTGTACACAATTCTTTTGAGAGCGCCCTCTTTGAATCAACCTCCTCCATCCCATCCATGTTAATTTCCCATATGGGAGCAGAATCTCTGGCGGGCAGATTTTCCTGTGACACAGGCCATTGCTTAAAGCCCGGTTCATACTTCCTGCGAATGCGAATGCGAAGCGAATGTTGACGTCACAAATTCGCAACGAATATTCGCAGCGAAAACAGAGTTGTGACGTCAAATTCACGTCATATTCGCTTCGCATTCGCATTCGCAGGCAGTATGAACCGGGCTTTACGGTGAGGGTTTTTTTTTGGTTTCATTGTATAGAATTGTACATTCCGAACGTTGAATCCAGGCAAACCCTATACCAATCGCAAACAAATTATTCATGACCGAAATCACCTGACGTCAGATCACAATAATCATGGTTGCGCCAGTTTTGTAATCAATGTCCACGTGTGTGCTCTACAGTGTAGTGTGCATTTTACGCAACGCGGTGTTTAGACACTAAATTTCACTAAATTTCACATAATTTCTTTACGTGCATGTAGTTTGACTCACAGTTAAAGGGACACGTTGCCTTGGATTGAATTGAATTGTTTTATTCATCAGGTATAAAGATACCTTTGGATTGGGCGATTTTGGCTATAAAAGGCACTTGTATAAAAAGCGTATATTGATCCACATAAATATGCCTCGAAATTGTGTGGTTTTCTGTTTACTTTGTGAACTAACACTGTCTGCCATTTTGTTGAGTCAAAAAATTGACTCAACAAAATGTCGGACCGTGTTGGTTCACGAAGCATCAGGAAAACCACACAACTGCATATTTGTGTGGATCATTATTTTCTACATCTTTCCAACCATATCCATTTCAATTCATTTCATAATAAACGCTTTTAAGAGCCCAAATCGCCTAATCCAAGGCAACGTGTCCATTAAAGATCGAAACACTCCAAAATGTGGACGGCAAGCGCAATGGGAAAGCCTGTTGCAGTTGATAAGTCAACACGCAATGATGAGATCGAACGAAAAACAGTAAAGTGTGTATACATGTGCATTACAGTTCAGTGCACGCCCTCATGCCTGAGTGGCAGACTGTGTTTTTGAAGTTTTCATACGAACCTTTGAAGGTTTTGATACACGAACCATCCCCAGGTGTTAAAGTCCGGTTGCGACGGATTACTTAAGAAAATCAATCCGCAAACTCCCAAACAAAAGCAACTCAAACCCAGAATCGAGGCCGCGATTCCAAATATTGTTACTTTATGAAGATGTTTATTCCTTTTGCTACCCTTTGGCGAAGTACGCGTTGAATCTGTTTTGTTAATGATCGTTGCTCCTTTGGCCGAGGACTCTGTTGGCATAGAGTCAGAACAATGGGATGACGTATCTGGTAAGTTGATCTGGACCGCTGCGTGATGATTCTCAACTTGTACAGATACGCTACTGATAGTAGCAACTGCATCATTTTGGGGGGGTTGGTTACTTGAGACAACTTGTTTACGGCGTAACGTACTGTTGTTTTCTTTTTGAATTAGGTGTAACCGTCGAATGGTAAAGAAGAAGCCACAACTTAGTATCAGACCCCACACGATGGTTAAACACTGACACAGTACAAGAAGTACACAGACTCCTTGAGCAAAAATGACTACAAAATCTATCAGAAGTATGACGACAAAGTGAGTTACAATGATGCCGATAAGTACGCGCAGACGGTACATTTCCATCACACGTACTTTAGTGAGTTCCCAAAATGTTAGTTGAACCAGAGCAAAAGCAGATGTGAGACACGGTAGTGCCAGGTCCTCCAGAAACCTGTCAAGCAACTCAGGCATGATACCTCTCACACGGTACGGATCAATCAAAAGAAACAAGACTCGACAACTGAAGAACGCAATCGCAAGAATCTCAACCGTCAAAAGGAAACGTATTCTATGACGTATACGAATCAGTTTATATGTAATCCATGACGTCACCAGTAGAAGTATCAGACAGAGACCGCCAAAGATATAGGAGTGGATTAGAACTGCATCTTGTATGTGTCGGATCCTCGTAATGTCCGAACAGATGAACGAATTACTTACATTGGCATCCATGTCTGAAAAACCAAAGGCAACAAAAATATATTTAATGTATGTAAAACATTATACCTTTACTTAGCCTTTTGTCAAGGCATGCGTGGCTTGGACACCTTTGTAAACAACGGAGCGACTGGAACGGGAGACCACGCGCGCGAGCCGAGTGGCGAAGCCACGAAGGCCTTTTCCCAACTAGCCTTGTCCAAGGCTCTTTACGCAAGCACCCCGCTTTGAATTCACCAGGTAGCATAACAATACTGACACGGTACTGCAATACTTGATATACAGTTTACAGTGGGGTCGAAGCATAGCTTTTCAACCTATTTCCCAATATGTGCACGAACACCTCTTTTTTCTTTTTCTTTTTTCTTACTCATAATGTATGAAACGTGCATTATTCATAACTTGTATGCAAACAAGTATCTGATGATACACGACGAAACGTTCGTCATTGTATGCTGACCCGCTGACCACCGTCGCTTCTGATTGGTTTGGACTTTTGCTACCGTTTAGGTAGCAACAATCGAGATTATAAATAAAAACATTAGAAACTGCAAACAAGTTGGTAGGCCCTCGTGGCTTCGCCACTCGCGTGCGTGGTCCCCCCCCCCCTTCCAGTTGCTTGGAATCGCGGCTTTACGAAGCTGTCCAAGCCACGAAGGCCTTGACAAAAGGCTATCCTTTACCAGGCTGAATCCGGTGGTGGGTCCAGTTGGTCCGGTCCCCTCCCTGCTCTCGACTTTTTTCTGTTGTTACTGTTTTATTATGTACTTTTTTTTAAATTGCGCCATTCTCATAGCCCTAATCTCACCACAGACCTAAGCTCACGTGGCAATTGAAGTTCCCGAGCATTAGCTAATTGGCTGCTAAAATAAACAACTCGCACAAAAACTTTTTGTGATTTTGATTGTCGGAACACACATTTTTACTGCTACAGCCGCAGCCCTCCAAATCAGAACCACTTCGACTACCCGCTCGCGTCGGGTACCCCATTATCCTCGCGACCATCAGTTACTTGTTCGTTGTTTTCCGTATATACAAATCATGGATTAGCTCATGTTCACTCCTGTTTCTGAAAGAGAGCAGTGCGTTACATCAAGTGGAAAAAGTATATCGACCTTGCTTGCCTTCTGCACTTTCGCAACCGCACGTTTCTGCCACGGGATAGAGATACACGTAACAGGAAAAACAAAAGTCAAGTCCGTCCCAAGCCAATATGGCTCGTCGGGCCGGTGTCTACATCCTTTTTCATTGACATTAAACGACTGAGGATACTTCTATTCCAGCTGGACAGGATGCCAGTCCACGGCTGGTACCAATTTGTACTCAGCTTAACACTGCATGTGGAATCTAAAAACGACCTGTTCAGTGTTGTAGTTGGTCGGTTTTAATTGTAACGCAATTACGTGTTTTACATTCGTGACCAGCAAAATACAGTTTCTCCTTATACAAAAAAACAAGCAAACACCGCAGCAGGAAACCATACGCTAGTGCTAACGAGTGTAAACACTTTTGTATATTAGCTTTAAAGAAGATTGCCTGGCAACCGCAAAACAGTTCCGTATCATCAAATATGGATAAGACGCTTTGCTACATAAGTTTTACTCTGATATCCATCGGATAAAAGTTGTAGGTCTTTTTAACCGTCTAGTTCCTACACCGCCCGAAACGTTCACAATTTAAGAGTATTGCTTAAAGTCTGTTTGAAAGAAACTTTCAGTAAATTTTAACAGATTTGTTTTTTTGAAAAATACCCAATGCTGATGGTCATTGTCTTAAAGTTGTTAATACTTTTTGTTGGTTCTCATCGAATACCACCTCAAATTTATAATCGGCAATAATAAAGTTAACCAAAGAACAATACTTTCTCCTCGGAATCAGCTCTTTGTAAACTTTCAAATCAAAACATAACGAATGACACATCTATAAAAAAACATTTTTTTTAAAGCCTCTACTGGTGTTTTGCGAAGATGATAATTACGTTAGTATCACGTGATGGACGAAAAGTACGACTTTGCGAGCGGGTGACACTGTTCTGAACTATTTAGCTTTGAAATGTTAATTTCTCACCATTCGATGTTCCCCATACTTTTAATTAGGAGAATGTCCGTAACTTAGTCTATTCAGTATTAGCCCCAAGCTGCAATTACATGTATAAGTACGGAAATGTTTCCGAAAAGGTTCACGGTTTTAAAAATAGTTCATCATGATTTCACGGTGTTTCCCCTAAGTTGTAAGTATTTCCGGTTCCGTAACTTTATAAACTTCAGAAACTTGGCCTATATTACGGAGCCCCTAAAGGGACAAAGGGGGAGGGTAAAAGGGTGTTTTTTTAATGTATTATTATTTTTATTTTTATTATTTTGTTCCGTAGAAATAATGTTTTTATTTTATTATTATTAAATTTGTTTACATGTACCTTTCGAGGTTCCTTTGACCTGGGTTAAAATGTCAAGTCACCCTACGCCGAATGAGTTGTTCAATGTCAAACAGATTCTGGAAATCCAAGGGCAGCTTTTTGTCGGACAAGATTTGCCCAGAGCTCCTTACAAAACACACCGTGCAATGTCCCCCCAAAACATTACCCGATGAAGCTTCGTGATTCAACTACAGTCAGTGGAGAACGAACTGATCGGATCCGAGGGTTGGAACATTTCGGCAGTCGGTGTCTGCCATGAAGACATTGAAACTTCTCCATGAACTTTCCACACATGGATATTGTAGGCCTACTGCTTGGATTTCGATGAACTCAAAAGTTCTCAGTGAATACTTATGTACATATAAATGTATATTATAATGGCAAAGTATGAACGTATCTCTAGCATGTTTTACCTTACATGACGTACGCATTATGGGCTGTCAATACACAATTTTTCTTCCCGTTAAACTGACAATGCGCTGCTGTTTGGATCAACATGATATTTACTAAGATAGCATTATAGTGGGTCCATGTGGGAGAGTTCAGTTTTATGAACCGTGAAATGCCAAATAATTTTGGAGGTCACCAAAAGCCGAGTAACGCACATCGCGACAGTCTGTGCAAATTATTCGAGGGTAAATATTAAATGAAAAAGAAAACCGCGTGGAATATCTCCATGACGATGAACGGGGAAATCGCACATTAAAAACTTAACAAAACAAAACAAAACACGACAACATTGTTGGTGCTCTCCCTGACGATTTTGGTTATAAATTATTCAATAACAACGAGAGAAATTTACAAGTAATAATGTGATGTAGGTTGTATTTGACGTGCAGACTTACGTGCGGCAGATTTGGTCTAGCTAATGTGTGGCAGGGCCGACTGCATTGGGCCTTGCTTTAGTTTACACTTATTAATATCAATTCAACTTGCACATGTAAATGAAATGTCCTTGGGAATAATCCCTATTACGGCCAAGACCCATGCCTGTCTTAACTGTAACAAAAACCTTCACAAAATAACCGTAATTCAAATACAAAAGCGTCTTTCCTCATCATTTCACAATATTTATTGCTTATACTCAGGGGAAGTATACGTTCGGTAATCACTTTTAAAAATAATTGCAGTAAAAACTTACTTGGTTAGAAGTGCAGCAGCTTCGAAGTAATGTGGTTATGGAAAAAGTTATAATCCCCCCCCCCAAAAAAAAAAAACCAAACAAAACAAAAAAAAAACTTGAGTCTGAGAAGCGTTGCTGTCAGAAACGTTTCTTAGACTGTGTATTCCAATTACGGACCAATCTTCCTCCGTGGATGTCCAGGTAGTGTTTTTTTTTTTTTTTTGTTTTTTTTTTTTTCAAAAGCCTTTGTCAAAAACTTGTTACCCAATTGTCTTGCTCAGATATATTTATGAAAACTGTTATTTGTATTATTATTATTATTACTATTCTTAACGTTCATTGACATTTTCTGCCAGTATAAATTGTGATATTTCCGTTGAACCCTTTCGAACCGCTGATGTTTGATAAAATAAAATATTAAAAAACAGTTTCTGATAGAAGAAAACGAACATTTTGAAAAGGGAATTTATTTGATTATCAATTCAGTTTTGGTTCTACCAGATTTGGGTGGAAATGGGTTGTCCACGTTGGGTCCTCAAACCATGACGGCCATAGGGCCTATCACCAGGCCCGAACCAAATTATATCGTCAACATCTGTGGGGACAGCCGATTTGCGCTTAGGAAAATATAGCCGTCCCACCTTCTGAGGTACATCCGAGGGATTGGCAGCCCCTTACAAATTTCAAATCACTGTACAAAACACTTTAAATATCAGTAACAATAGGCCTAACTATCACGAATGAAACACTCGTGCGTGTATTTTAGAGTCTGCTGTCTTCGAATTTCAGCAAAAATGCAGCGCAGAAAACTTCAAACTTACGACTAAATAATAAATATACACATAATAAACAAACATAAAGGGTAAAAAAAACTTTAACGAAAACAAGAGCTGTTTCGCAGCGCGACGCTACGAAACAGCTACAAATTGTTTTTGTGATTTCGTTCAAGTAGGTCTTTAAAGACGCCCACTGTATAAATGAACTGCAAGGGCATGCAGGAGATGGGACGGATGGTTGGTAAAATAATTCGGCTTGCTTGAAAAGCTGTGACTGAATGACACATAACTCATGTATTTTTGCACCAAAACCAGCACTGTGTTACTAAGCTATGTCATGATCGGTCACAAGAAATACGTCACACACTGCGCCTGGTAGGCTAGAGCTTTTTGACGTGATTGGTTAAAACTGTTGGCTGTGATTGGTCTGACACATATGATCGCCTGGAACCTTCACATTATTCCACACAACACCAATACGAACGCTGCGGTGTTTTCGCTTAGCACTCTGGGAAAACTAATGTCAGAGGTTGATGCGTAGCGGCGCGACTTAAAAAGGTGAAAACAGACAGCTCCGTCATTTCCGTCGGCTGCTCAATTGGAAAACGTCGCTGTCCGTGACGACACAAACTAATTATAGGCCCAATCATTCATACTTTGCACACACTCACCAACTGTTCGTTTTTCAGGAAATGCATTTCCTTTCTATTTGCTATAATTGTTTCATAGACGATAAATCAGTGTATTAATTTGTAGTTTTTGTAGTCTCATTGCAATCAACTTGTCCCCCGCCATCTTGGTTTGTTACGCCTGCAGCCAGAAACTACGTCATTACACCGGGCTATGCAAGGCCCACTTTTAAATGAGCTGCTTAACGGCTGATGTTGTGCTTACTGTGCGGTTTTCGTTTCAGCACTGCTAAATGTAAGCACATGAAAAAGCATGCTAACTTTCCAGCGCTTACTTTTAGCAAATGGGTGACAAAAAAAATGCAACGATGAAGACGCAAGCTTGCCACCTTATGTTCTTGCTAACTATGAAATAAACCTGCGCTTAAGAAAACTATTATATTAAACCAAACCCCAAGAAGCTTCTGGGCATAAAGCTCACTTAGCACCCAAACAAAAAAAACATAGTAGAAATGGGTTACCATCTCCTTTCCCATAAGGTTTACAGTGTTGCCACTGGTGTCCAACTCAATTTTTGCGTATAGCCCCCGCCCCAAATAAATAAATAAAATAAATAAATACATACAAAAATAAAAATAAAATAACATAAAAATGATAATAAATCTAAGCAGTTTTTTACTTATGAAATTGAGCAAATATATATTTATATTCAAATAACACTGTCACATGATCACGATTAACCAATCAGAATGTCGGAAAAACCCTCAGACGTTTTATAAAAAATACAAATTCACAATGCAAATGCCCCAAAGTCGCTGGTTATATTGGGTTCAATAAAGTGGGTTGTAAAATTCGTTTGCTTTATTGCATGCAGAATAACGCTGAGTGACAAGAAGAAAGACTGAGAAACTACTATGCTTACCTGTTGCTGGTTCTAAAAACGCACCAGGAGTAATTTAGTTACTGATGTAAATGTCATCTCGCTACAGAACTTGAGTATTTTATGGGGATGAAGTGGCGTTACCCAGCATGGTAGTAGTGGTACGAATCTGATGTGTAATGCCTGTACGGTGAGCACTTGGTGTATAATGGACGGTCGATTACGTTCATAGTTTTAAGCATCACTCTAAATTTACACTGGCAGTGTGCATTTCCGTTTAATCAATCAACGTCCAATACCCTCCAATCAAAGAACTAATAAAACGAGTGATGTTGTTTGCACTAACGTACGTCACCACCAACCCTAAACCAAAATGTCATGTGTCTTTGTATGGTATTATTGTTTAATGCGAAACCAACAAGCAGCCGGTCGCCTCCAGTTTGCCTTAAATTATTCATGCACATAACAATTCTAAACTAGGTCTTAAAGTCTATAGCGTTGTTTACCCCCAGTTAATTACAGCTCTTGCACACCAATGCAGCAATAAGCCAATACGTGTGCCTTCGTGTATCCGTCTCCGCTACGTTGATTCAACTTTTCGTCACTGGCATTATTAAACGTTCATGCATACAGAAATACGTGAATACAAAAGCCGTGCATTGCAAAACAGATTGACAAATAAACTGTAGATTATAAAATAACATTGCAAATGTTTTCATATTTATTGACCCAGAACAAGCTCCAGTGGTTCGTTCAGACTAGTATTTTGACTGTGAAACCAGTAAAGAGGAATGGCAGCGTAGACTTCAAAAAGGTCTAGTGGGTCATCATTGTAAGGAAAACATATGATTCGAATAGCAGAATTAATATCCGAAAAATTGACTTGAGAATTAACCTTCGGAACCTAAGACTATTAATTTTTTTTTCTTGCTGATCGATTTGAGTAAAGTCGGCCCAATCATGGCCAAATTTCATATAGTGACTTATTTTTTATTTTTTTCAATTGAAGGAAGGCTATAATGAATCACTGATTTTTGAAAGGGTAATATCTCCATTCAGTTCTATCCTTTAGTTAAAAACACACACCATCCAACATATCTTTGCTGTTAAACTAAACGTGGTGCTATTATAAATGGGGAGGGGGCGGAGTCAATTTTTTTGTTTTGTTTTCAAGGAAATTTATGCACCGACTTACACGTGATTTTGACTTTAAAAAATTGAAAATTAGCATTGGCGTTTATTTCCTATTTTTGTTTATTTACTAGTTTATTTCTTCACTCAGCTGTTATGTATTTTTATTTTCATTTGCTTGATTTTGTTTGGCATTTGAGCGTGTCTATTTGACACGCATGGGGACCTTAACAAGGGATTTAAAACCGTTGTTTTGACAGAGCGAGGTCGTGGATCCCCTCTCCGCTTTACTGAAACCATCGCTTCCCTTTCCTCGACAAAACCAAAAGGAGACGTTGCTTAAAAAAAATAAATCCAAGGAGGAAATAACAAAGAGAAGTCCTCGCTCGCTTTATGAATGTTTATGTCAATGGTTTTATTCTTGTTTAAGGGGTTGAACTGCTAATTTCTTAATTTCTTTTTACATTTAAAAATCACATAAATAAGCTTTTTTTTTTAAACCAGTAAGTTGTCATAGTGAATCGTTAATAGTTTACTAATATTCACCCACCCCTTACACCCTCTCTAAAACAGTTTGTAGAATGCGACTTCTCTGACAAATTCTTCACGCGTATCGAAAATAAGCCGAGCTAAAAAATGACGTCTGTATGTTCGGTTTGATTGCCGGTATGTTGCACCACTTACACTGTGGAGCTACGAATATTGCAGTCACCTTCAATTACGACCGCATAATTACAATGTCCCCGGTCACTGATTAAGATCTGATGGATTTGCATTTAAGTACCAAACAAGACAAGGTTATCCTCGACCGCTGACTTTCCTCTATGGATATTACGCAAACACACACACCAATAATATGTCCATGACTATCAGTCTATATAGGAAACAGAAGCTTCTAGAATCTAGAGGAACTTTAGTATATGTTCTACCTCCAGCGTAAAACCATGATGGAAGGAACCCTTACTATAGTAAAACGACACACCGTGGGAGAAAGGAGCGTCACGTTGACAACCCAAATACAATTTGTTTACTTATTGGTCTGCCATTTTGGGAGTCTCAAATGGCGCAGTTTAAGCGCGTGCGCGCTGCCTACTTACGCACTGTGCATGTGAACACCCGACTCAATAAATGCCAATAATTATCATGATGGCCGAAGTCCGGCGAGTTGGGCCAATTCTTTCACATTAATGAACATGTTGTGACCTTTTCACGCAGGCAACCCCCCCCCCCCCCGTGTTCACATGACAGATCCAGCATTGCTTATGACGACCACAGATCAAGGTCTTTGCCCTTGATCCAGCTCTGATTCCACATTCAATCACAGCAGTCACACAAAAGTACAAACAAATACAAAATAAAAAACCCAAAGAGCCATTCCTAGCAAAACCGGAAATTACCACGTTGAATTGCAGTGTCTGGTCCACATTGGCGTTTATACTTGTTTCTGGAATCCACTTTGCTGGATCTGATCCGCCAACTGCAAGGGTTCACAGTCACACTTCCTCAAAAGGTGGATTAAAATTGCATGATCTCGAACCGGTTCTGGTCCTGCATTTACACTAGCTGTAAATACATATTGCAGGATCGGATCCGGGTCTGATCCACCTTTCTGGAGACAATGTAAACGGGGTATTAAGTGGTGAAGAAAAAGCCTTGCACAATACATGTTTCCCACTGTATACAAGAACATCAAACAGCAGCTCCACACCTAAACACCCCCTCACAAATGACGATGAGATGTTGTAGGTAAAACCTTCACCAACAAAAGATCAAGTATCGACTTAAAAAAAGACACGAGAAATGACATTCTGCTGATGTTAAAATATTACTTTTAATATGTGTGAAATACAAAATAGTACTTTACATGAAAATGCATTTACAATAATAACAAAGATGTCACTCCATTGACACACACAAATTAATATGCATATACTGCAAATGTTTTTCTCATCTCAAATGCCTACATTTTCCATAATTATTCACCATTCATATATAATACATACAAAATGTCCAACTTTAATATGCAGTTCCAGTAGCGTGTCAAGGTAGGGTTGATCGGTCACAAAAAGAAAAACAAGTCGCAAAAGAAAATTGCACATAGCGGCTAACCAATAACATTAATGCAAATTCTCTGATGATACAACATTTTTTAAAACTTTTTTTTTATGCAAGCATTAAAACATCGACTCATTTTTTTTGTCACATGTCACTGTTTTCAGTATCCAATTTGGTTGCTGTGTTTATTTTTTTCCCCGATATCTACTCCGCGGCAGTAAAATAAAAAGCAAGACCTAGTTCCCAAAGAACAAATACACAGCAAAGTAGATATACACATGGTGTTACCGTAAACCGAGTTTACATTTGATACCACACCATAAAATGACTCAAGAATTATTATTACTATTATTATTATTATTATTATTATTATTATTATTATTATTATTATTATTATTATTATTATTATTATTATTATTATTATTATTATTATTATTATTATTATTATTATTATTATTATTATTATTATTATTATTATTATTATTATTATTATTATTATTATTATTATTATTATTATTATTATTATTATTATTATTATTATTATTATTATTATTATTATTATTAGTAGTAGTAGTAGTAGTATTAGTATTATTAGTATTATTATTATTATTATTATTTCCATTATTTATTTTATTATTTTATTATTTATTTATTTTTTTAGAGAAAGGGGATTTATTTATGTAGGACTATCTCTAATTTATAATATCAATTTTATTGATAGGCTTTTTTTCTGTGTGGTTTGAAGATCAAAAAACACGCAATGGAAGATTGGACTTAATTTGATTGGCGCCATTAGCTCTTTTTGAATTTGATACCACGGCTTGAGTTTGGGACCCCTGGTTCAGGCACGGTCTGCCTGAGTGAAGCCCCTTACTGAAAGAGCCGGAGCAACATCCGGACCAAAACACAACGAATTTAAAAAGGGCGTCCTAACGTTGAGGGCACACTCTCGAAGTCGTAATGTGATTGCAGAGTTCGCAAGTGCTCAAATAAACTGCGAAAATATTAATGTACAAAAGAAGAGGAAAAAACATTAAAGTGTTATGCCATTACAATATTAAATATAAAAAACAAACAATTTACGCTGATTATTAATAAGCTAATACTAAAATTGAATGTTAGTACTGTTCAATTTATGATCACAAATTCTGAACTAGTATTAAATAATCATATAAATTATCGATCGATCAAAGCACCCTGCTCATGTCATTCAAATATAAATAAATTAAAATACAATTAACACTAATTAGGTGCATGATTAGTGCGTTTTGTGGTGGGCTCTTTATACACTCAATTTACGGCAGTATCCTGTCTAATAGTGGGCGTCATAATAATTTACATATAGCATGACGTCAGTATCGTCTCACATACATATTCATCTTAAAAACGAGGAACACCGATTGTTCAGACAATATTACCAGTTTTTGTAAAGACAAGTCTGTGAATTTCTTAAGAAACGTCTTGATTTACATGCCAAACAAACAATCCCTTTCGTTTGTATTACGGTGTCGTTCGATTGTATAACATCTTACCCATGATGGCGATGTGATTAGTTTTAAAATACTTCCACCAAACAGTCTTCATTACGACTGTTTAACAAGTTCAGCACACATAATCAAGCAAATTAATACCCTAAGTGAAGAGAGATGTGCATGATTGTATAATACAGCCATTTCACTATAGAGGCTGTAGGTGCTATAGTGGCAGTGCAGGATGGAATCACAAAATAATCAAGTGGTTTCATATCACTAATAATACTGCAAAACAGAAATAATTATCATAGGTTAACAATGTCATAAAAGTGTATCTACACGGAAAGATCCGCACAACATTGCAATGTGTCCAGAAAGGACTGAGGCACAGCAATCAATTAAACTAGACATTAGTTTCTGAACATCAGCAAGAAGTGTCTGTACTAAAGTTCAGAGGAGTGTTTTGGAGGGGGGGGGGGGGGGCAGTGGTAGTAGTTCTGCGGAAGTATGTGGTTAAGTGACAGTGAGTGCACAAAGAAATAAATTCACTCATACTTAGTTTTGTGGAAACATAAGATCTATTGACGGCCTTTTGGGGTTATGGTGGACACTACAGGAGTGCGCTGTTTGGTCTGAGCGCCGTAAACAAATTTACCCGAACCAAATAGAGTCATGTGTCCACCATACACAAAATGGCTGAAATCAAAACAAACAAATATTCTTGACATGGAAGGCAAACTTGGAGTTACACAGAGGTCATGGAATACGTTGCCCCCATCCAAGTTAATACATAGACTTTAGGGTAATTATTAACACTTTAAGTGGATATGTGCGGGCTTAATTGTGAATAAGCAGTGTAAATCTAAACAAAATGTAATGTTTAAAATCTCAGCTGTACTGATCACTTAAAGTACTCAAAATTTAGTAGAAAAATTCAATGAACTAAAACATTTTATATTAGTACGTAATATCAAGTATTAAAAAACATACTGATTTCATAACTCTAAATATCAGTCTTATAAACTTCAATAGAAAGGCTCACTGTTCTTCAGTTCTTGTATATGTTCTTCTTTTCTCTAACAGTATTCCCAGATCTACTATGTCAATTTCATTGGGGAAAAGGTTTATTTCTGTTGTCCAATTAGACTGGATATTCAGAGCCAATATATCCACAGTGGAAGGGTCTTGTCACACGAGACAACTTTTCCAGGCAACTTGGAGCCAACCAAATGCAGTGCATGCTACAGGACCACTTTGGTAGCACAGGGGTAAATTGTCAAACGATGTCTTACGATCCCAAAGAAAAACTAATGAACATCCAAATATGTATGCGTTTCTCCTTGGAAACTGGTTGCCTGTAAATTGCCTCGTGTGATGTGACCCTAAGGTTCATATATAGTACACAATGGACACTAAATGATTTTGAGAATAAAGGGTTCTCCATTGTGCACTTGGTGTACTGAAAACAAAAGAGAAACTCATTACATTCAATATCACACGCAGGCAAAGCTGACTCCCAGCTTTAAGAAGAGTTACAACAACACAACATGCAGAGTGGGATAGGACCATGCGATAATGGTTTAATATCACACTATTGTTGCCATAGTTTGACCAATACAAATCTGGGAGTCAAGTTTGCTTGATGATAATCTGTACCCACAATGCAACTACATGTATTTGTTTCTACGTGCTGCTGCTCATGACAAGATTGGAACTAGCCTTCCTGAGGGGTCAGTTCACTGGGCACGCTCCATGGTCTAGTGGGTCATGGGTTCGAATCCCACCCCAGCAGCTGTTGGGGGATTCGTTTGTCTGCAAGACTTGGAAAGCACAGTTTACAGTACATTCTAAAACATCAGGTTTAATTAAAAGGTTTTAAAAAATACTTATATCGATTCGAGGAAATAACAAAACACCCATTGTTTAAAGTTCCACATACACCCATATAATCATTAACTCTACATCAACTACATAACCCCATAATAAATAAATTAAACCATTTACAATGTAAAAAGAATCAATGAACCTACTTATAACAACACACCCTGTACAAATGTACAACATTCCCAATCACATACCTAGCATGATGTGTGTCAACAATGTTCAAATCCAGTCTTCATGGTTTACACACAAAAACCAATATGACATCAACATGACCATTGCTGGGTGTACATGTATAGTGGTTATGGTCATTATGTACATCAAAATACAACACAGTACAAAAGTTATAATTATTATACATAATGTACATATATCTGAGACATGTACGCTTTACATAGCTACACTGACTATATACAACTCTCAGCCTTGAGTGCATACAATTCAGTTTTAACTGCGGAAAGAGTTTTGCATTCCCAAACGGATTCATGGCCTACAAGATAAAAGACGTCTTGCAGTTGAGTGTTTCTTTTTGTCCAAATCAAGGAGGTAGCAGGATTTCAAGTTCAACACAAATCAGAAAGGACAAAGGGAAGGAAGTTACTGTAAATTTACGCAATTTCTCAGTAGAAGTCATTCAATCTCGTAATAAAAGGTTTCATTTTCAACTGAACAATAGTAGTTACTTCATGTGCAGGCCCGATACTTTGTCCTTGTACATGTAAAGGCCAGGCAGTTTGTCCTTCTTAGTATAGGGTAATATCAATTTCTACAGGCACGCTTTAAAGGGCACGAAGGCAATCACCAGGGGTATGGAGGCAATGACCAGGGGCATCAAGGCAATGACCAGGGGCACCAAGGCAATGACCAGGGGCACCGAGGCAATGACCAAGGGCATGGAGGCAATGACCAGGGGCACAAAGGCAATGACCAGGGGCATGGAGGCAATGACCAGGGGTACGGAACAATGACCAGGGGCACCAAGGCAATGACCAGGGGTATGGAACAATGACAAGGGGCATGGAGGCAATGACCAGGGGTATGGAGGCATTTGCCTCTGTTGCCTCATTGAAGTTTCAGGTCCCTTATAAACAAGTGAAATCATATCAGGGATTATACTTGTACACTTTTGCATCTACATGAGTTTTTACAGCAAGCGACTGTCACATGGACAAGTTGTTTCAACCATTCAGACAAAATCAATGTGGATTCAATTGTGTTTGGCACGAATCCCTTTGGTGTAACCTAACCATCGTTCTAGCGTTGTTTTGAATACTGGATCAGGATCTATTGACGATAATAATTGTAACTGAGCAATATGGGTGGCATGGTAGTCCCATCTTGCCAGGTTAGGAGCTCTTCCTAACGTTACATGGCGTAGATCATAAATAGTACCAGTCCCACCGTCGAACAATAAGAGGAATTTTTTTAACGATCTTAAACCATCTTCATAGAGTTGAAGAGCATCCCGGCCTTCTTCTGGAGATGCTATCGTCACCAAATCATACAAACCAATTAGGCTATAGATGAAGCCATTTAAGACGTAGGAACTCGGCGTAGTTGGATATTCCTCATACCACGTGTATTGATCAAAGAGGATAGCTTTGACACCCCCTTCAGATGATGGTATTTGATAGAGTTTCGTTGCCTTGATGCAGGCGTCCAAGTATTTCCTATCCTTGGTTCTGACGTACGCTCGGACGAGCGTGGAGATGGCTTGACCTTGTGCCATTGCGGAGTACCAGCCTGGAGATAACACTTGAAACCCTGGAGCAAGTAACCGGTCCACCATCACCGGCCAGCCTCCTTTACTATCTTGGTTCTTTAATAACCAAGTAGCAGCATCGAAAAACTGCGCCATATGGCTGGAGGATGATAAAGTGATGTTATCAATCCGTCCATATCCATGTACGGTAAACTTGTTCACTCGGGACAGACCAAGTTGAATGTTTGTGACGTATTTCTTGTTAGTTTGTCCGAGGCCCTTCTGGAAATCCACCACTAGGTCCCTTGTAACTCTACGCCACTGTTGACACTCTCCAATACCATAAAATATATGACTTCCTTTGTGAGTGACTTTATCATCCATCGCAACATAATGAATGCTATGAGACTTTTCTTTGTCATCCTGAACTGTCACAGTAATGGTGGAGTTACTCAACAGCATGACATCAAATGAGATAACAAATGTCCGTCTGTTATTCAGAGGTAGAGTAGCTCCTTGGCCTGGTGATAAAGTATCTGCAATTGGAGACAATACCAAAAAAAATTGTAAAATTGTTAAAATCGCTCATGACCTTAAATATAAATGATACCCTCAAACCAAGCCCACTTAACTCAGGTGACAAGCTACACCTACTGCAAGAACCAAACCAAGCCGATTTAAATAAGGAGATAAATCACATCTCCTACTCAAAAACTAGCCCAATCTGATGATTAACTAGATCTATTGCTCAAACTACCCCATAAACTACATGTACACCTTTAACCCAAACCAAACCAACTTAAATCAGGTGATAAACTATTGTGATTTACTCCTAGGATCCTTCCTCACTCTAACAAAAGCCAATACCACAGTAGCTCAGCACCAAAACTGTTGGACTCTGATTATATAGTGGTATGTTTGATCCCATGTAAAGCACAATCAGTATACCTGTGCAGTGCACAGTCAGACCAACAGAGTCAAATTAAATATTAAGTTGGATTATGAAGTGCAAAGGGTGACAATGGAATAAACTATCTTCAATGACAGTCGCCATGGTGTTTAGTTTATTTTGCAAGGCTCTTATTATTGGATTGGTTTCTTTTTTGCTCCTTCTTCTGCCCAACTCATCTCTCTCTCTACAGCATAACTCAAGATTAAAGCAGAATTGTACCTTGAAAGTCATCAGACAATTGAACTTCAATAATTATGAAGATGTACAGTTTTCATTGAACGCCATGTTAACCTCATCAGACATGAGTTACATTAAATCAAAGTTTTCGTTACCTTTCGTTATCGAATTGTTTGGACATAAACAACCGCTGGTGACCGCATTGTTTGACCACTCAAGCGTGAAGCACACATTCTTACACAACAGAAAGCTTTCGTTCAAAGGCCAATTTTACAAACTCCATTATTATTTTCTTGAAGATATTGTTTTACAGCAAAATAAGTAATAAAAAAGTTCTTCCTTATTGAATTCCCTTTCATATAATCTAAAACTCAAATGTCAAAGTTCTTGGTCTTTCTCTCCTCAGTGCAATCTGTTATCTCAAACACTTTTTTTGTACACAAACACATGGTGCTCCGTAGGTGTTTGGCATTTCGGATCTTTCAACTCCAATTTGAAGAGATTGCATAAAAACAACCTTTTTTTTATTTTACCACAATTGGAAAGAGCTAATCTTTCTCTGTCTAATGATAGCAAAGTTGGGTATGGAGGGTGAACATGGACAAAACTACAGCTTTATTACAAATGGCCTTTGTGCTCAGGCTTGAGTGGTTTTTGTGTGCAAGCTTGGTCGACTAAAGTCGCCAATGGTAAGGAAGAGGGGGTATGAGTGTAGTCGACTAAAGTCGCTAATGGTAAGGAAGAGGGGGTAAGATTGCAGTCGACTAAAGTCGCCAATGGTAAGGAAGAGGGGGTATGAGTGCAGTCGACTAGCGTCGCCTATGGTAAGGAAAGGGTTAATATGAGAAGGGGAAAAAAACAAAATACATAACTCCTCAACCACATGCTGGGTATTTACAATCTACACATTATCGCAAAGGTCCTCAAAAACCGAATGCTTCATCGATGTTACCCAATATGAATTAGTTTTCCGGGTCAAACCATCGGTTGAAGCAAAAACGAAGCACAAAGCCATAATTTATGACAACACCTGAACAAGGACGTTATCAAGTGTCAAATTTACATTACATCACAGTGTAATATTTGAAGAATGAAAATTATAACTGATGGAACACAAAATGGATTTTTACAATCTATACACACCAGGAAGGTAGAGCAAACACAACCTTGAAGTTCTGAAGTTGATCATGTTGATTAGTCAACAAAGTCAAGTGACATTGATAGTAATGAGAAGTCAACTTTAATTCAAAGGCAATATCAGGCCATGTAAAAAAGAAAAAGTGGACTTAGCATCCTTTGTTTTTCAATTTCTGTGATAGCTTTCCCTCTCTGATCAAGCGCATTGCCTGCGCTCTTCATGCATGTAGCGCCCGCAAAAACAGTCTGGCACCCATTATTGCAATAACAGAAAGAAAAGCGTAGTCAAGTGCAGTTTTGTGGCGTGTCATGGCCGAGCGGTCTAGTTCATCGGACCCAAGCTCCAGTGTTGTCAGTATGGTCAGCAGCAGAGTGTGGGCTCGAGTCCCAGTCACGATAATTGTGCCCTTGAGCAAGGCACTTAACCGAAATTGCTTCGTAAAAAGTTGGGAAGGTAGTGCATTCTGCTCTACCAACCAGGCTCCTAGTGGATGATACCCTTGCCTATATCCTTACGGACTGTGAAGGGGGTAAGCCTGTTTCAGGAGTAGGTGGCAACGTACCACTGGTGACAACTAATCTGGGTTGACAGCCCAAATCAATTAAGTGTAGCTCTCACCTTGAAGCAGCCGTCCGGCCTTGTGAGTTGGGCAATATCGCATTAAAAAAAAAAGGGGCAAAAAAATCAACTGCCATTATTGTTGGTTGGGTTTTGTTCAGTCATCACCTCTAAACAACCATGGGCTTAGACGCCAACATGTAAATCGTCAATTAATGCTTGCCTGTTGAAGAACCAAGCATTTTTGATTCTATAAAAAATAAAAAATAAACACTTAAGCATAAAAAACAATAATAAAAAAATAGACCGAGGGCGTTATTTTCGTGTGTGTACAGTGTAGGTTTAATAGTTGTTAATATTTGTAGGTGTTCATACAGTGTAGGTGTTACTACAAACTTTACTCGAAAGTAGAATGGATAACCCCTGAAACTAAATCAATGTAAATGGTTACCTGTAGTTTGAAATTCAATAACGTTAGACCCAGTGGTTTCATCTCGCACTGCAGATATTCGACTCATGTGATCGGCAAGACTCCACTTCTCAAGATCTTCATTCTCCGCATCTTCATAGATCTTGACTCTTGGCTCTCTTTGTGTCAAATTCTTGCTGTAGTGACTCAACCCAAACTGACAAACTTGAATAGCGTAGAAGTAACCTTGATAATCCCACTGAATTGAAACAGGTACACCTGTCGTAAAGGAAAACAACAATTAATCTTGGTTTAGTAAATTGGTTATGGTTGAATAGTAGCAGGTAGGCCCTACACCTGAACAAGAAAACAAGAATTAATCTGGGTTTAGTAAATTGGTTATGGTTGAATAGAAGCAGGTTGGCCCTACAGCTGAACAGGAAAACAAGAGAGTAGAGTGGAGAGGTTGGCGAAAGGTCGCACGACAGGGCAGTCACAGTCACAATTAAAGATGCTTCGCATGCTGCCATGACGCAAATGGGGTCGAATTCTCGGCCCGTCTATTGGCCAGTGTCGGATGTCCTACCAACACGTGTGGTCGATACATGGACTGCGATTGGCCGATTTATGGATTGTCTGGACTGTCCAAAATTTGGCCCGGCGCCAGCTCGATGTGTGTGATGCCCTGCCAGACATCATCCACGCATCAACAGGTTTATTGGCGATCAGTTTGCGATGCGAAGCGTCGCATCAGTTAACTTGACATGCTTGATGCCCGCCCGATTCCCCAAAAATGAGCCCTGCAGCCGCAAGGAGTTCCATGGGGCCCCGGCCGAAAAATGCCTAGAAATCCGCCACAAACTACTGGCAAACCCATCGCAAGCTACTTGTGACTGGGGTATAAAACCAAGACTATCTGTATGATCATGAGATGTAAAGGATTTCTTTTTCTGGCCTGATGAAAAAATTGGAGTCCCAGATTCTTTTGGGAGAAATACAGCAAATTCCAGCAATAGCCAAAAAACTGGCATCCCTGTAACACTGTGTGGAGGCAACTGCCTCAATGCCCCATGTCAATGCCTTGGTGCCCTTTATATTTTAAACTTTTATACTTTATTATTTGATGCCAAACAGTTAAGTATAACTTGTTTAACTGTTTGATGCCAAACAGTTAAGTATAACTTAGTTAACTGTTTGATGCCAAACAGTTAAGTATAACTTGTTTAACTGTTTGATGCCAAACAGTTACGTATAACTTAGTTAACTGTTTGATGCCAAACAGTTAAGTATAACTTGTTTAACTGTTTGATGCCAAACAGTTACGTATAACTTAGTTAACTGTTTGATGCCAAACAGTTAAGTATAACTTGTTTAACTGTTTGATGCCTAACAGTTACGTATAACTTAGTTAACTGTTTGATGCCAAACAGTTAAGTATAACTTGTTTAACTGTTTGATGCCTAACAGTTACGTATAACTTAGTTAACTGTTTGATGCCAAACAGTTAAGTATTTATAACTTGTTTAACTGTTTGATGCCAAACAGTTACATATAACTTGTTTAACTCTTCAGTTAAGTATAACTTGTGTAACTGTTTGATGCCAATTAAGTGTAACTCTTATAACTGTTTGATGCCAAACAATTAAGTATAACTTGTATAACTTATAAACTGCAGCTTGAGTTTCTGTGGTAAGCACTATGGTGAATGGCACAGACATAGGCAACTGTTTCACATGTGGTCATGGTTCGGTGGCCCTGGTGAAAAGGCACTGCAAACATTGAATAGATCTGTGGAAGACCAGTTCCTTTCACATATCAGCCCAGATTTTGTAACTTAGACAGATTATACTGCATTGTCATGAGGCTAATCATCTCACTCCAGGCTTCAGTCTGTCTGTTGGGTGTGGGTTGATGATCAGCTGTTACCAGTTATATAATGGCTAACCAAGGGTCTGATTGTGCTTCAAAAACATGACTATAAACAATACCAGCCGTGAAATTATATAAATGTCAATGAGAAAACATCTTCCTATGGGTGTCTAAACTAAGTTTCATCGATAAGACCAATTATTTATGGCTAGAAAACAAGAGTTGCTTTTTGACCGAAAATAATCCCACAAGGATACCGGCAAAAAATGGTTTTGATTCCGAAGTGAACTGGTTAAACATTTACATGCAGTCAAAGTTTGTAACCAAAGTTTAAGTTTTCTAAACAGGTTATAGTTCACTAAACGAATGACAGTTTGCAAAACACTCAACAAATTTAATGAACAAGTTAAATTTCGCTAAGCACAAGTTAAAAATTCCTATACACAGGAACATGTTTATAGTCCACTGAACAGGTGACAGTTTGCCACACAAGTAAGAGTTTGAAACAAGTTGAAATCTGCTACACAAATGTTTAGTTTCCTAAACAGGTTGCAGTAGAAAAAAAGACCAATTTTCTGAAGCTGCCTTAGTGAAAAAAAAAATACCCACAAACGTGCATAAAACCTGTATCCGCCTGACTGGTCACACAACATAAACACTGTTCCTGCTTAAGCCAACCCCACTCTTTTCCTGTCATTGTATTTTTATATAATATAATGGTCGATCAGTGCAGCAGACTGCCACTGAAGAAACTGACCAAGGTTGAACTGTCTTCCAACAGTGACCCCAAACTCCATTGCAATTTAGCACAGCTGGTGGCTTCTCCAGTTTACCACTCTCACTGAAGCACTTTGGACATTGAATCTACTCTATATGTACACAAGTAAATGCTTGCCTCAAAATGCCCCCTATTGTAGCAAAGTGAGGTAAGGGCTGGCTGTCTTGGAAACAGGCCCATAGTAAGAGGGTTAAACATTCTACTAACATGATCATCGAGACTACAATCAAACATTTTTTAAAACTTGAACCTACCATGAACGCCGCTGATCATTTTAACTCTGTCCCGAGGCTCAACATTGTAGTGACCGAAGGACATGAATTCACCGGATGATTTATATGGCACCTGCTGATACACACGTGCCACACTGTGCTGCCATTCAAATCGATCATATCTACAAACAAGAAAGCATCAACACCTAGTCATTCACATTGAAGCACGTGGACAAAACGCTGGAAATTATCAAACACCTAGGGTCCACACTTTATGTGAGCCATATATGCAGGAAACTACAAAGTTTCAACGCAAAAAAAATCAGTCATTGGATTCACAAGAAACTACACAAAAAATAGTTAGTGGCCTGACGTTTCGACCCTAGCAGATTCTTTCTCAAAGGCGTCCTCGCTTTCTCGAAAGTCTTCGAGAAAGACTCTGCTAGGGTCAAAACGTCGGGGCCACTAACTATTTTTGTTGCATCTATACCATAGGTCCTTTTGGTTGGTAAACAGTTTGCAGCAGCTTAATGCTATTTTTCACGAGAAAATAGTGAACAAAATCTGTATTTAAGCATATGTTTTCACTGTTTTCAAACGCTGGGTTCTGGACTTGTGAGAACCATAATAATTTACCACCTACATAGCAGTTCACGCAAAAATAGTTCAAAGGGAAGTATCCACCATGACCACCTTTTAACCATGTAAGTTATTTTCAAAGCTGTGAACGTTTTTGTGTAAACTTACCAGCGTTAGGTTTTTCTCCAAAGAATGGCAGACTAGACTTAATTGTGTTTTGAACTACGGTGGATTCGATTAGCCAACACTATTTATCCCCAATGCAAATTTAACATCTATCATGGCTTTTAAAACTGTTGCGATACCCTTTTTGCTTGTCAAGTACTTTTCTCTCCTTCCCATCCTTCATATGTCCTTGATTTTGTCTTTTGTGTTCCTCAGCTTGTTTGGTCAAACCAGCCCCTTCCCAACCCCCATTTCTGTTACCCTCCTCTCTGTTCATCCCCTGCTTTCTCTGTGTGCTTTCATCTCTATCATCTCCACTTGGACTGTTTTTGTTACACCAGTATACATGTTACTGTTTATGTTTGTAGTCTTGTCATTTAGCCTTTAAAAGAGACTCTGCTAGGGTCGAAACATCTGGCCACTAACTATGTTTTTTGCATTTATACCTTACATGTACATTTTGTAGGTCCTTTTGGTTGGTAAGCAGTTTGCATTAGCTAAATGTTATTTTTCATTTATATACCCTTATTGCTAAAATACTAGATTCCACCTGACTCTAGCTACCAGCCAAGGTAAAACATCTGCTAATAGAATACATGTAGTAAGGTCATGGGTTCAAGTCACACTTGAGTAATATGCCTGTGGATGTTAGCTAATTATCTTTATTGCACAAAAATCAAAATACAACGTGGTGCAAGAAGGAAACCCAGAACAGGATTCAGTAAAGTACATATAGTATTCAGTGCTTCCTACACATAAGTGAATGGGTAAAACTAACACAATATTATGTTACCGGGGATGCAAACTTAACATCTATTTAAATACCATGAGCTAATATATGAAAACTACCATTCTTGAGGCTACTCATTCTAAACTTTCAATGTGAACTAAATTAACACAGAGCTACATGTACCTTTAATGGTAGAGGAAATTGATTTGCTGGACGGGAATGGATTGATGGGTTTATTGCATGACAGGAAATACTTTTGATTTTAAAACAGACAAGGATGGGTCCAGTTTGGTTTTTCCCTAACTTCTTGCTTGATCAAAACACAATGACACAATTCTGAACGTGATGATTACTCAATTTACAATAAGTTTTTCTGACTCTAACTTTCAGATGCAGTGTGTAACTGTAACACTATTGGTTGGAGTTGATGAACCCTAACCACTACGTGTCAGGTGTTTTCCAGACACCCTGTTTAAAACGCACGACAATGCAACAAAGGATTCTGATTGCATTGCGAAATTAAACAGGTTTACATCAGCCTTGGAACTTGGCATTTGACCCTGCTACATGCACCAACATGCATTGACGTTTGCTGGGGACTGGGATGGTTCATGAGCTTGCCAAGGCCATGTAGAACCTTGCTAAGTGCTGCACAGTGTAACAGAGTATTGACCCAATTCACTTGATGAAAGTCATCAGTCGGACTTATCTTGGTTGAAGCGCCACTTTGGGACCCAATGTCCCCCATAAGTTTTGTACGTGTGTACAGTGTAGTGCACTGCTAATTTTAGGCGACAGTCTTTGTGCGCTCACCATAATTTGCATGAGTATTTTGACTTCCAAAATGGCGGACATGGCTGACATGCGCTGCGTGTTACACTTTTGCATTATTGGGTGAATCAGGATTAAGTTAACTGCTAAACCCACAAAAAAATACAGCACCTTTTAACTGTTTACCAACAGTTACGTGATCAAGGTTTGCCCAGAACTGTTTCAGTGACTGGTCAGCAGGACCAGTTAGCTTGTCAGTCCACTAGTCCATCAGCTTTTGTGTTACATTTAATAAATAGGTTTTTTTTTAACACTAGCCAGCACGACCACTTGGAAAGAATTTTGACAGGTACTCAGTTGTTTTAACTGGCATTTGGTCAGCGGACCACTGTTAAGGGAGAACACTGAATGATGTAGTATTACAATTGACAGTTTCATCTACTAACCCATCATATTCAGCAATCTTGCCGTAAACTTCAAAGTACTTTTCCAAGAACGTGAAAGGGAGATAGACTTCTTGTCCTTCCCGCCGACCATGTATCGTGTAGTCCCCGTTTATCATACATTCGATCTCTTGATACCTTATTCCTGATGAATGCAAATCAACTTTAGCGAGGCTGTTGGCTGCCTGGTGTTGTTTCTCTTCGTTTGTCTTGGGGATCAAAACACACAGCATTCAAGTATTATCAATTACATTCAGATAAATCATGCTAACAACAAACTTTCCAGAACAACAATCATAATAAGAATAAGACACCAGTAATCATGGTAATACACAGTTGATACTAACGCTGAGGCCATCTAAAAGCACGCAATATTTTACTACAAAGTTTGCTGAGCTATATATGAGATTCGTAACTGTTTATAAGGTGTTGTAGAGCAAGGTGCAGCCAACCATACCAGAAAACACAGTGGGGAACCACTTAATGTATTGTTTTTTTTATGTGCATTATACAACACACAGGACAAACAGCTGTACGTCCCATCCGATAGACCGAGACTCAAACCAACACTCTGCTGATCCGAAACACCGGAGTTTGAGTCCAGTGTGCTTGACCACTCGGCCACAAGACGCCAATAATGTGTTCAAACTTTAATTTAATATCAAACACACATCAATCAATCTTCCCCTACATCAAAAACAAACGAATACACACTGCTTAAGAACAAATCTACGCAGCAACAAGTAGATACACATGGTGCTGTTACAGCATAACCGAATAAACATGGTTATTTAATGTTGATTAATTCAAACGAAATACTTGACTTACTTGATGGTATCTTAGGTTATGACCGAGGCTCGGTCGTTGTAAGTATTCACTTTCAACTTCTTGACTCCGTTGTTCAGACTTACTCCTCGTGATTGTTCCACCGTCTCCTCTACCAATACACGACAGGCGATAGGTCACGAAATTGGACAGCACCAGGACCAAGATGACTATTGGGAGGCGGGAAAAGAGTCGTGGGTTCACTAACCTCATATCAACAGAGATTGTCACCTGGTTGTGAGAGGAACACTTGCTCACTGCAATGGTAAACAAAATTAAAAATATACAAATTATTATTTTATATCACCTGGTTGTAAGACGAACACTTGCTCACTGCAATGGTAAAAAATCTTTGTATGTTATCCCTTTCCCTCTACCCTTCCCCCTATGTCTCCTTCTCAGCCTGGATGAGATTGTACGAACATGAAAAAAAACCAGCTAAATAATGGATAAAATTCCGTCTTCCTGTGGAGATATACATTATGTAGTCACTAGAATTGCAAAATGCTAAATTGCAGAGGTTTACCAGACTCTCTACATGTAAATAACTTCAATCGGATATCTGAAGGTTTTGCCGCAACAAGGGCAGAGTCTTTCATCTCTGTGATGGCATTTCGCCTCTTTCAAGAAAATCTGAAAGTGCTGGGAGATCAATACAAATCTCAAATCATGAAAAATCCAGGTAGTCAACATGCCTGCCTTTGCTGTGTGCTTTCTGTCTCTCTCTCTCTTTTCTTTCCACTTGACTGCTTTTTTCACACCAGTATACTTGTTTGTGTGTTGTGTTGTCATTTAGCCTTCAAGAAATATTCTGCTAGGGTCGGAAACGTTAGGCCATTAAACTATTTTTGGCACTAAAAGACCTCTTACAGAGGTGGCCACCGTCATGCGTTTCGTTTAAAGTTTCTTGAGGCGCCTTCGAAAAAGACTCTGCTTCAGGGTGGAAACGTCAGTCACTAATGTTGGGAGTTGTGAGTGTGACTGGAAATGGCGTTATGCAAACATTTGCAATAACTTTAACACCAGGATGTCTGCAACTACTTAAATTGAGGAAGCAATCATCGTTCGGTAGGATGGCATTTCCGAAGCCCTTGACCTGACAATGTAACATCTAGGGATTTGTATTACCATGGTTTTCACCCCAGTATAGTGCCGCTGTACAATGTAGATCGATAAACAAATTAAAAATAGTCTTTACCATAGAGAACGGAAACTCCATGGATCAACGTCAATCACGAACAATTCAAAAGGGGGTTCAAATCGAGTTGGTTTCAATAGAAATGAACATTATATGTATTCCATGTAGCTCACTTGTACGCGAAGTTGATTTCTGCCATCTGCAACTTGGCATGCTTGATGATAGGCCTACATAACAAAATTGTGTGTGACCATGTCTCCACCCCGTCACCAAGAACCTTAACAATAGGGATTCTGACCAACAGAGAATGTCCTTGCTTTGCTTAAATTGCGTACACAATCAATGGGGACATCAATAACACAGTGCACAAGGAGGGGGTGTTAGCAGGGGGTACATCCACAAGACCGCTGGGCTTGTAGCGCATAGTTTAACTGGACAAGAAATTGTTTCACAAGACCAGGATTCAAAATGAACAAAAAAGACATGAAAAGACCCTAATGAAAATAATGGCACAGTTCTGACTTGGGTCCATAAGCTCTTCTTTTTTGAGAAGAGAAGATTGATCTCATTTGTTATCTGAGAAAGTAGATTAACTAATAGTGTTAAAAGATATTTATCAGACTCAAAGTCAACATTTGAACATCAGTTTTTTTAAATAACAAAGATATTGAATTGAAAACCACAAGACTGCCGGAATTGTTAAAGTTGTAAATTTACTACACTGTAGTCCGACACTAAAATCACTGGACTCAGGGCCTATGGTCCAGTGTAAACTTCAAACCCTGGTTAGAGTAACATTTTTGGGGTTGGGTGTAGGGCTCCCTCTGCCACACAGCCTACGTAATTGAACTTTGAAAGTATTCTCGTGATTGTTGAGTTATGACACATTTGCTACCTACAAAGTGTGTAGTGGCATGGCACAGTCTCCACCAACCTGAGGTTTGTTGTATGCACAACATGGAACATTAATAAGGCTTGTAATGGTGTAACCTTGACTATATCTGCCGGTGTACTGTAGCACAAGAAGGCAGACTCATCGAATTAAAACCTGTGCATGACATGTAGCCACTCAAGCATGTCAAGCAACAGAAGTTGTAACATTTAGCACATATGGAAAATATCATGCGGAGTCTTTGTTCTCCTTGGCTTTTTAGCTGTACTCTATGTACTTTAGGAGCCACTGCATTTGCTGGACTCATAATTAACAAAGCCCACAGGATTAAATTTTTTTATCACCTCAGACTTTACAAGAAAACTCCAACATGTACATACCTCCTTCCTGTTTGTTTAGTAGGGCCTACTGTTCAAACAAAAACTTGACTAAAAGGGGAAGCGGCACAGTAATTGCACAATCCATCGGAAACTATTTTGAAAATATCCAAGGTGACCCACAAAGTAAAGCCACAGTTCAAAGCAACATTGTACACTACAATATAAATGGAGCAGTGCTACAACCACGACAACCATGGTTGTAACACCAAGATGTAAGCATGATAGGGGAGGGGAGGGTAGGGAGTGGTGTGATGGAAAGGGTCGAGGGTGGTGGTAGCGGATGAATATTGGGGTGGAGGTCAGGTGTGGGGTTAAGGGAGAGGAGGCTGTGAGGGTAGGGATGTGGGCTCGGGGTTGGTTGCAAGGGTAGGACCGAGTGTGGGAGTAAGTGATGGGAAAGAGGGTGGGGTGGGTGTGACGGTAGTGTAGGGTGTTACTGGGAAGGTATGGATTGTGTGTGAGTGAAGGGGAAGGGTGCAGAAGTGGAGAATGGGTGTGAGAGTTCAGAACAAATGTGTGAGGATCAGGAATGACTACAATATGACCATACAGGCCTAAGGTTTTGCACACATATGCATAAAAAAATCACTACCGTCATGTTTTACAATAAACATGGCTCTTCATTGTTTGTTATCAACATTATGCACTGCCTTGATATAACTTTCTTCTCAATCTTATTATAAAAACCTTCCAGATTAGATTTTATAGTAAGGTAAAGGTAAGGTACAGTCAGGCAAGGTAGAACTTGACACAGTGAACATTCCTTCCTCCATGGTAAAACAGTGCATTGTGCATTATCCATTACTGCCCTGTGGTCTGTGGTGGTTTTACCAGCTTCAAATCTTTAGCCATTCCTAGCAATTAATTACATGTAAATGACTTTGTTCCGGTTGGTTATCTCATGGAGGAAGTTATCAACTCCTCCTCCAGGCCTTACATTCAGCTCCATGGTTCCTGTATAGAGAGGGTACCTCTAAAGCCATGCTCGCATTGGATTAATTGTTTTAAATTGAGAACTGTGGTTAACATTCCAAGAGGTGAAACTTACCAGTGCCGCACTAGGATTTAGGACGTGGGTAAACTAAAACTGACACGGCCGGTGAAACTAACCGACTCTCTTAAGACCGGGACGGCTTTTACATGTACCCAGATCGCGTTCGCACTGGACTTTTCGGCTCGGTTAAACTGACCTGGTCAATTTAACTGGGCAGAAGTGGTCCGGTTAAACCATTCGGCTCGGGTACGTATGTAAGTTACCTGGGAGGGAAACTTCCTGGGCTGTCCGCATTGGACTTAAAAATGGTCAAGTTATCCATTTGCTCAGTGGTTCTCTAAGTCATGTAAGTCAAGTTTACCCAAAATAAGTCCAATGCGAACACGGCTTAAGAGGGAAGTGTAATTTCTACTGGAACATTTCCATCAGTTTCGAAGCAATGACCTAGGGCATGGATGCACTCCATTAATGTCCTCAGGCATCAGGCAAGTGTAATACATTAGTTTAAAACAGTGTGTGCACCCAATAAGCCCCTTTGAGTTTCAGGTTTTTTTTAAATAATTTTGTTCAAAGGGCAGATTTGGTTAATATGGATTGGAACACTTGTTGCCATCCGCGACTCAGCAGACAGATTTTCATGCACAGTTAGCAAGATGTATAGTGTGGCATTTGAGTGCCCAGTCATAGGAAGTATTGCAATGAGTGTTGGATTCATCAACAAGGGGCACCTGATACATTTTTGTAGTATGAAAGTATTTAACTCAAAAACAACGATGGGTCTGCATCTGGATGGATACAATGCTGGGCCACCCAGGTAAGGCACATACATGTAAATTGTATGATTTTGTTCTTAAAGTGATGGAGTTCGATCTACTGCCAAGCATCTACATGTATCAAGGCTGAATTTACATTGGACCACAAGCCCAAGGCCAGTGATTTTAGTGTCGGGACAAGTCTGGCAACTGGACAAGTCTGGCAGTCTTGTGTTTTCAATTCAATATATTTTTTTTTTTCAAAAACAGTTAGTGGACTGAGGTTTTAACCTAGCAAAAGCTAAATGACAACTCAACATTTATAGGTACAGTATAGGGCCCTATTGGTGTAACAGAAGCAGTCAATCAAGTGGAATTAGACGAAAAGTGAGAGAGAGAGAGAGAGAGAGAGAGAGAGAGAGAGAGAGAGAGAGAGAGAGAGAGAGAGAGAGAGAGAGAGAGGGAGAGAGAGAGAGAGAGAGAGAGAGAGAGAGAGAGAGAGAGAGGCAGAAAATCGTAAACATTTCTTCCCCTTGCGTTCAGACAGCACTGAGTTAAACCCGATACAGTTTATCTTCAGTTTTAAGAGGTCAGAGCAGACGCGACCCCATTACTCTAACATCCGGTTTATTCACAAAAACCGCCCGCCGAGATACAGTGTACTGCTGCCGAGTGCCTGCTGACCGTACATGTACACCAGCGCGCTGTGTGAGTTAAACCGGCTGTGGTCTTTTTTATTCTGTTCACACACAGTGTAATAAAAGATAAACCCGAAGCGGTCTAAAGATAAACCCCCCAGCTCGACGGTCTAACTTTTCCGGGTTAAACCCGATTCGGTCTAACTTTAGCACCGTTCAGACACACTGAGTTGAACTCGATCGGGTTGAACCATGAGTTAAACCGACTTTAGTACTGTGTCTGAATGACCTCATTGTCATTTTGATTCATATCCAGGGCTCAAATTTGACACTGGACCGCCGGCCCGAGGCCAGTGATTTTAGCCTCGGGCCTGACCTCACAAGTCAGGCAGTCTTGTGTTTTTTCAATTGAATAATAGCCATTGTGTAATATCTTTAACAGAAAGAAAAGATGTTCAAATGTTGACCTTGAGTCTGGTATTTATACAATTCCGTTGAGCATCAAAATAATACTAACCCATAAGGGTCATTCCGTGCCAACTCACCTAAAATCCTGAAAAGTTCGGCAGGCTCCGTCTCAGATTTTGCTAGTATTTTTTTTAAACGATCCCCTATGGGTGCCAAGAACACACGCAAAATTTTAGAATCCTGCACCTCATAATTTTTGAGATATGACCCCCTAAAAAATTAAGCCCCGCCCCTTCAAATTGACTTTTTGTGTTTTCGGCATTTTTAGAGGTCTGTATCTACAAATGGAGATAAGATATATAGCTACAAATTAATTTGAAGGGTATCTGGTATCCCATCAACTAAATTATACTGTCAAAAGTAGCACAGGTCATTTGTATATCACGATGTAGGTCTTTAAAAACGGACATTTTAGCCTGCATGATGACTTTTCGTCATTTTTGAAACCCCCTAGAGCCCAAGTGAAATGTCCGATTGCTTTTATATTACATTTGGTTATAGACTAGGTGCATATGTGTGACCTGATATGAGGATAGACCAATCACGCCTTTGATGGGTACTTGGCAGGGGTCTGAATATGGGTCCAACTGTAAAAATGCCAAAAAATGCCTTTTTCCAGTGGTTATTTGACAACGTGGGACATTACTGACATATTTACAAATTTTTCCCAATATAACACTTTGTATCCAGTCTACTTGTGTGAGAAAGAAAAAAAATGGTTTTTCAACTCCTTCACGTAAAAAAAAAATAGTGAATATGCCTAGATTAAGGTATTTGCTGTGTACGCTATTTAGTGACGGCACTTGTTTACAAAAGAGCCACAGAGCCTGGACTTCTGCAGGCATTGTTTGTACACTACAGAAGCGTATTGCCGCCACATGAATAAAAAAAATCCTGCGCGGATGTGTTCACCTACCTCTTAGCTTGACCTGGGTGTTTTGGGTGAGTACATAAATAACAATTTCAAAAGATATTTCAATTCAAAATTTTCAACTCTATCCGAATTAGATTTTCGCGACATGTACTGAGCGCGGCCATTTTGGATTGATTCTAATCGTGCCAATCAATTCATGACGTCACCGGCCGGCTGGGCTGTGGGCGGAGCGGATACATAAAGCAACCATTGCAATGTGCGCATCTTCGCTCCGCCCACAACCCGGCCGGCTGGTGACGTCATGAATTGATTGGCACGATTAGAATCAATCCAAAATGGCCGCGCTCAGTACATGTCGCGAAAATCTAATTCGGATAGAGTTGAAAATTTTGAATTGAAATATCTTTTGAAATTGTTATTTATGTACTCACCCAAAACACCCAGGTCAAGCTAAGAGGTAGGTGAACACATTGAGGTGGTTTAAACCGCCGACCCGCTCTTAGGGAATGCGCCTCTATTTTTTAATCGGTGGGCTGACGAAAATATGGGTGACGACGTGTGGCCAAGGATTCAGGTTTCCTGTCCCTTGGCCACACAAGTGGGGCTAGGAATGACCCTACTACCTTTGTCATGTTTTTGTAACAGTACAGTAGGTACAACCTCGCTACCATGGGCAGCGCGCCTTATCAATACCTCTCATCACTAACCCCTGGTAGGGATGTACATGTACACATGTACTGAGAAACAATGCTGGTTGGCTCCCACCCAACATGCCCAAGGCAGGGTGACTACAGTACTTTGCGTGCACGCTTGTTAAAAACTTTCGAGCGTGTGAAAATGCACACATGCTCACTCGTCAATTGGTACACAATGTTTGAAACTTTAGCGTGGATCTGCGATTTATTTTCTGGAATATTAAAAATAATATCATTGACCATGGATATATTAAAATTTGTTATTTTTGATGCCTCATCAAAAGTGTAGTTAACATTATTATTGTGACATTAATTTATATTATTCCAGAAATAAAAAGACGATCCAGGCTTCCGTTGTAAACATGGTAAACACTGCATAGTTCTTACAATTATTTTGTCATTAAGAACATGAAGAACAATTGTCGGTCAGACACGCATTTCTCCCCGTGTGTTGTGCACTGGCACTGCATGCCATACATTCAACAGTCAACGGCATGCATTTACTCCACACGATGATTCTTGGTGCAGTTTGTACTCGTTTGTACACATCCATTCACGACGTTCGTCCCGTTTGTGTCGAGAAGAAACTTGCATTTATGTTGTATTTTGTTACCTAATAAACACTATCCTTAATGCCATTGTATTAAATATTTAATAAATTTAAACTCACCTTCATTCGACTGTACGAATAAAGACGTTTCTTCATTTTTTAACATCACATTCTTGGGAATTACCTTACTTTACAATCACAGCTGCACAATTGGACATCTTTCAACAAACGTGTAGTTCATGTTAACTGATAAAAATACGCATTACAGTTTAAAGAAGTGTCAAAATCACTTAAAACCTGAAATATATATATTTTTTTTAAAGAATAGAAAAATCCTGGCCGTTTGCAAAAAATATTCACACTTAGTGCAGCTGGTACTTTAGGCTGATACTTGAAAGATGTTCCAATATACACGGCGAAAACAAAAGAAATCTGAAAATAGTTACTGAAATAGAGGGCGCTGTTTGACAACGAGCAAAAATTCCTCACCGGCAAGAAACTGAAGAGATAGAGATGTTGCCCCGCCCCCTCCATCCACAACACACATTAACAAAATGGGTTACCAGTTGACTTTGTTTTCTTTCTCTTTAGAAACAACTTGTCCAGATAAGGCCTACCCCAACCCCCTACAAGTAATAGTGAGGGGGGGGGGGGGGGCTATACACCCATTCTTGCTTGGTCATCAACCAAGGTCTAGATAGGCCTTATTTTGTTGTAAAAAGAAATGATTGCCATGGTAGCCAATGCATTTTTATAAGGACAAGGAACAAAATTCTTGATGAAGTTAATATTATTCTGAAAGCCCCCTGCTGAAAAAGTTCACACCGTTATCATCCATGCACTTCCGACTGGAATCTTTTTAAAAAGTTCTATCAAAGTGGAGAAATTCACAGATGCGCCATAAAATTCAATTATTTAAAAAAAGGACTATTTTACCCGATAGCTTAGTCCAGTTGCATTTTAGTTGCAGTAACTGATAAAAAGCACAAGATCACAGTGCAAACGAACTCCCGGACAGATCCCAAACTGCGTATCATCATCATTTGTGATCATAGATTTACTTGGAGGAAAAACATTACTCACTGGTTACAATTAACGTCTGGTATGTTTATTGAAAACCAAAGGCTCCTTAAAACCCTTGATACTGTGTTAATTTTCATGAGTGTTATAGGACAGTGCACTTAGTATGCCCTACTTATCATATCACATAAATCTGTCTTTCTACAAGAAGCAGTTGCAAAATGAATTACTTTAATTTTCATAAATCAATAAAATAAAAATAAATAAACAAGCAAACAAACAAACAAACAATGACCGAGTCAAGTCAACCTGGCATGGGAATATTACCAGACATGGGGATACATACACTAAGATTGTTAAAATATGCTTATTTCCTTGACAAATTAAATAGACTGCGCAAGTCTGGCTTAAAAACATTTACAATTTTAGCCTTAATAGTTTAGATTAAATGCTTACATAGTGTAATAATACTCACAGGCATTTATTCAAAAACAGGCCCGTAACTAGCCGCCCCCCCAAAAGAAAAAAAAAAGAGAAAAGTCCACACAAAATGTGTATAAATGGTACTCACACACAAAATACTAGTGCAAAAATGGTCCAAATGGCCTAAATTGAGCCTTCATTTTCAAAAACGAGCGCAACGAGCAGCACTAACACGCCAATGACCTTTTCTGTCATATCTGCCCCCCCCCCCCAAAAAAAAAAAAACCACAAAAAAAACTAAGAAGTCAAATTCGCCCCCAAATTATTCCTGGTTACGGGCCAGTTTAAGAACAAAAATAAAAAACCAGAAAACACACACTACATGTATGTATGTTCATAGTCATAACAAAAAAGTCAATTAAGCTTGCCGCTATTTCAATTGAATCTGCATGTAACTGACTGAATAAGAATATTAAAAAATCAAAAAATATTAAATTAAAATAACTAAATAAAATAAGTCAACAAAGAAACAGAACAAGAACAAACGAATCAGGCTAACGACGAAACAGAAAGAGGATCGAAGAGATGAAAAGAATCTGAAAGGAAAACACACAATTTGTGAAAGAAACAGAAAAGAATATCGGTAACTTTTAGTTTCTATATCGCTTTAAAGTGGTGTTTTATCAAAGTACATTAATCGAAAGAGAAAAAAAACCCAAAAAAAAACAATTGTATTATTAATTTATTTGATGAACGAAGATGACAACACAGATGACGTCACACCATTATGAATTATGCACTGATTTAATGAAAAAGCAGAAATACTTGACCAGTTACATTACACTGCCTATTCTAACAAGACCTCAACTGTTGTTTGTGTTTTTTGTGAAAAGCCCCAAATGAAAAACTGGAAGTTTTTTTTTGCCTTCTGTTTGCAACAAACATTTGTAACTTCTTCAGTTGCAAAAAAAAAAAAAGTAACTCACATTTTGTTTAGCTTTAAGTTTGGTGACATTAATGATGAATCTTAAACATGATTTACCTGAAACTGAACTGCCGACTTATGCTTATAAATATTTATATATTTTTTTACAAGATTTACAAGCTGTATTAAGCTACCTCAATTGTTGGTTCCAACAGGAGGCCATTTCTATCAGCTACTGATCTTGGATTAATCAACAGGTATAGCTGGATAATGGATTGTACACTTCGTGCGAGCAAGCTCAGCTTTGGCTGCTAGAAGCCTTATTGATTATTTAGTACAACGCAGCGAATATTGCTAAACACTACTGGTCGATTAGGTTATAACATGTCATGTCCAAGCAATCACACTGGACTCTCAAGCTTTGAGTGTTTCTGATCAGCAGAGTGTGGGTTCGAGTCCCGACTTTGACACTTACGCTTCAAGCGAGACACTCAACCATTACTGCTTCGTTCTTTGGACCAGATGGGACGTACAGCTGCGGGTTTCATAGTTGTGCAATGCACGTAAAAGAACCCAGTATACTTCTCACTAATACCAATAGAAGGTGTTTGCTCTGGTGTTTGTGGCAGTTGGCATCAGACTGCAACACATCGTAAATTGTACAAGATGCTATATAAATGGGTCTTATAATTCCCCAACTTGGCTTACCTGTAATGAACACATAATAAGCGCTCTGGCAGCCATGTAGATGAAGCCTTGTATAAAAACCAATCATTGTTATTGAGGCTCAATGGATGTAATGTTTGCACCACTAATGTATCCTTTTAACTTTCACAAAGCAACGTCCACATTCACATTTTCATCAATGTTATCCAAGCCCAAGAAACTCAAGAATAGACAGAGGAAGTATGGTGCATGTTCCAACATGGAGACCTGTCAATGTGCATGATTTTATTTCCTTCATCTGTTCCCAAGAATCCCCAAATATTTTAGAGCTTTCGGGTAATAAACCTGACACAGCAACCATTTACTTTCTGCTAATTCAATGCAGAAGCTTTGTTCCACCTGATTCTGCTTTTATTAAAATCTACTTAATCGAGTAAATGGTCTGAAGTTTCTTTTGATGGGTCGCCTTAGGCTTGGATGAGCAGGTTTAACACTAGAAGCCCAGTGTTAAAGGGTCTGTATATACGCTTTGGTAATGACTCTGAAAATCAATGGCAATCAAAACTTACTTGGTAAGCAGACAACAGCTTTGGATAGTATAATGCAGTTTGAGAAACATTTCACTTCGGAGTACTGCGGTTATGGAAAAATATATCACTTTTTATCCCCTAAAATTTGAAACCTGAGAAACGTTACTGTCAGTAACGTTTCTCAGATTGTGTATTTCTATTAGTGGTTATTCTTCCTGCATGGACATATTCACTCCGGATTTTCAGCTATATCTCAAAAATGCGACCACCTTTTGCAATGAAATTTTCACGGGTTAGTTTTATTGTGTATATCTACAAGATTAAAACAATCAAACTGTTGCAAAGACCAAAGGTATACTTTACCTTTAACACACGTAGACAACACTGATAATTGTCAAAGACCAGTATCCGCATTTTGTGTGACCCAAAAATAATATACATGAACTAACAAGCTTGTGAAAGTTTAATTTAAACTGGTCATCGGGGTCACAAGAAAATAGTGAAAACCCCATCTTATGTTCACAAATATCTGGATTGGGGCTCAAAAATATCGCTTTACACATTTCTCGAAAACCACACCATTTCAGGCAAACTTGTTTCAAGGGAAGTTTTTCCATCATGACCAGCTTCATACCATTATGAAGTGTAAATCTGTGAACGTTTTTATATTTTCAATCTTACCAATAATGTGCACGTCCTTTAAAAAAACAAACTTCCCGTAGAAAGTATGAGTTATTTTCCAGAAATATTTTGTTGCGATTCCTCCGATGCAGCAGAAACCTCGTCTTGCTCAATAAATTCAAATTCATCTTGATGATCAGGATTAGAACTGGAGCGACTGCCGTCGTCGTCTTCTTCTTCTTCTTCATCTTCCTCTCCATCTTCCTCATTCTGTTTATCTGGATCCTCCTCTTGTACTTCCTCACTAGAAACTCCCAGTCCTCCCTCTATTTCTTTTCTCTCTTCTTCAGTTGTCAAAGTTGTGGTATTGGAAGACTTGGTGTCTGGTTTGTTGATGTCGAGTTGATAGGCAGGTTGAAATGACTCTAGTATTCCAACATCGGCAAGAAGGTTTGGGAATATCCAGAGATGAAATCGCCCCATGGTAAAACCCCACAGGAGGACAAACATAATAAGGCGCACTGCAAGGATAGATCACAATAAACTTTTATCACCTTTAGTAATCTCAAAATTGTAGTGCCCTCATCGACGTTTTCCAAAAGAGACGGACATGTCAAAATGTAAAATTAAATCTTTGAAGATATTTGCTTTTTTAATGGATGCTTAAATTGAAACTGAAAACTCTGCAGAAGCAAACCTTTATTGAACAATTTAAGCGCACTCGTGCAGTTTAACCACACATATATATCCGCAAATCTTTTTTGACTTACGGCAGATGTTTTGTAATGCCCAGAATACCTTCCGGTTGTCCTCACTTTTTTTGCCGACAGCCGGAGGTCTTATGCTTATATCCACCCAGGCTTTCCAGTGTGTGGCGTGCACAGGCAGCCACCTACCGTGATAAACTTTCTTTCAACGGTACAAAGAGAGATGTCAATGTGTCATTATGAGTGCCCCTCCCTCAAGGACTCAATACGACAAATCACGGAAGTAGAACATTTTTGTGGACCACTCGACACGAGCCAACAAAAAAACGGACACGCCGAGCCAGTACCTAGCCAGCCATTTCAAGTCTGAGTTTTCGATTTTGTATCATTGGTCGCACAACACATGTTTGAACTCAAAAAGTAACTTATATAGTAAGTCCTTGTCTTCATACATGATGAACTTACCAATCACAAGACTAGAGCCCATACACTTCCCAAGACACCAGCCCCTCCAAGACTCAAATACTTAGTCCTTGTCTCCTTACATGATGAACTTACCAATAGCTAGAGCCAGTACACTTCCAACAACACCAGCCCCTCCAAGACTCAAATAGTAAGTTCCAGCTCTCATCCATGGTGGCCACAACGGAAACAAACAAACTGCTATTGCTCCAACAACTACGACAAAAATGATATTAACAAAATGTTAATAAAGCACTCGTAATAAATACTCCCTGAATTTTGACCCAACGGCTTGCATGGATAACGTCACAATAACATAAATCTTGCTGTCAGTTTGTTTGGATTTACTTTTCTACTTTCTGAACATCATTATCATACCAGTGAGGTTTTGAATGGTAAACTATGCCAGCCTGCAATATGATATTATGTGGTGAATGCGGCTACATAGACAACCATCCTACTGTCTGACCATTCAATATCATCCACAGTGGTTTTGCATCAACCTGCAATATGACATCATGTGGTAATATCACTTGGCGTGGTCATAGGGTATCATTTTTTATTTGGCGTGACGTGGCCAAGCGGTCAAGTGCACTGGACTCAAGCTCTGGTGTTTCTGAGCAGCAGAGTGTGGGTTGACACTTGTGTCCTTAAGCAAGACACTTTAACACTTGCTTCATCCATTAAATAAGGCATTAAATCCGTAGGACCCATGTGTTGTGTAACGCATGCACTAATTGCTAAGAGAAGGGGTTTGCCCCACTGTTTTTGAAAGTGGCTGCTTATAAACCCTTATAACCCAGCACCTTTTAAACCCTTTTGTATAACATCCAAGCAGATCCTTGCCATTTGATTGGAGGAATGTTCGTCACGTGATAGCAAATAAACGTACCACTGCACGCTACATCGTTATTGGCGTGTCGTGGCCGAGTGGATAAGATCACTGGACTCAAGCTCTGGTGTTTCTGATCAGCAGAGTGTGGGTTCGAGCCCCGGTCGTGACACTTGTGTCCTTAAGCAAGACACTTAACCATGATTGCTTCGTCCTTCGGATGGGCGTAAAGCCGTTGGTCCCGTGTGTTGTGTACCCGCACGAAAAAGAACCCAGTGCACTTATCGAAAAGAGAAGGGGTCCGCCCCGGTGTTTCTGGTTTGATCGGCTGCATATTGCGCCACAGCACCTTGTAAACCATTACATGGTGCTATGTAAAGGAGTAGGTCTCATACTTCAAACGTAGCCCCCAAATACCTTGCAGGAAATACTGAATGTTAAGCGCTTAGAGGCTGGCCTGCAGTAGGCGCTATACAAATACAATATATTATTATTATTATTATTCACCATGCATTTTTCTGTCCATTCACCGTGCATTTTTCGTTCCATCCGATTTGTTCTATTGCACAGTGCGTACCACATCATTGCCTGCGTGTGTCTTTGATAATGCAGCAGTACAGTTACTGCAAGGCACATTACTACATTACGGCGCCCACGTGTCTCAAAATAGCAGTACAGAACGCACTTAGTCACTGTTGATTCCAAACAAGCCGAACCAAAAGAAATGGGTGTAGGCCTAATGACACAATTAAGTATTGTATGCTTTGTTTGTTTTGAAAGTTGTATCCTCCTATCAAATGACAAAGATCTACATGTACTTGGATGTTATATAAACAAATAATGAATGTTTTTCATTCGTGCAATAGTAAGAACATATTCATTTGTTGAAAGATGGAATGTTCCATTCAACGAGGATTCCATCTTTCAACTCATGAAAATATTCTTACCATTGCACTCATAAACATTCATTATTTGTATAATAACGTGCTACATTAATTGGTCTCATAGTTCAAAACCTTCAAAAATCTTGAATTGTTTCTCTTTGTTCCAGCGCTTTGATTACCTTAATGGTAGATAAGTAAGCTCTATAAGATCCTGGTATTACTATTCTAGTATTAGTTGAATGCATCTAGCTACAGTGTACACAGTTGTGCCGCTATACACAACCTATGCAGTTGAAAGGTTTCAAATCGTCACCATTTTCACGAAGAGTCACTTATGTCCAAACGCCTGATTGAGGTTTAAATAAAACTGCAAAATCTGCAAAACTAAAGCCACGGTTTGCAGATCTCTCATATGATACTGTATTAAGTTTAACCTCTCCATTGGCTAACTATTTTTTTTTTGGTGTCTTCATGAAACCTAAAAAGTGATATGTCCTACTTAAACACCCAACTGGTTAACGTGTTTTTACATAGGAAAGGTGCGCGCATGTCACATGATCACGTGCACACTGACATAAGTGGCTCTTCGTGAAACCTGAGAAATGATTTGACGTACATTTTATGCTCTTCTGTTGCAATGTACTACATGTACAATGCATTTTGGGGTTTGCGTTTTTTTCGTGAAAACGTAAAATGCAGTTATTGGGATAAAGGCCCCTTCCTGTAGAAATCAAAAGTTTGACATTTTAAGATATGTGGCTCTTCGTGAAAACAGTGACGAAATGGTTGGTCAACCTCAGGAGTTGCAGGGTTGAAAGAATAATTACAAGGAAAATCCAACAACACAGTTACTGGAATTGAAACACTGCATATTTAATATCAAGCTTATCTGAGGAAGTATAAATGAAAGGAATGGATGACTTCCCAGCAGTGTTGCATCGAGACGTCTTATGTAGAAGTTACAGACTTCACTTTGGGCATCCCTCTCTGCCATACTACAACACTACAAAATGATTCCATCGTTAACCCTTTCAGTGCCAGCTTTTGTTTTGCGTTTTTGAACCTAAAGTGCCCAGCTTGTTGACGTTGTTTCAAAACTCTGTATGTTAAAAATAAATAAATAAGTCTGTCTCACCAAATAAAATACATCTTGCTGATTTGTGTCGCCTTGGTACATCCCAATGTCAATAGTATTTTATGAGTGATAATGCCCTCTCATAATAACATGTATTTTATGGGTCGTACATGTATGATTGATGGCACTGTTGAGTACATAAAAAAATTGTACTTCGGCACTTTCAGAATACTGTACAGCCAAAAAGATCAAACAAGTATGACCTTGGCACTGAAAGAATTAAGCAATATTAAGGCAATATTTTAGTTAAACTTACCTAACAATAAACCATATACATAGTACATGGGTTTAATGGGGTCGTAAATCCACACATATGCCTGCCATTGAAAAAAACAAACAAAAAAACGCAATAATATACAAGAATGAGAATTTTAAAAGACACCGCATTCTTCATTTCTCAAGTTATACACCACAAGGGAAACTGACTGGGTAAACTTTAGGTAATTTGGGGTTGAACAAAGAAAAATTTACTTGAGTGGGATTTGAACCCAACGACCTCCGGTATAACATGCAGGGGCTCTACCAACTGAGCTATCTAGCCCTATGTTGGCCGTTGGATTCTCTATTTTGTCAATATCTTTGTTCGGGGGTGCCAGTCAGAAGGCAAAGCCATTCAACCACTACTTAGCTGCCATGTAGCATCACACCCAAGTTTACGATACAACCTTGGTAGTGGCAGCCAATGGATTACCTTAAGGGAATGCAACTTTTTTTATTTCAAATATCAAGTTATACACCACAAGGGAAACTGATTGGGTAAATTTGTCATTTTCATAATAAATGAAAATTAGATAATGACTGTCAGTGTTGTACATGTAGCTGAGACCTGTAAGATCTGTTATAAAATCTATATTACTTCTTTCAAAGCATTATTCATAATACAATCACAATACAAAGCAACTGTATTCTGCAATCAATTATCATCTACCATGGAAAAAAACCCACAAAAAAAACAGAATAAATAGTTCTGCTTACGATTTTTCACTTGACCCAATTTTTTTACAGCGCACTTTTATTTCGACAATAAAAACATAAAATAAAAAATAAATAAATAAACCCTTTTTTTAATTTGGTGTTTGTATAAAACAAAAACCATTTACATAAACACGTTCTGAAATATACTGGTATTCGCTTTGACACCAAGCTAATCAAGATAATCAGACATTTTTAAAATATCAAGAAATAAACGTGGAAATAGACAATTTCTGACCTAGCTAGGCTCTTTTGAAATGACAGGTTATCAGAAGCAGGACTCAAAGAAAGTATACAATTGACAATGCTTAACACACATCGGTGTATTATGGGGTTAACACAATTAATATTATTTATCCCCGAAGCAAAATTAACATCTATTAAAATCACTGTGGTTCCCACTGTTGAGATGTTGCATTCAATCTGCCTCTAGCTACATGTACTGGGCAATCTCGGTAGCCTAGTGGACAGAAATCTGCTCCAGAATGGCATGGTCATCGATTTGAATCCTTGATTGATATGCATGTGGATTTGTCTTGTTTTACAGGACTCGGAAAAGTAACAAGTATATGGTGCTTTTATGGGGGGTTTGGGGGTTTGTTTGTTTGTTTGTTTTGTTTGTTTTTTTGTTTTTTTTGGGGGGGAGCAACAAGACATTAGATTTCTTGAAGACAACTCACATCACTTCCATCTTTGAAGAACTGATCTTCTGTGGGCTCAAGTTTTATCTTCCTCTTGCCTTCTTTGCTCTTCTTGGCTTTTGGTGATCCTTCTTCCTGTAATCAAAACATGAAACAAGTTCTACATGGTGGTGGATCAACCAGCCTGACAGCTGATGTTTTGTATCCACCCATGCATTCCTTTGTACTGCATGCATAGGCAGGCGCCTACCATGATACACTTTGTATCACCCACACAAAGAGGTACAAAAGGTTCTGGAAACTTGACTTGTAAAATCCCTTTCTGGGGGGGGGGGGTTATTTATGTAACCCCCAATTCCAGACTTTTGTACTGTTATTAGACAAATGTGGCATACAAAATTGGACAGGCTTACACTATTGTTCGTGATCATATTCGGCTAAATGGGAGGTAGGTCCAAGCATTCCGAGATTCCAGCATACCATGGCAGACTTTCAGCCAACAATGAGTGCCTTCCCAATTCTCTCACACGGCATTAGCAAAAACCCGGCGCAGAGTATGAGAACCTTTGTCAAGTCAGGGTTTCATTGTGGCACCAATATTTTCAAAGGAAAAACTTCTACTCAAGAAGCTCCAAAAAGTTCAGTGACAAGACACCGCACGGAAATCTTTCCAAAAACACTTACGTGAAGTGGTTAAGAAATCTGCTCCACATAAACCCCAAGAGGATTATTGCAGATTGGGCCGAAATTTATAGAGCTGCTTTAAGCGCAAAAAGCAGCTAAGCAGAACACCGTTATACTCACACGAATAAGGCTACCAGCTAAACTACCATGTCACACGTACCTTATGTGACTGGTATCCAGCTTACTTTTAGCTTGCAGAAGCAATTTAAGCAATATTTTCTGCTTATGGCAGCTTTATGAAACTTGGCCTTGATCATTTCAACATACCCTATCAGTAACCTCTTTCTCCACTTTCTCTTTTGTTTCTTTCTCTTGCTTCTTGTCTTTCTTGCTTTTGGCTTCCTCCTTCTTTACATCTCCGAGATTCTTGTCTTCTTTCTTCCCCTCCTTGTCTTTCTTTTCCTCTTTCTTACTTTTCTTCACCACTTTTAGAGCACGATGGAACATCCCCTTCTTCAAAAGTCTGGGGAAAAAAAAATCAGAACATAAAACAGGGTTGTTGAGGCAAGAAAAAAACATGATGCCATTGGATGTCAAAACGTTAGCAAAAGGTCAAATTTAACGCCGTTTTGAAAAAGTATCAATGAAATCTAGTAATGATCTAAAAATTCCCAACACAAAAAAGGGCAGACCCATAAATTTGTAATATCTACCATCGGGTGATTTTTTATATTAAAAAATTTTGCACTGGAAGAAGGGTATTGACATTGACATTTAACACCATGGTACACCACGTAGGCCATGGCCTACAATCCCCTTGGTCCTGGCCTTGGTGCCCCTTCAGAAGTTTCCCATAGACTTTAAGAAGTTCAAGTGGAAATTTTCCCCAATTTGTCCCCAGGCAAAGGCAAAATCAAAGGAAATTGAAGTTTCTACTCCAACATTTCAAGAGGCATTAAGGCAATAACTCCAAGCCTCCTTACCCCTGTGAAGCAGCAGGTATGGGCCTATCAAAGGGCATTATTCAAAGCAATAACTCAAAGCCTCTTTGCCTCTGTGAAGCAGCAGGCCTGGACCTACCACAGTGCATTAAGGCAATAACTCCAAGCCTTCTTGCCTCTGTGAAGTAGCAGGCCTGGACCTACGAAAGGACATTCCGGTAATAACTCAAAGCCTCTTTGCCTCTGTGAAGTAGCAGGTCTGGACCTACCAAAGGGCATTATTAAAGCAATAACTCAAAGCTTCATTTACTCTGTGAAGTAGCATGCCTGGACCTACCACATGGCATTAAGGCAATAACTCAAAGCCTCCCCACCTCTGTGATGTAGACCTACCCTCATAAATCTCAAACAATCACCTACCTGTCAAGGAACTGTACCACTGAATTCCTGTCTGTAAATAAGATGTTTGTACTGCCCTTGCCAGATGCCCACTTGGAGTCTAAAAGCATATCAACAGCCTTAGACCCTGGAATCAAACAGAAAAACAGATCTGGTTCATAAGTGATTGATTGATTGATTGATTGATTAATAAATTACATTAATTCTTTACCAAAGTATGTAAAGCGCATTGATTTTCTATTGTAAAACGCGCAATATAAGAACTAGTTATTATTATTATTACACTCAAGTAGTTAAACAGCACTGGAATTTAGCCTTTGAGATCGAGGCCATTTTCATTTTGCAGGTGCACTTCAATTGAAAAAAAAAGGTCTTTGAAGAACTTTTGAAAGGGCACCAAGACTACTAGGGCCCTCTGTGGCCTCCCCAGTTTACAACATGCATAGCTCGCTATATTGACCCCTTGCAGACATGGAACGAACCTGTGCAAAATGCCCCACCACCATTTTTTTCCCAACCATTTCGGGGGTCAGTTCCTTCTTTTAGGGTACATTTTGACTCCCAAAATGAGGGACAGGAGATCGTGTGCTGCACGTCCTGCAAGGGGCCACTGCACTTCACAGCAGAGTGTAAGCAAATTGGGCAATATAACATTGTTTGGTTATTTTTATTATGATATTGGTGTATGAACTGACCCAAACAGTCATTTACAACAAGTGAATACATTTGTGGCCTTTAACAATTTCCAATTTCTTTAGGTTTTGTGATCATTTGAGGCCAACATTCCCAGTTGCTGGTATAGCACTCTTTTAACCACTTAGCACCTGAGGACATGAGCTTTTAACGGATGGCATGTAATGCCTGAATATGCCTGAAATATTCTGTGTGGTGGGACGAGTTGAACAGTGGTGGATTATGTGTTGACTTGCTTGGAAGACTCATTGAGTAACGTGCACCAGACATGCATGTTGAATGTGGTTCCAAAAACATCTGTTAACACTGTTGAATGTTTTGCTAACATTTGGCCACCTATGCCAACCAGGGCTGTTTGTTTATCATCAATGGAAAGGTATAGCCACTGTGAACATAGCCTTTTGTCAAGGCCTTCGTGGCTTGGACAGCTTTGTAAACAGCGGAGCGACTGGAACGGGAGACCTCGCGCGTGAGCCGAGTGGAAGCCACGAGGGCCTTTTCCAACTTGTTTGCGGTTTGTTTTTTGATAAATTAATCATAGAGTATGAAACGTGCATTATTCATAAATTGTATGCAAACAAGTATCTGATGATACACACGCCAAGACTTTCACCATTGTATGCTGACCCGCTGACCCCCGTCGCTTCTTATTGGTTGGAATTTTGCTACCGTTTGGGTAGCAAAAATCAAGATTACAATGTATAAAGAAAAACATTAGAAACCGCAAACAAGTTGGAAAGAGCCCTCGTGGCTTTGCTACTCACGTGCCTGGTCTCCCCTTCCAGTCGCTTAGGATCGCGGCTCTACGAAGCTGTCCAAGCCACGAAGGCCTTGACAAAAGGCTACTGTGAACAAAGCTCTAGGACTTCAATGCAAAATTTCTTGGAAAAGAACTGTCAAATCCCTGTGCCAACATCACAATATTTGTCTTTACATTTCATTTAGTCAGGATCCCATTTTGACAACAATATTCCCTTGGGTGGTTTATGAAACATCTTGAGGATCTAACTGGTTAACATGAGGTCTCACAGATTCACCTTTGTTATTGAAATACAAAGAGAAAACTCAACAGGCAGACTTAACTTTGTACAGTATTTTTTAGTATTTCTACGAAGCTATTAATAACAAAAATGAAATTAGCTCATTAGCTGAAACTTTACTTGGCCAAACACTATCCACATTTTGAGGTCATTGTAATGATGTATTTGATTTGATTTAACTTCAAGTATTTCTGACAAATAAATGATTTATGCACCTGTAAAGTAGTCCACCTTATGACCCATGAAGTTGCTGTTTTTTGTGGCAAGGTTGAAGCGAAGGTGTTTCCCAACAGCTGTCTCCTCATCGGTTGGTTTTTCAGCTTGCCCTTCCTATAGACATACATAATAATAATAATAATAATGTAAGGTATTTGTTGTTTGTATAGCGCCTACTGCAGGCCAGCCTCTCAGTGCTTAACATTCTGTATTTTCCTGCAAGGTATTTGGGGCAATGTTTTTGAAGTATGAGACCTACGTACTCCTTTACATAGCACCATGTAATGGTTTACAAGATGCTGTGGCTCAATATGCAGCCAATCAAACCAGGAACACCGGGGCGGACCCCTTCTCTTTTCGATAAGTGCACTGGGTTATTTTACGTGCGTTACACAACACACGAGGCCAATGGCTTTACGTCCCATCCGAAGGACGGAGCAATAATGGTTAAGTTTCTTGCTAAAGAACACAAGTGTCACGACCGGGACTCGAAACCACACCCTGCTGAGTCGGAACCACCAGAGCTTGAGTCTGGTGCTCTAATCCGCTCGGCCACGACACACCACATACAATCTCAAATCCTTAGTTCATGTCATCAAATTCACACTCAAAGCGTTTGGGGTGTTTAGCCCCCACAAATACTGCCATTGCCAATAGTTTCTCGGCCCAACAACAACAAACCACTCTGGGCCAACAATGGACTCCACCTAAAAACTGGCTCCAAAAGCCCCAAAAGAAATGAAGTTGCTTTGTTCACTCATTTTGCATAATTTCATGAAGAATCTGCATTCTCCAAGCCCGGTATTACACCGAGGCCTTGGACATGTTGGAGGTCATGGCCTCTATTGCCCACAACCCAATTTTATGGCCCTGCTTGCCGCAAAATTCTGAGTTTCCGATCACCATTCTCCGCTTACTGTGCTAGCGCCAAATTTCTGCGCTAGCTGTGCAAGCGAAGAATGCCTAGTAACGTGGAGTACACACGGGCACAAGCAAAAATTAGCAGCTAACCCATGAAATACGCCGGACATAAGCGCAGAATTCCCTGCTTTTGTAACCGTCGATTTTTCGCTCACTGTCAGCAGAGCCATGAAATTGGGCTCTAGCCTTGGCCTTGATGCCCCTTCAAAAGGTCCACACTTTTGATTTTCCAATGCAGACCAGTGCAATGCTCAATGAGAGTACAAAGAACAAATACAGTTTAATTTTGGCAAGATCTTTTTTTTTTTTTTTTATGTAGGCGTGTAATTAAACGTGAAGGACAAAAAGTTTTGAAATGAATTTTGTACATATGTCATTGTCACCTCATCCATCCATGGAGGAAGGATGTATTTCCTTCCTCCATGCTCTATCTACATCTTGTATATGTAGGGTCAGAAATGGAAATTTTCTTCTTGTTGGCAGGCATCAGATTTGTACTCTAATCAAAAGGCCATTTAAACATGAGTTGATTAGTGCAAGACTGAGTCAAATCGGATAACAGGTTCAAAAGTTATGGTCAATCGAAAATCGTAAATTCAGACAGTTCTTTGTTCAAAATCTCAATGGATACAATGGTAAAATCTGTGTGACAATGGAGGACTAAAACAAGGAGTAAACAAGTAAACAAAACAGGTAAACAAATTGAAAGCTTCATATTTCCATAACTGAAACACGAATGGACTTTATTTTTTATGTACACGTAGCTGACAGGCAGTCATCCTATGTCATATCATATTTCGGTGGAATAAAAATAATATCAATATTTTGTTGCCATGGTAACATATGTAAACAAACTTGTTTAATTAAACGCATTTTTTGCTAATAACCTGCATCAATTTTATGTTTTAGCAGCTTGGAAACAGTGGCACCAGGTGTAGTAATCATAGTGCAGACAAATAACATAACAAAACTGCAGTAATAACTTAATTAACTAGCAATTTATTTGTTTACTGTATTTTACGATAACAGACATGTCAAAAACAAAAGAGTAAACAAACATAACCGCCCATAACTCTTGCAAACAAAACTGCACAAGAATTATTTTGGTGTCAACGGATACTTAAAGAGTAACCAAACAAAATCAAGTCATGTGTCCTTCAAAATCTTAATTATAATTATAAAGGGTTGCCATGGTAACATATGCAAACAAACTTATTTATTTAAATGCAATTAAGGCTAATAACCTGCATCAATTTTATGTTTTAGCAGCTTGGAAACAGAGGCACCAAGTGTAATAATCACAGTGCAGACAAAAAATATAATATTACTGAAGTAATAACTTAATTAATTAGCAATTGGTTTGTTTACTGTAAAAGACATGTAGTAAACAAAAGAGTAAACAAACGTAATCGCCCATAACTCTTGTAAAAAAAATTGTACAAGAATAATTTTTGGTCAACAGATACTTAAAGGTTAACCAAACAAAACCACATCATGTGTCCTTCGTAATCACAATTATAGGTAAAACAGGTTGCCATGGTAACATGTGATCAAATACATCAGTTGTAATGTCAATCCTATGAAAAATATGGATCCTTTTTATCTCATCGTCTTTAGAACAGGTAATCATACCATTACCTGAGTGTTGAGAAACCAAAACTAAAAACGTGAATGCATTTACATAATTATCATATGTAATGTTGTTTGATATTTATCAGCTAATTTACAGTATTTTTTATTTTGATCTCCCAACAGGATGACAGCATGATTGTGTGCAGAAAAGGGTCTAGAACTACAATGACACAATATTCTGTACTATCTTATTCCACCTCTTAAATATGCTGTTGTCCCAGCATTTCTAATATGTTTTCAAGCTGATCTTCCATAGTTGTTCAAGGTAATAATACATGCTACCGGAACTTTCTGCTGTGCCACAAGGAAAGAAGAATCAAGGACAACAATCACAGCAGCTAGGCCAAATATTACCACTAGCCATGGGCTAATGTATGGCAAACTATTGGTTCCACGGTGATGGAGTTGCCTCGGCCTCTTTGGAGTTTTGGACAGAAGGCATGGCAAATACACCAATTCTCTGACGCCACAGCTGGAGTTCATCACCCATGATTTTCTATAATGATAAATTAAAAACAAATCTTATTGTCATTGAATTTTTCGAAAAATAAATAAAAATATAAATAATGTTGTTGAGTGTGCTTAAATCAATCACCCATTTCACAGTCATCATCATAATCACTACCTTAATCATAATATACCATAGAAATATAAATCCCCATAAATGTCTATCCCAAATCCCACCCATTCCATTGACATCATTAGCAATCATTTATATAGTTTATCATTAATAATCAGTCATCATCATGATGATAACTATTATAATTATGGTCATTTATCAACATGGGTCAATAACAGTAAAACTAAAAAAATAATAATAATAATAATAATAATAATAATAATAATAATAATAATAATAATAATCATCATCATAATAATTACCATTCATGGGGGAAAAAAATAATTAAATACCATTCATGGGAATAGTTTAAATATATTGAAGCTTAAAAAGGACCAAATACAAGCGGAATATTGACGCCAATAATACCCCAAATCGAACATGGTCATGTACCGAGTCTAAATTCCATCCCGGTCACCGAGCGCGATCCGCGAAGCTGCGTGGACCCCTGTGTTCCGCTACATTGTGTGGCCGTTTGGCAGACAGTGACAACACGTACGGAGAAGGTGGCGACAATTCTAGGATGATTTGACATTCTTCTTTCAATTTTTGATAGTTTCAAGCAGTTTCATGGGGGGGTTTAATGATAAATCAACATTTTAATGTATTATACTTACCACATTCGAACATCAAGATTTCGGTGAAAATGTTGACGATTTCTTTCGGACTTTCGATGGTATGAAGGTAGGTACTGTAGCGGTGCGCAAACGAACGGTAGCAATGCATGTATATGTACATGCCGATGTACAACGTGGCTAAAAGCTAGCGTCTTTCGAAAGTGCGCGTTGACCACCCTTTGCGCACGAAGATGAACATGCGCAGAAGTGGATGCGCGGTACATGTTACGGTCCCTAGTATATGAGATTCGTGGAGACGGTAGCGGAACGAACCTCATAGTCATAGTTTTAAGACTCTCTCTAGGTACATGTAGAAGTAAAAGAGCTGCAGCAGAAAATATTGCCTATAATTTTTATAAAATTAAAAACAATCGTCTGCTGAGGTTTTTTTTGGAGTGCTGAGGAGTGCCGAGCAGAAATGAGCAGGATACCACTCCACTCCAGTCGCAAATTTTTTGAAATTGTGACACGATATCTTGGCCTTGGTTGGTTACCTTATTCTGGATCTGGAAAGCATAATTTTGTTGTGCTTAGCTACTTTTTGTGCTTAACCAACTCTGTGAAATTGGGCCCAGTGCATATGCATAATGATCGAACGCCACGTATGACGTCAACCAATGTTTTGCTTTCCCCTTTTGGCACACGTCGCAGAAACAGCTGCTACAGCTACGTTGTTTGGTTGCTGAAGACCGTTTAAATAACTTCAATTATTTCAATAATGACAAATACTACACACTTTATAAATACGTATTTTTATTGTAACAGTCCTAACGAACAATTGTACAGCATACTTCTTTAGAGATAGCTACCCACAACCACAAAAACACTACTTACATCTCTCTTCTTTCGCCGTCGATTCTGACGTTCCGCCATGTTGAGAAAAATAACTAGTCAAGAGAGGGCGCAATACAACTCGAGCGAAAAATAATTGTTTTCTTACAAAGTCATGAGTGTCGCACTAAAGGTAATCTACAGGATTGGTAAACAAAATAAAATAAAACCTCACAGTTTTACACCTAACTTACATGGTATAAAGATGGTCATGGTAGAAAACTTCTCTTAAAATATTTTTCCTTGAAATGCTTTAATTTTCGAGAAATGAGTAAAACAATTGCTTTTTATCACGCGCGATAAAACGGTTGTTTTTTGTTTAAATTCGTTCAATGCTGCCCTCACACGACTGCAACAGAGGCATTGAATTCTCAGTTGGCGAGAACAAATCATTCGCAAATGGCTCGATGGCGGGGACTTCCCCCGCCGCATACGTACAGAGCGCGCGTCAATCCCGAGGTGCTCAAGACTTTCTGCAATGTATTTGTCAAAGTCGTCTACGAAAAGTCGTCTAGTCCTCTGCTAGTGCTTGTTATTACATAGAGCAAGGACCAGAGGTAATTATAAGTATCACAATATGGTTCACAATAACTTAGACTGCAAACAAGAAGGTTTCCAAAAGTGCAAAATTAAGTTCGCACAATGCTTCAAAAAAAGTTCAAGCCGACAGTTTCGGGTTCGCCAGAAGTTGTTGAGAGAGTGGTCTGGTACTGAGTGGTAGTATGGATCTAACAATTTCGTTGATGCAGCGGTGGAGAACCAAAGCAATGGAACTCCGCATGTACGGAGTTTGTTACAATGCTACTGGTCATGCACGAAAAGTGAGTATCCAAATTTTGTCATTAGCGGTAATGTTTTGTGTTAAAAAATTTCGTGTTTATTTCAATTTTTCGTAAGACCCAACACTGACAATATCCGGCCAGACACATGGCTTGTTGGTCTTGTCTGTACTGTACTGTACTGTCTAGTGTTTTACTACAGTACAGTACTATACTACTACAGTCACTGACAGTACTACACTAGTCTAGGGTAGGGATACATACTACTACTGTCAAGGTGTTTACTGAAAGAAAGCATGGAGGAAGGTTTCAGTCATGTCAGTAATGCATGAGGCTCTGTAATTAAATGCACCTCGAGGTAAATAAATCTGATTTAGCCTTTTTTTGTTTTCTTTTTTATTGAAATTGATGCGTAAAAAATGCAAGTCAATTTCAGCATTCAGCTTTATCAGATCAGACAGTAGTTTACTTTGATTTTATTATAATTTGGCTCGTTGTCTTGGTCCAATTTCATGGCTCTGCTTCCGTAACGTAAGCAAAGAACTGGCGCTTACGTCAAGCATGTTTCACGGGGTAGCAGTGAATTTTTGCTTGTGCGCGTGTGTACTCCACGTTACTAAAACACTAGGCATTCTTCGCTTACACAGCTAGCACAGAAATTCAGCGCTTGCACAGTAAGCGGAGAATGGTGATCGCAAGCACAGAATTCTGCGGTAAGCAGAGCCAGGAAATTGGGCCCTGGTCATGCTTATTTTGTTTTGTAAATTTGTTTGAAGAAAATTGAATCATGGTAAGTTTGGTCGGGAAAAAAAAAAATCTGTTTTAATCTTTTTTCTAATATCTGATGGGGCTGGGTTAAAACAAAGATTTAATAAAATGAAAAGATTATTGTATTGTTTCCATTTCCCTTCAATTTCAGGCCTAGCACTCTTGATGACCTACCATTTTTTCAAGTTAAAGTATTTGGTGATTCCATCATGAGGTACTTGCCGAGGAACTTAAACAGTGACTGGTTTCTTCCTGATGTTATAACCCAGCCAGGAGCGACATATTTCTTGCAAAATAGGAAAATGTTTCCTTTAAATGTAGGGCCATAGAGTGATTGGTTACTGACTGTAGAGTTGGGCCACAGTCGATTAAATTTATCCTTGTCTTTTATGTCTTTGATGTGCTGTTGGAGGGCGTTCAATTCATATAAGGGTATTGGCACAAATAACAGTTTCAGACAGTTTCAAAATGTATGCTGAAGAATATACCTCTAAAACATAAAACAAAAAACCTATGGAGAGAGTCTTCAGCAGGGGTGACATTATCATGCAACCCCATCGGGCTAGACTGTTAGCGGAAATGTTGGAAATGCTCATGTTTTTAAAATGCAGGGAGAATTTTCTATAAAATGTGCCACAAATAAATACAATTTTTTCTTTTTAGATGTACATTTGTCAACCGTCATTTATCATGTTTGTTTCACCTTACCAATAGTTTGGTCAAAGTGTTTTTATTTTGGTTTTGGGATATATGTATTAATGTATCATCCCTTTGTGAAATATACAAACTACCCATCGAAGAAATTACAGACTGCAATTTTTTCCCCAATTTGTGCTGGGTAGGTCTTTCATACAGATTTGTAAAAAAAAAAAAAAAAAATCTTAGAAGCTCACATGGTTGATGTCTAGGCCTGGTAAACAAAATGAAAGTGCTTTTATTTTAGCACTTTTCTTTTTTATATGATGAGGAGTCAGGAATACAATCTCTTGTTTTTTTGTAGCTGAATTTTACAATTCTTTTCACATGTAGTTAACTTGTTTTCATGAGAAATTGTGCATACAGTTAACAACTTTGCTTGACTCTTTTATTAAGGCATTTATTCATTAAGGTCTCGGTCTCGGTCTTTCATGGTCTAGGTCTTGGTCTCGACCTTCTGGTCTCGGTCTCGGACCTTCAGGTCTTGGTCTTGGTCTCGGTCTCGGACTCTTGGGTCTCGACTGCAACACTGATGAATTCTACGTTCATGTGAACATATGGTGACATTTTTGTTAATTTTGTTTGGCTGTTACATAGACAAAAACCAATCTGTGACCCTTAAGGTTATTTATTATTTGTATTGTAGCAAAGTACATGGACTTAGGTGTCTGATTTTAGACAGGTATTATACAGGATTGGTAGAGCTGACAAAATAGTAGTAGTGAATGTGGTGTGATCAGCTAATGTTTTTTTTCCTTTTTTTCTTCAGGTTATCAGATACAGTTTTCTCAAACATGACTTAATTTCAGAGGGAACTATTTCACCGGGAAAAAAAATGGCTCTAGTATGAATTTCATTGTCAAAACTGAAACAAAGCAATATTAATAAAGCAACATGTTTGTATCCTTACCAATTCTGTATAATACCTTGAAAGTAAAAAGCAATGTTCATTGCTTTACAGGGTTTTCATTAGTAATATTTACCTTATTTATGCAATACTAAACATGCCAAAGTGTGCCAAAAGTTGTATTACAAATGGGTTGTGATACTACAAAGATAAGCAAGAAAATAAGTATCAAGTAGAAAGTATTTCTAATTTGGTAATTAACAGGTCTCCTAATTACTTTTAATTGTACCTCCTCAATACTTGTGTGTGATTTATACATTTTCATTTTTATGTTTTATATATTTTATATTTGTGTGTACATGAAAATGTTGGTAACTGTGTGTGACTGTGTGTGAGACATTCATGCAGCTGAAAGAAGAAACTGAAAACAAATAAATGTTTCCATAAAACAGGAAAAAATGTGACAGTGTTTTCATTTTGGTGGTAAATAATTATTAAATTGACTACTGACCCCTCACAAGAGGTGCAAATAAATAATTAAATAAATAAATATGTGGGATTGGGCTCATGACGGTGATGCCTTACAAGAAAATAGTACTTCTGAAATAAGACTAAGTTAAGACTAAGACTAGCATGAGTTCAGAGTAGTAAGAGTATAAACCATTGAGATTTGTTTTAGCATCTGATAAATGCTTAAAAATGGTTATGTGTTGGTTTATTTTAATGGGTTTAGCAAGCCTTAGGTCTACATGACGAATGCACAAAACATACATTTGAAAAGCCAAACGCTCGGGAGGCAAAGTGAAAAGTTTGTGAGACCAAATGTAAAAATAAATTGGTTTCCCCAAGTAGTACAAGTACAAGTTTTTCTTTTCACAACGAAACCGCGAGTCGCTAAATAGTCGGGTACCTCAATGTTTACCAAACACAGCTTTCATATTTACGTAGTAAGTGGGAGCCGCACACAATCAACTTGCCTATTGAACTTGCCTAGCGTTTTCTTACGCAGCAGCTGATTGGTTATACATGTATAGGCAAGATAGTGCAGTTAGTTTGATGCACAGTCTGACCAGCCTCGCTACCATGGGCAGCGCGCCGTATCGATACCTCTCGTCACTTACCCCTGGTAGGGATGTACTGAGAAACAACGCTGATTGGCTCCCACGGGGTGACTACTTTGCGTGCACGCTTGTTAAAAACCTTCGAGCGCTTGTATGGCGCTTGTAGAACGCTTAGTACGCGCGTGTGAAAATACAAGTATTTTGACGCGATTCCATTTCAAATGAATCATGTTTTTACACGGTTACCCTAAAACTGCACACAGTTAGTAGACATACAAGTTCTCCGAAGAATGACAGGGGACCAGTTGCTGTTTGACTTGATGCCTCTTTTGCGTGTTACTGTATTGAGCGGGCGCGTGGAGTGGATCGATCACTGCATAATTAAAATGTGCTAGATTCTAGCACATTTTAATGAACCAATTCCAGGGGTTATGATCGAGCAAGGCATGCTGGGAAAAATGGTGCGGCGAGATCGATCACCCCTGGGAACGAGGTTGCAGTCTGACCAATCTAATTCGGGCTCTCATTTTGTAAGCGAGTCTTGTCGATTCTGAACGGTTACGCTGACCCTGACGGAGACGGATTCTCTAAGTGCACTTGACTGTTTCGAGTTTCTTTAGATAAAAAGAATATAGCAAAAGACTACATGAAGAGTGTATCTAACACTCAGTAAGGAAAATTATTCGGCACAATTTCGTTAACTATTAAAAAATTGACTTTTCCGGAGACCGTTATTTCTGCACACAGAGGCTAATGTTTTTGGTCTCATATTTCTTTATTTTGAACACAACAAAATATGCCATCATTTTTGTAGGTACAATGACACATTATTGCCCCGTTACGTGATGGTGTTTTTTTTTTTTTTTTTGGTTAAAGTGTTTTCCCGAAATGAATTTTTGAAAACGTGTCCTCCGAGCTCATTAGTTATGCATAACCGCGACGGTCATGCATACACAGCAAATGAAAGATGCACTTTTCGGACCCCTAGCTGCGCACTGACTGCCTCCATGGTTAGAATTTCCCTGTTACTCTTCTGCTGCCAAAGTGCTCCCTTTGCATGCGTACAGTGCATGCCCAGCAGTTAACCCATCACACGCAGAAACACACGCAGGCCGTTTCACGCGTTATGATTGTATCGTTATTGTATCAAAGATTGGCCCTTCGGTGACCTTTCCGAAGAATCAACCGCAAACGGCCACGCTCCGAAGGCTGATTAGGAACGACTGTACCAACGACTGTTTTCGCAACGAAAATGCTTTGTTCATAAAATAGTCGTCGATTTCCGGTTCCAAACGCATGAGGGCGATATTCAAAAATCTCTATGGGGAAATGTGCAAGCCTGGACATTCACACGAAGTTAGGGGAAAATGTGATCGGTTTTTCACTATTTTCTCCTGAACCAGATGGCCGATTGATCTCAAGCTTCTACAGGTTTGTTATTGTATGTATATGGTGGATTACATAAAGTGCTAACATTGTCAGCAACTGTTTTTGAGCTAAAACCAATCCTGTAGATTACCTTTAATGGGCGGGGGTGTTGAACTTCCTGGTCAAACCATGGAGCTCTTTGGACTCACCAAGGCCTTACCTAAAGCGTCAGAAAAAGCGAGTCAATGCAAATGTTTTACAGTGCTGGATATCCACCAGATGGAGTTTGCACAGTAGCTAACAGATACAGAGTGCAGCCATATCGGTATGGCAGGAGATTCAGTCATTCGGAGATGCTGTCCCCCATCCGGCCGCTGTGTATTAACTTCTTCTGATAGCGCCCTCTTTTGAATTAACCTCCTTCTGCCCAATGTTATTTCCCATGGACGACAGAATCTCCAGGGGTGCAGATTTCCCTTATAGGCCATGGGGCATACCATTAAAATCCATTATTAGGACACCGCCGGGCTGGGCCACGTCACTTCAGAGCGGCCACACCAATACTGTAACCTCACCGGCTACATAGGCTGACTGTGACGTGACGTACAGTATGTTTACGAGAGCAGCAACAGAGCCTGGATTTCCTGCAGGCACGATTAGTATACAGCGCCAATGGACTTAGAAAACAATTAAATCTGAATTTTTTTATGGAGATGTCTGATATTTTTATTGAGATGTTTGATATTTTAACTGTTAATATGAACATAAAACTTATGTTTCTCTCAGACAAAATGACTTTGAAAAATATATTATTTGTTTTATTGTCAAACTTTTGATGGCTTCTCGGTATCTTTTCATGAATAATTTAAATTGTCTGAGGTTAACTCTCGTCACGCAGAATTACTTATTTTTCCATCACTCGAAACCCTGAACGGATCGACATTAGTTCGATTTCCTAAAAATGTTCTCAGAACTCATTTATGTTGAGATCCAGGAATGTTTAGATTTTTTTATTTCTTTTAATTTTTTTTAAATATATATTTATTAATTGGAATGTAGAAGTACAGTTGAAGGTCGCTGTTGGTAAACAAGCTTTACTATGTAAAATATATTTATTGATTAAATTTATATATTTATTTTTTATTATTATTATTTTTAGTTTATTTTGATTGATTGATTGATTTATTTATTTATTAATTTTTTTTTTTGGGGGGGGATATAGTCCTTTCGCGTGAAGCCGAGGGATGATCTTTCAGTATCTTAGTCCTGTTGTTGCTGTTGTTGTTGTTGTTTGTTTGTTTTTTAAGTTCCCGCTTCATAATGTTTAGGATGCTTCATGTGTAAGTGTATTTATTTATTTTATTTTATTATCCATACGGTTTATACACACCAGTGGTGAATTGGAGTTGCGTCATTTTTTAAATTGCTCAATTTGTTTTATTATTCAATTTGATCACTGTGGATAACAGCCACATTTTGGCTTTAGGGTTTTCTAATTCCACTCATATCAGGCTTGGGGGATCTTTCAGGATCTTTAGTCTTGTGCCATGGGTTTTTTAAATTTGTATCCGTGCCTCCTTTGTTTATTTTCTTATTTCCTTGTTTGTTCTTTTTTGGCGTTAAACGGATGTTTTGTTTCTGTCAGGTTTTTTGGAATTGCTTTTGTTTTCTGTTGTGTGATTTGAAAAGCCTTTTTTAGGAGTGCAATCTCTGTTTTAATAATAAAATTAAACAATTCCATTTTTATCATTTAGGGGTCTGATTGTACACATCTTTTCGATGACAGTTTTTTTAATACTTTTGTATAACCTTGACAGCACTGTTCAACTTGTATTCCTTGTGCTAATGTCTAAAGATTCAAAACATAATAATAATAATAATAAAATTAAGATAAACAATTAAGAGGGGCACATCTCAAAACCTGGTCAGCTTTTTTTTATAACCCTTGAATTTGATATGTGGAAATTATGCCACAACAAATGTAAAGTTTCTCATACAATAGCTGTTTAATCGCTCCACTTATTACGATCAGTAAAGTTTCTTTTTTGCCAGGAAATTCTCTGTAATCTACCAGTTACTCTTTTTGTAAACAATGGTTGCGCGATAAGAAACGAGCACGTGTCTAAAAGATAACGCAAGCCAGGAATTGGAATGTAGAAGTACAGTTGAAGGTCGCTGTTGGTAAACAAGCTTTACTATGTCACATAATATTGTGTGCCGAATTAAAGGTCAGGATTTCCGCCCTCCACACGAGACCGCCTCTTGCATGACACCTTCAAATTACAGACATTGCAATCCAAAATGCAAACCACAAGTCTTCACACAACATTGGCACCCTGCACACTGTTTGGTATGTGTACGTGACTTTTTATGTGTACACTCTAATCAGACAAGCTTATCCGAGTGCCATTGTTTGCAATTTTCTTCCTCGCCCTGATGACTGAATTGAACCGTTTCTGTCATTCTATGATTTGATTATTATCATTAAACATGTCTTCGAAGTTAACAGTATTATTTTTTGGGGTGGCTATTGTTGTATGTTCCTGTGAATCGGAGAGGGCCCATGTCGGCGACCATCAAGTCAACTGTGTACCTAACTACAACACATGCCAGTGTTCTTGGTCTGCTGATGACGGGACAAGCAACTCGACATTGTATTCCACAGTGCAGTGCGTTATCTTAGCCACGGTTGTAGACCTCGACGCGTTAATGGATGCCATTCCATTGACGTATCGCATCAACGTGTTATGTCCCAACGACGCTACAAGTCACAATCTTACATCTAGAACATTCTCCAAACACTCTGAGACAACCAGTCATCTTCAAGTTGTCTTCTGTCCGATACATACCATCTCTGCAGATACCTTTTTTGGCTCTTCTTCTTTGGCGGTAATTGAGTTCTTGTACACATCTTTGACGGATGATAGCCTTCCTGCATTTGGACAAATGTCCAATGAATATAACAAGAGCATCATCGTGCGTCTACAAACCAACTTAATCAACATTTTACCAGACTTTGCGTTTGGTTTTAACCCGGAAAAAAACGTGTCAAATTTATCCCTTAACAACAATCAGATTGTGACTATTTCTTCTAGAGCCTTTGCAGGAATGACTAAATTATTCAGTTTGTATCTTAATGCAAATAAAATCGCCAAGATATTAAATGGAACTTTTGAAAGTTGTGGTCATCTTCAGATTCTAAAATTGTCTCAAAATAACATTAGTTTGATTGAAGAGGGGACATTTACATCTTTGGCGTCTCTGGTTGACCTGGACATTCAGGGGAATAAACTACGCCACCTAGAGACTGGTGTTTTCCGTGGACTGACACACCTTAAGTACCTTAACCTAAGCTACAATCAGATAGAGAGCCTTCCGCAAGGAATTTTTGACGATCTGACGTCACTGAAGGAACTGCGACTTGAATACAATTCACTCATAGACTTCAATCAGTCTCCCACCATTGGAGCCCCGATGACGGAGCTAGCGACACTCAACATCTCACATAACGCGTTGGAAAAAATAACACCATTTCTTCTTCAAAGGAAAATGACTAATCTAGTTACTGTTGATTTCTCATATAATAAACTTCAAAGTCTTGAACTTGGGGCCGTGTCAAGCTTACCATTATTACAGAGAATTAATTTAAAGTGCAATTTATTATCACAAATGGAGTTTGGTGCCATATCAACGACTCCCAAACTGTTATCCGTCGATTTCCGGTTCAATCGGTTCAGTTACGTTCCAGGGGCATTTGTGAATTGGTTTTTATTCGATATTCACAGAGAATCGGCAATTTCTCTCCTGATGGCGGGAAATCCATTCGAGTGTGGATGTTTTTTAGCTTACATTGTGAGAGTTACCGGGAAAGAATATTATTATCCGATAGAATTAGAAGACGTTGGCGAGTACGTTTGTGTAACACCGGTTTATGTGGAAGGTACCAAGTTAATGCAACTAGACACGAATCAATTCTGGTGTCCACTTGATCTTTGCGTCATACCAGGATGTGATTGCTACAATAGAACAGTAGACAGCGCACCAGTCATCATTTGTAATGAAATCAACACAGTCAGTAATTTACATGCACACCCATTCCCTGGTTCCACGGTTATATTTAAGTGCATTGGATGCTTAGTACTGGGATATGAATTACCTAACGATAGTTTTTCTGGTCTCGGTCATTTGCAAACGCTCATTCTGAGTAACACCAGCCTGACCTCAATCAAATCGGGAACTTTTTCTGACTTGTCAAGTCTTGAAACGTTGTCTCTTGAAAACAATCAATTATACGAACTCAGTAGTCGTGAAATGATTGATATGACGTCACTGATGGATATAGATCTCCATGGTAACAAGCTTGAACATGTAGAAGATAGTTTGTTTACGTCAAGTCAAAGAGTACAACGTATTGACTTAAGTAACAACAATCTACAAACACTTCCAGATAGCTTGTTCAATTCTACGGATGAGCTGCAATCGTTGCGTATTCATGGCAACCCTTTTATTTGTAACTGTTCTCTGCTGTGGCTGAAACAATGGATGCAAGCAAATTTCCGTATCGTACAGGAAATCCAGAGCGTTCAGTGTGTTTTAAACGAAACCAGAGACGTCTGGGAACCTGTCATCCAGGTACCCGATCAAGATTTTGGCTGTACGAATGGAAGTGATGACGTCATCATAAAAATAGTGACTGATTTCGATAGTGGGTTGCTGGCTGCAATTTGTTGCACGGTTTTTACCATCTTTGTTGTGGTTATTTTATGCATTCGGTACAGGTATATACTTCAGGTTCTCTTTTACACTCGTATTGGAATTCACTTTGCCGATGAAGAGGATGAGATGGACGTAGAATTTCTTTACGATGCATATCTTGCATACAGTGACGAAAACATTAAAGAGGCTATCCAAGATGTCTGTGCCAGGCTAGAGACAATGGCGCCCCCTTACGTTGTCTGCTTTCGTCATCGTGACTTCCCAATTGGTAGCTCCAACGCATCGACTATTGTGGAATCGATTAACTCTAGCAAGAGAACGATCATATTTCTAAGTGAAAGTTTTCTTCGAAACGACTGGTGTGCTTTAGAATTTCAAGTTGCCCATGCGCAAACCCTTACAGGAAAACTGAACCGTTTAATTATAATATTAGTTGAAGATGTACCTAAGGACTTGCTGAGCGAAGATATCAAATTCCAAATGACTGTAAATCGATGCTTGCGCATGACATCCCGCCTATTTTGGGACCAACTTGTTTACGCTTTACCCAATAAGAAAAAACAACAACAACACCAGGATGAATTAGAGCTTATACCTAATACCGATCTTTAACAGAAAATACATGCATTTTGATTGTGTTATAAGTCTCAGACAGCGCACATCATGGTCAGTGCGCTTCTTTATTAACCCCATTTATCGGGGCATATTCAAACCATTCATCGACATTTCTCACTTTACACACCTGGGTTAAGAGAAGTAATTATGGTAGCGACATGACATTATGATTCCGAGTGGTAAATTCTCATCATGTTACTATGTTCTCAAAACTTGCCCAGCTGTTATTTTTTTAGACCTTTTAATTTTATAATGAACAGGTTTATTTTTAACTGCATTTTTGTTCTTCATTTTTTGTTATTTTTTTTTAATTTACAGCTTAAAATTGTCATTATAGTCCGAAAATTGCTATCGAAACAGGAATTTAAAGCAACACATTTTTGTTTTACCATTTTCTTCTCTAAATTGTGAAAAAAAATGCTCCAGGTTACTTGTTATCAATAGGGCCTCTATTGCACATTTTGTCATGTTTGAGGTTCAAGGGATAAAACAATCTATCCCCTCCTCTTTTTGGCTAAATTTGAGGAACAAGGGATAGTATACAAATATTGACTGCTTCGAGTGCTATGGTTAAAACTCCCGAGGTGATCCCCGGAGCGTTCTATTTTCCCGAGGCGCAGCCGAGGGAAAATGGAACGGTCCGGGGATCACCGAGGGAGTCGGAGTTTTAACCATAGCACGAGTAAAAGCAGTCAATATTTGTTTTATAACACCCCAACAGACTATTTATCATCCTCGTATACACGGAACGTTCGTACGCGCATTTCAGATACACAGATGCACAACTGATTGGGTTTGAGGTGGGTAAAAAATACGTCTGGGTACTGCGCGCGCCATTTAATAGTCGACTATTACATGGCAAACGACTATCACACGGCCGCCGGGTTTCTAGTAAAACTAAGACATATCATGTGACGCGCTCTAAACCAATGAAAAGGCAGAATTTTTGTAAGGGGTGTTATAAAAAATTATATCCCCTACTCTTTCCGGTAGGGTTCGAGGAACAAGGGCTAAAAAAAAATATATCCCCTTACTAAAATTATTACCACTCGAACCACAAATAAACTCTCTTTTTTTTTGGTCAGCTTTCCCAATATTGAAGTATAGGCACTACATTGTAAATAAAAAATGTGCGTATTTTCTTTGATATTATGATGCAATAATGTGCCACATTTTTTTGCTAACAAAAAGGTATAAATAAAAAGACTGTTACAAATATTTTTAAAAGTGCAACCGATTCTTACTTTGTTCTTCCAGCTATATTTTATGAAAAAAACCAGCATGATTTTAACATTTTGAAAAAACTTCAAGAAAAGTTGCTATATATTACCAAAAAAAGGGGAAAATGAAAGCTGTAGTTAAAAATGAAGCTGTTAATGTGGTAAATGTACTAAATGTTATATGAACCATAGAACAAGGACTTGGAAGTATCCAGCCAGGCAGAAAATGTTAAGTGAAGTGTGCGCATGTCATAATGGTCATGCACCTTTCAATGGCCTACCGGTACTGCAGCAAGTAGGCCGAACATTTTAGTTATTAACTCGTTCAAGTTTTAGCAAAACAAACAGGTGAAACCCTTTAAGTTCTATCCTCAGACAGGCCCGATTGACATGACCTATGACCCTTTAGGCAGTATGAATCATGGACTCGGAGGCTCCAGTTAGAAAACACTTTCTACATAGACTTGTGTATACAAAAGTACTGCGGTTTCACAGTGTAAAAACATAATAAACACAATAATTTAAACATTTTGGGTTTTTTTTTTTACCACACTATCTCTACAACGTCTGGAAAGTTTATTAGCTTTGAAACAAATATATCAGTATTTTCAAATGAGGTGTGCACGTTTTCCCAACGGTCTACACGCTGCAGAAACCAATGGCAGCCGCGTAGTATTAAGGGCAAGGTATCGCAGATTTTAGCTGACAATCTGACATGCCTGTCTTTTCGTGAAACCACATAATTAAATTAGGAACTATTAATATTTGAGCATTATTCTCAGAAGTTTCTTATCTGTTTCGTTTTTACAATAGTTGACAAAATTTAGCTTTATATGTTAGCTTTGATGTAGAACTAAGATTATTAAATTATTTATATTTGATCAGACACGCCACTTTAATCAGAAATTAACAGTAAGGTTGTTGAGGTACAATTATGGTGTTGGATTTTGTCAAAATGAGAAAGGATCCTATAGTAAATCACTCATGGGATCAGGTATATACGACGAAAATCACAGTCCAACAATTTGGGTCCTAAGGTACCAGATGGTGTTGGATTTTGTCATAATGAGAAAGGATCCCGGTAAATCACCCAAGTCGGTTCTTGTACGCTGCGACAGTTTAACATTAGCTGAAGAGCATCACATGTATATTCTTAAAACTTCCGAATAATTATCGATTAGAAGGCCTTTGAATTGTATAAACGCCAATTGAAATAATAAAATAAGCAAGGATTGAAAATTATTTTGTAAGTCTAAAAATTAAGATTGACCTTTAACCCGTTTAGCAATTTATTCCAGTAGAATCCTTCCGGTTAATTTTTAGTCGACAAAAGTCTCAGTCTCTGCTGATGTTGTATTAGATTTAGGTTGCTGCTTGTGTACAGTGGAGCCATACAGAGGCATTGATGACGTCACATCATTACAATCAGCTAAGACTTGGTATTTGTCTTTTGTCTTAGATGCCGTTCTTTGCAAGCGCTCGACGCTGTGATGGTAGCCGTAGAATACGTACAACACCATGCCTTTAACAAAGATATATAAACAGTAAACAAATAAATAGTACTCCAACCATCATAGAGATGACTAGAGCAGGCTAGTCGAAACGTCGAGACCAAACTGATCTTAGTGAGGGAAAGTGACGATACTAGAAGCCTCCCCAGATCCACAGAGAGCGCGGCAGTAGATTAAAAAAAAAAAAAACAGCTGAACAAAAAGAGCAAATCTCACTAAGGGATAGCCAAGAGAACACCCCCCCCCTCCCGCCCCTTGATCCACTTTATCTCTACCGCGGCAATAGCAGGACAATTTTTTTTCTCAGAACTCTACTCTACCCAGAGAAAAGGACACAACATTGTAATATCGCAAACCAAATCGTTACTCCACCACGCAATGCCTCTAAATTATTAATACAAACTTAAACAACTGAAACGTTAAAGCTGCAACCCTATGGGAGAAAACTGTTAGTTCTACAACCATTTTCTGATTGAAGTCAACTTGCATGTTATGGGTCCTTTTCGAAATCCCGGCTTGGGCTTGAGCTCTGGCTTTAGGCTACGTCTGACTGGTTGAAACTCCGTACCGAAAACACACGTTTTCAAAATAACTGACGAAGCCTAGGCCGGAGCCCTAGTATAGCCGAAGACGTGGTTTCGAGAAGGGCCTATCTTTTATAACTCACCTATTCCAACCCAAATTGCAAATCGTACCCAAGTGATTGGTTGAAGCATAACCATTAGTATGACATCACACAGTATACTCACAATCGGCAGGTACGGCACGAACGGCACCTATCGTAATGATACAACAGTAATACATTGTTTTGATTGGATGTCTTTGTAAAGTTGGACGTGCCATATAACAGTAACCACTGAATTAGAATCTCAATAAGATGATTGGACAGTATTTACTTTTACGATTGATATAATCCATTTCTATCTCTGTGAACGGGTGTTCAAGTGCTGTTGCAGATCAACTAATCACACACATTACTTTCCCTGAATTTCGTCCCAAACAACCTGCAGCTGTGCTAACTTACCCTGAACGTCTTGCCGTAATGACTTGCTTGATTGTGCATTGGTATAGGTAGAAATGTAACAACTGCCATGACGGCTAAGATAATGACCATGGTAACAGCCCACCATTCTCCCTTCTTGATGTTGTCTTGGGCTGCTACGGTAACCACTACGGCAGTAGTTTGGAAAACGACCGTCAAGAGCAGGCACACAGACACCACTCTGCCTGGGTGATTGTTATCCAGAAACTTAAGAAACTCAAACTGTTGCATCAGACGACCTTCCCTATTTAAAAACGCTTTGACTTCTTGATCTTGACTCATGACCTCACGAGACATTAGTTCCTCCTCCGGCTCTTCGTCATTCTCATCCAAGATAGATTCTACACTAATGTGACTGAACTCCTTATACGGTTGATATCGAAGGACTATCACAGCACCAGACACTATTCCATAGGCCATTAAAACACCAATAGACATGAATTCTACAAGTGAACTCAAATTAAAAATGCATGCCATTACTGCACACAATACACCAAATACAAATGTTGCCACAACTGGGACTTGCGTTCTTTTGGACACTTTAGCTAACGATACAAACAGCAGGCCATCATTTGCCATGGCGTAAACGGATCGAGGTATGGAAAAAAGAGAACCCAACAGAGAGGTTAACATGCCGAATAAGGCGCCTAAACCAACAATATACTTAGCCCATAACAGACCGTGTGTTGCAAAAGCATGGGCGAAGGACGAGTCGTCTGATATTTCACTATAGGGTACGATGATTGTAAGAGAGACAGATACTGCAATGTAACATAGACCCGCTAGTATCACTGATAACCCAGTAGCCCTCGGAACACTTTTTGTAGGATCAACTGCTTCTTCATTGGACAAAGATATCACATCAAAACCAGTAAAGGCAAAGAAACAGCTAGCAGCACCTGCAACTGCACCCGAAAATCCAAAAGGAAAGAAATTGTTCCAGTTATCAAAATCTCCAACGACTAATCCAGCAATAAAGACAAAAAGAACCACCCCTACGTTAATAGATGCCATGAAGTTGATGCATTTTGCTGATATATTGGCACCCAGAGACACTGGGATCAAGACCAGTACAACAAGAAGACCCGAGAAAAAGTCAGGAAATTCAGCTAAATATGGCACATCTAAAGGTTTGCCTCCAAATATGACATTCTTGGTGAAGTTACTTAACTTATACCCAATTAACTCATCAAAATATCCACTCCAAGATCGCGCAACTGCAGCTCCGCCCACAACATACTCAAGAATAAGATTCCAACCAATCAGGAAAGCCCAAAGTTCACCAATTGTGACGTAGGTATACGTATATGCAGATCCTGTAATTGGTACCCGTGAACCAAACTCTGCGTAACACATTGCAGCCATTATGGACACCACTGCAGCAATTAGGTAAGAGACGATAACTGCGGGACCAGCCGTTTCTTTTGCAACGACACCAGTTAGAACATACAGCCCAGTTCCCATCATTGATCCAATACCAAGTATGGTTAAGTCTAGCGTTGTTAAACATCTTCGAAAATGAGACTGGGCTGATGTGACGCCACAAGTTTTCGTCAGACCTAACGATTTGAAAACATCCCGCAACGGCGCCATCTTGACTCTTGTACGTCACAATAAATTTAGAACTATGCTGGCCGGTGATTGGCTGGTCACAGACGTTTTGGTTTTTAGATGATCGCAAATCTGAAAGAGTGTGGGGGGGGTGAGGAATGAAACTATTAAGTTAATGACAAATTTGATGCAGGAAACCAAAAAGGCAGAAGAAAAACACATTTGGAGGGCGTCGTGCATTTTTGCTAAAGCATGGGCGTACTCAGGGGCAACTTTGCAAAGGGGCAATTAAAAAGGTGAAGGGGGAGGGTACCCCTGCCCTACATCGGGTACGATATATCAAAAATAAGCAAGCTTTGGAGTACACTCCCCTGGTTCCGTCTTTATTTACAATGATAAGGATCTTATCTGTACGGATGCAGACAGCCATGCACACTTGTCTTAATACAGAGGTTTATGCAAACAATGCTTTTTTCAACTGAAAACGTTAACAGTTGTTTAAAATACATAACATTTATGACAAATCGCAGCTAGGATAAATTGTAGCGCTTCTGCTGACAAGCTTTCGCTACAAACTTGAATTTTATAGCGACCCACTTTTGGTACATCCCATAAGGTAGTTTGCGATACGTTGTTGTGGGATGCACGTTAACTCAGCCCGGTGTTTTTGCCATGACTGGTATGTACCAGATTGCTCCGTAGTAGGCCTACTTTGTTTTTAATAAATTGATATAAACAGGGTTTCACAAGTCAAACATTGCATACCTATCAAAGTACTTTTAAAGCTGTCTAGCAGAGACCTGATAATAACTATTGCTACTAGTAGTAGTACAGTACTTATACCGCCGTCCCATATGGAACTATGTTACTTTACAACTTAAGTTACACTTACGTCGTCTTATATAACATTTTTACATTCCATTACTGCATGATGGATAACATAAACTGAACAGTTTAAATAATTATCAAAAGCTTAATAAACTCATGATATACTGACCCACAAAACGGCAAGTTGATGTGGATTGATGCTCTGCCGTCAACAAATCAATATGGATACTCCGAATACGCATCAGTGACCCAAGTGCGCATGTGTACAACCCTTCAGTTTGTGAGATTAGCATACCTAATACTAAATCATCAATCAGCCCGGGTACCAGCACAAAGATAGTTTCGCTAATAACACATTGAATAATAGCAAAGCCTATACTTCTACTATATTTTGTTGGTGCGTGTCCCCGGACAAAACTATTATTACCGGTATAGTAGGTATACTTGCTCTTCGTTTGCTATCTGAACTGCATCGTGAATTCAACAAACCCCTCTGCGCAACTTACGTTGATCTGACCTCGTGTCGACTCGGTCGACTCGGTCGACAGGAACGCCCTCTGGAAAGCTCTCCGGGGAAATGGGGTTCCTGAACATCTTCATAACCTCATTAAAGATCTTCACACTAATACCGCTGCGAAGATCTGCCAAAGGAAACAGCTCATCATCAAGTTTTCTCACAAGATCAGGGGTAAGACAGGGATGTTTGTTTGTTTGTTTGTTGGGGTGTTGGGGTGTTTGTTTGTTTGTTTGTTTGTTTAGTTTAGTTTAGTTTATTTCCATTCATACATTCATGCAATGATTGGTGACTCCAAACTATATCAATACATGGTTATGAAACACCATACAAATATATATATAATAACAGTATGAATGGGGGTGTCATCCTGATAAGAACTGGCCTTCTGTGGTAGGAGCACCCGAGACTAGTATCAAAAATATAGTATTATGTAGTTATTTTCAACATGGAAAAAGAACATAATGGTCCAGTGGAATCAATATAAAAGCACTATCAAATAATACTATCAACCATAGGTTTCTTCGTAAAATAAATCAAATTACTGTCTCGCTGATTGTAGACAGGAATAACAATAAAGTTTCCTACACACAAAATACTCAATTCTCATAAAACTCCTTGAGATGTTACACACAAACTGTTCTAGAGGAATTAACAAAATCATTTCTCTCCCTTACAATATTATTGTAAGGGAGAGAATTAACAATTTCTGGTAAATGTTGTTGATAGTTAGCGGATGAAGTATTTACTCTACAGGCACCAGCTGAAATTAATAAGATTTTGTTGTCTAGTGGAGTAGGAATGGATATTTTCATTTAAGGGAAAAAATGCCCGGTTGCTTAAATAAAAAGGAAGTAACTTATTAAAATAATCATAATAATGAGTAACAATTTGAACATTGTAAAGATCCTCAAACATAATAATTTTTTATTTGTTACAAAGTGGGGTTGTGTGAGTGTTATAATTGGCCTGACAGGCATTCCTAATACACTTTTTCTGTAATGTAATAAGTCTTGCAAATAAAGAAGGATAAATCTTAATCACACCTGTCCACCCCATGCTAAAAAAAAACATAATTTAAATAAGAGTTAACCAGAGTGTTATAGAGGGCCAAGCTGGCTTTGGTTCTCAGAGGGTTCTTAGTTTTATTAATGATGTAATTAGCTTTAGAAACTTTATTACAAACTGAAGCAATCTGCTATTTCCATAACATGTTTTTGTCCGTTTCAAGACCCAAGGACCTAGTACAAGAAACCTTATTCAGAGAAGTGTTTTCCAGGTATACAGAAATATCAGACAAGTGCAGTTCCCTCTGCTTGGACGAATAGCAAGTATAATAAGTTTTTCCTGGGTGAACCTTCAACGTATTGGCTCTAAACCAATCTTGCAGAATCAATAACTCCTTATTAACGTCATCAGCCAGTTATGTCTCTACCTAGTTATGTCTCTACCAGATGCAACAAGAGTGGTGTCATCAGCAAATAAAACAGGTTTTCAGAACGAACAGCACAATGGTAAGTCAATTACATAAATAAGGAATAACAAAGGTCCTAGGGTGGACCCTTGTGGGACTCCCCAAAAAAATTAAGAAAGTAGTTGATTTAACTCCATTCATAACAACATACTGCCTACGATTGTTAAGATAACTAGCAAACCATTCAAGTGGAATACCCCGAATTCCATAGTGCTGCAACTTAATAAGAAGTAAATCATGACTGACTGTATCAAATGTTTTCTTTATATCTTTTTCAGCAGAGACCCCGCAAAGCTGCATAAGATGCCTTGCCGTTGTATCGTGGTCTATCTCTGGGCTGGAGTTTGGTGGATTTAAGAAAACCAAGTTATATTGCATGCTTCGGGCTTCCATGATTAGTAATTGCTGCTTGTAGTTACTCTCTACTGACTTGAGGTTGTCCTCCACTGATGGAATGACCTTCTCCAATGTGATTATTTTATCAAAAGCATGTTGCACTTCAGCCAGAGCAACTCGGTTTTCTTCAAGGGCATGACGTATCTCAGCTACATCCTTCTTGGAAGCCATTACTAAAACAAACGCAGGTAAAAACCTACTAAATGGAGGAGAACAATGGGCAGACTAGAGCTACTTGCGTGCCGTAGGCTATCTCATGCGTCACGACGGTGAATGGGGCATGTACACATATACGTGCTATACTGCATGCTAGGCTCTCGAGAAATTGGTCAGGTAAAACATGAATTTTCTAAGTAACAGGGAAAAAAAATCAGCTACTTAGTCATTCAAATGATCCATGATATATCAGCAATCTCACTATGGAGTTGTTATAGTAATGTGCCAATGCTGGGTAACGGCACCAGAAACCTCCACCGATGGAGCCCAACGCAAAACACGTCTTCACACGCTTTACCATCAGAACACGCCAAGGGACGTATCCTGGCCCCATCTCTCTTTGCTGTGCCATGGATTGGATCCTCGACCCGGCACTGGTAAACACAGGAATCTCCATTGGGGAGTTCAACTTCTCCCACCTCACCTGTATGCAGATGATGTTACTCTGATTGACCACACTACCAACTCCATTAGCAACACTCTCGACTTGCTCCGACAAGAGGCATCCCTTGGCCTCAAGATCTCCTGGCAGATGACCAAACTTAAAGACCTACCCGGGAAAGACACAACTAAAAATATAGTCCTGCATGGTCACTCCATCGAAGCTGTCGATGACTTCATCTACCTTGGCAGCAAGATCTCTAACACCGGGAGGAGTGAGCCAGACACTCTCCAGGAGGCTTAGTCTTGCCTCTTCAGCCATGAACAGCCTACATAGAGTTTTGAAACTGAGGAGTCTCAAACCCGCTACAAAACTAGCAATATACAGGACCTGCATCATGCCAGTTCTTCTGTACGTTTCTGACACATGGACACTCCTCCAGACCAACCGGAGAAGGCTCGAGGCCTTCTGACAACGATGCTAAAGGACCATACCGGGCATCTATTGGTACGACCACATCACAAACGCAGAGATCGCCCAAAGAACCAAGCTCGCCACCATTGACCACCTAGTTCATCACCGCAGAGATGCTCTTTTCGGCCACACCGCCCGCCTTGACGACAACACCCCGGCAAAGAAGGCATTAAACATGGCCATAAACTGCCGAGGCAAAATCCCCCCGGCACCTGGATGCAAGGGCGTCGATCACTACTGAAAAATAGGGTGGGGGGGACGGGCGAGCAAGTCTTGAAAAAATACATCTTACATAATAGGCCCAAAATACCATTCTGCGTGCGGTCCATCAGAAAAAAAAGATGAAAATGAAAAAAACAGTTCACCGTTTGTTCGCTATTCTTTTATTTGAACACAAAATGTAATGAATGATTTAAATAAAGAAAATTGTGTATATTTTTATATGTTGTTGCATATTTCTAATGAACAGTCAATCAAAAAGTGTGGGGGGGGGACATCTGATATGCTGTCCCCTCCAGTCTAAAAAGTGAGAGGGACATGTCCCCCCCCCCCCCGTCCCCCACCCATCGACGCCCTTGCCTGGATGGTCAAGATCTAGAGGCCGCCCGATGACATTTTGGATCGAGCAACTGGGTCCACCTAGCAAGGTTGAAAGACGCTGGAACCTAGCTACTTTTCGTGGACTTAGGAGATCAGCGCGACGGACCCCATCTATAGGTAATATTGAACGCTTGAATGTTCAAAGATCACGTAACTTACATGGCATAGAAATGGCTACTTTGGCAAACCTTTTCTTTCTCTTCTGCTGAAATGCTAGTTGAGAAAAATAATGGTCAAACAATTACTTTTTGTTTCGCCAGTCCAAAAAATGACCGATTGAGCTTAAAATTTCACATGTTTGTTACTACACGGGCTTGACATTGAGCAATGTTGGCCGCGTGCTTTACCGGTAGTGTTAATTGGACTAAACAAGAACAAGACGGCCGTGAATTGATGAGATCATGGCGCAATTTCATGGCTCTGATTACCGCCAAAATCTGCGCTTACGATCACCACTCAACATGTACATAAAAAAAAAACATGCGAAAGTTTAAGCTCAATCAGTCATCAGAGTCAAGAGTAAATCCCCCAAAAAAGGAAAAAAAGAGGGAAAAAAATAAACAAACAAACAAACAAGCAAACACCCCAACAAACAAATACCCCAAACAAAATTGATGGCTTGATGACAAGTAAGTTCCTGCCCTTTGTTTCAGAAATATCAGCCAATTAAAGCCGGCATAGGGACAATTAGCCACTATGCCTCATTTTTAGAGGTGTAATTATTGTACATCAGCGGTTGCGTTGCATCGTGCCGCCGTTGTTCCGGTTGAAAACACAACTCATGCAGGGAAAACACAGTCAGTCCATCGCAGAGACAGACCGAAGTCTGACTCCAATAAAACAAAATGCAAAGAAACCTCAAACGTTTGCAGAAAAAAACGTGATGGTTTGATATTAAGTAAGTTCTTGCCCTTTGTTTCAGAAAAAGCAGCCAATTTAAGCAGGCAAAGTGGCTAAATTGTCCATATTATTCGACCTTCATTTTTAGAGGTGTAATTATTGGCGCATTGGGCCGAATTCATAAAAAGTAGCAATTGCTTTTTCTAGGCTTTTGCTTTCATCTTCATACATACAAATAAGCAGTTGCTAGCAAGCAAAAGTTTCTAGTTTTAAGCAAAAGCAAAAGCTTGTTTCTTGCAAGTAATTGCCACCTTGATTAGCAATTGCCTAAATACGTATACATAAGAACAACCATTTGCTAGTGTTATTCAGCAATTGCTTGCAGTGTTACAAGATCCCTACATGGTAGCTTGACCTCTCACTTGTTCGTGATTTACAAACAATTTACAGAGAAGATTCCATCATGTTTATGCCCGTTAGAGATGACCGGGCTCGGCCTAAGGTGTACAAACCAAGAATTAATCGAGAAGAAATCTCCAATCCAACATATCGTAAATTGTTTCGTTTCGACAAACAAAATGTGGAATGGCTGGCGCAAACATGTTGGCAACCTTCTTCAATATTTGTTTGTCATCCAAGTTTTTCCCAGTGTTTGTAGCAGTTGTTGCTTTGGCATCCTGAAGTGCCTTCCATTTCTTTTCCTTGCTACTCGGTAGTTAAGATTTGTCTAATAGCACAGGATGTTTTTGTATGAATTTGACCAAAACTGCACTCATTTGTTGATCACATTTGACAACAGTTTTATCATCACTCTGTGCAGCCATTTTGAAAATTGTGTGGGAAAAGCAAACCTGCTTTTATTAAAAAGCTCCACATTAACGCATGCCTCATCGCACATGAAAAGCGCTTTATTAAGAACCTACAAGCAATTGCTGGGCTAGCTTGAGAAAAAGCAATTAGTCAAAGTAAAAGGTTATTTATACATTTGTAAGCAATTGCTTTTGCTTCAGCTTCTGCTTGATGAACTTTTGCTTTTGCTCAGTGCCTGTGCTCATAAGCAATTCCTAGTTTTTATGAATTCAGCCCATTGTAGGCCTATGTAAATGATGGTGATCGCAAAGCACTTTCGTTGGTAAGCAGAGCCATGCCATTGAGCCCTGGCGACTTATCCAGAGTCTCCGAACTACCTGACCTATATAGTTATGTGATACATGGCAACTTTACCTGCGAGCGTTTAGATAAATCAGAGGAAATGTTTCCTATATTTTTAAGGACCACTACCGGCCATTACCGACCAATATTAGCCAAGATTTGCATGGCTCTCCATATTAGTCACGCGTCAAGAAATCAATTTTGATCCATTTATCTGAGAGTCTCCCCCAAAATGCAGTTACACTCTAAGAACATCCGGGTCAGGGGACCCAGTTCCCGTGGGGCATGACCCATTTATGGGTCACTATGATCCGGAGTGTGTGTCAAAATGACGAAGAAATTTTGTTAAATACCTTTTTTCAACCATCTTTTTCGGGTCATCCTGACCTCAAACTGGGTCAGGCCGTCTGGGACCCGGGATCCGGGTCAATTCTGACCTGGGTCAATTCTGACCTGGGTCATATCTGAACTGGGTCAATTCTGACCCGGGCCAATTCTGACCCGGGCCAATTCTGACTTGGGTCAATTCTGACCTGGGTCAATTCTGCCCTAGGTCAATTCTGACCCGGGCCAATTCTGACCTGGGTCAATTCTGACCTAGGAGTTTTGAGAGTGTAGTGGAAGCATTCAGATTTCTTCTTTCAAATGACTGTTCTTTAGTGACAGGAAACAGCGAATTAAGAGTTGTTCGTGTTTAGACACAGATTTTGTGGACGTTCATATTATAAGACTTATTCGTTTGTGGTAATCATAACATTTTGTGTAGTGTGACTTTTGTGATCGTCAAGTAACATTTCTCCAACTCTGACAGCATATCAGATGAAATTATTTCTCAGGAGGATTGTGACATGTGAGTTTTTAAATGGTGTGTTCTTTGAATACTATAGAATGGGAATTCAGTAATTAACACCCTCCCCCACTGCCCCACCATCAAAAAAGGGCTTTTCACCAGGTTCTTCCATGGGTTGGTGCAGAAAGTTTTCTGACTCAATGTCCCTTCTGTACACACCTTCACTAGCTTCTCAAGCTTTGCTGCAGCTTCTCACCCCTTCACTGTGTTCAAAAGGTAAATACTGTGAGATATCCAAAATGCCACCCCCGTATTTCTGCACTTTGGAACTCCCTATGTAGCTTGTTTTCCTACCATCTTTCAATCTTTTCCAGTTCAAATTAAACAAATCCCTTCTCTCCCGTTTTAAAAGTGTTTTCATTTTCCGTGTAGCCTTCGCCATGAATGGCGTTTTGGCATTGCATTGTGTTGGGCGATTTTTCAAAAGAACACATTTCTCACAGTATTTTATGCTGTGAGCCTACATCATTAAATTTCTGAAGAGAAAGATCATTCCAGGGCTACATTTCCTACTTCTGCTTTATGCACAGAAAGTAGCTAAGCACAACAAAATTATGCTTACCAGAATAAGGTAACCAGCCATAATACCATTCCACATTTACAATATGTGACTGGTATCCTGCTTATTATTGCTTAACAGAAAACTGTTAACACTCAATGACACTATCGCTCACTTATTGAGTAACAGTTTTTTATTAAAAAGTCGGTACTCCGCCATTTTTTTTTCTTCAAAAAATCAAAAAAAATCTTAGTTCTACAACTGCACCTAGCCAAATAGCATGCCAAATGTCTTATCACTATCCGGGGTTTGTTTTTCACTAACACAATCCAACAATGACCCGCTCTCCAAGAATTCCCATAGGAATTGTACAGCAATTACTTAGCCTTGCTAAGTTGTATAAACAAAGCGTTTTATTCAAAGAAATGGTTGATTTAGCAGAAAGAGACATGTGGGCTCAAAAAAAAAACAAATTTTGCTTGAATTGATTTATTTAGTCATAAGGGTCTATATACAATGCTTTGGGTGATTTGGTTCCTCACAGAAATGTATTACACGCTTAAATCGAACCGTTTCACAAAAAGTAAGGCAGGGTGAAATGTTTTTTTTTTATGGTGTCACACAGAGCAATATTTTTATGTTTAGGCAGCTCTATAAAATTGGGGCCCAATGCGCCAAAACTTAGTTTTGGCGTCATTTTCATGGTAGTTGATTATTTCAAGGTTTTGATGACTGCTTGCTGGAGGAAGACAAAAGATTGGCCTATTTAATTAAGAAATACCAAGTCATTATATAGTTTTCATGATACGGTTGCAGGTGGTAGATAGTTTCTTCATTTTTGTCTGAAGAGTTGCTTTTAACTAGAGAGTAGAGACGGCTTCTGGATTTTTGAATGTTTTATTACTGTCACACCACATTGTTACTCACGACCATACTTCTATTGCATCAGGAATAAAGAATATTTAGGTTACATTTTTACAGTGTTATATTAAGGACAACACGACGGTTTGCTCAGTACTTTCCGAGTCCTATAGGGGTAAACATCCACGCACCACTCGGTGCCACAGTCCAACCCTTGCTCGGCATGCTCTGGCTGTTAATTTGTCATGGGTTCGACTCCCACCAGAGTAGTATGGAGAGTAATATTCGATAAAGGACTATAAATGCACTGTTTATTTTTGTTGTATATACATATATATTTTGTGTTTTACATTAAAAAAAACACACCCCATGTTCGTACTGTACTGTCGTTTCACTGTAAGCCACGGCCACATGCCTTAAGTGATTATGCCAGAACTCTAGTAAACGTGCCTAATATAATAATTTACAAATAAATCAACGAAATGAAGATAGTGTGCTAGGCGAGCTCTCCCCCTTTTTTCCCCCGACTTATTCGGACGGGTTCCAGAGACACAGATTAAATTTCGTACTAAATTACACATTTATAATTAACGCAAATGTTAAAATCATCCCCTCTTACTTATAACACGGATCTACGCCAGTGATTACTACTGCATACAAAGAGCGTGTCATTAATAATTACTATTTATGGTGGTGATTTATTGATATTATGATTATTTTTATGTTCTATAATGACTTCTTTATTGTTGTCACGATTTGGGGTTTTTAAAAATCAAACTATCTTTAAATTATTTGGGTTAACCATCTCAATGTCGTATTTGTTTTAGGGAGAAGCATTAAAACCAGATCAAATGAATCAAGAGTTAACATAATACTAGCATGTTGGGACTTTTCAGACAAATGCGGGCGTTCCATCAGGTCCTTTTCTATTTTTCTCGTCGCTGAGAACAATAGAATGCCTGTATTACCACTTTAAGTTAAGACTCCCGCTATCGTCTCACACTATGAACGTTTTTATTGCAAAACCACCGTGAAATCTCAGTGAAGTGCAGGTTTTGGCTGAAATTCAAGAAATTATTTCTCTGTCACCACGCTTTATTAAGGGAATTGCAATTCCCTTAAACCACCTTAAAAATAAAATCTCTGGAGCAACTTGCCTCAGTGAATTAACAATTTGATAAATATACACAAAATGAAATCTGGAAAATTAAGAGAAAATGAAGAAATAGTGCTCGACCTCCAACATCCGGCACGAGGTGCCAAATTGCGATTTTACGCCGACTGTGTTGCGTGAACTGTGTCGACTGCACTAACAACTAACAGGTTATCATTTATTTCACATCGAAATCTACTTTGCGCAAAAACAGACATTGTGTCTCAAGGATTTTACGTGATGTTGCCTGGCAGTCGCCAGGACAACGACGTACTATTTTCGCACGGTGTGGGTGCTGTACTGTAGCAGCTTGCTCTAGTTTGTATTCGTGTACGTCAAGGATCACGACGATCGCCTTTTTATTGCATGTTCGTTATAGTCAAACGTGAAGCTGATTTGCGAAACTGTTTACAATTGAAAATTTGTAAGTTTAGCTTCCCATTTAATTTGTAAACCATGTTCCATAGGAGAAATTTATGAAAACATCACAGTACAAGTTTTTTTTTCTTTCAAATATAACTGCAACAATACACACGCTGTAGCTGCTATTTGCGGCGCCCGGAACTCCAGATTCCTGCAAAAGCTCGTACGCTCTCGAGGTCGACTTACAGTACATTTTGTTGCTAACAAAAGTTTATACAATAAAAGACTGTAAAAAAAACCGCAACAATTTCCTACTTTGTTCTTGCAGCAATATTTTTAAAATAGAAACAGCATGGTTTTTAACATGTTGAATAAAACTTCAAGAAGCGTTGGTACAGATTACAAAAATAACCAAGTGAAAATTGAAAACTTGTAGGAAAAAGTGAAACCTATAACATTTTGCAGTGCTTAAAAGGTGTACAATGGTAATATTGAACATATAAAATATCACAGACTTACACATAACTTACATGTTATAAAGATTGTTGTGGTGAACATTTTTCTTCAAAATATTATTCAGCATAAATGCTACAGGTTTTGAAAAACGAGTAAAACAATATTTTCACTACCGGTATTTTTCAGTGACACTGATGACAAATTGAGCAGGTTCCTTGTTTCATAAAAACTTGTGGTTACACAAAGTGCGAATACTTGTGTGTGACAGTTACAAATGTTGGCCGCAGGCTTATATAAATATTGGGACAAAATTGGTACCAATCATATTGAGCTTTACGTGTGCACAATTCTGGGTGGTTTTTTTTTCTAAATACTTTAGTTTGACACAGTTTATGGCTATACACTATATCATTTTTGGGGGAAAGTAAAATTGAGCCATTAAATATATGAAAGTAGTTTAAATTTTTTTTTAATAAACAAAGAAAACTCACTAAAAAAACCCGGACCTCCGTTCCCGGTATACTTGTAAACAATTACGAATTTTGCCTATTATGGCTTTCGCTCTGTAATGGTCGCAAAAATGAGTCCCTGATTGGCTAACGGGTTTCTCATCTTCAATGTTAATTTTAACAAATTCTTTGTACTTCTTTTTTATTTTCAAGAATGTCGTAATAATAAAACAAATTAAAAGAAGATTTTATTTAAGATTTGAGAAACAAGTGCAGTCTTTCGTTCAAGATGTTTTTTTCCTACTCGATACACGCAAGACTTGCACAGGCTAATAGACCTTTCTATTGCAACGTCACAGCCCGAATTTTTGCCAACCAAGGTTGGAAAACTACGGGAAGCCATAAATGCAAAGCAAAAACAGATAGCCACAGGTTGTAACAATGTTACACACACACACACAACACTGTTTTGAATTTGTTGGAAACCAATCATGTGATGTACTTCTTTTAAATTGAAAGTTTGCAGAAATATTGAATTTTGTCACAACATCTGTTAACACATTGATTGTTTTGCTAACATTCGGCCGTCCATGCCGCCAACGCGCGGTCTGTTTTTCTACAAAAGAACGGGCTATAGCGACATGGTTCGAGAAAAGCGGTCTGGCCACAGCATCAGCCCAAGCTGACATATCGGACTCGCCCTTAGGAACCCCAAAGTTCTAATACACGCAAGACTTGCAAATAAGAGATCGGCGTCCAACTTCGCGCGAAATTCTGCGCTTGAAGTGCCATGTAAAGCACACAATTCATGGGCCGTAAGCGCAGAATTCCGCGGTAAGCAGATCCATGAAATTGGGAATAAATCAATATAAAAATAATATGTACTGAAACCCTCAACTCACTTTAACATAACTTTGTACTAGTGATGTACAGCGCGTGTTGTGAGGTGCATTTAAAATGACAATTAGCAGTGTTCTGCACAATGTTGGTATTGTGTGACGTTTTCCACTACGACGATGCCCACTATACACAAACCGGCTCTTAGAAGCCAATAACAAATTAAATAACCCATTTGTCTCTGAAGAGAATTCATAGGCCCTAATGTAAAATAATGAGCCGGTCAAATAGCTTCGATGAATGGCGTTTTGGCCAACGTTACTGTCAAGCAATAAAATGCTGAAAAGCTAAGGTCAAAGAATTTACTATTTCGTTTCGTTTTACTCTGTTACTAATACCGGTAATTGTTTCAAAACATGCAGACTCGAGCTCCTGCCAAATTGCTCGCTCGCAATATTTGTTGATCTCTCATCTGTTTTGACAAACCACGCGCGGTAAATAATTATGCACATCTTTATAATGATCATAAGTGACAAATCAACCAATAAAGCCTGCATTGGCTTTTCATCAAATAGTGTAACCTCGGTTATTTGTAGTAAAAATGTATCAATCATTTTATAATACACGGCGAATTTTCATGCTACAATTTTTCACTGTGTTCATACCATTCTTCCAAAGGTACAGGACTATTCCGTCCGCAGCTTCCCTTGGTCCGTCATAATACACACCGTTTAAATTAGCATAAAAGCACTTGGCATACCACCAGCCTCCTTTGCGTGCTTGGGCACAGTTTCCACTGGTTTCGATGTCATTGTCCCTGTCCTTTGTGCTGAATAACATATCATCGTACTGTTGATCAAATATAAGTAAAGATTTGTTGGTGTACCTGACCTGCTACTGGTTTGTTCATCGTGATTGAGCGTAAAGTTATCTCCGTAGACTCGAAAAACACCGTACTCTGACCAAACTTGTTCCCCGTCCCAGTCCTCTAATTCAGCGCGGAACTGCCATGTCCCTTCCGACTCGGTCAAGGCGCGTAGGTTATCGTTTCCGAGCCAAAACTCACCTGCCAAGTTGCCAAAACCTGCCCGGTAGTCCGCCCAGTCCCGGTAGAAGTCAACGCTCCAATCTAGGCACCTTTGAATGACGATCCATCCGCCTCCAGTGGTTGTCAAGTAACAGTAGACCCTGAGACCCTCCGGGAACCCACTGGGAAAGATGGTGTAGATACCGCTCTCAAAACCTGCATCAAGGAGCTCGTTACAACCGAACAGGGAGGAGTGAGGGGTGTTGACATCATCGTCATAGTATACCTTGCCATACTCGTCGACAAAGTTATCAGGATATTGGTCTTTGGTGGCATTATTCAGCTCACATCGTTGATCTTTCAGACGGTAGTTCACTGATTTGCATTCATGTTCAGAGTGACAGTAACTTACACAGAGCACAGCTGAACTGAACTTCTTCACTAAGAAATTGTCACTCTCGAGGGACCGATGGTTAGCTGCGAAAAAAGTACGGTCGAGATTGGCTTGGGAGCCGTTCAGTGAAACCAGTCCAAGAAGTAAAGTCAGACAGATTTTAAATTTCCATCTTTCAAGGTGGATGAGAACGTTGGTTATTTTCTCCATCCTTGGGAGATGAGGAATCTTGTGTGTGTTGTTTTCGATGCACTCATCATAAACCAGTGTGACTGAAATTATCCGTTGTCGCTGCAAGAGTGCCGCCGTTGCGCGACTAAACAGGAATACGACTCACGACTGTGTACGCCCTTAACACATTTGGACCAATAACAGATCGAGCTTTGACTTACGTCATAATTTTGCAATACGGTGCATTGATTCTAGACCGAGTTTAGGTGGGTGACTTGAGCGAGTCGACTAGACTATACCATAGTCGATCTAGATGTCACTCGAATGTTCATTTTGGAACTTTTTTGTAATCACACGCACAGTTAATTTTAACAAAATTTCCTAACCTAGACTAGAGGTTTTACGATATGGTAGGTTTTTTTCCTATAAAATATGCCAATCAATATGATAATTATTATTATTGCCTTGGCAAGTCATTTTTTTATGTACAGGATTTTAGCAAAAATATTATAACGCCAAAATGTTTTGGTTTTTTGTATGTTTGTAACGTCACCTTGTTGCCAAACTTGGACGAGTCAATCGACTAGATGCGTTTGAGTGAAACACAGACCACGCATGCGTAATTTAAATTGCAAATCGGCTAAAGATTAGTACCTGAACTTGCTCATACGTGTATAATGCGCGATGTTCTAAATACATTTAACGAGTAAATAACACAATACAAACAACTAACATTAAAAAAACCTCTGAGGTTATTCAAATTGGGGAAAGAAAATTTTTTGAAGTGAAAATCAAGGTTTTTGCGCTAGTTTTCTAAACAGAGGAGGTCTAATTTTAGAGTAACTCAGCAAAAACAAGTTTGACATTTTCAATTTTTCATTTCAGTTTTGTTTTCTAGTTTTCAGTTTTGAAATTAAATTTTCAACCAACATGTAAAATGAGCACCCGATGAGCTGGTTTTAGTTCAAATACCAAAAGTTAATGGTTTAATCTTTGCTAGGGTTTTCGTGCATGTAAAACAAAAAATAATACAACTTGTTTTGGCTGCCATGATCAAGTGCAGCAATGGTGATTTGTGTCGCGAGTAGCAATTTAACATTAACATTATTTTGATCGTCAAATTGACATGGAATCTGGTGTGGCAGTGAGGATTTTGTCCCCCGGAGATTTTTTCCCCCATAATAGTGAATAATTGTGTAGCAATTTCGTCTGATAGCGCCCTCTTTTGACTCAACTTTCTTCAGCCCATGGTAGTTTCCCGTACGGGGGTACACACAACGTGGGGCAAAATCGCCATTGACACCGGCAGTGTGTATCTTTAATATCATACCACCTCTTTGAAACATATTGTTTGAAATACCGATACTTAAAGTTTCTGTTCGCATTTATTTTGAGTAAGTCCCGTATAAGGCTCTTGTCTTGCCATTTAGCATTCCTTTACGAGATAATCTGACGTGAGTATAAAACAAATACATCTCGACCGGGTGTAAATGAAAACTGAAAAACGGTTTTAAAAACATTGAAGTCGTTCTCCGTGCCCCCCCCCCCCCCCCACGTTGCGCCACCGTGATTTATTTTGATCAGCACCCCACGGCCAAGAAAATCTCGCATTTGCAAGAAGTTCTGGAGAACTCATGAATAATTCATACAGTGGTCGTGACGTATTACTAGGGACATGATTTTGTTGAAACCCTCAAGACCCACTCGTAGCGTTTACCTACTGGCGCGCTCGTAGTATACGCCCACGGGTAGGTACGTCACTTATTTCCGGCCCTGTACGTTATCGTTGATTACAAATTGCAGTTCTACGAGCCTTTGGTAGAAACAATGAAATAAAACTGCCAACAGTGGGGAAAAAATCTAACATTTCAAATAAAAGCACGCGCTGATCAAATCTTGAAATGCCAATGACCACGGACGTGAATCCAATTAGTTTTCGCTCGTCCCCGTCGCCTTCAAGACCGTTGGGGCCGAGCTAGACTGGTCTCCTGTCTTTATCCGATCCGCAAGGATAAAGACAGGCACTGGTTTTACAGACCCAATGATTTCATTGGATACAACGATTTCATTGGATAAACGTGCTGTGACGTAAGCTTTCCCATATGTGTGTTATGATTGGTCGAGGTTTCGAGGTGATGTAGTTTGTCAGCTTGCACTTTCGATCGTCTGCTGCATGCAACTAGCGTCATGTAGTGTTGTTTTATTTACTATGTATCGTGAACATGTACGTGTGAATTGACTGCGAGTCTCCGTGTGAAATGAATTTTTATTTTATCTGTCTAGTAATTTGTAATTCCAAATCAAGGATGTCATAATTGATGGCGCGCAGTACCAGCAGATGTTTTTAAGTGGTAGGGCGGTGAGGCTCTGTGTAAAGAATCCTATACTGCTGAGAGTTCGAATTAAACATAATTATTTCAGTTAAAACCAGCTAAAGACAATAGGTAGGAAAATCAATAACCGGCCTCCTGTAGGGTCATAGATTGGTATATACTCAAAAAATAAATGACCATAAAAACTTACTTGGTGAGAAGCACTGCAGCTGTTGATAGTTTTAACTGTTTTGAGAAAGGATTCCCTTCGAAGTAATGGTTTGGAAAATTTGTCACCCCAAAACATTTTGAGCCCGATGAGACCGATTCATGCATGAATGTTTTCTCAGCATTCTGAGGGTTGGTGTTCGTTTTCTCGGTATTCTGAGGGCCAGAGATGCGGTTGGTACCCGCTAAACATGGATAGATTTGACATTCGTGTGAAAATATTGTGAATTTGTTTTTACACTTTGGTTCAGCTGAAACATGCACATATGACTTTTTTGTATCTCTCTTATGATTTTTGCCTATAAATTTGCATTTCGTCTGCAAAAACCAATCTATGACCATAGCTTTAAATTAAGTTTTTAAAAGTAACATTTGTGAAAAAAAAAAGTAAAACCGAAATGTCAAAAAAAAAGAGAGTTAATTAGCCTTTCGAGGTTGAGTGTGGAAGTCTCTGCAGACGAAGTCTTAAACAAAATTTTCATGAAGAGGTATCGTTTCTACCATTAAAGAAAAACAAATCAAATCTTTAAAAAAGATTTGATCAAACTGACAGTTGTTTATTTCAATCAGAAGCGCAAACGTTAGCGGTTGCGTTGCATCGTGCCGCCGTTGTTCCAGTTCAAAACACAACTCATGCAGGGAAAACACAGTCAGTCCATCGCAGAGGCAGATCGAAGACTGACTCCAATATCAAAACAAACAAACAAACAAACAAACAAACAAACACCCCAACAAACAAACAAACAAACAAACAAACAAACAAACAAACACCCCAACACCCCAACACCCCAACACCCCAACACCCCAACAAACAAACAAACACCCCAACAAACAAACAAACACCCCAACACCCCAACAAACAGACAAACAAACACCCCAACACCCCAACAAACAAACAAACAAACAAACACCAACACCCCAACAAACAAACACCAACACCCCAACAAACAAACAAACAAACAAACACCCCAACACCCCAACAAACAAACAAACAAACAAACAAACAATCACCCCATCAGACAGACAGACAGACAGACATCTTTAGGAGAGCTACATTGTGGGCTTTCCACAGGTGTTGTCTATGATCCCTTTTCTTTAATCTTTCCTGTTAAAAACATTGTGGGCACAGCCCCACAATGTAAAAAAAGCCCACAACTACACATCCTACCTAAAACTCACCCACAATGTATCTCCCGTCCGCCCAGCCCAACAGACAGACAGACAAACCAATATAGCATTTAGACAACAGTATGAGTCAACTGGAATTGTTCCCACCGTAGCCATTTTTTACTGTGTTTTGTGCATTCTGTGCACATTGATGTTTTCATGCAGTGTTGTTGTGCTTTAATATACCAATTGCACATACGTTCGGGCGTTATTAATTAACCCTATCAGGACCCGAGGGCACAACGTGCACCAAAAACTAGCGGCAATTTTGGTTTCTAAGTATAGAAAACTTTAAAATACCAAATGGGATAAACATACGATTAGTCTAGCTTCGCAGAGTTTTATAGTTTTTGAAAGAATAGTATGGGAACTATTGGATACTGTAAGTTTTGACTTAAAGTGTTACTAGAGCGATTTGTGCTGCGGTTCCCTTCTATAATAAAACTGTAGAATGATACTTCATTATGTCACATAAAAACTACCCAATGTCGTCTATAAAGGCGAACTTTGTGTAATGAGCAGTAATGGCAAGTTTCGTAAAAATCAGAAGGATATTCCAGGGGGAAAGAGCGCTATGAGCCCATCCTGGTTCACGTAAGTATACAAAAAACAAGCAAAAAAAAAACACAACAACAAAAACCCAGAAGAACCCCAACAAACAAGCAAATCAACAAACAAATCGGTTGTGATAGGGTTAGGCCCTCAAATAACAATCAATACATGAAATAATATTATACTATTAATGTGTTACTAAACGAATAGTCATTGCGTCATACACGCGCGTATCCGGCTGCGCCGAAGGTTGATCGCAACTTTCGGTTCCAAAGCTGGTAACGTTTGTGAGTAATTTGACCCCAAATTACCCATCAGCCCAATGGCATTTTATAACCAGTTTGATTATAGACAAACAGACGAAAACAAAGTAACACACGGTTGCCGGTAGTTGACGTTTATTTTAAATAAAAAAAGATCTCTTGTTGCCGTTTTCGTTCAAGTAGGTCTTTAATGCCAGCTTTCCGTTGGGTGATAATTCCTTACGACAGAAACGTATCATTTCGAGAAGACTTCCAGTCTTTGAAGAACGTATGTAAAATCCAATTTTAACTTTTGAAAATGTCTGGCATAAACCATCAACGAAAAACTAGGTCTCTGTGCTGAACTCACTCGAAGCAATGGACCATAATAATATGGGAGGGTGTAAAGTGGGCGTGGCTTACTGTGGAATTACATCACATGACGAATAGGATACAGACTGAAATTATGACCATAAACTCAATAGACTATGAGATATGATCCGAGGTACACACAAGGTCGCCCACGGAGTCTAATATAGAAGTTACATTTCGACTTATGTGCACTGGAGTCACACATGAGTCATTCCCGTACACACAACTATAGTGAGAATAAACAGCACAGGTGGGAATACATTGTCAAGGACAAAGCACCACACAGGGCTGGCTGATACAAATCATCATCAGTATGCCGATTTGGGGTCAGTATTTTACCGTATCTGTTGATTTTAAAAATGATTTTACATTAATTTATCTACCCTCTATGCATTACGACTAACCCGTATATGCTCAATACGCCCCAGAGCGAGGCTGGTTTCTGCAGGTGAGAGATTGTTCTCTGTTTGGCCCTTAACTACGTACGGAACCAGCTCCCTAATCAACTTTTAGGGGAGACTACTGTACAATGTTGGTAGTTTCAAGGCCGGCCTGGACACAAACCTCTTCAAAGGTGCTTTTTTAAACCACTATTTTTGTTTAGCATTGCCAGGTTCTTAAATGAATGCTTATCCTAACTGTTTTTACTGATTTGATTTGTTTAGTGTACCCGGTACTTTCCATGGCTACCTTTTAACTGAGCCCAGTTTCATAAAGCTGTTAAGCAGAAAATACTGCTTAGCAATTTTCCATGCTAAGCAAAAAATAAGTGGGGCACCAGACATAACATCGTAAACTTTATGGAGTTCTGGCTGGTAACCAGTTTCTGCTAAGCGATATTATTTTGTGCTTAGCAATTTGTTGTGCTCTTAGGTATTATGAAATTGGGCCCTGTATTTTCTGTAAGGTTTTAAAACTGTTTGGATTAGTATTGGTTTTTAAACTGTAAAGCACCCTCGAGCATGTATCATGGATGCACGCTATGATTGTCATTATGAGTATGCAGTAGTAGTAAGAGATGCCTGTTTAATGTTGCAGGTGTTACTTATTTACCCTGCACTTTCCCCCCTTGAAAATGTGTGGTAGATCACTGACAGACTGCATTATTGTAAATACGTGCTGATCATAAACATAGTTGTATTATTTGTCCCAAGCTTTTAAATGGGGTCGTATACAACGCTGTACGGATCAGTGGCTTCGTTGGATTGATATTAAAGTGACAAGGCTGCCGATTCTACCCTGTGTTTAGTGGTGATCAATAGTTGACTCTATGCTGATCATGTGTACACATTGTAGTCGTACATAGTAAGGCTTTTTAAGGCATAGAGAATGTTGAATTCTTCGTGGCTGTTTTCAGTGATATAAACGGGAAGAACTGAGGGATACACCCTTTACCCACAGGCACAGTTATTAAATGAATCACACGGCGTCAAGCACGTGTACTGAAGCTGCAGTAAGACTAAGAGTGACTTATTATTATAATTAATTCAAAAATGTGTGAAGTTTACTTTTATTAGGCTTGCAACTGTTTGAAAACAATCTTAAATGTCCCATTGAAGTGTTCCAATAATCAGGTCAAAACAATTATAATAATTTGCGTTGGCCAATTACATGTTTTTCAATAAAAACGTATTGGGAGCATTATTTTCTAAGTTTATCGTTTGAAATGATGTAAAATGCAATGGAATGGGACTATCTGGAAGGATGGGGGTAAAACAAAAAGAAATTGAGGTAGTTATGCAGAAATTAGTGATTTGCTGAGAAAGCTACAGTGCACGTGCTTCCTAAGAGGGTTAAAGTGTAAACTGCCATCTATTTCCTTGTTATTTTGTTTGTTGAAAAACAAAATGTAAAAAGTCTAACTTCAACTGCAACTTTAAAGGATGCATTTCTACCACATCATCATGCCAACGTCTTCAGTTTAAACCAGCGGAAGGACGCCCCCTTCGTGGCAAGTTCAGATGTGAACCTTTGTCACACCATAATGTCCTAGTGTGTCTAAACCTTCAACAATTAAACAGCATGCCTCATGTAACACGTTATAATGTATTAATTAATTAAATCCTTATGTTGCGTAAGCACTACAGTATGCCAATGCATTATGTATAATGAAACCCGCCTGGGTTTCTAAAACAAGTGTCTCACCATTGTTGATAAAGACGGGACCAGTCTACTCCAAACTTGCTTATTTGGAGCACAAGCTAATATCATTGCCCCTTGGCAAAAGTACCCCTGGATCCGCCCCTGCTGTAGCCAAAATGCAAGACGCCCTCCGGCTCCTTATTTCTGAGTTTTAAGGTTTCCAATTCTACATCAAACTTTTCTTAAACTTTATTTTCATTTTTTTCTCACAGATTTGCGATCATCTATTTAATAATTCGTCTGTGAACCGCTGAACATTCGCCACATTGTTCCCAAATCATTACATACAAGAGTCAAGATGGCGTTGAAGGATTTTGTCAAATCGTTGAGTCTGACGAAGACTAGTGGCGTCACATCAGCCCAGTCTCAATTTCGAAGATGTTTAACAACGCTAGACTTAACCATCCTTGGTATTGGAACAATGATGGGAACTGGGCTGTATGTTTTAACTGGTGTCCTTGCCAAAGAAACGGCTGGTCCCGCAGTTATCATCTCTTACCTAATTGCTGCTGTGCTGTCCATGATGGCTGCAATGTGTTACGCAGAGTTTGGTTCACGGGTACCAATTACAGGATCTGCATATACGTATACCTATGTCACAATTGGTGAACTTTGGGCTTTCCTGATTGGTTGGAATCTTATTCTTGAGTATGTTGTGGGCGGAGCTGCAGTTGCGCGATCTTGGAGTGGATATTTTGATGAGTTAATTGGGTATAAGTTAAGTAACTTCACCAAGAATGTCATATTTGGAGGCAAACCTTTAGATGTGCCATATTTAGCTGAATTTCCTGACTTTTTCTCGGGTCTTCTGATTGTACTGGTCTTGATCCCAGTGTCTCTGGGTGCCAATATATCAGCAAAATGCATCAACTTCATGGTAGCTTTTAACATAGGGGTGGTTCTTTTTGTCTTTATTGCTGGATTAGTTGTTGGAGATTTTGATAACTGGAACAATTTCTTTCCCTTTGGATTTTCGGGTGCAGTTGCAGGTGCTGCTAGCTGTTTCTTTGCCTTTAATGGTTTTGATGTGATATCTTTGTCTAGTGAAGAAGCAGTTGATCCTACGAGTAGTGTTCCGAGGGCTACTGGGTTATCAGTGATACTAGCGGGTCTATGTTACATTGCAGTATCTGTCTCTCTCACAATCATGGTACCCTATAGTGAAATATCAGACGACTCGTCCTTCGCCCATGCTTTTGCAACACACGGTCTGTTATGGGCAAAGTATATTGTTGGTTTAGGCGCCTTATTCGGCATGTTAACCTCTCTGTTCGGTTCTCTGTTTTCCATACCTCGCTCCGTTTACGCCATGGCAAATGATGGCCTGCTGTTTGTATCGTTAGCTAAAGTGTCCAAAAGAACGCAAGTCCCAGTTGTGGCAACATTTGTATTTGGTGTATTGTGTGCAGTAATGGCATGCATTTTTAATTTGAGTTCACTTGTAGAATTCATGTCTATTGGTGTTTTAATGGCCTATGGAATAGTGTCTGGTGCTGTGATAGTACTTCGATATCAACCGTATAAGGAGTTCAGTCACATCAGTGTAGAATCTAATTTGGATGAGAATGACGTAGAGGAGAAGGAGGAACTAATGTCTGGTGAGGTCATGAAGCAAGATCAAGAAGTCAAAGCGTTTTTAAATAGAGAAGGTCGTCTGATGCAACAGTTCAAGTTTCTTAAGTTTCTGGATAACAGTCACCCAGGCAGAGTGGTGTCTGTGTGCCTGCTCTTGACGGTCATTTTCCAAACTGCTGCCGTAGTGGTTACCATAACAGCCCAAGACAACATCAAAAAGGGAGAATGGTGGGCTGTTACCATGGTCATTATTTTAGCCGTCATGGCAGTTGTTACATTTCTACCTATACCATTGCACAATCAAGCAAGGCATGACGGCAAGACGTACAGGGTAAGTTAGCACAGCTGCAGGTTGGGTGTGGAAGGGATTCCGGGAAAGTAATGTGTGTGATTAGTATGATCTGCAACATAACTTGAACACCCGTTCATGAATTGGATGATATCAATGGTAAAAGTCAATACTGTCCAATCATCTTATTGAGATTCTAATTCACTGATTATTGTTATATGGCACGTCCATCTTTACAAAGACATCTAATCAAAACAATGTATTAATGTTGTATCATTACGATAGGTGCCGTTCGTGCCGTACCTGCCGATTGTGAGTATACTGTGTGATGTCATACTAATGGTTATGCTTCAACCAATCACTTGGGTACGATTTGCAATTTGGATTGGAATAGGTGAGTTATAAAAGATAGTCCCTTCTCGAAACCACGGCTCCGGCTAGGGCTCTGGCTTAGGCTTTGTCAGTTATTTTGAAAACGTGTGTTTTCGGTACGGAGTTTCAAACAGTCAGACGTAGCCTAAAGCCAGAGCTCAAGCCTAAGCCGGGATTTCGAAAAGGACCCATATCATGCAAGTTGACTTCAATCAGAAAATGGTTGTAGAACTAACAGTTTTCTCCCATAGGGTTGCAGCTTTAACGTTTCAGTTGTTTAAGTTTGTATTAATAATTTAGAGGCATTGCGTGGTGGAGTAACGATTTGGTTTGCGATATTACAATGTGGTGTCCTTTTCTCTGGGTAGAGTAGAGTTCTTAAAAAAAATTGCCCTGCTATTGCCGCGGTAGAGATAAAGTGGATCAAACAGCCAGACGTAGCCTAAAGCCAGAGCTCGATCCCAAGCCGGGATTTCGAAAAGGGCCCTTATTATGCAAATTGACTTCAATCTGAAATTGGTTGTACAACAGATTTGAGCTTTAACGTTTCAGTTGTTTAAGTTTGTATTAATTTCCAAATGTAGTTTTTGAGGCATCGCGTGATGGAGTAATGATTCGGGTTGCGGTAACACCATGGCCCAATTTCATAGAGCTGCCGATTTCGTGCTTACTGCGCGATTTCCATTTCATAGCGCTGCTAACCGTAAAGCACACTTGCAAAGCTGTGAAATACGCTTACGCTTAAGCAAATTTGTCTGCTATAGTTAGCACGAAAATGTGCTTACCGTTATGCGGCGCTATGAAATTGGGCCAATGTTGTGTCCTTTTTCTGTGGGTAAAAAAAATAAATTGTCCTCCATTTTCCGCGGTAGAGATAAAGTGGATCGAGGGGCGGGTGGGTGTTCTGGTTTATACCTCTTGGCTATCCCCGAGTGAGATTTTCTCTTCTTGATCAGCTGCTACTTTTTGTCTACTGCCGCGCTCTGTGGATCTGGGGAGGCTTCTCCTATCTTCACCATCCCTCAGTACTGATCAGTTTGGTCTCGGCGTTTCGACTAGCCCGCTCTAGTCATCGTCATGCTGATTGGTCCATTACACATTAATTTATTGTTTGTATCTTTGTTAAAGGCATGGTGCTGTACGTATTCTACGGCTACCATCACAGCGTCGAGCGCTTGCAAAGAAGGCCATCCAAGACAAAAGACAAATACCAAGTCTTATCTGCTTGCAACGGTGTGACGTCACCAATGCCTGTGTATCGCTCCACTGTACACGAGCAACAACCGAAATCGAATACAAAATCAGCAGACTAAGACTTTTGTCGACTGAACGTTAGCCAGAAGGATTGTACTGGAATAAATGCATAAGGTTAAGGTCAATATTATTATTTTTTAGACGTACACACTAACTTTCAATTCTATAGAACTTATAATTGTATTGCTTTTATCATCGTTATATTTATTTAAGGATTATTATTAAGGATCCTTTCTCATTCACAAAATCCAACACGTACTTCAACACCCAGACTGTTGGACTCTGAACATGGTGGTATGTCTGATCCAACGAGTGGTTAACTAGGACCCAACCGACATTCAATGACTTGTCCACAAGTCTCAAGTCCAACCCACACTCTGAAATATTGCCGTGTGAAACCCCCTCCATGTAGGCACCAACCTCAGTTTTCAATGCAATGGCACCCTTCATGAAGAGTCTATACTCCTATGTACAGAGAGAAAAATGAATACATAAAGGCATACCATATAGTTCCATTTGCTTTGATGGGTGCCATTGGTACCCTCTTTTTTAGAGGGAAGAGTGAGGGAAGGTAAAATGCAAAGCCACAAGAAGAACAGGTGTGTACGGGCTTACCGAAATGCCCTTTTTACAACTAAAAACTGTACCCTACAAAGTATTTCTCTGTTCAACTTTGACCCCCACAGGGGAATATAGATGAGGGAATAATAGAACAATAGCAGGATCCAATAATGTATAACTAAGAGTTTAGTTACTGTCTGATTCGTAATCATACACATCGTTTTATTAACACTCTTAAAACACGCGACCAACATCTGAAGACAGCAGTTTGTGTTACTCAACATGTACATGAAATAACAAACCTGCGAAAATTTAAGGTCAATCAGTCATCAGAGTCACACAAAAAAAGAAGGAAAAAAAACAAGTAAAGAAAAGAAAAACAAAACAAACAAACGAACAAACTGACAGACAGACAGACAGACAGCCCAACAGAAAGACAGGCATCTTTAGTAGAGCGACAATGTGGACTTCTCCAAGGTGTTGTCTATGATCCCTTTTCTTTAATCTTTCCTGTTAAAAAAAATGTGGGCTTCACCCCACAATGTAAAAAAAAACCCAGAAGTACTTCGCAGGTACTTATACGCAATCCCACAGTGAAGCTCTCGTGAGCTCAGACAGACAGACAAACATACAAACCTATAATAGCATTGAGTCAAGGGGAAGTTTCCCCACCAAAGCCATAACACTGTGTTTTGTTCAAATCTGTGCACACTGATGTTTTCAGTGTTGTTGTGCATTATTCCAATTTATACATGATGGGACATGAACCAGTATACACAAGGTGACCCACGGAGTTATATCCTCGTGTAGAAGTACGCAAACATCCGAAAACTGGATGAACGTCACTGCAGCGTTTTCCCCACTCACCGAAACGAAATATCGAATGCGTGCTGCGGGGATTTTTCCCCGTTTGCTGGGGGCTGGTGCGCGGGCTGAGGTCCGTGCATCAGCAGGCTTGGCTGGTACCCTGAGTGGGTATATAAGCGTGTCGCACATGCGTTCGCTTCACGGTCCGGCTGTTGCTGGTATGGCCCCGTGTTGCTGTGACACGTTTCTCCCGCGCTGTGCTCTTGCTGGTTGTTGTGTGAGGCACGCTCTCTGAGCGCTAGCTGTTGCTGGTAGTTGGCGACGCCGCAGGCCGTGAATGCTACGAGGGTGAGTAGATGCACCTCATGTGTATTAGTCCCAATGCCTATTTATTGCTGGATTAATTAAGTTGTAGTGATTCTTGATTGAGATAGATTCCCACCGATATTACTTACGAATACAATCGAATCAACAATCAATCAACCTACATTAAGGAACCTGTAACATGGAGGAAGAACCAGCGCCTGTGAACGTCTACTTAGGAAATAGTTATTCCAATAAACCAGTGCAGACCAGGTTAATAATCAGTGTCGGGTGCGTAATATTTAAGGTGTCAGCCCTGTTTGGTGTGTGGTGCGTGCGTGGTGAATTAACTTAGGCGCCCGAAGGTAGACTTCCCCCAAAACGAGTCCGCCCCTCAGGTCTCTGCGGTTACCGCTCGTCGCGTGGAGGCCGCAGTCCCGTGGTAACCGGCGACCCCATCGGGAGAATCCGTTACAACAGCGTTCCATTTTGTGTGTGGAATATTCCTGTTTTCAAGGCACACTGGAAAGTACGGTGTCCCGGTAAAGCCACACGTGGAACAAATTAATGTTTGCAGTGACAGAGTGTTATGTGAGAATCTGTATGGCCCTTAATATTGTCTCTATATTATTCATTTTGTAATTTTACTTTTAAATACTATCATTATAGTGTTATGCAACAAATTTCAACTGAGAAATAAATAAACAGAATATATGTTCAAATGGGTTTTTTTGCTCTCAACTATGAGTATTTTTTGCAGTGCTTTAACGTTTAACAGGTTTTAATTTTTTTCCAACATAATATTTGGAGTGGTATCAGTGAAACCACGGTGGAACAAAGGCTTCACCCACTGCGCCTATATTCTGCGGGATAAACAAATTTCCAATTTTAAAGTTGGATGTATAGATGCCCTTGAGATTAATTATCAGATAATAATTTAAATATTCTGTATCGATTTTCATTAAAAAAAAATATTTTAAAAAAGCCCAGCAAGCACATCTGTTTTTGTCTTTGGGCGGGTGGTTATTTAATTTAAAAAAATTTAAAATTTAAAGAAAAAACCACACAAACACACTCAAGGTTAAAATACCTTGCATAAACACACATTTGTATAATTACACAAATTTTTCACAGCCATTCTATGTATAAACATCAGAGCTGTTTGTTTGTTCATCCCTCCAAAGTGAGGGTTACACTAATTTTTCAAAACTGTGAGAAAATGATATAAGGCACTTGGCTTCTTTAGGCCTCTGTAATTCTTTTCCCAGAATGCTCAGCTGGAAGCTGAGTCACGTGATTTGATCACCGAGAATTATAAATTGAAATAGTGTTTGTTGAAACTTTTCAAGCGGCCACAACAAAATATTTATGGCCCAGACAGTATGACATATTTTTGTACCTTGTAGAAAAGTCCGAAATATCCCAATTTTTGTAGTTACAAGAAAAACTTAGCGGTGGGCCTGAGCCTTAAGGCTCAGGTAATTACCTGTCTCCTAGTTTTGGTCAACGGAGAGAAGACTTGATGCTTGGCAAGTAGAACATGTAACTTCAGATCTGGGGTTTGTTTACTTCGCGCGCAGTGCAGTGACGTAAAAGATATGCTACGATTTCAGTTCGCTCGTCCCCAGCGCCTTGCCTTAAAACCAAAGGCGCTGGGATGGGCAAACGTATTAAGCACGCTCATTGGTTAATGCTCAGTCCCATCATGCATCACACTCACACTGCAAGCACTGCACGCATGACGTACTTCCTGATCCTGAACAAGAATCTGTGCAAGCTGATTAGCCCATCCCAGCGGTCCCGGATAGGCCGCTGGGGCCGAGCGAACGATTTCAGGGCTTCCGCGTATACGGGGCGCCCTTGTTAAAGAAGTTCAATTTCGACTCCTGTGCACTGGAGTCACGGATGAGTGCATCTCATAAACTCAACTACAGCGCGAGAGTTAACAGCACAGGTGGGCATTGTCAACGACAAAGCGTCACACGGGTCTGGCTGATCCAAACCATCATCAGTATGCCGTTTTGGGGTCAGTAATTTACCGTATCTTTTGATTTTAAAAATCTGTTTACATTAATTTATTTACCCTACTTGAATTAAGACTAACCCGCTCTTATCTGCAAGTGCAAGTGATGATATATTGCATTGATAATACGCCCCAGATATGTGCCAGGCTGGTACATTATCTGCAGGTGAGAGATTGTTCTCTGTTTGGCCCCCATAGTCATACACGTATGGAACCAGCTCCCTAATCAACTTTTGATTTAGGAAAGTCTACAATGTTGGTATGGTAGTTTCAAGGCCGGCCTGGACACAAACCTTTTTTAAAAGTCCTTTTTTAACAGTTTAAAGTAAACCATACATAAGTACCTATTTTTGTTTAGCATTGCCAGGTTCCTAAATTAATGCTTATCGAATGTGTTTACTCATAATACTGATTTGATTTGATTAGTGTACCGGTACTTTCTATGACCACCTTTTAACTGTAGTTTCTCTAAGGTTTTAAAACTGTTTGTTTGGATTAGTATTGGTTTTTAAATTGTGAAGCACCCAGGAGCATGTATCATGGATGGACGCTATAAATTGTCATTATGAGTATGCAGTAGTAAGAGATGCCTGTTTAATGTTGCGGATGTTACTTGTTTACACCGCGCTTTCAACCACTCGAAAATGTCTGGTAGATCACTGACAGACTGCTTTATTGTAAATACGTGCTGATCATAAACAAAGTTCTATTATTTGTCTTTTAAATGGGCTCGTATACAACGCTGTACGGATCAGTGGCTTCGTTGGATTGATATTATAGTGACAAAGCTGCCGATTCTACCCTGTGTTTAGTGATGCTGATCAATAGTTGACTTTATGCTGATCATAATTGTGAATACATTGTAGTCGTACACAGCAAGGCCAAACATGGCATTCATACGGGGTTGCAATAGAGGGTGTTGAATTTTTCGGGCTGTTTTAAATGATTTAAACGGGAAGCTGAGGGGTACACCCTTAACCCACCGGGCACAGTTACAAAATGAATCACACGGCGTCAGCACGTGTACTGCACAGTAAGAGTGACTTATTTGTTTAACCCTCCGTGACACTATCGCTCACTTATTGAGTAACAGTTTTTAATTAAAAATTCATTAGTCCGCCATTTTTTTTCAAATCAAAAAATCAAAAAAATTCAAAGTTCTACAACTGCACCTAGCCAAATAGCATGCCAAATGTCTTATCACTACCCGGGGTTTGTTTTTAACTAACACAATCCAACATTGACCTGCTCTCCAGGAATTCCCATAGGAATTGTACAGCAATATACTCATCCTTGCTAAGTTGAAAGAAATGGTTGATTGAGCAGAAAGAGACATGTGGGCACATCTCAAAAAACAATTTTGCTTGACTTGATTTTATTTAGTAAAAAGGGTCTATATCTAATGATTTGGCTGATTTAAAAGTGACTGGGTGATTTAAAAGTGGTTTGGTTCTTTACAGAAATGTATTGCACGCTAAAATCAAACTGTTACTCAACAAGTAAGGCATAGCGAAATGGTATGATTTTTTTTATGGTGTCACGCAGAGTTAATTAATACTAAAGTGTAAGAAGTTTACTTTTGTTAGGCTTGCAACTGTTTGAAAACATTCTTAAATGTCCCTTTGGAGTAAAAACCACATTAGAAAACCACATAGTTACACAGGATTTTTTTTATTTTATACATACAACAAAATTGGGAGCAGTTTTTTCTAAGTTTATTGTTTGAAATGATGTAAAATGCAATGGAATGGGACTATTTGGAAGGATAGGGTTAACAAAAGATTGAGAGAGTTATGCAGAAATTAGTGATTTGCTGAGACAGCTAGTACAGTGCACGTGCTTCCTAAGAGGGTTAAAGTGTAAACTGCCATCTATTTCCTTGCTATTTTGTTTATTGAAAAACAAAATGTAAAAAGTCTAATTTCCACCACATCATCTTGCCAACGGCTTCAGTTTAAACCAGCGGAAGGACGCCCCCCCCCCCCCTTCGTGGCAAGTTCAGATGTGAACCTTTGTCACACCATAATGTCCTAGTGTATCTGTCTCTAGTAATATGTTGCGTAAGCACTACAGTACGCCGTTGAATTATGTCTAATGAAACCCGACTGGGTTTCTAAAACAAGTGTCTCACCATTATTGATAAAGATGGGACCAGTCTATTCCAAACTTGCTTATTTGAAACATGAGCTAATATCATTGCCCCTTGGCAAAAGTACTCCTGGATCCGCCCCTGCTGTAGCCAAAAATGCAAGACGCCCTCCGGCTCCTTATTTCTGAGTTTTAAGGTTTCCAATTCTACATCAAACTTTCGTAAACTTTATTTTCACTTTCTTCTCACAGATTTGCGATCATCTATTAAATAATCCGTCTGTGAACCGCTGACCATTCGCCACATTGTTCCCAAATCATTACATACAATAGTCAAGATGGCGTTGAAGGATTTTGTCGAATCGTTGAGTCTGACGAAGACTAGTGGCGTCACATCAGCCCAGTCTCATTTTCGAAGATGTTTAACAACGCTAGACTTAACCATCCTTGGTATTGGAACAATGATGGGAACTGGGCTGTATGTTTTAACTGGTGTCGTTGCCAAAGAAACGGCTGGTCCCGCAGTTATCATCTCTTACCTAATTGCTGCTGTGGTGTCCATAATGGCTGCAATGTGTTACGCAGAGTTTGGTTCACGGGTACAAATTACAGGATCTGCATATACGTATACCTATGTCACAATTGGTGAACTTTGGGCTTTCCTGATTGGTTGGAATCTTATTCTTGAGTATGTTGTGGGCGGAGCTGCAGTTGCGCGATCTTGGAGTGGATATTTTGATGAGTTAATAGGGTATAAGTTAAGTAACTTCACCAAGAATGTCATATTTGGAGGCAAACCTTTAGATGTGCCATATTTAGCTGAATTTCCTGACTTTTTCTCGGGTCTTCTTGTTGTACTGGTCTTCATCCCAGTGTCTCTGGGTGCCAATATTTCAGCAAAATGCATCAACTTCATGACAGCTATTAACATAGGGGTAGTTCTTTTTGTCTTTATTGCTGGATTAGTCGTTGGAGATTTTGATAACTGGAACAATTTCTTTCCCTTTGGAATTTCGGGTGCAGTTGCAGGTGCTGCTAGCTGTTTCTTTGCCTTTAATGGTTTTGATGTGATATCTTTGTCTAGTGAAGAAGCAGTTGATCCTACGAGTAGTGTTCCGAGGGCTACTGGGTTATCAGTGATACTAGCGGGTCTATGTTACATTGCAGTATCTGTCTCTCACAATCATGGTACCCTATAGTGAAATATCAGACGACTCGTCCTTCGCCCATGCTTTTGCAACACACGGTCTGTTATGGGCTAAGTATATTGTTGGTTTAGGCGCCTTATTCGGCATGTTAACCTCTCTGTTCGGTTCTCTTTTTGCCATACCTCGCTCCGTTTACGCCATGGCAAATGATGGCCTGCTGTTTGTATCGTTAGCTAAAGTGTCCAAAAGAACGCAAGTCCCAGTTGTGGCAACATTTGTATTTGGTGTATTGTGTGCAGTAATGGCATGCATTTTTAATTTGAGTTCACTTGTAGAATTCATGTCTATTGGTGTTTTAATGGCCTATGGAATAGTGTCTGGTGCTGTGATAGTCCTTCGATATCAACCGTATAAGGAGTTCAGTCACATCAGTGTAGAATCTAATTTGGATGAGAATGACGAAGAGGAGGAGGAGGAACTAATGTCTGGTGAGGTCATGAAGCAAGATCAACAAGAAGTCAAGGCGATTTTAAACAGAGAAGGTCGTCTGATGCAACAGTTCAAGTTTCTTAAGTTTCTGGATAACAGTCACCCAGGCAGAGTGGTGTCTGTGTGCCTGCTCTTGACGGTCATTTTCCAAACTGCTGCCGTAGTGGTTACCGTAACAGCCCAAGACAACATCAAAAAGGGAGAATGGTGGGCTGTTACCATGGTCATAATCTTAGCCGTCATGGCAGTTGTTACATTTCTACCTATACCATTGCACAATCAAGCAAGGCATGACGGCAAGACGTACAGGGTAAGTTAGCACAGCTGCAGGTTGGGTGTGGAAGGGATTCAGGGAAAGTAATGTGTGTGATTACTGATTAGTTGATCCGCAACATAACTTGAACACCCGTTCACAGAGATGAATTGGATGATATCAATGGTAAAAGTCAATACTGTCCAATCATCTTATTGAGATTCTAATTCACTGATTACTGTTATTCGGCACGTCCATCTGTACAAAGACATCTAATCAAAACAATGTATTAATGTTGTATCATTACGATAGGTGCCGTTCGTGCCGTACCTGCCGATTGTGAGTATACTGTGTGATGTCATACTAATGGTTATGCTTCAACCAATCACTTGGGTACGATTTGCAATTTGGGTTGGAATAGGTGAGTTATAATACATGTAGATAGTCCCTTCTCGAGACCACGGCTTCGGCTAGGGCTCCGGCTTAGGCTTTGTCAGTTATTTTAAAAACGTGTGTTTTCGGTACGGAGTTTCAAACAGTCAGACGTAGCCTAAAGCCAGAGCTCGAGCCCAAGCCGGGATTTCGAAAAGGACCCATATCGTGCAAATTGACTTCAATCTGAAATTGGTTGTACAAGAGATTGGAGCTTTAACGTTTCAGTTGTTTAAGTTTGTATTAATAATTTCCAAATGTAAGGTTTGAGGCATTGCGTGGTAGAGTAACGATTTAGGTTTCGGTAACACCATGACCCTCTTTTCTATAGCTGCTTAACGATGTTTTGATTACGAGTTCCATTTAATGGCGCTGCTAACCGTAAGCACACGAAAAGGCATGCTATTCCCTTCCGGTGGTGCTTACTCTATGAAAATGAGTGACGTAACAATGCAAATCCATGGTGAACGCACGAAAATGTGCTTACCTTTGAGCAACACTTTGATATTGGGCCCTGGATAGACTGAAATTATGATCATAAACTCACAGATGGGACATGAACAAGGTGACCCACGGAGTTATAGAAGTTAAATTTCGACTGTTTTGCGGCGCTATGAAATTTGGCCCATGTTATGTCCTTTCCTCTGGGTAAAAAAAAACAACTTGCTCTCCAATTGCCGCGGTAGAGATAAAGTGGATTGAGGGCGGGGGGGGGGCAGTTCTCGTAATACCTCTTGGCTATCCCCGAGTGAGATTTCTCTTTTTGTTCAGCTGCTATGTTTGTCTTCTGCCGCGCTCTGTGGATCTGGGGAGGCTTCTCATATCTTCACCATCCCTCAGTACTGATCAGTGTGGTCTCGACGTTTCGACTAGCCTGCTCTAGTCATCTCTATGATGGTTGGAGTACTATTTATTTGTTTACTGTTTATATATCTTTGTTAAAGGCATGGTGTTGTACGTATTCTACGGCTACCATCACAGCGTCGAGCGCTTGCAAAGAAAGGCATCTAAGACAAAAGACAAATACCAAGTCGTATCTGCTTGCAACGGTGTGACGTCATCAATGCCTGGGTATGGCTCCACTGTACATGAGCAACGACTTAAATCTAATTTAGCAGAGACTGAGACTTTTGTCGACTAAAAGTTAACTGGAAGGATTGTACCGGAATTAATGCTAAAGATTACAGGTCAATATTTTTCTTTTTTAGACGTACACAAACTTTCAATTCTTAAGAACTTATTGTTTTATCGTTTTTATCATAGTTATATTTTTCAAAGGTTTTATAATCGATTACAACTTGGAAGTTTCAAGAATATGATGCTTTTCAGCTACTGTCAAATTGTCGTGTACAAGAACCGACTTGGGAAATTTATTAAGGTTCTTTTCTCTCTAACAAAATCCAACACATTCAACACCCAGACTGTTCGACTCTGAACATGTGGTATGTCTGATCCCATGAGTGATTAGCCTTTTGTCAAGGCCTTCGTTGCGTGGACACCTTCGTAGAGCCGCAATCCAAAGTGACTGGAGGGGGAGACCACCCACGCGAGTGGCAAAGCCACGAGGGCCTTTTCCAACTTAATTGCGGTTTCTAATGTTTTTCTTTAAAATCTTGATTTTTGCTACCCAAACGGTAGCAAAAGTCCAAACCAATCAGAAGCGACTGGGGTCAGCGGGTCAGCATACAATGGCGAACGTCTCGTGTGTGTATCAACAGATACTTGTTTGCATACAAGTTATGAATAATGCACGTTTCATATGTTATGATTAATTCATTACAAAACCCACAAACAAATTGGAAAAGGCCCTCTTGGCTTCACTGCTCGGCTCGCGCACGTGGTCTCCCGTTCCAGTCGCTCCGCTGTTTACAAAGCTGTCCAAGCCACGAGATTGTATGAAATCGAAACATCCTGACACGTGGATTATCTCGGTGTGGAGATGAAGTCCACTGGGTTTACAGGATGTTAACATGCTAGAGGTTTGCTGACTCTCGTCTCCATCATTACAACTCAAAATCTAAAGGTTTGGTCAGAACACGGGCCAAGGTTTTGCCTCTTTCAAGAAAATGTGATGACACAGGGAAGTCAATGACAAGTTCCTGACAAGTCGCATTAAGTATCACATTCGACTCAAAAATAAACCAGACACATATATACGCATTATACGCTTAAAGTCCTCAATATATTTTACGACACCAAAAGTTTGAGCCTAGTTTATAAATCCATTCCTCTCTAAATGGCTAATATCAGAAACTCACTTGCAAAATAAAACAAGCGTCCGATTTAATGTAAAGAAAAATAAACTGCAAACTATTGAAGTCTATTTAAATACATCATAAACTGATCAACAATGAATCTAGGTTAAGCAGTAAAAGAGTGTTGATCTTCAACATAGTTGATGTTACCACAAACCAGCTTAGTTATTATTTGTAGTTACATTTCTCTAAAAACCAATAGTTCTGCCAAATGTAGTAAAGTAATAGAGTCAGTCGACTATTTATGTTACTATACTAAACCAAGAATGTAAACTGGAAAGTTGTTGTATTTTTCAAAAACAGAGTGTAGGTCATTTTACATCGGAGGTTGTTAGTATGGAAGCTGGCACGCTGACAGACAATTGTGTAATAACCATATCATGTAATGAAACGATTGTTATTAGATTGGCGAGTTCCGACTTTATTTTATTCACTTGGTCTTGAAGATTATCTAGTAAGCACAAACACTGCATGAGCATTCAACTGCGTAAGTTACCTTCAAAAGTTGGTCGTTAACAACTTGTGACTCAATCGACTGGCTAAAAGTCAAACCTACTGACTACGCTAAAAAAAATATATACTGCAATAAAAAAGCACACCAAAATAAAATCAGAATCCTCCATAAATTTCAAGTCACTGAATAAATAATCACATCATTCAAGGAAACATTTCTTCACACACACATCCATACACCACAATGTACCTCCGGTCAAGTTAAGTACAAACAAATCACTCCAAAATAAAATACTCAAAAAAATAAAAGGAAGTCATTTAGAGTTTGAACCAATTAACACCAACGGAAAAGTGCTGGAATGTTATCTCTAATTTGGTCATCGAGTAATTTACACTTAGTTAATGACATTATACCGCAGTAAAAGCACACAGTAAAAAAATACATCCCAATCATGTCTGGACTTAAAAAAATATCCATTTTGAAATTAACACTCAAATTTAAAAGCTTCAATCTGCGATCGAAACCGGGATCTTTTTTAAAAAGGCCAATTCCTAGGGATTGCTACGAGAATAAAGGCTAAAAATAGTTGCAAAGCAACCTAAGGACTTCAACGAAATCAAGTAAAACATTAAAACCACACTAGTCTTTCATTCTGGAAAATTTAACCTCGATGCAGCTAGCATATAAAAATGCCAATATATACAATTTTTGAAAATACTATAAATTAAAATCTTCAGTCTGCAGTCGCACATAATACTTGATGATTACTTTTGTCTGTCTTGATTTCATTGCATGTACATTTGATCACTTTTTTATTTAAAACATTCTTCTACAGCTAAAACAAACAAAAAAGCTAAAACATGGCCGAATTGGCGCACAACATTCCAAAAATATTTTACAATTAAAGATCAGTTTAAACGAAAGTCAATGGAGCCTACATTTACTTGGAAATCTTGATCAACACGGCTCCAATGAACGCAATTTACTGTTGTTTTTTTATTAGGCAAATCACCTGAGCTGAAAAGCACAACACCTTTGGGAGCACTTGTGTGTAGCCCACAATCCACCTGACAGCACAGTACATACACACTGTTCCCACTGTTCCTGGCCCATTGCTGAATTACACTAGCCATTCAATATTTACTGTCTTGCAAATAAACAAATCCCACAACCTGTATACATGTACTCAGGCTTGATATTTGACCCCGGGGAAAAAAAGTAGGCAAATGTTGTTGTACAGGGTCTGACATACATACATGTACATAATGGTACAGGCTTTTATAGATTTTTTTCAGATATTTAAGTATTTATTTTGCGGATTTTAAAAATATTTTTGAGGGCTAAAAGCAAAGACCAAAACAAAATCCCTGAAAATCAGACTTAACTAGGAAGAATAAAATGCCTGATACTGCCGGAAAGAACCCATCATTTTTTTCAAACCCTCCTACAATCTTGCAGATTGTGGAGCCCACTGTTTCAACCATTCACACGCTCCACTGATCATGCCTGAGTGTGTACACTTTGATCCAACGGTTAAGCAATAGCGTGTGTGTGTACAAAGCTAAAGGGCAAGTCGAATGTGGAAATGGATTTGGAATAGTTTCAGATGGTCAATCAGCATGAGGGTTAGTTTGATATTTTGGCCAAGTTTTTCATACCGCTAGTAACAAGAATACAACTAAATACACCAATGGCAGTATCTATGGCAGGAACAACGATAAGTCTTCAACGACTGAAGCTGTAGTCACTTGATTTAGACGTGGCTTAGCTTCATGTTTGGGTTTTCCCCGTAGGTAGGCATTTGCAGCGTGTGTGGTCTACGGGAAATCTGGTAGTTAGGCAGATACGGGTTTATCGGGGTGAGTAGTGGTTAATCATATCTTAATCAGGTGTGTTGGGTTAATCTTATCTTAATCCGATATCACATCTGAATTGGCTTTAGCATGATGACTGGATTATCTTTCCTACTGCGGCTAACATCATTGCCAAAGATCATCAACTCAGGTATGCATCAAGTTTACAATCCATGGAAATTGTCATCCAATTAAATCACATCGACAGCCCACCATCTCATCGACACCCAATGTATCATCACACATCACCATGGAATCATTCTACACTTACATAATACTGATATCATTACGCAATCACTACACTCAATTCAAGTGAAAATCTCCAAAATATAAATATTGACAACTACAACATAATTCTGCTTGGGGTAAACAAGTTCTTGTGTTTGTGATCATACCAATTTTCCAAACACACAAAATGAAAGGAATCCTTTGTCAAAAGAAAACTGAAATTACTACTAGGGGTGACTGTCATTACTGACAAAATGGTCTCAAACTTGAATCCAAGTTTAAGGAGGTATGTAAAATTGATGATATTTCCAGCTTTTGGTAACCCCTGGAGTTATAGATCAACTCCTCGACACTAGAGAAGATCAAACGAGCAGAATTTCTTTTTATCTGAAGAAAAAAACAGCAACTTTTTTCATCAGGCAGACTAAAAAAAAAAAAAAAAAAAAAATAATAAAAGTCTGGAATGTCAAATCCCAGTACTTGGGTAACCGTAGGAACTAATGATGTTTTTAAAAAGGGAACCATTCCAGTGTTGGTCAAGTTCAATATCAGTTTACAATAACCGTATCAATGTACGAAGGAAGTTTTGCTGAAACTGCAGTACAGCAAAACAATTATAACTTAGTCCAGCGAGAAATGAGTGTCTACTCATGTACAGAGTGACCGTACAGTAAATAACTTAGTCCAGCGAGAAATGAGTGTCTACTCAATTACGGGGTGAACATCTTGTAAATAACTTACTCCAGCGAAAAATGATTGTCTACTCATTTACGCAGTGAGCGCCTTGCGACAGGGCTCAGACCAACTGATGCATTCCTGTCATGAACACGTGGAGATGGCTTCAACTTGGGATCTACAAATCAAACGTAACAAGAAGTATTGAATAGATGTAATAATTGTATCGGGATGAAGAATTTTAATTATTAAGCACTGAGCCCGAGCTCTGTGGAAAAAAAAATCCACAGGCAATTAGTACACATCGGGGTAAGGGAAAAACCAAATTAAAAGAAATATATAAGAACCGTGGAGAATTCAAAATATTTTTAACTATTAATTTTGGTTATTGTGATTTTCATTGTAAAAGGTAAACAATAATTCTATTAATGTACACTTAGAATTTTTTTTCTCATGTTTTTAATGTGAAATTACATTAAATAAATGAATAAAATAAATGCAAGTAGAGAAATAGAAAAATACCCATCACAACTGATTAATTTACTGAATAGATCTAGTTCCCCGAGTGAAATATTCAAACCAAGAGGAAAACTTTTGGGGGCACTTTTCTTTCCATGGGACTCAGGAAAACACTGGGTGTACAGTGCGGCCCTTCCATGGCAAAACAGCCCATCTCGAAAAAATGACATTTTGAGAAAAGCAAGTAGAGATAAGCTGTTTTGCCATAAAAACAGGACAAAAGTGTAAAAGAGGCCATGATAGGACATGGCATAATCACATGCATGCGTTTAAAACTTGAAAATAGAGAAGTTTTGCAAGGCTACGGATACAGATACGTTAACACTTTGCGTGCTCACGTGATGCGTAACCGCGACTTCCGTGATTTGCAGGCACGCTGACAACGAATACTGAAGCTGATACTGTTTTGCTGATTTTAGTTGTATTTTTGACCTAGATTAAAATCGTTTACCCATGTATTGCTTTTAAAGGTGTCATTCATGACATAGATAGAAATGGGTTCATCATTTGTAAGCAAAATATCGGGTAAATGCAGTTTTATCGGTCGTCCCTATTTTGTTGTGCTTGCAGGAAACTTTCTGCAACAAGAACATCAACAAACAAAAATGTTTTGGGATTTGTTTTGCTTGCAAAACCTATGCCAACGTGTGTGTGTATATACCCTGGCCTAGGCCTGACACATAACTGTATGATTGCGAAACAAAATCTGTCGCGCATCCATCGTGAATGGATATGTTATCGTATCTGTATCTGTATCCATATCCATACGCTTGCGAAACCTCTCTAATGGAAAAACGCCCTAAATTTACAAGTTTTCAAGTTGGGCTGTTTTGCCATGGAAGGGCCAAATTCACACACATCGGTGTAGAGCGCAAAGAATCTTCTTGATTACCTACCTCTACCGGGAGCCGGGGTTGAAGTAGCCTGAGCGCTCAGCCGTACTGGAGATGAGCTTCTCGTACTACGATGTTTACCACTGATAGATCCGGGACCATAACTTGAACCATAACCCATTGATTCATCCAGCTTACGTGTTTCATGCTCGAGTAAGACAGGGTCTAGGGTTGTGTCTCTGGAGACAGTGTGTAGAGAATCACCTGGAGAAGACAACGAGTACATCAATTAATAACACCTACAGGATTTTAGGGTGACTGTTATTTTATTTTAACCACGCCCTTTATAAGAGCACTTTGATGTAGCAAATTGTATTGTGGCTGAGCAGTCTAGTGCAATGGTCTCCGGTTTGGCAAAAGAAAGGAGTGGGGCACCAGTCACAGCAATGTAAACTCTATGGAATGTTGGCTGGTAACCCTGTTTCTGCATCCAAAAGGACGTAGCATAAATGGCAAAGTGTCTTGCTCAAGGTCACAAGTGTACAGACCAGGACCCTCGACAACACTCCAACACAAGGACTTGAGTCCAGTGCCCAACGCACTCAATCTAAGGCCCATGTCACATGAGGCAATTTACAGGCAACCAGTTCCAGGCAATCTCCAAGAAGAAAAGGCATTCACATTTGAATGTTCGCATATTTTTCTTAGGGATCGTAAGACATTGTTTGAAAAATGACTCATGTGCTACCAAGGTGGTCCTGTAGTATGCACTGCATTTGGTTGCCTCCAAGTTGCCTGGAAAAGTTGCCTCGTGTGACAAGGCCCTAACGATTACAAAATGAAACTTATTACTCAGTTATTGTGTAACAAGAAAGTAACTTCTCATGCCAGTAACTTGTGTGGGTACACTCTGTGAACATTTGAATGATATAATAAAAGATGGAAGCTTTTATTCTGGTATTCGGCTCCAAGCTTTGATCCAATATTTTGTCAATGTATGGCGATTTGACTTACTCAGCATATTCCTGAGGTCTTGAATCTCATCTGACGTCTTGCTGCTTCTTGTGATATATTGCTGACGTTTCTTCTGTTCCACATTCAGTTGATCTTTCACGGTGCTCACCTGAAAATTAAACCGAGTTGAAAGTTTACATTTGAATATGGTACGGACTCACTACATCTCACTGAAAATGGGAGTTTGAGATTTAGATTTATACGACCTCTAACCTCTGACCTATGACACCTACCTGTTCCTCTAAAGCTTTGACTCTTTGTCTATGAGCTCTCTCTCTAGCTTCCAGCATCCTCTCTGATTGAAGCTGAGCTGTCCTCAGTCTCTCCGTTTCCATGTCAGTCTCTTGACGATGACGAGTCGTCAGCTCAATCAATCTACACATTAAAGGCAAAGTGCACCTTTTGTTTAAGGAACCGTTCGATTGTTTTAATAACTATACAAATGTAGATTACATACAATAAAACTAAAACTAGCCTGTGAAAATTTCACTTCAAAAGCTGGCCGAGTGTTTGAGATATCACTGAAAATCCAGAGCAAATATGTCCACACAGGAAGAATATTCCGTAATAGGAATACACAATCTGAGAAACGTTTCTGACGGTAATGCTTCTCAGATTCAAACTTTGGGGCATGACAACTGATATCTGAAAATGTTACTCAAAAGGCTTTTTACTATCAAAAGCTGCTGTAGTCTAATAACCAATGAGTTTTTATTGGCATTTATTTTAAGAGTGATTACCAAGCGTATACTTTCCCTAATTAGACAATATTACAAAGTCTTGTACAATATTAATATTAATACGTATATGTTTATGTAGTGATATGTAAATAAATCAACCGCACGCGCAAGCTTTTTTGCAATGTGCAAGTGCATTTGGTTTCTTTTTATAAATAATAATATTTTGATTTAGAAAAATGACGAATAACAAAGATTGGAAGAAAATCCAAGAATATGAAGTGAGGTTGGGGGAGATACTGCAAAGGAGCAGAGCTCGTAATACAACCTCATTCAGAAATTAAAGATATCATTTGTTGCGTCAAGTCATTTCATTGGTGGTCACCCGATTATCCATAACTATCGAGCACGTCGGAAGAAAGAACCCAGGAGAGCGATCCTACCCAGGCTCAAGACTCTACATTTATTTACGCCCCCTTTTCAACCCAAGTAGGCCTCACAAAGTGCTAAAAGAACTATTAGTACCCATGTTCGTTGGGCCCTAAACTTCACGACGCCATCTCAACTCCTTGTGAGTATGCAGCTGTCATTACAACAATGTTGAAGCACTCATTTGACGATTGGTTAATGACTCACCTCTGAGCGTGCTGCTGTTCCGTTTCCGCCAAGGTCCCCTGCAAAGCCTGTACCTGGCGTTGCAGCTCGTTATTCTCTTGCTCAAATGTACTCAGTGAGTTATCCAAGGCGCCTTTCTCAGATGATACTCGCATGGCAACCTCATCGATGCGAATCTTCTCTCGCTCAACCTTAGCATCAACAAAACAAAATGAGTTAACTTCAATTCTCAGATCACATGTACATGCATATGCACATGTACATGTACAATGATTAAACAGCAGTCCTGTAAGGGTCTTGTGTCATCATTTTTATGGATTGTTATTCCTAGCTTTTTACAGTTTTTTGCGCTTGTTTTGTATTTATCCTGTTTTTTGCTGTTTAATCATTGTCTTTTTTGCTGTTGTTGCTTATTTTATTATTGTTGATTATTTTGTTATGCGCTTGTGTACATTTTATGGAATGGGCGCAATGTAAATCAATAAATTATTATTGATATATTTATTAAAAGTGGAACATCACAACAGTTCTGCCAAAACGGCATTTCATGATCAAATCAGAATCACTGATCTCACCTTATCCAGTGTTTTCTTGAGTGCGTTCTTATCTTTCTCAAGCCGTCCCGTACTCCGCTCTAATTCTCTCTTCTCCGTCTCTAGGTTACTGTAAGCTCTCTGTAGCATAGCGATGTGTTCTTGTGATGTTTGTTTCTGGGCTTGAAGACGTTGGATCTGGACGAGGGCATTGTCTTCAGAGTCTTGACGTTGCTTAAGAAGCTGCGAATAACAATGTGATGATTAGCAACAGGAACTTCATTCACAAACTATTTAATGATATAGTTGTTACACCACCAGTTTTGTTAAAGGCAAAGTATACCTCTGGTTTTTGGAACCGTTTGATTGTTTTAATCCTTTATAAATGTAGGTACATACAATAAAACTAGCCTGTGAAAATTTCACTTCAAAAGGTGGTCTCGCTTTTGAGATATCACCGAAAAACCGGAGCAAATATTTCCACACAGGAAGAATATTCCCTATAGGAATACACGATCTGAGGAGTGTTACGGCCGTAACGCTTCTCAGATTCAAATTTTGGGGGATAAAAAGTGATATATTTTTCCATAACCGCAGTACTTCGAAGTGAAAAGTTTCTCAAAATGCATTATACTATCAAAAGCTGCTGTACTTCTTACCAAGTAAGTTTTTATTGCCATTAATTTCAGAGTCATTACCAAACGTATACAGACCCTTTAAAAACCATCAAAACACAGAGAAATTTCATGCCCATGGTGCTACCGCACACTAGATTTTAATCTGCACCATGACAAAGTTTCAAATCCTAGCTAATTTTTTTCACCAGGCAGACCCAAACATGCTGGATCCAGCAACAGTCTGAAATTTTGCATCAATGGTAATTGATTTTGTACTGACATGACCTTCTAAGAAATGTAAAGGGAACGTACACCTCTAGCTATTGGAACAGTTCGATTGTTTTCATTTAAAAAAAAAATGTAGATAATAATAACAGTGGCTTCTTATATAGCACTCATAATCTGTCACTCAGTGACGCTCAAGGCGCTTCAACATTTAGTATTTTCCTGCAAGGTATGGGGCTTCGTTTGAAGTATGAGACCTACTCCTTTACATAGCACCATGTAATGGTTTACAAGGTGCTGTGGTGCAATATGCAGCCAATCAAACCAGGAACACTGGAGCGAACCCCCTTCTCTTTATGATAAGTGCACTGGGTTTATTTTTGTGCGTTACACAACACACAGGACCAACGGACGAATCAATTATGGTTAAGTGTCTTGCTTAAGGACACAAGTGTCACGATCGGGACTTGAACCCACACTCTGTTCATCAGAAACACCAGAGCTTGAGTCTGGTGCTCTTATCCGCTCGGTCATGACACGCCATACAAAACTGACCTGTGAAAATTTCACATCAAAAGGTGGTAGCATTTTTGAGATATCGCGGTTATATCCATGCAGGAAGATCAATCCCTAATGAGATAACCAATCCGAGAAACGTTTTCGACAGAAAGGTTTCTCAAATTCAAATTTTTGGGGGATAAAAACGGACAAGTTTTTCCAAAACCACATTACTTCGAAGTGAAATGATTCTGAAAATGCTTTAATACTATCAAAAGCTGCTGTACTTCTAACCAAGCAAGTTTTTATCGCAATTAAATTTAAGAGTGGTTACCAAAAGTATACCTTTCCTTTTAACATTGACCCCAACACACACAAGAACAACAACTGTGACACACAGAGTCCATCTCTTACCTCTTGTGAGTTCCTTATCTGTGCTTCTAGCTCCATACGTCTCAACTCCGTATCAGACATCTCGTTCTGCAGCTGCTGGACTCGTTCCATTAACTGATGATTCTGCTTCTTAGATTCAGAGGCTGCATGCCTGAGACACAACCAAAAATCAATCGATTAACCCTCCCACTGTTTCACTGTCCAAAACCATTCACGCGCTTCACTGGTCACGCATGGGTGTGTACACTTTGATCCACAGGGTAAAGTTATAGAGTGTGTATGAAGCTAAGGGCAAATGTAATGACGGTGTCATTTATATCACCCCCCCTATTTATAATGCATTCGTGTTGATTACACCACATGACCTTGAAATGACCTTTGTGAAAGTTCAAGTTGAGACCACAATAAACTTTAGGAAGATAGCTTGACATGCCTTGACTGCACTCTATGTTTCTAGAATGATTACTTGCAATTCTAGAAAACAAAACTGAGTAATTTTTGTTTTCCCCCTAGAGTGGGCATAAGGGTTTAAGAAGCGATTCCCCGCATACCTGGCTGTATCTAAGCGCTCTTGTAGCACTCTACGATCATGCTCACTCTGAGAGAGCGTTTGTTGCAGATGTTGGATGTGTTCTTGAAGCTGGGACGATTCCACATTGCTGTCATTGAGGGACATGGATAGTGACTGGAGCTACGGGCACAGAGGAAAAAAACCACACAATCAAAGAGACGGTTGTTGGATCATGCAAAAAACTAAGTTTGCTGTTCACAATTATCAAAATTTTCAAGGGCGCACCAACCGTACACTTTTCCAAGATACCCCTCAAGCCTAAAACATAAAACAGAACTAACCCCCAAACCTAAAAGTGTAAAAAAGGAAATGTTTAATTCTTTCACACTGAATTTTGTGTTTTTTTCCATCATATAGCCCCTTACCAAGAGTTGCTTTTTAAGCCTTCTTTGGGGCGGCGGCCTTGCATAAAAACAATCATAAAAACGTAGAATGCGGCGGTGAGTAGAGCCATGAATTGGGACCGGCTGAGGTAGGGAGATTACAGCTATACAGCCCATACAAGGACTTGATTACATGTCTAGTTTACTGTCACTTCATGCATGGGAAGCTAGCTGTATGCTAAGGGGGGAGGTGGGGGGGGGGGAGGGGGTTGCAGTACAACTTTCTAAAAAGAAAGACGCTAATATGATGGGAATAAGGTACAGCTGTCACTCAATTGTACTCCACATAGATTTGTACAAATCAACTGTGAGGTAAGGCATCGATTACTGGCATGATACGAAAATCGGCAAAATCCACTTTTTAGTTCATTCTACAACAGCGTACAAAGCCAAAGACCCCCCCTTCCCCCAGCAAAGAGTTTGTTCGCTCAGGAAACTATCCTAGGAGGATTGTAGGAATGTCTTACCTTGCCCTTCAGGTCTGTTTCGTCTGTTTCACTCTTGGCCAAAGCGTTGGACATACGATCCACAGTCAGCTGAAGAGAGCTGTTCTTACTCTCCAACTCCTGTATCTTTTTCATCAGCGAATCGATCCGCTCTTGACAAACCTAGGAACAGAGAATAACCACCATCGTTAGTCAACCCTCCTACTGACTGACCATTTAACATCATCCACTGTGGTTTGAAATGATGGCTATCCATGCCAGCCCGCAATTTGATATGTTGTAGTGAATGGATCTTCACAGTAAACAGTCAACCTTCCTACTGTCTGACCATTTAATATCATCCACTGTGGTTTGAAGGATAAATGAACTATTCCAGCCTGCAGTATATCACTGGTGTATTGTAGTACACACTTCACGCATAAATCTACGCAAAGTTGTGTCACCATACACAACCCTTGTAGTTTAATGGCTTCAAATGATCGAGTGATTCGTTGTGAAATGTGCCTAAGAGTAGGAGGGTTACAAAAACTTTAGTCTTTATTGCAAAAGAATATTTAATGACAACCTCTGATAGTTGAACAAGAAAAAAAACAGTAACAACGTACCTGGTTCTCTGTAATACGATCATTCATTGAAAGCTGCAGTCTCTGTAGATCGCCCTCTAGTGCCCGGCGCTTCAACTCCAACTGCGTGGCTCTATTCTCTGATCCTTCTAGAGCCTCACGTAGTTGGCGTTTATCTGCTTCAAGACGTTGTTCATTCTGTTTCATCTTGGCTATCTTATCTTGACAGGAACGTTTCTCATTTTCAGACGATTGGAGTGATCGTTCCAGAGTGTGGAACTTCTCTTGCATTCCTAAACATTAACAATACATTGTAAATGTTTAAGTTTTGTCTTTAACATCTTTCCAAAAAAGTGTCATTACTTTTCAGTTACTACTAATACTAACAAACAATAATTATGCCTTCTTCTTTAAAATGATTTGGTTACTTTTTGAAATTATTTATCAAGTAGACTCAAATTTATCAAAGTTGACCTTTGTGACATGGACGTGGCTTTGGCCCGAATGACTCAAAACTTGACAATATGGACTCAGACTCAGCAATGGGTACTTAGACTCCACACCGAGGACTTGGGCTAAATAATGAGGACTCAAACTCAACAATGGGGACTTGGACTTAACAATGAGGACTCAGACTTGAAAATCAAATACAAGAGTGGCCATGTCAATACTGAAAGAACTCTTTTGAAGGAGATTTCATGTCGTCACCTCCCTGCCTCTAATCCTTACCTTTACGCTCTCGTTCATGTCTTCTAATTGTCTCTTCTTGAAGCATAAGAGCGGTCTGAGCACTGCTCAACCTCCCATCAGCTCCTCGCTTTCCTTCTTCCATTTCTCCCAGTGATTTCTGCAACTGTTGAAGGCGTTGCTCAATACGGCTTCTATCTTCATCCATCTCGGCCATCTCTTGACGAAGACTCTTGATCTTCATATTGGAATCATCCTTTAAGTCAAGAACCAAAGAGGAAAAATCACTGAGTGCTTCATCACATCCCAGTTTCAGGGCATCTTTTACAACCCTTCCTCTCAGGTTTATTTAGGGAATTTCCTACAATAGAAGTGTTTATGGTTGTAATTAAGTAGCCAACACAGAAGTTAGCAGTAGCCAGCCAAATTCATCAGCTACCAGCTTATTTTGAAAACCCCTGATTCTAATGAGGACCATTTCCCACTCTTCCTTACCCTCTGTCTCTCCGTCTGCTTCAGCTGTTGAGAGAAGTCTCTCAGAGAGATTCGAACCGTCTCTGGATCGATGTCAGCTACAAGTTGCTCTAAACGTGTTGGCGACATACTCCGTTCGGGACTACGTGAACGATCAGGAGACCCAGTACGTGGGATAGGGCTGCCTCGACCATCCGTAGTGGTTGTGAAGGTGTTATCAAACCCTAAACAAAAACACAGTTTATAAAAACAAGTTGTAAATAAGGGATATGAATCAAAACCTACTCAACTAAAGTCAGATTGTCAACGTTTTCACATTAATCCGCCCAGAATCTATAAAATGTATAAATCTTTTTTTTTCCACAAACTTTTGAAACTTTCACAGTTGTTATTTATCAAATTTCAGGGACGAACATGTATTTGTAGGTTACTCTAATCTGAATGATCCCTAAATCAACAGGCTTGCCATTTTGCATTCTCTCGAAATGGCATTGAGACACAAAGCTCTGGCACTGTGCCAAACACCCGTGGTTCGCGGTTTATGCTTTCACTAAGTGGCCAATCCTGTGACCTATTTTAAGTTTAGCATTTCCACGACGTGGAGAATCCCAGTATGCATTGTTTTGTTCACGGCAATCTGCAAGCAGGTCTGCTTTCATGAAGTGGTGAATACTAGTTTAGGAATTAATAACTCAAAACACAGTTGCAAGAATGAACAGTCATTCTGTATGACTGAAAGAGTCAGTTTATTTTGATAGTTAAATTTTAAAGTAAAAAAAGAAAATAGCAGGTCTCAAAAACAACAGTTTGAAAAACAGTTCAATTTTCTCAAAACATAGAATTTGGTCTATGGGGAGGATTCGCGAAGATGACATTACAAGCAGCAGTATAAGAAATAAATGCAAACACAACAAGCCATCTAATAAACTATCACAACATTGTCCAATGTGTTCCACTAAACTTGTTTCTCTAAATCAACGAAATGATATCAATCACCAATCCAAAAACACATCATAAACGAAAAAGTTTTAAAATCAGCAATATTGAATTCTTTTGACCTACCTGTAGTTAGATTGAAGGTTACTTCAAAGATGCATTAAAGTAAATCAAGAAAAAGCAATAACAAAATTAACATTTCTTCTATTAAAGCGAACAAATTTCAGAATAAAATTGGTCAATCAATAAGCCACTTGCGAGTTAGATTGCAATGTCTGGTGCATTGCCTTGTTCAGTCACTAATGGATGGACCTTTTAAATTCCTCAGACAAATTTCAGCGTCGCTATGCTACATGGTCAAGGGCAAGCTTTTGCATTGCAACCTCCAGATCAGCAAGGACGGGTATTCTTATGCCACACAATTCATTGAGGATTGTGTATGGGGATTTGTTGTCTCTTACGTAACAAAGAAAAAGCTTGCCCCCAGCCTCGTTACCATGGGCAGCGCGCCGTATCGATACCTCTCGTCGCTAACCCCTGGTAGGGAAACACTGGAAATCAATGCTGATTGGCTAACCAACTTGTACTGCTTTGCGTGCACGCTTGTTAAAAACATTCCAGTGCTTGTAGGGCGCTAAGTACGCGCAGGTAAAAATGCACACATTTTGCACAATACATTTCAAATGAATCATGTTTTTACATGGTCACCCTAAACTGCATACAATTAGACGTATCACAAGATCGAAAAAGAATGAGAGGGGGCCAGTTGCTCCATGACTTCATGCGTCTTTTGACTGCACGCTCTGCGTAGTCTCTAACACAGAATGGATCAACCACAGGACTAATTAAAATATCAAATATATTTGGATATTTTAAAGTCACACTTCCAGGGGTTACGATCGAGCAAGGCATTCTGGGACAGAAAACAAAATGACACGTCAAGATCATACACCACTGGGAACGAGGTTAACTTGCCTCTAACCATGGGACATAGCAACACTGGTGTAGTCTGAGGAATTCCAATTGTGCACTCACTTGTGACTGAACAAGGCAGTGTACCAGACATCATCTAAATCTAACTCCCAAATGACTCATTGAATTATCTTTCATAATATGATTCATCAGCTCAAACATTTCATAGAAATTTATCGACAAAATTTCAAAGAAAGACATTTGTAGCCGTTTAAAGATGCTTACCTTTGCCAGGAGAGCGCCCTCTACGGCTTCTGATTGGACTGGGACTACGCGCCCTCAGTGTGGATCCTGGGCTACCTGATGGTGCAGCACCGGTTCCTATTCCTAGAGTGCGACGCAACGCAGAGTGCAGGCTACCCAGCTTGAACTCAACATCGCGTTTTGCTCCTACACACACAAATACCACAAAGATATACAGTAAAGTAATTCCACTACAAAAGAAAATAGCAGAGAAATAACAACGTGTAATAAAACTCAAAATCACTTTTGTAACCAAATAGTCTTAGAACTGTTCTGAGGTTTGGCAACCCTGGCAGTGCTCTGTATTAAATACATGTACATGTACTGCGTACATGTGAAGCTTTAAAATACTACTTTTTATAAATAACAATGACTGCAGTCAGGAAAAACACAAGTACAAAGCTGACTTCACAAAACTTATTTGGATCCCTACTTGAACTTGAGGTCATGCGATGTGTTGTAACAAATACAGATGCATTATAAATCATTAGGGACTGCCAATACTCGGGTGATTTTTTAAACGACGACTTAGGCTAAAAGTGTTTGATTAGTCACTGATTTAAAAATGGACCAAAGTCTGAAAATTGGGCCAATTCAATCGACCCAGGGCACTGCCAGGACTACAGTTTCAAGCTTTTTACCTTCAACTTGAGCTAGCTGAGCTTCCAGGCCATTAATCCGGCCCTCCGCAGCGCTCAGCTTCAACTTCAGCTCTCCCATTTCACCGTTGGCATACTCTAAAGATGTCTCAGTCACGCGTAGCTTCTCCGACAGCTTCCTCTCCGTGTTCCTGGCGTCTTCGAGAGCCATCTGGTAATCTTTCTCCCTGAGGCGTAGTTCCTCCTCCAGCTCGGTGTAACGCCTCTGCAGATTGGCAGCGTCTTTACGGATCGATTCTCTGGCGGATTCGGTCTCTACTATCTTCTGCTTCAGGGTGAAGATCTCCTTACGGCTATCTTCATCTCTAGCATCAGCAGCAGAGAGACGAGCCATCAGGTCTTCAATCTCTTTCACTCGCTTAGCTCGCTCCGTCTCAAGGGTTTTTATCTGTACAACGACACATCATTCATAACAATAATAACCTAATAACAGTTTAACATAAATGTATACCAATTATAATGCACCATGGATCTAGTTAACTTGTCTAAATAGCAGACAGGTATGCTAAAATTGTGAATAATTGTTCAGGCCTAAGCATTCCTGAAACCATCTCAGCTCCTTAGGAGTATGCTGCACCAGCAGCCAAATGGGCGCACAGATTGCTAATCTTTCACAAGAACAATCTTTCTTTCACAATTACAATCTCTACCCTCCTTGGTTCCCATTTACTCCTGGGTGATGAGAAGCAATTATGGTGAAGTATCTTGCCCAAAGGCACAAGTGTCAAGTCCGGGATTCGAACCCATACCCATGACTGAGCCACCACAACTTTAGTTCAATGCACTAAACCGTTCAGCCACAAACATAATTTACCAATTTCAAAGCACTTTTTGGCTGATATCCAGATGTAGTCTGGAATAACTTTTTACTTACAATCTTATTTCCGACAGGATCAATACAAACAAATTTGAATAATTTATTTCAAGAAACTTGGGGATGGGAGAATGAAGAAGCAACATTCTTTGAGATCGACAAGTTTTGATGCTACCAACCTGTCGTCTCAGCTCTTGTAGCTCTCGGCGCGCTTCGAGACGTGATTTCTCAACTTCACGGAGGCTTGACCTCAGGTCACCAGCTTCCTTCTGAATCGTAGCCTTTGCTTCTTCCAAAACTAATCAACATAAACAGAAACAGAACAAATTTCAAATAGGAGTGGCATCAAGTAAGAAACTAAGGGGTGACAATAAACAAAATTACAAATCCTGAAAGTGGACAGCGATCTTCTCATGGTCCAGAGATGCGTTTGTCACTGGGGGTAAAAATAAGAGAATCACTGACTCTCTACATCGCTACGAAGGGAAGAATTGAGGATAGGGAAACAAGTTAAAAATGTCAAGAAAGTTTGATGGCAAAGGACGATCAAAAATAAAAACATCCTGAAAGTTGTGAAAAACCTGACAATTCACAGGGCCTGATCTGGTAAGGTTTGCCGTGAAACGAAATAATAATCTCTCTATGAGTTGTGGTGGCTCTGGAACAAACCGGTCCTTAAGCAGCATGCTTCGTTGTAGTCCACCATTCTCCTGAAGACCATCAGAGCATACTGATCGAACCGTTTTCTTCTTCTCAGAAACACAACTCACCGAACACGTGAAAGTTTAAAGGCAAAGTATAACCTTTGGTTTTTGTAACCATTCGGTTGTTTTAATCCTACATGTGTACATAAATGTAGGTATATACAATAAAACTAACCTGTGAAAATTTCCACGTAGGAAGAATATTCCCTATAGGAATACATGATCTGAAAAGCGTTACGGCCGTAACGCTTCTCAGATTCAAATTTTGGGGGATAAAAAGTGACATATCTTTCCATAACCGCAGTACTTCGAAGTGAAAAGTTTCTCAAACTGCATTATACTATCCAAAGCTGCTGTACTTCTTACCAAGTAAGTTTTTTTTTGCCATTAATTTTCAGACTCATTACAAACGTATACCTTCCCTTAAACGAAAATTGGTCATCCAAGTCACAAAAAAACAGTGAAAAACTAATTGTTTTCCTCATTTTAAACAAATAGTAGCATTTCAGTAAACAATCTTTTTAGGGAGATATTTCACAATGACTATCTTTAAACAAAATAAGTAACGTGTAAATCTGTGAAGATTTAATAATACTGGGATCTTATATAGCACTTAATCAAACCCCTAGGGCATATCAAAGTGCTCAGTATTTTTTTCCTGCAAGGTATGTGGAGCTACACTTTGAAGTATGAGACTTATTCCTTTATAGATCCATCCAATGGTTTAAAAAGGTGCTGTGGCACAATATGCTGCCGATCAGACCAGGAATACTTGGGCAAACCCCTCCTACAATAAGTGCACTCGGTTCTTTTACGTGCGCTACACAACACACGGGACCACCGGCTTTACGTCCAATCCGAAGGACGGAGCAACAATGGTTTTAGTGTCTTGCTTAAGGACAAAATTGTCATGACTGCTGATCAGAAACACCAGAGCTTGAGTCCGGTGTTCTTATCCGCTCGGCCACGTCACGCCACATTTATACAGTCAATCTTACCAATCTTAATTATTTACAATCATCTATAATTTTTGCTCCTTACCTGTTAGCCTCTGGTTTCTATCTTCAACATTTCGGTTCAGCGTCGTCTTCTCCGCTTCAGTCTTCTTGACTTTGTCTCTGAGTTCCTCATTGATCTTCATAACGGAGTCCTTCTCCCTGTTGTCATCATTCCACTGCCGTTTGATGTCAACGTTCTCTTTCCTCATGACCTCCCTCGTTTCATCGCCCTCTCTGATCTTACGGTGAGCCTCAATCAGTTCGCGTCTAACTCCATCCCGGCTCTCTTCTACCATCTTGAGTTGTGTCTTCAGTTCATTGACCTCTCTCATGGCAGCCTCTTTGGCTTTCTGGAGATCTTTTATGTTGGATGTCAACTCACGGATCTGTTTCTCATGAGCCTCGCTGTAGACAACAAGAAGTCAAATGAATACACCTCATCAACAAATGACCCTCATGAGCCATGCTATGGACATCAAGAGGTCAAATGAATAAACCTTATCAACAAATGACCCTCATGAGGCATGCTATGGATATCAAGAAGTCAAATAGTTACAAATCCTCAAAAAATTACCACACAACCTTAATCTTTTCATTTAAAAATGAAAGAATTATTTTGGGATGAACTCTTTGTTTACATACGAAAACAAATAAATAAATAAATAAATACATTGATGTCTATGTATACCATATCACATTGTTAAAGGTATCACAATTTGACCGTAGCAGGGTAACAATATGAGGCCATCAGCAAAACTTCATTTTAAAACAAAACTTACGTAGCGTCTTCAAAGAATCCTCTCAAATCTTTTACTTCAGTGATCGAGGCATTCAGAGCATCCTGTGAACAAAATAAGTACATACAAACCATCATGTTGTTTATCATGCTTTTGTTTCAACGGTTAAACATCCCAACCCTATTAAACACAAATAAACGTAGAGCTGGTTTCAGAGAAAGTAGCTGATACTGTGGATAGTTTACCTTATCATGCTCAGCTTTGGTGTAAGCTGGTTTCAGTGAGAGTAGCTGTTACTGTGGATAGTTTACCTTATCTTGCTCAGCTTTGGTGTAAGCTGGTTTCAGAGAAAGTAGCTGATACTGTGGATAGTTTACCTTATCATGCTAAGCTTTGGTGTAAGCTGGTTTCAGTGAGAGTAGCTGTTACTGTAGATAGTTTACCTTATCTTGTTCAGCTTTGGTGTAAGCTGGTTTCAGTGAGAGTAGCTGTTACTGTAGATAGTTTACCTTATCTTGCTCAGCTTTGGTGTAAGCTGGTTTCAGTGAGAGTAGCTGTTACTGTGGATAGTTTACCTTATCTTGTTCAGCTTTGGTGTAAGCTGGTTTCAGTGAGAGTAGCTGTTACTGTGGATAGTTTACCTTATCTTGCTCAGCTTTGGTGTAAGCTGGTTTCAGTGAGAGTAGCTGTTACTGTGGATAGTTTACCTTATCTTGTTCAGCTTTGGTGTAAGCTGGTTTCAGTGAGAGTAGCAGTTACTGTGGATAGTTTACCTTATCTTGCTCAGCTTTGGTGTAAGCTGGTTTCAGTGAGAGTAGCTGTTACTGTAGATAGTTTACCTTATCATGTTCAGCTTTGGTGTAAGCTGGTTTCAGTGAGAGTAGCTGTTACTGTGGATAGTTTACCTTATCTTGCTCAGCTTTGGTGTAAGCTGGTTTCAGTGAGTAGCTGTTACTGTGGATAGTTTACCTTATCATGCTCAGCTTTGGTGTAAGCTGGTTTCAGTGAGAGTAGCTGTTACTGTAGATAGTTTACCTTATCATGCTCAGCTTTGGTGTAAGCTGGTTTCAGTGAGAGTAGCTGTTACTGTGGATAGTTTACCTTATCTTGTTCAGCTTTGGTGTAAGCTGGTTTCAGTGAGAGTAGCTGTTACTGTAGATAGTTTACCTTATCTTGCTCAGCTTTGGTGTAAGCTGGTTTCAGTGAGAGTAGCTGTTACTGTGGATAGTTTACCTTATCTTGTTCAGCTTTGGTGTAAGCTGGTTTCAGTGAGAGTAGCTGTTACTGTAGATAGTTTACCTTATCTTGTTCAGCTTAGGTGTAAGCTGGTTTCAGTGAGAGTAGCTGTTACTGTGGATAGTTTACCTTATCTTACTCAGCTTTGGTGTAAGCTGGTTTCAGTGAGAGTAGCTGTTACTGTGGATAGTTTACCTTATCTTGCTCAGCTTTGGTGTAAGCTGGTTTCAGTGAGAGTAGCTGTTACTGTGGATAGTTTACCTTATCTTGTTCAGCTTTGGTGTAAGCTGGTTTCAGTGAGAGTAGCTGTTACTGTAGATAGTTTACCTTATCTTGTTCAGCTTAGGTGTAAGCTGGTTTCAGTGAAAGTAGCTGTTACTGTGGATAGTTTACCTTATCTTGCTCAGCTTTGGTGTAAGCTGGTTTCAGTGTGAGTAACTGTTACTGTGGATAGTTTACCTTATCTTGCTCAGCTTTGGTGTAAGCTGGTTTCAGTGAGAGTAGCTGTTACTGTGGACAGTTTACCTTATCTTGCTCAGCTTTGGTGTAAGCTGGTTTCAGTGTGAGTAACTTCTACTGTGGATAGTTTACCTTATCTTGCTCAGCTTTGGTGTAAGCTGGTTTCAGTGAGAGTAGCTGTTACTGTGGATAGTTTACCTTATCTTGTTCAGCTTTGGTGTAAGCTGGTTTCAGTGAGAGTAGCTGTTACTGTGGATAGTTTACCTTATCTTGCTCAGCTTTGGTGTAAGCTTCTCGCTTGAGGCGGTCCATCTCCATGGAAGCGTTGGCCAACTCACGCTGAGAATTGTTCAATTTTTCCATCAGCTGATTCTTCTCTTGTTGAGCAAATGACAGCGCCTAAAATAATCAAACATCCAGTTCAAGTTATTTCCCACCTGGCTACTTTTCTACTTTTACAATGTCTCTATTTCTAATCAATGCGTATTGATTTATCAGTTATTGATCCTTTCAGCTAATGAGAAAATCTCACCCCGATCTTTTGAAGTGATTTCCAGTTAATAATCTCAGCAAATAGAATACTCTTATTGAAAAAAAATGGATATTAATGAGATGTTGCTCATCAATTTCAGCCATGTCATTGAGTGTACCTTTGTATTACATCAATGAATATAAATGACACGATTTTCATATCCAGCCAAAGACTGTTATTTACAACTATGAATACTAATAACCTGTTGTTTATCTTTTTCAGCAAATAGAATACTATTTCTTACAGCCAGCGAATATTAATCAGCTGTTGTTTATCATTTCCTGTTGATTTTCTCGTTCAGCAAACACAATACTATTATTTACAATCATTAAATATTAATTAGCTGTTGTTTATCATTTATAGCCAACAGAAATACAATACTAACAATCAACAAATACAAAATTACCCATCGCTTATAACTTCAGCCAATAGAATGTCCTTATTTACAATCAGTGATTATTGACTCCTTGATGTTTATAATTTCAGCCAATAGAATGTCCCTCTTCACAACCGATGAATATGAATTACCTGCTGTTTATCATTTTCAGCCAATAGGAGGCTTTCATCTCTGTCCCGTTGCATCAGCCCAAGCTCCTCCTCCATGGCTTCTTTATCTTGTTCATATTTTCCAATCAGTTCTTCTCGTTCTTGGTTTGCCTTGTGGCTGATTTCATCTCGCTCTCCTTCCAACTGCAGTCTCGTTGTTTCCTGAGGTCAAATCCAACACATTGATTACTACTGAGATCTCCATTTATGATATTATGCATGTAATTCTAGGCATAGGCTTTGCTTTGTGAAATGGAATAGTCCAGATTTCACTTTGTGATTATTAGTACAAGCCAGAGATACGAACTGACTGAGTTTTGAATTGTGCATTATAAGTCAGTGAACGATTTCCCTTGTATCGCATCGCATTTTGCGATGAAATTGGAGCGATTTGCGATGCAATTTTACAAAGTTCATCGCACAATTTGCGATGCAGTTTGCGATGCAAGTTTTACTATTTTTTTTGTATAGTTATAAAAATAAGTTTACACCCACAAGGTTTCGGATTCACATTTACCTAAGCTGTGGCGGTGGGTGTTTGAGGAATTGCCTTTTATTTAGCGTGACGTCCGACAACCTAAGACTAGAGCAAGGGAAACAATCATATCGCGCACGGCGCCGCGCTGTGATCCACATTCCCCCACACATGATGGGTTGATGGAAGCAGCATCGGTAGGGTTCGAAATTAGCGGTCGCCAAATGCGAGTGAAAACAGCGGCGTGCGAGTCAAAACCCTTCCCTTAGTAGCCCGCCAGGCTAGTCAAAAAATTGTTCCTTTTCACAATAAATGAGGGGTACAGTTGTAAAATCCCAAAGAGAGATTATTTTTAAGTTCATAAAATGGTTTAGCAAGTCTTGATATTTGCTAGATTTAATGTGACCGCGATCGCGATTGTTCAATTCATAGTAAACACGCACGCACTTCCCTTAACCACATGGTAGTGAGTAGCCAACGTTCGCCCACACGCACACAACACATGGTAGTATTATTGTTCAGTACAACAGCAGGTCCAAAGTCCATCCTAACCAACATTCCGAACGCTGTGATTGGCCCGTCAATAAATTCATATTCATAAGGAAGCTTGGCTAGCCTCCAACTCCATACACGTTCACGAGTCGAGTAAAGAATTGCTGCACAACGCGGCGCACGCCCGTGGATTCTGTACTATACACAGCGTTGGGTTCAGGCTATTCAAGCATCGACAACTTTTGCCGATAGAGGGCGTTGCAGGGCAAAGTTCATTGAATTTTTTCTCAATGTGCGTCGTCGATCGATCATTAACACGAAGATTTCATTGAAAAAGAAGTTCTAGAAAACCGATTCTCAAATTACAAATCCATGAAAATGGTTGTTGATGAAAACAAGTACTATTTAGGGCAGAAAATAGGGGAAAGATTTTTTTTTTTTTGACGCTACGAAAATTGTGTGCATTTAATAATACACGTAGGCTAGTGGAAAAACTTGCGGGCAACCCAAAATTTCAGTTGTCTCTAGTGAAAAAAAAGTTAAGGGAATAGGCCTTTTTCATATTAAGTTTTGGAGCGTCTTATTCTTTAATTATAAACATTCTGAAAGTAGCCTTGGCCTGAAATTAAGCCTTAAAAAACACACAAATAAACCTGTGTCACAGGGTTAAATTTTCAACAATTTAGGCATTTTAAAATTTGCTATACAAAGTTTATGGACTGCTATGCAATATTTTGAGATTGCTATGCAAAAAAAAAATTGCATAGCAGTTTTGCTATGCAAAAATTTGGGACCAAATCGTTCCCTGTAAGTACAACCCAGAGATAAGAACTGGGTGAGTGTGGAATTATGAATTAACCCAGAGATACAAACTGACTGAGTTTGAAATTATGAATTATAAATTATACAACCCAGAGATACAGAGTCACTGAGTTTGGAGTTGTGAATTATAAATACAACCCAGAGATAAAAACTGACTGAGTTTGGAATTATGCATTATAAATACAACCCAGAGATACAGAGTCACTTAGTGTGGAGTTATGCATTATAAATACAACCCAGAGATACGAACTGAGTGAGTTTGGAACCCAGATATACGGACTGACTTTGTACCTTCTCTCGGATCAACCTCTCCGTTTCCTCTTCATGCATCTGTTCTCTCTGCTTGACAGTCAGCTGAGAGTCCCGCTCCACTTGAGACAATTTCTGCTTCAACAAATCCAGATCCTTCTCTCGCTTTGTGACCTCAATCTCCATCTCCTTCCGCACCCGAGCGAGATCAACTGAAAAATAGATCAGTAAAAAAATAAATGTCACTGACGTGTACCATGGTTAGCAGGCCAGGAATCTTATCTTTGAGAGGGCAAGGCAATTGTCATTTTGCAAAGTGCACTTTCATTGGAAAATTGTTTAGTCTTTGGGAACTTTTTAAGGGGCACTAAGGCAAAGACCAGAGCCCAATTTCATAGCGCTGCTTAATGGTAAGCAAATTTTCCTGCTAACTATAGCAGCAAAATTTGCTTAAGCATAAGCGTGTTTCACAAATTAGCAAGAAAATTAGGCAGCCATCTTGCGCGTTCACCGTGGATTCGCGTTGCTACGTCATTCATTTTCATGCAGTAAGCACCGGAAGATTAGCATGCCTTTTTTGTGTGCTTACGGTTAGCAGTGCTATGAAAAGGAAATTGCGCAGTAAACACAAAATCGGCCGTTAAGCAGCTCTATGAAATTGGGCCTAGGGCAACAGAGGCCATGGTCACCGTGGCCAGTGTGTTATTCCAGACCTGGGGTTAGTCTCCATCATTATTTATTTTATTGCTGCTCTTTATCTACTCCTCTTCTCAATAAATCAAAGAAATAGACGAAATAGACAAAATGTAAAATATAAATATAAATACATTGCACAAGGCAAAATATACAAGGAAAATTTTGTTGACAAGCAAAATACACCGCACAAGATAGAGCACACCAGGACAAAAGGAAAAATGTGGAAAGATCTGATAATTCTAGATGGAGTTTACCTGTGATAGCTTCCTTAGCCAGCTGGAGCTCCTGTACTTCTGCTTCTAGCTGTTCTTTCCTGTTCTCTAGTTTAGCAGAAGTTTGTTGTAGTTCGTACAGGGCGGTCTCCAGGCTATCTTTGTCGCTGTTTAAGGCAGCAATCACCTGGAACAAAAATACAATCAACAATACCATGAACATACTTGACAATAATAACAATAATAGTGGCTTTTTGTAGAGTGCTCAAATCCATCATGCAGTGATGCTTATGGTGCTAGAACGCTATTGCCTCGGTCACTGGGCTGTTTATTTCACCCCTCCAACCATCTCAGCTCCCTGGGGAATAATTCTGGGTCCAATTTTCAAGGCACTGCTTTCTACGCTCACGTCTCATGGAATCATGTGAATTGTAGGGTGTCGTAAGCGTAGAATTCTGAGGTAAGCAAAGCTATGAAAATGCACCCCGATCCCACGAGTGATTTACTGTGACCCTTCCTTACTCTAAACAAAATCCAACACCGTTCAGTAACTCAACACCCAAACTGTTGGACTCTGATTATGGTGGTATGCCTGATCCCATGTCAAGCATCAATCAGTTTACTAGTGCAGTCCTCAGTCCAACACATTCAGTAACTCATCATCCAAACTGTTGGACTCTGATTATGGTGGTATGCCTGATCTCATGTAAAGCATCAATCAGTTTACTAGTGCAGTCCTCAGTCCAACACCATTCAGTAACTCAACACCCAAACTGTTGGACTCTGATTATGGTGGTATGCCTGATCTCATGTAAAGCATCAATCAGTTTACTAGTGCAGTCCTCAGTCCAACACCATTCAGTAACTCATCATCCAAACTGTTGGACTCTGATTATGGTGGTATGCCTGATCCCATGTAAAGCATAATCAGTTTACTAGTGCTGTCCTCAGTCCAACACCAGTCAGTAACTCTACACCCAAACTGGTGGACACTCTACTCTGATTATGGTGGTATGCCTGATCCCATGTAAAGCATAATCAGTTTACCAGAGCAGTCCTCAGTCTAAAACCATATGGTACTACCTCAAACCTCTGATTATCAAATGGTGGTACAAATGCCTGATTCCATGGAAAACAATTATCAGGTTACTCAGTCCAACAAAACCATGCAGTTGGATTTTGAAAAGTTTGCTTGCAACATAAATTGAAACACTCTTGACGTATGACATTCATGACATTGTCGCTAAAACAACAATTGTGTAGAATCCTGGACTTACTTCACTCTGTGATCGATTCTCCCGCTCAGCAGCAGTGAGTTGAACCACAAGGTTTGCTTTGTCTTTGGTCAGCTCTTCTTTCTCCTTGGCTATTCTGGAGACATTCTCTCCTTGGAATTCAGCCATACGTCGTGCTTGAAGAAGTTCCTCAGCCAGAGACGCCTTCTGGCGACTCACCTACACACAGGTAAGAGACAACGCCGTCAACAATAAGCAACAAATACTGCAGGACTGTAACTGACAACAATAACATCAGCATTGAAAAAAACCAAAAAACTTAAAAATGTGTTATATTTAGGATGACTTCACCAGCAATAGACCTTATGCACATATCGTCCTTTGAGAAGGGCGCCCTCAGCTAGGAGGTCAAAAGGCAAGTCAGGAGAACTGCAAGATCGCACGGACCATCCTCATTCCCAGGGGTGATCGATCTCGCCGCCCCATTTTTTTCCCAGCATGCCTTGCTCCCTCATAACCCCTGGCATTGGTTAAAAATTGATATTAGGCCTGTGGCCGATCCGCACTACGCACCCGCTCAAGTATGGCAGCGCGCAAAAGAGGCATCAAGTCAAAGAGCAACTGGTCCCCTCTCATTCTTCTTTGATCTTGTCATATGTCTAGCTGTATGCAGTTTAGGGTGACCGTGTAAAAACATGATTCATTTGAAATGGAATCGCGTCAAAATACTTGCAATTTCACACGCGCGTGCTAAGCGTCCTACAAGCGCTCGAAAGTTTTTAACAAGCGTGCATGCAAAGTACATCCCTACCAGGGGTTAGTAACGAGAGGTATCGATACGGCACGCTGCCTATGGTAGCGAGGCTGCACACAGACCACCCTACATACCTGAGAGAAGCTATCTTGTAGTTCAGCCTTATCTCTGTTGACAGCGTCTAGTTCATCCTCAAGTTGAGCTTTGGTGTGTTCAACAAGACTCAAACTCTGATCTAGTCCCATCTTCTCCGTCTCAGTATCCATCTTTTCACTTTCAATGCGGACCAGCTCCTCTTTGATCGTTGATTTCTCGTGTTCAAGGTGACCTTTCTCAGCAAACAGACTCTGTTTCTCACCTTCCAACTAAACAAAATAATACATCATCAAATAAAAAAATATGTTAGATAAAATGTACTACACATAAAAAGTACCACAAACAAAATGTACCGCAAGAATTCTTTCGAAGGGTATTTGAAACTGTGACCTCTAAATTTACAGCCAGTACTCTACCAACTGAGCTATCTAGTCCTATGTTGGCAGTCTCCCTATTCCATCAACATCTTTGTTTGGGGAGCACTAGGCCGAAGTCAAACCTTATGCTGCCATACATTCTAGGACCACTCCCAGATTATGACACAACCTGGGAAGCAGCAGTGCTTCACCTTCAAGAGTATGCAACTTTTTCATTTTAAATGCCAAGTAACAAACCATGAGGGAAACTAATTGGGTAAATTTACATCAGTTGATCAAACACAACTTTGAAATTTTGCCTTGGAACTTTTTTTTGTGAAGGTTAATGTTTGTTTCTGCTGCATAGACAGACATCTTTGTTATCTGTTGCTCGAATTTAGTTATGCTGAATATCTTGTATATTCGGTTTGCGGTAACACCGTGTGTATATCTACTTTGCTGTGTAGATTTTTTCTTTGTGACCTAGGTCTTGCTATATTCTACTGCCGCAGAGTAGATTTCTGAAAATTCGGCAGACTACTTAGTTCTGAAAAGAACTGTCCTGCTTATTAACTACTACCTGGGACTACTACTTTCGCTTAGTGGATTGAGAGGACTTCTTGTGAATATCTTGTTTTTTAAACTTGTCCCAAGTTTCCATTCTCCATTCTCACATCAAACTGTAATCAGGCTGGGTTAAACTTGTCCTAGTCTATCCTTCATTCTGACATACCTGCATAATGATCTTATTGAGTTCTATTTTATCTTGACCAAGTCCTTCATTCAGAGCTTGCATCTTCAGCAGAGCGTCCCTTAGAGTAGCCTCGTCAGTCCTTACTTTGTTTATTTCCATCTCCAGCTCCGCCTTCTGTAACTCTGCCCTGGATAATGTAGCACCTGCAACAACACAGTCAAATCCAGATTTACTCTTTTCTGATTAATCTTCTAGGCTTTGAGACAGTGGCTGATACTGATTTGTGCCTTTGTCTGAATGTTTCACACTCGCATTAGGATTTTCATGTAGGTGCCATCCAATCAACCAAGGAGCTCTTTTTTCACTGTCCATGTTTCAGCTCCATATAGTAGGATGCTTTCAACACGGTCTCATGAATGCCTCATGACCTCCAATCCTCCAATCCAATCACAAGGCCAAATTTCATAAAGCCTGTAAGCACAAAAACTTTCTAAGCACAGAAAAATCTTGCTCAGCAGAAACAGTTTAACAGCCAACATTCCATTAAGTTTGAATTGTTGCCACTGGTACCCCGCTCATTTCTTGCTAAGTGAAGAAATTTGCTAAGCATAGATTTTCAGCTTTATGAAATTAGGCCCAGGCCATTACTTGGGTGCTATAATAGTCTAATTCCCCGATTGCTACCAGTTAAACATATTGACTTCCTTTTCAAACACAAGAATTTAATAATTTTCTAGACTCACTGATTTCTGCCTTTTCTTGGTCCAGAACCTCTTTCTCCAGTGTTGCTTTATTCAAGCCTTCCTTCAAGCTGACAATGTCTTCCTTCAGAGTGGAATTCTTGCCTTCCATCTGCTCCAGTAACTTGTGACTAGAATCAACGAGAAAGAAGAACATAGTAACTTACAACAATCTCACCAAATCTGTGTAATCTTCCACTGACTTTGGTAATATCATCGCTCGTACCACAAAGTGACCTATCTCGTCCGCAGTAATAATAATTAAAAAAAAAATAAAAAAAATAAAAAAACGTCTTTGGAGAAAATCGCACTGTTTTTCAAACTGCTGTTTCGGGGTCTGCTTCATGTTTTTGTTTTATTTTTTTAAGACAAAAAAGCTGACCACTTTACTCTTACAGAACTGTCAATGTGTTTTCATCCCTGCAACTATTTTAATTAGTAATTCATTCCTAAACACATACGTCACTTTGTGAAAAAAAAAGTTTTGCCTGCAGAGAGCTTTGTACAAACCATTGTACAATAGAGACCTATCGAGACAGGTCACTTCGTGAAAACACTAAGCTTCCAGAAACGAAAATGCGCCTAGACTGCATGTGCTGTAGCACTTTGTATATCATTGGTAAAGTGGTGTATCTAGATATGTCACTCCGTGGAAAGACAAAATGGCAAATCTAGTGATTCGTTGTTTTTACAAATAAGAGTAGTTACGAAACTATTACGCATTAGGAATTGAAACTTGCTGAAAAGGTTAACAGTAATGAGTATATTAATAATTTGTAAATCTCTTTTATAAGTTATCAGTCTTACCTTCTTTCAAGATCTCTTTTATAAGTTATCAGTCTTACCTTCTTTCAAGATCTCTTTTATAAGTTATCAGTCTTACCTTCTTTCAAGATCTCTTTTATAAGTTATCAGTCTTACCTTCTTTCAAGATCTCTTTTATAAGTTATCAGTCTTACCTTCTTTCAAGATCTCTTTTATAAGTTATCAGTCTTACCTTCTTTCAATCTCTTTTATAAGTTATCAGTCTTACCTTCTATCAATCTCTTTCTTCTGTCTCTCCATATCACGGTCTCGATCATCTCTGTCATCTTCAAGATTATCTCGTTGTCTTTGAAGCTCGGCATTTGCAGCTTGGATTCTTTCATTCTCTGTGTTCAACGCTTCGATCTGCTCATTCAGCGATCGACGTAAATTCTCCAGAGCTGACTTTTCGCTACAAAAAATTTCAATAAAATGACATTTAATTACGCGACTGCAATGGCAAGTTTTATTTGTGACTCCAAACTTCAAACCCTCAATGCTTGACACTCAAGCGTGAAGCTTTTTTTCTGACACTACAGCACCCATGGGTTCAGAGGCCAATTTTACAAGCTCTAGAACTACCCCCCGAAGGTTTCATTTTAAAGCAAAATAACTAGCAATAAACTTTCTTGATCATTCAATTTCTTTGCATATCAAACAAAAAGGCCAAGGGACCACTCAACAGACATGTTCTTGATCTTACTTTTGTAAGTGTGATCTGGAATCTCAAACACTTTCCTGTACACAAGCATATGTCACTCCATAGGTGTTTTAGCAGTTATTTTAAGAGGGGGTATGAGTGCAGTTGAATGAATCTGAAGATTGTTTACCTTCCAGTTGCATCAAGTGAGTTCCTAAGTCGATCTCTGTCTCTCTTGATGTCATCAGTCTGTCGTTTTGCCGTCTCCACTTCATCCTTCAATCCTTGGATGCTACGCTCAAGATGCCTCTTATCTGAATCCCCATTCTCAAGATGTTTCCTCAAGGAAGCTACTTGTTCCTTGTTGGAACTCAGCTTTACCTTCAGCTCCTACAAAAATAAACAACCCACAAGTCTCAGCTTTGATTAACAGTGGAAACATCAGATAAAGTTAAGACTATTACGACAATTATACATGACTAGCCATTCTGTAAGTGTCACTGCCAGGGACTTGTGTCATGTGTGGAGTCCAACTCACCTGGACCTGAAGCTGTCTCTTCTGCAGAGCGGCTTGGACAGCTGAATAAGTAGATTCAGCAAAGGCTGGTGAACGAGAACGAGATGGAGAAAGCGTACGTCTTGAAGGTGATGGTGCACGCCGCGGAGAAGGAGATCGATGCAGATGTAAAGCTCGACCCGGTGATGGAGTACGCCTAGTTGAATGAAGAAAGAATTTTGAAAAAACTAGACATGTCTTTATTTTTGATTCATTTAATCAATCTTGGGTTGTAATTTACACAAAACTGTTAAGTCACGAACATGAAAGTCAAAGCCCACGGTCAGAGAAGCGGCAGTGTAAGAAAAGTGTATGACAGGGAATTGTCTTCAGCTTCTGGGTTGTTGCTTGGTTTATCCTTGCTGATGTGAACCTAGTGTTGTTTCCTTGAACTTTGGCAATTAACAAATCAGATTAACATACAATGCAAAAAGCAAAGTTTTCACCTTGTCTTGATTTCTTGTTACACATACCATTTTTGAATGTATTCCTGAAAAAATATATTTGGGGTTGATTTCATTCATCTTGTTCTAAACATACATGTAACACGTCAAACATGGGCCCAATTTCATAAAGCTAAGCAGAAAACTCTGCTTGGCAAATTTCTTTATTTAGCGAAAAACGAGCGGGGACCAGTGGCAGCAATGTATTAAACTGTATGGAAAGCTGGCTGGTAACCTGTTTCTGCTAAGCAAGTTTTTTCTGTGCTTATAGGCTTGATGAAATTGGGCCCAGTTTTGTTGATTTTCCCGTTTTCAACAGTAAGAATATTCCAATTTGGGGGTTAATCGAAACTTTCAAATCACTACCATTCCAAATAAATTGTGGTTTATTACTTGAAAAACGGTTTACAGGAATGCATAATATAGAAACTGCTGAGAAATGATTCTAAACTCATCTTACCTTAGAGGGGTTGATCTTGCATATGGTGATGGAAGAGTCACATCCGACACAAATCCGGTCTCTTGGTCATCGCCAGTTCCATTCGCATCATCCAGTGTCCCCGAGACATCGGCATCTTGTATTACGACCTGAGCGATGTCACGTAACGCTGTATGCAAGGCTTCACACTCCTCGCGCAGTACGCGCAACGACTCACCATTCTCCTCATCGTCGGCTTGCTGCTGCTGGGACGCTTCAGTGTGACTCGACTCAAGAGGTTGAGTGTGAGAGGATGAGATGGTGACACGACTCATGCTCGTTGCGCTAGAAACAGTACGTAGCTGATTGTCCTTCTCAGCTAAGAGGATCTTATGTTTCTCATTGGTTACTGTCAGCTCATTGATTCTGTAAGCAAACAGGAAAGTCAATATATTTTCAAAATAAATATATATTATTATTATTGTTACACAACCAGCCAGAGTCCTACAATATATAAAATCCAATAATATATAGAATCCTACAGTAACATAAAGAGTCCTATAACAAATAGTCTTTTAATAAATTGAGTCCAATAATACATAGCGTCTTAAAATATACAGAGTCCAATAACGTATAGAGTCCTATAATCTATAGAGTCCAATAATGTATAGAGTCCTATAATCTATAGAGTCCAATAATGTATAGAGTCCTACAATCTATAGAGTCCTATAATACATAGTCCTATAGTTTGTAGAGTCCCAATATATATTGAGTCCTATAATGATCTACCTTGAATTCAGCTCTGCCTTCTCAGCGTCCAACCTCGCTTGTAAATCCAGCAACTCCTTGACTTTATCTCTCAGCTGTTGCTCTAACTGCACGCGCTCAGACCGTTCCTTCTCTAGATGGACTGCCGAGCTGGTCTCGTTGGTGCGCATATTGGAGTTCAGATTCAGGCATGCTGAGTGGAGATTACGCGCCTGACGGGTCATTTCAGCACGCACTTGAGCCATATCGCTGTAATAGTAACATCAACATGTCTTAATTAGCAACTCGTGTGATTGTAGGAAAATGAAAAATCATGTACCAGTCTCTCTTAGGTCTAGAGATAAGAAACCCTTAACTTTGTGGATGTTACCTGGTTACAGTGATGGACTCACAGACTCTCTACACCAAAATGAAAGGAATAGTAAAGTGTCTCGTTTTGGCATGGAGTGCCACCTTCATTCAATCCTCTTAATAACAATAAAAATAAAACCATGTTTTTGTAGCGCCTTACAAACTACAAAAGCGCTTCACATAAAACACAAACACAAATTCACAAGACCTAAAAATAAACATGGTTAAGAAAACTGACAACACCTACATTAGAGCCACAAACTAGAAACAACCTACGAAATACAAAAGAAGGTGAACTAAATAAGAGAAGATAACAAAGTAGTATTCCTTACCGCTCTGTTGCTGTCTTCATCTCGCTGAATCCACGTCTGAACCCAACCACATTACGCCACACGGCTAACAAGCGACTGTGCTCATTGTTGAAATAATCATTGAATGACTGTTAAGAATAAAAAATAATAATAAAGATTCTTATTTGTGACGTGTCAAATCAAACTATAAGTAGGCGCTCAAGGAGCAGATAAAAGAAGACAACTGGGAAAACAAAGTAACAAAACAGAACAGTCAGACAGTAACTAAGCTAACAAACAACAGATCCCAATTTCGCTGATGCTGCTAAACCACAAATCGTCTGTTAGCAATAATGAACAGGATACATGGATATTTTAGCCGGTTAACTTCATTTGATATTTTGTTGTGCTTAGCTATTATTTGTGCTTAAGCAGCAGTTCTACGAAATTGGGCCCAGGTGGGAAATCTAATGTAAGAGCGAGCAACAACTTAACAAAGAAAGAATTGGCAACATTGTCAACAATATTAGGAGCTACAGAATGCTGTCTTGAGGCAGCGAGAGTTTACAGCAACTTTAGAAATGTAGACATTCCAAATAAAATGCAATCCAACAACTATGAGTTATTTAGCACATACATGTGTACATTTAAATAGTGCGTGCTATTATCATCAAAAACCAGCTTCCAATTAAACACATTTCATGGGAAAATTCCCTGGAAGATCTGCTTGACCTTTTCACACTTGCAGACCAGCAATGGACACAATTGGCAACCGGAGTCACTTGACTCATTGTGGGTATACAATGTAAACAAACCAAGCAGCCACGCCCAGTGTGCATGGTCAAGCATGGCTTCTTCCGCACCTTGAGCAGAAGCACTCGGAAGCAGCCATGCTTTTTCATGCACACTGCGCGCTGCTTGCTTTGTTTGTTCACATTGTATACCCACTATGTGTCACGTGACTCCGGTCGCCGATTGTGTCTATTTCATCTTTGAGAGGGCACAACTGTTTCCATTTTGCTTTGGCACTTCCATTATAAAATCTCAAACTCTACAAGAAACTTTTGAAGGGGCACCAAGGCTAAATCCAGGGCACCAAGGCTAAATCCAGGGCAACAGAAGCCATGGCCTTTATCCAAGAATGCATTTAAATCGCTAACCTTAACAAACAGGCAGGGCAAAGCCGTTTCCTGGGAAATACTACCCCTGTTTAGGTGTAAGGTACATGTATACCACGGGGCTCGCATACTGTGTGTGCATTTATTCCCAGGAAAATGGCATCAAGTGTGAGACAAACATGAGGTGGTGGCAGGGTTAAAAATTCCCCAGCAGTTTCCTGGGAATTGGCTGGTAGTGTGATCAGGGCTGTAGACACATTAACAACAGCCCTGCCGAAATTCACCAAATTTTCTTCACCTTTTCCTCATCCCTCCACTCGGTCTCCCTGACTTCCAGCTCCCCACGAGACTTGGTCAAGTCTTCAGTCAGTCTGGAAATGTCAGAGGTCAGATGTTGGTTGGCCGTAGAGGACTGGTCAAGCTGCTCTCTCAAGATGGAATTGACATGAGCAAGGCTTGCACTCCTACAAATAAATTTTGGACAACAAATAAGAATCATTGAAACAGAAATAATCTATAATCAGTGACTTGCAATGGTTTGTATTTGAGGTAATTTAATATCACAATATGGCTATATAAACATAATGGCCTTCTTTAAAACAAATCAACTAGTTTTGTCAACTAATGATGAGATTTTGTGGTGTCAGTGCAAAATCTCCTAAAATATCATTTACGTAATGTGAAAGTGTCAATATATTGTATCTCACGTATAATAACCCGCATGAAAACACAAAACAAATAGGCACCCAGATACAATGTGTTTGCATTGAGAACTTTCTTGCGGGATATGATGTTGTTACAAAATCAACACAACATTTTTGCACAGAAGAATGTAACAATTTATTGGAGGCCTGGGTTTCCCTCCTCAATCTAGTCCTTGAACCTCAATAAGAATACAATTCTGGTTTACAGACTTATGAGCATCCCCAGTGAGAATCACCAGTGAGACAATCTTGAGAAATCACACGCCTGGGTTTTGACTCTGATGAATCCCACTCATCTCACCTTTGCTGTTCTTCCTCCAGTTTCAAGAGAGCATTCTCCAGGTCTGATGAGTGCTCTTCTTCACGGAGTTTGAGCTGAGCTTCGGCCGTCTCTAACTGACTCTGGAGAGTATCAGTGGTGCTCCGCAACTATAGTAACCAAACAGAAGAACAGTATGAATAGAGCAAATAGACGTCAGTACAGTTATTACCCCGATACATTCACAGTAACCACATTTTACTGTCACTATATGAGGTTGATCAGTGCCACAGATTGCCACTACAGAAATTGACCAAGGTTGAGAACCTTTCTTTTTGTTTTCGTCTGAAGTGCTAGTTGAGAAAAATAATGGTCAAACAATTACTTTTTGTCTCGCCAGTCCAAAAAATGACTGAGCTTAAAATTTCACAGGTTTGTTACTACACGGGCTTGACAATGACCAATGTTGGCAGCGTGCTTTACCGGCAGTGTTAATTGGACTAAACAAGAACAAGACGACAGTGAATTGATGAGACCAGGGTGCCATTTCATGGCTCTGCTTACCGCCGAATTCTGAGCTTACGGTCACCATTCTCCGCTTACTTTGCAAGCGCCGAGCTTCTGCATTAGCTGTGTTAGCAAAGAATGCCTAGTAACATGGAGTACGCACGCACACAAGCAAAACTGTCTGCTAACCTGTGAAATAGGGCTTGGCGAAAGCGCAGAATTCTCTGCTTCTAAAAGCGCCGATTATTTGCTTACGGTAAGCAGAGCCATGATATCGGGCCCTTATCTCTTCCAACAGTGGTCCAAAATTCCATTGCAACTGAGCACAGCTGTAGGCTTCTCCAGTTTCCCATGCATAAAGCACTTTGGACATTGACTCTCTACTCTCTACATCATCATGTGTGTGCCTCAAAAGGCCACTGCTGTGGCACAGTGAGGTATGGGTTGGTTGTCTCACGAACCACCAAGGGAATAGGAGGATCTGCCCAAGTGAAATGATGCCTGAAAGGTAAGTCCACTGTTGAATGTTGATTGGAAAAACAAACGCTGAAAGCAGAGACGTACTCAGACGGGATAAATTGAGAAGTGAATATATCTTACCGAGTATCTGTGTTGCTCACTCTCAGCTACTCGATCCTGCAGATGCGTCTCCAGCTCACCACACTTCCTCTTGTACTGCAACACCTGTCAGAAAATAGTCACTCAACCAATCAGGCTTTTTTTCCCCCTTATTAATTTTAAATATTGAATTTACCGGCTATTTCACCTCAGTCCTACTTCTACAAGCAAACATATTGATTGGTCAAAATAGATATTGAGAATTTCCATTAACTAACAACTTGTCACAATCTAAACAAAGAGCTAGCAAACACACCGTCGATGTTTGTTCTGTAGATGCATCGAATCATGGGTGAGAGTCACCACTGACACAAAGGTCTGAAACTAGGATCCAAGTTTCAGGCGATATGAAATGAAGGTGTTTCCACCTTTTGGTAACCCCTGGGGCTCTAGATTTCAAGGCAATGACCTCAGCCATGGAGGCAACTGCCTCTGCTGCCTCCATGAACTAATCAGGTCTGAAATCATCTCCAAAGATATTGACTCTAAAAATAGTGAGCATGGCAGATCATGGAGGAAGATCTGAGGACAGTTGCCGTACGTGACATTGGTGAAAGGGATTCAAAAAACAAAAGCCTGAAATTCCCCATCCCTGTGATACACCACTCAAGTCGCATTTTACCTTGGCTTGCAGCTTCTGAACAAGTTGAGCCTGCCTCTGCTGTCCATCTTGATACGCCTGCAGTTTCCGTTTGTAGTTGGAATGCTCATCCTCCAGCTTATGCCTTAGCTCTACATTCTGAGAGACCAAGGATCTATTCTGCTCCTCACGTTCGCGTTCCACTCCTGCATCGGACTTGTAGGACTGCTCCAACTGTTAGGACAAAAAATAAATGTAAGAGATAATTTTTCAATGGCATCATTCTAATCAAAATCTAGCGAAAAGTCTGCGTGTTGCACTGAAAGCAGTGCTTGCCCTAAACTTTCAACAGTTGACTTGCGAGCAGGACCACGGTGCCAGCTTTGTCAGTGTTTCGTACCTTAATTGTAAGATTTCTTTCACCAATTTAGGCAATTGGTTTTCATAGCATACTTCTTGGGAAGCGATAACCTAGCAAGCCCGACCTTCTCTTTGTAGAGAAGTTCATACAGCAACTTAGAACTGAATGATGTCTGACATAACGCCATGTTCAGTCACAAGTAAATGCTCAATTTGAATCCCTCAGATTTACATCCAGTGTTGCTATTTCACATGGCTAGCGGCAAGGTTTGTACATGTACATGTACTAGTTACAGAACAGATTAACAAACACACACAATCTCAACGAAATGTGTGGCACAGGGATACAGTTTTTGCTGATGTAATGCAATTTAAAGCTTGGCCAGCAGAAAACTGTTCTAAAGGGGGAATGCTGGGAACTTTTCTGAAGTCTCTCTAAGTTGCCCCCAAACAGTAGGGCATGTAGGGTAATATAAAAAAAACAAATTCAACTTAAAATTGAAAAATAACACACCCAGTCTTCTCTTAACAGCATTCGCCAAGATGTTTAAAGTTGTTGGTCCAACTGTTAACTGTTAATCCAGGATAATCTTTTGTGCTAACTTGGGAGCATTTTTCAGATTATAGGCAGAGGGGATTTACCCTGCCAGAATAGCCTAAGCTTGAATGGCAGTTAATCTGTAATCCAGTTGAAGGTGCTAAAGCCATGGAGACATAGATTAGCAAGGACCAAAACATGATGGATAATGAATGGATTAAGTCATGAGAAGCTCGAGTCTGTGTCAACAACACAGGTCTTTAATTTTAAACGGCTTTGGCCAATGGCAGCAGAAACATCAATGCCATCAATACATCCAGAAAAATGTGTACGCAATGTACAGTTTCATGGAGTGTCATGGCCCAGCAGTCTAGGAACAGACTCTAGCTCATGGTGTTATCACAGTGTGGGTTTGGGTCCCTGTTATGGCATCCAAGTGTCCTTCAGCAAGATGTAAAGCTGTTGGTCTACTGTTGATAACAGTTACTGTTGATAACAAATGTAAAACCCAGTACCACAGTGTTTTTGGCATGGGTGGCTGCAGAATGTGCTGCACCCCCTTCTGAACACTTCCAACGTACTGCATAAATGGGTCACAAAATTCACTACACAAAATATGAGATATTTGAGAAGGGAAGTGCATATAAATTGTTATTAAATGTACAAATTGTTTGCTTAGCACAGCGATAACTCAGAAGAACTCAAGAAATTCAACCGTGCGACCAACAACATTCAAAAACCGAAACTACTTCACAGCAATCAATTACAAACGCGGCGAATCACCTCTTCCGTATCACAACTTTTGTCTGCCATCCCAAGAGATGTTTCACTGGTACCCTCATCCTCAACGATTCCTTCCTCATCCACCTCCATGAGAGCATCAAACCCAACCTCAAATAAATTACGGACTCCTCGGAAGTCCGAGGGTCTTCTGGAGTTTGAATCATAGCTGAGTTTCCTAGCAGGACCGGAATCAGAGTGACGTCTGCGATGGCGGTGACCATATTTCTTAAGTAATGTCGCTAGTTCATTATTGAAGTCCTGGTTGTTGCCAACTGATATTTTGGTTCCTTTTTCGATGGCATCTTCCCACTATGAGAATTCATGAATTGTATAAACTGATTTACTATTTACTGACAACAACTTACAATGACTGAAAATGACTAACAGCGACTGAAAATGACTGACCAACTTTTTTCACTCCCCTTCCATATATCCTATTCTCCCATGTCTCTAGATTTTACAAACTCGGATTCAAATCCCTAAAATTACATGCAACTACATTTACTCAACTATATTTACTCAACAAACTAAAAAATTTAATATATTGAGCCTAATGAATGTCGGCATTTTTAAATTAAACGACAACATTTTATTCTTTGATTATCTTAAAATTACAGCTCCAGTTTTCACAAAGTACTTTTTAAAAACGCATCCTATGCAGTAGGTGTACAGGTGTAATAGTAAAACCCACAATAACTCATAAATGTTTAACTATTAAAAAATGTTGGAGTCAAAGATAACTACAAATCCTAGGAAGTGATTGTAGTCCTATTTGGACTGAGCTGTCAATCTTCTTGCATTATAACTTTGTTGCCTAGAAATGACCCACACACTTCCACAACATTTACACAAAATACTAAGTCCCAAAGTAAACAAGTCTACAATGACCTGTCTAAGTGAGATGTGTGCGTACATTAGCCCTAACCATGCCCCCAACTAAATCCTATATTGAACTTTGCTACTTGCTTGGTCCACCCTGCTCTTCACAGATCCCTCGAGACTTGAGCGACGGCGACGACGCCCACTCTCTGACATCTTCACTGGTTTATTATAATGCTAAAGATTCAAAGAGCTTTGTAATCCTAATAATTCATTGCAATCGGGAATCAGTCCTTGACAAGAAACATGGCTGAACCTGCAGACATTACATCCACCTCTATGCTTGCATACAGTACAAAGTGTAACCTTACAAGACATTCAATAAGAATAACGTCTCTAGCGTCACTTCATTTAAGTGTCAAAAAAGAATTCAATACTATTGATTATGCAAATATAACCTATTTGTTGTTTCCAACCTCTATGAAAAGGCCACAATGTACTGATAGAAAGAGACCAACATTACAAGACGATCAATCTAGACATCAAAGAATGAAAACATTCATATTAGCTACGCCTGATCAAATTTAAAAAGTAGACAACTTAGCCAAGATCCAAGTTGATTTTGTCAAAAAGGGTTCACAGCATATATAGATTTGCACAGTGTGGACTCAGTCCCACACTGAGTAAAGCAACCTTGCAGGCAATGACCAAGCCATGAGCACAAAACCTTTGGAGTGGTAGCGTCCCTCATTGATATGTTAATGAGCCTTTACTACATTGTTGACAGAGGGGCACAGACTAAATGCCTGGGGCTTCAATGAATGTGTAGAAACTTCACCACAACTGGTTCAGTCAGCTGTAAGGTTCTAACTAACACCCGATAGGATTACCTTTACGCAGTGTAAAGTGATCTTACCTAGTCTTACAAACATAGTTGTCCAACTTGCGCCATCATCTCCCACACCCATCGCTTGCCTACATGTAGATTAACTTGGACAGACTTAACAACTACATTAAGTCTTAGAACCCTAAGTGCATGCTTAGAGGAGTCACACAAATCTCTACAAATTTTAATTGGTTTGTCTGACTTGGAGTTCCCTTCCAGGGTTTACTTTACATTTTCAATGACTAGCCACCAGCAGAAATAGTTAGCTTGCCATTTCACTAGTCCATCAACCTTTTCACTAGTCCAACAACCTTTCCACTAGTCCAACAACCTTTATAGTCCATCATCCTTTCACTAGACCATCAACCTTTCCACTAGTCCAACAACCTTTCCACTAGTCCATCAACCTTTTCACTAGTCCATCAACCTTTTCACTAGTCCAACAACCTTTATAGTCCATCAACCTTTCCACTAGTCCAACAACCTTTATAGTCCATCAACCTTTCCACTAGTCCATCAACCTTTAGTCCATCAGCCTTTCACTAGACCATCAACCTTTCCACTAGTCCATCAACCTTTTCACTAGTCCATCAACCTTTTCACTAGTCCATCAACCTTTCCACTAGTCCATCAACCTTTTCACTATAAAATAGGGATGCTTTTTAACACTGAACTACGTGTAGGCCTACATGTTGCCAGTTGGACCACCGAGAGAGCAATTTGACTGAGTCCTCATGTGTTTATGGTTAGCAGACCACTGTTAATCATAATTAAATAAAAATAAACCAATACAGCTCTAAAAAATAAAGATAACAATTTTCTAGTCAACATGGTACAGATGAACAGCATGAATATCAAAAACATTAACTCGTAATCCTTTTGCAATTTGTTAAGACTGCAATCTACAACTGGGTCCTCTTGCAACAAACAGATGAAATTTCATCTCTGCAGAGTATTGAGTGTTACAAGAGTCCATTGTTACATAGCTTTCTACCACACCAAAGTTTCAACACAAGCCCATTTACAACAGTTGCCATTGACTCAGAGGATTGAAGAAGCGAGCAGATATATGATCTGCCATCTCTGCTTTCTCTATTAATGTACTGGATCCTACTGGTGGTCTAAGACGAAGCCAGGACTTACTTAGGTTCATTGTATGACGTCTAAAATTCATTTTAAAAGCACTGCAGGTTAATAGAGTCAAACTGGCCAGGACGTTTGGTTCATCCTTGGTTCATCCGAGGTTCTTGGACCGAGGTAAAAAGTCACCACCAGCCGGTCCAGCCCCTACTGTGCAGATTGAGTTGTACATGGAGACCACCAACCCCTACTGTGTGGACAAGGTTTAAGTTAGCTCCTATAATGTTGATCTAGTTGAAGGATGAAAACTCCAAGGGCTAAATCAGACAGAATGGAGTCACACCCTTAGCAATGGATGAGAGCATCCACTGTCTATGCATTACAAATTCATTGTAAACTACATTTTAAACACTAAAATTCAATCCAAACATGCTACAATTTTTTTTAAGAGCCACATGTCAGTCTATAGCCCAGAGTCCGAGTCTGGGTTCCAATAACAGCCTCACTGGTCACCATGCTTAAGCGTCCTTCAACAAAATTACCGTACAACTGTTTTGCCCTTCTGATGGGACAAAAAGCCTGTAAGGTCCTGTGTAATGTAGGTCCTGTGTTCTGGTAAAAAGAACACAGAACACTTATTCCATGTATTCCTGGAAGAGTGGGGTTTAGCTTGCGTTTCTGGTTCATTACAAGCACCCTTTTCTGGTACCGGTTTCCTGAGGCCTCACAGTTACCATGGTTACAGTAATTGAGTTTGCTTCAGAGGCATCCTTGGATTCATTACTAGAATTTAGTAATAATACAAAGAGAAAATCCAAATTACATTTTTCCGTCACTAAGTACTGGGCACCGACTTGAAATTGAGACTAGATTGCAGATCACTCACCTTGAGAGGGATATCGTCAGAAATCTCTGACAAAACATCATCCAAACCTGTCACGGAATGACTGCCAAAACTAGAAATACTCATGGTGGATCAGAAATCTCCAAACCTGCACCATCAATGGAAAATTCCAGCTCCTTGGCTACTGTACTTGCCAACGGTAATCAACTCACAGACTCTCAGGAGTGACCCAAACCAGAATTTTGTCCGATAGACATATCCACTGAACCATGTCTCTCAGAGACACACCTCGGAGCAAAACTGCTCGTTGATATTAAATTTTTTGAAAAACTGACCGTTAATATTAATGATATTTACTCGTCACACACCTTGCCACTCTACGCTTGTGTTAAACAAACAACTCATTGTCACAACGAGTTGAGGAACAAGCTCATTCATATGCAAATATGATACAACAAAAAGCCATGATTGGCCAACCAGAATTACTGTATACAAGCACTGATAAGCAAAGTGCAAAGGTCAAATACTGTCATGTCTAAACATGCAATCGTTAAAAATACAAGTTATTTTTGCTGTGTCAACAGAACGTGATCACGCATTCAATTCAACAAAGATGAACGCTAACTTGCACTAAATATAACAAGACTTTGGACAGAGTGTAAGAAGAAACAGACAAATGTTACTTGAATTTTATGAAAGCCTCTGGAAGCTCGACACTGAGCTTGAACTAAACATCATCATTAGGGACCAACTTGAGATGAAACGAAGCAACAAAGACAAATCGTTTATTTGTCCATGACCATGTTACCATGGCAATAAATGAATGCAGTTTGAAGTCTCTCTGTCATGTCTGTACTGCAGTGGGTTCTAACCAACTCAAGTGTACAAAGTACAACAGAGGGTTGAGAGAATCTTGTACTACAGACTTCAACTCATGTACGTACAGTTGATTTTCATACCAAATAACATCATCTGATGTTATTTGGTATGAGAATCAACAACAACATTTTGAAATGAGTGCTTGAACACTTACTCTACAAAACCATTGAAACATTTCCAAAAAGCAACATCAGTGAAAGAAACAAACTACCTACAAAATATTAAATGTCATTAATAATAACAAATGAAATTCCACAACCATGCAACATTCTGTCAAGATTTAATCTTTGAGTATAATAAGATAGACTTTTAATCTTCATTATTATCCTGTATCAAATTGTACAATTGGCCAAGAATTACATAGAGGTTGTGGTCTCTGTTGTCCTACATGTATTTCATAGAGCTGCTTAAGCACAAAAAAGTAGCTAAGCAAGATAAAATGTTGCTTATCAGAATAAGGTTACCAGCCAAACTACCATGTCACATGTACAGTTTGTGACTGGTATCCTGCTCATTTCTGTAGAGTCGAAAATTATTAAGCAACAATGGGTACTGGTTTTTACACATACCATGTTGTCCTACATGTGTAGGTGCGCCTTCAAAATTGTTCTTTGCAAAATGAAAATGGCCTTGCCCTCTCAAAGATTTAATTTACGATCTCATAATTAAATATTTTAATTTGGCCAATGGCTGAGTACTCATTTTTAGTGAATTTATAAACCATTTAAAACCAAATCAAACATTCTTAAAGCCAACTTTTTGATACAGGAGTGGTAAATTAAAGTTCAGGAAATTGTTCATGTTATTGATATTGATCATGCACATCACTATCAACATCACTTATTGATTCAGACCGAGGCACTGTGTTAACTGATGTTGATGCAATTAATAAATTTGGAATTTGCAACGTATACATGAGAACATAAACCTCAGCACACACTGTGGAGGCAGTATTGCAGATCAATGCACAGCTCACTGTCTACGTGGCTACATGTATGTGGCTAATAGTCAGATAGTAATTATGCATGCATGAGCGACATCAATTAACTTTAAGTTCCTACTTTAGGTTAGCACAGTGCCATTTTTAAATTAAAATCTCTAAGTTCATCATGTTCATAGTAATGGTGAACATTTTGAAATATGAAAATTGTCAAATTCTCCGCTCATGTTGACTGCATAATTGAGAACTTCTATTGATAATAAAACATGCTACACACAATGTGGCACTTGCACCGTTCGTATTTTGGGTCTTTGAGTGTATTGAAAAACATAATTCTGGGACAACAACTGCAGACAGTGTTCATTATGTTTGTTTTCAACATATATTTTTTTTAGAGGGTAAAAAATATACCTCATGCACTATGCTGTCTTTTGAGTAGGGGCGCCCTCGGCTACAGGTCAAAAGAAGGTTGTTCATTGGGCCATCCTGTGTGCTTCGTATGCGTTTCCCATTATTTCATTGTATTTCTAAAAGCTGAGCTAATGTGCTTACCCTATCAGCAAGTGCTTGATACTTGATGGCAATTTCATCTCTATCGGCTCGGCTAGCCGAGAGTAGATCTTCCACTCTACTCAGCTCATTGGTCAGCATACGATTCTCTTCTTGCAATGACATGACGCTTGGACTCAAACCAGACTCATCAAGACGCGGCAAATCATCGGCGGACAGATTCTTGGTGATGATCTCACGAATGCGAGCTGGAACCTTAGTATTACTGTCTCCTTCACCTCTCACCGATAGAAGGCTGTCGGACGATGGATCTTCTTTGGATAAAACAGTGTCTTCAAGTTTCTGAAATTGACAAAGAGAGACCGTTTTATCAACATGAGGCAATTGTAAATCCAGTGAAGGATTTTCCTTGTAGAGCGTAGCAAAATGCTGCATAAATTGAGCTGCCTAAAATCAGTTGCTACTCAAAAATCACCATTTGCTTTACGATAAAAACATCCTGCCTGCACAAAACATGTTCAGTCTGAATATTTTGCCGAGAGCTATGTATCGCTACGAAACACAGACAGATAAGACGTTAGTTTGTACATGTAATTTGCATATTCCATTACAAATATATTTTTCTAAACAATGAAGCTACAATCAGTCTTACAATGTATTCTGTGGAACATTTGACGATTACAATCACTTTCACTTCCTGTATTGTCTGCAGCTTCCTCTATGAATTCACTATCAGACCCACCCATGCCACATAAACCAATGTGAACATTGAGATAACAACTGGTGTAGGACATGTATCCAAATATCATATTGTACAATTTACACTTGACCACACATCAAATTTGCGTTCAAGGACAATAATATAGCTAAGCTTTGTGTACAAAGCGCCAGTAACAGAAAATTGCAAATTATGCACGGTTCATGCACAATGCAAAATAGTGCTGTACTGGAGAGCTGGAACAGCACGACACACAATGTACACATTTGACTGTCATCCAAACATGCACAGATGTACTTGTACATTGGATTTTGCATGCGTCATGTTAGCAATTTTTTCCAATGGCTGTAAACATTTGTAAGTAACTGAAAACCACCCAAAAAGTGTTTCAAAATGTGAATGGACATGCAAGCTTCTGAGCAAAGCAGAATTATTTTTCATACGTACAGAAAAAAAGAGTGAATTAAACTAACTGTTGTTGCTTTAGTTTTTGTATCACCTTCAAATTACTATCATAAATGGATGAACAAAATTGTCCTATCTTTCCTGGCCACTATTTGATTGAGAAAGAAAAAATAAATAAAATATAAATAATGCTGCAGCCCGATATGAGGCTGATACCCACTGTCACCTCACTATACGTGGTGGGTTCAAAGATCTGGATGAAAATACAACAAATTTTTGTGTTGTTTTCTCAACAAGTAGACACTCTATTCAGCAGTAACGTTCACAAGTGACTTTTATTGGATATTGTTCTTGAAAATTTTGCTCATAAGCAGTACAAATCAGCAATATGTAGACGGAAAAAAAATTAAATAAACCTACCTGTAACAAAAATGATAACCACTAGAAATGCCAATGTGACACACGCAATGTGTGCATAGTGTTCTCCTTGCTATTGCGTTTGTTTTTGTAATACATGTAATACATGATTAAGCTGATGACAATATCTATAGAACAAGGCAATAACCCCATGATAGTAAGTACTTGAAGCCACCATTACCAACATTCTCTTTAGGGTTTGTACAACAATGACTCCACAACGATTCAACCGTATAACGACCGTTCATAAATATTCTATTCACTAATTGGAAAAGACATTCTTGTATTAAAGAGAGGTTCCAAGGTCAAAACTCAGTTTTCTGATCCACACATTTTCCAATAAATAGAGTCCTTTGAAAATGGAGATTTTTTTTTTAAGTGTCTAACTTTACAATAATTTGGTATAAAATTAAAATGCCACTGTATTTGAAAACTCTTCAAAGGCAGTTTTTGTCAAAAACCCAAAACGCTCATTTTTGAATGTTGATGATATTCAATCAAAATGGCATTGTAATTTGACTTTTAGGACTGGCCCAAAAATTCCTCTAAAGTTGGAATACAGTACAGACCTTGTTGTATACTTTTCAATGACGCCATGTTTTAAACTTGATACTGAAAGAGTATCACATAAAATGACACTTTACACAATTTAAATTTTGCTTGCACATTTTGATTTACGTATGCCTGATCATATGTAAAGCATCAGTTTACCAGTGTAATGCAGTCCTCAGTCCAACAAAATAAAAACCCCGTACAGATGGGTTGGGAATGGTTAGGGCAGCGGTAATCTGAAAGTTGACTAAGTAAGAGCCACAACACTAGTTTTGTTTTGAAGACAGAGCGTAATCTGCCCCTAGGCTGAACCCTAGTTCTAACTTCTACTGAACCATGAACTAATTTAAAATCACAGTGTAAATTTTACAATTACTACAGTATGACCAGACAACAAAACACAAAGCACATTGTGTGATACCACAACCTGACAACACCACAAGATACCACCAGCATGGCCTATAGAAAATCAGTGAAGTGTGCACCTTTGTAATTGGGTTACCAGTCAAACTTAAATGCTCGTTATTGTCACCCAACAACCAACTGATTGGTGTGAAGTGCATCCTAGCTTTAGAAGTCACAATGTAACAATAACCTATACAATATGAAGAGCTATTAAAATGATACCATGGTAACGATGAAACCAGAGTGTATCTACCTACCTGACGGCGGACCATCAAGGGGGGCATTACTCATGAATTGGGGCTCAAAATGACACCTAACTGAAAGAACTTGTAATAAGTAGTCAGAAAGAGGTCATTGCATGAGCACACTTTGTAGTATTTACTACTGATCATCAAAATGAACAATGGCCCACATTTCCATGCTGCAGCATCTAGGGGTGACTACAACCTACAATTCAGGCCTCGAAATAACCCACAGCAATTGCTGTGGTGCCCTGTGCTTTTGCTGTGGTGCCCTTTGCAAAGTTCCAATACAAATTTACATTTTCCTCATAGAGTGCCCCTTACCAGAGGAAAATTGCCGTGCCCCTTCAAGAGCGAAGTTTGAAGGCCTGACTATTAATTATTTTCTCTGAAGCTGTACTGTACACCGGGGACTGATAAGACAGTCTTAAATATTCTTATTTTAGGGATGAACAAAAATCTTAATAAAAATTTTTTTTTTTTAAAAAGCAAAAAAAAAAGTATCATTAGACTTTCAAATGCAGAGTTCAGGGTCGCTCTAGGTTACCAGGATGTGGTCGGTAAATTTAGTAACGTATACGATTTGTCATCTATTCGTGTGTAATTAGAGGGTCATATACAATCTGCTGGCAAAAAGGTGTTTTGTATGTTATTTTGTTGGGTTCTTTTTAACTTAATTAAGAACATTTTGTATTTTACTGACTATGAGATTTGTTTTTAAATAATCTATCCGATTCTACAATCCGATTGTATCCATATTCCATTGAAAACAAAAAACAAAACAAAAAACACGACAGAAATAGTTTACACTTTGGCCCGAGTGCCATTTCAATAATATTTCATGGATGCAACACAGGCAAACGGCAATTGCCTCTGAGTGTCCTACTCCTACTAACTAGTCCTATCCTACCTAGCCTAAGGTTCGTTCTGCTATCGTCTCCACGTGGAGGCGGCGATAGAAGAATGAACCTCCATAGTTCGAGGAGTACGAGTGTCCTAGCTAAGCTAGATGCCCCTTCAAATTTTTCAAGTGCAAGTTGCTATTTCCCTGATTTTTAAACTAATGAAAATGCATTGCCCTGGCTCTGGAATGAGATACAGTAATCAGTATGTTCCTGTAATAAAAAATGTTTCAATAAATAATTGATAACAAGATAATGTTACTTTGTATACGAAAAGTCAACATGAACTGAAAATGAACCTCAAAATGTTACTGTCCCTATTATGAACACCAAAGTAAAGTTCAGAATAAAAATAAACACAATTTTGGAAACAACCAACATTCCTTGCCGGCCCTGACTCGACGAGTCGACGTGGAGGTGAGTGTGGGCGTCACATACTGTACTGTACTGACTGTGAGTGTTACTGTTAGTGTTAGTGTAATCGTTGAGGAAAAGTGCGCTGTAAAATTGTGTCTACAAAGTACAATAACATTTACCTGGATGACTCTCTCGAGACGCTCATCTCTGTCTCCTTTGAATGACATGACAACCACTAAGCTCAGACTTCCTCAATAACAGAAATGAAGAATTCTGAAACATAGAACTGAACTTGGAAGGAAGGAAGCACGAGCTAGCTTAGATGTCCGTCCAACGGTCGCGTCTGGAAACTGTACAACTAAATGTGTGGGTTAGCACGTGCACTGTCGCCAACACTCCAGAAAGACCTACGGTAACACCAAAACTAGTACACAAACAACCACAAAAATAAAGTCCACCTCGAGACAGGAAGTTTATCAATCACTTCTATTCAAGGCGACCATTTTGTTTGAACTTGAGAAACCAGTTATTTCCTCTCCAAATCGTGCAGCCGATGTACACACTGTACTGCTTACCGCACAAACCGGTTGACTCATTTTTTGTGCATCGGGACGTGTATCACTGGTGTCCAACGTCTAGTGGGTGTATTACTACGCGCAAACTGATTACCAGCGTAATTGACATCCTGAATGGACAGTGCCCTCTATCAATCAAAACCACCTGATTAACCCGACGAATCCCCAGGGTTAAAGTGCGCTGGTGATAAGGCCCAGCTTGCCCGGTGGGCGTTCACCAACGCGACCCCCTGCGAGACGACGCTACTTCATAGCGTCTGTTGCTTAGGAACATAAGATAAGAGCCCAGATTGTGGAGCTAATGGGGTGTGCGATTTGTGATTTGTGCCGATCTGTTACGAAAATCATGCTTGATTTCGAAACGTCGCATTCGCATTCCAGTGAATGAAACAAAAAAGAAGTTTCTTCAGAAATAAATCAATTCTCTGAACAAGCGAGGGGTAAAAGCATAAACAAAACTGACTTCCGTTAATTCTACAATATTTTGCTGTTGTATTTTCGATTTTACTCTTTCTCTGGTTTCATACTGTATAAAATGTTTTTACCGTCTTTGTTTATTGGTACTTTTATTGGTTGTATTCCTCATCCAGTCCTGTTTTCAGGTGTGTGTTTTTTTTTTTTTTTTAAATCCTACTTGTAATTTTCTTGCCGTGTTTACTATTTATTGCTAATTGCTGATTGTATTAAAATCACATCCAATGCTGTGGGCCACGAAATGCGATGCTAATAGAATGAAATGAAATCAAACCACAGCTAGGCAGCTCGTTTATTTCGCGTAATACTCCTTGGTGACTTTTTTCCTTCTATAAAGGTGTTCACCCTTCATTAAAAGTCACAGGGTTTTGCCTAAATAATGGTCTCTTTGAATGATAAAACTTTCATAAATAACTCTTTCGCATCAACAATAATATAATACAACTTACACACGAGTTTCTTTCCTTTCTGAACTCGTTTTGACCCAATAAATGAAACTATTGAGGGCAGTTTGCCACTCACATAAATAAACCTTTCGAGTGAACACACAAAAGCTAGGCTATAAAATAAAGACCTGAATGGGCAAACAAGCTCGGAGTTGTGTGCGTTTTGTTAGATAAACACACAAAGTACGCGTCCCTCGGATTTACTGCCAGCTTGCTTGGAAATATTTTAAGTCAACACTAAAGCTTCCCGAAAGCATTCTATAGAAACTTCAAACGATAATCCTAGCAACTATATCAAGACAGAAGTAGCTACCAAATACAATAAAGTTGACAATTAATTACCAGATGGTGATGACCTCGAGATAGCTCATTACAATGTTATGAATGATAATTCCTAGACGTGTTTCAAAATGACATTTTAAACGCAGCCTTTAAAAATAAACATAAGGGTGATCTTGCTTATTGCTAAATCCAGATACTATTTTAATGTTGTTAAAATGATTACGTAAGTGGATTGTTCTTTTGACGAGAGACCCGGAGGTTGACAATAATTATCACAAAAGCAAACCTTTAAATCTCTTAATAAATAGTTCGGTCACATAATTGTTAATTAGTCCTTGACGCATTTTTACATTCATAGATAGTAAAGAACGATGCCACTTCATAGATCAAACCACCATGACCTTTAAAAAACATTTTGGAACTCAATGAACTTACTTACAATCATGACAATGTCTGCTACCAGAGTTTGTTTTGCTGCGTCCATCACCTCACCCACAGAACATTATCCATTTATCCATTACCATGGTAATAGCTGCCTCAAAACTCAGAAGATCCTTTCTGATAATAGTACTAGAGGATTTACAGTCAGTTCTTGAAGTAAGAAGCAATGGAAGTTCTTCCTTGCAAAAGCTTGGTTCTTAAGTCTATTTATTGAAGAGGTACCTCTTGGAGTAAATAAACGAAAGTTGTAGCCACTTGTTTGCAGAACGCTCTGATGTTATGCAACACTTTCAGACTTGTGTGGTTTTAAGATCTAAGCTGAGATAACGCACACCTACGTGCAGTTGATGAAGTACGAACCACCATCATGAGTTGTTTAAAATACAGACCGACTATACACATTATTGCGTTCTGGACACATAACCTTGATCCGAAATTAATCCACTTACATCAACCCCCTGGTTCCTTTGTAATAAGATCCTTTTCATGGTCATTAATAATAACCTGATCCTGGTCGCTGCTAGAGAAGTAGACCCCCCGGCCTCGGCCCCGTAGACTCCGTTCATTTTTTTTTTTTCAAAATCAGACACGCTGCATCTCTAACCGCATTGCCTGACTCAGTTTTCCCGTGAAGGGAATGATAAACTAATTTGTTGGATAAAAAGCTTGAATATGAACCCTTGATCGTTGGCCGATTACAGGGTGAGATAGTAGCTACTAACACTCATAATGAAGGGGCATCGATCGTGGTTGCCCAGTTTGTAAAGAAATATCCCCAATTGATAGAAAACATAAACTACCAATCACAAAAGACTGACCACAAGTGGCAAAATTATACAAAATGAAAAAGAAGTGCACAATAAATAAGTCTTTACTGATACTTCACAACTCCTATGATCATCAGCTTTATTAGAACGTGGTGATGGTTCAAGAAATTCATGCGTTTTAATATAGCCTTTTTTAGCCTTCGAGAAAGACTCTGCTAGTGTCGAACATCAGGCTACTAACTAATTTTTGCGTTTTATTATAACAACTTGCAACTTTATAAATTGCATTGGAGTGATGATTCTGACAACAGTCTGTTCTTATTTCAATTATTGTGGCTATAAAGAGGGGGTTTCCTTGCGTACACGGTTACAATGATTAATTGGCACCGCAAAACGACGCAAAGCAGTCCTAACCAAAACCCACCACAAGAGGGGGTAGTTGCGTTTTCTCTTAAGACCTTTCGAGAATACTCCAATCATGCTCAACACAAGACTGCGAAATAAAAGAGGGTGGAGTATGTTTATGTTCAAGAAAATTTTGTTTTGTTAACAATTTCCAATGGATTTAGAAAAAAAAAGTTTTTTGTTTATTGTTGCTGAAAAAAAAAACTTAAAAAAAACTAATATTTGGCAATTCTACAGATGGTCAATATAGTCAGAATTTACTACTCATCACAAACTTTTAAAAAAAAGTATCATGTCATTGGTTTTTAAACCTGAAGTCTGGTGTTTTTATCACCTGGGATTGAAGGAAAAGTAAACCTTTATTTTTTGGAACCGTCCGATTGTTTTAATCCTACATAAATGATGTATAAAGGATGTAGATGTATACATTGAAACTAACCTGTGAAAATTTTATTTCAAAAGGTGGTAGCGTTTTTGAGATATTTCCGGAGATCCGGAACGAATGTCCACGCAGGAAGAATAATTCATAAGAGGAATACACAATCTGAGAAACGTTTCTAACCGTAACGTTTTTCAGATTCAAATTTTGGGGAATAAAAACTGCTATCCTTTTTCATAACCGCATTACTTCGAAGTGAAATGTTTCTCAAAATGATTTATACTATGGACAGCTGAGCTGTAGGTAGGCTTCTAACTAATAGTAATACGTTTTTAATGGCATTAATTTTTAAGAGTGATTAATCACCAACCGTATGTCTACACATGTTATTTTGGGGGAGGAGATAGATGGTGGTTCTGGAACATCGGTAGTAAGTGGGTCAAAGTTGAGTTCTTAATTTGTTCTGTCTTCACCTGGTAAGTTACAACCGTTTTTTATTATTTAATTTGTGCAATCTGCCAAAAATTCGTTTGTGAACAATGAAGAGGAACACCAGACCATTAATTCACAATTGTATATAGCTCATTAATTAGTGCAAATCTTCAGATAGAGATTTTATTGACTGTACACGTACTTGTTTCATAATATTTTACACATTGACATTAATGGGTAATAACATTTTAAAAACTTTTTTAAAAGAACTAGTGTAAAAAAATAATAACAATTATAATCGAACTGCTCATCGTATACATAAAACCATAATTTAAACATACTTTTACTAAGTCAAACTTCCAAGTAAACACACTACTTTTCCAAACAAACTGACAACAGTAGGTTAGTGTTATTATTATTAATCCATATCAATCATGGAGTTATGTGGTTAATCTGAATGATTCGAATCACCGTGAAACTTGTGTTTCCATTTTTTGTTCTGTGTTGCGTCGTTGACGTTGTTTTGGCAGGACTTTCACAAAGTTAAATTAATATTAACAAAGTGTACATTATACTTGCACTTGCAGTTGGACAACCTTAATTATTATCAAATAAATATCAATAAATTAATAAATCATGTATTTTTTTATGACGTACAAAAACACAAAATGTTCACATTTAATTCACCAACCATCCTGAACTTGAGTTGAGTTAACTCAGCATGCTCAAAGTGCATTATTTTAGTAGGTTAGTTAGTAATGTTTGTTGTAGGCCCATGGGTGTATTTTCTTCCTCCATGGTAGGCCTAACATGCCTAAGTTAGTATGTGTACGTCACCATACGTTTACTTTTAAACTTTCAGTATTCACGTCATTATTTCTTCTGTCATGTCTGTCGTGGTGAATAAAAACTATTTTTTGTAGTAAGTAGAGTAGGCAGTTTGATCGCTCTTTCAAATTCGGTAAACGTATTTGCGTGAAGCTAACGTAGTCAGTTAAGATCATACTTACGACATCTCAGGCTCTCAGCCAGTCGGTGTCTTCGTGTAGGACTGTAGTCCAGCTAGCTAGCTTCAGTTCAACCAGTTTCACTTGTTATTGCTAAGTTAGTGACCCCCGACAATTGACGACGGGTCCAGACTTTTCAAAATGTGGCTCCGTGCTTTAGGCAAGAATTAACCAACCTAAGCAAACATTTGTTCAGTAAACGTTCCAAACAGTTGGGCAACCAATGTAAACAACATACAGAATATCTAACGAGGTGAAAGAAATCGCTATTCAATTCAGTACACGTCCATAACAAAAGCGCTCAAATTCAAACCACGTATGTACATGTAATTACTGTCAATAGATCATGAAACAAGCTTGTTCATTGGTCAATCGCCGGTGCGTTAGTCTGGATCCGACGGCTGTTTTACTGTCGGTTTGATGTCTCTTGAGGGCGCAGTCCGTCGGGGTGAAAAAATAAACAATGATGGCGGCCTCCACGGAAAGAAAAGGGGGAACTGGCGACGGTAAAGGAGGTGTTGTTCTTCGAGTTACCCAGGTTCGGCTTTTGATCATTTTGTCGTGAAATGTAGTTTATTTTCACATAGACATTTATCTTCACCACCAAATCGAATTATTTTCGGCTGCTGACATATCTGGCTGGCTGATTGAACAGTCGTGGTTTTTTAAACTTGTATTTTTTACTTTGAGTTTGAAGTGTAAAAGTTTGTATAACTTTTTGTTTTGTTTTTTTATTAGACCCAGTATTAGTTAATGGGGCGCTGTACTGTACTTGGAATTTTTTTCTTCTTCATCTTCGGTCATACTAGCGCCTCACTTAACGATGGGAAACCTCAATTTGCTATGATTTTCCCAGCACCAAGCCACAAAAAAATTCCTAAAATGACAAAAAGACCCAACAAAATAGCTTGAAAACTGCCAACTGAACAGAACTGGCTTCTCTCGATATCATATAGATTATATATATCGAGAGAAGCCAGTTCAGTTGGCAGTTTTCAAGCTATTATAGATAGTCAGATGCAACATTATTTGAAACATTATGATGGATGGTCTCACTGCCGAGTGTTGACTCAAAGTCATCACTTTGGAGCACAAACAATGAATGATTAAAATGATCAAGTGTACAAATTCAATTTCATGCCTGATTGAATATTGCATCTCACTCTTAGAGTTAGACATATCGAGAAGCCAGTTGGCGGTGAAGCTATATTTAGCTGTTTCGTAGCGCAGCGCTGCGAAACAGCTCTTGTTTTCGTTAAAGTTTTTTTTATTATTTTATTTTATTTATTTATTTATTTTTTATTTTTTATTTGTCTGTTTCAGTAATAAAAGCCATTAAGATAACGCACGTTCGGTCTATGCGGCCTTTTGCCTAGTTCCTAAAGAGCAATTGCAATGAAACTTTCAGTGATGAAAGACATTAGTGCAATACACTGCATATTACAATGACGTAATGATGACGTCATCACCTGTCACGTGACGTCATCTTAAAGGTTTCTATTTTAAATATTTGAAAATCTGTAACAAATCAGCCACAAGAGACCGTAGGTTTCTGTTTGCGGGATTGTATATGGATAAATTAGGTCTTCATTTTATTCAGTGTGCGTGACCTCACATGACCTCTACTTCCGGTCGAAACCGGAAGTGCCTCGTAATTCAAAAGTGCTAAAAGTTATGAAAATGCTTTCAACGATGTTAGTGTCTGGCAAGAGTGTGCATTTAAAAAAAAATACCGATGACGTCACAATACACAAGAGCGCCCTCTAGCGGCAGGTTAAAAACTGTTCAAAATGGACTTTTTGAAGATGTGTGTGGAGAAATTTTGTGTAATCACTTCAAAATTTACACATATGTTGATCGTCAGGCAGCCATCATATGTGTGAAATTTCAAATTGATGACGTCATCGGGGGTCACGTGACGCGGCATTAAAGGTGCCTTTTTTGAAGTCGTATAACTCCCAAAGTATTAGTGCGATCATGTTGAAACTTGGTAGGATGTTAGATATTGGCAAGTTCTTGTAAATTCTGAAATGACGTCATGATGACGTCATCACGTGATTTTTTAAGATTTTTTCAATTTTTTGCACCTTTTAATCATAAATTGCTTATAAAACGTGGTATAATCTAAATTCTTTTTTAAACAGGCTTGATACGTCGTAACTGCTTTGAGTACAAAAAAAACTTTCAAATTCAGTTGAGTAATTTGAAAAAGTTATGACGAAACAGCTCGGCATTTGTGCACAAATGCAATATGTCTAGTTCGTCTAGTTTTTGTCACTTTTGGGGGATTTTTTTTGTGGCTTAGTGCTGGGAAAATCATTGCAAATTGAGGTTTCCCATCGTTATGTGCAATGGTTCGCTGGGGCGCTAGTACAACAGCAGATGACAAAATTTATAAAAAAAATAGTACAGCACCCTACCCCAGTTTACTGGGTCAATTTTATAAGTTAACATGTGAAAGTTAGAACTGAATTGGTTAGCAAAGTTGCAAGAAACTAATGAAAGAAAACGATCACCCTCGTTGCATAGATTAGATTTGTCTGCTTTTAGTGCCTGTTAGTGAGAAAGGCTTCATGTCTGATGAAGCCTTTCTCAGATTCAAATTTTGGGGTGAAACATTACCTGTTTCTCGAAAACTATACTTTTAAAACATCAACAGCTAGCTATCCATTCCTCTTTTAACTGTTTGTGATCATTATTTTATTGAGTAATTACTAAAAATATATGATGTACTCTTCCTTTAAAGTTTAAGCTGAATTGTCTTGATCTGATGGTGACATATTTGGCGCTAATGATACATATATTTGCAATAAGGCTGATTTTATTCTGGTTTGTATTCAGTTGGATTCCAGTCAGTTAGACAGTGAACTACATCAGCTCCTGAAGGCACAATTTTACCAGATTTTCCGCTTTTTCAAGGTAATTTTGTTTTAAATTTTGATATGCCAGCTCCCCTTCAGAATAATTATAAGTATTTTTAATGCAAAAAAATAGTTAGTGGCCTGACATTTCAACCCTAGCAGAGTCTTTCTCAAAGGCAAAAAAAAATAAATAATAATTACCTGTAACCACCTTTTGAAATGATTTTTTGGGGTGTTTTTTTTTTCATCCTTCAAGAAAGACTCTGCTAGGGTCAAAACGTCAGGCCACTAACTAATTTTTTTTACATTTATACCATAGGTCCTTTATTTGGTAAATATTTTGCAACAGCTAAATACTATTTTTCAAGTATTTTTAATGTTACACCATTCTAGAAGTGATGAACGCTTATCCTTCAAGCTTGTTGCTATTGTAATCATTGGGACGATGGCAGGGTTCAATCAAGGCAACTATGACTCAAGGTATACTTTGGCTTCCTATAGGGACTCTGTGCGAAGCAAACAAAGTTACCCAATTAATTTCAACACATGCCATTGGGCACATTTTGACAACTACAGCTTGTTCTAACCCTATATAAATATAGTACAGCAAAACATAACCTGTGTAAACTTGGTGGTAACATTTTTGAGATGTCGCTGACAAACTGGAGCAGTTATGTCCATGCGGGAAAAACAATCTGTAGTTGGATTGAGAAACAATTTGAGAAACGTTTCATGCAGAAACGTTTCTCAGATTCAAATGTTTTTGAATCCCTTTCTCTAAAACCACATTCCTTTAAAGGAAACGTTTCTCAAAATGTTATACATTTTCAACTTACCAAGTAAATTTGTATGGTCATTTTTTGGAGTAATTACCAAAGGTATGTTCTCCCTTTCAGTAAGCGGAGACAAGTTTTGATGTGTATGGCATCTTTGTATAACATAATGTTTGCTTCCCTTGGTTTTTCTTTTCAGCCTGGGATACTTGCCTACATTGAGCCAGAGTTAAATGCTCTTCTACGATTACTAACATGGCAGGTAAGATGGAAGATCACATTATCCTCACAAAATTGCATTTTACTGTCACTGATGAAAGTGCCAATGCACAGGAGAGGACACTTTGAGTTCGAGGTATTTCATGTTTTTGTTTTTTCTTTCTCAGTTTTCAATCAACACAGTTGGTGCGACGTTAGGTCAACGCTTGATGAATCTCAAGTACAGTAATGAGAGACTGGTGACCTCTGACCTTGTCAAATCACAAAGATACCTCTATGCCTGTGTCCTGATTGGTGCAAAGTGGTTGCAAGAACGATCAGCTGACCTGTCAAGTTCAACCAATCACATACAAGCTTTCAAAGTGGTAAGATGGGAAACAATCTTTTTGTTGCACTTTTGTAAAGGTGTTTTACAACATTGTTATCCCTGTTCATCAGGCATACTAAGACCATTCCTCAAACTTTCTCAACTCTCTGGGGAGCCTACAGCTTCAAGCTGCATATATTACAACTCTGGGGTTTATCCAACACAGTACTGTCTCGGCCCTCGCAGGTTCCAACTTATACATGTGCATTCAGAGAAGCAAATACAGTATATACCTGTTAGTGCTTCAGGACAAAAGTTATAGAGACTGGGAACCGAACCAACTCTCTTATGATTCAGCCATCAGAACTTGAGCCCAATGCAATAGTTCGCTCTGCCACGACACGCAAAGAAATGGTTTTGCCTGTGCAAATGGTTTGTGGTTTTTTTTTTTAAGAATTGGATGTTTTATTTGCTTAGATGTGGAAAGCGATATATCTCTTTGAGAAGCTTCTTAGTGTTGCATCACTCGTCAACTTCTTGGTGTTTTTGCAAGATGGTCGGTATCAGTTTCTTCATGAGAGAATCTTGGGTATCAGAGCTGAGTTCGCTCAACGTCAATCAATCAGACAGGTGAGCTCATAAAAAGCATTTGGAACAACAACGTTCTTCTAGATTGATTTGTCGGTGTATTAAACAAGCTGAATAAGGCAGTAGAATAAATAGCAAGACAAGTTCTCAAAGAACAAATCTACATAGCAAAGAAGATGGTGTTACTGCGCACTAAACGTACTTTCAGAAATTGGGAGTAGAAATTCTAGAAAAAATATTATACAGTTAAGACATACAGTTCAAAGCTGACTACCCAGACTTCACTTTGGTCACAACTTGAACTTTCTTTTTAGGGCCACATGGTGTGTTGTAAGAAATACAAATGCATAAATCGACCCTACCAAGTGCCAATATAAAGTCTGTAAACTGGGCCAATTTAATCAACCTGGGACACTTCTAGGGTTAAATGTCGACATAAAACTTCACTTGAAGATCAGAAGAATTTGAGTGCAAAAACCTGCAAATGTATTTAAACCAAAGTGAAATGTTGTAATTTTTGTCGCGGCTTTATTCCTAGGTGAGCTTTGAGTTCATGACGAGGGAGCTCCTTAGGCATGGTTTCGCAGAGTTCCTCTTCTTCCTTCTTCCTTTCATCAACTTCAGAAGAATCCATAACTTCTTTCAACGCCAACTCTTTAGACCTAGTCAAGCTGCTTCAAGTAAGCGTAGATTGAAGAGACATTCTAGCCAATACAGAGAATGTGGAATCTGTGGAGAATGGCCGACAACTCCGAGAGAAATAGGTTGCTGTCATGTATTCTGCTATTACTGTATTCAGGTAAGTACTCACTCTGGACTGTAAAAACAAATTAAATCAGGGATGTGATTTTTTCCGTTTCAACCGGAATTCCAGTTTTTTTTGGCCCTCCAAAAAAATAAATTCCGTTTTTTAACCCCCCCCCAAAAAAAAATTATAATTATTATTATTATTTTTTTTTTTTTTTTAAAGATCAAATTCATTGAAAAAAATGAAGATAAAACCATATAATAACGCCCCAGATTGCAGAGTAGGGCTTTTAAAACCAAAGATAATTGTTAATATTGGGCTTCATGCTCCCAAGTTTTCGAGCTCGCATGCTTTCGTGCTTTGCGCTCAGAGTTCAGGTTTTTTACTCAACAGCCTATCACATCCCTGTTAAATACAATCTGATACGTGGATTTTAGTGTCAGAAGCTTGTAGCCATTATGTTTTCTAGCAATGCTAAGTTCAACTTTAAGGGTAGAGCTACATTTCAGTATGAATTTTATATTTTGAAAGAAAGCATTGGAGGGCTGTAATGAAGGGATGATCAGTAGCAGCGGGGCCCAATTTGTTTCCATGCGATGCCCCAGCTTGCCCTGCCCCAGCTTGCCCATCCCCAGCTTGCCCATGCCCCAGCTTGCTCATGCCCCAGCTTGCCCATGCCCCAGCTTGCCCATCCCCAGCTTGCCCATGCCCCAGCTTGCCCATCCCCAGCTTGCCCATGCCCCAGCTTGCCCATGCCCCAGCTTGCCCTGCCCCAGCTTGCCCATCCCCAGCTTGCCCATGCCCCAGCTTGCCCATGCCCCAGCTTGCCCATCCCCAGCTTGCCCATGCCCCAGCTTGCCCATGCCCCAGCTTGCCCAAGCCTCAGCTTGCTGGTACCATAGCTTGAACATTCCCCAGCTTGCCCATGCCCCAGCTTGCCCCTGCCCCAGCTTGCCCCTAACCCAGCTTGCCCATTCCCCAGCTTGCCCATGCCTCAGCTTGCCCGTACCCCAGCTTGCCCATGCCCCAGCGTGCCCGTGCCCCAGCTTGCCCAATCCCCAGCTTGGCCATGCCCCAGCTTGCCCATTCCCCAGCTTGCCTATGCCCCAGCTTGCTCGAGCCCCAGCTTGCCCATGCCCCAGCTTGCTCAAGCCCCAGCTTGCCCATGCCCTAGCTTGCCCATGCCCTAGCTTGCCCATGCCCACACTTGAAACTGAGTTTAAAACTACAGTTTTGGTTAAGCTCACTGTTGCCCATAACATTCTCAAACTTGTTTGATTTCATAACAAACTGTAATTGGCAAGACAATCTCCACACTACCACTGATGCTTATATTAATCACTCTTCTTGTTAGTGTTTTGGATAATAATGGGAATTTGTTTTATGCATTTGTTTCTCTTTCAGAGTAATTTCTTGGCAGATCCTTCATACACATGTCCACTTTGTTCCCAACCTGTAGAAGATGTAACAAACATTCGACCAATCACTTGTGATGTAAGATAACACATCATTTATGCTGACCAATCAGTAAGTGAGTGAAATTCGAATAATGTCTGGTACGATGACTTGCTTAGTCACAAGGACCACTTAAAATTGAAATAATCAGACTACAGAAAGACAGTTGCTATTGTCAATGATTTGGGGCAAGCTTACATAATAGATAGCAAACACCCAAACACAATTTTGAATGAATGTGTATGGCACAATGGTACCATTGCTCATCTGGAGGTTGCTATACAAAAGCTTGCTCCAAACCATGTGATGTAGCAACACTGTCTTTAGTCTGGGGAATCCAATTTGAGTGTTCATTTGTGACCATACAAGTCAATGTACCAGACATTACTCCAAATCTAACTGGAAAATCACCTATTATGCTAGTGTTAGGAAATAAATCTCCAACATATCACATTAACAGTCATCAGTTGTAAAGAAAAAATCATTTGATGAACTACGATGTCGGTCTTTCAACAGAAAAATTCTGAAAATGTGCCTAATTAGCTTTTTAAAATATTCTTAATTCTCAAATTAATAGCCATATTATTTTACTAATGAATTAAACTATAGAAACATTTGGAAGAATGTTGTTAAAGAAAAGTACAAATGTTGGTGCGCTGTGGGTTTAGAGAAAAACTTGTTTTTATATTGTGAAGTTTAAATGTAAATAATCTCCGGAGAGAGTAACTGTTCGGAGCTTTCTGTCAGGCACTATTTTCTTATGACTTCGATGATCAGCTGAACCCTAAATTTTTACAAGTTTGGTACCTGTCTTTGACAATACCAATGTTGGCCATATGCTTCTTAAATAGGAATCACATGAAAGGAATTAACTGCCATGCTGTTTAATTACTTACATGTTTTAAAGTAATTAAGTTTAATAGATTTGCATCGGTAATTAAGTTTGTATACTTGGGATACTCCAATGACTTATGGTTAATATGTGAATTAAAAATGTGCTAAAAAAATATAACAGAACTCCTTGTTGTCATGTATTTGTGTTTCTTTGACTAGTATGAATGATGGTATTATTATGAATTGCTAATGAAGTACTTCATTTCAGCTCTCCACAGCTGTCCGTGTTTGATTAACCTCAAGTTATTCATAGTTTACATTTTTTTTTTTTTTTTTACTCGATACTAAGCAAATAAAATTATATTGAACCGTCTGCCTCAAACTGCCAGGAACCGAATATTAATAACAAATAACAAATAAAAACCAACACAACTTGAAATCAATTATTAATAAATGGTTAACTTATGGTTGAATGATTTTGGTAAGCTACCTGTTTATGCTGAATACATAAACCTAGTACATTGTGTTCATGCAGCCGTTGATATAGCTCTTTACGCAAGCACCCCGCTTTGAATTCACCAGGTAGCATAACAATACTGGCAAGGTACTGCAGTACTTGATATACAGTATACCGTGTGGGGTCGAAGCATGGTTTTTCAACCTCGTACCAAAAAACGAAGCCGAAACAGCCTCGTTTTTTGGTACGAGGTTGAAAAACCATGCTTCGACCCCACACGGTATACTGTATATCAAGTACTGCAGTACCGTGCCAGTATTGTTATGCTACCTGGTGAATTCAAAGCGGGGTGCTTGCGTAAAGAGCCTTGGACAAGGCTACCGTTGATATAGCATCTGTGTCCCAATGTCGCATTGGGGAAAGTTTTAACAGGGCCAGTTATTGCAGACGAGACTAGACGTTCCCCCAGCGAACCTTTTATTAACATTAGGAACAAAGTTAACTGTCGTAACCAATTCAAGACGATGGGTCTGATTTTGGGCCGAGTTAGACCCGAAAACTTAGATTTTGTATATATGTTTGTTTGTAAATGTATAACTCTGATTGGCTATATTTTCCCGCTTTTTTTCTGGATACTCTCCCTTAATCCTTTGCTCCTCTTTTTGCTATAAATGGATATGTTTGTGTTTGTTCTGGTTTATGCCTCTGACGATGGTCTGGTTTGGATCGAAAGCTAAGGCCATCTCCCCTACTAATTTGATAGATATAGATATAGATACATGTATATAATATTTATAGATTTACCTGAATATATTCACTTTGAAAGTCGAAAGCATTATTATAAAAGGTCTTACCTCAACATCGACCTCGGAATGCAAGGTTACAAACATACGCCCTTTTTCCACATGTCACCACAATAAAGCTAACTGAATATTAACGTTTAATTTGGAGGCAAGTTGACCAAACTAAACATCGTAGAAAACAATGCACCGAGCCTGGCAACTTTGTCTTTATGTAAAGCAAAGACGTAGTAATAGTTTTATACGAAATTGTATTCTAATCGAAGGCTGATCATGATGTCCACATGAAAGAAAAGAGTGAAGGCAGAACCCAGGCTGAATGGTTGACACTCAGGAATACCACTCAGTTTTATTTATATGTTTATTTTATATATATATATATTTTTTTTTAGTAAACCCGAATTTGGCAATTACAAACAAGCAAACAAACAACGTAAATAATCACGCACGCCCGACGACGCGTGATATACATGTACAGGTCTTCTGTCCAAATTGACTGCCGGCAGAAAATTGAGGTACATGTACTTTGGTACGAAGTGACTTTGGTACAGAGTGACCTGGGTATGGTATTTTGGGTACGAAGTGACCGACAGTGCAGTATTGTGCCCTTGTTGTTGACCTTCAAGCTTTGGGATAATAGCCACCGAAAATGCCCACAATGTGCTCACGAACGCAGGGCCGATTTTTTCCAAGATAGATTCTGGTCAGAGTACTCGTTCAGGGGCGTTTACATTTTGGATGAGCATAGCTCCGAGATTCTAAAGGAAAAGGAACTTGTAGAAATCGACAGATATAAATGATTTGATTCCAATTGTCTGAGAAGCTTGAAGGGTCGAGTGTATACGTTTGGTAACCACTCTTAAAATGAACGGCAATACAAACTTTTCGGTAATATAAAGCATTTTGATAACCTTTTCACTTCGAAGTAAGGTGGTTATGGAAAAAGGTATCAGTTTTTATCCCCCAAAATTTGAATCTGAAGTAACGTTTCTCAGTTTGTGTATTCCAATTACGAATTTTGCTTTCTGCCGCTCCAGGGGGTTCTGTGTGCTTTCTGACTCTTTCTTTCAATTGAGTGTTTCTGTTGCACCTATTATTTAGCCATCCAACTGAAAAAAGAACAATCGCTTAGAGGTTTACGATCGGGGGGGGGGGGGGGCATCTGCACTAAGTCTAGGGCCACTTGACACGTAAACAGTTTCATCGATTCATTCAACAAACCTTGGTACGAAAAAGTATGAGAAGGTTTTTTTTTTCCTTTTCTACAAACAGCCAACTTAGAAAAAGAAAACCACGTATTTAACCAAAACGTATATGCCCCAAGGCGAAACAAGCTGTTCTTAAACCAATGTTACTTTCACAACTGGTTTCCAAACCAGTACATGAAAAATGCGTTAAAAAGGGAAAAAAATATGTTTCAATCACACAGTCTATGGACCTCGTTGACGTAGTTTAGATCCAACTCCATTGCAATGCATGTTTTTATGTACAAATAGACGCACCAGTGGTGTCTATAGATAGTCCTCAGTGTTGCGCAATCTCCATTACAAAAGAGTATTTTCAAACAGGTCATTGTTAATACACACTGCATATTTACATGCCATCATGATTCGTTTTCTCCACATAATTACTTGTTTTCATTCAATTCAACGCATCATGCCAGAAGTTCAGCTAGTTAGCATTCATGCATATCCGAATTGATAAAGAAGTAGGGTACAAGCAATATATTTCAACAAAAGTATTTTTTACAAAAAACTAAATAACCGCTTGGCTGGTTGGGTGATGTTTTACTATTTTAGATTGTGCAACAAAATGGTAAGGCTGACAAGATTAAACATTATTCAGATCAATGCACACACTGACTACAAAATGACATCGTGGGAACAAACGCACCTTTTCATAAACATATTTTTATTTTACTGGTAAATATTCATAATTAATCATTAGTACACACGAGAACTGTTTTGAAGATTTGCTGTTTGTTTTAGTTTTTCCCAATATGAATGAATCTTTATTTACCTGATATTTTACTTAATCTAAAACCGTTAAGAACTCATTTTTGATACAAAATTGGTGGTGAAGTTTGCAAGATGCATCACACGATTTGTTGCCAAGTTGAGGCAAAGTTTTTTGGGAATAATTTCATCCAGCAAGCTTAAGTTTGTATGGCAAAATATGACTGAACATGTTTTGTGCACACCGAACGCTTATATTGGGTAGCAAGTGGTGCTTTTTGAGTAGTGACTTATAAATTGTGTGTAGCATGTCACCAATCATTGGAAATCAGTCACAGTTTTTCATTATAGTGCGACAAAGACCGCAAACATCCGTCACCTTTTAGACAAATAGAAGAAACAACGTGTTATTGCAGACAGTTACAAACAGTTTGTAAGTATAATTGGAACAGTGCGTGGCTTATACGCAAAGGCTGTGTTTTCATTTTGAGACAGTATCGTCGATCAAAATTTGTTGGTAAAGATTTTATAATTTATTTGGGTTTCCAGCCAATCACGAGGCGATGCAACTTCAAGAAGTTAAAAAGTATGTGATTAGTATGAACCGTGGCGAAACTGCACGTTTTCATTGGTGGGGTGGGGCGGGGCGAGGCAAGCGGACAAAGAAAAACAAGAAGAAAATGGGCTATACATGCAGTTGTTAAATTTGGTGATCTTACAAAATTCACCACTCAGCCAAAAGATTTCAATTTATAATTCAAATGTTTTAAAGCATATTAAGAGTAAGGGACTGTAAATATCAAAGATTTTTGGAAAATGTTGGCCACGGCCAAAAAATGGAGTTCCTTCATATCTTTATATTTGATGGACCTTTGTCCCAAATTAACAAAAATAGTAAAACTTTTTGAAAAATAGCTTCGTTACCATGGCAACAGCCCAATTAAAATTGTAGGCTTATTTTGCCATATTTTCAATTTTTGAATAGTGAAATTTGCCTATTTTCAAGGCCTCGCTACCATTAAACTGGATATAGAAAATATTTTCTTTAAAAGTCATGGGTAGGTGGGTCCCTAGAGGCTGCATTGAATGTATAAAAAAAATCACCAGGTATGCGGGTGGGTTATACCATTCATTTCAAATAGGGGTGTTTTTTTTACTTTTTTAAATTATGAAAATATACCATTTTTTTGACAGCTTATAACCCCTATGGTAGTGCTCCAATTTGAATGTCGACTACATATTGTTGGGATGATATATTGGTCTTGTGAAGAAAAAAAAAATTAGCTTGGGGAAAATGTTTTCTTTTTCGCAATGATGCCGTACATTTTCCAATTGTTTTCGAAATTCACTGCAAAGTCAACCCCACTTTAAATTCTCTGAAAACGAAATTAAAACTTTGTAAGTAATATTTATTGAAAAGACAATCAATTTTATATTAAGTTAGATCAAATATAATGGTCAGTTACTAAAAAACACACTAGAGAGTTGCCATAACTGGGGCGTAACCTGAACAAGTGGGGGGGGGGGAGTGGCTGGGGAGATTCAATGTTTGCACTGCCCTCAATAATTTCTTAAACCTGCAGCTAGTCAACATGAGATTTGCTAATTTACCCTAACATTGGGGTCAAACTATTATAACTTGGCAACATTTGTTGTTGCTATGGCAACCACTTGGTAACAGTGGTTTTAAAGGTACAGTATGCCCTTGTTCAGTAACTTTTAGCTATATGTCAGCAACTACTGGTATATTGCAGCAACGCCAGCAAATTAAAATATTGTCAGCTCTTTCAAACCAAGTTTTTTTTATATGTACATACTCCCCCCCATAAAAATTTTTTTAAAATAAAATTTAAAAAAATGAAACAAAACAGCGCACACATAATCCAGTTGTAGCTCAAATTTCAGACTTTCCAATGTGATGAACAGTAATGCCAATTTCAATTTGCTATGGAATCCTGCATCAACTCCAAATTTATACTGTACATGTAGTTTCCCTTTCTACTTGAAACAGGTACATCCCCAAAGAGATTGTTCAATTTTAGCAATGCACATGTATATGGTGATTTCTTGTTCTTCTTCAACCCAGATGTACTAATGCGGAGGTGTGACAAAATCTCTGTCAGTTTTTAAGTTTTGAAGCTTTTTTGTAGCCGGTTTCTTCTTTCTTACAATCGCACACAAATTAATGTCATCAACACATAGAGGATACCTGAGGGACAGAGAATCTTCAACAATTTCAATCATTTCAATGTTCATTTCTTCTTCTGCGGGACTTGGAATAGCATCATGATATTTTGCTTCAGCAACAGCTGATGCAGGATTCCATAGCAAATTGAAATTGGCATTACTGTTCATCACATTGGAAAGTCTTAAATTTGAGCTACAACTGGATTATGTGTGCGTTTTGTTTGTTTGTTTTTTTTTTTTTTTTTTTTTTTTTTTTTTTGGGGGGGGAATATGTACATATATAAAAAAAAACTTGGTTTGAAAGAGCTGACAATATATTAATTTGCCGGCGTTGCTGCAATATACCAGTAGTTGCTGGCATATAGCTAAAAGTTACTGAACATGGGCATACTGTACCTTTGTCATTGGTGGCAAAAGTTTAATGACCTTGCACATTGGGTTTTAAATACAATTAAAACATTTTAAAACCACTGTTACCAAGTGGTTGCCATAGCAACAAAAAATGTTGCCAAGTTATAATAGTTTGACCCCAATGTTAGGGTAAATTAGCAAATCTCATGTTGACTAGCTGCAGGACTAAGAAATTATTGAGGGCAGTGCAAACATTGAATCTCCCCCCCCACCCCCCCCCCCCCCACTTGTTCAGGTTACGCCCCAGTTATGGCAACTCTCTAGTGTTTTTTTTAGTAACTGACCATTATATTTGATCTAACTTAATATAAAATTGATTGTCTTTTCAATACATATTACCTACAAAGTTTTAATTTCGTTTTCAGAGAATTTAAAGTGGGGTTGACTTTGCAGTGAATTTCGAAAACAATTGGAAAATGTACGGCATCATTGCGAAAAAGAAAACATTTTCCCCAAGCTAATTTTTTTCTCTTCACAAGACCAATATATCATCTCAACAATATGTAGTCGACATTCAAATTGGAGCACTACCATAGGGGTTATAAGCTGTCAAAAAAATGGTATATTTTCATATATTGAAAAAGTAAAAAAAACACCCCTATTTGAAATGAATGGTATAACCCACCCGCATACCTGGTGATTATTTTTATACATTCAATGCAGCCTCTAGGGACCCACCTACCCATGACTTTTAAAGAAAATATTTTCTATATCCAGTTTAATGGTAGCGAGGCCTTGAAAATAGGCAAATTTCACTATTCAAAAATTGAATATATGGCAAAATAAGCATACAATTTTAATTTGGCTGTTGCCATGGCAACAAAGCTATTTTTAAAAAGTTTTACTATTTTTGTTAATTTGGGACATCAAATATGAAAGTAAGAAAAAAATCTATTTTTTACCGTGGCCACCCTATGTTTGATATTTAGAGTCCCTTACTCTTAAGCTCCAGTAAAATGATCATGAACAAAATGTGACAGTTTCCCCTTTCTTTAAGAGTACTGCAAGATAAAACTGTAAAGAAGAAAAAAGCATGTCATATTTTTTTAAGACGTAATTATTGCATTGGGGATAAAGACAATATTTGTTTTAACAGAATATTAGTTTTTAATATTTAGTTTGAACATGTTATCCAGTTATAAGCATGTGCCGACTGTAATTTGAAATAAAACAGTGCCGAGCGAGTTTCCCGGTGCATTCAATTTCGCGCCAAATTGAAAGCCCCTCAATTCTTTTGCACTAAATGTGTAAGCAATTCTTCTTTCGCGTCATGTGATTAAAAAAAGATAACCGTTCAATTTATGAACAATCCAACATCATCCGAATTCGCAGCAGCTTTTTGCAGAAATCTTTAGTTGTGCCTATAACGGCTCTGCTAATTGAATGCCGATTTTACCAAGCTGAAAAGAACGCATCTCAAATTTAATTGAATGGAATGCAACTATAAATTGGCATGCTTCAATGTGAAATTTTAACTGCAGAGGTAAAAGTGCATTATAGGTGAATGCATGAAAAAGGCTACCTTTTGTCAAAAAAATTACCAGGAAACGTAAATAATTAAATAAAACCTTGCTAGAACAAACAATACGTTCAAGTTTTGGTTTACATTTCAAGAAAGCTCAAAGAAAGAGGCTAAATCAAAACATCCTTTTCGTCTAGCAACACACACCTGTTATCTCCATGTGATTCCTTTTGCAAACAGTAGACTTAATTGGCCACAGGCAGATTAACTGCTCATCCGTTAAGTTTAATGACCCAAGTAATTATATGTAAACATACCCACTCAGTGATGTAAACTTTTCGAGTTGTTATGGCCAAACTCGGAAATTTCTGTTTAAAATATACTTCATGACAATAATAAATTCAGAGATGTTTTTTTGTTTACAGAAAAATATTTAAAATATCTCTAATGTCCTTTTCCCCTATCAATTCCTGTCATATAAGATCAAGAGAATCTAACAGTGTACCAAATTTGGGGTGACTAAAAAGGAAAAAAAGTGTAGCTTTGAACCTGCAACCTTTAGGATTTCCGTGCCAGTGCTTTGGCAACATTTCAACCCTATAATTAATTGTTCTTTGTTCACCCAACAGTTGCTGGAAGTTATAATAGCTTTGCCCCTACCATAATAGCTACACTTTGTATATAAATCCCCTTAAGTATTGATCAAACTTCCCTTCATTTGGAGTAATCTTCCTTCTTACGTCTGGAAGGTTGCGGCAATACGAGTGACGGTTGCATGACGCAATCTGTGACGTTACCGGTGTCAGTGTTATTTAACACAGTGTACTGACCTTTAGATACCGTAACTTTCTTTACTGCCAAATTCTCCACACTGTGATGATAGCCATACAATAAATATATCGCTGATCCTGTTCAAAGGTGAAGAACAAAAATTGTTGTTGTTTTTAGTTTAGTGAAACCAGCGTCACTCACAGGTATTACCGTAATCCTTAGCCCTAATTATATACGTGTAGAGAAAATGATGCCAAATATATATGCTTGAGAGATGGGACCTCAAATCAATTCGGTTTTTTTTACAAATGTGTTTGCTGTTGTATATTCCGTTTTCGCTCGTGTATCTATACTTTATTCCATATTTTTAACATTCCGTTGGTATTTCCTTCCTTGTTAAGTGCTTTGGGGTTTATGTTTTTAGATGTAATGCGCTATATAAGTTATATTTACATGTATTATTATTATTATTATTATTATTTTATTATTAATTAGGGAAAACCCATCCAATCGGGTACTGACTGAAAACCAAACCACATGCAAGGCTCTTGTCCGGGATTTGAACTGGGGTCCACAGAGGTGAAAGGCAGGGGAAAGAAACCACTCAGCCAACCTGACCGGCCTTATACTCAAAAATGGAATGTATACCGTTAAAGACATAGGTCGCTACCCATTGTCTGTATGATGGTCTGAGTTTATACAGGGTCACATCAGGGTAGATTTAGAGTTATGTCACCCTGGCAATATTCAGGAAACTAGTTCCAGGAAGTTCCACTTCTAGAACCAGTTCTGAGGTTATAGATTAAGGACAGAGTCACATCAACACCAATAGGTTTATAGAAGGCCATTTCATATCAGGAAATTATTGAGCAACCTCTAACAAGAAAGGCAGTTGCATTTTATTTGTCTCTTTGTGGTGTAGTCCCAGGGACTGTGTAAGAAATCTGACTCTGGTGAAACCGATGTTCCTTTTGCAAGTTGGTTGTCTCAAATAATAATAATAATATAATAATGCTTCTTATATAGCGCTCATATCTGTCACTCAGTGACACTCAAGGCGCTTCCACATTCAGTATTTTCCTTCAAGGTATGAGGAGCTACGTTTGAAGTATGAGACCTATTCCTGTAAAAAAAATCTTTGTGTGTGACAAAGTCACCAATAGGCCTAAACCCGGATCTAGTAGCATCAAGTTTTTATTTCAAACCGACAAAAGCCATGGTTCGCCAAGGGTCTTTGGCAACTATTTGGGCAGATTTTAAACAATTATGACTTTTTACATAGTCTGTTACCTTAATTTCTTTGTGTCGTAAATTGTAAAATTGTAACTGATTTTTTTTATTGATACGATGTAAATTTATATAAAAGCAGTACAATCTACTCAATGTGTGTGTGTGGTTTTATTTTGTATATATATATATTTTATTTATATAGGCCTATAAATAGTTTTTTTAAACAAACCATTTTTCTATAATTATCTATCTATCTGATAATGGTCATGGAGGTAGGAATTCAAAAGGCCTGAGGTTGCTATGAACAGAAATGAAACTTTGTTCTGGCAAAAAAACACAAAAAACACACACACAAAAACAATCCTCCCCCACCCCCCCCCCCAAAAAAAAAGGAAAGAAGAAAAAAAAACACTGAGGAAATGGCCACGCGAATAAATTTGTGTGCAGTGTTTTTCAGTTTTCTTTGGCACAGTTTTTGTGTGTGTGGCCTTTTATAGGACGAGGAAATCAGCTGATTGGCTGAAAAGGTTGCATGATGGGTCGACCCATTAGGGACTGGACCTTCAGACTGCAAGACTCTACTGCCCAACATTGGGCTGTTGAAGGACATGGGGATAAAAAATGGTCTAAGCTGCTATATCTTCTAAATTTACTTTACGTAATCAGTCAGGAGCAACCAAAAGCTTTTTTCTGTTTGGAACAAATTTCCTCCTTTACCACTACCAGTTATCAATTCCCATAACTTATAAAGTAACCCAAAAAATTATAATAATAACAATAACATACCAATTGCAATCCATATAGCAAATCGAATCCACGTTGCAGTTGATAGTTGCATGATGAAGATGGTGTTTATCAATATACTTAACATTGGAATAAATGGTACAAGCGGAGTCTAAGAAAGAAAAAAAAAGAACAGGAAATAATTAGGATAAATCTCATTTAAGAATATGCAGCAAACTAGGACCACTTATTTAATTCGTGTTAAAGAGAACGTATACCTGTGGTTTTTGAACCGTTTGGTTGTTTTAATCCTAAATTAATGTAGATATATACAATAAAACTAACCTGTGAAAATTTCATTTCAAAAGGTGGTAGCGTTTTTGAGATATCGCCGAAAATCCGGAGCGGTTATGTCCACGAAGGGAAAAAAATCCGTAATTGGAGTACACAATCTGAAAAACGTTACCGACAGTAATGTTTTCAAACTGTTGGGTATATAAAAACTGATATCTTTTTCCATAACCACATTACTTTGAAACGAAATGATTCTCAAAGTGTTTTGTACTATCGAAAGCTGTTGTACTTCTGATCAAGTAAGGTTTTTATTGCCATTAATGTTAAGAGAGGTTGCCAAACGTATACAGACCCTTTATAAGGTTATCATGTTGTTTTAAAACGAAAAAAAAAACCATACAAAAACGTCTGCATGTGCCACGAAGGCAAGGCAATTAATGGATCAAGAGACTCATAGAATGGCAACTAAAAACAGGCAAGAGAAGAACAAAAAGACAAAACAGGAGATGGGGAGATGAAATCACCACAGAACACGGCAACATGGAGCAGAGAATGAAAATTACTGGAGGAGTGTTTCATCAAACGACGATGAATACAGCCTGATGATGAGGAGGATGAGAGATGACTGAAACTTATCGATACGTACCTTAAATGATGATCCAATATTAATTTGCTCGTGGAGAGTGATGGGTATAAAGTTCAAGAGAGTTGAGACGGTGAGAATTATGACGAGCAGAATGACCCACCATTCTCCTGCTTTGATGTTATCCATGAAAACAACAACAATAAACACCTCAAGTACTATTAGGCAGGTAGTGGTGACGATGCACAAACTTGGAACCATGCACGGTGGGTAGCTACTCATAGTTGTTAGGAACTGAAATCTGGGTTTTAACACACCTCCTGAGACGGGTTGATCGTTGTCATGATTGTCAAGGAAACGGGTTTTATGCTGACCATCACCGTCCTCGTCATCTGTGTCGCCATCTTGTGACGTCATATTATTCTGCTGGACGATTAGACGAGTAAGACGATTTGTCCGGTAACGAAGAAACATGATGCACATTGCAACCATATTGAATGCAAATAGTGTTCCAATGGAAAGAACACTTGACAGTGTTGACAGATCAAAGAAAAACACAAGAAGAGCTGCGAATACCCCGATGCAAAGTGTTCCTACAAGTGGGGTCTGGGTCGTAGGGTGTATTTTGGTGAACCATCCAAAGAGTAGACCGTCCACTCCCATAGCGTACGTTATTCTTGGCATCGCAAAGGCCGATGGTACCAAACAAGCTCCCATAGAACACAATGCACCCACATCAACGATGTATTTGGCCCACATCAAGTTATGCTTAACAAAGGGTGTTGCTAGTACAGCGTTGATGTCGATCTCATAGTACGGTACTGCTAGGGTTAAACTTACTGATACAACGATGTATATAACTGCTACACTGACGAGAGATCCAATAATAGCGCGCGGTACGCTTCTCTGACCATCGACAGCTTCTTCCGCTGAGACAGCAATGATGTCAAAACCAACATAACCAATAAATAGAATGGCAGCACCAGAGACTGTTCCGCCAATTCCAAAAGGGAAAAAACCCCTCTCCGTCCAGTTGTTTCCATCCGCAAAGATGAAACCACCAACACTTATAAAAGCAACTATTGATATATTTAGCAAAAGCAAGACATTGTTAACGGTGGAACTCAAGCCGGTGCCTGTTGCCACGACGATTACAATCAGCAGTGTAACCAGGCCACCGACTATATCAGGAACATTACCCACGAAGGATGAGTTCCAGGTTTCTCCACCCATCAATACTTCAACAGTGAAGTTAGATATGTGATGATTTGTCAGTGAATTTAAATATCCCGACCAGCCACTAGCAACAACTGCAGTACTCAAGATGTATTCCAACAGTATACTCCAACCAACTAAGAAGGCTGGGAACTCGCCAATAATGGAATAGGTAAACAGGTACGCTGAGCCTGTCTTAGTGAAAATACTTCCCAATTCAGCATAACATAACGCGGTCAACATGGCGGCTAAACAAGCAAAAACTAGAGATAAAACCATGGATGGTCCAGCAGTTTCCTTTGCAACAACCCCGGTTAAGACATACATAGTAACGCCAACCATACCAGAGATACCCATTAACGTAAGATCAAAACACGTCAAACATTTCTTCAATGGAGTTTCATCTGTATTCAAGTCGAAAGTCTTAAGACGGCACAAATTCCTGAGGAAATTACTGCACGCCATTGTAACTACGACTGCTGCAAGCTATAATGAAGTCATGTCACTGGAAACTGGTGTCGTTGGTGTTTTGTCGGTATCTATCTTGACCGATGACGTGGGGAGAATACTGTGGTTGTTACAGCATGCTATGTTCCATGTTGACCACCTGGATTAGAGACAAAGAACTATAACTATTAAGGAAATCCAAATAAGAGTGATATTTTAATACAGTTACAAAACGGGCTTACATATATCGCGTCTTTTGTAACAGTCTCATTCTGATCTTGAAAAATGCACGCACTTGTAAGATGAGCATGCTACCGCGCCCGATATTTGGCAGACGGTGCCCCCTTTCAAATGCCCTTTACTTTATAACACGTCTCCCACTTTTTCAAAGTAGTTCCTTAAAGCCTATAAAGAATGCCCGTAAGTCCCAGAACGGTGACGGAACATTGGGGAGTGCAAACGAGTGTAATTCCGAGAGCACACATAATTGGTGAGGCTGGCTCACCACGCCGGTCACCAAAAGTGAGTAGATACAGAAACGACAAAAATACTGCAGACATTTCTAACCAACTCAACGCTTGGAATTTGATTGGAGTAGTGGTAAATATACCGCAATGACAAACGAAGGTCGCTCGTTATTACCATGGAGGTACATCCATACACAGTCTGTTATTTTTTAACCGCGCGTGCTTTTACATGACGTATACAAGACGTGGCAGGCTTTGCTTGTATACATAATCGATAATTATGCATTATGCGGAAACTATACCGAACGCGGTCGCCACTTTTTACTTCACCACATTCACAAATAAATATCTTGCTCTGAGTATTATTGTTGTGGCCACACCATGTGTTGGGTACTACAGCATTACCGGTAATACAAATCCTAAAAACCCAAAACTATTTCCTTTTTTCAAACGAAAGGTTTTTGATGTTCTGTCCGAAAATATCTGGGGAGAAAAAATCCGATCCAGGAACGCTGTCGATTATATAAAGATGATGAAAACATTAAGTGTACATTAAAGTACTTCTAGCTACAATAATCTAAAATTAATGCCAAATTTGCGGAGCCATTTGAAAAATGTTGTTCATAAACATTTTAAAGTTATTTTATTTCTTTTCCCCTCTTACACCGATGTGTATTAAGCACTTTATACTCGGTGCTTTCCCGAGTTCTGTGAAACAAATCCACTCGGGTGGGATTGGAACCCACGACCTTTGCATTGCTGGAGCAGATGTCTAACCACTAGACCACTGAGCTAGCCCGATGGCTAGAGGCGTATTAGAAAGAAACATTTTTTATCCCCATGCAAATATTAACATCTATTAAAATTGCAAGGTTAGTTTAAAATTAAACGGTTCCTTTATCAAAAATAAACTTTGATTTTTTGTTTTACCAATATAAGCAAGTGATAATCAGCACAAAGTGAATTAAAATGAACCATAAAATGAATTTATAAAAAGTAATGATTAAAATGAAATAAACTGATTAATCAGTAAAATTGAGTACAAAAACAAAAACGGCAGAAAAACAAGTTTCATTATTTTTCTCAGGCAACTTGGGCCGCGATTTCCGGTCGAGTTAGGGAAACTCATGTAAGATTTATTTTATTATGTTTTTTTTCACAAAACAATATATTATCAATATGGTTTCGCAACGGACAAGACTATAACCAAATTGCCACAAACTGTTGCTAAAAGGTTTGTACTGTGGGGGAGGGGCAGGCAGAAAATTATTGGGGGGGGGGGCTTTATTACCTTACTATCAAGAAAAATAATTTGCAAGAAATGAGAGCCAAAGGTCTAGGGCCGATGTTAGTCCATCTACTTTAAATTGTTAAGGTACAAGCATATTATTTTTCTGAACAATGATGAATGTTTACAGATTGTACACGTTTTAATTGTGCAAACCAAACAAATCAAAGTGAAGTTTTTCTTCAATCTCATATGGGGCGGGGAAAGGTTCCTCTCCCCTGGTCGTCAGCAAATTTCAAGGTGCAATACACCGAAGGGATCAATGAGCAACCAACTCTTTCCTTTTGTTTTTCTCTTTCTGGTGATGAACCAATGGCCCATCAAAAGTAGCTGGTAACCCGTAGGCCTAAACTAGGTGAAAACCAACGGTAGTGTTGACTGAAGCCAAAGTGTACCAACAACAGGTATGGTTTTTCTATCCTCTGTTGAGACTGAACGCACCATGGACCCCGACAAGACAGTGGGGGTATGAAAACAGATAAGAGATAAATGAGCTGTTCTTTTACCGTTTTACTTTCACAGACAGGTGTAGTGCAACTGGTAAATTCCATTGCCGTCCAGTTTGGACCGCCGTCCCAGAGTTGCTTGCGTTCCACACCAACAACGAAGAGTGTCTATTAATAACACATCATAGAGCAATGGCGATTGAACCCTCCGCATCTACCTAAAAGTGACATGACAAAAAATATGTAGGCCCTATTAATAATCTAGCTAACTATGGGGAACACTTTCCCATAATAACTGGAGGAAAACACAACTTCGTTTAATGCTGTAAAAAACGAATTCGTTGTTCCATTCAGAATGCTTACCGTTTGAACCAAACTGTAAGTACAAAAGGCAAACTGGAGGTAAACCGGCGGTATGTTTCGACCCACACAGGCAGGTAGTGATCTCAAATGCTAACAAAACGATCTGTGGTCTATTAAAGGGGGTGTAGTCAGCGTACCCAGTAAGTGTACCCCGTGGATTAATACTCGTCCATTGTTCCTCCAAGAGTTCGGTACACACTACACTCTTTACAAAAACCAACCCTCACATTCCAACAGTCACTGCGCTAGGGAGAATTTGACCTCCTTTGAATATACACGCTGAATTCATTCCTCCATGACCCAACTTACTGTACACAAGGGAAAATTTATGCATGCGGTTCATTCTTCAATTGGCATTATTTGTACATGCCCTGATAGTTTGTGCGGAGCCCCTAAAAGGACAGGTAACAAACAAGTAAAAGGTTAACAAAGGGTGCATTGCGCATAATTATAGTCAAGGCCTTCGTGGCTGAGACAGCTGTATATAGCCGCGAAACGACTGGAACCGGAGACCAGACGTGCGAGTGGCAAAGCCACGAGGGCCTTTTCCAACTTGTCAGGAATTTGGACTGTTTTTCTTTATTCTTGATTTGTGCTACTAAAATAATACTTAAATTGAAACCAATCATAAGCGATAGGGACAGCTTACATTAACCCTGTATGCATTGTGGTTGGTTGAAACCTTACAGCACTTTACTTATTTGCATACAAACTATGAATAATCGATGTTTGAATCTTTATGAAAAATAGGGTACTTTTGGGACGCTAGGTGGCAGCAGACTTACCAGGTAAGGGTTTCAGATATCAAATCAGTGACTTATTCTCAACATTTCAAGCATAATGTTTTGACAATAAAGAACAACTGATTGCCCTTATAGGGTACACCTCACTAAATAGGACAAAATTCACGCGCCAAGCTGATTATCGTAATTTGTAAACCCACAAAATATTTTGAATTAGAACGTTTTGGGGGTCATGCAATTATTAGATTGTGTAATCATAAGAATCAAAACCTGGGGGTTCTGTGTTTCAACTTTTGAGGAGATTTTATAATCTCTAATCTTTAAAGTTGGTCCTATTTGGCTTGGGAATGGGATAAGTGACTCATGAAACTGGCAGCAAGTACGTTTGGGAAAAAACACATTTCGGGGTGGGGTTTTTTCTGGGCTAAGTAGCAAAACTTCGAAACGACTGACCTGCCAAAAATTGAGAAGAAATCTGAAGTTTAGTTGTTTGGAAATATATTTAATTGGTTTTCAAGAGGCGAAGAGACTTCAAATATTTTTTGAGTATATATATTTTTTAAATATTTAGCAATTAGCCTTGTTGCTATGGGAGTTTATTTAGTGTGGTGCACCCGTAAATCCATTGTTCTCGGTCTAGTGTGCACATGCTCAGAACTACGTAAACGATGGGCATTGACCTGGTAAGTTTGCTGTCACCTAGCGTTTTAAAGTCTCCCATTCAACAAAAACCCCGTAAAAATCAAGTTGGAAGGCCTCTCGTGCATTGTGGTCGCCCCTTCCCAACGCTTCGCGGCTATACAGCTGCTTTGTCTAGGCCAATAAGTCCTCGACGAGAGACTATGAATGTGGAGTGTACAGTCGGCATGAGTACAAGTCCGTGCTCTGTATCCCCATGTGGTAATACACTACTAGCAATTACAGTCTGTTTTGTGGATTCTTTCTTGGTCAGTATAGAAGTAAATATGAAATAGACCGTGCAAGTCTCGCGCGTATTCGAACATTTTTGGGACCACTGTGGTCCCACGTACATTGCTTAAACGCGTTAAAGAAACAAACTCACGCCCTTTAACGGATCCCAATGTTCGAATACGCGCGAGACTTGCACAGTCTATTGACAAAAAAATCACAACGAAGAGTCGAAAACCCTGGGGATATGATCATTAAGCTAAACACAGAAAATCAGCTATGTGAATACTAAGGCTAACTTTACAGACAGTAAATCTACATAGTGTTATGTACATGTTTACCAAAGTGTCTATTTACAGCGAATCGTGCAGATTTCTCCAGAGCTGCTGTGAATATGTTCCTCTGATAGCGCCCTCTTTTGAGACAACTTCTTTCGACCCATATTAATTTACCGTATGTTGGGGGGGGGGGGACGACACACACACCGTGGGACAAAATTCGCCATGACACCAGAGACCAAGCCCAAGCTATGGTATCCAAAAGGGGTAAAAAATGCTCCTCACTGAGTGTAAGCTAGGGCGCCGATATTCAAAATTAACCTTAAACTTACGCCAAATGGGCATTGGTCAGCCCAAACAACACTATAAATAACCATTTGTAATGATTTTCAACAAGTGTCCTTGCATTTACCTGTCTATCACGTGACTTGTACCCGTCAGTGACAGTAACGGAAAGAAGACGAGTCTATCCTTTCCCACGCTATAAATTCACGTTCTATTATTATTACCAAAGGCACCATGACACGTTAACAATGGGAGATTTGTTAATTTAACAATGGGGCTAGTGTCTTCTTTTGATGCTACCAAGTCTACTGAACATAAAATAACACAACCTTGATTAACATACAAAGGAAAGTTCCTCTTTCTTTTTTCTTTCTTTTTCTTACCACGCAATTCACAGACTCGCAGAGAGTACACACGTGGAACCTTTTCTCTCGAGACGTTTTGCTCATTCGAACAGCTTCTTTTCAAAAACACAAAAAACCGAGACTAACCAGAGCAATCACAAATCTCAAACAATCTTGATGAACAACTGTGTTTTGATGCCGATGTTAGGCTGTGGTGATCTACGTGATGCAGAGTTTCAACGCTGCCTCAACGATTGGTACAGTTCGAGAAGTTCCATACGCAGGTATATGTTAATCAACGATCATCAAGGAATCCGCTTTGCAGTTACTGGCTGTTCGATTTTGGAAAACCAATTTTGATACTTCACCATCAGCATGATTGAAACGATGAAACTTGTACTCGGTATCGTTTGCGTTTGTGTCTGCAAAGTACACACTCTTAACCCATCAGTGACCATAAAAATCAACACTGTGAAAAGAGAGATACATCAAGGGGGCGCTGTCGAACTGCAATGTGACATCACTGGTCTCAATCTTCCAGGACTAACTGGTTTTATTGTCGAGTGGAGGAGACCATCTAAGACATTAATATGGAACGGGACATCCTACGACCTGAGGTACATTGTCCGATCACTCCCGTATGACTCAAGGGTTGGTACTTTATCTCAGCGTATGATGTTTTCTTCACTTGCTGTGAGTGATAGTGACGTCTACGCATGTAACTTGAAGGTTTTCCAACCGACAGGAGGAAGTATCATCCTAGATTCAGACAACGTCTCGTTATCCATTCCACATTTCCCGGACGAATCTCCAACGTGTACACCCAACGGACCTCTCATCGTTGCGCTGAATCAGCGCATTCGCTTGAGCTGCTCATCCGAGCCTGGCTATCCAACCGTTGTACTCTCAGTTATGAAATATTCAACTAATGTAACTGGAATGTTCGCTGCCTTAGAAACTGATGAGTTTCTAAGTAGAGGAATGGATATAACAGTGAGTGCTGAAGACGACGGTGCATCGTTTGAATGTGTAATCACATCCCCGTATCATTTCCCATTGAGGCAGAGAAGCTGTACTATTGGTAAGCTTGTCATCTATCCAGGACTAACTAAGCCTCATTCGACCTCACAAACTGCTACTATCTCTACAACTCCCCACAGTAGTCCAACATCTACCCAAGTCTCTGACCGAAATTTGACATCTACTATAGGAACAAATTTCGTGACTACTACTCAAACATTCCTCGTTGCTGGATTAGCATCTTCAATAGTCGTCTTGGCCTTCTTACTAACAGTACTGTGTGTAATGTTTGCGTTTCGTTCCGGTCGAACTCACCCCCGTGACGACACAAAACGCCCGGATGAAGAAGATCTTACCTCAAGACGGTCAACTCCTCCGTTTCACATTCTTGATTTTGAGATATATAACTCAAGACAGTGGCCACGTAGGACAGACGATTGTGTCCTTAGTGACATTCCGGAATCACATAACGAAAATAATTTGGACGTCCCCGTGTATAACATAGTATCGGACATGTAGTAAACCACTTGACGTCACACAAGGTGAAGTCGGCCATCTTTACTGGCACAATGATCGGCGTTATATTCATTAAGGCACGTACAACTATCCAATATCTTAAGTGTCACGTAGTTCCGCTATCAAGTATCAGCAACGCCCGCTTCACACAAACTTACCCCAATGCAAGTCCATGAAATGTATTGAGCAATCGGCTTCTTGAGAATGTACATGCAAAACAACCCCCACAAAAAACCATAGGTTTTGGGCTCGCCTTTCATATTTTTGCTGAGCCTCAAGGTCTTGTCAGAATTGTCAGTTTGTGTCATAAGAAATGTATTTGGCAGTTAATATGAGCGATTCCATGCTATTTTGAGTGGTGTCCTCGGTCAAAAAAAAAGGGGAATCAGATCTTACCAGGTGCCCACACAAAACTCATAGATAAATGTTATGAAGTTATACCACATGTATGTTTTGTTTTAACAGTTCCGTTCACCAACATTGTAATTAAGCATGAGTTTTAACTTTCTAACATTAAAACCTTTATTACTTCAGATTACACTACTCTTGAGTGGTTAAGGGCCAAATCCATTACGGTTTAAGCGTGCTAAACCTGTAACAAGTCAGTTTAGTTCACGATCAGTGATCACCAACACACCTATACAAATTATGGATTATACCCAGTGTAAATACACTTATAAAAATTGTGGATGATATGGACTGAAATACATTTATAACAATTATAACAATTATGGTTCATATCCAGTGTAAATACATAGAGATTTTTTGGGCAAGTTGATGGCCATCACTTTATAAAACATACCATGAAATTAAACCATGACGTAATTGCTTATACGAATCTACATGTTCCGATTCGTTGCAAAAACACAGACAACTATTCATTGTTTCGTAAACAAAATACATATCCTTAAAATGTAAAAAAGAAATAATAATACTAAGCTACATGTTGCTTTATTTCGAATGATGGGAAACTTGAAGTGATAGTTTTAAGGAATACAAAATAATTATGTAGTTGGCAAAATAAATCTACAAGAAAGTAATCTTGCAAACAAATTCCAAAGGATATGCGAATAAGGCAGATAAAATCAATAGTTTTAGTGAGTTTAATTAAGGCAGATTTTTGGATTAAACGTGTAGATTGTTGCGTATTACCGTAACATATTGAGCCAATGTTTTCCATGTTGAGAACCAACGTCTACTGTTAGTTATTGATGTAGCAAATTAGTTATAACAGCTATTTTTTGTCCAGCATCCTCAGCCATGGGTACAAAATGTCTTGATACGATAACCTGGATCAACTTGACAGAGAACTTGTCATAACCAAGTTAAAATGTAAGTTACTCTAGTTAACGTTAGTGACGCACAGTAATTACCGATTATGCACTTGTCATTATTTTTTGTAATAAAGCACACAATATGTATGGGCCGAGGACAAGTTTGTTAAACTCTTTAACTCAAGTCGCGCTTTGTATTAATAATGTATTTCTTTCTGTGTAAAATCTAAACCTATACTGAAAGAACAAATCCAAAACAATACTTGTTTTTTTTAATACGCAACATTATGTCACGTGTTCACCGTTGGAAACAAATTTTTACTTGACAGCCAAATGAGGGCGCTGTCTAGTCAACGGGCATCAGTTATGGTGGATGGTTATTACGTAAGGATTTTTAACAGCGAGAGGGGAACAATGCATAACTGTTTCCTGTTAAGTAAAATTTGAATAAGAATTGAATGCTCTGAATAGATACATAGACTCACTAAACCGAAGCTGGAAGGACAAAATAGTTTGTTATGTTGTATGCACGGATATGAATTGGCTTGCCTTAATTAACATTCAGTCGACAGGACGTATACATTCATAAGATCTGTATGTACAACGTAATATCATTATTGTACATATAATGTGTTTTAATTCTTAAAAGTTATATTGTGTATATGTATCTTGCAGTTAGAGTAAAAAATCAAGTATTTAAACTTAGATGTATGTAAATAGAACAAATGGTTAATTTTTCACATGGGGCTGTGACAAAGACTGTCTCACCACAGCTTCTTACAGAATAGGAGATGCGGTAAAGTCTTCTTGGAGAGAACAGTGGGTGCAAGAACAGCCAGTTTGTACTGGAAGTTTCGATCAGTATACTATGGTCATCTGCTATTGCTTCAATTCTACTCTGTTTGCAGGTTTAATAAAACAAGATTTGTTCCATAAGTCGATGGTATTATAAAGTAGTGTATCGTGGAGGTCCAAGTACATAGCTATACAAGCACGACCTACAGTTTACTTTGCAAAAGCCAGCCAAAGAACTTATGTCATTGTTAACAAATGATGGTATTTACATGTAATTTGGTCGTTCGTAAAATATGGTATCTGTAATTAAAAACGACTTAAATGAGAGCTATTTAGTATGGTATATGATTTCAGTTTGTAGCTTGTTTATATTGCATAGGTATATTTCAACAAAGTGAAACTAATGCTACAGAACTAGGGTAGAGACTTACAATGATATGAAAGTGTCAATGATATTTTATTATGTGTAATAAATGCAAATCAACAGTCATTAATTTTCGATGTCGTAACTCCATATATTTATGACTCAGTCAACAAGTCTATCATGCTCATTGAACCATAATCGGTTTTGTGTTCCATGACCCCTCGTGCACGATGGGACAATCTCCATGACCCCTCGTTGTACAGGGGAAATCCCTGAAAGTCGCGCACAATCACAGAGTACAAAAGACTCTTGTGGGCCAGCCTGTGAGTTACGCCATAGAAATTAAAACCTGTTGTTAACCTGTAGGGGTAGCGTGGGATCGGCTGCAAACCATGACATGGTTTATGGCAGTGTCACCAATCCAAAAGTACGTAAATAATGTCATAAATATACCAGCAAAACTATCGTAAACTAAGTTGATGGTAGCGCCGCAATGCAGTGTTGAGTTTATAGCAGAGTGGATCGTATCTTTAATGATGCCAGGATGGATGCGAGGGAATGGTTGCTGCTCTGCTACTTGCTTATTGCTGTCTTTGCGAAAGAACCATACGTTTCTATAGAGATTAAGTCTAAACTGATTGACATTCGAGACGGGAAAAACGTGATGTTAAACTGTACCACAACAGGCATTCAACAAAATGTTACTGTTGGATTTCGGAAAGATGGAATGGAAATTGAGTCAGTAAGTTACATAAAAGATCGATTAACGACGAGCTCAATTACACAACCTGATGGTAGGCCTGCTGCCCAATTTGTACAAATAATCAATTTTAACAATTCTACAGATACCGGCGATTATGAGTGCTATGCACAAAATACATCAGGATATGTTCTAGCTTCAGATACCATCTTCCTCTCCGTCTTACACTTCCCCGATTCTCTGACGTGTTCACCCAGTGGACCCGTAAACGTCACTCGAAATGTCCCAGTCACAGTCAACTGTACAGCAGACAGGGGCTTCCCAATAGCCACGCTGCAAACAAATACCACCACACCAAATAATGACAGCTGGATGCTGACTGAGACTGAAGGCAAACTGGTCAAATCTCTGGATTTGATATTGAACAATAGCGACAATGGAATCTTCTATCAATGTTTAATAACTTCATCTCAGTATTTTCCCGATATGCAGAAACAATGCATGATCGGCCCAATATCTGTACTGCCTCCGATTGCATCTGAGATACCATATACTCCATCTACCCCTCTCTACATCTCCACGGTCACGCAAGGAAGTGCATCTTCAACATCTTCGACTGTGACTACTCAACACCCTGTAAAAACTCAGTCATCTGTCGCTGTCAGTGTCATTGTCACTATAATTGTCACCGTCTTGCTCATTGTAGTGATAATACTTGTTCTGCATCGTTGCGGTTATTGGACATGGGTGAGAGATACGAAATTGACGCAGGAAAGTGAGTCTGAAGATGACAACCCTGGGATAAACTCTACTGAACTACAGTCTCAAGATAACTTGGTTCTCATTGACGACATGATTGATCCTATGTATCAAGAGCTGCCAGCATCCAACACCTTGCCTTCAAACAATATACCCCGATCGGTAGCTAGCCAATGCACAACTCTAAACACCAAAAACATGCCAGAAATTATGCCCCCATCTGTTAGACCTCGGATGGAGTTACCATCTACGTCAGAAGTTCAACCACCACGCGAGATGGCGCTTGATTCAGTTGTTGACGTCACGTACGCCCATCCAATCAAGAAACCGAAATCATCAGATGTTAATGATTTCACTGACAGCTCGAAATACAAGCAATTTGACTTCAGTCATTTATACGCAAAAGTTAAAAGAAAAGTCTCGAGAAAGAAGCAATCACGTGACAATAATAACGCAAGTGTAGCTGACGTGGACTCGTCTACGTCTGCGCATTGGACGATCTCGTTTGTAGAGATGTCGTCGCACGAGAATCCTTCAGCTGATTTCATTGACTGTTGTAAAGCTACCACTGATCTCAATCCTCAAACTGATGACGATGACTCTGTTAGTCCAGAAAACGAAACGCCCTCTGGAGATACTTCATTTGTATAATAATTTTGGATATATTATTATTTTGCATACGTTTGCCTTTTGCGTCAACTCCTGTTATATAGATACAGGAAATAGTGGTTAAGCTACGTAGTTCACTATAAATGGAATTTTGCATAAACAAATTACTGTTCAAACTAATTCATGACATGAAGTCACGGTATATTATCGTGTTTTTGTGTGTATTGTTACTTTGTTTTATCATTATGTTTTACATCACACCATGCGGTGTCATACCATTGCTATAGATTACTCCCACATGACGTCACAAAGTTTGAAGTCGGCCATCCTTACGGGCAATTAAATCATTTTTTGACCGCACACCATCATGCGTAAATACCGGATTGGCACTCTTTCCTTTGCATGATTGGACGACGGTATAATATATATTTCTGGTAATTAAACCACGGATGCTTCATCAATGAATTTAATTCCTGTAGCTCGCAAGCCTGAGGAAACCTGTAAACAAGGATGCTTGCTATGTGAACCAGAAACACAGGGGTTAACCCCAAAAATTTCACGATGAGTGTTCTGGGCTCTTTTATATGTGCACTACCAATCCTAGTACACGGGACCTACGGCGTAATGTCCCATCCGAAGGACAACTGAGGTAGAGCATCTTGCTCAAGGACACAGAAAGTGTCATGACCGGGACTCGAACCCACACTCTGTTGATTAGAAACACCAAAGCTTGGGTCCGGTGTGAAGACGGTAAACCACCTGACTGAGTAATTAGAGCACTTGGTGCAGCTCAAAGCCTAAAGCCAAGGTGCCCATAAAGATGGCGTCTGTCGGGAACTATTATCTTATTTATTGGATTTATCATGTACTAAAATACACTGTACATCATTTCTCCGTGCTGCACAAGAACCAGCTTATCAAACAGCCTGTTTCACACTATATTAAATTTACCGAGAAAATCCAAGGATTTTTTGGTTGACCTTCTTATACTTAGCCCTGGGAAAGTCCCGGGTAAAAGCCATTTCTTGGTATTGTTACTGACCCCGGGTTCAATGGCGCTGGGGTTTCGCTATGAATTTCCTGGGGTTTTGTTCCCTGGGTATTGTCTCTGTAGTGTGAAGAGGGTGTGTTTATGTGGAGAAACCAATACAGTGCTTGTACAGACCATATCCAACAAGTTACACTCAAGTAAGAGAGAAAAGCAGCAAAATTGTATGTCTAATACGGTCGATCGTATCGCACTCTTCATGTGTTAATGCTATATATGCGTTCTTTTAAACTGGTACTTGTAAACTTTGTTTAAATATATATTTGGTAGGAGGCTATTCACAGTTTCAAAGTAAACATGTTTATAAAAGTTGACTTCGTTTGTATTAATAGTCATAGGCCTACACACCGCACTATTGACTTGTCACTTCAGTACCACAAAGGGTTGAACAATATGTACATGCGTTTTGTAATCATGTACACGACTCTGTGACCAGATATTATTATATTGGTCCCGAACACTCTGACATGTTCCGCCCCGACATTAGAAAAGTCCCGACTATAAATGGGACTGGTTCCAACTTGGGCGCTACATTTGGGACGGCCAATCGGGTACAGTTTGGACGGCCCAACTGCATGCAGTCCATGACAGTAAATATATGTGACAGTAGCAGGTGATAAGTAACTTTCGAGCCTCTCGAGTTTCTCTGAGCTTACAACGGGGCTCATTCGTAACGGCAAAACCTCAGAAGAATCAATGGTTTCTTCACTACGTACACTCACAATTCTAGACCATTCTATTGCAACGTCACAGCCTAATTTTTTGCCAGCTGAGGTTGGAAAACCATGGAAAACCATAGATGCAAGCTATTGCCCCTAAAATGTGGAATGACCTGGATGTCTGTATTCGAGAAGCGGAGACTGTCAACCTTTTTAAGAGTAAACTTAAAACACACCTTTTTAAAGAAACCTTTTGAGCAATCCCCCATGTTTTAGCTGTATCTATGTGTTCATTGGCTGTTGGCTTGTGTTGTCGGTGGGATTTTGTTTGTCCTTTAATTTTTCAATTTAAATTGTATTATTCTTATGTATCTCTGTAAATCATCTTAGTGCTTTTTGTATACATTTTAATGCGTTTTGTGAAGCGCCTTAGAGCATTTGACAAAAACAGATTTGGCGCTATATAAATGTACTATTATTATTACAAAACATGTATCTACAGTTTGTAACATTGATACACAAATATTCAAAAACAGTGTTGATTTTGTCGGAAACAAAGCAACCAATCATGGGAAGTTTTCATTTTTGTATTTTTTTTTAAACAAAATTTTAATGAAAGTTTGCAGAAGTGTTGATTTGGGTCATATTTTCTGTTAAAACGATTTAATGTTTTGCTAACATTCGGCCGTCCGTGCCAACTAGGGCGGTTCGTTTAGCAACAATGAAAAGGTCTTCTTCAATGGAAAATCCCTCGCCAAAATTAACCACCAACAGTCTAGTGTTGCGACCATCCCATGTAATGTATAACTGCAACTGGTTCCCTGTACGGTGAAATATCTCTGGATACCAACTATGGTTGGGTCGTCATCCCAACGTAGCAATCAAGTTGAGACTGGTCTGAACTATAGTTGGATGTTGGATCGACTCTAAAGTTGGGACGGAACAAATGCTCTTTGAATTATTTGTAACCTTGTTCGACCGTGAACAAACAACCAGAACCAGACATAAACACATGGATAAAAAAAAAAAAGCAGTCAGCATATTTATCGTTGCTGCCAAATACTTCTTGATGAACACATTCTCACAAAAGGTTGAAGGCCTTTTACATGCCAAGTCATTTTGCCGTCATAACATTTCGTCAGTTTGTGAAAAAAAAAAATAAGAAGAAATAAAAACAAACAAATAAAACACCACAACAGACAAAACATCAAGAAGTATTGCTAATTTTACGTTGAGGGTGAAAGCAGTTTTTGTTAAGTGTTATTTGTATTGATCTAGTTAAAAAGATGATTTTTTTTTCGGGATAAAGAATAAAAATTAAGTTTTTACTGATGTGTGTAAAAGCACTGCATGCTCAATCTGTCTGTGTTGTTGTTTTTTCCCCCCGGGTATACAGTGAGTGCGTATCACACATCGATTTAAGATTTAAAAAAAACCTGTTTATTTGTTTATAATACCTTTACTGTAACACCTTTTTTCATATTCAATAAAATTAAATCTACATTTGAGAGAATTTGTTGTAAAAACAATGAATTCAACAGTATAATATAACCACGCACGAGGTACGAGTCCCTCGGTGCATTTTGAAGTTTTCCAAGTTTGTCCGTCGGAATAAAATGGGCGGGTCTAAGGACCTTTTAAATGTAGATCTCGGTAGCAAAGTACCGGGTGGGGACGTAGGCCCTTCAGTGTTAGTGATTAACTCGGTAGAAATCCAAATAAACTTCATTCACTTCATTTATTCGTTCGATTTTGAAATTCTACCTCGTTATCACCTAACACTTCGGGCCGGACAAAAGTAACATGTCGTGAAATGCCTCAGTAAGACAAATTGACCACGGCCGGTACAGTTGCTCGAATTTGGATCAGTTTTGTTGTCCTTAAATGCAGTACAAAACCCACTTCTTGAGTGAGGACCAGTAACATTTCCTCGCTTTTTGGTACGAGGTTGAAAAGCCATGCTTCGACCCCACTGTATACTGTACATCAAGTACAGCAGTACCGTGCCAGTATTGTTACGCTACCAGCTGCCGATTTCACGAAAGTAGTGCGTAACTTGCGCCATGTCGTAAAGTTGCGCCATGTAAATGTTGCGCAGCTGCGCCACTTCCTTAAGTTGCATTTCACGAAACTTGCCGTAGCTGCGCAACTTTTTAATAAACTAAATAAATAATAAACACCGTGGACGAGGCTAATATCAACCTTTTCAACGACTGTTGCCTGAATCCACTGGAAAAAAATGCAACGGAGCGGCCATTTTAAATCACGATCTTTTTTACAACAACAACATGTTTATACAGTGACGGAATAAGATGGCTCAACTTGGACCACTGACTACATTTACATGCTTTATTTTGACACGTAAGTCCGTTAAAACTTATAGTTATAGAAATGACTCGTTAAATAGTATCAAACACTCGCTGCTTTTCATGTTATTTTTAACTGACAATTTAAATGTTTTCAAATTTACAAACACTGACGTCGAACGAAAGGGCGGACTTGACTGAGTTTGGTGCGATCGTGTGATGATGATACGTGTTCATAGACATTTATAAGTGCGGACATGCCGTATTGTTTGTATCAAACTCAACACTATTTCAACATCATTGTGTTACTTACTGTGGCCTTAGTTGACTTTTTCAATTTGTTTGAAGTATAACGCATATACACCATGTATAACGTGCATAAAAATACATATTTGGCAATTAATGAGAACTTCAGACAATTGTCAATAGTACAAAATACCGAGCATGGCAAGTGGTAAAATATAACATTAAAAATTATAAAATCGAACCGTAGTTTAAGTAAAGCACTAGGCTACTACTAATACAGCATGACTAGTGAAGTGGTAAACTCAAAATTGTACATTTCGGCAGCAAAATATTCTCAATATAATTATGTCAACTTGTCGACGATTGTTAATGCACAATTGAAACCATGGTGGTGGGTTTTTTTTCTTCAAATTGATTAATAATTGAATGTTGCTGTCACTTTGCAACTATTTTTCCCCTTATTTAATTGTTCTTAAAACGTTATTTATTTTATAAGTTTATTTATTTATTTATTTATTTATTATCTTGTGAAATAGCCGGTTGGAAAATGGGACTTAACTATTACAAACCCAACCACCATATCCCACACTAATTTGTCAACGATTATCCACTGAAATTATCACCTTATTTTTTTTAAATTCTTCTCATTTTATGTTTAGATTAAGCTACACTTCAAAAACACAAGAGAGGGAGAGAGAGAGAGAGAGAGAGAGATCCATATGAAATTAATTTCATGTCAATAAGAGTATGCAAACATGAAAAACATTCAAGTCGGCTTGATACCAGTGTCTTCTTGGTTCTTGGTTGGTTTCCTTCAAAATACTCCATGAAAGAGATTTGACTTCCATGATATCAAGGGAGAAGAATATTATTTATTCATGAGGTGTGAAGAGGTAAAATTTAAATATTTATATTAAACCAATAAAAGGATGATTAATGCTGTTGCTAAAAATAAACAAAACATGTTACCTATTTTTCTGAAAATCTCAATGCAAATGATAGGTTCAACTCATATCAAAACTTTCATTTAAAAAGAAAGTCATTTTCTTATGGGAAGATCAACAGCACAAAATGGTTTGATGCATCATGTAGACCTATCTTTTTTGCTTAAAAAAAATTGATTCTGATCCGGCGACATCAAAACTCGATGTTTATAAACAGTGAAATTATAACCCCCAACTATTTTCTTTACTCCGAAGACTAAACGAACATAAACTTTTGCAGGTTTGTAATTTCGTGTCTATGTTGGGTCACAAAGAGTGCAGACGGTTATTTGCCAAACGTTGCTTTTAAGTTAGAAAACACAGTACTGTTGATAGAAACAGTTTTGATTGCCATGGGGGCGTTTTCCAGGAGGGTGTTAATTATCATATCAAGAAATAATCTTGCCGTCTGAAATTTCAAAACTTTGGTTTATCTTCAATTTAATATTTGAATACTACCTTCATCAACCGAGTAATGGAGTCTTCAAAAAAAATCTTTTAAAGTTGGAGAATTAAGCGAATATCTGAAACACTGTGAATTGAATACCTCCCACGATCAGGGATAAGCCACTCGGGAAGGAATCGAACCCGCGACCTTTATACACAAGAGCTGAAGACTAAGCCCACGAGCTTGCCTTAAAAAGAAGACGCCTGCTTTGTGTATGTGACACCAGGACATTAATTTGAGTCTTTAATAAATGGGTTGAGGAGAACAGCTTTCCGTTATATACAATTAATTTATTCTGGATCTGAAAATGTAGAGAAGAGTCCGTTAGTGTTGTTTCTCTTGCATTTAGAAAGTGAATCTGAAAGTTTACAATTCATACAAGCGGACTAATATTCAACTAAAATAAAATCATACATTTCTAACATTAATCACTAGAGGAAATATTACAATGAAAGATAGTAGTTTGCTGTACAATATAGGAGGTAACTACGGTATCGCACTATTAAATACTGATTTGAACAATGGCGTTCCCGCCAAAAGAAGACACAATGGCTGCATTCTTGCTGCCAGACCTTAGGCTATTATTACTTACGAAAATGCACATTAATAGCAGCAAACCTAACAGGATTTCTACGGTTGCTATTAATCGGAAGGATATCATTAAACATAAAACAGCTAATATAGATTGATGTGAATAAATGGTGTTATGTTCACCTGAAAATGTAGAGAAGAGAACAGAGTCCGTTAGTGTTGCTTCTCTTGCATTTAGAAAGTGAGTGTGAAAATGGGGGCTTGTGGAGGGCGCAAGTGTAAACAGGTTTAATTTGCATAATGAAACGTTTGCAGAACCGAAGGCAATCGGCGGATGGATATAAATGTGGTAAGTAATACGTATACAAATGAAAGAAAATAGTACATTTAAAGGAAAAATTAGTATAGCTCTGCGGGGGATGTCTTTATAACCGTCACATATACCAGGCCCCGTTATTAATTCTACTTTAATAGTCGAATCTGAAATAATGATCAATACAATTCCCTCATCAAAATAAGTGATGTTTTAAGCCTGGACATATAATAGAAACAAACTATTGTTAGTAAAGCCCCGGTCACAACCCACCGTGTGTGTTTTTAGTCCGTATGTTTTTTGGGGAGGCCACGGTCGCCACGTTTTTCTGAAAACGTCGGGGTGAATCTGTAGTCCGACCGCAGCCCGAACGCAGCGAAAGTTCCTCGTGCACTAAAAGTGCTACGGCGTGTCTGCGTGCTCCCATATCCGTACTGAGACGGTACTCACCACGTACGGATCCCCAAATTTTGCCCACGTTTTTGCAAGTAGACAGCACGCACTTGCAAGTATGGCGGGTTGGGACCACGGCTTTAGTGTGGTTAAGCATTACGTACGAAGAGTGGGCCTGAGAACAAAAACAAAATCCACACGAGGCAGGGTTTCGAAACACTATGCAGGGAAGGAACGACAAAGCAAACCCATTGATGTCCGAAACATGTGGAACAAACAAGAAGGAAGCTTTGCACCTTTTTTTCTTTTATGAAACTACATAGATCCCCAAATATTACGAGTTGGTACAAAGTGTATGGACCTAATGAAATGTCACCATCCACCTACTTCCTCGATGCCTACACACCCTGCCCATTGACGAGTTAGAAACATGTATGGCATAATATCTCAATGCGGAATACTCTTTATCTACCATACTTTAAGCACATTATTTTCTGCTATAGTCAGCACGAACATTTGCTTACCGTTAAGCAGCGCTATGAAACTGGGCCCTGGTTTAAGCTCGCGAGATTAAAACTGTTGTTTTATTAATTTTATCACTGTAGCATTTCAGGCAAAAATATTTCAAGAGAAGTTTTCCACCGTGACCAGCTTTAAACCCTTTCCTTATAGTTTATGTCAAAATCTGTAAACTAAAGTTATATTTTCAATCTTACCAATGGTTTACGTCAGATGCACAGGATGAAAACCGGTATCGACTTAGACTAGATTTAGAGTGAATTAAAAAGAAAGTTGTTCAGTGTTGCTCTTTTATTTCAAATCCTTAAAGCTGTAATTAATTTGATACTAACACCAAGGACACCACTCGAAATAGAAGAAGAAAACCACGTAACACCAAAATATGCAAAATATTTTACATTGAATCAATAATTTTTTTGGAATATTATTTAAGCATTTCGATGATTAATTACAACTAAAAAACACTAATTTGTATTTATACAACCGTCTGATGCTATACCAGATATAGTCAACAGAATGCTGTCAAATTATATAAGTTATAACAATCACAGAATTTCAAACCTCGCGTGTATTCAAACGTTGTGCTGATTAACACCAAGAGATTTGTTTTCATTCACATGCTAAAGCAATATTCGTGGAAACCCACTGTTCATGTGATTGCTCGAATTCTCGTGAGATTTGAATAGTCTATGTTAAGATAATCCAACTCTGCGTTTCCAATTTACATAAAAGTCTCCTATTTCTACAATTTCCGAATATAAAGCAAGAAGAGAAATAAACAACAACGCATACATTTGGAATATCAAGGTTAATCCCGGATAAAAACCGCGCTTTAGCATATGGATTTTTAAAATGGCGTGGCTATGAACATTAGCAAGTGGCTATCTATATTTCCTATACTCTATTAAAATCAATTGACATATAGAAAAATGCTGAAATACAAATAATACAAGTATACTTTGTAACTTCATTATATATATTTTTTATGGGTTTTTGACCATCACTTATAGTACAAGGTAGATCTAGGTACTTTGTCTCAACTCGCTGGGGAGCATACAACCCCAAGCCCCTTAGGTTAGTGCTAAGGGGTTAATCCTACACAATACTGTCTCAGCCGTTGCTGGTTCCCGCCATTTATACACCTGCGTTAAGAGAAGCAATTATGGTTAAGTGTCTCGCCCAGGGAAAAAGTATCATGACCCGGAATCGAACCCAGGCAGGGTTTTGAAAAACTATGTAGACAGATTACGTCCACACAGTCACTGGTTTTTTCTTCAGTGTTGAGGAATTGTAACTCTCTTTTTGGGCGTCGTGAAGACGAGCAGAGACTGTTTGAAACGTCAAGAACACACCAACGGCTCTTCTTAGAGCCAACACCCACCCTCCCCGCTCCTTTAACGAGGTTTACACGCGGTTTGTAAACCTGCAAGAGATTACTCGTTTAGTCACTACCTATGATGTCAAAAAAGGGACACCAATTTATATTTCAGTTTTCAGTTTTATTCCAGTGGGACATCCTCACATCAAGAGTCGAGTTTTGGATACTGCACGTTTTCGTACTCCTGGGGTGAATTATCGAAGTACACATTTTCTGGTGAAGCTGTTTTCTGTCTCCGGTGTTTGCTCCGCGTGCCACTTTGAGTAGAAGATAGCTGCTGCTGCTGCTGCTCATTACCATCACTGCCCGTGGCTGCAATGTCTACTTCGGTGATGTCTTGGATGTCACATTTCAGTTTGTTGTTGCGAACGATGAGACCGATAACCACAATGAGAGACAGAATGAAGAGAAGTATTGATACACCGAACGCTACAATCCATGTGAAGGGCTCCAATAAAAGATTTGTAGTCACCGGTGGCTGGACGGTGGCTGGGCGGTGGGGAGCTTGTCCTATCACATCAATTGGCCCGATGAGACAGGAGCGTGTATTGGTGTAAATATCGGATGATATTACACATTCAAATGAAAATTTAACACCACAAGAAAGTAACTGGACGTCTAATGACCATGAAATGGAGCCATTAATGGGTGATCCTGACAATTTGTAACAAGAAGAAATGGGGAAAATGTCCATTGAGATGGTTGGATTGCCAAGCTCAGATAAGCATTTCATATTTAACATTGACCCGTTTTTGACTGTCATGGGCCCAGCTGGGGAACACGACGGGAATGAGTTACCGGGGAAATATAACACCGAGAGTGTAACGCTGTCGGTGGCTACAACGAGGTCAGTTCCATCATTCAAGCTAAACACGATATTACACACAAACCTAGCGGTGTCCGATTTGTGTAGCTCAGAGATTGTCAGATTTTCAATAATGGAACCAATTTCTGCCTTGTCCGTATGGAACATAAAGCGCTGATCGGTCCCAGAGTTAGTGATGCCATTCCGACGAAGATATCCATTTCCATTTGACCAAACCACGATGTGATCCGACTCGAGGTTTGTAGCGGTACACCTCATATCAACCTGCCCGCCCTCCGTACGACCAGCCTCTGGTGTTAAGATCACCGCAGACACTGTTGGTTCAGCAGTGACATTCATCAGGAGTCCGCCTGCATCAAGTGAACACCAAACACACACCAGCAACACATACATGGAGATCCTTTCATCCATTGTATTGAATCTGATTCCTTGAAGTTGTTTGATAAGAAGTTGGATGAGGATAAGGATGGATGAAATAGCATGAGCAGACACACAGCTTGTAGGAATGTAAGAGTGATTTAATGTACATGTACTTGACTGACTAGTTAATTAGTTGAACTTCCGTGTACGTCATGCCACTTCTATATGACCCGTCACAAACATCGACGAAGCACGAACAATCTCTCCATGTTTAGACTAGATTGTACTTCATTTCAATGTGTTGAAGTATGAGGCGTTGAAGTGTTAGGTGTATGAAGTGTTTTTTGAACGCTATTATTTGCAATGGAAGCCAGTTTGCAACATACCACTGAGTACGGTTGTATTCTTATATAAAAAAAACCGAAAAAACACACACAAACACGATAGCGTAATAGTTTGTTGCAGATTTGATATAGTACATTCGCGATTCTATAGATCTTTATCGCAAACCATCCAGCCATCTTATTTACCATGAGTACGAGGTTGCTATCATGATTCTGAATAAACACAAGGTTGTTATTATGGATTCTAAATGAATAAGAGGTTGTTATAACGGTTGAACGATTACGAGGTTGTTATTATTATCGTATATGAATACGAGGTTGTTATTAGGATTGTCACAAAATTTATGAGTACGAGGTTGTTGTCATTATTCTAAATGAATGCGAGATTTGTTGTATTATGCTCGTATATGAATACGAGGTTGTTGTTATGATGTTATCTTTCTGGTAATAAAACCAAAGGACCCTCCGTAGCTAGCACTGTAACCCGCAGGCCTAAAAGTAATATGTGATGAGAAGATGTTGAAGAAATCTGTTTTAGATGCGGCAGGAAAATTATGACTGGGAAAACTGAAACCCACGCAACCATGAAGAGACTGAAAACCCAATACTCATCAATGCAAAGCTCCGGTAAGGGAGTTGAACATGAGGGTCCAAAGATGTGAAAGGCGGGGAAGGAACGACAAAGCAAACCTAAATGCCCCAAAACAGATGGAACAAGCAAAAACACAGCTTTGCATTCTTTTCTCTATATGAAACTAAGTAATAATAATAGTAATAATAATGGAAACTTTAAAAGCGCCTGTATCCGCAAGCGACGCTCATGGTGCTGCTCTGCAAAAAAATAAAAATTACTAAAATAAATAAATAAAATAAAGAATGAAAGTAGCTTTGCGCAAGTAGAAAAAAGAGTTAACAAAATGCTTCTTTATGCAGACGAGAATTAAACTGTCTTTGAATATGCCAAGTGAGTCTGAAAGTTTCACAGTTTCAGTAAGGGAGTTCCAAAGCCTTGGTGCTGCGCTCTGAAAACTCGCCCCCCCCCCAATCGATGATTCGCCGGTTTCTCCTGAAGGAGTTTGTGTTATGAAGACCGTAGGCCACGACGCCCTGGGGCATATTATATGCACAAGATCACTGGATCTTCACCTTGTAAGATCTTGAAATAATTAGATATCTAGAAATTACCAGTCGATACAAAGTGCATGGAATTAATGAATTGTCACCACCTACTTCCTCGATGCCTACACACCATGCCCATTGACGAGTTAGAAACATGCATGGCATAATATCTCAATGCGGAATACTCTTTATCTAAAAGCAAATGGCTGAAGGGAGCACGCGTCCAACATTGATATTGCCAAAGGCTGGTACCCAGACTTAATGCGACTCAAATAACAAGCTCGTTAAAGTTGGGCTCAGTCGGTCATCATCAGACTGCACCCCACTAAATAAACTCCATTGACATAACGTGCAGAATGCTAAAAAATATATAACAAATAGAGAAAACAAATGGAAGTCTCACAGCTTTTTACTGTTAAGGGGAAATTATCCATTGACTCTTGAACTATTATCCCCTGCTCAATTTAATACGAAGAGTCCCTGTGCCCGTCGAGTTATTCCCCCTCGAAAAAAGAACACCCCTACACCAAACGTCCGAGCATCAATCTTGAAAAATGTCCCCACACCTCTCAGCAAATAGGACCATTTATCTCAGTGCCTATGTCATCCAAAACACCTCAAGCTGGAATTCAACAACCCCCTTGGTCACAACTAGGCAACATTTATAACACTGTTTTCCTTTTATTGGGCGCTCAAATCTGTCTAGTAGAGAATATCTTGAGGGCCTACAAAATATAATTTAGGCCGACGCATTGTTTTCTCATTATTTGTGGGGTGCACCTAGGAGTCAATTGAAAATGGCGTATAACATCATCATCACTTTTTCCTAACATCAGGGCCCAAAATCATAGAGCTGCTTAACGGCTGATTTTGTGCTTACTGTGCAATTTTCATTTCATAGCGCTGCTAACTGTAAGCACACGACAAGGCATGCCAACCTTCCGGTGCTTACTGTATGCAAATCCATGGTGAAACGCGCAAGATGGCTGCCCAATTTTCTTGCTTATCTGTGAAATACGCTTACGCTTAAGCAAAATTGTTTGCTATAGTTAGCACGAAAATTTGCGTACCGTTAAGCAGCGCTATGAAATTGGGCCCTGGTTTGGGCTCGCGAGATTAAAACTGTCAAACACTAATTTTTCAAAAAACGGTAGCATTTCAGTCGAAAGTATTTCAAGAGAAGTTTTCCACTATGACCAGCTTTATACCCTTTATTTATAGTTTATGTCTAAATATGTAAACTAAATTTATATTTTCAATCTTACCAATGGTTTATGTCTAGATGCACAGGATGAAAACCGGTATCGATTTAGACTCGTCAGCTCTATGACGATGCCTTACCGAATACTGCTTAAGTGAATTTCGAGTGAATTAAAAAGAAAGTTGTTCAATTCCAGTACATATTGTTTTATTTCAAATCCTTAAAACATTAATCAATTTGATAATAACACCACGTAACACCAAAATATGCGTGCACTATATTTTAAATTGAATCAATAATTTTCTGGAATATTATTTAAGCATTATGATGATTAATTATAAATCTTTTCGGACACTAATTTGTATTTATACAACCGTCTGATGCTCTACCAGATATAGTCAACAGAATGCTGTCAAATTGTATATTTATAACAATCACAGAATTTCAAACCTCGCGTTTATTCAAACGTTGTGCCGATTCACACCACGAGATTTATTTTCATTCACATGCTAAAGCAATATTCGTGGAAACCCACTGTTCATATGATCTTTCGAATTCTCGTGAGATTTGAATAGTCTATGTTAGTATAATCCAACTCTGCGTTTCCAATTTACATAAAAGTCTCCTTTTTCTACAATTTCCGAATATAAAGCAAGAAGATAAATAAACAACAACGCAGGCATTTGGAATATCAAGGTTAATCCCGGATAAAAACCACGCTTTAGCATATGGATTATATATAATTTTAAAATGGCGTTGCTATGAACATTAGCAAGTGGCTATCTATATTTCTTATACTCTATTAAAATCAAATGATTGACACATAGAAAAATGCTGAAATACAGTATACTTTGTAACTTCATTATATATATATATTTTTTATGGGGTTTTGACCATCACTTTAAGTACAAGTTAGATCTAGGTACTTTGTCTCAACTCCCTGGGGAGCATACAACCCCAAGCTGCTTAGGTTAGTGCTAAGGGGTTAATCCAATACAATACTGTCTCAGCCGTTGCTGGTTCCCGCCATGTATACACCTGTGTTAAGAGAAGCATTTATGGCTAGGTGTCTCTCCCAGGGACACAAAGTATCATGACCCGGAATCGAAGCCACATCACTCTGATGATTTCAGTCATCAGGACCCGAGTCCGATGCACTAGACCGCTCGGCCACGACACGGCTAATATTTGTGACCTGCTTACAATCTGATTAAATTCTAGACTGTTAGCATTTATAATACGCACGTTTTGTACACTGATTTAAATCATGCAATCATTTTATAAACATAAAGTCTCAATTTAACATATTTGTCTTTTAGGAAACGTATGATACAACAAACACAGGACACTGCTCGTGCAACACACACTGACTGTGTATTTCGATGTTCTTAGTTCTGCAAATTGCATTTTTCTCTATCATTTTGTACGCGTCAACTCTTTCAAATACTCTAGTAGCAGAATAGCAATACAAATCGACAGAACTATATTAAACACCGTTTTCGCTATGTCATGTACTAGTAAAAGTTCATACCATGCTTTGAAAACCTGGATGAAAGAGTTACGGACCACAAATTGATGACTCATGCTCAATGTTCGTAGGCAGACATTAGTACAAGTAGTTTCATTATTACACATGGTAACGGAGGAATTTCAGAATCAAAAGAGTATTTAACTGTCGTAAAGCTTTACATGCGGAAAACTTCAGTCCTGGATAATCGTGGGAGATTCCCGTTTTGATTTATTTTCACACTCGCGTACGTCACTGTATCAGATGGCGATTGCGGACGGGGTCCGCCATCTTGATCCCCGTCTGATAGCATATCCAAATCAGCGTAGACAATGTGATCTGGGCTGCTCTTGGGTCGGGAAACTTGGGCATAGGTAGGATTACTGGGTGCTGGGTGGGATTCGTCGTGGTCAGTAGGGGGTGATGAGGACATGTCATTGGGGGGTGACAGGGGAATCTGGTCTTGATTGGTGGTACCAGGTGGGTTGCTCTGTCGCTCTGATTTGGGTTGATACGACTGGGGTTTTCTGGGTGTCTTGGACGGCCTGACCTTTGCTACTGGTTTCACAGGTGCGTTCGGCTCAGCAGATCCATCCAAGTCCGTTGAATTAAAGGCAGGATTGTTGTGGGATGTGACGTCATCAGCTTTTTCTGAATACCGCCCTCCTGCGCTGCTGTGAGTGCTGATTGTACTTTGGTGTCTGTTTGGTTGGGCGTATACTACTGGTTCAGATGACGGGGGCTTAGTGGGGGACGAAGCTGGTTTGGGTACAGGTGTTTCAGTGACTGAGTATTGGAGATGGCTGTCCTGTGTTTGGTCATGAATGTCCACTCCAGACCGATCAAAGAAACTACTGGGAGGTCGTTCTGGACGGCCTGGTGTAAACTCAGTATTTATTCTTGGTTTTGGGATTGGGTCTTTTTGAGTCTGGTGACCATGACGTCGTTTTCTGCAAATGAAGATGAGGAATACGATTATAAGTAGTGCGGCTACTCCTCCTCCGACTGTCCCAGCAACGAGTGCTGAGTTGGATGCTGGTGGTAGGGTGTCCGTTAAGAGCGATGTTACTACGGTTACATTTGTATTGCCGTCTGTCGAAGTCGTCACACTGATTGGGCCGATGATACAGGAAAAAATCATATTATCGGCACCAGGCCCCTGTAATACAGAACAGTTAAATACAACACCATCATCAGCAACAGTTACAGTCAAATTCAATGATAATGTATCCGTACCATCGACACTTGATGATGTCCAGGAGTAGTTACTTGGATCAGCCATTGGATGGGTTTTTGTTATATTTGCAGTGTTATTTGTCTCTGATAGACATCTCATGCGTAGCTGTTTAAAGGTGTTAACTGTAATGGGTCCAGAAGGGGAGCATATCGGATACGATGGAGCTGATAGGTTTACGCGGGATGTAGCTACTACGAGGTGTCCGCCTCCTGTTAAGGGGTCATTGACGTTACAAACATATTCATCATAGTCATCAATCTGCAGATCAGTAACCATGAAGTCTTGAACAACCATCCCTAGCTGTGGATATGTTGTAGTGAACATAAACCGTCTGTTGGTCGTTATTGTAGTGTCGTTCCACCTTAAAGAGAACACTGGGTTTTCAGTCTTCCATTCAACGATGTTATCCGATTCGAGGTTTGTAGCGACACACCTCATATCAACCTGCCCGCCCACCTTACGATCAGCCTCGGGTGTTAAGAGCACCACATACACTGTTGGTTCAGCAATGACAACCATCAGGAGTCCGCCTGTATCAAGTGAACACCAAACACACACCAGCAACACATACACGGAGATCCTTCCATCCATTGTTAATAACGACCTGTCTCAAAGGAAGACACCGATTCCCGTGTTTTCTCAAAACGTCGCTGCCTATATTCGGAGTTTAGTCTGACAGTGTTACATTCACACAGTTAGCTCCACGCCTACTGCTGGCAGTAGGTTCTAACCAAGCTCTTGTTTACCATTTCCTCATACCAATCGTCTGTGCCAATGCACTCCAATAATCAAAACTATTCCATCTTTTCAATCATTCTATTCGCTTTATTCAATCGAAGCTTACAGCCCCAAGTTCAAGCAAAACTAGACGACAGAACATTCAACAAGCATTGTGTTGCCTCTCGCACTGCTACCATTATTATGTTAATTGTTTACGCTAACATGACAGTCGTTTGTGTACGTGAGGGAATTGAATTACTTTAAATAAGTCTATACGACAAATTAAATCTAACTTCAGTTTAACTTATAGAATGATCAGCAAGGGTCAAATTAAATGTGATAGTTTTATAATATGTTAAGCTCAGTCATCGAACCAACTAGGTAGCATTGTGGTAGACTGGTCCCCTGTCTTTATCCACAAGTGTGACGTGAGATGTTTGGGCTAGCATTGTAGTAGACTTTTCATGTTAATTTAGTTTTATATCTTATCATGAGAGGGCGCTTTGATGGACTGATGCACTCAATTCGCCTCAAAGTTAAATCATGACCTACGGATGGAAGTCAGTACGGTCAGAAACAAACATCTTCATTTACGTATTTTGTTTCAAATTCTTGCATTTATTATTATGAATCATGAAACCTTATTGTTTGAACTTAAGAAGAAATGTGACTATAGAATACCTCTACACACTCACTAACACGATCAAAGATTTGCTATACCACACTTCTGTCAGTTTCAAAGTTTCACAGTTTCAGGTAGGGAGTTCCAAAGCCTCAATGCTGACTCTGAAAACTCCTCCCCCCACGCCTCCAATCGATGATTCGCCGTTTTCTCCTGAAGGAGTTTGTGTTGTGAAGACCGTAAGCCACGACGCCCTGGGGCATATAAATGCACAAGATCACATAAATATGCCGGAGCATCACCTTGTAAGATCTTGAAAATAAATAGATATCAAGAAATTACGAGTCGATACAAAGTGTATGGAATTAATGAAACGCCACGATCTACTTCCTCGATGCCTACACACCCTGCCCATTGACGAGTTAGAAACATGCATGGCATAATATCTCAATGCGGAATACTCTTTATCTAAAAGCAAATGGCTGAAGGGAGCACGCGGCCAACATTGATATTGCCAAAGGCTGGTACCCAGACTTAATGCGACCCAAATAACAAGCTCCTTAAAGTTGGGCTCAGTCGGTCATCATCAGAGTGCACCCCACTAAATAAACGCCCATTACATACAGTGCAGAATATTCAACAGTACAACACAAAACAGAAAATATTTAGAAGTTTCACAGCTGTTTATTGTTAATGGGAAATTATCAATTGACTCATGAACTATTACCCCCCTGCTCAATTCAGGAGTCCCTGGGCCCGTCGAGTTATTCCCCTCCAACTAAGAACACCCCTACACCAAACGTCCGAGCATCAATCTTGAAAAATGTCCCCACACCTCTCAGCAAATAGGACCATTTATCTCAGGGCCTATGTCATCCAAAACACCTCAAGCTGGAATTCAACAACCCCCGGGTCACAACTGGGCAACATTTATAACACTGTTTTCCTTTTATTGGGCGCTCAAATCTGTCTAGTAGAGAATATCTTGAGGGCCTACAAAATATAATTTAGGCCGACGCTCTGTTTTCTCATTATTTGTGGGGTTCGCCCAGTGGAGTCACAAGGAAATAGCGTATAACATCATCACTTTTTCCTAACATCAGGGCCCAATTTCATAGAGCTGCTTAACGGCCGATTTTGTGCTTACTGTGCAATTTCCATTTCATAGCGCTGCTAACCGCAAGCACATGAACAGGCACGCTAACCTTCTGGTGCTTACTGTATGAAAATGAATGACGTAACAATGCAAATCCATGGTGAACGCACAAGATGCCTGCTTATGTTCTTGCTTACATGTGAAAAAGCTTACGCGTAAGCAACATTTTCTGCTATAGTTAGCACGAAACTTTACTTACCGTTAAGCAGTGCTATGAAATTGGGCACTGGTTTGGGCTCGCGAGATTAAAACTGTAAAACACTAATTTTCCAAAAAACTGTAGCATTTCAGGCAAATATATTTTAAGAAAAGTTTTCCACAATGACCAGCTTTATACCATTTATTTAAAGTTTATGTCTAAATCTGTAAACTAAATTTATATTTTCAATCTTACCAATGGTTTATGTCTAGATGTACAGGATGAAAACCAGTATCGATTTAGACTCGTCAGCTCTATGACGATGCCATACCAAATACTGCTAAAGTGAATATGCAGTGAGTTCGGAGTGAATGAAAAAGAAAGTTGTTCAATTCCGGTACAAGTTGTTTTATTTCGAATCCTTACTGTAATCCATTTGTTAATAACACCACGTAACACCAAAATATGCGTGCAGTATATTTTAAATTAAATCAATAATGTTCTGGAATATTATTTAAGCATTGCGATGATTAATTATAAATCTTATTTGACACTAATTTGTATCTATACAACCGTCTGATGCTATACCAGATATAGTCAACAGAGTGCCGTCAAATTATATATTTATAAAAAACACAGAATTTCAAATCTCCCGTGTACTCGAACGTTGTGCTGATTCACACCACGAAATTTGTTTTCATTCACATGCTAAAGCAATATTCGTGGAAACCCACTGTTCATGTGATCGTTTGGATTCTCGTGAGATTTGAATAGTCTATGTTAGTATAATCCACTCTGCGTTTTCATTCATTCATTCATTCATTCATTTCTTTCATTTTGTCCAACACACAAGAATAAGTGATGAAATAGCAATGTATTGTAATTTACATTATATTATAATAATTAAGAAATCTAGATAACTGTGTGAGGATGGAGGTCTCCAAGAAGCATTAGCTTGTCGAGTAGAGACCCCACTCGATACAAGAACAAAACAAGAACAATACAACAATATGAAAACACTATTACAACTAAATTACAACTTAGATATTGGTATAGCTAGTATAAAGTAAACTCGGGGTTGGAACAAAAGTTAGCCTGCTTATAAATATTTGCTGATTAATTGAGTTTTAACTTCCGTTTGAATAAGAATAAACTGCGTATTTTTCTCAGAGAGGTATTCAAGGAATTCCACAGCTTAGGCCCTTCATGTTTGACTCCTTTTTGAGCTAGTGTGGTACGAGCATATGGATGATGAAAATCAGTACACTGCCTAGTGAAGTGATCGTGAATATCTCGATTTTTACTGAACATTGAACAGATAGTGCTAGGCAGTTTTTTATTGTGAAGCTGATGCATGAAGGTCCCAAGACGTAAAAGATATATGTCACCGACTTTAAAGTGTTTTGTGTTTATGAAATAAAGGATTGCTGTGAGCCTGGTAATCAGTATGGTTAATAATTCTAAGTGCCCTTTTTTGAAGAGCAGTAATTTTATTAATTTTACCTATTCCACATTTACCCCATGCCAAGATGCCATAACTAATGTAAGGTAAAACTAAAGCATTGTAGAGAGTGAATAAGATATTATTGGGGACATTTTTTTTAAGTTTGTTGATAACACCAATATTTCTAGAAATAATTGAGCAAGTGTTATTAATTTGCTTATTCCAAGAAAGAGATTGATCAATATACAATCCTAAAAATTTTACACAATCAGTGTTCTCGATAGGTGTGTTATCAATAAAGACATTCTGTTTATGGAAATTGTGTTTTTTACTGAAAAACATAAAGTTAGTTTTCTTAATGTTAAGAGACAACCTATTGGCTTTAAGCCACTCATTGACATTTTTAAGCTCTGAATTCACCGTTGGAAAAAGTACATCAGGGTTAGGATGTGTATAAATTTACTACATAAAAGTCTCCTTTTTCTACAATTTCCGAATATAAAGCAAGAAGAGAATTAAACAACAACGCAAACATTTGGAATATCAAGGTTAATCCTGGATAAAAACCGCGATGGGATTTTAAAACGGCGTGGCTATGAACATTAGCAAGTGGCTATCTATGTTTCCTATACTCTATCAAAATCAATTGACATATAGAAAAAATGCTGAAATACAAAATAATACAAGTATACTTTGTAACTTCATTATATATATATTTTTTATGGGTTTTTGACCACCTTTTATAGTATACAAGTTAGATCCAGGTACTTTGTCGTTGAGACAGATCAGGGTTGTATGCTCCCCAGGGAGTTGATCCCTGGGGAGCATACAACCCCAAGCTGCTTAAGTTAGTGCCAATGGGTAAATCCAACACAATACTGTCTCAGCCCTTGCAGGCTCCCGCCATTTATACACCTGGGTTAAGAGAAGCAATTATGGCTAGGTGTCTCGCCCAGGGACAAACGTATCATGCCCCGGAATCGAACCCACACTCTGATGATTTCAGCCATCAAAACCCGAGACCGATGCACTAGACCGCTCGGCCACGACACGCTGAATATTTCTGTATGTGATCTGCTTGCAATCTGGTTAAATTTTTTACTGTTAGCTTTTGAAACACGCACATTTTGTACACTGATTATATCATTTAATCATTATGTAAACATAAAGTCTCAAATTAACAGACCTGTCTTTTAGGAAACAAAATATATGATACAACATAACGCAGGGCATGGTGCTGCTCGTACAACACACACTGACTGTGTATTTCGATGTTCTTAGTTCTGCAATTTACATTTTTCTCTATCATTTTGTACGTGTCAATTCATTTAATTACTCTAGTAGCAGAATAGCAAGACAAATCGGCAGAACTATATTAAACACCGTTTTCGCTATGTCATGTACTAGTAAAAGTTCATACCATGCTTTGAAAACCTGGATGAAAGAGTTATGGACCACCGATTGATGACTCATGCTCAATGTTTGTAGGCAGACAATAGTACAGGTAGTTTCATTGTTACACATGCTAATGGAGGAATTTCAGTATCAAAAAAGCTTTTAACTGTCGTATAGCTTTACATGCGGAAAACTTCCGCCCTGGAATATTGCGGGAGATTCCCGTTTTAATTTATTTTCACACTAGCGTACGTCACTGCATCGGATGACGATTGCGGACGGGGTCCGCCATCTTGATCCCCGTCTGATAGCATATCCAAATCAGCGTAGACAATGTGATCTGGGTTACTCTTGGGTCGGGAAACTTGGGCATAGGTAGGATTACTGGGTGCTGGGTGGGATTCGTCATTTTCAGTAGGAGGTGAGGACACGTCATTGGGGGGTGACAGGGGAATCTGGTCTTGATTGGTGGTATCCGGTGGGTTGCTCTGGCGCTCTGATTTGGGTTGATACGGCTGGGCTTTTCTGGGTGTCTTGGACGGCCTGACCTTCGCTACTGGTTTCACAGGTGCGTTCGGCTCAGTAGATACATCCAAGTCCGTTGAATCAAAGGCAGGATTGTTGTGGGATGTGACGTCATCAGCGTTTTCTGAATACCGCCCTCCTGCGCTGCTGTGAGTGCTGATTGTACTTTCGTGTCTGTTTGGTTGGGCGTATACTACTGGTTCAGATGACGGGGGCTTAGTGGGGGACAAAGCTGGTTTGGGTACGGGTGTTTCAGCAACTGAGTATTGGAGATGGCTGTCCTGTGATTGGTCATGGATGACCACCCCAGACCGATCAAAGAAACTAATTGGAGAATATTTCGGGAGGTCTGGGGTAAACTCAGTATTTATTCTTGGTTTTGGGATTTGGTCTTTTTGAGTCTGGTGACCTTGACGTCGTTTTCTGCAAATGAAGATTAGGAATACGATAATAAGTAGTGCTGCTACTCCTCCTCCGACTGCCCCAGCAACGAGTGCTGAGTTGGATGCAGGTGGTGGGGTGTCCGTTGAGTGCGTTGTTACAGCGGTTACAGTAGGGGTAGGACCGTCTGTCGTTATCGCCACATTGATTGGTCCGATGATACATGAACTGTTCAAGTTATCTGCACCAGCACCCTGTAATACATAACAGTTAAATGCAACACCATCATCAGCAACAGTTACAGTCAAATTCAATGATAATGTATCCGTACCACTGCTACTTGATGAGTTCCAGAGGTAGCTACTGGGATCAGCCATTGGATGGGTTCCTGCTATAACTGCAGGGTTTTCAGTCTCTGATAGACATCTCATGCGTAGCTGTGTATCGGTGTCTATCGTAATGGGTCCATAAGGGGAGCATATCGGATACGATGGAGCTGACAGGATTACGCTGGATGTGGCTACAATGAGGTGTCCTCCTCCTCCTAAAGGGTTATTGACGTTACAAACATATTCATCATAGTCATCAATCTGCAGATCAGTAATCGTGAAGTTTTGAACAACCATCTCTGGCTCTGGATAGGTTGTAGTGAACATAAACCGTGGCTTGGACTTTATTATTGAGTCGTTCCATCTCAGAGTACTATTGAGAATCGTAGACCTCCATTCAACGATATGAACCGACTCGAGGTTCGTAGCGATACACCTCATATCAACCTGCCCGCCCTCCTTACGATCAGCCTCTGGTGTTAAGATCACCGCAGACACTGTTGGTTGAGCAGTGACAACCATCAGGAGTCCGCCTGCATCAAGTGAACACCAAACACACACCAGCAACACGTACATGGAGATCCTTCCTCCCATTGTTAACGACCTGTCTTAAAAGAAGACACCGATTCCCGTGTTTTCTCAAAACGTAAAATGTACGACCAAGTTGAAGTCGCTGTCTATTTGAAGTTTAATCTGACAGTGTTACATTCACAAAGTTAGCTACAAGCTTACTGCAGTAAATTTTTCCCAAGCTCTTGTTCACCATTTCCTCATACCAATCGTCTGTGCCAATGCACTCCAACAATCAAAACTATTCCATCTTTTCAATCATTCTATTTGCTTTATTCAATCGAAACTTACAGCCCCAAGTTCAAGCAAAACTAGACGACAGAACATTCAACAAGCATTGTGTTGCCTCTCGCACTACTACAAATATTATGTTAATGGTTACGCTTACATGACCGTCGTTTGTGTACGTGAGGGAATTAAATTACTTTAACTAGGTCTATACGACAAATTAAATCTAACCTCAGTTTAACTTACAGAATGAGCAGCAAGGTTTAAATTAAATGTGATAGTTTTTTTTATGTTAAGCTCAGTCATCGAACCAGCTAGGTAGCATTGTGGTAGACTGGTCCCCTGTCTTTATTCGCAAGTGTGACGTCAGATGTTTTGGCTAGCATTGTAGTAGACTTTTCATGTTAATTTTTTTGTGGGGTTTCTTGCCATGAGAGGGCGCTTTGATGGCAACGATTCGCATCAAAAAAGTAAAATCATAACCTACGGATGGGTGGCAGTACGATTAGAAATAAATATGTTCATTTACATATTTTGATTCAAATCGTTGCATTTATTATTTTGAATCATGAAACCTTATTGTTTTAACTTAAGAAGAAATGTGTCTATATAAAAATTCTACACACCCACTAACACGATCAAGTTTCGTACACCACACATCTGTCATGTTTCCTGTCTACGACACACTTCGTGACTACTGGTTCTCAGGACGCAACGTGGGCCAGACTATTGTTTGCGTCTGACCTCGTTTTAGCTTTCAAGTCCGCGTCCGCAATGGTTGCTACAACTACGGCTGTTGCTAAGGTTGATTTGAATGTGTAATTCACGTTGGCTCAACAGTGGTTTATTCCCTGCCTTTCACCTACTTGGACCCCGGTTCGAATCCCGTACCGGCGTTTCGTTTACGGTAGATTGTGTTTTCAGTCTCTACCTCATTGTGCGGGCTTTCTCTATTTCGGGGTTTAAATTTTTTCCCTACATCCTATAAAACTATAGTTTCTTTTTTGTTTCATTAAACCAGAAAGATAAAGTTATTAACAAAGATGTATGGACGAAGATGATGTAAGGATAAATAAGAAATAGTATCCAGGTCGTAGAGCCTAGTGATCTTTAACCGTTCAACCCCTTTTAGTTTAACGGGAAAAAGTTTATTTCCCGAACAAGCCCCAAAATGTCACGGACGGAATTGTGAAATGCAAAAACGGGTTACAGTCACAGGGCATCGCAAGACTCAGGACTTACACAATTAAATTGATTCTCAAAAAAAAAAAAAAACTAGACACTAAGTGTTTGTGAACAAACACAAAGCTGTTCCGTTTTGTTGTGCTTTGATTAATTGATCCAGACATTTAAAGTGAGCCTAAGTTCAAGATTGAACGATATGGTTCCATTTCCGGTTGACCCGGAATTAAAGGTCAACATGGGGTTACGGTAACCCAAGGCTTATCTTCATTGCTCAAAGGGTTTATAACTGAAAACAAAGAAAATCGGCTCTGTAGTTCTTGAGATATGGTCCCACTTCCGGTTGACCTAGAAGTAAGATCAACATTGGGTCACGATAGAACAAGGCTAATCTTCAATGCTCAAAGACTCTATCACTGAAAAAAAATTGAAAATGGGTTGTGTAATTCTTGAGTAATGATCCCACTTCCGGTTGACCCGGAAGGAAAGGTTAACATGGGGTCATGGTAACACTAGTTTAATATTCAATGCTTAAAGGGTATATAACTGAAAGAAATTGAAAATTGGCTACAAGTAATTATTGAGATATAGGCCCACTTCCAGTTGACCCGGAAGTAAAGGTCAACATGGGGTAAGGGTTACCCAAGTTCAATCTTTAATGCTCAAAGGATCTATAACTGAAAAGAAATTGAAAATCGGTTGTGTAGTTCTTGAGATATGGTCCCACTTCCGGTTGACCCCTAGTAAAGGTCAACATTGGGTCACGATTTCCCAAAACTAATCTCCAATGCCAAGGAGTCTATAACTAAAAAAAGTTTGAAAATCGGTTGTGTAGTTCTTGAGATATGGTCTCACTTCCGGTTGACCCGGAAGTAAAGGTCAACATGGGGTCATGGTTACCCAAGGCTGATCTTTGGTGCCCAAGGAGTCAATAACTGAAAAAAGTTTGAAAATCGGTTGTGTAGTTCTTGAGATATGGTCCCACTTCCGGTTGACCCCTAAGTAAAGGTCAACATTGGGTCACGATTTCCCAAAGCTAATCTCCAATGCCCAAGGAGTCTATAACTGAAAAATGTTTGAAAATCGGTTGTGTAGTTCTTGAGATATGGTCCCACTTCCGGTTGACCCCTAAATAAAGGTCAACATTGGGTCACGTTTTCCCAAAAGCTATTCTCCAATGCCCAAGGAGTCTATAACTGATAAAAGTTTGAAAATCGGCTGTGTACTTCTTGAGATATGGTGCTGCAAAGATTAACTAGTTAAATATTCAAATGTAGCGCCCGGGACAAAATCGTCGAGCGCCCTTGGCAACAGAATCACGACGTACATGTACACATGCACAAGCCACCGTTTCAATACGCTATAGATCGATATTTTTGTATAAATAGTGTGCAGCGACTGGTACCCAGAAGTCGGCTATTTCGTTACGGCATTTCGAGTGCATTTTTCTCTGTGTCGCAGGGCATCCTGACTACATTTTTAGTCGATGAACGGAACCTTGTCTCCAAGCCATTGGTGTCCGATTTGTCACTGAATCGTTAATTATCGTGGAAATTGTTCTACTTTGATAAGTTTTAATGACCAGGAACATCTCTTATTAAAAGCAATTAACTTTTCAAAACAGTTTATGTAATTTAGGAAACTAATTCGTAATTTTTAATTGAAAATATCGTGTTTTTGACTGTCAAAACATTTGTCCTTTCAGCGCCAAGTGTTTTGTACACAGAACAAAAACACGCCAACAATTGACGTCATTGATGACGTTTTATGATTTTTTTGCCACGCTACAGAGCTACATAATAAGACGAGTCTATATTTGAAAACAGTTTGAGGATCAGACATATACTTCTTGAGATATGGTGGGAACAAGATTGCCTAATTAAATATTCATGTCATTATAACTCAGCTAATTAATGAAAAACTTGAACAATTTTACTCTTAGCATAATTTCATGTTCTAAGCTTCAATTTGATGTAAGATCTGAATCTCCCATATCTATTATTTTAGAGCTTAGGTTCGTACAAAATCGTGTACAAAAGCTATGGCAATTTTGACAGAAACAAAGAATAATAATAATAATAATAATAATAATAAAAATAATAATCCCAACAAAAACAAAACCTGTTCCGACTGCTAAGTCGGAACAGCTAAAAAACGTTTTATGAAGAATAAATGAATTAAGTGTTAATCATCAATGCAAAATTAAAGCTTTTGATTTCGCACTTATGATTAACACTTAATTTGTTAATTCTTTTCAAAACGTGTTTTCTGAGAATCAATTTAATTGCACAGCAAATTATTTACATAGCAACAAAATGTGCCTGCTTAATATAATTAAAGTTCGGTAGCAATCAAGCCAGCGTTATAATCTTAGTGCAACAGCAATAAGCAGGATTGATGCTGACAAAATTAAATGCAACTTAAAGCAAGAAAGCCGACGTAACTTGCGAGGATATTTTCATAACTAAATTAATACTACAACGATAACATTTAATACAACGATGAGCGTGGTGATTGCCAGTTTCCTTGTAGGCTGTGCCTCATGCCATAAACACTGCGAGTTAAAAAATGCACGAGAGAAACTCGCTGTTATCAAAAAAACTATAAATTCCGTCCTGGAATGTCGCGGGCGGGGTCCGCCATCTTGATCCCCGTCAGATAGCATATCCAAATCAGCGTAGACAATGTGATCTGGGTTGCTCTTGGGTCGAGAAACTTAGGCATAGGTAGGATTACTGGGTGCTGGGTGGGGTTCGTCACGGTCAGTAGGGGGTGGGGAGGACACGTCATTGGGGGGTGACAGGGGAATCTGGTCTTGATTGGTGGTATCAGGTGGGTTGCTCTGGCGCTCTGATTTGGGTTGATACGGCTGGGCTTTTCTGGGTGTCTTGGACGGCCTGACCTTTGCTACTGGTTTCACAGGTGCGTTCGGCTCAGTAGATCCATCCAAGTCCGTTGAATCAAATGCAGGATTGTTGTGGGATGTGACGTCATCAGCGTTTTCTGAAAACCGCCCTCCTGCGCTGCTGTGAGTGCTGATTGTACTTTCGTGTCTGTTTGGTTGGGCGTATACTACTGGTTCAGATGACGGGGGCTTAGTGGGGGACAAAGCTGGTTTGGGTACGGGTGTTTCAGTGACTGAGTATTGGAGATGGCTGTCCTGTGATTGGTCATGAATGTCCACCCCAGACCGATCAAAGAAACTACTGGGAGATCGTTCTGGATGGTCTGGTGTAAACTCAGTATTTATTCTTGGTTTTGGGATTGGGTCTTTTTGAGTCTGGTGACCGTGACGTCGTTTTCTGCAAATGAAGATAAGGAATATGATAATAAGTAGTGCGGCTACTCCTCCTCCGACTACCCCAGCAACGAGTGCTGAATTGGATGCAGGTGGCGGGGTGTCCGTTGAGTGCATTGTTACAGCGGTTACAGTAGGGGTAGGACCGCCTGTCGACATCGCCACACTGATTGGGCCGATGATACATGAACGGTTCACCTTATCTGCACCAGGCTCTTGTAACACAGAACAGTGAAATGCAACACCATCATCGGCAACAGTTACAGTCAGATTCAATGATAATGTATCCGTACCATCTACACTTGATGATGTCCAGAGGTAGCTACTGGGATCAGTCAGACGGGTACTGTTATATTTGCAGGGTTATCAGTCTCTGATAGACATCTCATGCGTAGCTGTGTATCGGGGTTTACTGTATTGGGTCCAGAAGGGGAGCATATGGGATAATACGGGGGTGACAAGATTACGATTGATGTGGCTACAGTGATGCTTCCTCCTAGGAGTAATGGTTTACGAACATTACAGAAGTAGACATCAAAGTCTTGTACCTGCAGATAAATAATCACAAAGTTTTGAATAGTTCTACCAATCTGTGGATATAACGTGTCGAACACGTACCGCCCATTCGAAATCACTGTCTTGTTATCCCAGCTTAGAGCAGTATTAACATTGCCGACAATAAACATCTACTCTACAATGTGATCCGACTCGAGGTTTGTAGCAACACACATCATATTAGCCTGCCCGCCCACATTACGATCAGCCTCTGGTGTTAAGATCACCGCAGACACTGTTGGTTGAGCAGTGACAACCATCAGGAGTCCGCCTGCATCAAGTGAACACCAAACACACACCAGCAACACATACATGGATATTCTTCCATCCACTGTAAACGACTTGTCTTAAAAGAAGGCACCCATTCTCGTGTCTTCTCAAAACGTAAAATGTACGACCAACTTGAAGTCGCTGTCGGATCGTAGTTTAGTCTGACATTGTTACATTTACACAGTTAGCTACACGCCTAGTGCAGTAAAAATTTTCCCAAGCTCTTGTTTACCATTTCCTCATACCAATCATCTGTGCCAGTCATTCCAATAATCAAAACTAATCCATCTTTTCAATTTATCTATTCGAAGCTTACAGCCCCAAGTTCAAACAAAACTAGACGACAGAACATTCAACAAGCATTGTGTTGCCTCTCGCACTACTACAAATATTTTGTTAATGGATACGCTTACATGACAGTCGTTTGTGTACGTGAGGGAATTAAAGTACTTTCATTAGGTCTATACGAGAAATTAAATCTAACTTTAGTTTAACTTATAGAATGATCAGCAAGGGTCAAATTAAATGTGATCGTTTTTTATGTTAAGCTCAGTCATCGAAGCAGCTAGGTAGTATTGTGGTAGACTGGTCCCCTGTCTTTATCCGCAAGTGTGACGTCAGACGTTTGGGCTAGCATTGTAGTAGACTTTTCATGTTAATATAGTTTGATATCTTGTCATGAGAGGGCGCTTTGATGGGCTGATGGCACTCAATTCGCATCAAAGTAAAATCATGACCTACGGATGGAAGGCAGTACGGTCAGAAACAAACATCTTCATTTACGTATTTTGTTTCAAATTCTTGCATTTATTATTATGAATCATGAAACCTTATTGTTTTAACTTAAGAAGAAATGTGACTATACAATAACTCTACACACTCACTAACACGATCAAAGATTTGCTATACCACACTTCTGTCAGTTTCAAAGTTTCACAGTTTCAGGTAGGGAGTTCCAAAGCCTCGATGCTGCACTCTGAAAACTCCTCCCCCACGCCTCCAATCGATGATTCGCCGTTTTCTCCTGAATGAGTTTGTGTTGTGAAGACCGTAAGCCACAACGCTCTGGGGCATAATGCACAAGGTCACCTAAATATGCCGGAGCATCACCTTGTAAGATCTTGAAATAAATAGATATTAGGAAATTACGAGTCGATACAAAGTCTATGGAATTAATGAAATGCCACGACCTACTTCCTCGATGCCTATACACCCTGCCCATTGACGAGTTAGAAACATGTATGGCATAATATCTCAATGCGGAATACTCTTTATCTAAAAGCAAATGGCTGAAGGGAGCACGCGTCCAACATTGATATTGCCAAAGGCTGGTACCCAGATTTAATGCGACCCAAATAACAAGCTCGTTAAAGTTGGGCTCAGTCGGTCATCATCAGGCTGCACCCCACTAAATAAACTACATTGTCATAAAACAATATATACAAAAGAAAGAAAACAAATGGAAGTCTTACAGCTGTTTACTGTTATGGGGACGTTATCCATTGACTCTTGAACTATTATCCCCTGCTCAATTTAATACGAAGAGTCCTTGGGCCCGTCAAATAAAAACACCCCTATACACCAAACGTCCGAGCATCAATCTTGAAAAATGTCCCCACACCTCTCAGCAAATAGGACCATTTATCTCAGGGCCTATGTCATGCAAAACACCTCAAGCTGGAAGTCAACAACCCCCGGGTCACAACTGGGCAACATTTTAAACACTGTTTTCCTTTTATTGGGCTCTCAAATCTGTCTATTAGAGAATATTTTGAGGGCCTACAAAGTATTATCGAGGCCGACGCTCTGTTTTCTCATTATTAGTGGGCTACACCCATAGGAGTCGAAAGAAAATGGCGTATAACATCATCACTTTTAACATCACGGCCCAATATCATAGAGCTGCTTAACGGCCGATTTTGTGCTTACTGTGCGATTTCCATTTCGTGGCGCTGCTAACTGTAAGCACACGACAATGCATGCTAACCTTCTAGGCCCAATGTCATAGACCTCCTAACCACAAAATTTGCTTAGCATGAAATTTCTTCCTTGATAAAAACAGGATTACCAACCAAATTTCCATTTGTTGCATATTGCTTGTTACTGGTATTCAGCTGTTGTTTGCTCATCCTGAAAATCATGTGGAAATTTGGTTGGTAATCCTGTTTTTATCGAGGCAGAAATTTTATGCTAAGCAAATTTTTGTGCTTAGCAGCTCCATGAAATTAGGCCCTGGTGCTTACTGTATGAAAATGAATGACGTAACAATGCAAATCCATGTTGAACGCGCAAGATGGCTGCCTAATTTTGTTGCTTACCTGTGAAATACGCTTACGCTTAAGCAATTTTCCCTGCTATAGTTAGCACGAAAATTTGCATACCGTTAAGCAGCGCTATGAAATTGGGCCCTGGTTTGGGCTCGCGAGATTAAAACTGTAAAACACTAATTTTTGCAAAAAACTGTAGCATTTCAAGCAAAACTATTTCAAGAGAAGTTTTCCACCGTGACCAGCTTTATACCCTTTATTGATAGTTTATGTTTAAATCTGTAAACTAAATTTATATTTTAAATCCTACCAATGGTTTATGTCTAGATGCACATGATGAAAACCGGTATCGATTTAGAGTCGTCAGCTCTATGACAATGCCTTACCAAAGACTGATAAAGTGAATTTTGAGTGAATTTGGAGTAAATTAAAAAGAAAGTTGTTCAATTCCAGTACATATTGTTTTATTTAAAATCCTTAAAACATTAATCAATTTGATAATAACACCACGTAACACCAAAATATGCTTGCAGTATATTTTAATATGGATCAATAATTTTCTGAAATATTATTTAAGCATTATGATGATTAATTATAAATCTTATCGGACACTAATTTGTATTCATTTAACCGTCTGATGCTCTACCAGATATAGTCAAAAGAGTGCCGTCAAATTATATAATTATAACAATCACAGAATTTCAAATCTCGCGTGTATTTCAACGTTGTGCCGATTAACACCACAAGATTTGTTTTCATTCATCACATGTTAAAACAATATTCGTGGAAACCCACTGTTCGCATGATCGTTTGGATTCTCGTGAGATTTGAATAGTCTATGTTAGTGTAATCCAACTCTGCGTTTCCTATTTACATAAAAGTCTCTTTTTCTACAATTTCCGAATATAAGCAAGAAGAGAAATAAACAACAACGCAGACATTTGGAATATCAAGGTTAATCCCGGATAAAAACCGCGCTTTAGCATATGAATTATATATAATTTTAAAATGGCCAACATGGCTATGAATATCAGCAAGTGGCTTTCTATATTTCCTATACTCTATCAAAAACAATTGACATTATAGAAGAATGCTGAATTACAAAACAGTATTAGTATACTTTTGAACTTCATTATCTAATTTCATGGGTTTTTGACCCTCACTTACAGTACAAGTTTGATCAAGATATTTTATAGCTACTAAGTTCTTTCCTCAAACATTCTCAACTCCCTGGGGAGCATACAACCCCAAGCTGCTTAGTGCTAAGGGGTTAATCCAACACAATACTGTCTCAGCCGTTGCTGGTTCCCGCCATTTATACACCTGGGTTAAGAGAAGCAGTTATGGTAAAGTTTTTTGCTCAGGGGTAAAAGTATCTTGACCCGGAATCGAACCCACACTCTAATGATTTCAGCCATCAGAACCCGAGACCGATGCACTAGACCGCTCGGCCACGACACGCTGAATATTTCATTATGTGATCTGCTTACAATCTGATTAAATTATTTACTGTTAGCTTGTATAACACGCACATTTTGTACACTGATTATATCATTTAATCATTATGTAAACATGGAGTTTCAAATTAACAGACTTGTCTTTTGGGAAACATATGATACAACATAACGCACGGCATGGTACTGCTCGTACAACACACACTGACTGGGTAATTCGGTGTGCTTTTTTCTCAACGGTAATTGCATTTTTGTCTATCATTTTGTACGTGTCTATTCAATCAGTTACTCTAGTAGCAGAATAGCAACACAAAACGGCAGAACTATATTAAACACCGTTTTCTCTATGTCATGTACTAGTAAAAGTTCATACCATGCTTTGAAACCCTGGATGAAAGAGTTATGGACCACCGATTGATGACTCATGCTCAATGTTTGTAGGCAGACAATAGTACAGGTAGTTTCATTGTTACACATGGTAATGGAGGAATTTCAGTATCAAAATAGCTTTTAACTGTCGTATAGCTTTACATGCGGAAAACTTCCGTCCTGGAATGTCGCGGGAGATTCCCGTTTTAATTCATTTTCACACTCGCGTACGTCACTGCATCAGATGGCGATTGCGGACGGGGTCCGCCATCTTAATTCTCGTCTGATAGCATATCCAAATCAGCGTAGACAATGTGATCTGGGTTGCTCTTGGGCCGAGAAACTTGGGCATAGGTAGGATTACTGGGTGCTGGGTGGGATTCGTCGTGGTCAGTAGGGTGTGATGAGGACATGTCACTAGGGGGAGATAGGGGAATCTGGTCTTGATTGGTGGTATCAGGTGGGTTGCTCTGGCGCTCTGATTTGGGTTGATACGGCTGGGGTTGTCTGGGTGTCTTGGACGGCCTGACCTTCGCTACTGGTTTCACAGGTGCGTTCGGCTCAGTAGATCTATCCAAGTCCGTTGAATCAAATGCAGGATTGTTGTGGGATGTGACGTAATCAGCGTTTTTTGAAAACCGCCCTCCTGCGCTGCTGTGAGTGCTGATTGTACTTTGGTGTCTGTTTGGTTGGGCGTATACTACTGGTTCAGATGACGGGGGCTTAGTGGGGGACGAGGCTGGTTTGGGTACGGGTGTTTCAGTGACTGAGTATTGGATATGGCTGGCCTGTGATTGGTCATGAATGTCTACCCCAGACCGATCAATTAAACTACTGGTAGATCGTTCCGGATGGTCTGGGTTAAACTCAGTATTTATTCTTGGTTTTGGGGTTGGGTCTTTTTGAGTCTGGTGACCGTGACGTCGTTTTCTGCAAATCAAGATGAGGAATACGGTAATAAGTAGTGCGGCTACTCCTCCTCCGATTGCCCCAGCAACGAGTGCTGAGTTGGATGCAGGTGGCAGGGTGTCCTCTGAGAGCATTGTTACAGCGGTTACAGTTGCAGGACCGCCTGTCGACATCGCCACATTGATTGGGCCGATGATACATGAACGTTTCATATTATCTGCACCATGACCCTGTAATACAGAACAGCTAAATGCAACACCATCATCGGCAACAGTTACGGTCAAATTCAATGATAATGTATCCGTACCATCGACACTTGATGATGTCCAGGGGTAGCTACTGGGATCAGTCATTGGACGGGTTTTTGATATATTTGCAGGGCTATTTGTCTCTGATAGACATCTCATGCGTAGCTGTGTATCGATGTTTACTGTAATGGATCCAGAAGGGGAGCATATCGGATACGATGAAGCTGACAGGATTACGCTGAATGTAGCTACAATGAAGTGTCCGCCTCCCATCATGGGGTACTTGACGTTACAAACATATTCATCATAGTCATCAATCTGCAGATCAGTAATCGTGAAGTCTTGAACAACCATCCCTGGCTGTGGATAGGTTGTAGTGAACATAAACCGTCTGTTGTGCGTTATTGTGGTGTCATTCCACCTTAAAGAGACCTCTGGGGTTTCAGTCTTCCATTCAACGATGTGTTCCGACTTGAGGTTCGTCGCGACACACCTCATATCAACCTGCCTGGTACGCTTACATGACGATCGTTTGTGTACGTGAGGGAATTTAATTACTTTAATTTGGTCTATACAAAAAAACAAATCTAACTTTAGTTTAACTTATACAATGAGCAGCAAGGTTAAAATGTAATTGATTTGTTTTGTATGTTAAGCTCAGTCATCGAACCAGCTAGGTAGCATTGTGGTAGACTGGTCCCCTGTCTTTATCCGCAAGTGTGACAACAGATGTTTGGGCAAGCATTGAGCAAGCTCGGGTGGCTGACTAGAGTCGACTAGACTTGACCATGGTTGATCTAGATGTCACTTGAACGCTGCATGATTGAAATAGCTAGTCCAACTGGATCAACCTAGCTCCGGAGCACTGTTTCTCTAGTCAACTGACGAAGTTAGATCATTTTGTCAGGATGGCGGTTTGGCTTCGTGGCGGTGAACGCAAATAACACACAAGTTTGTTTAACGATAAATGGTAGGTTTTTGTCAAAACGATATGCCAAATATTTAGATAATAGTTATCATTGCACTGTATTTTGCAAGTAATTGTTTTACGAGCCAATATATGAGTTGCCATATTTGACGAATCAATCGACTAAATGCGTTCAAGTGAACCACAGACCACGCATGCGTGATTTAATGGCAATATTGACTAAAAGGTTAGCAACTGGAGTTACTCATTGTGGTAGACTTTTCATGTTTGTTTAGTTTGATTTCTTGCCATACGAGGGCGCTTTGATGGCAAAGATTCGCATCAAATACAAAGTAAAATCATGACATACGTATGGGTGGCAGTACGATTAGAAACAAACATCTTCATTTACATACTTCGTTGCATTTATTATTATGAATCGTGAAACCTTATTGTTTTAACTTAAGAAGAAATGTGTCTATAAATCATCTCTACACACTCACTAGCACGATCAAAGATTTGCTACACCACACTTCTGTCATGTTTCCTTTCTGCGACACACTTTGTGACTACTGGTTCTCAGGACGCAACGTGGGCCAGACTATTTTTGTGTCTGGCCTCGTTCTAGCTATTAAGTCCGCGTCCGCAATGGTTGCTACAACTACGGCTGTTGCTATGGTTGATTTGAATGTGTAATTCAGTTTGGCTTATCAGTGGTTTCTTCCCTGCCTTTCACCTATATGGACCCCGGTTCGAATCCCGTACCGGCGTTGTGTATACGGTATATTTGGTTTTCAGTTTCTACCTAAAATTGTGCGGACTTTCTCTTTTTCGGGGTTAAACTTTCTCCCACATCCTATAAAACTACAATTTCTTCATTATCTTCTCTATACAGGTATCTTCAACAGGACTCGATGTCACAGTAATTGTCACTGTTAAGAGTCCCTTTGTTTCAATAAACCAGAAAGATAAAGTTATTAACAAATATGTATAGACGAAGATGATGTAAGGATGAAGAGGAAGTAGTGGTGCTGTTATTAAAAAAAGCAATGTCTGCTGAGTAATGAATAATGACGTCATGTAGCCACATGGAAAAGACCATGCGGGAGACAGTCTCACCAATAACCGAAGACTTATATACCATGCCCGATATGGGGCAGAGGACCCGATCGAGTTCAACTCTGTGTGTCTGAACGGTTCTAAAGTTAGTCCGAATCGGGTACAACCCGGAAAAGTTAGACCGTCGAGCTGGGGGGTTTATCTTTAGTCCGGATCGGGTTTATCTTTTAGCACTGTGTGTGGACAGAATAAAAATGACCACATCCGGTTTAACTCACAACAGATGAACTGCTGACCCACAGGATCGTTATGCAACACATGTGAATGGATAAACACAATGGTTTTTGTGAAGAGACAGGATGTTGGCATAACGGGGTCGCACTGCTGTTTGACCTCTTAAAACCAAAGATAAACCGTTTCGGGTTTAACTCCATGCTGTCTGAACGCAAGGTGTTTTGTTTTAACGACTGCCCCCCTGCTGGTCATAAAGTTAGACCGTTTCGGGTCTAACTTTAGTACTGTGTCTGAACATGGTCTATTTTCCTCTTGTACAAAAGTCCCCCCCCCCTAAAATCCTCTAAATAATTCCTGAGACTCCAAGCACACAATGAAGACACAATAATAATATATTGTATTTGTATAGCGCCTACTGCAGGCCAGCCTCTAAGCGCTTAACATTCAGTATTTCCTGCAAGGTATTTGGGGCTACGTTTTGAAGTATGAGACCTACTCCTTTACATAGCACCTTGTAATGGTTTACAAGGTGCTGTGGCGCAATATGCAGCCGATCAAACCAGGAACACCGGGGCGGACCCCTTCTCTTTTCGATAAGTGCACTGGGTTCTTTTTCGTGCGTTACACAACACACGGGACCAACGGCTTTACGTCCCATCCGAAGGACGAAGCAATCATGGTTAAGTGTCTTGCTTAAGGACACAGGTGTCACGACCGGGGCTCGAACCCACACTCTGCTGATCAGAAACACCAGAGCTTGAGTCCAGTGATCTTATCCACTCGGCCACGACACGCCGAGGGGGGGGGGGGGGGGGTGCCACCATGCCCCATATCGAACACCAAATGAAGACTTATGACAGAATGTGGGGGGGGGGACCCTCTACCGGAACGAACTCACAATGGTTTAAAATCAGCAAAAGCGTCATAGGCATGTCTTCAACAAAGAGGTGGCACGTATTGATCAGTCAGGACGGTATACATGTACACAACGCGGGAAGTACATGTACACCCTATTCCCAAACACCGTAAAAAGCCAACACAGGCTCAACAGTCTGCCTTGGTGAGCTTTTTAATACGGTGCATCTACTTTCTATATGTGGCGTACTGACGTTTCCGTTCAACTGTGACGTACCGCAAACTGACCCCCAAAGCAGGAACTGTGGAATAACTGAAAGCAAACAGTAGTGCGTTTATCTCATTGTTGAAACCCATTGGGGTGTGTGGTGGTAGTAGTCCATCGGCCAAGGAAATTAAATCATGAACCAGCAAGCGGAGTATACACAGTTGTGACACTTTACACCGGCAATATTTGGCTTCCTTTCTCGGCTAAACTGTCAAACTACTGACTTATGAGGGTCTTCTACTTTGTTTAACTGACAACAGACAAAACGATGGATAGAATGACGTTAATTTTGCTACTGTGTTTAGTTAATGCAGGCGGCCTCCTGATAGTTGTCACTGCTCAACCAACAGTGGCTGCGGTGATCTTAACAGAAGAGGCTGATCGTAAGGAGGGCGGGCAGGTTGATATGAGGTGTACCGCTACAAACCTCCCAACAAGTAACATCGTAGTTTGGAGGACTGAGAACCCGGAGCAAGTCTTAAGATGGGGTGCGAGTACAATAAGCACACAGTCAAGGTTCGTGTTTGATACACGGACGTTAAGTAGCAGTTCAACCACTCAAGACTTTACTATAAAGAATGTGCAGAGGTCTGACACTGATGAATATGTGTGTAGTGTCTACGAACCACTTACAACTGGAGGCAGCACCATCGTGGCTTCATCAAAGGTAACACTTTCAGTGTTGTATTTCCCAAGTTTGTCTTTCCCCGTGTGTTCCCCTGCCGGACCTGTGACTGTTGACGATGGAACAAATTTATACCTGACATGTTCAAGTGAGTTTGGTTACCCAACAGTAGCAATAGCAGTATCCCAAGTCCCACCTCAGTCCAATAGCTACACGTGGACACAATCAACCGTTGGATCTAACATGATTGAATCATCATTAAGTTTAACGCTTAATGCTAATGTGGATAATATCACTTTCGATTGCACAATTACATCCTTTGTTCGTTTCCCTACTATGAGAAGGTCTTGTACCATCGGGCCGATCACTGTCGCAATTACTGCGACAACTTCAGGAAGTGTAGCGTCTACAAATATGATAACATCTACAGCATCCTTTACGTCTGTCACCACTGTCCCAAACAATAGAGCGGTCGGTAATTCGGCGGTGATTGTAGGAGCAGCCGTTGGGGGCGTAGCTGCCGTTCTTCTCATCACAATCCTGATTGTCGTTTGCCTAAGACGAGGCTTCTTGAAGTGTGCTCTGTTTACGAAGGATTCCAAACTGGACGCGGGTCAATCCGACGCTGAGCCAGCGACTGAGAATCCCCGTCAAAGCTACAATGAACACGCAGGACTTGAGTCAATACAGACTACACATCAGACCTCTCGTGATGGAAATACCACGGCAACTAGCCCCGCACCACACCATACTGTATCGCCAAGACATTCAGAATCAAGTAGTAACATGCAGAGCGGTCCAATATACGCTCAGCCTAATAAAGCCAAATCAAACGTGGATACGTCACCGGATGCGACGAGGCATCTCAGCTCTACAGAGCAGACTTATGATAACCCTGTGTTTGATCAAGACATCGTCACTTCGCCAACCAAAGATCGCTCCTATGCACCCGACAAACCAATAGCAAAGATCAAGCCAACGGCGACAAAACCGCCTAGAAAACCTCAGCCTTATCAGCCTAAATCAGACCATAAGAGCAAGACTCCCGACAAAAATCTTAACCACCAAGAGAACCTTATGCCTTTACAATCCCCCACCGATACCCTACACCCAGACGAAATCCTCTTGCTACCGTCTGACCCTACTTATGCCGAAGTCTCTGTACCCAAGAGGCAGCCTAGTAGTTATGACGACCAAGATGGTATTGTCTACGCTGACTTGGATTTGCAATCAGACACAAGTCCAGATATCTCGAAGTCTTTATCAGCTGATGGCCAAGTAGTGTACGCAACTGTCACGAAAAAGTAAACATCGAAACGGTTAGCACACTATACTTGAATATTCGTTGTGACCATTGATCTCTATTTTACTGACTTGATAGGACACGTCAAACGCGTTCGTACACGTTCGATGTTCAACGGTGTGGCACGCGCGAGACGGTTTACACGGTGAAAACACCACGCGCAAGGGACTTCCTCACACACAAAATGGTACATAAAACCTATTACCAAAATTGTAGGCCTAATCATGGTAAAGTCTTGCAGTGACCAAACAGATCCGACAAGAAAACAAAGGACATATGTTCAACACAGTCAAAGTATTACTTTTAGCCCATAATTACAACAGACTAAAACACTTACTTGGTGAATGGAAATTCAATTTTCTGAACACCTGTGCGTCTGGCATTCTGACAACCTCTTACTTCGCAACAATTCATCATTGTTGAGTTTGAACCTTAAGATTAGAATAACATTTCTTTAGCATCTTGTTCACAAACTGAGGAGAAATGAGTAAATGTTGATGCAAATAATTTTGCTCTAGCACGAAACTTCATTTGTTTGTGTTGCGTACAGAATGGTGTAACGAACCCGCGTTTAAATTTTCAAACCGTCTCCGAAACACGCGCGCGTTGACGCATAAGGGGCAACGTGTCATACCCAGTCAATAAAATAGAGATCAATGGTTGTGACCATACTAGACATTTGCTTATGACGTCATGTCTCAAACAGCGCCCTCACTGAGTTCAGGGGAGGACATTTCAATTACCGGTAGTTACGTGTGGCGCGTGTACACACGCGCTTTCAGTTATTGTGCTCATCGATGGCAACATACCCAAAAGGGTCTTTTACAAAGTTTCATTTTCAACTAAAAGCAGTTCACGCATCTCAAACGACTAACATAATACGGTTTACAGCTTTTCAAATTCAGTTGTCAAGTACATGTACAGTTATTTATTACGTGCTTTGCAAGCCATTCTATGATAAAATGCGTCAATATTGTAAATTCTATTCCATAAGAAAAACTAGACCAAAAATAAGATTATATTTTAACCCGTGGAGCCGTTACTTCAACTCGTTAAAACTGGTGCCTTCTAAATAGCATAAAGTGTTGTGATATTTTCAGTCTTCTAGAAACGTAGTTATGATCATAAGGATTAGTCCCTTTCTGCCGACTCTAAAAACATAATTTCTTTGCAACTCGTTGTTGCGTCTATAAAATGATGCAACGCATAACACAAGTCTAAATGCCTATCGCATGTAGTGTGCTCTAAAGCGACTGTGTGGAAGCGCTCATCCGTTACAAAGCATTTATTTGTTGTGACTTCCTGAAAATCCAAGGGCTTTATCCTCGGAACACAATCAGAATGAGAATGCGTAAAAGTTACCGTACACTACATGTACACGGCATATCAAGGCCTTTAACCATTTTCGAAACCCCGACTCTGGTTTGGGGCTTGGCTTAGGCTCCGTGTTCGAAAACGGGCACTTTCAGTACAGGGCTTCAATCAGTCGGGCGTAGTTTCGAAAAGGCGTATAAGCCTGCCACTCCACGCATGACGTCACACCTTTGCAAATTATAGTAAACGCCACCCAGGTCAGAATTTGAAAGTAAAAATGCTTTTAATTAATTGGACACTAGTTATATACTAATTAAGACACACGGGCTATGTTTTTGCACTTTCAACAAATTGATGACTCTGCTTATTTTATGAAAATATCACTTCCGTGTGAGTACAAAGTTATCTTAAGAGGAAGTGAAGTGCGAATAAAACATTGTGATGACATAGACAGTTGTAATTGTCATTTCATGAAAAGGACCAGACCGTACTTTCCTTGCAGCCTCGGTTTGGTTATATTGTGTCAAATAGAAGTAAAAGTAGGATGGCCGCACCATGAAACAGAATATCGTCTGAGATAAGACAAAAGTACGTCCACATGTTAACACGTATATTTGTAAATTAAAAAACTTGTCCGGTGGCATATCGGTGAATTATGCTAATGATTGCGTAATTAGCTTTACCATAAACAAATAGTATAATAGTGCATAATGTGTATGTTTTTTAACTGATAGAATGCATTGGATTTACGTGTACATATATATTTTACTTTTTATACAATAATGGATTATATGAAATGATGTTTAGTGTACAGATTTGAAGAAGAAAAAAACAGGGTTTGGCTTATAACTTGACGTTCTGTTAATATGCTATACTGAATGACGCACATATTTTGGGATAAATAAATATTATTAATACAGAATAAATACATTTCAACAGACGACTGATTTGAGAAAGCAGTCTTGTCTATCTATAGAAGTGTTGATTGTGATCTCGGCTTACCGTAAACTTTATTTCCTTACTTCACTTAAAGCTCGTCTGCGGAGAACTATCTTGTTATTTGAAACAGCAGGCAGATTGTCATTCGGTGGGGGGGGGGGGGGGTGGCAACTTTCCCACTTTAGAAACGGTTATGCACAGAGAAGGTTTCTTAAAATTGTGAGTTTGAAAGAGTCCGTTGAATTTCCAAATATTTCCCTTTTTATATCCACGTAGCTACTAGCTATTCATTTCATCCAACCATGCCAACAATAATATATCCATAATAAAACAAGCGAAGTAAGAGTCGCCACTTTGATTGCTTTACTGTGTTGGTAAGTTTTTTGGTACGAACTTGTTTAACCTGTGACATTCTGAACCGTAATTCACACCATGACTTGACGGAGTTGAGATTCTTGATGAAGTTCATTGATGATGTGCAGCGGCGTAGCCAGGACTTTTTCGATGGGGGGCACGGGGGGGGGGGGGGGCATTGCTTTTAAGCGGGGAGGGGTTGGTAGGAGGAATGGGTTTGTCAACTTTGGGGTCATGCTTTTATTTTGAAAGGGGGGGGGGGGTGTTGCAGTGGGCCACAACCATCTGTGTTCTTAACATGGTGTGGCCGCGGTAGCGGTCCTGAACGCAATCGTTCACTACATTATATTATAAAAACACGCATTTTTATTTATTTTTTTTTTGGAGCACTTTCGCAATTATTTTCGTGTGTGCTCATTTTTGGTACCTTATGGAGACCAAGGACAAAACAAAAAAGGGAAAACAAAAGGTCTCCACATTGAAATTCTAAAGACCGGGGTGTACAAAGTCTATGGGAAACTGTTAAGTGCAGGGACAATAGAAAGAACAAAAGAATGCTCCACAAATATGCATTTTTGAGAATGGGTGTATGTGGTGTGTGTTTGTATTGCCAACCCTCCGAGGACATTTTACAATAGGGACAATAGGTCCTCACTAGTCGGTTCTTTGTTTTCAGGTGTCCTCACTAGTCATTTGTGTACAAAACCAATGGGGATTGCTTCAATACAGGAACAACAGAAAGTACAATAGGTGTCCTCTAACGTATAGGTGTGCTGTACCTGTGTGTGTGTGTGGGGGGGGGGGCACCTTGGGGACACAATGTGTGGGATTGAGCGCATACCACCCCCCCCCCCGCTCTTGGCACTGGATGCGTGATGCTTAACACGCATCGCAAAGCATAACCAAGTTTATTATTATTTTTGAACGGTTTGAAGGGATTCAATGAAACTGTAGTTGGGATCCTGTTTGAGTTGTCACTTATTTGGAAGAGCCAAGGCTCATGACACATAACTGATAAACAACACTGCACACACACAAAACATGTTATGAAAACCAACACGTCTCCCCTTGTAAGAACAGCAATCGTTCATCGTTTTAGTGTATTTTTATCCTTATCGTAAATATTGTATTGTTTTCGAACGGATATCCTAAGCGATAACAATCAAGGAACTTCCTATGATTGCTGGAAATACACCCGAGACGTTGACTAAATAATACCTTATTCGAACACACGTGTACATACAAACTGATGACAAGCATTATGCAGGACTGAGCATTCAGCCGTCAAACTTCATCTTGAATATTATTGACTAAATCTGGGGTTGTGAATATTCGATGAGAAAACCTGTCTTCGAAATACTGTTTGAGTGATAACTACTGAATCATAATCCATAATCATGGATTATGATTTAGTGGCAGATTTAGGGGCAGGCCAAGTGGGTGTACCCCTTAATTTCGCTGACTGGAATTAAACAAATACATTAAAGCTGCCCATAAAGCAAATCCCTTGTTTGTTAAAAAAGTTCATAAAATGCCACTGAAACGTCCTAGATTACACCCCAGAGGTCATCTCATGTTCAAAATTTCCCCCGGTCATAAAGTGGGCCCGTACCAGATCGTCCATAAGTGAATCATATCGGTACATACTTAAGGAAATTGATAAGACCGAAAGAACAAACCAATAAAAAGGAATTCTCTTTAGAGTTTTGAACACTTTCGCTCAAAATTGAGGGAAAATTGGCAAACATTTTGGGGAAACTGGCAAGAAGTTGCTTCAGATTGCACCCATAGCATTTAGGGAAAAAAAACCATAGTTCCCACCAAGAGCATCTAGAATCCAACATAGTTCCTACTCACAGCATCTAGAACCAAACATAGTTCCCACCCAGAGCATCTAGAACCAAACATAGTTCCCACCCAGAGCATCTAGAGTCAAACATAGTTCCCACCCAGAGCATAAAGAATCAAACATAAATCCCACCCAGAACATCTAGAATCAAACAGGGTTCCCACCCAGAGCATCTATAATCAAACATGTTTCTACCCAGAGCTTCTAGAACCAACCATAATTCCCATAAGGGCTTCGAACTGTGAGGTGAGGTATTTGTGAGGTATTTTGGTGATAAATCAATCCACGTTTGAGATGGGACTGACGAGACTGACCAATGATGGGACTGACCAATGATTTGCAGCTTGTTTTCATTGCCTCTTAGGGTATAGAGAAAGGACCATAAACACCTTTTCCACGGGTAATCATTCCAAGTTATTTAGGTTACCTGCATTTTTACATTCGTGTTCCTGAACATGTTCAACTGAGACATTGGACCTAAAGGCAACGCCTTCTCTCTGAAAACCTGGATCCGCCCCTCGCGATCAAGCTGGCTTCCATGTGTGTACATTGAGAGTCAACAGTCACAGCAGTCAAAAGTTGTATTACAATAATGTTATTTTAAAAATAATATTATTATTAATACAACGGCTCAAAATATTCCGGTCTGATTTGCTTCTCATTTCATTTGTCACCATTGTACAAATATTACACAGGATCTTCACTGTTAACAATGGAGTATTGTTAGATCATCAGATAATCAAAATTTGTGACAATAACACGGAAGTACAACCAAGTTTGTCAGTCAAATACATGTACAATAGATCAGTCTTACATTCCTACAAGCTGTGTGTCTGCTCATGCTATTTCATCCATCCTTATCCTCATCCAACTTCTTATCAAACAACTTCAAGGAATCAGATTCAATACAATGGATGGAAGGATCTCCATGTATGTGTTGCTGGTGTGTGTTTGGTGTTCGCTTGATGCAGGCGGACTCCTGATGGTTGTCACAGCTGAACCAACAGTGTTTGCGGTGATCTTAACACCAGAGGCTGATCGTAAGGAGGGCGGGCAGGTTGATATGAGGTGTACCGCTACAAACCTCGAGTCGAGTGACATCGTCTCATGGAGCACTGAAGGTCCACGTAAGTTCCTGAGTTGGGGTTCGGCTTCGCACACCGCCGAGACTCGATTCTCATTTAACACAGCTACCGATACGATAACTGGGGCGACTACTGTTCAAGACTTTCAACGTGCAGAGGAAAGATTCCAGAGACTATTTCTGCAATGTCTTCATTCTCAGCAGTGAAGGGGTAGGGTCCTACGTTGTAGCTTCATCCAGAGTAACGCTTTCAGTGTTATACTTCCCCAACGCGTCCTTCCCCATATGCTTCCCAGCTGGACCTATTACCGTAGACGATGGGACAGTGTTGAATATGAGATGCACATCTGAGAGCGGTCACCGAACAGTCAGAATGATGCTCGATCCCGCAATACAAACCGCTCGATCCACCCCATGGACATTGCATGATTCTGATGAAACAGATACACTCATCAGGACATCTGACTTGACAGCCAACACAGAGGATGATGGTCTTGCAATCAAGTGCATCATCACATCAATTTATTGTGTTTCCTAGTATGGAACGCTTTTGTACCATCGGACCGATTGCAGTGGATGACTTTTTAATGATGGTACCAGTGACAGACCCTACGTCAGACTCTGCAAAAACATCAAGTAATGCAGCTGTCTTAGTCGCCATGTTATTCGCTGATACATTCTTCGTCATCATCATCATTCTCATCCTCTGCATTATGAGAAAGAACCGTCTGATCAAAAGTCTCGCTGCAGAGAAAGTCCCCAAAGCTGCTCCCTACATGGAGCTGCAACCAACGGAGGACAATAACAGAGTCTACATGGAACCTACTACGGGTACAACTACCACACAAGATACCTACTACCAACCAGTTGAAGTAGAGACTGACAGCCCAGAGGATGACTACGCTCGGCCAGAGGGCAGCACCAACATCAGCTATGAAGTGGTCAGAAAGCCGCAGAGTTCAGCTGATGAAAGACCATAATCAGAGTATTAACAATTAGACATGTATGGTTACACTGTCAATACGTGTCTGCATGGGAGCATATAAATCGCAGATACTAATCATTCTGCAGTGTATACTCAATTTGACCAAAGAAAATGCACCACACTCAACATTTAAAGCTTTTATGCATGTTCAGTAACTAGACGATTCAGCGTATGCATAACTACAGCTCATTATTTTCATCATCGATGTTTATGATGTAATTGCCAACACCGCGCTGTAAAAACTGTCACCTGATTTGGCTACAAGCCCCTACCTAACATGATGTAGAAATACAAAACTACTTGTCAGTAAAAAGTGCAGCATTTTCTTAGTAAATTTCAAAGGCTGTCATAAAAAACAAATTAATACATTTCGTTTTCGTATTGTCACACCGAGTGTAATAATCACTCGGTGAAATATGGCTTTTCTATTTCACTCGGTTTCGCCTCGTGAAAATGAAATATAGTCCAGATTTCACCTTGTGATTAAGTGTTTATTGTCGACTTTCGTTTCGTTAACGTAGTCGTAGACTTGGTTCCAAGTCTGTGATCGTGGTGTTTCGTCTACCTGATAACAGGACAGTAGCGCCTGAATTAGCGCCCTCTTGTGGAGTAACCCCAACATTAGCCTTCGATTACAGACTTAGGAATCTCGTTCATCGGTTTGTACACACCCTAAGGCGTGTTAGTCCAAAAGTGGACGTTACAGTCTGATTTGTCGGAATTGCAGAAGCCTTCAATGAGATGCATATTCAAATTTATCCGTTTATACCACGGGATATTGAACAGAAATACAACATTGAATTAACATGTAACTAATATGCCTCTTCTCAGTACAGCTTTAGAGTAAAAAAAAAACCCCAAAACCAACCAAACAAACAAACAAATTGAATCTATTTTTTAAATTCAAAATAAATGAAAACGTTGGTGAAAAATCGGTCGACGATTCCATTCAAACCATAGGTAACACATTTTTATCGTCTAGTAAGAATCAAGTTTTTTACCTTGTACATTTTTAAATATTTTAAGATTTTGTACTAATTTAGCTTTACATTATCACCATACCTACCACGCAATATAAAAAAAAAAAACAAAGAAAAGAAAAATGCTGAAGTGATTGTAACCTGTTGTAATAGACGCGGCCAACAGGGGTTTTGTGATCTCCTTACTAACCATCTCCATCAGCGTCGTTATTATATAACAACAATCAGTTGTGAATAAAAGAAAATCTCGTATTCAGCGAGGGTCAAGTCTGAGAAATCGCGAGCTAGACCGTGTCATTTCCAACCTGCGGCAGCGGCGTAACCCAGGCGCCACATGTCTATATGTTGTTTAAATCTTCAAGATCCAGTTTAATTCTTGGAAATGTTAACGAAGTGTCAAGAAGGATCCAGACTTTATATTTGTCCGACCTAACAACAGGACAGCAGTACAAAATACCACTACCGGGCAAAACGGTCCGACCGGACGCGAATTATTGCCTCGTACCCAATTATCTAGAGGAGATCGTGTCCGTTTGGCCTCGATCAATTGTAAAACTGGTCAAACTGCCTGTTTACTACAGGAGGCAAACTAACACATTATATTACGTGCACACGAGGTTTACCACTACAGGTCTTTGATCACACCACTTACGTCTAGGTACCATACACATACTCTGTCGTTGAATGCCTCAACATAGGCCTAAATCATGCAGGTTAGCCTCGATTTGATCCGCCTGGATTTTCCTGGGGTTCTGAACTTAATCCGAACAGACACACTAGTTTTAAACCAGATTTGTAGACTTGTCGAGTCCCACGAGCAGGTCGATGTTGCGCCCTCTACCGACGACTAATACAAAAACGACTGTGCGTCACTAATCAAGATTACCCGTGATTATTAATCTGCGACAATGCAAGTACATGCATCAAATTACTTGCATCAAATATTTGCAAAAACTCAACAGCGTTTGAGTAAACTATATACCTATATGTGTACTGGTATTTATTTAATACGTGAAGTAAATAAGATCATAAGAAAAGTGTAAATGATAATTGACTTTTTAAAATGTTATTGTGGGGATATTTGTGTATGATGACCAAAATATAGATCTTGCTTTTTGTACAATGCAGTTTTGTATTAATTCTTCCTTGATTAATGAATAGATAAATATGTGTAGGGTTTATTTTATTTGAAATTGTCACTTGGCTCATGTTTCTGATTTAAAATAGTATATAAAACGATTATTGGATCAGCCGGATGAAGCTGTCTTGTCCTGGATTACCGTTTTAATCGTGTTGTAGTTTTGTTCCTGGTAGGTTGATATTTTAACTGATGAATAATCTTCTGCAAAAAAAAAAGAAAACAAAGAAAAGAAATAACGAACGAAAATCAACATATCTTCCCTTGTAAGAACAACATTCGTTTCTCGTATTCGTTTGTTTTTATCCCTGTTGCATAAAAACTGATTTCCAACGGATATCATGTGCAATTTAAAACAAGGAACTTCCCATAGGAAATACTTAATTTAGAAGCGTGGGAAAATAATTCAACTATTCACGAAGGTTTTGGTAGCGCACAACGCATTGTTTTGTGCTGTGGTTTGAGTGAGTGTTACAGTATATAAATCCTTCTGCTTCTTGACACGCAAAAGACAAGAACCGAAGAGCAGAACCGTAAAGACGCTACCAGACGTATCTGAATGGTTCAAGCAGTGACAATAACTCAATCAGTGAGAATATTAAAACTCTTGAAAGGGATTCAACACGTCCGTTAAGCACAAGGGGTGAATGCAACAACCATGCCAGAAAACCAAGAACTAACGTGCGTGACGAAGACTTTGGTAATCTTATGGTTGACATTTTTTATCTCAACCATTATCTTTCTGATAGTGTCTTGCATTGTCAACAGCTTTCTCAGTATACAAGTCATCAAACTCAGACGTTATAAACAAAGTCTGACTGGAAGGAAGCCTAAAGTAACCAACAGTGAGCTGCAGCCGGATGACGGCTCCAGTGAGTACGCACTGCATGAGGAAGAAGTCACAGCGTTTACTTCACGAGATGGTTGCAACAAATCACTTGATAATGTAAAGCATGTAAACCAAGGGTGTGTTAACGTGGGTAGAGATGGACAGGGCAGGTTGCAGTCATGGGATGGAATGTGTAAAGATCATGCCTTGCGTCTTGAGGACACACCACAAGACGGTTACTACCAGCAAATTGATTTGGGAAAGCCTGTGAGCAAAAGGTGTGCAAAGGCGAGTCGAAGAGGAGAGGCAAAGATGCAGTCACCAGATGGAATGTGCAGAGATCATGCCTCGCATGGTGAGGAGATGACACAAGACGGTTACTACCAGCCACTTGATTTGGGAAAGCCTCTAAGCCATGGGTGTGCTAAGGTGAGCCGTGGTGGAGAGGTCAGATCACATTCATCAGATGGAACACGTAGAGATGGCGCTGTTCGGGTTGAGACGACAACGACCTTCCAAGACGGTTACTACGAATCACTTGATGATAAAGAGCACGGATGCCCGGTTTACGCCAACACTGGACCAGACGGAAATATCGAAATGCAGGAGATGACTGGAAGTCACTCTTATCACTCCTGAGATGCAGAGATACGAGGATGCCAACGGTATGTGGTTACGTCGTAAAGGCGTAATGGTAGACGCAAAGACAGGCGTATGAAGACAGACGTAAGGACATAAAAACAGACGTCAAGAGACGTACAGAGAGATTCAAGATCGACACTGATGACTTCCTCGATATGCGCTCCAATTACAAACATAACAAATAGACACATCACACATTAACCTGAATTGGCTACTACGTGAATCTTGTTGGTATGTAGAACTGCAAATCAACGAGAAACAAAATGAAGACTTTTACGAGGCTAAAGAGAAGCAGGTTGACTTTGGCTTAATTAATGCTCCAAACTTAGAAACACTCAAAAAGTATCCGAATCTAACTCACTGTTTCAATGAGCATTATTGCAAGATAGTGTTGGCATTAATAGCATACATGATTTTAAAAGTACATTATTTATAGCTTGATATCTGCTTTGCTCTTCTCTTATTGCATCAAACAACAATCATTAGAACAAGCAATAGCTGTGCTTGTTACACTCCCAGTGCGCGTTAAGTAGGTTTGACCGAAGTTAAATAATAAAAACACAAGAACCTGATTATGTGCAACTGTTTAACTTCCAGTAACCGTCATAGCGGAATGGGATCCTTGCTGTTGTCATTTATAGATACAAGTAAACCTTGTTTACTCCAGCCACTTTCATGCACACACAAAATGGAAAAACTTACTGTTATTATTACGATGTGAAATTCATTTTGGCTAAGGTTGTCCACAACGAATAACAGCAATGAGTTTCACAAAAGAATAAAAAAGTAACGGCATCATTTTGTTATTTACAAATCAGTTTTTTTTAAGCTTTGTCAAAATTGATGTACCTTTCACTTTCAAAATGAACGGTAAATAAACAAATGAATTATGTAAAACATTACCAAACTTAAAATACATCACTCAAGAAGTGTTATACTTTAAAACAACCTTTGCCAATTTTTTTTTTGGTCAATTGTTTTGTTTTGTTACATTGACCATGAAAGTTGTACAAAATTAACGCTAAGGTTGTCAGGCATTGTGTATAGATTACAGACTTAAGAAGTACGGACGCATTTCGCATGTTCTTTTCCCTGTTAAATCTTGACGCACGCCCGAATGTTTGAAAAAACAAATATAAAGAAAAACCTTTTTAGACCGGGGATTTGGACAGCTTTCGCAGACATTCGAAGGTACATAGATTTACTTGATCACTTTTTAAAATGAACAGAAAAAAGTTGTCATTAGGATATGCCAATAAAAATGTTGACTAGAGTCAGGCATGCAACTGCATGCCAGATGAAAAAAAAAAAGGAACAATCTCGAAAGCACAATACCACACAATACGCCATTCCGGGTTTGTCGTACAATTGGTTGTGCACTGGACAAATCACCTCAAAATCTCCCATGATTGATACTTATTTATCTATACACTCAAAGGTGCATACAATTGTCGAAGCTATAAAGAAGAAAAAAAAAAAAAAAAAAAAAAAACGAAAACTGAAGTTCGAAAACTTGCGTTTTTGAACGATCTTATCCCCTAATTTCTGCCCTTAAAAATACCATGGAGGTCTATTTTACCTCCATGATAATATTGTTTTCATTAACAATCATTTCCATGGATTCGTGAATAAAGGATCGCTTGTTTAAAACTTCTTTTGCAATACATTTTCGATTGAACGATCGGTCGAACGATCGGTCGACAATTCACAGAGGGAAAATTGTGCGGCGAGAGCGATGTGTTTATGACTACGAGGTTAACATTTTGTATAATATATCACCGGAAGGAGGTCGCGATTAGACTCCACCGCACGTCTTCTAACCCCAGGAAAAACGAGTTGTGTGTTTCCCTACTCGCCTACGTATTGTAGTAGGAACACGGAGGAGAGAGCCAGACTAACAATGTGCATGCGTGTTTTTACGTTCGTTTACTGAAATGAACGATCGCGGCTAGCAAATATCAAGACTAGGGACTTTATCGCCAGAATTTTTGAAGAATTTTGAAAATAACAAACAATTAATTTTACGACAATTTTTTTAAAAACGCGGAAATCCGCGGAAACGCGGAAGAGTTGCATGCTTGTAAGAGTTAGTGTGCGAGTACACGGGTAAGGTACTGCATGTATGCTTTATTGCTATAGTTTGCTACACTACATAATTCTTTAGCTATACACTGTACAGTACTATTTTCCTGCAATTTATTTTATTACTGTAACTAAATGCAACACCATAATTAGTTTTCAAAGAATACATTTTACAATTGCTTGCTAATTAAGACTTGTCGATGAGTCTTTTGCCTTGCTGACTGATAAGACAGCGGAGAGTTTTGCTTAAAAAGCATCGAGCATGTTTCAAGATTTACTTTGTTTGCGACTTGCAGCTTCAGTATGCAGGCCATAGAGCGCGGCCATTTCTAAATGGTTTAATGTCAAGGGCAACGTTAAAAACTTTGCGTGATTTGTTCAGGCCAGGAAAAAGTCCGGTTTGTATAACATTAAACAAAAATGTGGCCTTTCCTTGAATGGTAATGGAATGTTAAACCATAATTGGGACCACTTCACAGAATACAGTTTATAATTTGTAAAAGGACTCAGAAGTTACAGAAAACTGTGAAACTTGTAAAACAAAAGAAGGATTCATTGCTGATATGAAATCTAGTGAGTTGTCATAACTGTTTTGTTTTTTCGATGATCCTGTCATTTACTTTTTTCATGTTATGGAAGTGCCCAAAATTTTTCATTTGAAAATTTTCAAATAAAACAAATAACCTGTCATATCACACTGTTGTTTTATCAATGTAATTAATGGTACTGTAAAAAAAAATAAGAAACAGTTTACAAGGTCAAACAGTATTAAAATAACCTTCGAAATGGCAACAAGTCTACCATTCTACCAAAAAAAAAAAAATCAGGTATTTTTTACCCAATTAATTCAGTAAAATTTCTTTGCTGATTTTTTTTACACAATTTGTATGGAATCTCAAACAACCTGTGTATTTATTTTTCTGTGTCTAAAGCATATTGAGATTGAAATAAATGGATTTGCAATTAGTGAAGTAAATGTGTGTGACGCTTGAAGCATGTGAAAAAAACAGCCAAGTTAACTTTAGTCAAGTACGTGCAGCAAAAATCCTACTTTACGTCACTGTTTAAAACTTTATCAATGAAAATTGTGAACATTGTGATATTTGTAATATATTATTGAACCATTGAAGATATTAAGTATATTGAGTTGCGATCACTGTTTGTCTATGACCCCATCGTTTGTTTGTTTGTTTGTTTGTTTGTTTGTTTGTTTGTTGTTGTTTCTTCATGTTAAACACTATTTATCCGAAATGTTACATTTGTACTTTTTTCGTGTTCATGTTTTCAAATAAAACGAACACTGGAACCGTTTTTGAAAAGAAAACAAATTATTTGTGTGCAGTCAAAAATTCTACTTTACATGGCCTCCACACTACCATTACGTCACTCTTTAGAACTTTATCACTGCTCTCAGAACATATTGTGCAAATTCCATGCATCTCGTCACCACTATGGGTGACGCTAGTTCTGTATTTGGATACCTACGTCATTGCGACCCTAATTCAATAGCATGACCAAATAAAATCACATCACAAGGCTCAAATTATTGATAAAGTTCATTGGTGTGTGATGCTTAGCACACTGAAGTACAACCAAGTTAACTTGTCAGTCAAGTACATGTACATTAAATCACTCTTACATTCCTACAAGCTGTGTGTCTGATCATGCTATTTCATCCATCCTTATCCTCATCCAACTTCTTATCAAACAACTTCAAGGAATCAGATTCAATACAATGGATGGAAGGATCTCCATGTATGTGTTGCTGGTGTGTGTTTGGTGTTCACTTGATGCAGGCGGACTCCTGATGGTTGTCACTGCTGAACCAACAGTGTCTGCGGTGATCTTAACACCAGAGGCTGATCTTAAGGTGGGCGGGCAGGTTGCTATGAGGTGTACCGCTACAAACCTCGAGTCGAAACACTCTGTGGAATGGAGGTCTACTCGCACCGAAAGCACTCTGAGATGGAATAACGAATCAATTGACAACAATAACAGGTTTAATTACACTACATCCTATCCAAAGTTAGGGGAGGTAGTTCAAGACTTAAAGATCACTGAACTAAAGAATGATGACTATGATACGTATATTTGTAACGTCAATGAGCCGTTGGAAAAAGGAGGTAACCTCGTTGTAGCTACAGCTAGCATAAACCTGTCAGGACTCCTGATGGTTGTCACTGCTCAACCAACAGTGTCTGCGGTGATCTTAACACCAGAGGCTGATCGTAAGGAGGGCAGGCAGGTTGACATGAGGTGTACCGCTACGAACCTCGAGTCATATCACTCTGTGGAATGGAGGTCTACTCACACCATTAAGACTCTGAGATGGAATAACACATCATTTGACAACAATAACAGGTTTAATTACACTACATCCTATCCAAAGCTTGGGGAGGTAGTTCAAGACTTAAATATTCCTGAACTGAAGAGTGATGACTATGTTACCTATATTTGTAACGTCAATAAAATGTTGGGAAATGGAGGTAACCTCGTTGTAGCTACAGCTAGCGTAAACCTGTCAGCTCCATCGTGTACGACAGGGTCCCCTTCTGGACCAACTACAGAAATAACAACAATCGGACCACAGAAAACCTCGACCACACCCAACATCAACAAGCAAAGTGATCGTTTCATACTGATTGTAGCTGTCGTGGTTACCCCAATTATATTCATTGCCATTGTCATTGTTTGTGTGTTTAAAATCTTCAAAATAAAACGTGTTATCAAAAATCTTACAAGGACTGATGCACCTCAAATCCGCAACGCTGATCCCCACGTGGAGCTGCAACCAACGGAGAACAATAGAGCCGACATGGAACCTACTACGGCTACAACTACCACACGACATTCCTACGTTAACCAACCTACAACTACCACACGACATTCCTACGTTAACCAATCAGTTGAAATTCTCCAAATTGAGCTGCATCCAACAGAGAACACTAATAGAGCCGACATGGAACCCACCACGGCTACAACTACCACACAACATACATACGTTAACCAACTAGTTAAAGTACCCCACATGGATCTGCAGCCAACAGAGAGCAACAATAGAGCCGATATGGAACCTACCACGGCTACAACTACCATACGACATACCTACGTTAACCAACAAGTTAAAGTACCCCACAAAGAGCTGCATCCAACAGAGAACTTTAATAGAGCCGATATGGAACCTACTACAGCTACAACTACCATACGACATACTTACTTTAACCAACCAGTTAAAGTACCCCAGATGGATCTGCAGCCAACAGAGAGCAACAATAGAGCCGATATGGAACCTACCACGGCTACAACTACCAAACGACATATCTACGTTAACCAACTAGTTAAAGTACCCCGCAAAGAGCTGCATCCAACAGAGAACTTTAATAGAGCCGATATGGAACCTACCACGGGTACAACTACCATACGACATACTTACTTTGACTGACCAGTTAAAGTACCCCACATGGAGCTGCAGCCAACAGAGAACACTAATAGAGCCGATATGGAACCTACTACGGCTACAACTACCATACGACATACCTACGTTAACCAACTAGTTAAAGTACCCCACATGGATCTGCAGCCAACAGAGAACATTGATAGAGCCGATAAGGAACTTACTACGGCTAGAACTACCACAAAACATACATAAGTTAACAAATCAGTTGAATAAACTAACTTTTTACACAATTTTAAGGTGAGATTAGAGACTTGTAGTTTAGTTCCCGCCTTCCTAAAGAGTCAATCTATTGGAAATTGAATGCATCACAAAACTGAATTCCAGCTTGGAATCCCTCTTCAATAACTGTACAATGTGCACTATTTTAGATGCCACTCATTCTGCAGTGTATACTCAGTTTGAAGTATTGACCAAATCCTCCATTAAAATAATGTTTGTCAGCTTCTATTTTCATTGCATTACTTTTTAGAAGAATTTTTGTTAGTAGACACCTACAGCGCTCTAATAATTACCCAATGCCTGTTTCTAGAGTCAGGGAGTTTATGTATTTAGGTAAGTTACGTCATAGCCGAACAAGCCACACAGTCTTGAGTTTTTGTTCCTCGAACATTATACTTTTGGAGATTTATTGTATCATACCTTTTCAAGTTCAAAACCTTCTTCTGAAAAAGTTCAAATATTAAAATAGAACAAACAAATGATTTGGTAAGTTGTCAAAACATAAAAGAAGCAGTCAATCCAATGTCTGAGCTGCAAGGCTGTAGTCAAGTGGGTAATAGTTGAAACTTCGCACTGATTTGCGCTTTAGCAGTTTTCATTATTAACCTACGGACAGATTTCATGGGAGGAAATTCTCCCTTTCCATTTCAGCCCTTGAGCCAATAGTAAAACATTACGCAAGGCTACGTATCCGTTCACGCTGGATGCGCGTCAGATTTTCTTTTGAAATCATTTAGTTATGTGTCAGGCCTAGGCCAGATATTTTTGATACCTGATTGAAAACGCAGGTCTTTTTGTTGATGTTCTTGTTGCATTGAAGAATTTGATTGAAAAGTATTTTTGTTGAACTGTTCGTTTTCGAACCACCATTTTAAACGCGTGTAAAGAAAGTTTCCAGCAACCACTGCAAAATAGAGACGACTGTTTATACTGCATTTTCCCGATATTTTGCTTACTAATGATGAACCCATTTCTATTTATGTCATGAGTGACACCTTTAAAAGCAATACAGGGGTAATATGTTTTAACCTAGGTCAAACATACAACTAAAATCAGCATAACGGTATCCGTTTTTAACGTACTTGTATGAGCTTCTGTATCCATTGTCAACGTGTAAGAAAAACACGGTGTCGCGGTTACGCATCACGTGAGCATTCAAAGTGTTGACGTATCCGTATCCGTATCTGTATCCGTAGCCTCATACGAAACCTCTTTCAGTACGGTTTTCATTGTTAACCTACGGATTATTTCATAGGAGGGAATTTCCCCTTTCCACTTCAGTGCTTGAGCCAACCGACATTACAGTCTGTGACGGACATCGACTGTCATTGTATCAATGCGTGCCGTCGCCATAATCTGACAATAACTCAGTACTTACAAATTTTGTTTAGCACGTATTGTGTACAAATGTTTTCACAGGCTAGCACCTGGTCGCCTTTGTGACAACGTTGAAATGTATTTTGATAGGCACGGCTTTAATACAAGGAACACCGATTCTCTCAATGTTGTTGTTCCTAAGCGAAGTGTTGAATGCTTTAAACGATCCCTCTGTTCTGCTGGTGCTGTTTGGAACAAAATTCTTACTCATGTGCAGAATGCCTCCAACATTGGTAGCTTTAAAAACAAATACAAGCAGGTGTATTTTAAGTAGTGGTTCGTTTCTAACAGGACCAGATGTAAAACAGCCTCTAAGCTGATGTTTTTATCCTATATAAATCTATAACTGCAATCAATGATAGTTTATTTGGCAATTTACCCAGACTAAGAAAATACTATAAAGAAAAGGAGAAAGAATGGGAATGTGCTTTCTACATTATATTGAGAAGCAATTGAGTTTAACGCTAAATGTAGTTTATTATGTTATTATAGTCGTTGTTTACTCAGATAAGTAACTTTTAGCCTTCACTTTATAAACTTGACTATAATTGGAATCATAAATACTTAATAAACCATGTATTTTATTCGTTTACAACAATGAGCTATATCAAAATAACATATTGCGAGAGAAAATGACTGGGTAAAATCTATTTTAATTTTGCTTTTAACAAAGACAAATTGACAATGAGTTCTCTCAAAATTAACCCTTTACTGATTTGAAGAAAGTATCAAAAAATGAGTTTGGTTTCAGTATACTTTCATTTTATAACAATGAATGACCTAGTTTTGTTTTTGTTTTTTATTAAGTAATCAATGCAAACATCATGCCGGCCAGGGAATACAAAGCAGTTGGGCTCAAACCAGGTTCAACCGCAAAATCAAACTCTCTGATTGCGTCTGACCTCCTCATAGTCAAGCTGTGAACAACCTGTTTATTACTTCCAACAAAAGACTGACTGCGGCATAAATGTTACTGGGAAGAGGGGGAAGGGATTTAGGGGTGCGAACAACTGTCACGAACACACAACTTTTACAGAATTATTAGAGTCACAACTTCTTCTTGTCTATCTTTACGAATGTTTATTTAAATAATAAACATATCATCATCACGTGTCAAAATTGCGATTCAGAAAAGCAAAGTAAATATTGCCAACTCATTGCTTTGATGTGTAATCAGAATTTTGGTTAACCTTTGACATTCTGAACCTTATTGAAAAACACGACACGAACATGGAGTTGAGACCTTTGTTGAAGTTCATTGGTGTGTCATGCTTAGCACACGGAAGTACAACCAAGTTAACTTGCCAGTACATGTACATTAAATCACTCTTACATTCCTACAAGCTGTGTGTCTGCTAATGCTATTTCATCCATCTTTATCCTCATCCAACTTCTTATCAAACAACTTCAATGAATCAGATTCAATACAATATGGATGGAAGGATCTCCATGTATGTGTTGCTGGTGTGTGTTTGGTGTTCACTTGATGCAGGCGGACTCCTGATGGTTGTCACTGCTGAACCAACAGTGTCTGTGGTGATCTTAACACCAGAGGCTGATCGTAAGGAGGGCGGGCAGGTTGATATGAAGTGTAACGCTACAAACCTCGAGTCGGATCACATCGTATCATGGGGTATTGAAGACCCAGACAGGGTCCTGAGATTGGGAGGTGTAACTGTTTCAAAAGATCCACGATTCACGTTTAGTACACAGGCAGATATGACAACTGGGATGACTGTTCAAGACTTTACCATCACCAATGTGCAGAGGGAAGATTCCAATGAGTATTTCTGCAAAGTCAATTACGGCACAACAGATGGAGCGTACAGCACTGTAGCCTCATCTAGAGTAACGCTTTCAGTGTTATACTTTCCCAATGCGTCCTTCCCTATATGCTTCCCAGCTGGACCCATTACAGTAGACAATGGGAGAGTGTTGAATATGATATGTACCTCTGAGAGCAGTCACCGAACAGTCACAATGACATTCAATTCCACAAAATATACTTCTAGATACACCTCTTGGACATCACAAATTCTTGATGCAAACGATACACAAATAAGAACATCCGATTTGACAGCTGACGTAGCTGATGATTGTATTGCATTCAATTGCATCATCAAATCTACACATTTCCCCGATATGGAACGCTGTTGTACCATTGGACCAATCACAATAACTCCATCCACAGCAGAACCCACTTCCACTAGAACACCATGTATGACATCTATGTGTTCAATTCCATCAGCCGAGACGGAACACCCAAGAGTATCAGAATCAATCACCATCTCTACGTCTAATCCCCAACCATCGGAAACACCGTCTACTCCGTTCAATGGTACTCACGTGTTAGCATCGTCTTCATCCAGCCCTGCAGCCATCGCTGGTGCAGTCACCGGTGGAGTAGTAGCTCTTCTTCTCATCGTTATCCTAATCTTTACTTGCCGTAAACGACGCCTTGGTAACTCAGATCCCAAATCGGTACAGTCTAATCGAGATACCAACCAAACAAACACTGAACTAACACAGCGCCATGACGTAGACCCATCCAGCACAATGCCGGTACAAAGAACACAGGCGACTGGTCTAAGTCTCATATACGCTAAACCTCTACATATACAAACTCATACCGCTGCCATGAAAACGACGAGGAAGCAGCCAGACCAGTCAATTGATTATTCCACTGAGGAAAAATACAACAATCCTTCATCTGTTTGTAATGCCTCTGATATAAAAACAGAGCCCTCTTGTGACGGATTACTCACATCCCTCAAACCGATGGCAACAGTCAAACCAACTCAATATTCACAATCAAAACCTCCTAGAAAGCCTAAACCCTATCAGCCAAATTCAACACAGTGGAACAGCAACCCCCTAAGTCAACATGACAACCAGATGGTTCCATCCCAAACACCCCCAGCGTCAATCCCAATACACCCAGATGCCGGTCCCTCTACCCAGGAGGAAACCCACCCAGCACCCAATAATCCTACTTATGCCCAAGTCTCTCCACCAGTAAGGCAGCAGAGTAGTCACGACAACCCAGATCACATTGTCTACGCTGATTTGGATTTGCAATCAGACGAGATTCAAGATGGCGGACTTCCTTCTCCTTCATCATCTGATGCAGTGATGTACGCGAGTGTTAAGAGAAATTAGTTGTTGCATAGTTGCATTTGTTTTAAAAATAATAATAATAAGTTCTTAAATAGCGCCTTTTACAATTTCGTATTAATGCGCTTTACCTCAGCGCATATAACTCAACAACTACACTGCATAACTTGAGTTTTATAGTAAGAAACATTCCCAAAGCTAAACTTACAGTCAGATTCGTTGATTTACAAAACTTAAATTAATCCGAATGCTTGAATTAATTCACAGCGGAAAAGATGCCGCGGAACAAAATCAAGTAACCATAAATCACCAATGACTTGTTTAACCAAACACTAATCGGAATTTTAGCTTTTTAAAACAATGGTACTTGTAAAAACTTAACTCATTGTTTGCATCTCAAAAGCCTACTCCAATTTATCCAAACATTCTTTGTTTAGTTTTAACAATGTTAAGTATCAAATCACTCGAGTTGATTTTCCTAGCACCATGTACATATTATTTTAAGAAATCAAAACATTGTAAATAATGCATGTCAGCTTTATACTTAATCGTATAAGTGCAGTAGTTTATGTTTTCATTAGATACTTTTTTACGGGACTCAAAATATTTACTGCCTTTTTCCAGAGTCAGGTAGTTTATGTATTGGGCAAGTTACGTCACAGCCGAACAAGAAGCACAGTCTTGGTTATCGTGCTTCAAACATTCTTTGAGATTTACTGATTCTTAGCTTTTCAAGTCCCAAACCTCCTCCTGAAAAGCTCAAAAAAATTTGTTTAAAGACCAAACAAATGATTCGATAAATTATCAAATCACAAATGAAGCAGTCAATTAAATGTCTGAGCTGCAGGACCTGTAGTCTAGTGGGTAGATGACATTTCAACCCTGATTTACGCTTTAGGGGTTTTCATTGGTAGCCTAAAGAATGATTTTTTTCTAGGTGGGAATTCCCCTTCCCAGTCCGGTCCTGAATGTCACAATAGAATCAAACAATGCAGTCTGTGACGAACAATGACTGTCATTGTATCAATGTGTACACGTCACCATATTCTAACTCAGTATTTGTACATTTGAAGTGTTCCAGGCTTTGTTGATTGTAACAATCAATTGTTTGACCTTTTCAACATTTAATGAAAAATATAAAAAAATAAAAAATCGAAAAAGTTACCATACTCAGCTTTTTAATTACCACACTCTACAAACAATATGTGACACATTCATAATGATCCTGGTATAGTGGAACAACGAATTAAAGACATTGTTACTGGGGTTTTGGGTAACGAATTTGTGCATTTTTGTATTGCTCTGCTTTGTTTTCAATTGCGACAATCAAAACAAGCTATGCTTATGGCTGCGTGTTGTTGACGTTGGCGGTAATTAAAAAGAGACCATTTCTCTGTAGAAATTGTTTTGGTATGAACCTTCAATGAACATTCAGATTTTTAGTTTTGATTCATTAAATCCCGTGAGAATATAATCAGGCCTATGTGCAGAATCTGATCTTGTAAATCTAATTGATTTCATACTTCTTATGTGTAACACAGTCTTTATAAGTATTCTATAACCAAACTCCATGATAGTTTATCTGACAATTTACTCCGAGGCTGGGAAAACACTTAAAGGCACAGAACTGTGCATTGGAGCTTATAATGTTCTTTATTACATTGAGAAGCAGATATATATTTCTGTACTGGCTTAACAAAAAGTGGTGTGCTTTTTTTTGCATTTCCATCGAATTTATCACAAAATGTATTTATTCCTTAATTAAGACTATTGATTGATTGTTTACTCTTGGCCCAAATTCATAAAGTCTATGAGCACAAAAACTTACTAACCACAGAAAAATCTTGCCTAGCAGAAACAGGTTACCAGCCAACATTCCATAAAGTTAACATTGTTGCCACTGGTACCCCGCTCATTTCTGGCTAAGTAAAGACATTTGCTAAGCAGATTTTTCTGCTCAGCAGCTTAATGAAATTGGGCCCTGATTAGTAAACGGTGCTTAGCTTTTAATTTTTGAACCGACGGAATATACTTTAAATCAGTAAAACTTAAGTAATCTCGTATTTGATTTGTAGACAACAATGGGTTAAAATCAAAAGGGAAACTGACTGGGTAAATTTTAATTCAATTATGTGTTAAACAAAGAAAAATTGACAATAAATAAATTCTCTCAGAATAAAACCGACTTAAAGAATGTATCTCAAGTAAGTTTGGTTTCAGTATACTTTCATGTTAATACAATGAATGGCGTAGTTTTTTTCTGAAGTAATCAATGCAAACATCAGGCCGGCCAGGGAATACAAGGTAGTTGGGCTCATCTAAACCAGGTTCAACCGCAAATTCAAACTCTCTGATTGCCTCTGACCTCCACATAGTCAAGTTGTGAACAACATGTTTATTACTTCCAACAAAAGACTGACTGCGGCATAATTATATGCTACTTGAAGAAGCGAAGGAAATCGGGGGTGCGAACAAATGTTAAAAACACTCAAATATCGCCTACTCGTTGCTTTACTGTACATTCACAATTCGATTTACCTTTGACATTCTTAAGCTGATTAAAAACACTACTCGAAAATGGAGTTGAGATCATTGTTGACGTTCATTGGTGTGTGACGCTTAGCATACGGAAGTACAACCAAGTTAACTTGTCATTCAAGTACATGTACATTAAATCACTCTTACATTCCTACAAGTTGTGTGTCTGCTCATGCTATTTCATCCATCCTTATCCTCATCCAACTTCTTATCAAACAACTTCAAGGAATCAGATTCAATACAATGGATGGAGGGATCTCCATGTATGTGTTGCTGGTGTGTGTTTGGTGTTCACTTGATGCAGGCGGACTCCTGATGGTTGTCACTGCTGAACCAACAGTGTCTGCGGTGATCTTAACACCAGAGGCTGATCGTAAGGAGGGCGGGCAGGTTGATATGAGGTGTAACGCTTCAAACCTCGAGTCGGATCACATCGTTTCATGGGGTATTGAAAACCCAGACAGGGTCCTGAGTTTGGGAGGTGTAACTGTTACCACAGAGTCACGATTCACGTTTAGTACACAGGCAGATACGACTGGGATGACTGTTCAAGACTTTATCATCATAAATGTGCAGAGGGAAGATTCCAATGAGTATTTCTGCAAAGTCACTTACCGCACAACACATGGAACGTACAACGTTGTAGCCTCATCCAGTGTTACACTTTCAGTGTTATACTTCCCCAATGCGTCCTTCCCTATCTGCTTCCCAGCTGGACCCATTACAGTAGACAGTGGGACAGTGTTGAATATGAGATGTACATCTGAGAGCCGTCACCGAACAGTCGAAATGACATTCAATTCCACAAGAAATACTTCTAGATACACCTCTTGGACATCACAAGTTCTTGATGACACCGATACACTCATAAGAACATCTGATTTGACAGCTGACGTAGCTGATCATGGTATTGCATTTAATTGCATCATCAAATCACCACATTTCCCCGATATGGAACGCTGTTGTACCATTGGACCAATCACAATAACTCACTCCACAGCAGAACCCACTCTCTCTAGAACTTGTACATCAGACCCCACAACATCAACATCCGGGTCATCTCGGTCCGATCAATTAATAAATCATACTAATCAAGGTCAAACTGAATCCCAAGGTGTGACGTCAAAATACCCAATCACTGACACGCAAACATGTATTCAAACGACTGATTGGCGTTCACCTTCAGCTTCATGGATTCTAGCTGTCGCTTTTTTATACTATTGTAACAATCATCGTATCCATCCTCTGCATTATCAGAAAGAACCGTCTGATCAAAAGTCTCACTGCACAGAAAGAATCCAAAGTCCCCAAAGCTGATCCCTACATGGAGCTGCAATCAACGGAGGACAAGAACAGAGTGTACATGGAACCTACTACGGCTACAACTACCACACAAGATACCTACTACCAACCAGTTGAAGTAGAGACTGACAGCCCAGAGTATGACTACGCTCGGCCAGAGGGCAGCATCAACACCGACTATGAAGTGGTCAGAAAGCAACCGAGTTCAGCAGAGAGACCATATCAGAACATTAACAAGTAGACATGATTATATTTTCAGGACCTTTCAAAGGTGTTTTATCCTACATCCCAGTTAATTGTATTGACACAAATCCTCCATAAAATGTACCACCAAGCTAAAAACGTTCAGCCTTTGATAGCAAAGTAACCTTAAAACGTTTGTCATAAGTTGAATAATTATAATCATACGCTTTCTAGGCCCAATTCCATGGCTCTGCTAACCGCCAAATTCTGCGCTTACAATCATCATTCTCCGCTTACTGTGCAATGGCCGAAATTCTGTATAAGCGAAGGTTGTCTAGTAGCGTGGAGTACGCACGCGCACAAGCAAAACATTATGTTAACCCGTGAAATACGCTTGACGTAAGCGCGCAATTCCCTGATTCCGTAAGCGCCGACTCTTTGCTTACAGAGCCATGAATTTGGGCCCTGATCCTATGGAGCTGCAACCAACGGACGACAAGAACAGACTCTGCATAAAGCCTAAGCTATTCAATGATGATCAATCCCATGATACACTGCTTTAGATAAATCCCATGATTACCACAAAGTTCTCAGTAACACCAACAGCGCGTTAAAGAGCAAATCCGATTTGTCAATCGACTTAGCGGATGGTGGTATAGTAATCGAATGCCTGGTCACATTTGGCCATTTTGCGTAAAAAGTTTTCTTAGATCATAGTTCAACCATTAACATGCTACAAATTAAGTTTTAGGAAAGTAAACAAAATAAACCCCTAAAAAAACTAGAGAATCGAATTTATTAATTTACACAGAATTGATTGGAACGCGTGGAATTCAAATGACGCAAAACGAGAAAAAAAAATGACACAGAATAAAAAGTTAACTAAGCACAAGTTAAACATTGACATGTTTTATCTAATTCTAAATGTAACTCTGCTCATGTGCAATTTAAAACAAGGAACTTCCCATAGGAAATACTTAATTTAGAAGCGTGGGAAAATATTTCAACTATTCACGAAGGTTTTGGTAGCGCACAACGCATTGTTTTGTGCTGTGGTTTGAGTGAGTGTTACAGTATATAAATCCTTCTGCTTCTTGACACGCAAAAGACAAGAACCGAAGAGCAGAACCGTAAAGACGCTACCAGACGTATCTGAATGGTTCAAGCAGTGACAATAACTCAATCAGTGAGAATATTAAAACTCTTGAAAGGTATTCAACACGTCCGTTAAGCACAAGGGGTGAATGCAACAACCATGCCAGAAAACCAAGAACTAACGTGCGTGACGAAGACTTTGGTAATCTTATGGTTGACATTTTTTATCTCAACCATTATCTTTCTGATAGTGTCTTGCATTGTCAACAGCTTTCTCAGTATACAAGTCATCAAACTCAGACGTTATAAACAAAGTCTGACTGGAAGGAAGCCTAAAGTAACCAACAGTGAGCTGCAGCCGGATGACGGCTCCAGTGAGTACGCACTGCATGAGGAAGAAGTCACAGCGTTTACTTCACGAGATGGTTGCAACAAATCACTTGATAATGTAAAGCATGTAAACCAAGGGTGTGTTAACGTGGGTAGAGATGGACAGGGCAGGTTGCAGTCATGGGATGGAATGTGTAAAGATCATGCCTTGCGTCTTGAGGAGACACCACAAGATGGTTACTACCAGCAAATTGATTTGGGAAAGCCTGTGAGCAAAAGGTGTGCAAAGGCGAGTCGAAGAGGAGAGGCAAAGATGCAGTCACCAGATGGAATGTGCAGAGATCATGCCTCGCATGGTGAGGAGATGACACAAGACGGTTACTACCAGCCACTTGATTTGGGAAAGCCTCTAAGCCATGGGTGTGCTAAGGTGAGCCGTGGTGGAGAGGTCAGATCACATTCATCAGATGGAACACGTAGAGATGGCGCTGTTCGGGTTGAGACGACAACGACCTTCCAAGACGGTTACTACGAATCACTTGATGATAAAGAGCACGGATGCCCGGTTTACGCCAACACTGGACCAGACGGAAATATCGAAATGCAGGAGATGACTGGAAGTCACTCTTATCACTCCTGAGATGCAGATATACGAGGATGCCAACGGTATGTGGTTACGTCGTAAAGGCGTAATGGTAGACGCAAAGACAGGCGTATGAAGACAGACGTAAGGACATAAAAACAGACGTCAAGAGACGTAAAGAGAGATTCAAGATCGACACTGATGACTTCCTCGATATGCGCTCCAATTACAAACATAACAAATAGACACATCACACATTAACCTGAATTGGCTACTACGTGAATCTTGTTGGTATGTAGAACTGCAAATCAACGAGAAACAAAAGGAAGAGTTTTACGAGGCTAAAGAGAAGCAGATTGACTTTGGCTTAATTAATGCCCCAAACTTAGAAACACTCAAAAAGTATCCGAATCTAACTCACTGTTTCAATGAGCATTATTGCAAGATAGTGTTGGCATTAATAGCAAACATGATTTTAAAACTACATTTTTTATAGCTTGATATCCGCTTTGCTCTTCTCTTATTGCATCAAACAACAACCATTAGAACAAGCAATAGCTGTGCTTGTTACACTCCCAGTGCGCGTTAAGTAGGTTTGACCGAAGTTAAATAATAAAAACACAAGAACCTGATTATGTGCAACTGTTTAACTTCCAGTAACCGTCATAGCGGAATGGGATCCTTGCTGTTGTCATTTATAGATAAAAGTAAACCTTGTTTACTCCAGCCACTTTCATGCACACACAAAATGGAAGAACTTACTGTTATTATTACGATGTGAAATTCATTTTGGCTAAGGTTGTCCACAACGAATAACAGCAATGAGTTTCACAAAAGAATCAAAAAGTAATGGCATCATTTTGTTATTTACAAATCAGTTTTTTTAAGCTTTGTCAAAATTGATGTACATTTCACTTTCAAAATGAACGGTAAAGAAACAAATGAATTATGTAAAACATTACCAAACTTAAAATACATCACTCAAGAAGTGTTATACTTTAAAACAACCTTTGCCAATTTTCTTTTGGTCAATTGTTTTGTTTTGTTACATTGACCATGAAAGTTGTACAAAATTAACGCTAAGGTTGTCAGGCATTGTGTATAGATTACAGACTTAAGAAGTACGGACGCATTTCGCATGTTCTTTTCCCTGTTAAATCTTGACGCACGCCCGAATGTTTGAAAAAACAAATATAAAGAAAAACCTGTTTAGACCGGGGATTTGGACAGCTTTCGCAGACATTCGAAGGTATATAGATTTACTTGATCACTTTTTATAATGAACAGAAAAAAGTTGTCATTAGGATATGCCAATAAAAATGTTGACTAGAGTCAGGCATGCAACTGCATGCCCGATGAAAAAAAAGAGGACAAATCTCGAAAGCACAATACCACACAATACGCCATTCCGGGTTTGTCGTGAAGGTACAATTGGTTGTGCACTGGACACTTTACCCTCAAAATCTCCCATGATTGATACTTATTTATCTATACACTCAAAGGTGCATACAATTGTCGAAGCTATAAAGAAAATTGAAAAAAAAACCAAAAAAAACAAAAACCGGAAACTGAAGTTCGAAAACTTCCGTTTTTGAACGATCTTATCCCCTAATTTCTGCCCTTAATAATACCATGGAGGTCTATATTACCTCCATGATAATATTGTTTTCATCAACAACCATTTCCATGGATTCGTGAATAAAGGATCGCTTGTTTAAAACTTATTTTGTAATACATTTTCGATTGAACGATCGGTCGAACGATCGGTCGACAATTCACAGTGGGAAAATTGTGCGGCGAGAGCGATGTGTTTATGAGTACGAGGTTAAAATTGTGTATAATATTTAACCGGAAGGAGGTCGCGATAAGACTCCGCCGCACGTCTTCTAACCCCTGGGAAAACGAGTTGCGCGTTTCCCCCACTCGCCTACGTATTGTAGTAGGAACACGGAGGAGAGAGCCAGACTAACAATGTGCATGCGTGTTTTTACGTTCGTTTACTGAAATGAACGATCGCAGCTATGCAAATATCAAGACTAGGGACTTTATCGCCAGAATTTTGAAGAATTTTGAAAATTACAAACAATTAATTTTACGACCATTTTTTTAAAAACGCGGAAATGCGCGGAAACGCGGAAGAGTTGCATGCCTGTGAGTTAGTGTGCGAGTACACGTGTAAGGTACTGCATGTATGCTTTATTGCTTTAGTTTGCTACACTACATAATTCTTTAGCTATACACTGTACAGTACTATTTTCCTGCAATTTATTTTATTACTGTAACTAAATGCAACACTATAATTAGTTTTCAAAGAATACATTTTACAATTGCTTGCTAATTAATGTCGATGAGTCTTTTGCCTTGCTGACTGATAAGACAGCGGAGAGTTTTGCTTAAAAAGCATCGAGCATGTTTCAAGATTTACTTTGTTTGCGACTTGCAGCTTCAGTATGCAGGCCATAGAGCGCGGCCATTTCTAAATGGTTTAATGTCAAGGGCAACGTTAAAAACTTTGCGTGATTTGTTCAGGCCAGGAAAAAGTCCGGTTTGTATAACATTAAACAAAAATGTGGCCTTTCCTTGAATGGTAATGGAATGTTAAACCATAATTGGGACCACTTCACAGAATACAGTTTAGAATTTGTAAAAAGACTCAGAAGTTACAGAAAACTGTGAAACTTGTAAAAAAAAAAGGATTCATTGCTGATATGAAATCTAGTGAGTTGTCATAACTGTTTTGTTTTTTCGATGATCCTGTCATTTACTTTTTTCATGTTATGGAAGTGCCCGAAATTTTTCATTTGAAAATTTTCAAATAAAACAAATAACCTGTCATATCACACTGTTGTTTTATCAATGTAATTAATGGTACTGTAAAAAAAAAAAATTAAGAAACAGTTTACAAGGTCAAACAGTATTAAAATAACCTTCGAAATGGCAACAAGTCTACCATTCAACCAAAAAAAGAAAATCAGGTATTTTTTACCCAATTAATTCAGTAAAATTTTACACAATTTGTATGGAATCTCAAACAACCTGTGTATTTATTTTTCTGTGTATAAAGCATATTGAGATTGAAATAAATGGATTTGCAATTAGTGAAATAAATGTGTGTGACGCTTGAAGCATGTGAAAAAACCAGCCAAGTTAACTTTAGTCAAGTACGTGCAGCAAAAATCCTACTTTACGTCACTGTTTAAAACTTTATCAATAAAAATTGTGAACATTGTGATATTTGTAATATATTATTGAACCATTGAAGATATTAAGTATATTGAGTTGCGATCACTGTTTGTCTATGACCCCATCGTTTGTTTGTTTGTTTGTTTGTTTGTTTGTTGTTGTTTTTTCATGTTAAACAATATTTATCCGAAATGTTACATTTGTACTTTTTTCGTTTTCATGTTTTCAAATAAAACGAACACTGGAACCGTTTTTGAAAAGAAAACAAATTATTTGTGTGCAGTGAATTAGTTTTTAAGTACGTGCAGCAAAAATTCTACTTTACATGACCTCCACACTACCATTACGTCACTGTTTAGAACTTTATCACTGCTCTCAGAACATATTGTGCAAATTCCATGCATCTCGTCACCACTATGGGTGACGCTTGTTCTGTATTTGGATACCTACGTCATTGCGACCCTAATTCAATAGCATGACCAAATAAAATCACATCACAAGGCTCAAATTATTGATAAAGTTCATTGGTGTGTGATGCTTAGCACACTGAAGTACAACCAAGTTAACTTGTCAGTTAAGTACATGTACATTAAATCACTCTTACATTCCTACAAGCTGTGTGTCTGCTCATGCTGTTTCATCCATCCTTATCCTCATCCAACTTCTTATCAAACAACTTCAAGGAATCAGATTCAATACAATGGATGGAAGGATCTCCATGTATGTGTTGCTGGTGTGTGTTTGGTGTTCACTTGATGCAGGCGGACTCCTGATGGTTGTCACTGCTGAACCAACAGTGTCTGCGGTGATCTTAACACCAGAGGCTGATCGTAAGGTGGGCGGGCAGGTTGCTATGAGGTGTACCGCTACAAACCTCGAGTCGAAACACTCTTTGGAATGGAGGTCTACTCGCACCGAAAGCACTCTGAGATGGAATAACGAATCAATTGACAACAATAACAGGTTTAATTACACTACATCCTATCCAAAGTTAGGGGAGGTAGTTCAAGACTTAAAGATCACTGAACTAAAGAATGATGACTATGATACGTATATTTGTAACGTCAATGAGCCGTTGGAAAAAGGAGGTAACCTCGTTGTAGCTACAGCTAGCATAAACCTGTCAGGACTCCTGATGGTTGTCACTGCTCAACCAACAGTGTCTGCGGTGATCTTAACACCAGAGGCTGATCGTAAGGAGGGCAGGCAGGTTGACATGAGGTGTACCGCTACGAACCTCGAGTCATATCACTCTGTGGAATGGAGGTCTACTCACACCATTAAGACTCTGAGATGGAATAACACATCATTTGACAACAATAACAGGTTTAATTACACTACATCCTATCCAAAGCTTGGGGAGGTAGTTCAAGACTTAAATATTCCTGAACTGAAGAGTGATGACTATGTTACCTATATTTGTAACGTCAATAAAATGTTGGGAAATGGAGGTAACCTCGTTGTAGCTACAGCTAGCGTAAACCTGTCAGCTCCATCGTGTACGACAGGGTCCCCTTCTGGACCAACTACAGAAATAACAACAATCGGACCACAGAAAACCTCGTCCACACCCAACATCAACAAGCAAAGTGATCGTTTCATACTGATTGTAGCTGTCGTGGTTACCCCAATTATATTCATTGCCATTGTCATTGTTTGTGTGTTTAAAATCTTCAAAATAAAACGTGTTATCAAAAATCTTACAAGGACTGATGCACCTCAAATCCGCAACGCTGATCCCCACGTGGAGCTGCAACCAACGGAGAACAATAGAGCCGACATGGAACCTACTACGGCTACAACTACCACACGACATTCCTACGTTAACCAACCTACAACTACCACACGACATTCCTACGTTAACCAATCAGTTGAAATTCTCCAAATTGAGCTGCATCCAACAGAGAACACTAATAGAGCCGACATGGAACCCACCACGGCTACAACTACCACACAACATACATACGTTAACCAACTAGTTAAAGTACCCCACATGGATCTGCAGCCAACAGAGAGCAACAATAGAGCCGATATGGAACCTACCACGGCTACAACTACCATACGACATACCTACGTTAACCAACAAGTTAAAGTACCCCACAAAGAGCTGCATCCAACAGAGAACTTTAATAGAGCCGATATGGAACCTACTACGGCTACAACTACCATACGACATACTTACTTTAACCAACCAGTTAAAGTACCCCAGATGGATCTGCAGCCAACAGAGAGCAACAATAGAGCCGATATGGAACCTACTACGGCTACAACTACCAAACGACATATCTACGTTAACCAACTAGTTAAAGCACCCCGCAAAGAGCTGCATCCAACAGAGAACTTTAATAGAGCCGATATGGAACCTACCACGGGTACAACTACCATACGACATACTTACTTTGACTGACCAGTTAAAGTACCCCACATGGAGCTGCAGCCAACAGAGAACACTAATAGAGCCGATATGGAACCTACTACGGCTACAACTACCATACGACATACCTACGTTAACCAACTAGTTAAAGTACCCCACATGGATCTGCAGCCAACAGAGAACATTGATAGAGCCGATAAGGAACTTACCACGGCTAGAACTACCACACAACATACATAAGTTAACAAATCAGTTGAATAAACTAACTTTTTACACAATTTTAAGGTGAGATTAGAGACTTGTAGTTTAGTTCCCGCCTTCCTAAAGAGTCAATCTATTGGAAATTGAATGCATCACAAAACCGAATTCCAGCTTGGAATCCCTCTTCAATAACTGTACAATGTGCACTATTTTAGATGCCACTCATTCTGCAGTGTATACTCAGTTTGAAGTATTGACCAAATCCTCCATTAAAATAATGTTTGTCAGCTTCTATTTTCATTGCATTACTTTTTAGAAGAATTTTTGTTAGTAGACACCTACAGCGCTCTAATAATTACCCAATGCCTGTTTCTAGAGTCAGAGAGTTTATGTATTTAGGTAAGTTACGTCATAGCCGAACAAGCCACACAGTCTTGAGTTTTTGTTCCTCGAACATTATACTTTTGGAGATTTATTGTATCATACCTTTTCAAGTTCAAAACCTTCTTCTGAAAAAGTTCAAATATTAAAATAGAACAAACAAATGATTTGGTAAGTTGTCAAAACATAAAAGAAGCAGTCAATCCAATGTCTGAGCTGCAAGGCTGTAGTCAAGTGGGTAATAGTTGAAACTTCGCACTGATTTGCGCTTTAGCAGTTTTCATTATTAACCTACGGACAGATTTCATGGGAGGAAATTCTCCCTTTCCATTTCAGCCCTTGAGCCAATAGTAAAACATTACGCAAGGCTACGTATCCGTTCACGCTGGATGCGCGTCAGATTTTCTTTTGAAATCATTTAGTTATGTGTCAGGCCTAGGCCAGATATTTTTGATACCTGATTGAAAACGCAGGTCTTTTTGTTGATGTTCTTGTTGCATTGAAGAATTTGATTGAAAAGTATTTTTGTTGAACTGTTCGTTTTCGAACCACCATTTTAAACGCGTGTAAAGAAAGTTTCCAGCAACCACTGCAAAATAGAGACGACTGTTTATACTGCATTTTCCCGATATTTTGCTTACTAATGATGAACCCATTTCTATTTATGTCATGAATGACACCTTTAAAAGCAATATAGGGGTAATATGTTTTAACCTAGGTCAAACATACAACTAAAATCAGCATAACGGTATCCGTTTTTAACGTACTTGTATGAGCTTCTGTATCCATTGTCAACGTGCATGCAAAACACAGAAGTCGCGGTTACGCATCGCGTGAGCAATCAAAGTGTTGACGTATCCGTATCCGTATCTGTATCCGTAGCCTCATGCGAAACCTCTCTCAGTACGGTTTTCATTGTTAACCTATGGATTATTTCATAGGAGGGAATTTCCCCTTTCCACTTCAGCGCTTGAGCCAATCGACATTACAGTCTGTGACGGACATCGACTGTCATTGTATCAATGCGTGCCGTCGCCATAATCTGACAATAACTCAGTAGGCCTACTTACAAATTTTGTTTAGCATGTATTGTGTACAAATGTTTTCACAGGCTAGCACCTGGTCGCCTTTGTGACAACGTTGAAATGTATTTTGATAGGCACGGCTTTAACACAAGGAACGCCGATTCTCTCAATGTTGTTGTTCCTAAGCGAAGTGTTGAAAGCTTTAAACGATCCCTCTGTTCTGCTGGTGCTGTTTGGAACAAAATTCTTACTCATGTGCAGAATGCCTCCAACATTGTTAGCTCTAAAAAACATGTATAAGAAGGTGTATTATAGGTACATTGTAGTTTGTTCTTTTTGTAGTATGTAGTTCGTGTATTGTGTATTAATTTCCTTTCCATATTCGACTTGAGTGTTTTCCATTGTTTGTATTTTTCGTTACTTTGTTGCTTGCTTTTGAATAGTTCTTTACCAACAGGACCATGGTGTAAAACAGCCTCTGAGCTGATTGTCTTATCCTGTATAATATGTTTAAATAAATAAATAATGATTGAAATTGTATAAGGGTTTGTTGGTACTATCAATCAAATGTTTGAACATTTTAAAAGATTAACATAGGGCCTATCGTTTTTGAAAAAAAGTAAGTAAATTTCTGTTCTCTGCTTTTGAATAATCACACTTTACATGACTTGTATAACCAACCTTTAAAACCTTTATGATCGCGATTGAGTAGATCGAATTGAACTAGTTAGTTTGGAGTTTTTGGTCAGAAATCCTGTGCATTGATGTATTGTTCTTTTTTCAAACTGTAGCAACCGAAATGACCAATAAAGATTTGTGGATCTTCAAATGCATGTTACTAACGTTGACAGTAATTAAAATGGATTTATTTCTCTAGCGAATTGGCACTGGTATAAACCTTGAGTATCTGTTTCAATCTATCCCGTAATTTTTCCATACACAAATATTTAACCAGACCTATACGCAGATTCGGATCTTGTAAATCCAACCGTTTTTTTCACCGTGTAACGCGGTCTTTATTCGTATTCTATAACCACATTCAATGCTAGTTTGTTTGGCAATTTACCCAGACTAAGAATATACTTAAACACAAGAGTGCTTTCTATATTATATTGAGAAGCAATTGAGTTTATCGCAAAGTGTATTTTAATATGTGAATATGGACTTTGTTTACTAAGATAAGTAAACAGTGTTTAGCCTTTACTTTATCCATTTGAATATAACTTGAATCATTAACACTTAATAAATCATGTTTTTTATTCGTTTACAACAATGGGTTATATCAACAAATATATATTACAAGGGAAACTGAGTGGGTAATTTTAATTTCAATTTTGGGTTTAACAAAGACAAATTGACAAAGATTTCTCTCAGAATAAAACATTTACTGATTTAAAGAAAGTATCCAATATGAGTTTGGTTTCAGTATACTTGCATGTTATTACAATGAATAGCGTAGTTTTTTTTTTAAAGTAATCAATGTAAACATCAGGCCGGCCAGGTAATATAAAGTAGTTGTGCTCATCTAAACCGCAAATTCAAACTCTCTGATTGCCTCTGATCTTTCTCGTAGCCAAGTTGTGAACAACATGTTTATTATTTCCAACAAAAGACTCACTGCTGCATAAATGTTACTGGAAAGAGGAGGAAGGAGTTTAGGGGTGCAAACAACTGTCACGAACACACAGTTTTTACAGAATTAATAGAGTCACAATTTCTTCTTTTCTATCTTTAAGAACGATTTATTTATTATGATAAACATAAACATATCATCAGCAGGTGTCAAAATTGCGATTCAGAAAAGCAAAGTAAATATCGCCAACTTATTGCTTTGATGTGTAATCAGAAGTTTTGTTTACCTTTGACATTTTGAACTTTGTTGAAAAACACGACACGAACATGGAGTTGAGACTTTTGTTGAAGTTCATTGGTTTGATGCTTAGCACACTGAAGTACAACCAAGTTAACTAATCCGTCAAGTACATGTACATTAAATCACTCTGACATTCCTACAAGCTGTGTGTCTGCTCAAACTATTTCATCCATCCTTGTCCTCATCCAACTTCTTATCAAACAACTTCAAGGAATCAGATTCAATACAATGGATAGAAGGATCTCCATGTATGTGTTGCTGGTGTGTGTTTGGTGTTCACTTGATGCAGGCGGACTCCTGATGGTTGTCACTGCTGAACCAACAGTGTCTGCGGTGATCTTAACACCAGAGGCTGATCGTAAGGAGGGCGGGCAGGTTGATATGAGGTGTACCGCTACGAACCTTGAGTCGCATCACATCGTTTCATGGGGCATTGAAGACCCAGACAGGGTCCTGAGATTAGGAGGTGTAACTGTTACCACAGAGTCACGATTCACGTTTAGTACACAGGAAGATACGACAACTGGGATGACTGTTCAAGCCTTTACCATGATCAATCTGCAGAGGGAAGATTCCAGTGAGTCAATTAGCCCGCAACAGATGGAGCCTACAGCACTGTAGTCTCATCCAGTGTTACACTGTCAGTGTTATACTTCCCCGATGCGTCCTTCCCTATATGCTTCCCAGCTGGACCCATTACAGTACACAATGGGACAGTGTTGAATTTGAAATGTACATCTGAGGCAGTAACCGAACAGTCAGAATGACATTCAATTCCCCAACATACACTTCTAGATATACCCCTTGGACATCACAAGTTCTTGACGACACCGATACACTCATCAGAACATCTAACTTGAGAGCTGACGTAGCTGATGATTGTGTTGCAATCAATTGTATCATCAAATCTACACATTTCTTTAATATGGAACGTTTTTGTACCATTGGACCAATGACAATAACTCCCTCAACAGCAGAACCCACCTCCTCTAGAAAACCATGTATGACATTTGTGTGTTCAATTCCATCAACCGAGATGGAACAACCAACAACACCAGAATTAATCACCATCTCTACGTCTTTATCCAGCCCTGCAGTCATCGCTGGTGCAGTCATCGGTGGAGTAGTAGCTCTTCTTCTCATCGTTATCCTAATCTTTACTTGCCGTAAACGACGCCTCGGTAGCTCAGATCACAAATTGGTACAGTCTAATCGAGATACTAACCAAACAAACACTGAATTAACACAGCGCCATGACGTAGACCTGTCCAGCACAATGCCGGTACAAAGAGCACAGGCGATTGATCCAAGTCTCATATACGCTAAACCACTACATAAACAAACTCATACCGCTGCCCCGAAAACGACGATGAAGCAGCCAGACCAGTCAATTGATTATTCCACTGAGGAACAATACAACAATCCTTCATCTGTTTGTAATGCCTCTGATATAAAAACAGAGCCCTCTCTTTACGGACTACTCATATCCCTAAAACCGATGGCAACAGTCAAACCAACTCAATATTCACAGTCAAAACCTCCTAGAAAGCCTAAACCATATCAGCCTAATTCAACACAGCGTAACAGCAACCCCCTAAGTCAACAAGACAACCAGCTAGTTCCATCTCAAACAACCCCAGCATCAATCCCAAAACTAAAAACGTTCAGCCTTTGATAGCAAAGTAAGCTTAAAACTTTTGTCATAAGTTGAATAATTATAATCATACGCTTTCTAGGCCCAATTTCATGGCTCTGCTAACCGCCAATTCTGCGCTTACAATCATCATTCTCCGCTTACTGTGCAAGGGCCGAAATTCTGTATAAGCGAAGGTTGTCCAGTAGCGTGGAGTACGCACGCGCACAAGCAAAACATATATGTTAACCCGTGAAATACGCTTGACGTAAGCGCGCAATTCCCTGATTCCGTAAGCGCCGATTCTTTGCTTACAGAGCCATGAATTTGGACCCTGATCCTATGGAGCTGCAACCAACGGACGGCAAGAACAGACTCTGCATGAAGCTAAGCTATTCAATGATGATCAATCCCATGATACACTGCTTTAGATAAATCCCATGATTATCACAAAGTTCTCAGTAACACCAACAGCGCGTTAAAGAGCAAATCCGATTTGTCAATCGACTTAGCGGATGGTGGTATAGAAATCGAATGCCTGGTCACATTTGGCCATTTTGCGTAAAAGGTTTTCTTAGATCATAGTTCAACCATTAACATGCTACAAATTAAGTTTTAGGAAAGTAAACAAAATAAACCCCTCAAAAAACTAGAGAATCGAATTTATTAATTTACACAGAATTGATTGGAACGCGTGGAATTCAAATGACGCAAAACGAGAAAAAAAATTGACACAGAATAAAAAGCAAACTAACCACAAGTTAAACAATGACATGTTTTATCTAATTCTAAATGTAACTCTGCTCATAAGACCTTTTTGTTCTGTTACTATGACAAAATGTGTGCATTGTAAAAGCTTAGCGGATTCAATTGAACCAAACACTCTTTGTTTTGTTGTACAACTGTTAAGTATCAAATTATTCGGTTTAATCTTCACAGACACCATTTTAATTATTTTTTTTAGAAATCAAAACAATGTAAATACTGTTTTTCAGCTTCTATTTTCATTGCATGTTTTAAATGTCTGTTTTAAGGAGACACTTTTATACAGCGCTCTAATAATTACCCAATGCTTGTTTCTAGAGTCAGATAGTTTATGTATTTAGGTAAGTTACGTCATAATTGAACAAGTCACACAGTCTGAGGTTTTTTTTTCCCCGAACATTATACTTTTTGAGATTCATGAATTCATACCTTTTCAAGTTCAAAACCTCCTTCTGAAAAGTTCAAATGATTTGGTCAGTTTTTAAAACATAAAAGGAGCAGTCGACCCAATGTCTGAGCTGCAAGACCTGTAGTCAAGTGAGTAATAGTTGAAACGTGGCCCTGATTATTATTATTATTGTTTTTACACTGACCATGACAGTTGTAAAAATTAACGTTAAGGTTGTCAGGCATTGCGTATAGATTACAGGCTTAAGAGGTACAGACGCATTTCGCATGTTCTTTTCACTGTTAAATCTTGACGCACGCCCGAATGTTTGAAAAAACAAATATGAAGAAAAACCCTTTTAGTCCGGGATTTGGACAGCTTTCGCAGACATTCGAAGGTACATAGATTTACTTGATCACTTTTTAAAATGAACAGAATAAAGTTGTCATTAGGATATGCCAATAAAAATGTTGACTGGAGTTAGTGTGCGAGTACACGGGTAAGGTACTGCATGTATGCTTTATTGCTATAGTTTGCTACACTACATAATTCTTTAGCTTTACACTGCACTATTTTCCTGCAATTTATTTTGTGCTGTAACTAAATGCAACACTATAATTAGTTCTCAAAGAATAAATTTTACAATTGCTTGCCAATTAAGACTTGTTGATGAGTCTTTTGCCTTGCAGACTGATAAGACAGCGGAGAGTTTTGCTTAAAAAGTATCGAGCATGTTTCAAGATTTACTTTGTTTGCGACTTACACTTTCAGTATGCAGGCTATAGAGCGCGGACATTTCTAAATAGTTTAGTGTCAAGGGCAACGTTAAAAACTTTCTGTGATTTTCTCAGGCTAGAAAAAAGTCCGTTTTTTGTAATATTAAACAAAAATGTGGTCTTTTCTTGAATGGTAATGAAATGTTAAACCATAATTGGGACCACTTCACAGAATACAGTTTAGAATTTGTAAAAGGACTCAGAAGTTACAGAAAACTGTGAAATTTGTGTTAAAAAACATAGGATTCATTGTTGATATGAAATCTATTGAGTTGTCATAACTGTTTGTTTGTTTGGTGTTTTTTTTCGATGATCCTGTCACTTACTTGTTTCAAGTTATGGAAGTGCCCGAAATGTTTCATTTGAAAATTTTCTAATAAAACAAATAACCTTGATTTATATTCATATCACACTTTTGCTTTAACTATTTAATTAATGGTACTGTAAAAATGAAATTTAGTAACAGTTTACAAGGCCAAACAGTATTAAAATAACCTTTGAAATGGCAAAAAAGTCTACCATTCTACAAAAAAGAAGAAGTGTTTTTTACCCAATTAATTCAGTGAAATTTCTTTGCTGATTTTTGAAGTCAAATTTAACACAATTTTTATGGAATTTCAAACAACCTGTGTACTTATTTTTTTGTGTCTAAAGCATATTGAGATTGAAATAAATGGAGTTGCAATTAGTGAAGTAAATGTGTGTGACGCTTGAAGCATGCGAAAAAAAAAACAGCCAAGTTAACTTTAGTCAAGTACGTGCAGCAAAAATTCTACCTTAACGTCACTGTTTAAAACTTTGTCACTGAAAATTGTGAACATTGTGATATTTGTTAAATACTGTTGAACCATTGAAGATATTAGGTATATTGAGTTGCGATCACTGTTTGTCTATGGCCCCATCGTTTGTTTGTTTGTTTGTTTGTTTGTTTGTTTGTTTGTTTGTTGTTTTTCATGTTAAACACTAGTTATCCGAAATGTTACATTTGTGCTTTTTTCGTTTTCATGTTTTCAAATAAAACGAACACTGGAACCGTTTTTGAAAAGAAAACAAATTCTTTGTGTGCAGTGAATTAATTTGTAAGTACGTGCAGCAAAAATCCTACCTTTACATGACCTCCACACTACCATTACGTCACTGTTTAGAACTTTATCACTGCTCTCAGAACATATTGTGAGAATTCTATGCATCTCGTCACCACTATGGGTGACGATAGTTCTGTATTTGGATAACTACGTCACTGCGACCCTAATTGAATAGCATGACCAAATAAAATTACATCACAAGGCTCAAATTATTAATCAAATTCATTGGTGTGTGATGCTTAGCACACTGAAGTACAACAAAGTAACAGTTTACAAGGTCAAATTGTAATAAAATCACCTTCGAAATTGCAAAAAGTTTACCATTCTACAAAAAATCAGGTGTTTTTTACCCAATTAATTTAGTGAAATTTCTTTACTGATTTTTAAGTCAAATTTAACACAATTTGTATTGAATCTCAAACAACCTGTGTATGTGTCTAAAGCATATTGCGATTGCAATAAATGGAGTAGCAATTATTAAAGTAAGTGTGAGTGACGCTTGAAGCATGCGGAAATACAGCCAAGTTAACTTTATTCAAGTACGTGCAGAAAAACTCCTACCTTTACGTGACCTCCACCCAACCATTACGTCACTGTTTAGAACTTTATCATTGCTGTCTAGAACATAGTGTGCACATTCTATGCATTTCGTTACCACTATGGGTGGCAGTAGTTCTGGATTTGGTTACCTTTGACATTACGAACCTAATTGAATAACACGACTCACTAAAATCAAATCCCAAAGCTCAATTTTTTAATGAAATTCAGTGATTCTGAACACAAGTAAGTACACCCACACAAACACACACACGCTAACACACCAACAAATAAACAAACAAACCAACATCCCAACACCCCTACGGACAAACAAACAAACAAACAAACATGATAAAGTATAGAATTCGTAAAACGACTCAGAAGTTTATGAAAACTGTGAAAATTGTGAAATATTCTTGAAACATTGAAGATATTAAATATGGAATATTGAGTTGGGATCACTGTTTTTCTATGACCCCGTCGTTTATTTATTTATTTTTTTCATTTTAAACACAAGTTATCCGTAATTATTTTTTGTACTTTTTGTGTTCTCATGTTTTCAAATTCTCACGTTTTTGAAAAGAATACAAATTCTTTATGTGTAGTGAATTATTTTTTTGCTGTACGAGCAGCAAAAAGCCTACCTTTACAGGACCCCCACCCCACCATTACGTCACTATTCAGAACTTCATCACTGCTGTCTTGAACATATTGTGCAAAATCTATGCATCTCGTCAGCACTATGGGTGACAGTAATTCTGGATTTGGATACCTACGTCATTACGACCCTAATTGAATAACATGACCAATTAAAATCACATCACAAGGCTCAAATTATTGATAAAGTTCAGTGGTGCGTGATGCTGAGCACGAGTAAGTATTCACAAGTTAACGTGTCAGTTACATTAAATCACACTTACATTCCTACAAGTTGTGTGTCTGTCATGCTCTTTCATCCATCGTTGTCCTCATCCAACTTCTTATCAAACAACTTCAAGGAATCAGATTCAATACAATGGATAGAAGGATCTCCATGTATGTGTTGCTGGTGTGTGTTTGGTGTTCGCTTGATGCAGGCGGACTCCTGATGGTTGTCACTGCTGAACCAACAGTGACTGCGGTGATCTTAACACCAGAGGCTGATCGTAAGGAGGGCGGGCGGGTTGATATGAGGTGTAACGCTACGAACCTCGAGTCGGATCTCAACGTTGAATGGCTGACTAAGCATCCCAATGTAACCCTGAGATGGAACGACACTACAATAACGCCCAACAGACGGTTTATGTTCACTACAACCTATCCACAGAAAGGGATGGTTGTTCAAGACTTTACGATCACAAATCTGCAGATTGAAGACTACGATACGTATTTTTGCAACGTCATTAAAACTTTGAAAAATGGAAATAACTTCACTGTAGCTACATCCAGCGTAAAACGGCCACCGTATCCGATATGCTCCCCTTCTGGACCCATTCCAGTAAACACCGATACACAGCTACGCATGAGATGTTTATCAGAGACCGATAACCCTGCAAATATAACAGTAACCCGTCTGACTGATCCTAGTAGCTACCTCTGGACATCATCAAGTACCGGCGGTACGGATACATTGTCATTGACTTTGCCTGTTACTGTTGCTGATGATGGTGTTGCATTTAACTGTTCTGTATTACAGGGGCCTGGTGCAGATAATATGAAACATTCATGTATCATTGGACCAATCAATGTGACGACTTTGGAAATTGCGACTACTGATATAACATCAACCGAACCAGAGACAACCCCGACAAAAACCAACATCAACTGGTCTTCTAGCCTATCGATTGCAGCTTTTGTAGCTGCCCCAATTCTACTCATTATCATTATCATATATTGTGTATTTAAAATCTTTGGAAAAAAACGTGTGTTCCAAAATCGTACAAGGACTGAGGCACCTAAGATCCCCAACGCTGATCCCGACACAGAGCTACAACCAACGGAGAACAATAGAGCCGACATGGAACCTACTACGGCTACAACTACCACACGACATCCCTACGTTAACCAACCTACAACTACCACTACACATCCCTACGTTAACCAACCAGCTGTAGTAGAGACTAGCAGCACTCGGCCGGAGAGCAGCACCTGCACCGGCTACGAAGTGGTCAGACAGCCACAGAGTTCAACTGGAAGACGATATCAAAATATTTACAATTAGATTGATAACTATATTGTTAAACAGAGTGCCCAATGTCAAATTCATTTTTAAGATCCAACTTATTTTCCCAAAATCAAACAGAGACCGTATACAAATTTAAAAACGATTAACAAGTCTCTAAGCTCACATTAAAACGGTTTAAAATATAACTGTGTTGACACCATTCATCAAGTGTTGCTCTGGTAAAATAATGTTCACATCTCAGATATGTGGTCCGCACATTTTCGTGAACAGAAATTATTTATTTCGTTTCCAACTTTTGATGATATTCTACCAAACAGCGTTGAGTTTGACCTTTTGATTGCCGCGAAAACTCCCATTTGGAATGCACAGACATTTGTTTTTCATGTCAGATGACGTCATGTTCAATTTTATTTCTGAACTATGTCAAAGAAAATAGCATTTTACACCATTTTAAGGTGAGATTAGAGACTTGTAGTTCAGTTCCCGCCTTCCTAAAGAGTCAATCTATTGGAAATTGAATGCATCACAAAACCGAATTCCAGCTGGGAATCCCTCGTCAATAACTGTACAGTGTGCACTATTTAGATGCCACTCATTCTGCAGTGTATACCCAGTTTCAAGTATTGACCAAATCTTCCTTTAAAAATGTGTTTTTCAGCTTCTATTTTCAGTGCATTATTTTTTAGAAATATCTGTTTTCCGTAGGCACTTTCATACAGTGCTCTTATAATTACCCAAATGCCTGTTTCTAGAGTCAGATAGTTTATGTATTTACGTAAGTTACGTCATAACCAAACAAGTCACACAGTCTTGGGTTTTGTTTCCCGAACATTATACTTTTTGAGATTTATTAAATAAAACCTTTTCAAGTTTAAAACCTCTTTCTGAAAAGTTCAAATATTAAAGTAGAAAAAACAAATGATTTGGTTATTTCAAAACATAAAAGGAGCAGTCGACCCAATGGCTGAGCTGCAAGACCTGTAGTCAAGTGAGTAGTCTTTTAAACTTACACCCTGATTTGCGCTTTAGCAGTTTTTATTGTTAACCTACGGACAGATTTCAGGGGAGGGAATTCCCCATTTCCACTTCAGTCCTTGAGCTAATAGTGAAACATTACAGTCAGTGACGAACATCGACTGTCATTGTATCAATGCATACACGTCACCTAATCTAACAATAACTCAATACATACAAGTTTTATTTAGCATGTATTATGTACAAATGTATTTACGGGCTAGCGCCTGATCGTCTTTGTGACAACATTGAAAAGTATTTTGATAGGCACGGCTTCACAACAAGGAACGCCGATTCTCTCAATGCTGTTGTTCCATAGCCAAAAGTCGAATGCTTTAAATATTCCCTCTGTTGCTGGTGCTACTGTTTGTGGTCGGTTCTTGGTGCTGTTTGGAACAAAATACCTACCCATATGCAGAATGCCTCCTCCATTGGTAGCTTTACAAACGTAAATAAGAAGGTGTATTTTAAGTAGTTTGTTCTGTTGTTGTATATAGTTCGTGTATTGTGTAATTTTCCTTTCCATGTTGGACTTGAGTGTTTTCCATTGTTTTGTTTTTTTGCTAGTTTGTTGCTTGTTTTTAAATTGTTCTTTATTAGCAGCACCATGATGTAAAACGGCCTGTGAGCTGATTGTTGTATCCTGTATAAATATGTTTAAGTAAATAAAATATAATTTAAATTGTATAAGGGTTTGTTGATATTATCAATCAATTTTTTGAACATTTTAAAAGTTCAACATAGGGCCTTTCGTTTTTGAAAAAGAAAAAGTAACTGACTATTCTCTTCTTTTAATTAACCACACTTTACATGTTTAACCAACCATATCCACATTTATTCATTGCGATTGAGTGGATCGAATTGAAGTAGTGAGCATGGAGTTTTGGGCTAGAAAACTTATGCATTGATGAAATGAGCAATGAAGTTTAGTGGATATTCAAATGCATGTTACTAACGTTGACAGTAAGTAAAGTGGAATTATTTCTCTAGAGAATTGGTATTGGTATAAACCTTGATTGAACATTCGGATTTTATATCTGTTTTAATCTATCCAGTAATTTGTCTATAACAAAATATAACCAGACCTATACGCAGATTCGGATATTGTAAATCCAACCGTTTTTATACCGTGTAATGCGGTCTTTATTTGTAATATAAAACCACATATAATGCTAGTTTATTCGGCATTTTACCCAGACTAAGAAAATACTTTTAAAAAAGGAGAAAGAATTTGAGGGTGCTTTATACATTATATTGAGAAGCAAATCATTTTATCGCAAAATGTATTCAAGCTTTGTGATTATAGTCTTTGTTGACTCGGATTAGTAAACAGTGTTTTGGCCCTTACTTTGGTAATTTCAAAATGATTATGGATGAATATGGTCTTTGTTTACTAAGATAAGTAAACAGTGTTTAGCCTTTAATAATTTTGAATATGATTTGAATCAATAATATTTAAGAAGTCTTGTATTTTATTCGTTTTAACATCGAGTTATTTAAACACAAATCCCAAGGGAAACTTACTGGGTAAATTTTAATTCAATTTTGAGTTGAACAGTTAGGTAAAAGCATTTAATTATACGATTATAGTCTTTGTTTACTCAGATAAGTGAACAGTGTTTAGCCTTTACTTTATAGGTTTGAGTATGATTTTAATAATTAATACTTAAGAAAGTATGTATTTTATTCGTTTACAACAATGAGTTATATTTAAAACAAATCACAAGGGAAACTTACTGGGTAAATTTTAATTCAAATTTTTGTTGAACAAAGAAAAAATCGACAATGAGTTCTCCCAGAATAAACCCCTTTACTGATTTGAAGAAAGGTTGGTTTCAGTATACTTTCGTGTTATTACAATGAATGGCGTAGTTTTTTTTCTGAATTAATCAATGCAAACATCAGGCCGGACAGAGAGTATAAAGTATTGAGTTCATCTCAACCAGATTCAACCGCAAATTCAAACTCTCTGATTGCCTTTGACCTCTTCATAGTCAACTTGTGAACAACCTGTTTATTATTTCCAACAAAGGCTAACTGCGGCATAAATATTACTGCATGGGAAGAATGGAAAAGAAATTTGGGGGTGCGAACAACTGTCAAGAACACAATTTTGTCAAATTTTGTTGAGTCAAAACTTTTTTTTCTGAATTAAGAATGCTCATTTTTATGATAAACATTTAATGTTCAGGTGCATCAAAAATGCAATTCAGAAAAACAAGTAAATAATGCGAACTCATTGCTTCGTCTACTTAGATATAGGCTGATCAGCCTAAACATTCACTGATGACAGGATATTTGAAAAATGAATACTTCAGAAAACTTGCATTTTATTTGTTTAAAACAATAAGTTGTATCGTTAAAAAACCTCGACTGATTTGAAAAAAGAATCGAGAATGAGCTTGGTCGGTATTTACTTTCATGTTGTACACCGAACAACGTGGTTTCTTTCCAGAGAAGCGCACATAGGCCGCCGACCAGGGGGTGTCTAAATCATGTTAAACCGCAACTCTCTGACTGCAGCTAATCACAGTCAAGTTGTAAACAACCTGTTTGTTATACCAAGAAGAGACTAACTGCGGTATAACATGTTACTGGGGAGAGGAGGAATGGGGGGGGGGCGAACAACGAACATATCCAGGTGTACCTTCGTCCTAGTAGAAACTGTAACGCAGAAACACATTTTCGAGAATTATTAGAGTCACAGCTTCTTTTTTTTTCTTTTTTTATAATGCTTCTTTTTTTTTTATTTAATAAGGCATGCAGTTATTACCATCAAGTGTCAAAAATGCGATTCAAAAATCAAAGTAAATATTGCCAACACATTGCTGTGATGCATATTCACATTTCGGTTAACCTGTGACCCTCTGAAGCTTATTCAAAACACGACTCGGTTATGAAGTTGAGCTTATTGTTGAAGTTCATTGGTGCGTCATGCTTAGCGCACGGAAGTACAACCAAGTTAACTTGTCAGTCAAGTACATGTACATTAAATCACTCTTACATTTCTACAAGTTTTGTGTCTGCTCATGCTATTTCATCCATCCTTATCCTCATCCAACTTCTTATCAAACAACTTCAAGGAATCAGATTCAATACAATGGATGGAAGGATCTCCATGTATGTGTTGCTGGTGTGTGTTTGGTGTTCACTTGATGCAGGCGGACTCCTGATGGTTGTCACTGCTGAACCAACAGTGTATGCGGTGATCTTAACACCAGAGGCTGATCGTAAGGAGGGTGGGCAGGTTGATATGAGGTGTAACGCTACAAACCTCGAGTCACATTACATCGTTTTATGGACAACTAAAAACCCAATCAGGGTCCTGAGATTGGGAGGTGTAACTGTTACCACAGAGTCACGATTCATGTTTAGCACACAGGCAGATACGACAACTGGGATGACTGTTCAATACTTTACCATCAGCAATGTGCAGACGGAAGATTCAAATGAGTATTTCTGCATAGTCAATTACCGCACAACAGTTGGATCTTCCAACGTTGTAGCCTCATCAAGAGTAACGCTTTCAGTGTTATACTTCCCCAATGCGTCCTTCCCCATTTGCTTCCCAGCTGGACCCATTACAGTAGACGATGGGGCAGTGTTGAATATGAGATGTACATCTGAGAGCAGTCATCAAACATTCAGAATGACATTCAATTCCACAACACATAAAAACACTCATAAAAACATATGATTTGACAGCTGACGTAGTTGATGATTGTATTGCATTCATTTGCATCATCAAATCAGCACATTTCCCCAATATGGAACGTTCTTGTACCATTGGACCGATCACAATAACTCCCTCCACAGCAGAACCCACTCCCACTAGGACACCATGTATGACATCTGTGTGTTCAATTCCATAAACCGAGATGGAACACCCAACAACGTCAGAATCAATCACCCTTTCTACGTTTAATTCCCAACCATCGGAAACACCGTCTGCTCCGTTCAATGATACTCCCATGTTAGCATCGTCTTCATCCAGCCCTGCAGTCATGGCTGGTGCAGTCATCTGTGGAGTAGTAGCTCTTCTTCTCATTGTTATCCTGATCTTTACTTGACGTAAACGACGCCTCGGGAACTCAGATCACAAATCGGTACAGTCTAATCGAGACACCAACCAAGCAAACACTGAACTAACTCCTAATCAACATGACGATTTTCAGATCGGTCTCAATGAGTACGGAAAACTTGGTGCATTACAAGAAGAATTACAGAACAATAACCTGCATTCCAGCATCCAATACTACAGCGTAGACGCGTCCGGCACAATGCCGGTTCAAAGAGCACAGGCGACTGATCCAAGTCTGATATACGCTAAACCATTGCCTAAACAAACTTATATCGCTACCCATGAGGCGACAAGGCAACAGCCAGATCAATCATTTGATTCTACCAATGAACAGCGATTCTTTAATCCTGCTTTTGTTTCTATTGCCTCTGATATAAAAACAGAGCCCTCTCGTGACGGACTACTCACATCCCTCAAACCGATGGCAACAGTCAAACCAACGCAACTTTCACAATCAAAACCTCCTAGAAAGCCTAAACCCTATCAGCCTAATTCAACACAGCGTAACAGCAACCCCCTAAGTTATCATGACAACCAGATGATTTCATCCCAAACAACCCCAGCGTCAATCCCAAGACACCCAGATACCGGTCCCTCTACCCAGGAGGAAGCTCACCCAGCACCCAATAATCCTACTTATGCCCAAGTCTCTCCACCCATGCGGCAGCAGGAGTAGTCACGACAACCAAGATCACATTGTCTACGCTGATTTGGATTTGCAATCAGACGAGATTCAAGATGGCCGACTTCCTTCTCCTTCGTCATCTGATGCAGTGATGTACGCGTGTGTCATGAGAAGTTAGTTGTTGCATAGTTGAATTTTTTATAAAAATAAGTTCTTAAATAGCGCTTCTTACATTCTTGTATCAATCCACTTAACCTTAGCTCATGTAGTTCAACCACTAAACTATATAACTTGAGTTTTATGGTAAGAAACATTCCCAAGGCTAAACTTTAAGTCAGATTCGTTGACTAACAAAACTTGAATTAATCCGAATGCGTGAATTGAGGCACAGCGGAAAAAATGCCGCGGAACAAAATCACGTAACCATAAATTATCAATGACTTGTTTGACCAAAAACTAATCGCAATTTTAGTTTTTTTTTAAACAGTTTTACTTGTAAAAAAATTGGCTCATTTCTAGCTTTTTAAAAGCCTGATCCGTTTTATCGAAACATTCTTTGTTTAGCTATAACACTGTTTCATATCAAATCACTCGAGTTGATCTTACAAGCACCATGTACATATTATTTTAAGAAATCAAAACATTGTAAATAATGCACGTCGGCTTACTTAACTGTATAAGTGCAGTAGTTTCTGTTTTCATTAGATACTTTTATACGGGACTCAAAATATCTACTGCCTTTGTCCGTAGTCAGGTAGTTTATGTATTGGGCAAGTTACATCACAGCCGAACTAGACGCACAGTCTTGGTTTTCGTGCTTCAAACATTTGTTAAGATTTACTGATTCATAATTTAGCTTTTCAAGTCCCAAACCTCCTCCTGAAAAGCTCAGCAAAATTGTTTAAACAGGACCACAAAAAAAAATTACTCGATAAATTATCAAATCACAACTGAAGCAGTCAATTTAATGTCTGGACAGCAAGACCTGTAGTCTAGTTGGTAGATGACAATTAAACCCTGATTTACGCTTTAGGGGTTTTCATTGGTAGCCTAAAGAAAAAATTTCTGGGAGGGAATTCCCCTTCCCACTCCGGTCCTGGGGGTCACAATAGAATCAAACAATGCAATCTGTGACGAACGATGACTGTCATTGTTTCAATGTGTACACGTCATCATCTTCTAACTCAGTATTTACACATTTGAAGTGTTCCAGGCTTTGTTGATCGTAACAATCAATTGTTTGACCATTTAAACGTTTGATATATCTTTGTTTTTAGCGTACGGAAGTACAACCAAGTTAACTTGTCAGTCAAGTACATGTACATGAAATCACACTTACATTCCTACAAGTTGTGTGTCTGCTCATGCTATTTCCATCTTTATCTTCATCCAACTTCTTATCAAACAACTTCAAGGAATCAGATTCAATACAATGGATGGAAGGATCTCCATGTATGTGTTGCTGGTGTGTGTTTGGTGTTCACTTGATGCAGGCGGACTCCTGATGGTTGTCACTGCTCAACCAACAGTGTATGCGGTGATCTTAACACCAGATGCTGATCGTAAGGAGGGCGGGCAGGTTGATATGAAGTGTACCGCGACGAAACTCGAGTCGGATCACAACATTGAATGGAGATCTAGGCGTCACGATAGGACTCTGCTATGGAACGATAGTAAACAAACGCACAGACCGTTTGAGTTCAATACCACCTATCCACAGCCAGGGATGGTTGTTCAAGACTTCACGATAACTGATCTGAAGAGTGATTACTATGATGAATATGTTTGTAATGTCTATGTCCTCTTAGTGGGAGGAGGAAACAGCTTAGTCGCTACATCCAGCGTAATCCTACCAGATCCATCGTATCCGATATGTTCCCCTTCTGGACCCATTACGGTATACACCGATACACAACAGTGCCTGAGATGTCTATCAGAGACATTTAACCCTGCAAATATAACACTAACCCGTCCAATGGCTGATCCCAGTAGCTACCCCTGGAACTCATCAATTGTCGATGGTACGGATACATTATCATTTAATCTGACTGTAACTGTTGCTGATGATGGTGTTACATTTAACTGTTCTGTATTACAAGGGTCTGGTGCAGATAATATGAAACGTTCATGTATCATTGGACCAATCAATGCGACGACTTTGGAAATAACATCAACCGAACCATCGACAACCCCGACAAAAACCAACATCAACTGGTCTTCTAGCCTATCGATTGCAGCTTTTGTAGCCCCAATTCTTTTCATTATCATTATCATTTATTGTGTATTTAAAATCTTTGAAAAAAAACGTGTTTTCCAAAATCGTACAAGGACTGAGGCACCTCAGATCCCCAACGCTGATCCCGACATAGAGCTGCATCCAACAGAGAACAATAGAGTCTACATGGAACCTACTACGGCTACAACTACCACACGACACACCTACGTTAACCAACCCACAACTACCACACGACATTCCTACGTTAACCAACCAGCTGTAGTAGAGACTGGCAGCACTCGGCCAGAGAGCAGCACCAGCACCGGCTACGAAGTGGTCAGACAGTCACAGAGTTCAGCTGAAAGACCATATCAGAATATTTACAATTAGATTTATAGATATATTGTTAAAGAGATTCAATCTCCATTGTCAAATTCAGTTTTAAAGGGGCACACCGGCTTCGTTGGGCTATTTGGGCTAACATATGACTTCAAAGGTCTTTCAGGAATGGAGAAGAAAGGTTCCTAAGAGAAACCATCAAATTTTGCCGTTTTTGAGCATTTTTCAAAAAACGAAGGTCACGTGATTTATCCGAACCAAAAAAGTGGTTCGGATAAATCACGTGATCTTCGGAGATAGTTTTACTTCCAGCCGTATAAAAGTAAATTACTGAACCAAATTTAAATCTGTTTTTAAAAAATTATTCATGAGTATTTGACAAAAAAGACTAAGTATTCAGATTATTGATACAATTTGTTAATAATGATGAAAAATCGAACGTAAGATTCGCATTCAGAGAGTCCGTGCAACCGAAGCGTGTTTTACGGCGCACCAGCGTGGGAGCTAGCGGAACGTAAACCTAGGGGCATATCCCGTACAGCCGGTGCCGTGTCTCGTGGGGCCAGAGAGACAAGCCCGGGCATGAACTCCCCAGCTTGCCGGTCTAGCCGTGAGCTTGGGAGCTTATCGGAGGGGTAGGGAGCCAGACCAACAATTACATTTTTTTAGGAGGGTTTCAGTCTGATACCCTAGCTATTATCCCCTAACTCCTGCAACGTGTTGCCTGCGCTACACACGCGGGACGACAACGGGGAATATTTATCCCATACAGCTGGTCTACTTCTATGATAGCTGCACAATGTCCACCCCATTGCTGCTTTTGCTGGCTTTCCCTTTGGATTTATCGTTGTTGTTTTTTTACTTTTTACTTTTCGTTGGACCACCTTTTAGGTGTTTTTCCTTGCGATGTTTTTTGTACCGATCCTTGGATGTCGAAGAAACGTTCTCCATTGCAAGTACATACACCATTACATAGTACGTCGTCGTACACAGAATACAGGTTGGGGTGCGTTTTCGCGGTCGTACCAATAACTGTTTCAATGGCAAGTTCAACCGAAACAGTTATTGGTTGCGAGCGGACTTCGACTAGGACTGACCACAGAGCAAGGAACCTTCCCTTGGACTGACGTCCGTTCATGTCTGTTTTTTAATTTACACGTGAATTTGTGCTTGATGGATATGAAGTCTGGATTTTCATGCCTCGCCATTGTTATAATTGATACATAAACAGAGCACTAGTCTACTTACAACATTGCGCAACATTGTACGTAAACTTGACAGTTGCAACGGCTGGAAAAGCGTATAAGCTGACCTTTGACCGCGTTTTGTTGTTTTCACATTTTTCGTTAATTACGTGATATTTTGATGATTTTATTTTTACAACAACCATCTAAAAAGTATTGTCTGTCATTCCACATCATTATATTAGGTAAACTGTAAGCCGGTGTGTCCCTTTAATATCCAACTCATTTTCCAATAATTAAACAGAGACCGTATACAAATTTAAAAACAATTTACAAGTCTCTAACCTCACGTTAAACGGTACAAAGTGTAACTGTGTTGACACCCTTCATCAAGTGCACCTCTTGTCAAATAAAGGTCACATCTCAGATAATTATGTGGTCCGTACATTTTCGTGAACAGAAATTGTTTATTTATTTCCTAAGTTTTGATGATATTCTACCAAACCGCGTTGAGTTTGACCTTTTAATTGCCGCAAAAAAGTCCCATTTGGAATGCACAGACATTTGTTTTGGATGTCCGATGACGTCCTGTTCAATTTTTTTCTCTGAAATATAGTGTCAAAGAAAATAACATTTTACACCATTTTAAGGTGAGATTAGCGACTTGTAGTTCAGTTCCCGCCTTCCTAAAGAGTCAATCTATTGGAAATTGAGTGCATCACAAAACCGAATTCCAGCTGGGAATCCCTCTTCAATAACTGTACAGTGTGCACTGTTTTAGATGCCACTCATTCTGCAGTGTATACTCAGTTTGAAGTATTGACCAAATCCTCCATAAAATTATATTGGCAACTTCTATTTTTAGTGCATTTTTTTTATATGTCTGTTTTTCGTAGAGACTCTTATACAGCGCTCTAATAATTACCCAATGCCTGTTTCTAGAGTCAGAGAGTTTATGTATTTACGTAAGTTACGTCATAACCGAACAAGTAACACAGTCTTGGGTTTTTGTTCCCCGAACATTATACTTTTGGAGATTTATTAAATCATACTTTTCAAGTTCAAAACCTCCTTCTGAAAAGTTCAAATATTAAAATAGAACAAACAAATAAATTGGTCAGCTGTCAAAACATAAAAGGAGCAGTCAATCGAATGTTTGAGCTGCAAGACCTGTAGTCAAGTGAGTAATGGTTGAAACTTACACCATGCTTTGCGCTTCAGCAGTTTTCATTATTAACCTACGGACAGATTTTAGGGGAGGGAATTCCCCCCTTTCCACTTCAGTCCTTGAGCCAACCGTTAAACATTACAGTCAGTGACGAACATCGACTGTCATTGTATCAATGCGTACACGTCGCCGCAATCTGACAATAACTCAGTACTTACAGGTTTTTACTTAGCATGTATTATGTACAAATGTGTTCACGGGTTAGCACTGATCGCCTTTGTGATTGGTTCTGCTGGTGCTGTTTAGAACAAAATACCTACCCATATGCAGAATGCCTCCTCCATTGGTAGCTTTAAAAACATAAATAAGAAGGTGTATTTTAAGTAGTTTGTTCCGTTGTTGTATATAGTTCGTGTATTGTGTAATTTCCCTTTCCATGTTCGACCTGAGTGTTTTCCAATGTTTGTATTTTTCGCTACGTTTTTGCTTGTTTTTGAATTGTTCTTTATTAGCAGGACCATGATGTAAAACAGCCTGTGAGCTGATTTTTGTATCCTGTATAAATATGTTTTAATAAATAAATGATAATCTAAATTGTATAAGGGTTTGTTGATATTATCAATCATTTTTTTGAACATTTTAAAAGTTTAACATTGGGCCTTTCATTTAAAAAAAAAAGTAAGTGACTATTCTCTGCTTTTTAATAATCACACTTTACATGTTCAACCAACCAACATTTGTGATTGCGATTGAGTGGATCGAATTGAAGTAGTGAGCATGGAGTTTTGGGTCTGAAAACTTGTGTCTTGATGAAATGAGCAATGACGATTTGTGGATCTTCAAATGCATGTTACTAACGTTGACAGTAAGTAAAGTGGAATTATTTTGCTGGAGAATTGGTATTGGTATAAACCTTGATTGAACATTCGGATTTTATATCTGTTTTAATCTATCCAGTAATTTGTCTATAACAAAATATAACCAGACCTATACGCAGATTCGGATCTTATAAATCCAACCGTTTTTATACCGTGTAATGCGGTCTTTATTTGTAATATAGAGCGGTCTTTATTTGTAATATAGAACCACATTCAAAGCTAGTTTATTCGGCAATTTACCCAGACTAAGAAAATACTTTTAAAAAAGGAGAAAGAATTTGAGCGTGCTTTATACATTATATTGAGAAGCAAATCATTTTATTGCAAAATGTATTCAAGCTTTGTGATTATAGTCGTTGTTTACACAGATTAGTAAACAGTAATTTGGCCTTTACTTTAGTAATTTCAATATGATTTGAATCATTGATACTTAAAAAATCATGTATTTTATTTGTATACAACGATGACCCTGTCGCTTATTTTTGTAATGTTATACCCTAGTTATCTGGAATGTTACATTTGTACTTTTTGCGTTTCCATGTTTTCCAATAAAACAAGGACTGGAACAGTTTTTGAAAAGAATACACATTCTTTGTGTTAAGTGATTTAAATTTCAAGTACGTGCAGCAAAACTATCATTATATGACCCCTACCCTACTATTACATCACCGTTTAGAACTTTATAACTGCTGTCTAAAACATATTATGCAGATTCTTTGCATCTCGTCACCACTATGGGTGGCAATAGATTTGGATTTGGTTACCTACGACATTACGACCCCTATAAACAACATGACTCAATAAAACTATGTGACTCATGTGGGTGTTTCGTCCCAACTTGACAGTTGTCCCAACTATAGTTGGGACTGGTCCCAACTTGAGTGTTAAAGTTGGGGCGTCCCAACTGTAGTTTAGATCGCCCATAGAGATCAACAGGACACCGTGATCGATCATGCGTGGATTGCTGTGTGCCACTACTGCAGACGCACATGCTGATGCAGTTGGCGTGAAGGATTTATAAACAAGATTCTTTATTTCAAACTCGGTTCTCAGCTCTGCACAAACTCATGTCAAAACTGAGATTGGAGCTAGAGCCAGTCGCGAGCCAGTGCCCAAGACGATTGAGGTTTAGAAAATGCCCTTTGGTTGAATGGTAGTAGTATGGACCGCTAACTCGGCGTATTACTGTCTTTTTAGAGGGTTCTGACAGGGGCACACATGCCGGGTGACGTTTTTAGTCTCAAAGAAGGTCTGCGCATTTAATTTCCTTTCTCTTGGAAAACAAAAATAAGAACTAGTCTTACGTGTTCAAGCTAGTATAAGGTCATAATACCTTTAAACTCAATAATTACTTTTGTTTAGTTTTATCATGGGATGGGATGCTCTGGTCTGTGTTTACTGCGATCCCAAGTATAGTTAGGACACCCCAACTTTAACACTCAAGTTTGGACCAGTCCCAACTAAAGTTTGGACGATAGATAGTTGGGGCGGAACATGGGTATGGAGAACTACAAATCAACGAGAAACAAAAAGAAGGTATTTTACGAGGGTAAAGAAGCAGATTGACTTTGGCTTAATTAATGCCCCAAACTTAGAAACGCTTAAGAAGTATTCGAATCTAACTCACTAGATATTAAATCAATAAGCATAAGCATCGCAAACTATTGTTGGCTTGAATACCATTTATGATTGTTAAACTATATAAACTTTAACTTGTTATCCGCTTTGCTCTTCTCGTATTGCATCAAACAATAATCGTAAGAACAAGCAATAGCTGTGTTTGTTGTATTCCCAGTGCACGTTAAGTAGGTTCGACCGAAGTAAAACAATAAACACACACCTGGTTATGTGAAACTATTTAAAAACCGACATATCGGAAAGGGATATCCGAAAAAGGATTGCTGTGGTCATTTATAGATCGAAGTAAACCTTGTTAACTCCAGCCACTTCCATGTACACACAAAAAAGAAAAACTTACTATTATCATTACGGTTTCAAATTGACTAATTAGCTCGGTATGTTCTTCTCCTTTTGGCTGCACGGTCATCTTCAAAGAATAACAGCAACGAGTTTCAGAAATGAATCAAAGGGTAAAAGCATTATGTCGTTATTCACAATTCTTCTTTTTTCCTTTTTTACTTTGTCGAAGAATGTGCGTTTAACTTTCAAAAGGAACGGTAAATAAATAAATGAATTATGTAAAACATGAGTAAAATTTACTAAACTCAAAATACATCACACCTTTGCATAATTCCAGTTTTAAAATCTAAAAGAAATGTTATACTGTTAAAACTAAGAACCGTTTTTAAATGGATCAAATTTATTGTGTGCGGTGATTTATTTTGGTATCACACTTTTTTTCTATTAAATATGTAATTGATTTTTTGGTAACAAAAATAATAATTTAGTAGCAGTTTACAAGGTCAAACTGTATTAAAATAACCTTCGAAATGGCAAAAAGTCTACCATTCTAAAAAAAAAAAACTCAGGTGTTTTTTACCCAATTAATTCAGTAAAATTTCTTAACTGACTTTTAAAGTCAAATTTAACACAATTTGTATGGAATCTCAAACAACCTGTGTATTTATTTTTCTGTGTCTAAAGCATATTGCGACTGAAATAAATGGAGTTGCAATTATGGAAGTAAATGTGTGTGACGCTTGAAGCATGCGGAAATACAGCCAAGTTAACTTTAGTCAAGTACGTGCAGCAAAACTCCTACTTTTACGTGACCCCCACCCAACCATTACGTCACTGTTTAGAACTTTTTCACTGCACATTATATGCATCTCGTCACCACTATGGGTGGCAATAGTTCTGGATTTGGTTACCTACGACATTACAAACCTAATTGAATAACATGACTCAATAAAATCAAATCCAAGTGGTGCGTGATGCTGAGCACAAGTAAGTATACACACACACAAACATGCACATTCTTTTTTTTTGTGCATCCCTCTGGAGACATCTTTTGTTCTTTCCTTTTGTCCCTGTAAAATAGTTTAGAACCTTCCATAGACTTTTTACACAAAATTCCTTGTGGAGCAACCCAGTCTTTAAAATTTTCCTAAGGAGACCATGTTTTCCCTTTTCTGTTTCGTTCTCGATCTCCAAAAGGTAGTGAATATGAAGGCACACACTCTAACACACCAACAAATAAACAAACAAACCAACACCCTAATACCCTTACAGACAAACAAACAAACAGGATAAAGTATAGAATTCGTAAAACGACTCAGAAGTTTATAAAAAAACTGTGAACATTTTGAAATATTGTTGAATTATGGAATATAACAGATAATTGAGTTGCGATCACTGTTTTTCGATTACCCCGTCATTATTATTATCATTTTTTTTTTCATTACACTAGTTATCCGACATGTTATTTTTGTACTTTTTGCGTTCTCATGTTTTCAAATAAAACAAAGACTGGAACTGTTTTTGAAAATAATACAAATTCTTTGTGTGCAGTGAATATTTTTTTTACTGTACGAGCAGCACAAATCCTACCTTTACGTGACCCCCACCCCACCATTACGTCACTGTTTAGAACTTTATCACTACTGTCTAGAACACAGTGTGCACATTCTATGCATCTCGTCATCACTATGGGTGACGATAGTTCTGGATTTGGATACCTACGTCATTACGACCCTAGTTGAATAACATGACCAAATAAAATCACATCACAAGGCTCAAATTATTGATAAAGTTCAGTGGTACGTGATGCTGAGCACAAGTAAGTACTCACAAGTTAACTTGTCAGTCAAGTACATGTACATTAAATCACACTTACATTCCTACAAGTTGTGTGTCTGCTCATGCTCTTTCATCCATCGTTGTCCTCATCCAACTTCTTATGAAACAACTTCAAGGAATCAGATTCAATACAATATGAATGGAAGGATCTCCATGTATGTGTTGCTGGCATTTGTTTGGGTCTCACTTGATGCAGGCGGACTCCTGATGGTTGTCACTGCTGAACCAACAGCGTCTGCGGTGATCTTAACACCAGAGGCTGATCGTAAGGAGGGCGGGCGGGTTGATATGAGGTGTAACGCATCGTGGAGTGGAGATCTAAGCATCCCGATGTTACTCTGAGATGGAATGGCATATCAATTGACAACAGACGAACGTTTATTTACAATACATCCTATCCAAAGCTAGGGGAGGTAGTTCAAGACTTAACGATTACTGATCTGCAGACTGATGACTATGATGAATATGTTTGTAACGTTAATGTCCCCGTAACAGGAGGAGGAAACGACATTGTAGCTACATCCAGCGTAATCCTGTCAGCTCCATCTAGTTTGACAAGGTCCCCTTCTGGACCCATTACAGAAATAACACCAATCGGACCACGGAAAACCCCGACTACACCCAACATCAACAAGCAAAGTGATCATATCATACTGATTGTAGCTGTTGTAGTAACCCCAATTATATTAAGTGTCATTGTCATTTTTTCTGTGTTCAAAATCTTCAAATTAAAAAGTGTTATCAACAATTTTACAAGGACTGAGGCACCTCAGATCCTCAACGCTGATCCCGACATAGAGCTACAACCAACGGAGAACAATAGAGCCGACATGGAACCTACTACGGCTACAACTACCACACAACATTCCTACGTTAACCAACCTACAACTACCACACGACATTCCTACGTTAACCAACCTACAACTACCACACGACATTCCTACGTTAACCAACCTACAACTACCACACGACATTCCAACGTTTACCAACCAGATGTAGTAGAGACTGGCAGCACTCGGCTAGAGGGCAGCACCAACACCGGCTACGAAGTGGTCAGACAGCCACAAAGTTCAGCCGGAAGACGATATCAGAATATTTACAGTTAGATTTGTAACTATATTGTTAAAGACATTCAATCTCCATTGTCAAATTCAGTTTAAAGATTTAACTCATTTTTTCTAAAAATTAAACAGAGACCAAATGCAAATTTTAAAACAATTTACAAGTCTCTAACCTTACGTTAAAACTGTTTAAAATGTAATAGTGTTGAGACCCTTCATCAAGTACAGCTCTAGTCAAATAATGGTCACATCTCAGATATGTTGTCCGTACTATTTCGTGAACAGAAATTGTTTATTTCGTTCATAAGTTTTGATGATATTCTACCAAACAGCGTTGATTTTGACCTTTTGATTGCGCAAAAAATCCATTTGGAATGCACAGACATTTGTTTTGGACGTCCAAAGACGTCATGTTCAACCTTTTTTTTCTGAAATATTATAGTTTCAAAGAAAATAACATTTTACACCATTTTGACTTGAGATTAGAGACTTGTAGTTCAGTTCCCGCCTTATAAAGAGTCAATCTATTGGAAATTGAGTGATCACAAAACCGAATTCCAGCTTGAAATCCCTCTTCAATAACTGTACAATGTGCACTATTTTAGATGCCACTCGTTCTGCAGTGTATACTCAGTTTCATGTATTGACCAAATCCTCCATAAAATAATGCACCACACTAAATACTTTCAAATTTGGGGTTTAGTTTCAGCAAAAAAAACATTTGAGTTTCTAGAAACAGCAGTTACATTCCAGCAACATACGGGTCAGAAATTGACCCAGCTTCGAGTATCGTATGGGGACTGACCCATTCCTGGGTCAACATGACCCAGAATCAGAAATGGGTCAAATTTTCCTGGTCAGCCAATAAATTGGTAAGGGCCACTCGAACCAGGAATTCGGGACAAATTTGACCCGGGAGTTTTTTTTTAGAGTGTAGTTCCTTACAACGTAAACTCATACAGCGAACCTGATTATTTTGTCCAAACACGATGTTCAGTTACAACATGATTAAAATAACTTCACTTATTTGATAATATGTACCTACATCATGTACACAACACAAAAATCAAATCCGATTTGTCAATCGACGTAGCGGAGGATGGTATAGTATTCGAATGCCTCGTCACATCAGGCAGTTTTACCAAATTGAAACATTGTTGCAAGAAGGGTTTTCTTAGCTCATAGCTCACCCACTAAAATGCTCCAACTGGAGTTTTCAAAAAGTAAAACAAACAAAAAACTAAAGAGTCAAAATTTGTTGATTAACACATTATTGATTGGAATTTGAGTGACGCAAAACGAAAAAAGATGCCACAGAATAAATTTAACTAACCACACATTGATTAAACAATGACATGTTTGCATCTAATTCTACATGTAACTCTGCTCGTTAAACCCTTTGTTTACACTTTGGCAAATTTCTGGCATTGTAAAAGCTTAGTTGATTCAATGTTACCAAACACTCTTCTTTCTTTTTTGTACAACTGTGAAATATCAAATCACTCCATTTGATCTTCACAAGCACCATGGTAATTTTTTAAAGAAATCAACAAATTGTAAATAACGTTTGTCAGCTTCTATTTTCAGTGCCCTAAGAAACGTCTGTTTTCAGGACAATTCGATACTGGGCTGTAATAATTAACCAATGCATGTTTCTAGAGTCAGACCGTTTACGTATTTAGGTAATTTACGTCATAACCGAACAAGTCACACGGTCTTGGGTTTTTGTTCCCCGACCATGTTACCTTTGGAGTTTTATTAATTCATACCTTTCAAGTTCAAAACCTCCTTGTGAAAAGTTCAAATATTAAAATAGAAAAAGCAAATGATTTGGTCAGTTGTCAAAACATAAAAGGAGCAGTCAATCCAATGTCTGAGCTGCAAGACCTGTAGTCAAGTGAGTAATAGTTGAAACTTACACCCTGATTTGCGCTTTAGCAGTTTTTATTGTTAACCTACGGACAGATTTTAGGGGAGGAAACTCCCCCTTTCCACTTAAGTGCATGAGCCAACCGTTAAACATCACAGTCATGTGACGAACATTGACTGTCATTGCATCAATGCGTACACGTCGCCGCAATCTGGCAATAACTCAGTACTTACAGATTTTACTTAGCATGTATTATTGTACAACATTGTGACAACGTTTTGTGCCAACATTGAAATGTGTTTTGATAGGCATGGCTTCAATTCAAGGAACGCCGATTCTTTCAATGTTGTTGTTCCTAATCCAAGTGTTGAATGCTTTAAACGATCCCTCTGTTCTGCTGGCGCTGTTTGGAATAAAATAACTACTCATGTGCAGAATGCCTCCTCCATTGGTAGCTTTAAAAACATGTATAAGAAGGTGTATTTTAGGTACATTGTAGTTTGTTCCTTTTGTAGTATATAGTTCGTGTACTGTGTATTAATTTCCTTTCCATATTCGACTTGTGTGTTTTCAATTGTTTGTATTTTCTGCTAGTGTGTTGCTTGTTTTTGAATTGTTTTTATTATCAGGACCATGATAAAAAACAGCCTCTTAGCTGATTTTTGTGTCCTGTATAAATATGCTTAAATAAAATGAATAATAATGTAAGTTGTATAAGGGTTTGTTGATATTATCAATCTTTCTTTTTTTTTGAACATTTTAAAAGATTAACATTAATGGTCTATCGTTTTTGAAAAAAAAAGTATTTTAGTAAATTACTATTCTCTGCTTTTTATTTAATCGCACTTTACATGTACAACCAACCATATCAACAATTATGATCGCAATTGAGTGGATCGAATTGAAGTAGTAAGTATGGAGTTTTGGGTCAAAAAAACTTGCGCATTGATGTATTGTTCTTTTTCCAACTGCAGTAACCGAAATAAGCAATGAAGATTTGTGGATGTTCAAATGCATGCTACTAACGTTGACAGTAATTAAAATGGATTTATTTCTCTAGAGAACTGGTACTGGTATAAACCTTGATTATCTGTTTCAATCTATCCCGTAATTTGTCTATACACAATTATTTAACTAGACCTAAACGCAGATTCGGATCTTGTAAATGCAACCGTTTTTATACCGTGAAATGCGGTCTTTATTCGTATTCTATAATCACAATCAATGCTAGGTTGTTTTGGGGTGTTTTTTTTTTTTTTTTTGGGGGGGGGCAAATTACCCAGACTATGTAAATACTCTAAAACATGAGAGGGAATCTGAGCATGCTTTCTATTTTTATATTGAGATGCACAGACAGGCTTGATCAAAGTGTATTTTGCAGTTCAGTTGAATTTATAGCAAACATGTATTTATTCCTTGTGATTATAGTATTTAGTTACTCAGATTAGTAAACAGTGTTTAGCCTTTAATTTGCAAACCTACGGAATATACTTTGAATTAATAATACTTAAGAATTTTCTTGCATCTTGTTTGTATACAACAAAGGATTTTATCAAAATAATAAAACACAAGTGAAAATGACTTAGGAAATTTCAATTAAATTATTGATTAACAGAGATTGAAAATGAGTTTTCTCAGAATAAAACCGATTTAAAGAGTGTATCCAAAATGAGTTTCCAAAAAATACTTTCATCTCAATACAATAAACGGCGTAGTTTTTTTTTAAGCAATCAATGCAATTATCAGGCCGGCCAGGGAATAAATAAAAAGTAGTTGTGTCCACCCAGGGGTAAAATGGGTACCTGTGAGGGCAGAGATGGTTTATGTGAATGATTAGCTTGGAGCGCGGTAAACTCCCTGTATACTCCCCAGGGAGCTGAGATGGTTTAAGGAATGAAATATATGGCCCAGTGACCAGGGGTAATAATGTCAGAAGCGCTTTGATACGGCATTCGGGCTGTGATAAAGCGCTATATAAGATTCGATTATTATTATTATTATTATTATTATTATTATTATTATTATTATCTAATCCATGTTCAACCGCAAAATTATAGCTCTCTCATTGCATCTTACCTTATCGCAGTCAAGTAGTGAACAACCTGTTTGTCATTTACAACAAAAGACTGGAGGAGTGAGGGAGGGTGAGACTACGAACAACTATCAGGCACACACAATTATTCCGGAATTATTAAGGTCACAACTTCTTTTTCTTTTTATCGGTAAGAATGCTTTCTATATATGCTTAACATATCATCATCAGGTGGCAAAATTGCGATTCAGAAAAAGCAAAGTAAACATCGCCAACTCAATGCTTTGATGTTTATTCACATTTCGGTTAACATGTGACAGTGTCATACACGGCTCAAACATGGAGTTGAGATCATTGTTGAAGTTCATTGGTGTGTGACGCTTAGCACACGGAAGTACAAACAAGTTAACTTGTCAGTCAAGTACATGTACATTAAATCAGTCTTGCATTCCTACAAGCTGTGTGTCTGCTCATGCTATTTCATCCATCCTTATCCTCATCCAACTTCTTATCAAACAACTTCAAGGAATCAGATTCAATACAATGGATGAAAGGATCTCCATGTATGTGTTGCTGGTGTGTGTTTGGTGTTCACTTGATGCAGGCGGACTCCTGATGGTTGTCACTGCTGAACCAAGAGTGTCTGCGGTGATCTTAACACCAGAGGCTGATCGTAAGGAGGGCGGGCAGGTTGATATGAGGTGTACTGCTTCAAACCTCGAATCAAATCACATCGTAGAATGGAGAACTGAAATGCCAGTCAGGGGGCTGAGATTAGGAGGTGTAACTGTTACCAACGAATCACGATTCACGTTTAGCACACAGGCAGATACGACAACTGGGATGACTGTTCAATACTTTACCATCGTTAATGTGCAGAGGGAAGATTCTGATAAGTATTTCTGCATAGTAAATTACCGCGAATCAGGAGAAATGTACACCGTTGTAACCTCATCCAGTGTTACACTTTCAGTGTTATACTTCCCCAATGCGTCATTTCCCATTTGCTTCCCAGCTGGACCCATTACAGTAGACAATGGGACAGTGTTGAATATGAGATGTACATCTGAGAGCGGTCACCGAACAATCGAAATGACATTCAATGCCACAACATATACTTCTAGATATACCCCTTGGACATCACAAGTTCTTGATGACACCGATACACTCATCAGAACATCTAATTTGACAGCTGACGTAGCTGATGATTGTATTGCATTCAATTGCATCATAAAATCTACACATTTCCGTAATATGGAACGCTGTTGTACTATTGGACCAATCACAATAACTCCTTTAGCAGCAGAACCCAATTCCTCTAGAAAACCATGTATGACATACATGTGTTCAATCCCATCAGCCGAGATGGAACCCCCAACAACACCAGAAACAATCACCATCTCTACGTCCTCATCCAGCCCTGTTGTCAAGGCTGGTGCAGTCATCGCTGGTGCAGTCATCGGTGGAGTAGTAGCTCTTCTTCTCATCGTTATCCTGATCTTTACCTGCCGTAAACGACGCCTCGGTAACTCAGATCCCAAATCGGTACAGTCTAATCGAGATACCAACCAAACAAACACTAAACTAACACAGAGCCATGACGTAGACTCGTCCAGCACAATGCCGGTACAAACAGCACAGGCGACTGATCTAAGTCTCATATGCGCTAAACCTCTACATAAACAAACTCATACTGCTGCCCCGAAAGCGATGAGGAAACAGCCAGACCAGTCACTTGATTTTTCCACTGAGGAACAATACAACATTCCTTCATTTGTTTCTAATGCCTCTGATATAAAAACAGAGCCCTCTCGTGACGGATTAGTCACATCCCTCAAACCGACGGCAACAGTCAAACCAACTCAATTTTCACAATCAAAACCTCCTAGAAAGCCTAAAACCTATCAATCTAATTCAACACAGCGTAGCAGCAACCCCCTAAGTCAACATGACAACCAGATAGTTCCATCCCAAACAACCCCAGCATCAATCCCAATACACCCAGATGCCGGTCCCGCTACCCAGGAGGAAGCCCACCCAGTACCCAATAACCCTACTTATGCCCAAGTCTCTTCACCCAGGAGGCAGCAGAGTGGAAATGACAACCCAGATCACATTGTCTACGCTGATTTGGATTTGCAATCAGATGAGATTCAAGATGGCGAACTTCCTTCTCCTTCGTCATCTGATGCAGTGATGTACGCGAGTGTCATGAGAAGTTAGTTGTTGCATAGTTGATTTTTTTAAAATAGTAATAACAAGTTCTTAATTAGCGCCTCTTAAATTCTTGTATCAATGCGCTTTACCTTAGCTCATGTAGTTCAATCACTACACTATATAACTTGAGTTTTATGGTAAGAAACATTCCCAAAGCTAAACTTACAGTCACATTCGTTGATTTACAAAACTTTAAATTAATCCGAATGCTCGAATTAAGTCACAGCGGAAAAGATGCCGCGGAACAAAATGAAGTAACCATAACTTATCAATGACTTGTTTAATCAAACACTAATCGTAATAAAAGCTTTTTAAAAACAGTTGTACTTGTAAAAACTTTGCTCATTTCTTGCATTTCAAAAACCCACTCCAATTTATTTAAACATTTTTAGTTTAGTTATAACACTGTTAAGTATCAAATCACTTGAGTTGATCTTACCAGCATCTCGTAAATACTATTTTAAGAAATCAAAATAATTGTAAAAAATGCATGTCGGCTTACTTAATTGTATAAGTGCAGTAGTTTCTGTTTTCATTAGATACTTTTATACGGGACTCAAAATATCTACTGCCTTTGTCCGTGGTCAGGTAGTTTATGTATTGGGCAAGTTACGTCACAGCCGAACTAGACGCTCAGTCTTAGTTTTCGTGCTTCAAACATTATTATTATTTTTTTTTACTGATTCTTAGCTTTTCAAGTCCCAAACCTCCTGCTGAAAAGCTTAACATTTTTGTGTGTGTAAAAGACCAAACAAATGACTCGATAAATTATCAAATAACAAAACTGAAGCAGTCAATTCAATGTCTGAGCTGCAAGACCTGTAGTCTAGTTGGTAGATGACATTTGAACCCTGATTTACGCTTTATGGGTTTTCATTGGTAGCCTCAAGAATAATTTTTATAGGCGGGAATTCCCCTTCCCACTCTGGTCCTGGATTCAAGATGACGAACTTTATTCTCCCTCGTCATGTGATGCAGTGACGTACGCGAGTGTCATGAGAGGTTAGTTATTGCATAGTTAAAAGGGTTTTCTTAGTAATAACAATAAGCACTTATGTTTATGTAGCGCATTTTGGCAATAACGTATCAATGCGCTTTACCTTAGCTCATGTAATTCAACCAGTAAACTATACAACTGGAGTTTTAGGGCAAGACAAATTCTCAAAGAGAAGCTAAAAGTAAGATTTGTTGATTTACAAAACATGAATAAATCAAAATGCTTGATTTGAGGCATAAAAAAAAAAAAATCCACGGAATACAATGAATTGACCACAAATTTAGTACTGACATGCTTTGATCAAAGACAGTTTTTTTCTGTTAAACTTTGGCACATTTCTTGCCTTGTAAAAAGCGAACCCGATTTATCCATCACTATTTGTTTCGTTCTAACACTATTAAACCTCAAACCACTCGATTTGATCTTTACCAGCAACGTGTACACTGTACATAATTCTTTTGAATCTAGTAATTGTAAATAATGAATGCCAGTTAATTTCTCTTTCGAAACAGTGTGGTGTTTTAGAAAAATCTGTTTTCATTAGACACTTTTTAACAGGGCTCTAATTACCCACTGACTCTTTGCAGAGTCAGGTAGTTTATGTATTGGGCAAGTTAAGTCACAGCCGAACTAGACACACGGTCTTGGGTTTTGTATCCCAAACATATACTTTGGAGATTTACAAATTCGTAATTTAGCTTTTCAAGCCCAAAACCTCTCCCTGAAAACTTCAACATAAATGTTTGAATAGAAGAAACAGCTGATTTAATTAATTGTGAAAAAATATATATATAAATGGAGCAGCCAATCCAATGTCTGAGCTGCAGGACCTGTAGTCTATAGTGGGTAGATGACATTTAAACCCTGATTTACGCTTTAGGGGTTTTCATTATTTACCTACAGAAAGATTTTCAATGGCGGGAATTCCCCCTTTCCACTTCAGTCCCGGATGTAACAACAGAATCAAACAATACAGTCCTTGACGAACAAAAACCGTCAATGTATCAATCAACACGTCAAACTACTCTTGCAACATCTTGATATAACAGTACTTTAATTTCCGTCTAATCAATGCAGTTTCTAATGTATGGAAACCATTCTAGATAAGATTGGTAGAATTTAAGTCACTTACTATGTGCAATAAGCAAGAAAAAACACCATGAATTGGTGGAATTGAGGTGTGTTTTTTTTTTTAAGAATTGTGCTCAGTCTTTACCGATTAAAAACGAGTAAGGCGATGTCGGTCATCCATTGAAGGTATTTGACATCATTGGTTTCTGGGCGGGTAAAACAATAACCATCTAGGTATCAATAAGCTCAAACCATCAACCTTTGAACAATTTCATTTCGTTTTAGTGAAAATAACTAAAAATTGTTGATGTTCGTCGGCAATTTTCTGCACGCGTTATTTGTAGACGCACTTATTTTGATTAATTGAACGTATCGCAAAATGTATTTATTCCTTGTGATTACAGTCTTTGTTTACTCTAATTAGTAAACAGTGTTTAGCCTTTACTCTGTGAACAGTCGCAGCGGAATACACTTCGAATAATAAATATCTGATAAAATCATGTACTTTATTTGTATACAACAATGAGTTATATCAACTAGGTCACAAGGGGAAACTGACTGGGTTGAACAATAAAAACAATTGAAAATGAGTTCTCTCAGAATAAAACCGATACTTATTTGAAAAAAAGATCCAAAATGAGCTTGGTTTCAGTATATTATGTTCATGTTAATACAATGAAGGACGTAGTTTTTTTGAAGTATTCAATGCAAACATCAGGCCGGCCAGGGAATATAAAGTAGTTGTGCTCTTTTAAATCAGGTTCAACCGCAAATTCAAACTCTCTGATTGCCTCTGACCAACTCATAGTCAAGTTGTGCACAACCTGTTTATACTTTCCAACAAAGGAGTGACTGCGGCATAAATGTTTACTGGGAAGAGGGGGACAGAATTTAGGGATGCAAACAGCTGTCACGAACACACAATTTTTACAGAATTTTTAAAGTAACACTTTTCCTTTTTTTGCATTAAGAATGTTTATTTTTATGATAAACACATAATCATCAGGTGTCAAAACTGCATTTCAGAAAAGCAAGGATGGAAGGACCTCCATGTATGTGTTGCTGGTGTGTGTTTGGTGTTCACTTGATGCAGGCGGACTCCTGATGGTTGTCACTGCTCAACCAACAGTGTCTGTGGTAATCTTAACACCAGAGGCTGATCGTAAGGAGGGCGGGCAGGTTGATATGAGGTGTGTCGCGATGAACCTCGAGTCGGATCACAACGTTGAATGGCTGACTAAGCATCCCAATGTAACCCTGAGATGGAACGACACTACAATAACGCCCAACAGTCGGTTTATGTTCACTACAACCTATCCACAGAAAGGGATGGTTGTTCAAGACTTTACGATCACAAATCTGCAGATTGAAGACTACGATACGTATTTTTGCAACGTCATTAAAACTTTGAAAAATGGAAATAACTTCACTGTTGCTACATCCAGCGTAAAACGGCCACCGTATCCGATATGCTCCCCTTCTGGACCCATTCCAGTAAACACCGATACACAGCTACGCATGAGATGTTTATCAGAGACCGATAACCCTGCAAATATAACAGTAACCCGTCTGACTGATCCTAGTAGCTACCTCTGGACATCATCAAGTACCGGCGGTACGGATACATTGTCATTGACTTTGCCTGTTACTGTTGCTGATGATGGTGTTGCATTTAACTGTTCTGTATTACAGGGGTCTGGTGCAGATAATATGAAACATTCATGTATCATTGGACCAATCAATGTGACGACTCTGGAAATTGCGACTACTGATATAACATCAACCGAAACAGAGACAACCTCGACAAAAAACAACATCAACTGGTCTTCTAGACTATCGATTGCAGCTTTTGTAGCTGCCCCAATTCTACTCATTATCATTATCATATATTGTGTATTTAAAATCTTTGAAAAAAAATGTGTTTTCCAAAATCGTACAAGGACTGAGGCACCTAAGATCCCCAACGCTGATCCCGACATAGAGCTACAACCAACGGAGAACAATAGAGCCGACATGGAACCTACTACGGCTACAACTACCACACGACATCCCTACGTTAACCAACCTACAACTACCACTACACATCCCTACGTTAACCAACCAGCTGTAGTAGAGACTAGCAGCACTCGGCCGGAGAGCAGCACCAGCACCGGCTACGAAGTGGTCAGACAGCCACAGAGTTCAACTGGAAGACGATATCAAAATATTTACAATTAGATTGATAACTATATTGTTAAACAAAGTGCCCAATGTCAAATTCATTTTTAAGATCCAACTTATTTTCCCAAAATCAAACAGAGACCGTATACAAATTTAAAAACAATTTACAAGTCTCTAAGCTCACATTAAAACGGAACAGAAATTATTTATTTCGTTCCCAAGTTTTGATGATATTCTACCAAACAGCGTTAGTTTGACCTTTTGATTGACGCGAAAACTCCCATTTGGAATGCACAGACATTTGTTTTTCATGTCTGATGACGTCATGTTCAATTTTTTCTCTGAACTATGTCAAAGAAAATAACATTTTACATAATTTTAAGGTGAGATTAGAGACTTGTAGTTCAGTTCCCGCCTTCCTAAAGAGTCAATCTATTGGAAATTGAGAGCATCACAAAACCGAATTCCAGCTGGGAATCCCTCTTCAATAACTGTACAATGTGCACTATTTTAGATGCCACTCATTCTGCAGTGTATACTCAGTTTCAAGTATTGACCAAATCTTCCATTAAAAATGTGTTTTTCAGCTTCTATTTTCAGTGCATTGTTTTTTAGAAATGTCTGTTTTCCGTAGGCACTTTTATACAGTGCTCTTATAATTACCCGAATGCCTGTTTCTAGAGTCAGATAGTTTATGTATTTACGTAAGTTACGTCATAACCGAACAAGTAACACAGTCTTGGGTTTTTGTTTCCCGAACATTATACTTTTGGAGATTTATTAAATCATACTTTTCAAGTTCAAAACCTCCTTCTGAAAAGTTCAAATATTAAAATAGAACAAACAAATAAATTGGTCAGTTGTCAAAACATAAAAGGAGCAGTCAATCGAATGTTTGAGCTGCAAGACCTGTAGTCAAGTGAGTAATGGTTGAAACTTACACCATGCTTTGCGCTTCAGCAGTTTTCATTATTAACCTACGGACAGATTTTAGGGGAGGGAATTCCCCCCTTTCCACTTCAGTCCTTGAGCCAACCGTTAAACATTACAGTCAGTGACGAACATCGACTGTCATTGTATCAATGCGTACACGTCGCCGCAATCTGACAATAACTCAGTACTTACAGGTTTTTACTTAGCATGTATTATGTACAAATGTGTTCACGGGTTAGCACCTGATCGCCTTTGTGATTGGTTCTGCTGGTGCTGTTTAGAACAAAATACCTACCCATATGCAGAATGCCTCCTCCATTGGTAGCTTTAAAAACATAAATAAGAAGGTGTATTTTAAGTAGTTTGTTCCGTTGTTGTATATAGTTCGTGTATTGTGTAATTTCCCTTTCCATGTTCGACCTGAGTGTTTTCCAATGTTTGTATTTTTCGCTACGTTTTTGCTTGTTTTTGAATTGTTCTTTATTAGCAGGACCATGATGTAAAACAGCCTCTGAGCTGATTTTTGTATCCTGTATAAATATGTTTTAATAAATAAATGATAATCTAAATTGTATAAGGGTTTGTTGATATTATCAATCATTTTTTTGAACATTTTAAAAGTTTAACATTGGGCCTTTCATTTAAAAAAAAAAGTAAGTGACTATTCTCTGCTTTTTAATAATCACACTTTACATGTTCAACCAACCAACATTTGTGATTGCGATTGAGTGGATCGAATTGAAGTAGTGAGCATGGAGTTTTGGGTCTGAAAACTTGTGTCTTGATGAAATGAGCAATGACGATTTGTGGATCTTCAATTGCATGTTACTAACGTTGACAGTAAGTAAAGTGGAATTATTTTGCTGGAGAATTGGTATTGGTATAAACCTTGATTGAACATTCGGATTTTATATCTGTTTTAATCAATCCAGTAATTTGTCTATAACAAAATATAACCAGACCTATACGCAGATTCGGATCTTATAAATCCAACCGTTTTTATACCGTGTAATGCGGTCTTTATTTGTAATATAGAGCGGTCTTTATTTGTAATATAGAACCACATTCAAAGCTAGTTTATTCGGCAATTTACCCAGACTAAGAAAATACTTTTAAAAAAGGAGAAAGAATTTGAGCGTGCTTTATACATTATATTGAGAAGCAAATCATTTTATTGCAAAATGTATTCAAGCTTTGTGATTATAGTCGTTGTTTACACAGATTAGTAAACAGTAATTTGGCCTTTACTTTAGTAATTTCAATATGATTTGAATCATTGATACTTAAGAAATCATGTATTTTATTTGTATACAACGATGACCCTGTCGCTTATTTTTGTAATGTTATACGCTAGTTATCTGGAATGTTACATTTGTACTTTTTGCGTTTCCATGTTTTCCAATAAAACAAGGACTGGAACAGTTTTTGAAAAGAATACACATTCTTTGTGTTAAGTGATTTAAATTTCAAGTACGTGCAGCAAAACTATCATTATATGACCCCTACCCTACTATTACATCACCGTTTAGAACTTTATAACTGCTGTCTAAAACATATTATGCAGATTCTTTGCATCTCGTCACCACTATGGGTGGCAATAGATTTGGATTTGGTTACCTACGACATTACGACCCCTATAAACAACATGACTCAATAAAACTATGTGACTCATGTGGGTGTTTCGTCCCAACTTGACAGTTGTCCCAACTATAGTTGGGACTGGTCCCAACTTGAGTGTTAAAGTTGGGGCGTCCCAACTGTAGTTTAGATCGCTCATAGAGATCAACAGGACACCGTGATCGATCATGCGTGGATTGCTGTGTGCCACTACTGCAGACGCACATGCTGATGCAGTTGGCGTGAAGGATTTATAAACAAGATTCTTTATTTCAAACTCGGTTCTCAGCTCTGCACAAACTCATGTCAAAACTGAGATTGGAGCTAGAGCCAGTCGCGAGCCAGTGCCCAAGACGATTGAGGTTTAGAAAATGCCCTTTGGTTGAATGGTAGTAGTATGGACCGCTAACTCGGCGTATTACTGTCTTTTTAGAGGGTTCTGACAGGGGCACACATGCCGGGTGACGTTTTTAGTCTCAAAGAAGGTCTGCGCATTTAATTTCCTTTCTCTTGGAAAACAAAAATAAGAACTAGTCTTACGTGTTCAAGCTAGTATAAGGTCATAATACCTTTAAACTCAATAATTACTTTTGTTTAGTTTTATCATGGGATGGGATGCTCTGGTCTGTGTTTACTGCGATCCCAAGTATAGTTAGGACACCCCAACTTTAACACTCAAGTTTGGACCAGTCCCAACTAAAGTTTGGACGATAGATAGTTGGGGCGGAACATGGGTATGGAGAACTACAAATCAACGAGAAACAAAAAGAAGGTATTTTACGAGGGTAAAGAAGCAGATTGACTTTGGCTTAATTAATGCCCCAAACTTAGAAACGCTTAAGAAGTATTCGAATCTAACTCACTAGATATTAAATCAATAAGCATAAGCATCGCAAACTATTGTTGGCTTGAATACCATTTATGATTGTTAAACTATATAAACTTTAACTTGTTATCCGCTTTGCTCTTCTCGTATTGCATCAAACAATAATCGTAAGAACAAGCAATAGCTGTGTTTGTTGTATTCCCAGTGCACGTTAAGTAGGTTCGACCGAAGTAAAACAATAAACACACACCTGGTTATGTGAAACTATTTAAAAACCGACATATCGGAAAGGGATATCCGAAAAAGGATTGCTGTGGTCATTTATAGATCGAAGTAAACCTTGTTAACTCCAGCCACTTCCATGTACACACAAAAAAGAAAAACTTACTATTATCATTACGGTTTCAAATTGACTAATTAGCTCGGTATGTTCTTCTCCTTTTGGCTGCACGGTCATCTTCAAAGAATAACAGCAACGAGTTTCAGAAATGAATCAAAGGGTAAAAGCATTATGTCGTTATTCACAATTCTTCTTTTTTCCTTTTTTACTTTGTCGAAGAATGTGCGTTTAACTTTCAAAAGGAACGGTAAATAAATAAATGAATTATGTAAAACATGAGTAAAATTTACTAAACTCAAAATACATCACACCTTTGCATAATTCCAGTTTTAAAATCTAAAAGAAATGTTATACTGTTAAAACTAAGAACCGTTTTTAAATGGATCAAATTTATTGTGTGCGGTGATTTATTTTGGTATCACACTTTTTTTCTATTAAATATGTAATTGATTTTTTGGTAACAAAAATAATAATTTAGTAGCAGTTTACAAGGTCAAACTGTATTAAAATAACCTTCGAAATGGCAAGAAGTCTACCATTCTAAAAAAAAAACTCAGGTGTTTTTTACCCAATTAATTCAGTAAAATTTCTTAACTGACTTTTAAAGTCAAATTTAACACAATTTGTATGGAATCTCAAACAACCTGTGTATTTATTTTTCTGTGTCTAAAGCATATTGCGACTGAAATAAATGGAGTTGCAATTATGGAAGTAAATGTGTGTGACGCTTGAAGCATGCGGAAATACAGCCAAGTTAACTTTAGTCAAGTACGTGCAGCAAAACTCCTACTTTTACGTGACCCCCACCCAACCATTACGTCACTGTTTAGAACTTTTTCACTGCACATTATATGCATCTCGTCACCACTATGGGTGGCAATAGTTCTGGATTTGGTTACCTACGACATTACAAACCTAATTGAATAACATGACTCAATAAAATCAAATCCCAGTGGTGCGTGATGCTGAGCACAAGTAAGTATACACACACACAAACATGCACATTCTTTTTTTTGTGCATCCCTCTGGAGACATCTTTTGTTCTTTCCTTTTGTCCCTGTATAATAGTTTAGAACCTTCCATAGACTTTTTACACAAAATTCCTTGTGGAGCAACCCAGTCTTTAAAATTTTCCTAAGGAGACCATGTTTTCCCTTTTCTGTTTCGTTCTCGATCTCCAAAAGGTAGTGAATATGAAGGCACACACTCTAACACACCAACATATAAACAAACAAACCAACACCCTAATACCCTTACAGACAAACAAACAAACAGGATAAAGTATAGAATTCGTAAAACGACTCAGAAGTTTATAAAAAAACTGTGAAAATTTTGAAATATTGTTGAATTATGGAATATAACAAATAAATTGAGTTGCGATCACTGTTTTTCGATTACCCCGTCATTATTATTATCATTTTTTTTTTCAATACACTAGTTGACCGACATGTTATTTTTGTACTTTTTGCGTTCTCATGTTTTCAAATAAAACAAAGACTGGAACTGTTTTTGAAAATAATACAAATTCTTTGTGTGCAGTGAATATTTTTTTTACTGTACGAGCAGCACAAATCCTACCTTTACGTGACCCCCACCCCACCATTACGTCACTGTTTAGAACTTTATCACTACTGTCTAGAACATAGTGTGCACATTCTATGCATCTCGTCATCACTATGGGTGACGATAGTTCTGGATTTGGATACCTACGTCATTACGACCCTAGTTGAATAACATGACCAAATAAAATCACATCACAAGGCTCAAATTATTGATAAAGTTCAGTGGTACGTGATGCTGAGCACAAGTAAGTACTCACAAGTTAACTTGTCAGTCAAGTACATGTACATTAAATCACACTTACATTCCTACAAGTTGTGTGTCTGCTCATGCTCTTTCATCCATCGTTGTCCTCATCCAACTTCTTATGAAACAACTTCAAGGAATCAGATTCAATGAATGGAAGGATCTCCATGTATGTGTTGCTGGCATTTGTTTGGGTCTCACTTGATGCAGGCGGACTCCTGATGGTTGTCACTGCTGAACCAACAGCGTCTGCGGTGATCTTAACACCAGAGGCTGATCGTAAGGAGGGCGGGCGGGTTGATATGAGGTGTAACGCATCGTGGAGTGGAGATCTAAGCATCCCGATGTTACTCTGAGATGGAATGACATATCAATTGACAACTGACGAACGTTTATTTACAATACATCCTATCCAAAGCTAGGGGAGGTAGTTCAAGACTTCACGATTACTGATCTGCAGACTGATGACTATGATGAATATGTTTGTAACGTTAATGTCCCCGTAACAGGAGGAGGAAACGACATTGTAGCTACATCCAGCGTAATCCTGTCAGCTCCATCTAGTTTGACAAGGTCCCCTTCTGGACCCATTACAGAAATAACACCAATCGGACCACGGAAAACCCCGACTACACCCAACATCAACAAGCAAAGTGATCATATCATACTGATTGTAGCTGTTGTAGTAACCCCAATTATATTAAGTGTCATTGTCATTTTTTTCTGTGTTCAAAATCTTCAAATTAAAAAGTGTTATCAACAATTTTACAAGGACTGAGGCACCTCAGATCCTCAACGCTGATCCCGACATAGAGCTACAACCAACGGAGAACAATAGAGCCGACATGGAACCTACTACGGCTACAACTACCACACAACATTCCTACGTTAACCAACCTACAACTACCACACGACATTCCTACGTTAACCAACCTACAACTACCACACGACATTCCTACGTTAACCAACCTACAACTACCACACGACATTCCTACGTTAACCAACCTACAACTACCACACGACATTCCAACGTTTACCAACCAGATGTAGTAGAGACTGGCAGCACTCGGCTAGAGGGCAGCACCAACACCGGCTACGAAGTGGTCAGACAGCCACAGAGTTCAGCCGGTAGACGATATCAGAATATTTACAGTTAGATTTGTAACTATATTGTTAAAGACATTCAATCTCCATTGTCAAATTCAGTTTAAAGATTTAACTCATTTTCCAAAAATTAAACAGAGACCAAATGCAAATTTTAAAACAATTTACAAGTCTCTAACCTCACATTAAAACTGTTTAAAATGTAACTGTGTTGACACCATTCTTCAAGTGCAGCTCTAGTCAAATTATGGTCACATCTCAGATATGTGGTCCGTACATTTTCGTGAACAGAAATTGTTTATTTCGTTCCCAAGTTTTGATGATATTCTACCAAACAGCGTTGAATTTGACCTTTTGATTGCCGCAAAAACTCCCAATTGGAATGCACAGACATTTGTTTTGGATGTCCGATGACGTAATGTTCAATTTTTTCTCTGAACTATAGTGTCAAAGAAAACAGCATTTTACACCATTTTAAGGTGAGATTAGAGACTTGTAGTTCAGTTCCCGCCTTCCTAAAGAGTCAATCTATTGGAAATTGAGTGCATCACAAAACCGAATTCCAGCTTGGAATCCCTCTTCAATAACTGTACAGTGTGCACTGTTTTAGATGCCACTCATTCTGCAGTGTATACTCAGTTTCATGTATTGACCAAATCCTCCATTAAATAATGCACCACACTAAGTACTTTCAAAATAGGGGTTTAGTTTCAGCAAAAAAAAAACATTTGAGTTTCTAGAAACAGCAGCCACATTCCAACAACATCCGGGTCAGAAATTGACCCAGCTTCGAGTATCGTAGTCGTAGGGCCTGACCCATTCCTGGGTCAATATGACCCAGAATCAGAAATGGGTCAAACTGTTGCAGACTCTGAGTTAATACCCCCACTTTTTAACCATTTTCCTGGTCAGCCTGATCCGGAAATGGATCAGAGCCACTCGAACCAGGAATTCCGGACAAATTTGACCCGGGAGGTTTTTTTTAGAGTGTAGTTCCTTACAACGTAAACTCATACAGCGAACCTGATTATTTTGTCCAAACACGATGTTCAGTTACAACATGATCAATTAGCTTCACTTGATTTGATAATCTGTACCTAAATCATGTACACAACAAACAAATTGTATTAAAACCATGTACACCAGCGCCCTACTGTAGGTGAAAAGATTCCGAGGCAGGACACCAATTTCATGGCTCTGCTTACCGCCAAAGTCTGCGCTTACAACCATCATTCTCCGCTTACTGTGCAAGCGCCGAATTTCTGTGCTAGCTGTGTGTAAGCGAAGAATGGCTAGTAACGTAGAGTACGCACGCGCACAAGCAACAATTCTTTGCTAACCCGTTTGAAGGAACACGTTGCGTTAAAATCTCATGAAATTTTACTGTTTGGAAGTGTTCAACATCCTTTTTAAGAGTTGTTCATGCAATAACATGCCTTTAATGTGTTATAATTAGTGAATGGTGATTAAAAAACCACAAACAATGACCTCTGACCCCGACATCTGCCCCGCGAAACGTATATGTATTTCCAGCCGTAAATACCACCGTCTGTGTAATGGGCAAAATGCGCGACGAACAGTCGTTAGGTTGGTGCCGTAGCCAGTGTGGCCTGGTAAACCAATAAGATGAACACCAGGTAATATACTGTAGGGATCCCAAGTGCGCCCTCATTGTTCAACTTGTAGGAAAGTTTACTTTTGGAGTTGTCACGTGACAATCTTTCTCCTTTTTCTATAGCTTCGTTTCTTAAAAGAGCACATTTTATTTTAGTGGTATTTCTCTCTATTTTTATAGGGAGCATGGCTCTGGCCATGCTCCAAAAAGCAATTTATATGGGAGAAATAGAGGTGTAAAGATATCTGTGAGTAATATTTTGTATGCAAACCCTCATTTATACCTGAACTATTGTGATTTTTAGGGCTCTATTTTGATCGGAATCATTGTATTAAAACCATGTGTGTATTTGCCAGGCAGCACCGTCACACTTGCGTCCGTGTACTGTACATGTATGTAGCCAGATCGTGTGTGCTGACCTTTTTGTGACCTTCCTTTGACAGTGCATTGCCATTGTGTAGTTGTGTAGTATATTATTATATTGTGACTTTTTGCATTGTATTGCATATTTTGTGCTATTGTATTGGAGAAATTAAACCCGTACAGGAGAGTTTATTTCATTTTAGACGTCATTGGTTGCATTTATTATTGTTGATTGTTTTTTGGCGAATCCTCGTCCTTTATTAATTAGAGGACCGGCCTCCTTCCCGTGTCTCCACAAATTGGCGTCGTAGACAGGATTGAGCATTCGCCATTGTATTTTTGTCATTTTATTTTTTGCCTTTTTGCTATTTTGGATTGTCTACGCTTCAACATGAGTAGAACTTTTTGGCTATTTTATAACGTCGGTCTGTTGCCGTGGGTTTATATAAACCCGGATTTTAGATTTTTCTCCGAGTGGATTTCGCGTTTTTGTCGCGATCTATGGATGTGATGGTCACCATCTGACTTTTGCCCCCTGCATCGACGTGACGTCTTCATCTACGGATATTTATACATTTTGGTTTACATTTTATGCTGTGCAACTTTCATTGTAAAAATTCTATTTGTAGAATTGTTTGTAATTTGACAATTTATATCCAAGCTTTTTAGATCTGTTGTAGTTGTAGTTTAAAGGCAGTTGTGTCTTTTGTGAGTCTTTTAAAGATTCAATATTTTGAGGAACAGATAATTTTAGAGCCAGTTGTAGGCCTGTGCTTCGGATGAAGTGTTTTTTAGCCAAATAGTTTTCTTGATGCACACATATTATTGTAACTGAGTTTTCAGCGAATTGCATCTTTCTTTTTGCACCTGTGTGAATGGTGTATATTTATGACTTTTTGTGCATTTTTACTTGTCTTGGCAAATACTGTATAAACTTTTAAGTCTTTGTAAGACTGTGTGTCAGTTGGGAATTTTGGAATTGCAATTGTACTTTTTGTCTACCGTGTGGTAAGACATCTTTTGGACTTGTATTTCTGTCTGTATCAGTGCAGACTGTTTTGAAGGTCAATGATTTAGGCCTCAGAGTATTTTAACAAGTCATATTTTTGTACGTACATTGTTTATGATATATATGTATTCCAAAGATGTCTGTGCCAGACAATATATCAAAGTCAAATAGTGCTTTAGCTGAATCCATTGTGAGTTCCTTCACTTGTGTTTACGTGAAGATGATGATGAATATGAATGTCCTGTTAACACAAATGTGGTCGATAGCATCAAAGCTGCATTAGATGCTAGATTTTCTAATATTTTCAAGTGTCTTGAAAAATTAATTGATGAATTGCAGTCACCTGACCCAGTTACTTTTTCTTCTATTTCTCATCTAAATGATGTATTTCTTGAGGAGGCTGTTCCGCTTACTATTAAGCCAGTTGTTTTAGAAGCTGCTAGTTTTTGTTGTTTGGAGGTGGCAGGAGAAGTATTTGTTTCTCTTACCGTGAGTGCTTTTAATGATAGCCACCATGTCAGCTTCAACCGCCCCTCATTTTGTTTGCCAAATGGCAAAGCGAAGGAAAAAGTAGGGAAGTCTCCCTTGTATTTAGGGATTGCAATTTAATTTCATTTTTATGTACATGCCTTGGTAGTCCTAGTGACCATCGGTAGGCCCACAGTACGTTTTATCTGGGGCCAGTGGCCAAATGCAATAACCTAAATTGTATGGGGAAAAAACCCATGCAAAATTTGCTCTCCCATTCTTTGCTTTTGTTTAAAAAGCAGAGGTTGCCTGTTCACTTTAGGTAACAAGACATATTGCCACCTCTCCGAGCCAGTGTTGTTTAGGCCTAGTTTGTTATTTTGGATGTGAAACTTTTCCACCATACATCTACATTGTGCCCATGGAGGCAGTTGATAAATTGATTCTTGTATTTTGAAAGTGGGATCTTTATGTGGAAGAACAGATAATTAAGTTTCTGGAACAGGTTTATATTTAATTGTGATCTTAGAGTGTTCTTTGAGAAATTTAAGTGCTATTTTTGTTATGTATCAATCACTATATTTATGGGTTTGGAGTCATTTTGTGTACACTTCAATTTGAATTTCAGTTTGCCCTACGTACTTATAGTGACGGGTTGTGTTCAGCATGTATTGTCTGACAAATTATCAAGATGTGTGTATTTTCATTGACTTCCAATTCCTATTTTTGTGACCCTTCATACTTTAAGTGATGGGCATTGCTCCTCTAGTTTGATAGGCAGATTTTTAGTCAGCATTTTATTCCTGTAAAAGGATGTTTTTGAAGTTGGTAGTGTATCCAGCTCGGTGTTCTCAGTGTGTTTGAGACAGTTTTGCTTGACATTTTTGGGCCTTATACAGTTTAACGAGGAATGTAAAGTGATTGTTTGATATTTCAAGTGCTATATATTGTGAGCCATAAAAGTTTATTCCCCAGTTCCTCTGATTTGTGACCTGAATTAGAACTTTGTATAAAGATCACTGTGCTTGTATTGTTTTTGAACTAAAATAGTTCAATTGTATTCACATGTTTGTGATTTGCTTTTGATAATGGTATAGTGGATTTTGCCATGTCGGTATTTTAGGGGCAAGATGTTCACATGATATTGTATTTTACTGACTTTTGGATGATTATGGTTTTTGATATTAGGGCAGATACTTTAAAGATTGGCTCAAGGAGTAATTTGTGGCATACTATGTACTTATTTTTCACAATTTTAGTGCCTCTCCAGATGTGTACCCTAAGAATTTGTTGTGACGAAAATTTAAGTTCCTACTTTAAGTTTTTGCTAAGTGGAATAATATTTGTGTCAGCAATTTTGTAGTTTTGTACTACTGTTTTGTACTCACCGTTTTATGGGATATTTTTGTATTACCTTTTGGAGTGAGATATGTAAGTCTGACCATCTTCCACCATGCACGCTGTCTTTGATGGGACCATTTTCAGGAAGGGATTGTTTTTGTGCTAAATTCCCGACTCACTTGTTGTTGCCCTAAGTACTGTTTTGCCTGCCTTTTAAAATCCAATTGTTCATGTTAGAGTATAGATTGCCTGAAGTAAGGTTTGAATGTAATTATAAACTTCATGATTTGTCCATGCGGTTTTAAGACTACTTGTTGTATACCAAGTGTTGTGTAGAACTTTGATAGTCTTGAATCACCATTTATTTATGTTATAGTGTGTGGAGATAAGAAAGTTCCTACTGTGTATTATGTCTGTTCAACCCTGTGTTTGACCTCAATGTATTAATAATAATAATAATAACATGCATTTATATAGCGCTTAATACAGGGTTTCTAAGCGCTGAAGCATGAAGTAATTAAATACACTATAAAAGACCATTAAGTGTACGTTAATAAAAATTTCAATTTTAAGTGGGATGAAATAGCTGAAACTGTAACAGTTTAGACGGATCTAAATAAGAGAGTTTTGAGAGCAGTCTTAAATGAGTCCAGTGTAGTGGAAGTACGGATGTGGACGGGAAGGTTGTTCCAGAGAGTGGGTGTGGCAATTGAGAAGGCGCGTTTTCCGTAGCGAGTGCGGGGGATAGGACCAGTGTTGAATTCCAGGTGGACAGTAGACGATGATCGGAGAACGTGAGACGTAGGTTGCTTTTTGGGAACGAGTAATTCTGAGATATATTTGGGAGCTAGGCCATGTCTAACTTTGTATGCAAGAGTAAGAACTTTGAATTGGATCCTTTGAGATACAGGGAGCCAGTGTAAGGAGCGCAGAACGGGAGTGATGTGGTCTGATTTCTTTGTGCGGGAAACAAGACGAGCTGCTGAGTTCTGTATTCGTTGGAGGGGAGCAATGTGGGATTGAGGAAGGTTGATGTAGAGACTGTTACAGTAATCAAGGTGAGAAGTGGTGAAAGCATGAACCAGTCGTTCACTGGTACTTTGGTCTATGTAGCGTCTAAGCTTTCCGATCTTGTGGATTCCAAAGGCAGCAGAACGACATGTGTTCTTGATGTGTTGTTGTAGGGTTAATTGGTGATCAAGGGTGACTCCAAGATCTCTAACTGTCTTTGATGGGGTGATGTTGTCGTGGACTACGGAGATGTGTGCAATAGGTTGGGATGTTCGGAACTGTGAGGTGACATGGAGTACTTCAGTCTTAGATGAGTTTAGCTGCAGACCGTTCTGGCTTGACCATGTCTGAATATCAGCAACACAGTCTGATAGCTGCTTCATGGACTCAGTGTGCTCACTCTCCTTGAGTATGACGTAAAGTTGTGTATCGTCAGCGTATACTGCGTGATGAACACCTTGATGTGCCTTGATGATGCCACCTAAAGGGCCAGTGTAAAGGATGAATTCCAGCGGTCCCATGACCGATCCTTGTGGAACTCCAGACGACAGTGGAGATGTTCTTGAGAAGGAGTCATTCACCTTTACAACTTGAGTCCATCCTTCAAAATACGAGCTGAGTAGCTGGAGAGCCAGACCATCTATGCCGTATGACCGCTTGAGCCTCTCCAAGGCAACTGTGTGATTAATAGTGTCGAATGCCGATGAGTAGTCTAAAAGGACAACAATAGCTTCGAAGCCTCTATCGATTGCGAGAAGGAGGTCGTTGCAGACTCGGACAAGTGCTGTTTCCGTAGAGTGAAATTTGCGATAGGCTGATTGCATTTCTGGTAGGAGTCCGTATTGTTCAAGATAACCTCGCAGTTGGGCAGATACAATTTTCTCAAGAACCTTCCCCAGAAACGAGATGTTAGCAATCGGCCTATAGTTTGAGAAATTATTGCGATCAAGGTGAGGTTTCTTCAGCACAGGAATCACGTGTGATAGTTTGAAGGATCCTGAAAAAGAGCCTGATGACAGTGACAAGTTCATGATGTGTGTAATAGTAGGAAGGAGTTCGTCGAGACAAGCCTTCAAGAGCCAGGTTGGGATGGGGTCAAGGTTGCATGACTTTGATGCACACTGTCCGAAAACTTTCCTCACTTGGTCTTCGGAAACAGGCTCAAACGAGAGTAGGCTACTGGTGCATGTTGGAACTGTGTTAGCCTCGTGTAGTGGTGGATCAACATGTTCAAGGGCAGTGGTGATTTTGGTGACCTTCTCCTTGAAAAAACTTTCAAAGTCATTAGCGAGATTTTGATCAGAGTCGTGGTCGGGTAGAACTAAGTCGTTACTTGGTGAGGAAAGCTTTTTGACGTATCTAAAGAGCTGCTTGTCGTTACAATTTGCAATCTCTGAATTGATGTATTCTGACTTGGCGCTGTCAAGTGATTGATGATAGGTTCTGCATTGGTCTTGATACATTTGACGATGCACCTTCAAATCAGATTTCATCATACAAAGTTCAGCGCGCCTTCTCAGTCTTTTTGCTTCTCTCACATCGTTTGTGTACCATGGCGCATGTGGTCTCAATGATACCACTGTAGTTTTGACAGGAGCGTGTTTGTTGAGGAGCTTCGTTAAAGTGGAGTTGTAACGATCTACAACATCGGACCCAGAAACAGGGGCAAGATGAGGACCCACTGGTGCTGGGAGCATTGACTTGGCAACATCGTCCTTGAATTGGATGAGATCAATGTCACGAGTTTTCCTGTAGACGATTCGTTTCTTGCTAGGTTTAGGTTGCTTTAAATTGAGGTGACATTCCACCAAAGCATGATCTGATGGCAGTGGATTCGAAGTAGTGACGTCGTTGACAAAGTCCTCAGAAGCACGTGTAATGATCAGATCGAGCGTGTGACCAGCTTGATGGGTTGGACCTTTTACATGTTGTTTGAGGTCAACAGAGCTGATGAGATCGTGAAAAGCCATTGCGTGGTGATTGGTAGCGTTATCTACGTGGAAGTTGAAATCACCGCATATCATTACGTATACTGGATGCGAGACTACATCTTCAAGAAGTGATGAAAATTCTTCGAAGAACGAAGGAACAGTTGAGCGTTTCTCCGATGTCAGTTGTGGCCTATATATAACTATAAGCCGAATGGGGAAGCTGGAGCGGTTGTCCAGGGTCAGGTCCATGTGTTCAAATGACTCAAAGTTGTTTAAATTGTGTAGTTTGACGTCAAATGTCTTCCTACGACATATGAGGATTCCACCGCCTCTTCTGGTATGTCTAGCAGAGTGGAATATCTTGTAGTTAGGTAGCGTGTTTTGGAGGTCAGCTAAGGCATAGTTGTCTCGGTGGTCTCCGGTAAGCCATGTTTCTGTGATTGCACAAATGTCGATGGATCTCTCCATGACAGCATCACAGAGAATATGAGTTTTATGATTTATGGATCGAGAGTTCCATAAGGCGAAGTTGCATTGCTGGGGTAGTGGGGTAGTCAGCATGTGTGCCGATGGTCTGTCCTTGTGGAGCCCTCCCTTGGACCCCCTCTTGGTGGGCAGCTGTCGGTTTATTCCAAGTGATCTAATGTGCCGCCATGTTGAAGGAGATAAGCGATGCTGCTTTGAGTTAAGGCCGAGAAGCTGGTCTCTAGTGAACGAAGGTTGATTATGACGCAGAGAACGCACAACATCAGGTTCCTTAGGCTGGAGGCAAGTGTCAGGTCCGGGATTTGGATTGATGTCCCCAGCAATTAGAAGTTGAATCTGGAAAGTTTCAACACAGCTGACGTTGATGTAGAGGCGTATCCTTGATCCAGAGTACCGTACAGCCAAATATAATGGCTGCTGCTTAGCCTGTATTGAGTGCATGTGTATAGGTGATGCTGTACATTGGAGTTTATTAGTTGCTGTAGAAGTCCCACTGAAAAGACCGATCAGAAGCAGATGAAAGAGCTCCATTGTGCTGATTATCCAGGGAGAGTGGCTGATGAATGCACTGAGCTTAATCCCCCTTTTGTGTGCATGGGTTGAGTGAGTTGGGATTAAGATGACCAGTCCAAGATGTCTACAGTTCATATATGCTACAGCACAGTAGAAATGTGAAAACTAATTCCAAAGTTTCAGCAACAAACTAAGTGAAATATTGTTTCAGAATGTTGTAGCAGTAGCACTGTGTCTAATAAAGTACTCTGGTAGTAAAATCATGAAATGAGTCTGAGTGGTGATCAGGGAAAATTTGCAAACTTCGAAGGGGGTCAGAGCTGCTGCCTGGCGCATCTGACTACAATTCATTTAAGTCATTTACATTTTGACAACTTTGTTATTTGAGATTGGGTTCAAGAATTTGTTGTTTGAACTGTGAATTCACATGTGATATTTTGCAGACAGGTTTTGTATTGGGAGGTACATGTACCTAAACTTTTAGTTACTCTTTACATAATTTTTGAGCTGACTTATAATACGTTTTTCGATAAGGATGTTTTATCCATGCATGTGTGTCAGTTTATAATTAGAAAACATGTTGAGTGGACGTTCCGTGGATATTATTTGCAATGTATTTTTCTGATGTATGAAGGATTTAGAATCCATCTTTACAGGATGGATCTTGTGTATCAATTTGTAAGATGATTATGGGTTATCTTGGTAAATTGTATTTTCCTGAATAATTTCAGGTCGCACTTGTGTTTGTTTTGTTTAGACCACTCGGGTCGCGTGGTTATAAAGTAGGGAACCTGTAGGGATCCCAAGTGCGCCCTCATTGTTCAACTTGTAGGAAAGTTTACTTTTGGAGTTGTCACGTGACAATCTTTCTCCTTTTTCTATAGCTTCGTTTCTTAAAAGAGCACATTTTATTTTAGTGGTTTTTCTCTCTATTTGTATAGGGAGCATGGCTCTGGCCATGCTCCAAAAAGCTATTTATATGGGAGAAATAGAGGTGTAAAGATATCTGTGAGTAATATTTTGTATGTAAACCCTCATTTATACCTGAACTATTGTGATTTTTAGGGCTCTATTTTGATCGGAATCATTGTATTAAAACCATGTGTGTATTTGCCAGGCAGCACCGTCACACGTGCGTCCGTGTACCGTACATGTATGTAGCCAGATCGTGTTTGCTGACCTTTTTGTGACCTTCACACAACATCTGCATTGCCATTGTGTAGTTGTGTAGTATATTATTATATTGTGACTTTTTGCATTGTATTGCATATTTTGTGCTATTGTATTGGAGAAATTAAACCCGTACAGGAGAGTTTATTTCATTTTAGACGTCATTGGTTGCATTTATTATTGTTGATTGTTTTTTGGCGAATCCTCGTCCTTTATTAATTAGAGGACCGGCCTCCTTCCCGTGTCTCTACAATACCATTCTGTATCTCGCTTCGCTCCGTGTACTGTACATGTATGTAGCCAGATCGTGTGTGCTGACCTTTTTGTGACCTTCACACAACATCTGCATTGCCATTGTGTAGTTGTGTAGTATATTATTATATTGTGACTTTTTGCATTGTATTGCATATTTTGTGCTATTGTATTGGAGAAATTAAACCAGTACAGGAGAGTTTATTTCATTTTAGACGTCATTGGTTGCATTTATTATTGTTGATTGTTTTTTGGCGAATCCTCGTCCTTTATTAATTAGAGAACCGGCCTCCTTCCCGTGTCTCTACAATACCATTCTGTATCTCGCTTCGCAACATGTAAACACCCACACCGTACAACATAGAGGTGTCAAAATGGATCGCCAACAGGATAAAGAAACATCCAAAAAGAAGAAACCTCGTCAATCCGGGTAAGAAAAAATTCTTGAGACTAACATTGGGTTCATTCTTCAGCTCCACTTTATACTGACAATAATACTAATAGACAATTTTGCAACACAGAGGCGAGAAAAACACGACGAAATCACGATCAGACTCATGTCATAATACCGATGTGATGGATGATCACGATACACGTACACAAACAGCAATGGGTACCAGACCTTCTTGCACCACACAAAGCGTTAGCGCTAGGTTGGCCCCGCTACAATCCATAAGCTGGATATACTACGCGTACAAGAGGACCGCCGTGATAGTAATTGCTCAGTCGTAGTTCAACAGCTGCGACTGGAAATAAGACTAGCGGAGCATGTCCGCCATTTAGTGGATTCAAAATTTTAACTCTACAAAATGGCGGACCGTTCTTTGTCACAAGCGTTAACAAAAACCACACATTTCTAGGACATATTCATGTGGATCATTGTATTCTTCTTTTAAAACATCTTTCCAACCATGTTCATTTCATAGCAAACGCTTTTTATAGCCCAAACCGCCCAACACGAAGGCAACGTGTTCCGTTAAAGGGGCACACCGGCTTCGTTGGGCTATTTGGGCTACAAAATAGGCTAACATATGACTTCAAAGGTCTTCCAGGAATGGAGAAGAAAGGTTCCTAAGAGAAACCATCAAATTTTGCCGTTTTTTAGCATTTTTCAAAAAACGAAGGTCACGTGATTTATCCGAACCAAAAATGTGGTTCGGATAAATCACGTGATCTTCGGAGATAGTTTTACTTCCAGCCGTATAAAAGTAAATTACTGAACCAAATTTAAATCTGTTTTTAAAAAATTATTCATGAGTATTTGACAAAAAAGACTAAGTATTCAGATTATTGATACAATTTGTAAATAATGATGAAAAATCGAACGTAAGATTCGCATTCAGAGAGTCCGTGCAACCGAAGCGTGTTTTACGGCGCACCAGCGTGGGAGCTAGCGGAACGTAAACCTAGGGGCATATCCCGTACAGCCTGTGCCGTGTCTCGTGGGGCCAGAGAGACAAGCCCGGGCATGAACTTGCCGGTCTAGCCGTGAGCTTGGGAGCTTGTCGGAGGGGTAGGGAGCCAGACCAACAATTACATTTTTTTAGGAGGGCTTCAGTCTGATACCCTAGCTATTATCCCCTAACTCCTGCAACGTGTTGCCTGCGCTACACACGCGGGACGACAACGGGGAATATTTATCCCATACAGCTGGTCTACTTCTATGATAGCTGCACAATGTCCACCCCCTCCCCCCCCCCCCCCCCTATTGCTGCTTTTGCTGGCTTTCCCTTTGGATTTATCCTTGTTGTTTTTTTACTTTTTACTTTTCGTTGGACCACCTTCTAGGTGTTTTTCCTTGCGATGTTTTTTGTACCGATCCTTGGATGTCGAAGAAACGTTCTCCATTGCAAGTACATAGTACGTCGTCGTACACAGATTACAGGTTGGGGTGCGTTTTCGCGGTCGTAACCAATAACTGTTTCAATGGCAAGTTCAACCGAAACAGTTATTGGTTACGACCGCGAGCGGACTTCGACTAGGACTGACCATAGTGCAAGGAACCTTCCCTTGGACTGACGTCCGTTTTTTTATTTACACGTGAATTTGTGCGATGGATATGAAGTCTGGATTTTCATGCCTCGCCATTGTTATAATTGATACATAAAAAGAGCACTAGTCTACTTACAACATTGCGCAACATTGTACGTAAACTTGACAGTTGCAACGGCTGGAAGAGCGTATAAGCTGACCTTTGACCGCGTTTTGTTTTTTTCACATTTTTCGTTAATTACGTGATATTTTGATGATTTTTTTTTTACAACAACCATCTAAAAACTATTGTCTGTCATTCCACATCACTATATTAGGTAAACAGTAAGCCGGTGTGTCCCTTTAAAGGGGCACACCGGCTTCGTTGGGCTTTTTGGGCTACAAAATAGGCTAACATATGACTTCAAAGGTCTTCCAGGAATGGAGAAGAAAGGTTCCTAAGAGAAACCATCAAATTTTGCCGTTTTTGAGCATTTTTCAAAAAACGAAGGTCACGTGATTTATCCGAACCAAAAAAGTGGTTCGGATAAATCACGTGATCTTCGGAGATAGTTTTACTTCCAGCCGTATAAAAGTAAATTACTGAACCAAATTTAAATCTGTTTAAAAAAAAATATTCATGAGTATTGGACAAAAGAGACTAAGTATTCAGATTATTGATACAATTTGTTAATAATGATGAAAAATCGAACGTAAGATTCGCATTCAGAGAGTCCGTGCAACCGAAGCGTGTTTTACGGCGCACCAGCGTGGGAGCTAGCGGAACGTAAACCTAGGGGCATATCCCGTACAGCCTGTGCCGTGTCTCGTGGGGCCAGAGAGACAAGCCCGGGCATGAACTCCCCAGCTTGCCGGTCTAGCCGTGAGCTTGTTGGAGGGGTAGGGAGGGGTAGGGAGCCAGACCAACAATTATATTTTTTAGGAGGGTTTCAGTCTGATACCCTAGCTATTATCCCCTAACTCCTGCAACGTGTTGCCTGCGCTACACACGCGGGACGACAACGGGGAATTTATCCCATACAGCTGGTCTACTTCTATGATAGCTGCACAATGTCCACCCCCCCCCCCCTATTGCTGCTTTTGCTGGCTCCCTTTGGATTTATCCTTGTTGTTTTTTTACTTTTTACTTTTCGTTGGACCACCTTCTAGGTGTTTTTCCTTGCGATGTTTTTTGTACCGATCCTTGGATGTCGAAGAAACGTTCTCCATTGCAAGTACATAGTACGTCGTCGTACACAGAATACAGGTTGGGGTGCGTTTTCGCGGTCGTAACCAATAACTGTTTCAATGGCAAGTTCAACCGAAACAGTTATTGGTTACGACCGCGAGCGGACTTCGACTAGGGCTGACCATAGAGCAAGGAACCTTCCCTTGGACTGACGTCCGTTCATGTCTGTTTTTTAATTTACACGTGAATTTGTGCGATGGATATGAAGTCTGGATTTTCATGCCTCGCCATTGTTATAATTGATACATAAAAAGAGCACTAGTCTACTTACAACATTGCGCAACATTGTACGTAAACTTGACAGTTGCAACGGCTGGAAAAGCGTATAAGCTGACCTTTGACCGCGTTTTGTTTTTTTCACATTTTTTGTTAATTACGTGATATTTTGATGATTTTTTTTTACAACAACCATCTACAAATTATTGTCTGTCATTCCACATCACTATATTAGGTAAACAGTAAGCCGGTGTGTCGCTTTAAACTTTAATCAGATTTAAAGAATGTATCCAAAATGAGTTTGGTTTCAGTATACTTTCATGTTAATACATTGAATGGCGTAGTTTTTTCAGAAGTAATCAATGCAAACATCAGGCCGGCCAGGGAAGATAAACCCTCTGATTGTCTCTGACCTCATCACATTCAAGTTGTGAACAACCTGTTGAGACTACGAACAATTGTCACGAACACACAATTTTTACAGAATTATCAGGGTCACAACTTCTTTTCTTTTTGTATCATTAAGAAAGGCTTTTTATATGCTAAACATGTCATCATCAGATGGCAAAATTTGATTCAGAACAGGAAAAGTAAGTATCGCCAACTCAATGCTTTGATGTTTATTCACATTTCGGTTAACCTGTGACATTCTAAAACCTTATTGAAAAATACCACTCGAATCTGAAGGTGAGATCATTGTTGAAGTTCATTGGTGTGTGAAGCTTAGCACACGGAAGTACAACCAAGTTAACTTGTCAGTCAGGTACATGAACATTAAATCAGTCTTACATTCCTACAAGCTGTGTGCCTGCTCATGCTATTTCATCCATCGTTATCCTCATCCAACTTCTTATCAAACAACTTCAATGAATCAGATTCAATACAATGGATGGAAGGACCTCCATGTATGTGTTGCTGGTGTGTGTTTGGTGTTCACTTGATGTAGGCGGACTCCTGATGGTTATCACTGCTGAACCAACAGTGTCTGCAGTGATCTTAACACGGCAGGCTGATCGCAAGGAGGGCGGGCAGGTTGATATGAGGTGTACCGCTACGAACCTTGAGTCGCATCACATCGTTTCATGGGCCTCTGAAGACCCAGACAGGGTTCTGAGACTAGGAGGTGTAACTGTTACCACAGAGTCACGATTCACGTTTAGTACACAGGCAGATACGACAACTGGGATGACTGTTCAATACTTTACCATCATCAGCGTTAAGAGGGAAGATTCAAATGAGTATTCCTGCAAAGTCAATTACCGCACAACAGATGGAACGTACAACGTTGTATCCTCATCAAGAGTTATGCTTTCAGTGTTATACTTCCCCAATGCGTCCTTCCCTATATGCTTCCCGGCTGGGCCCATTACAGTAGACAATGGGAGAGTGTTGAATATGAGATGTACATCTGAGAGCGGTCACCGAGCAGTCGAAATTACATTCAATTCCACAACACATACTTCTAGATACACCTCTTGGACATCACAAGTTCTTGATGACACCGATACACTCATAAGAACATCTAATTTGACAGCTGGCGTAGCTGATAATTCTATTGCATTTAATTGCATCATCAAATCACCACATTTCCCCGATATGGAACGCGGTTGTACCATTGGACCAATCACAATAACTCCCTTCACAGCAGAACCCACTTCCACTAGAACACCATGTATGACATATATGTGTTCGTTTCCATCAGCCGAGATGGAACACCCAACAGTATCAGAATCAATCACCATCTCTATGTCTAATCCCCAACCATCGGAAACACCGTCTGCTCCGTTCAATGATACTCCCGTGTTAGCTTCGTCTTCATCTGCAGTCATCGCTGGTGCAGTCATCGGTGGAGTAGTAGCTCTTCTTCTCATCGTTATCCTGATCTTTACTTGCCGTAAACGACGCCTCGGCAACTCAGATCCCAAAGCGGTACAGTCTTATCGAGATACCAACCAAACAAACACTGAACTATCTCTTAACAGACATAACAATTTTCAGATCGGTCTAAATGAGTACAGATAACTTGGTACATCACAAGAAGGATTACAGAACAATAACCTCCATTCCAGCACCCAACACTACAGCGTAGACGCGTCCGACACAATGCCAGTGCAAAGAGCACAGGCGACTGATCAAAGTCTGATATACGCTAAACCACTGCCTAAACAAACTTATACCGCTGCCCATGAGGCGACAGGGCAACAGCCAGACCAATCATTTGATTCTACCAATGAGCAGCGATACTTTAATCCTGCTTTTGTTTCTAATGTCTCTGATATAAAAACAAGGCCCTCTCGTGACGGGTTTCCCACATCCCTCAAACCGATGGCAAAAGTCAAACCAACGCAATTTTCACAATCAAAACCTCCTAGAAAGCCTAAACCCTATCAGCCTAATTCAACACAGCGTAAAAGCAACCCCCTAAGTCATCATGACAACCAGATGGTTCCATCCCAAACACCCCCAACATCAATCCCAATACACCAAGATGCCGGTCCCTCTGCCCAGGAGGAAGCCCACCCAGTACCCAATAACCCTACTTATGCACTAGTCTCTCCACCCAGGAGGCAGCAGAGTGGATATGACAACCCAGATCATATTGTCTACGCTGATTTGGATTTGCAATCAGACGAGATTCAAGATGGCGGACTTCCTTCTAATTTGTCATCTGATGCAGTGATGTACGCGAGTGTCATGAGAAGTTAGTTGTTCCCTAGTTGAAGTTTTGTTTTAATAATAATAATAAGTTCTTAAATAGCGCCTTTTACAATCACGTTTCAATGCGCTTTACCTTAGCTCATTTAGTTCAACCACTAAACTATGTAACTTGAGTTTTATGGTAAGAAAAATTCCCAAAGAGTAACTTAAAGTCAGATTGGATGATTAACAAAACTTGAATTAATCCGAATGCTTGAATTGAGGCACAGCGGAAAAAAGATGCCACGGAACAAAATCAAGTAACCATAAATTATCAATGACTTATTTGACCAAACACTAATCGCAATTGAAGCTTTTTGAAACAGTTTTACTTGTGAACATTTGGCTCATTTCTTGCTTTTCAAAAGCCTAATCCGTTTTATCCAAACATTCTTTGTAAAGTTTTAACGCCGTTTAATGTCAAATTACTCGAGTTGATTTTACCAGCACCATGTATATATTTTTTAGAATTTAATTTGTTTTCTAATATGGCATGCCGGCTTCCTCTTTCGATTCAGTGTAGTAGTTTATAAGTTTCTGTTTTAATTAGATACTTTTATACGGGACTCAAAATATCTACTGCCTCTGTCCATAGTCAGGTAGTTTATGTATTGGGCAAGTTACGTCACAGCCGAACTAGACGCTCGGTCTTGGTTTTCGTGCTTCAAACATTTTTTTGAGATTTACTGATTCATAGCTTTTCAAGTCCCAAACCTCCTGCTGAAAAGCTGAAATGACTCGATAAATTATCAAATCACAAATGGAACAGCCAATGTAATGTCTGAGCTGCAAGACCTGTAGTCTAGTGGGTAGATGACATTTAAACCCTGATTTACGCTTTAGGGGTTTTCATTGGTAGCCTCAAGAAAGATTTTTCTGGGCGGGAATTCCCCTTCCCATTCCGGTCCTGGATTCAAGATGACGAACTTTCGTCTCCTTCGTCATATGATGCAGTGACGTACGCAGGTGTCATGAGAGGTTAGTTATTGTATAGTTGAAGGGTTTTCTTAGTAATAGCAATGAGCACTTAAGTTTTTCGTTCCGCATTTTGACAATAATGTATCAATGCGCTTTACCTTAGCTCATGTAGTTCAACCAGTAAACTATACAACTGGAGTTTTAGGGCAAAAACAATTCTAAAAAGAGAAGCTTACAGTAAGATTTGTTGATTTACAAAACATGAATTAATCAAAATTCTTGATTTGAGGCATAACAACAAAAACGCCAGAATACAATGAATTGACCACAAATTTAGTACTGAGATGCTTTGATCGAAGACAGTTTTTTTCTGTTAAACTTTGGCACATTTCTTGCCTTGTAAAAAGTGAACCCGATTTATCCATCACTATTTGTTTCGTTCTAAAACTATTAAAGCTCAAACCACTCGATTTGATCTTTACCAGCAACGTGTACACTGTACATACTTTTTTTTATCTAGTAATTGTAGATAATGTATGCCAGTTAATGTCTCTTTCGAATCAGTATGGTGTTTTAGAAAAATCTGTTTTCATTAGATACTTTTTAACAGGGCTCTAACTACCCACTGACTCTTTGCAGAGTCAGGTAGTTTATGTATTGGGCAAGTTAAGTCACAGCCGAACTAGACACACGGTCTTGGGTTTTGTGTTATCCCAAACATACTATGGAGATCTACAAATTCGTAATTTAGCTTTTCAAGCCCAAAACCTCTCCCTGAAAACTTCAACATAAATGTTGGAATAGAAGAAACAGCTGGCTTAATCAATTGTGAAAAAAATATAAATGGAGCAGTCAATCCAATGTGTGAGCTGCAAGACCTGTAGTCTATAGTAGTAATGTATCCAAACCTACGTAGATTCTGACTTGTGTAAATCAAACCATTAATCTCTCTTGAGTGACAGTCTTCATTACATGTTGTATTCTAGAACCTAGTTCAATGCGAGTTGTTTTAGCAATTTACTCAGACAGAGAAAACTCAAAAGCAGGACAGAGAATTAGAGCATGCTTTCTATACTAGATTGAGAAGCACAGATGTATTTACAATACTCGCTTGAATACTGTGTGTTTTTCATTTTAATTGATTTGTTCCCAAGATTTTTGCGAATCTTGTGATTAAGGTCTTCGTTTATAGTGGGGGGGGGGCTATGTATGAAAATAGGGGTCCCGTTGAAATTTCATGTTAATTTTTGGCAACCATTATAAATGCAATCTTTGAAGTCGTAGCAACAAGAAATTCTATGTTGCCATTTTTTTAGATAGGTTTCAGTGACCTTTACCTGAGGTCAAAGGTCAGAGGTCACTTTTGTACTGTTTTCTTCCTATTATTGCCCATAACTTTCTAACCCTGCATCAGAACACGAATAAACTTGGTCATTTAATCATATCTAATCTAAGGTCATAATATTTAATGGAAAAAAATAAGTGAAACGTCTATTGTTGCCATGGCAACCGTTTATTTGACCTTGGAACATTGGATTTTTACATTTTAAGGCTTTTTAAGAACTTTGGGGCAAATCTTGTTTTGATATTCTTGCATAAAACGAGGATTTGAATTTTCAAACAATAAACAAAGATTATAAAATTTAAAAATGGCCACCAATTGCGGCGGCCATCTTGGATTTGTTTGTTTTAAGTTTATTTGCATGAGGGATAAGGGACCGTTTTAATGATGAATTTGATGAGTCTTGTAAACACTCGTGTAGTACCCTCCGCCCAGCTGTTGTAGACCCAGCCATCTGATGTGCTTCTTCTGCAAGCCTAGCTAGCTCTGGGGCTGTAAGGAAAAACCTCTCGCGAGCACTGGCATTCTGGGTAATGCCAACAAGACCTCCAGTGACCTTCATGATTCTATTGATGTGTTCAAGAGCATGATCTACACCAACAGCACAGAATGGTGTTTGGTTCTTGTTGACACTGAAGTTTCCAGCCATGAACTCTTGATATATGTCAGGATCGGTAGTTTCCAATGAAAACATCTCTGCAAGGTACAGTGGCACAAGCCTGGCATATTCCTGCTTGTCATGTGCAAAAAAATATTTGCACAGCTCATCCAGGGAAGCAAGATGAAGTTCCCACTGGCCATCTCGGGTTGCCCAGATAAATGAATATATAAGCATGACCATCCTCATGTAACGTCGCACGAATTTAAAGAGTGGGTTTCTGGCTTCTTTCATCTCGTCAAACCGTGTCATGGTCTCCAGAACTTTGTTAAACTCAAAAGTGGCTACCATGTTCTCTTGCTCTTCGATCATCTCAGTTCGATTGTACTGGGCACAACCTTTGGCAACACGTTCTGCAGAATAAACACATGGGTCCATTAAGTGGGGGAATGTCTTGAAAAATTCATCTATATAGAGGTCATGGAGGGCTTGGACTGTGGTGATGTGTGCTTCTAATGCTCTCTTCATATGCTTTGACTGAAGGATTTGTCGTGTAGTTGTGGGACCATAAATGTCTGCTTCACTCCAAGCTTCATCCAGACCACTGTCTTCTGGTGGTCTTCTATGACATTTCCTGCTGCTCTTAGTGCGGCCATCACAGTGTGCATCTCACCTAGACGTAACACCCATTTTCCCTTGCAGTCATCTCTACTCATCTCAAGCTGCTTAGCTTTCTCATACAAGGCCATATCCAATGTGATAACAGTTTTCTTGTTGGAGCCTAAGACCATACAGTTAATATGTTGCGTCTGCTTTTAGACTGTCAACAAAGTCTGCCATTCATGGGCCGGCGCCGCTACCAGAGGGAGTGCAGCAACTTCTGTGAGAGGCTTTTCGGAGGCTAAGACAGAGTTGTAGGCAGTCCAGGTTGGGATACTGTGCTTTGTTGTATTGCTGCTAGATTGATTTGTCATTGGACCTGTCATTCGGCTTGTAAAGTTATCACTGTCAGTGTCTTGGGATGCATCCTTAGTAAATTGGTCACCTTCATGTGGTTGCTCTAGAGATATGTCCATGGATTCACTGTCATCAACTTCAAAAGTGCATGGACATCAACCACACAGAATCCAGTTTGTGAAACAGCTTCAAAACATCTTTCACTGCCCCAGACTTAAACTCAGCAAATGTGGGATTTTTGACAACCTGCGTGTTTGGTTTTGAGCAGGAGACAAAGTTGTAAGTTGTCAGGTTCGTCAAAGAGCGATCTCTGGCTTTGCCATGAAGCCTCAGTTTGGTGCTGCGGTTGTCTTCATTGAGTTCATGCCGTTGATAAAGGGCAGTGGCAGTGGCATGGAATGTCCGTTTCCCGTCAGGTGTATCTTCGTTGAAGTCACTGTTGTCTATTGCAAAGAAGATAAAGGCCCCCTTTTTCATAGTTGACGGTAGGTATCCTCCCTGTGCTGTGTTGGCTTCTATGACAGAGCTTGCCAGTTGGGTCTCCAATCTAAGAATACGACTGTAATCAACAGACAGGCCGAAGCTGTGCAGGAACTGTACAAGCTTTTTACTTCTGGTGGATTGGTGGATTGCAATTCCAACTGCAAGGGACTGAGGCCACTCTAGCCGATGTCGAAAGGGTGCTTCTGTATCAACTGGTTGGTAAATGACCTGACGCTTTGATTTGAAGGAGTACATGATGTTTTGGCTTATGGATAAGACGTCATTGTGAACAGCTGTGGAACGCACTCCAGTCTTTAGACTCTTGGTCGGTCCATTTAGTACCCATCTTAAGAAAGAGTAAAGAGCATTTGGTACATTTTCTTCAGCATCACTTGCACTTAAGCTTCCATCAAACTTCCATGGATGCTTTCTATGTTCTTGAATTGCTTTTCGCAGGATAGAGGCACTCTGAAATAGGTGGTTGATGTCTTTTTCAGCAGTCATAGCATCTTCAATGACAGCATCCCGTACAGAAGTGGAGAAAACACGTTCACTTTCATTCCTGCGTTTTGGTTGAATGAAATGAATGTTGTCTATGTGTAAATTTAGTTTCTTCTTCATATCACGGTCACAATGCACATTATGTGCACCATTCTTCTGGAGAATACTTGTATAAGTCTCTCGTAAGTCTGCCATGCTGACTGGACCATCTTTCAGGAGATTCCTCACTAGGCAAATGAATTCAATATCTGATGCGATGATGCCCACATTAGTTTCCTCTCTTAAATGAGACTGTGCAGTATCGTTTCTGCCTCTTTTTGGTGCACGCTGTACATGCTTCACCCAGCATGCCAAGCAATACTTCACATCAATAGCATGAGCATCAGCTGCACTTATGGCTGCACTGAGGTGCACCTTCCATGTTTGGTTGTCACTCTCTCTCACTGCTTTTTGAAGCTGTTCACCTGCATTGAAGGTTGACACTTCATGATTATCTTGACCAGCAGTGTTTTTCTGACAGAAGAAGCACTTATTTTTCTGGAAAGGAGCTGCCGATGAACGAGTGAAAGGGGTGTCCTTTCCAAACTCAGACGCTACATTTGAAGCACTTTTCTAAATTGAGAAATCAGTAGTCGATGGGCGACCACGTCTTTTCTGAAGTTTTGGAGGATCTACCTGCTTACAAGCTTTCTCGTGTCGCACCCTAGCACGTTCACGACTGTGGCAAGTCATACTGTAGCATGTACGATGCCAGAACGCATTATTGGTCTTGAGTTTGGTGCCTGTCATTTGGGATAGTCTGGTGTTGATCTCTGGATATTCACCATCGCCATACTGCCCTCGTTTTTGAACAAAAGTAAAAAATCGTGAATATGCATCTACTGATGGTTGTCCTACAAGTCCTGTTGTATCTGTTTTTTGACATTTTATGCAGAGCCTGAAATTAGTCTCTCTTTTTCCAATCTTAGTAGCGCTAGTAGAAGTGTTTTGTTCCCCCTCCATTTTTCTCAGTGTGTCAATTTGCTACATTATAAACAAACAATAAATAAACAGGAAAGTAGAAAATTGAAAAAAGTTGAACAAATAAAAACTGGATTAAAATACAAATTAAAAAAGCCATTATTTTATTATTATTTTTTTTTATAAAGTCTATTGCAAAATCAAACATTCCAGGACCCCTTTAAAGTAAGTTAGAGATCGATAACTTTTCAGGGTATAATTTTTAAATCATATCTTTTGTTTATGGAATAAACACTTTTAAATAATTACATTTGTTCAGGCTGACAGGCTATGACTAACACAAGGATCTGCAAAAAGGGGATTTACATGTAAATGAAACAAATGTTCATGTTTCCATGGCAACGGAAGACATTTGAATTTATGTTATGTACGTTAGTATGACTTCTACATATTTAGGGCAAATTATCGTGTTTGGAAGCAATAAAAAAGTGATATGGACCGTAAATGGGCAACATAATAGTGAAAAAAAGTGTTGGGTTTGTTTATACATGTAAATTCAGACAAAATGTAAGTCTTGTGAGCATATAAGGTAGTTTGACAGCAAGGCTTAACCAGTCCGGAACTACGTTTTGAAGTTTGGCAATATTTCAAAATCCATGTGTAAAAAACAAACAGATAAATACAATAAAAATCAACAAGCTTGTTCACAAGACTCTGATCAAATTCATCATTAAAACGGTCCTATATCATGCAAATAGACTTAAAACAAAATAAATCCAAGATGCCCGCCGCAAATGGTGGCCATTTTTAAATTTTATAATCTTTGTTTATTGTTGTAAATTCAAATCCTCGTTTTATGCAAGAATATCAAAACAAGATTTGCCCCAAAGTTCTTAAAAAGCATAAAAATGTAAAAATCCAATGTTCCAAGGTCAAATAAACGGTTGCCATGGCAACAATAGACGTTTCACTTATTTTTTTCCCATTAAATATTATGACCTTAGATTACATATGATTAAATGACCAAGTTTATTTGTGTTCTGATGCAGGGTTAGAAAGTTATGGGCAATAATAGGAAGAAAACGTACAAAAGTGACCTTTGACCTTTGACCCTGTGTAAAGGTCACTGAAACCTATTTTAAAAAATGGCAACATCATTTTGTTTGTTTCTGTCACTATTTTGAATGCATTTATAATGGTTGCCAAAAATTAACAAGAAATTTCAACGAAAGTTCATTGGCCCCCCCCCCCACTATTACTTAGAAATTATAGGGCAAGGGCGTCGATGGGTGGGGGACGGGGGGAGGGACATGTCCCCCTCACTTTTTAGACTTGAGGGGACAGCATATCAGATCCCCCCCCCCACTTTTTGATTGACTATTCCTTAGAAATATGCAACAAAATATAAAAATATACCCATTTTTAAAATTTAAGTCGTTCATTACATTTTTAGTTCAAACAAAATAATAGCGAACAAACGGTGACCTTTTTTTTTTTTTTCATTTTCATCTTTTTTTTCTGATGGACCGCGCGCAGAATGGTATTTTGGGTAATATTATATAAGATGTATTTTTTCAAGACTTGCCCGCCCGTCCGCCCTACTTTTCAGTAGTGATCGACGCCCTTGTTAAAGGGTGTTTAGCCTTAACATTTTAAATTGAGGGAATAATTAAAATATGCATACTTAAGAAACCTTGGATTTGATTTGTTTAAAATAATGGGTTGTATCATAATAAAACCTCGACTGATTTGAAAAAAGAATCAAGAATGAGATTGGTCGATATATTCATGTTCATGTCGTTACACCCGAACAGCGTAGTTTCTTCCCAGAGTAGCGCACATAGACCGACCAGGGGGTGTCTAAATCACGTTAAACCGCAAAATTCAAACTCTCTGACTACATCTAATCACAGTCAAGTTGTAAACAACCTGTTTGTTATTCCAAGAATAGACTAACTACGACAAAAATGTTACTGGGGAGTGGAGGAAGGGGGGTGCGAACAACGAACATATCCAGGCGTACCTTCGTCCCAGTAGAAATACGGTCACGCAGAAATATATTTTCCAGAATTATTAGAGTCACAACTTCTTCTTTTTTCTCTTTTTAAAGACTGCTTCATTTCTTTGATTGGTTCAGGCCTGCAGTTATTACCATCAAGTGTCAAAAATGCGATTCAGAAAAAGCAAAGTAAATATCGCCGACTCATTGCTGTAATGTGTATTTTCATTTCGGTTAACCTGTGACATTCTGAAGCTTATTGAAAACACGACTCGGTTATGGAGTTGAGATCATTGTTGAAGTTCAGTGGTGTGTGTAGCTTAGCATATGGAAGTACAACCAAGTTAACTTGTCAGTCAAGTACATGTACATTAAATCACTCTGACATTCCTACAAGCTGTTGAACATGATTATATTTCAGAATCTTTCAAAGGTCTCTTATCCAAGATGCTGTTAAATTTTTCGACAAAAGATCCTCCATAAAATGTACTAACACACTAAAAACTGTAAGCCTTTGATTTAAAGCAAATAAGAACTATGTTACCAGCTCTTCTAGACGTATGAGCTTTATTAACTGATGCTTTTTAAATGTTATCGGTACCTTGTTTATACGTATCAGTTTTATCTTAATGTATGTTTTAATACCCAAACAACACTTTGTATACATGTTGCCACATAAGAAGATAGAGCGCGCTTTTTATTTTAAGTTTTAAGGTCATTTACATTATTTCCTTTAAGACTGAAGCTAATGTTTGAGCGTGACACCATGCAGGCTTCCTGCTTCTTCTCACCCATACACTCATGCATTGCTTAGATTAAAAACAAAAAGCCATTCCAACAGCTCTGTTCCATGTACTACATCTCTTTAGAACTCCTTGCCTGGTGCATGGTTCTCTCCATCCTACAATCTAGACTTTCTGTGTTTTAGGAGGAATATCAATTCCTAGCTTCAGTTCCTGTCAGTTATTTTCATCTTTAGTATTTCTCTTCTTGTAGCCTCTTACCAAGAGTGGCTTTTGGGGCATACCTGCATCAGAACAAAATTATAATAATCGATAGTAAAAGCAAAAAGCAAGTGTGGGTGAGTTACTAGTGTCGATCTAAATGTCACTCAAACACTATGTGGTTGGACTAGCTAATCCAACTGGATCAACCTAGCCCCGGAGCACTGCTTCTCAGTTAACCCGATGTTACGTCACTTTTTCAAGATGGCGGTTAGGTTACGTGACGGAGAAAGTTTGGTAAACGTTTGTAATCACACGCCGATTAATTTTAACAAATCTCATAGAGTACTACGTTTTTGCCAATACAATAATGCCAATCAGTAAGAAAATAATTGTTATTGCTCTAGTATTATGCCAACTTTTATGTATAGAAACTTAAGAAAATGAACATGACGGGTCAATACATTGTTTAGTCTGTTCAATACGTCGTCACCTTGTTGCCATTTTGAAGAGTCGATCGACAAGACGCGATCGAGTGAAACAAAGACCACGCATGCGTGATTTAAATTGCAAGTAGACTAAGTAAAGGTTAGCAGAAGCCTTTTGTCAAAGGCCTTTGTGACTTGGACAACTTTGTAAGGAGCGGAGCTACTGGAACGGGAGACCACGTGCGCGAGCCGAGAAGTGAAGCTAAGAGGGCCTTTTCCAACTTGTTTTCGTTTTTTTAAACTTTCATAAAGTTCTTTTAAAAATTGTCCTTAAAATTTTATTTTTTACATTAATACTGGTGGTGCTTTCCATTTCCATAAAAAAATATAGGTCTTTATATTTTGAACTCATTTGTTATTGAGTATTGAACTTGTAGATGATCAGGATTTTACGGACTGACGTGGATTATAAAGGGATTAGTTTAGGCCTTTTATTACCTTTATAACAAGGTTATGTTATTTACAAACACAGACTTTCAACTTCGCCTTTGAAGGGCACGGCAATTTTCCTCTGGCACGGGGCACTCTATGAGGAAAATGTAAATTTGTATTGGGACTTTGCAAAGGGCACCACAGCAAAAGCACAGGGCACCGCGGCAATTGCTGTGGGTGCTGTGGGTTATTTCGTTGCCTGCACACACTGGACTATAATTATAAAATGTTGCCCATAGTTTTAATGATAAGTGTCAATGGGTTTTAAGAAGAGTTCAAAGAAATCACAGCGTGACGACATTTTTATTTTATTTTATTTTATTTTATTTTATTTTATTTTATTTATTTATTATTTTATTTATTTATTTATTTATTTATTTATTTATTTATTTATTTATTTATTTATTTATTTATTTATTTATTTATTTATTTATTTATTTATTTATTTATTTATTTATTTATTTATTTATTTATTTATTTATTTATTTATTTATTTATTTATTTATTTATTTATTTATTTATTTATTTATTTATTTATTTATTTATTTATTTATTTGTTTGGGGGGATAATTGTTAAGTTTATTTGGACTCAGTAAATTTACTAAGTCTTATGATGGAATGCTGTTATTAAAATGCATTACTGTTCAGATTATTGTAATAGTTGATCACTCTATAATGGTACGGTGTCATGTGACGAGGGGATGCACCTTGGATGCCGTTAGGTATTTTTTTCATCCTGGGTTCTTGTTATTTCCCACATGGATTATTGAAGAGAGTCAGTTGATGGTGGATGAATATTGCTACTTTGTCGATTCATATTGTTGCTGCTAGAGACTTCACCATTTCAAAAGCACTGACGTATTGTGGAAGAGTACTGTTAGGGAAGTTGGCCTAAGAAGATGGAAAAACTTAAACAATAATTATTGGTTTCCTAAAAACTAAGAATTATGATGAAAACAAACCTGCTAAGTGCAAGCTATCAGTTCGGACCGATTGGATAATTTCTTCACAAACACACACATTCAGGTTATGCTTTACAGACAATAGGTCTAGAGAAAAAGTGTACGGTCGTAAAGAAAATGCTCAAACTTTACGTTAAAAACTTCCGGATCAAATTTGACCAGGATTCGGGTACCGTGAGCCAGACCTATCTCTGGGTCAATGTGACCCGGAATCTGTGACGAAATAACCCAGAAATGTGTTAAAATGATACACAGACTAAAAAACTCCTCCGCTGAACCACCACCTGGGTCAGCCAGACTTGGAAATGAGTCAGGCCCCCTGACACCTGGAGTCTAGGTCGAGTCTAACCGGGTGTTTTTAGAGTATACTGATATAAACGATTTTATGTTTCTAAGTCTAGTCAATATCTATAACGTCAAGTGTAAACACTAAAATCAACTAGTTCATTGAACTGAAGTAAGTGACGCTGAAAGAAAAGTTTGTTCTAAAGAAGGTCCTCCTAATTTCATATTTACAGTTTATGGCAAAGTATTCAAATAATCCAAGAAGTGATTTTCTAAAGACACAGGCTCGATCGTCATCACACAAGGAACTTTTTTTGTAACAGCGCCCTCTGTCATGTATCTTTTGAAAAGAGATGCATTTTCCTGTTTTCTTTGTTTTTTATCGTCGTTCTTGTAATAAAAGGAACACCCTCTGCGTGGACGTCATGACATGACGACAAACAAATGGCTTCTCAATTAAGCAGACACACTTCTCCACAGATCGTTGATTGATCGGAAAGAACAATTGCCCTAGGGTTGCTGACAGCCGAGGTGATGTTTTTGTAACCTCAACGCAATAATATTGGTCTAGTTATAGTTGGTCTAATAAAGAAACGTTGCTGTTATTGTTACACTGTCACTATGCTTGGCAACAGCAACAGTAAATACACTGGATTTTGAAGGAATGTAAATCTAGCAGTTACGTTATTATGATTTGCTGAGAACTCAGACCAAATGGAGGTACATCCGTCTAGTAACCAACACTCACAACTAACAGCAAAACAGACCGTGGCATAACATGTATTTATAGCTCGGAAACGTAACACACTATACCCGGTGCTAATACTAATAGATAAATGTAGACCATGCCTAACCCCTCAGAGAAAAATGGACGAACCTTTAGATTAAACATATGTGATAACAATGTTTGATGTTTATCTTCCTCTTTGTGGAATTCAGAAAAGAAAAAAAAAGATGCAAAATAAATGAAGTCACTCTGTTCGGTTTGGTGCATAGGGGCCTACTTAAAAACCGGTCAACCCAGCATCATTATGCCTGATTGTACAACGCCACTCAAATGGAATTGTAGCTATTGTTAAAGCTTAATGGCATGTGATGATTGAAGCAAACATCAACACAACTTCAACATCTTTAAAACAAAATAAAAAAAAGCTTATTCGTCAAGTACACGTACATTTCGGTTAACCTGTAACATTCTGAACCTTATTGAAAACACGACCCGAACGTGTAGTTCAGATCATTGTTGAAGTTCTTTGGTGTGTGATGCTTAGCACACAGAAGTACAACCAAGTTAACTTGTCAGATTCATCCATCCTTACCCTCATCCAACTTCTTATCTAACTACTTCAAGGAATTAGATTCAATACAATGGATGGAAGGATCTCCATGTATGTGTTGCTGGTGTGTGTTTGGTGTTCGCTTGATGCAGGCGGACTCCTGATGGTTGTCACTGCTGAACCAACAGTGTCTGTGGTGATCTTAACACCAGAGGCTGATCGTAAGGAGGGTGGGCTGGTCGATATGTTATGTACCGCTACAAACCTCCCAACAAGTAACATCGTAGTTTGGAGGACTGAGAACCCGGAGCAAATCTTAAGATGGGGTACGAGTACATTAAGCACACAGTCAAGGTTCGTGTTTGGTACACGGACGTTAAGTAGCAGTTCAATCGTTCAAGACTTTACCATAATGAATGCGCAGAGGTCCGATACTGATGATTACGTGTGTAGTGTTTACGAGCCACTTGCATTAGGAGGCAGTACAATCGCGGTTTCATCAAAGGTATCACTTTCAGTGTTGTATTTCCCAAGTTCGTCTTTCCCCGTGTGTTCCCCTGACGGACCTGTGACAGTTGACGATGGAACAAATTTATACCTAACATGTTCAAGTGGGGTTGGTTACCCTACAGTAGCAATAGCAGTATCCCAAGTCCCACCTCAGTCCAATAGCTATACGTGGACACAATCAACCAGTGGATCTCACATGATTGAATCTTCATTAAATTTAACGCTTAATGTTGATGTGGATAATATCACATTTGATTGCACAATTACATCCGTTGTTCGTTTTCCTACTATGAGAAGTTCTTGTACCATCGGGCCCATTACTGTTGCAAGTGTATACAGCACAAAGCGCGTTACGGAAATTTATAGTCAACAAACAACCAACCCTCCTAAAGTTACGTCTCCCCCAAACCAACCATTCAGTACTTTCCCTCCTTCTGAACTAACAACCGCAAACCAATGGATTGTAGCTTTTATAGTCACATTCATCATGCTGGTGACATTTTTTGTCATTATCGTTTTGTTGATATTTCATATCCTAAATCTGAGACGCCTCTTAAAAACAAATGATACGGAAACTGATATCCCCAAAGTTGATCCCTACATGGAGCTGCAACCAACGAAGGACAAGAACAGAGTCTACATGGAACCTACTACGGCTACAACTACCACACAAGATACCTACTACCAACCAGTTGAAGTAGAGACTGACAGCCCAGAGTATGACTACGCTCGGCCAGAGGGCAGCACCAACACCAGCTACGAAGTGGTCAGAAAGCCACAGAGTTCAGCCGAGAGACCATATTAGAATAGTAACAGTTAAACAATTTTATTACTATACTGTTATGTACATAGATGCATTAGTTTAGATGACAATTATTCTGTAGTGAACACTCAGTTTCAATCTTTAATGATAAAATGAAGTGCCGATATAAAAAACAAATTGTTTGTGACTTTCTTATAGGAAGGCTGTAAAGACGTCGTTAATCATATGCACAGAGCACTTAATTACTAGTCCTCTCATAGCGCCCTCTCGTAGTACCATTTGCCATAATGAGCATGGCTGAAGAATCGTACTGCGACAAACATTTTGCATGTGTCTACTACAAGTTGTTAAATTTATGTAATATTTGATAGGAAACACAATTTCACTTTCAACAGCGTTGAATTAGCTGCTACTGGTAAACGTTTTTTATAAGTTAGTTGTCGCATAGTTGATGGATTTCTGAGATCATGTAGTTCAACCACATGCTACAAATGAAGTTTTAGGACACAACATTTTCAAAGAGACTCTAAAAGTCGGGTTTTTTAATACAAATATGTTGGATTTATAATAAAATCTTAAATGGGGGCATTATGAAAAAGAGTAGAAACACAATTCTGAAAAATTATTGGCATGTGAGAAAGACTCCGCTGAGGGTCCAAACGTGAAGCCATGGACAGATGTTTGCATCATGTACCATTAAGGTTCGTCCTTTTGGATAGTAACCAGTTTGCAACAGATAAACATTATTTTCTCACAAAATTAAACAACAAACATTTGCATTTGATAAATCAAAAAGTGTAACTCCTAACATACAAATGTTTTGCATTTCTTGAAACGGCAAGCCAGTTTTGACATTTTTCTTGATATCCGATTGATATCTGCACTGACCCTAAGATGAGAAACCAACTGCTTGGAGATGTGAAACAATGTTTCTAATTAGTGCAAACATTGCGTTTTCCTGTTGACTGTCAGCAACAACTACTTTGCAGATGATTAGCATACTAGGTATGATATCAATAATCTCGTTAGTGCACAGAATGTACATCCGCTATTATCTATAATATTAATAATATTAATTAGTAATACAACAAATAACGCATTCTATCACGTTGTGAAGTGCATGGTACATGTACATGCTCTGGGATTGTTCATGGTTGCCCACTCTCATGTACAATTTCACAGTCACTGTTTTCACGTGAATTCCCTCATAGCCACTTCCCTTTACGAGCTAACAATAATAATCAAAGATGTCATCTCATTGACAATGTGATGTGCACGGACTTGTATTGTATTGATAAGTTTAGCCTCGGTTAATTTGCATATACCGTACTTATTTGAAGTACTTCCCCCTTTGGGTGGTTCTTTTCTTAATTGCTTTGTATTATTACCCACTGTACCTAGTTTTGGAATGTGTTTTGTTTAGTGGTATAAAACCTCGGTGCGGAAATTGGGGCGGGGGTCACAATTTCAGTTTTGAGGCGAAGCCTTACTTTTTCCGTACTTTGAATTCACTCGTGGGATGACACTCCAACCCGAGCTCCCAGCCTGCACCGCTTTCAATTATCATGTTAGTGCGATTTCTATTAGCCCCTCTGCTCTTATTTATTTATTTTAAAAACTGTTGTTATATTGTTGTTTATGATTAATAAAGACTTAATATGGGAGGCGCTCCCCCCCCCCAAAAAAAAAGAAGCTATGTCTGCTGTGCCACGCATTTGTTTGACGTTAAAGTTGGTTTAATTTCACCAAACCTCCCCTTGAACCGGTAATTATTTCTACGTGGCAGGCTTTGCCCACCTGGCTTTGTCGTGCCACGCCCACGTCTTCGGCGCGTTACAACATACACAACTCTTATCATGGAAACACTACGGTACTGGTATGGCATCTCTGACATAACAGCTACCTGATATTGTCAGGGCAAAAGGTGCAGACTTCCTGAGTCGCAGTACAGGACAGAGTGAATAAGTCAATTAGGATAATAGTGTACAGCATAAAGGGCTGCAACCCAAGCAGAGAGCCATAGATTAATCACCTACTTTCTGTGAGAAAGTCGGGAAAGAGCACTGATGACGGTTGGTGGTGTCAGGAAGTCGACATTTATTGCTGTCAAACTAATTGGGCTTTTTCAAAATCTCGTCTTTGGCCCCAGCGACAGGCTTCATTTGAAAATGGAAACACCGCGCAAAATGCTCTACACTGCTCAACATGTTGACCACGGAGCCCAAGCCCAAGCCGAGGTTTGGAAAAGGCCCTTGATTCGGCAATTTTGGTGTGAACAGAACCAGATGGAATTGGTTCCTACAAATTTTACAAATTGCACCAAAGATGGATCTTTGTGATTCTCCTGCGCAACCAGCCTGACAATCCACAGTTCAAAGAAGAGACCTGAAGCTGGTGACTGTTAATTACGCTCAAGTTACAGCAGCAGGAGTGGATGTTTTTGATCTTGGGCGCTACTTTTTCAATGTATTTTAAATCTGTTTCTAAACAGTTGTTATGTTTCAACTTGGCCATCTTTCTAATAAGAATGCTGGTTATGATGTGGAGTGGCTCTCTCATTAACACGAAAAAATGACATTGAACTGATTCAGAGAAAAGCTGCAGCAAGCATCACGCGATACATTGACGTAGCTGGGCACTCTCACTCTTACAAACAGGAAATACTGAGAGATACCGATCTGCACGGTACAGTGTATTTAGCTACTGTCACAACGGGTGTGAAGTACACCATCTGCACTGTAAACATTAATTCGTCAATTTGACTTTAACAAAAAGTCCAGCGCAATGTCTGACAGATGGGATGACTGATTAAAACTGTACCATCATCAATGTTTAGAGGGAATATTCTGATGAATATTTCTGCACAGTCTGGTCCGAGAAACCGTTATCGCCAATATAAAGGTCCTTTACGAAAACAGTCGGTAAATAACCAGAATTTGTCTTTCTTTCGCCGATTTTTTTTTATAGAATTGCTTTATTCATGTCAAAATGTCACTCTTTAGACTGTTAAGTTTGTTTTGCATGAAACCTACTCTCTCCCACATTTTAATTATGCATATTTTCAAGAACCAGACTGTGAGCTTTGAAAACTAGCAGCACCTCAAATAACACAAACTTTGGTTGGTGTTCGGCTTCATGCTTAGCAACATGTTGATTTCATGTGTGTACCAGCTACCTTTGTTACATCGTCTGTGCATCCCGATCTCACGTTAATGCACCACTCGTGGCCAGTTTTCGACCAATCAGATCGCATATACTTTCTGAGGTGTTTATCAATGGTAGGTGAATCAAATTATCAATCTAGATTAATTAAATGGCAGTGTCGTCATAATCAAAGCAGGCATGTTACGACTTCGCGTACTGGGAAGAAATTCATATGGGAAGTAGAGAAGATGATGAAAACAGTGTCGATGGTATAAACTGCCCTTTCTTTCTTTCTTCCTTTTTGTCTTCCTTTTTTAAGAGGATACCTTAGTATGATGACTTAAATTTAAATCTTGCTTTTTACAAAACGACTAATGAAAACATACATATACAAATGAGTTGATTTATTTTGTATTGTCTCAAAGCTGATACTTTTGGATTAGAAAAGTTAACAAAACGATTGGCGGATTAGCTGGATTAACCTGTCATATCCTGGATTAACGTTTGAAGGGGTACATAGATTGAAGTTTTAATCCCGATAATAATTGATTTTTCGTTGCCTGGAATTTTAAAGTTTATGACCTAGCAGTGAGTGACAAGAAAAATCTTCGTCAATCATTGTTGAGGTGAAAGACACCGTCATACATTGGTTTTTGTCGACGTAATGCTGAATTGGCCAATTTATCCATAAAGATAAAACGAAAGTCACGTGAAAAGTACAGTGTCTACTTTTGCTGGTACAACAGCAACAAGATGCCATGGTGTTTTCACACGAGCGTCAAATCCATCCACGTTTAGCGATAGCCCGAACATCTGACGTCACACTTCGAGGCTCGTGAATAATGCCAGATACCAGTCAGACCGGATGTTGGCAAACGTACCTTTGACCTAGCACTCATTTCACAAGGAAACTCGCAGAACAAAAACAACGCTACGTGATGTATCCAATGAAATCATTGGGCATTAAGACCAGTACCTGTCTTTATCCTTGCGGATAAAAGACAGGGGACCAGTCTAGGTGGATAGCAGGTAACAACTGCATCTCTGGCCGCAGCAACCACAAACGGATACCACCAAGAGTACACGCGATCTTTGCAGATTCAATTTTTTTCCTCACAGAGATTTATTGATTTATTGAAATCGTTTCGCAGGATGCTTACTACTATTACAATCTTTACAACAAAAAGGATTTTGAGACAGATTTTTTCATGGTTATTACCAAATTATTACACTACTTTCAAGTGAGGAATGATTTGCTGCACTTCCATAATGTAATGAAAAGTGGTGCAAAACCTTTCTTTTATTTGAAAGGTTTATTTTTATCAAATCGAGTAAGTTTTTGTTTCCCTTTCTTTTCCACTAAATATCAAAATACGTGCGTGTACAAAACAAGGAACCCCCCCCCCCAATAGACTTTGTGCACGTCTCGCGGGTACTCGCACTTCCGAGGCCATTGTGGTCCCAACCATAGGGAGTTTTACGTGGGCGAGATTTTGTTTTGTCAAATATTTTAGTTTAACGTAGTTTGTGACCATGACAATCATTATGTGTTGTTGGGAATGTAATACTTAGTGACAAAGCAATATGAATTAAGTAAAATCAATTCAACAACATAACTTGACCCCATCTTCGGGTTACAGCAAAAATAAAGAATTTTCTGCTCACCTCCAATCACAAAACGTATACAAACGCTTGTTTTGTATGCGCGATGATAATTACTGCCAGATGCTGTAATTGCAACGCAAAGCCTTTCCATTGCAGTCTATGGTTGTTGGAACGTCATGGGTCCAATGTAAACTGCGTCATGATGCGTCAATTTTACACTCGTTCGACTATCGCGAACCCGTGTTAGGAGTTTCTAAAAACTTTTAAACCTTCAGCCTTCGAGAAGGACTGTGCTTGGTCAAAACGTAAGCCCACTAACTTTTTATATTTTTTGTGTGTTTCTAAAAAGGAAGATCAAAATATTAAGCATCATTGTCCAAGTGTTTTAATTTTAATATAATATTCACTTCGATAATTAACAAACTGTTCTTTCATTAATCGTAGAAGCTAAAATAAATCTATACAAATTGTAAATGATTACTTTTGCTGTTCAGATTTTGCCATTAGATATAATTTAAAACGAAGATTTAATTTCAGATTTTTTTTCTTCGTTTGACGTGTTTTCTAGTTCCGATGACGCAAGACTCGCACAGTCTATACAGCGGTTGTTGTTGTTGTTGTTGTTGTTGTGTTTGTTTTTTTTTTTTTTTTGGGGGGGGGTTACACAGTGAGTCTTATCATTAAAAAGTACCACGTTTCTTTAAAAACACACCTCCGCTCCATTTTGGACTGATCTGATTAGATTTAAGCGCAAAGTAATAATCCATGCAAGTTTCAAACGTAACTGCACGAGAATGAAAATTGCGCGCAATCGTATGGGGCGCCGTTTATGACTTTATTACGAAACTCTTATATTATATAGAACGAACCCAATATATAAAGAACGAAACAAATATATGTAGAACGAAACCAAAATATAAAGAACGAAACCAATATATATAGAACGAAACAAATATATGTAGAACGAAACCAAAATATAAAGAACGAAACCAATATATATAGAACGAAACCAATATATATAGAACGAAACCAAAATAAATAGAACGTAACAAAATAACTATAGACCGAATCAAATATATAGAACGAAACAAATATAAATATGGCGAATAAGTATATGGAACGAAACAAATAAATATATAGCCCGAATAAAGTATATGGAACGAAACCGATATATATATAACAAAACAAAAATATAAAACAAAAAATATAAAGAACGAAACAAAAATAATTATATAGAACGAAACAAAAATATATAGAACGAAGCGCCGCTGACGACGATTAAGGGCCAGGCCGCAATATTTACAGAACGAAAGCCAAAATATATAGAACGAAAACTAAAATATATATAACGAAGCGCCGCCCGCGACGATTAGGGGCCAGTCCACTAGACTTGAAATCAAGTCGTTAGGCCGTGTCCGAAACGGGCGTCTAGAGCTAATGTCTAGGTCTACGGCTGCAGCTACGGCTACACAGGCGAATAGCAAAATGAAATTCGGACGCTGCTGTGGCCTAGCTTTGCGCTGCTACGGCTTAGCTTTGCGCCCTCAAGTGTCGATTGAAATGTGATGTACGGCGATCGTCTGCTTAATAGAGTGCTCGTTACGCAATGTTTGTTTTCATTTTTATAACAACGCAGGATGCTCGATTTATATGATACAATTACTGGTCTGGTGGCTGCAATTAAATTAATCATTATTCTAAATAATCATCAATTAGTCCAAGTGCAGCAACGAAGGGCTTTTATTCTGCAAATTTGGAATATCCACAAACAGGAAAACGTAAGTAAACTTTAGCATAGAATATAAAACGGATGGTGGTTTTTTCCAGACTATTTAGTATTTGGTTGCTATATAACTTATTATGTTAGTTGTTCGGGAAATTTTCCCCATATTTTAAATAGTTGTTCACAAAAGGCCTATGTACATGTATTACTTGTTATAGTATCTATTAATGTGAAATATATTTAGGCATATTACGTGTATAGCAACTGTTAATTTTGTCATTCTGTTTTTGCCAAAACTTTCCACATTTCAGAATCTTCCAAGAGAGCCCTACTGCAAACTTAAAGTCCATTTGTTGTTGGATTTGCTCAGAGACCCACAACAACTGAAAAAACACTGTCGAGTGAAACAGGCCACCTTCATCAAGCTGCTGACAGTAATCTCGACAGAAAGTCACCACGGCTGGGATGAACAATATCAACTGTTGTGCTTCTTGTTTTGGCTTGCGTGTGGATCGGCTTACAGGGTAGTCTCTGCAGCAACAGGTATTCCCCGGTCAACCACCTGTGATATAGTTCACAACGTCTTGAAGAGAGTATTGAATGGTATCAGAACCATCATTAAACTGCCACAGCAGGACGACATCCCTGCAATTTCTCAAGGGTTCTGTCGATTGGCACACGCAGATTGTATTAACATGGCTGTGGGTAGCATAGATGGGACCCACATCAAGATCATGCCTCCCAACACAAGGCGTGAGGACTATATAAATCATGAACTCTTTTACTCCATTAATATGCAAGCAGTTTGTGATCACAGAGGAGTGTTCCTGGATATATTTGCTGGGTATCCAGGCTCAGTCCACGATGCACGAGTTTTGAAATGTAGCCCATTATACCGCCAGAGGGATTATCCACCTGAAGGCTACTACATTGTCGGAGAAACAGCATATCCATGCCAGTCCAGGCCACTGGCTATTCTCACTCCATACAAGGCTCTCGTCTCTCCCATTCAAAGAAGATACAACTACCACCTCAGCAGGGCGAGAACAATCATTGAGAGGGCTTTCGGTCAGATGAAGACGAGATGGAGGAGCATCTTTACAAAGACACTTGGAGTAAGGAAATGTACTTTACTATACATGGTTTTTATTGTACCATGCCCCTGGATAGCATCATTCAAGTTGGCAATTGACCAATGAGTGTAAACTCACACAAGCGTAAACTGTGAAATCAAGTAAAATCAAAGACAGATATCATGTGATAAGGACTCACAAAAACTGATAAGTCAAGCAAAAAGTTAGTGCACAGATTTTCCGTAGGAGTTGGTCAAGGGTGTGGGGCTACGCGTACATGATTGATACTTGATTTAAAAAAAAAAGGAAATCATTGGGGGAAGGGCTGTCCTAAAGAAAAGAAAAGAAAATCTGTTTGCCAACATCTCAATACAAAGTATCATAGATAAATCCCACTATTCATTGTTTTTATTTATCCCAATTTCCAAGAACATGTAGTAATACATAGTTGTTTGTATCCATTTAGATTTCTCCTGTTCTGGCACCGAAAGTAGCTGTTGCGTGTGCGATTATGCATAACGTGTGTATTTTATCTGGTGATGAGTGGGGAGAGGAGGCAGAAGATGATGAAGATTATCCTCCCATTGAACAACCTGTCATAGAGCCGATTGATCTAGAGAGGGATCATGTATCTGCAGAACCACTCAGACAGCATATTGCTGTTCAAATATCTGCACCATTGGATATGGTTCAGCATGACTATATTTGAGCATTGTAAAAGGCAGTGTTCCCTTACATGTCAAAAAAAGGTTGGAGCACCACCACACTCTCTGTGGCGCCCGCCACGTTTAAGAAGTTGCTGCCAAGGTTTAAAATCCAAAGCAATTATGGGAAATGTGCAGTGAAGAAAGAGGTTGACTCCTGCATTTTTGGCGTCAGTTTGGGCCAAAGTTTTGTACAAAATAATAAAAAAAAACAAGAAAATAATAGGCGTGTCTTTAAAAAGGTCTATGATTAGTCATTTTCCAGCAGCTTTAAATATTCAAGCTCTGTTACTGCTGACTCAATCACCTAACCACCAAATACAATACATTTTGTTCACAATCCTTTTTAATTATAACCACATTACAACAATTTCTTCAGTAAAATTAGGACGGTAGTGGTAGCACTTAAAGACTAACAAAAACATTGTAAAAAAAATGCATGAGCTTTCGTAGCATGCATGCGACAACTACTTCATAAGATGCAAATTGTGTTCTTGTGTGTGCGTAAATCCTCGATCCTGCCTGATTGTCAACAACCGACGGTGGTTTATAGACCCTTTGCAAGGGCTGTCATCGATGATGAAACGTCCAGGCGCATTTGGCTGAGACCTGTGCAATCAGCGCGTAGGTAGTACACGCGTGCCCGTTTTCACAGTGTTTTTTTAAACGGTGCGGAATTACGAAAGAAATACGGCGCATTTGCGTCCAATGCGTGCGGGGGCGTTTTCACGTCTGGGACAAAAAATTGTTGTATTAAAGAGAAACGGAAAAATTAAATCAAGACAGTCGTGTATTTTTCTCATTTTCGTTGCATAATTCTAATGCAAAGTCAATCAAAACGTGCGGGGATATCTGATATGCTGTCCCCCAGTCTAAAAAGACGGTGGGACATGTTCCATCCCCACTCATCGACGCCTATGTCCTACTACAGCCCTGACCCCTTTCAATTAAATACATTTTTCATTCTAACCACTTCCCTAATTTTGCAACACATCCCGAACCCCTTACCATATCCCTCCCACAACTTATCATCGCTTTGTAAAAACACTTTCTCTGAAGAACACTCCCGTCACTTATTTCCTCGTATCTGGAGCAGTTTGCCCTCACACATCAGAAATTCTATTTTACTGGACTCATTTAAGTGCTTTACCAATAACTTGTCCCGTTACTTTCATGACTTATAAATTTAATGAAAAGGGTCATTCGATTGCGTTTTATGATTAGTCAAATGTACTGTTGCGTCATTCGATTTAACAAAATAATCATTAAACTTTAACAATTCAACAAGCCAGCATTCAAAGTCGCAGGAGCTTTTTGAGGCGTGTGTTTAGTCATGCAAATGGCATTCATTTCTGGAATTTGTGCAATCTAAAAAAACGCTCTGTTAAAATTGTGTTTCCTTCGAAGACAAGCTTTCGTTACTACACGCATATTATTTCTAGAAATGGCAGCTCAATAAGAAACCAGGAAAAACATAAAGAAACACCCCATTCAAACACAGAATAAAATTAGGTCTCGGTCAGTTAACCGATAAAGATCCCCCAAAGTAAATAACTAAATAACTAACTAACTAACTAAATAAATAAATAAATAAACAAATAAATAAATAACTAAATAACTAAATAACTAAATAAATAACTAAATAAATAACTAAATAAATAAATAAACAAATAAATAATAAAATAAATAAAATAACATAAAATAAAAGTTTTAAAAAATCAAGAAAAGAATAAAGAAGAAAACAAAGAAGAAGAAAAAACCTAATGGGCCCAATGTAAAATATACTGGAAACATATTCATAAAGCAAAATTGGGTTTGCCTGAATTAAAGTATAGATGCGAAACAGTTGCCCGGTACAGTTTATCTGTTTATTCGCGTTTCTTTATCTTACTTATTTGAATTCTCATTTAGCGAAATTGATTGCCTCTTTACGAAATTGAAAAAAATAAATCAGTAACAATCTCCAGTCGAACCAGCTTTGCTAAGTTGAATGATGATTGTGCATCATGAAAAAGAATGAAGATATATGCTAAATTAAACATAGTGCTAAAGGATTTTGAATGCCTCTAAACGAAATTTAATGCCCAAATTCTGAATTTGAAACGCAGTAAAAAATGGAGAGGCAAAATAGCTTTAATTCGAACGCACGAAAATTAATTGGCCGCTCATTTGCCGAATTTGACCGAGAAAACTCATATTTATTTCTTGTTGATTTGTTAGTTAATTTTGTTTCTTCTTTTCTTTTAATGATTTATTTTATTTATTTATATTGAATGTATATGTTTATTCATTTATCTGTTTGTTTGTTTGTTTAAGTATTTGTATATTCATTTAGTTATTCATATTTTTCTCTCTCCTTGCCTTAGTGTCTTTCTATAAAATATTTATTGTTAATTTATTTAGTTATTTACTTATTAATTTATTAAAATAACTATATACACTTCTTAATGTTTTATTGATTTAAAAATATATATGTTTTACTTGTGTTCCAATTGTCAAGTTTGGATTGGCAGACTTTCGAGTCACAGTGTTTGAGTACACTGTTGTCAATCCTGCATGGCCAACTTGAAATGGGCAAATATTTTTTTATATTTTTGTAATATTTTGTATGCTTGTTTGTTGAGAAATGGCCGAATTAATCAAACTGAGAGCGCAAGGGTAACACCACATGTGTTCTCCCATCACTTATTTCGTGGATTGTATGTACTTAATGTTTTCAGTTTTGCTTGCTTCAAGTTACTGCTATGGATGGACTCGGTTTTAAAGCCATCTTGATTTGTAATCTGTTAAAAATTAAAGGGCACCGTGTTCTGGGTTTAGTTTATAGGCATACTGTGTTTTGTGACTGGTTTAGTATTCATTTTGTTTGTTTATTGCATTTGGTCATTGCTTTTTAATATACAAAAATTATTTATTCTTTTTTATTTACGCGTTTTCTTGCGTCGTGCGACCCTATTCGAGCCTTAGATTAATTGAATTTTGCATGCAAAAGTGAGGTTCCCCCAGCGTTCAGTTTTATTTAGTTTATTATTTTCACAGGTTTGGGTGCATGCCACTACAACTCTATGATCCAACGACTTGATTTCAAGTCTAGTGGACTGGCCCCTAATCGTCGCGGGCGGCGCTTCGTTATATATATTTTAGTTTTCGTTCTATATATTTTGGCTTTCGTTCTGTAAATATTGCGGCCTGGCCCTTAATCGTCGTCGGCGGCGCTTCGTTCTATATATTTTTGTTTCGTTCTACATATATTTGTTTCGTTCTATATATATTGGTTTCGTTCTTTATATATTTGTTTCGTTCTATATATATTGGTTTCGTTCTTTATATTTTGGTTTCGTTCTACATATATTTGTTTCGTTCTTTATATATTGGTTTCGTTCTATATATAAGAGTTTCGTAATAAAGTCATAAACGGCGCCCCATACAATCGTCAGCTAAAGTTAGTACTAATATTTGCGAGGGGGGTGGGTTGTCAAAAGTTTCTTTTCCTTATTTGGACGACAGGCATCCCCAAGGTTTTGAAAGTGTAAATACCTTTTTTCGGTGTAATTTTTTATTTTATTTTTTTTAGATTTCAACAGGATCCAGACACTAATATTTCAAGAGATATACACAAGTTAATGTACACGTTTAATTAAATGATAACATTATTTCTGCGACATTTTGGTTTGTTTATTTATCTATTTATTTATCAACATTTAGTAATAATAAAATTTCAAAAAGAAATTAAAAGACGACCAGCGGAAGAAAAGTCGTCCATAAATGACGTATTGGCACAGCAAAAGGGGATTTTTTTGGTGGATACCGCAAATGAGATTAAATAACACAAGGTCATATAACTGCAAACCAATCAAATGGATTATTGTTATATACCGGATCATTAGAAGTGGCAACAAGTACACGGAAGTACAACCAAGTTAACTTGTCAGTAAAGTACATGTACATTAAATCACTCTTACATTCCTACAAGTTGTGTGTCTGCTCGTGCTGTTTCATCCATCCTTATCCTCATCCAACTTCTTATCAAACAACTTCAAGGAAATAGATTCAATACGATGGATGGAAGGATCTCCATGTATGTGTTGCTGGTGTGTGTTTGGTGTTCACTTGATGCAGGCGGACTCCTGATGGTTGTCACTGCTCAACCGACAGTGTATGCGGTGATCGTAACACCAGAGGCTGATCGTAAGGTGGGCGGGCAGGTTAACATGAGGTGTACCGTGACGAACGTAGAGTCGTATGACTTCGTTGAATGGAGCACTAAGGATTTTGAAAGACGGATTGATAGGACATTAATGCACAACAGACGGTTTATCTACACTACAAGTTATCCAGATCGAGACACAGTTGTTCAAGACTTAACCATTACTGATCTGCAGACTGATGACTCTGGTTTGTTTTTTTGTAATGTTTATCGACCAGCAACACCATATTATTACATGTGTATAGAAAGAAGCCGCGTTGAAGATTCATCTAGAGTTGTACTATCAGTGAAAGTATCACCCCCGTCTTATCCGGTATGCTCCCCTTCTGGACCCATTACGGTAGACACCGAAACAGAGTTACCAATGAGATGTCTATCTGAGACTAGAAACCCTGCAGTTATAGCAGGAACCCATCCAATAACTGATCCAAGTAGCTACCCCTGGACATCCTCAAGTGTCGATGGTACGGTCACATTATCACTGAATTTGACTGTAACTGTTGTTGATGATGGCGTTGCATTTCTCTGTTCTGTAACAAATGGGACTGGTGGTTCAGATACAGTGACACGCCCATGTATCATTGGACCAATCAATGTGACGATATCGGGAGTCGAAGATGCGACTAATGAAATAACATCAATCGAACCAGAGACAACCCCGACGACATTTAACATCTGCCAGCCGCCTCCTTGTAGCCAATGGATTGTAGCTTTTGTAGTTACCTCCGTTCTATTTAGCGTATCCATCATCGTCATCATTCGTTGTGCATTTCAAATCTTCAAAATGAGACGTCTTATTAAAAGTCTTACCAGGACTGAGGCATCTCAAATCCCCAAAGCTGATCCCTACATGGAGCTGCAACCAACGGAGGACAAGAACAGAGTCTACATGGAACCTACTACGGCTACAACTACCACACAAGATACCCACTACGAACCAGTTGAAGTAAAGACTGACAGCCCAGAGTATGATTACGCTCGGCCAGAGGGCAGCACCAACACCAGCTACAAAGCGGTCGGAAAGCCACAGAGTTCAGTTGAAAACCCATATCAGAATATGAACAATTAAACAATTATTGTTGTTGTACATTTACTTAGAGGTGTAATCCTAAATTGCAAGCATTCGGCGATGATTCTCCTTTCAAAGGTGTTCAACAAATCCTTTGTAAAAATATTTTTAGGCTTTAAGTTAGAACAAAGTTAAACGGCACTGTAAAAAAACTGCCAGCTGATAAAGCTACAAGTCTATGATGTCTAGCCCAATGCATTGCTACGAGAACTGTACTCGTTTGTAAAACAACGACGATGACATGGAGAGGTTTGGCATCCTCTCTACTGTAGCAGCTTTCATAAAAGTGTATATTGCACTTGAACCAAATGTACCCCCAAGGTAAGATTTGTGACTAGTCTTCGTTACTCAGATTATTACAAATGTTAAATAAACAAACAACTTGAAGACAGAGTTATCTGTCAGATTCGAAGAGTGAGTGTTGTTGTATATTACCATGTCTCAAAAATGCTAGACACGTTTTTTAGCAGATTTTTCCCGAAATTTAGATTTCAATTATAAATAGCTTTTTTTGTTCGAGAAAGTTATAAGCTTTCAATTAGAAGTGGAAGTTAATTAAAAACTATGATTGTTGGGATTGTTATCTCACAGTCTAGTACAAACAATTTTGCATGTTACATCTACCATTACGGGAAAGCTCCATAAAAGACTTTCAGAGGTTTGCCACAAAAGCTCAGATATTTCATACTTTTCACAGAGTTGATGTGTTTACATGAAATACTTGGGTCATTAAGCTAAATGGATGGGCAGTTAATCAGCCTGGGGCAGTGAGCAACCCTACTAGTTTGTTCACGATCCAATTAAGTTCACTGTTTGAAAAAAGAACTACATGGAGATAACAGGTGTGAGTTGCCAGAGAAAAAAGATGTTTCATTCTGGCCTCTTTCTTTAATGGAGCTTTCCCGTAATGTGTTGTGCATGGCACTATGCGAAAGTTTTCGGTTTGATACAGCATCACCTGTCAAATTTTTACTGAGACAGAAAAGTGATAAAAAACATATCCGAGATGGTCCGCAAGTTACACGAGTTAAGCGATTACAACTGTTACATTAAAAAAAAAAAAATCACAAAATGTGATTTATCACTTGATATAAAACAAATTGCTGACTTGTTCTTATTTTGTTAACTTTTTAAAAGTTCGCTTTTACTGTAATTCAATGTGAAAGACTATTAGAATAAAACACAAGTATTAGTTTTAGTACTCGGAAATAAGTGTATGTTTCATTATCTCTATAGTTTCATGAAATTTACTTGCTTTTCATTGTGAAGCAAACATATTTTGTACTAGGAATTTCCGTGTATAAAAAAATGTGGTTTTTTTATTCACGGAAATACAGTAAAACCTTTACAGTGTATATGGCTAAATGTGCTGAGCAATTTCCTGTTGAGCAATAAGCTAGTTTATAGGCAGAAAGCCACCATTATTGACAAGGAAATAATATGATCTGTACACATGACAGACACCATGGCATCATGGAGGAAACTGAATGGTGCAGATGAACTTCCGGACTACTCAATGACAGAAGTAGGATGCAAATCAAGGCAACTGACATCTCTCTGATACTCACTGAACCACATTGGTTTCATCACGCTAAACTCCTGGGTATTGGGGAAGGGGAGGGGACCCTTGACAGGGGGAAACGAAAGCCACGAATTCAATCATGCACAAGGAACGTTGAAGTTTTTTGAAATATATTACGGATGGCTCACCTCAATAAATAACAACACCCTTGTCCAAATACTACTTTAAACACAATCTCCCAAATTCCAACAATACCAATGACCTATACGAAATCGGACAATCTTTTCATGAAAAGTCCAAACTCTTGAAATCATCAGGTCGAGTAGCATAATTCGAATGACGTACGATTTCTTATTCTTTAATGTCACAAAGGCAAAGAAAAATCTGCAAGCAAAGCAAAATATATACAAAAAACCTTCAAATCACCAAAACCTACGTAACCTTTTAATTTCTTATAATCCATCCACTTCCCCATGATAACATTCACTTGTTACAAAGTGTTGGACAATAAGAGGACAATATCTTTATTAATTTACAAAATAAACGAAATGAAAGATATTAATACGTGTTTTTTCTGGAGAATAATATATGCTTTATCAATGGGACACTAGGTGGCAGCAGACATTCCAGATAAACCCATTATTCCTTTAAACCATGTCCGACATGTGGCAGACAGCGCCCCCAAACGTTTCTTTTGACCCCATTCTTCTGACGTCACCATCACAATAATCTTGGCTGCGCCATTTTAAATCAATGCCTTTGTGTGTTAAACCATGTACATATATACAGCATAGTGTGCATTTTACACGACGTTGCGTTTACACGCTTACCAGAATTTTTACTTGCATTTTTACTCCGAAATTGGCAAGCGTGGAGTGAGCAGCCGCATGCGACATTGGTGCAAAAGATCAACGCACTATTGGGTAGGGCAGTACGCCATGCAACATATCGAGCACCAAATGCAAGAGCTACATAAACAATGGAAGATTACCTGGGCCCAAAGAAGCTTAACACAACAAAATTATGCTATCTGGAATAAGGCTTTCAGCCAAAATACCATGTTGCATGTACAATCTGTGACTGGTACCCTGTTTACATCTGCTTAGCATACATTTTAAAGCAATTATTTTTGTTCAAGCATCCCTATGAGTAGTCTGCTGCCACCTAGCATTCCAAAGTGTCCATTTGAGCAGTGTTATTATAGTTGTTCTTTAAACTAGTGTAAGAAAACTAGTATTGTACTTTTTAAAGCAGAGCTTTTAAAAGGTTCAGAAAAGTCAACAATTCAATCTACTGCAAAAAAAAAGAACAATCAACATTTGAAGAAATGGAAAAGAAATAAAAGACTTATTTACAGACAATTGAAAATATAATATGAACACCAATTGTATACTCACATAGCTATGCCTCTCCTGTATTTAGTAAGCTAAGCCTCGTGTTTTCATGCATATTATAACACTTGTTAGTTTGAGAAGAAGATAAAGCCAAGACAGATGAGAACTTGGTTCAAGAAAGTTTCCAGAATTTCAAAAGCAGTACATGTAATTGATGGATAGACACAAATCAGTGTCAGAGGTCACCATGAAATATAGAGATTGATAATAATAGGATGATTACAGTAGTTCAAGTTTACAAGAGGTACACGTAGAATAGACAGACAAAGGGGCAGACAAACAGCCCGACGTACACACAGACAAACAAACAAACACATTCAGACAAAAACTCGATGGATGAAGTTATAGACACTCAGAATCATACAGATGGCATCAATATCAAAACAAAGAATGGCAGGCATCGGAGAATGGCAGGCATAGGATAATGGCAGGCACAGGAAAAGATGAGCTGACAAAGGCCGTTGCCTGACCTGTACTATTGACCCCTTGCACTGAACTCACAAGCAGCTACTCTCTGCACACGCTCTGCCGTTTTGGGAGTCAAACTGCATGTAAAGATATACATGTAGTTTGCATTTCAATGTCACCTATTCCATGATGACATGTTCAGTATCTTTCCATAAAATTCAATGATTGTGAGATTTGTTGGTGCGTTAGGTGGCAGCAGACTGTATACATGGTATGGACAGGTAAATCGAATGTACTGAGAACGCTGAGCCTGCTCAGTCCTAACAACAGGTAAAGCGTGGTTCCTCTGTCCTGCGAATGCGAATGCGATACCAATGTTGACATCACAAATTGGCGACAAACAATTCGGAAGAGTTGAGGTGTGCTCAGCACCTGCGCAAACATTCACAGCGAAAACAGAGCTGTGACGTCGAAACTCGCTTTACATTCGCATTCGCATGAAGTAAAAACCAGGCTTTAGCCTGCTGCCACCTAGAGTCCAAAGTCTCCCATTATGCAAACATCACTGTCAGTACTACTTAACTTGAGAATGGTTGATATAAGAACAGGAAAAAAAACACACCAGTAAACAGTAAGGATGGATTTGTTTGCAATGCCAGGGAGAAGAGCACTGTCTGTCATGATGAGTGTCTTAGGTCTTAGAAAGTCTGCTGGGATGTTTCAGACTTTTAAAGATGCTAAAACATCTTTAAGGAATGATAAATATTTCCATATTAATTTCTTGAAATGTTAACTCCTTATACAGTTGTACATGTAATTAGAAAAGAGTTTCTTCTCCCGGCATCGCAACCTACCCTCAAGTAAACCTGTGTATGTACAGTATATTCGGTTTGCGGTAACACTAACAGTACACCATGTGTATACATCTACTAGCTGTGTAGATTTGTTCTTAAGGAACTAGGTCTTGCTTTTTATTCTACTGCCGCGGAGTAGATAGTGGAATTCTGGAGACTACTTCGGGAGACTACTTCGGGAGACTACTAAGTTCTGAAAAGAACTGTCCAGTTTATTAGCTACTACCTGGGCGCAAGGTAGGAAATCGGCCGGGACCACTACATTCTCTCAGTGGATCGAAGGGACTTCTTGTTATTAACTTCACTGCCGTGGAGTGAGTTCTTAATTGGTCTCAACGTTTCGACTAGCTTGCTCTAGTCATCATCAGGAGACTGAAGAGTGTGAGACACGTTGGTCCATTTATAGGGGTACCAAGGTTTCAGTGTAAAGTCAGTCACTGCTCTGATTGGTTCTTCTAAAAGAAGAACTGTGGATGGCGGGCTCAGGGCTATTGTGTGGGTTGCCCAATCTACTCCACGGCAGTAGAATGAAAAGTAAGACCTAGTTCGCTGAGAACAAATCTACACAGCTAGTAGATATACAAATGTACACATGGTGTTACCGCAAACCGAATGTACACTGATACCTCACCATGCAAAGCCTAAAAAGGTATATAAACCTGTGTACAAACACTAAGCACTAACTTACAATTTGACATCATACATTTTGGCAGCTACTTGTATTAGTATAAGATAATATTACAACTTGAATAGCATTTCTCTCATAGTTTTCTAGAAATACAGTGTGCACTAAAAGCAGTCACATCAAATTTATTTTTAAACTTACCAAACAAGAAAAATATAACTTTGACTTTATAAATTGTCCCTATCGTTTATACGAGTGGTTGTAGTATCACATCAAAAAAAGGGGAAAACAAACAACTTAGGTAAGCTTTATACAGGAAACATGTACGTTCTTAAATTGCAACACTTTCTATTTTAAATATACTTCTCATGAAATTGTGGTTTAACATTGTAGCAGGGTTGTGATGTATAGTGTACATGTATAGGAGAGTTTCATTAATCAAAGACCACAGCTGACCTTCAGAACTCTCTACAGTTCAAAGAGAAAAACACGTTATAATAATTTACTCTAAATATTGGTAAACTTTAGAACTTAACCCCTCCATATTTTACATTTCGTTTGCTTTGAGCATAACATAAATATATATTTTTTAGTAGATGGAAATTTGTGCAACAGTTTACGTCTATTGCGGTACCAGCTGCTGAGGATTTGGACCCGCCTCTAGCCATCGGGCTAGCTCGGTGGTCTAGTGGCAAGACATCTGCTCTAGCAATGTAAAGGTTGTGGGTTCGAATCCCATTCGAAAGATTTGCCTGTAGATTTTTTTTTTCACAGAACTTGGGAAAGTACTGAGTATACAGTGCTTAATACACATCGGTGTACGGGTAAAACCAAATTATATAAATATAGCTGTTTTTAAAACACAGTGCAATCAGATGAAGAGTTTGTTCTATAGTAATAAGTAAACTATCTTTCTAAGTTGATTTCAGTGTATGACCAAAACTCAAATTTACACAAAATAATCCCCAGCATCTTCTGAATATTATTATCCGAAAAACCTCTTTTGTCTGGATCCCACAATGTCAAGAAAATTCATTGAAATGTTCATTCATCTAAGCCCACAAAGAAATCACTTTGAACTATCACTTTAAATAAAATTAGTACATTGTTTCATTAAGATTATTGATTTTGTCTTTTCTTCTTGCCAAGCTCCCTATCGTTTATCTTATTCCATCTCTCTGTTTGTCTAAGTTCTAATTGTAAACTGTTTTTGTAATTTGTTCTTCTTGTTTCTTGAAGGACCCTGATGGAAACAGTCCTAATTTCATGAATTTATTGGCTTCCTTGGGTTATCCTTGAGTATAATTCGACTCTTTTTCTGGTAACTTCATTTGGAAAATTTCAGTTAGTGCAAAGTTTTCTTACTCCTTTCTTTTATTGTTTATCCAAACAAGTTCAAATCAAAGCTCTGTGCATTAACCCTTACTCCCTAGGTCCACTTAGCCAACAGTAGACCCCAATCCTCCATTACCCTCCACTCCTATGTCACTCCACATCAGCATGTTTGGACTTGGACAAGATAGGAATGCCTGACACTAGGACAAGCAGACCTTCTAAATCTTCCATTTCAGCAGGCAGGATTTAAAAAAGGATTTGGGACGATGAGGGTCATTTACTACACATAATGCAAACTTAAACGAGATTAACTTCTCTTTATCCACCCTCTCTATATATAAAGTTTGTGATGGTTTCGTTCCGACATCAAATGAATATTCAAACACGACTTAAACCAAACAACGTTAATTACATTTCATCAAACAGACCCCCCCCCCCCATGTTCCATTAAATTAACCCAATCATGTCCACATGTTGAATTAGATTCTGTACTGGTAACATACACGGCCAGTACATCAGAAGCAATTTTAAAGGAACATGAGGGGGCACATGCATATATTTGTTTGTGCTTCACAACAAGACTCTTTTAAGTGCTGAAAGCTTTACAATTTTATTTACATAAATTACCCACTCTGACAAGGGGTCGATTTCACGAAGAGCCAAGATTGGTCCTAAGTGCGAATCAATCGTTTTTGCTAATAAGCAAAGTGTGACGTCACGGTACAAATCACGTTGGTGATATTGACAACTCAACTTAAGATGAATCTCAGTGCTTTGTGAAATTCGCCCCAAGGTGTCATACAACTCCAGATTGACTCAAAGCATGCAGACAACATTGGTAATTGCCAAGGACCAGTATCCCCACTTTGCGAGTCTCCACACATACGTGAAATGAAAAAACCTGTTTAAGTTTAGGCAAACGGAGTCACGAGAAACTGAGGAAGAAAAGGAAAAAACCTTCCACATTTTCACAGTTTTCAAACATCAGATTGTTCACTCGAAAGGTTGACACTAATTGTCTTATGTAGAACTTCCAGCAGGAATGTTGGCCAACATGACCTTGGTTTCTAAAATAAGGTAAAATAAGATAACATTTTATAGATAGTCTTCGTATCAAGAAATCACAAAACTGGACATGTAGTTGGAATCATTGCGTTAGACATCTGCATTCTCCTCTCTTTGCAGAGTGCGTAAATTTTACTGCATCTGTCTATTTGAATTCTTACCACCTCACTCAGTTCAACAGCCAGGGGGAACCACTCCTACAAAGACCCTCATCATGGAGCAGCCATCTTGTATTTTGCTCCCATTCAAACCAATGTAACCAAACAACGGCTATATCCAAATTGGCGGCTGCAGCTTCGGCTACGACTGTTGCTAATAGTGTTGCTAGGGAAGTCAACACACGATGACATGGAAATCTAGCCGTAGCCATAGCTGTTGCCCCCAATTCGGACACGACCTCAGGCTGGAAGGAAAACTAGTCTGGTCCCTTTTTACAAATTGAGAATTCACACTATCAGTGTCATTGCGAATGAAGGGAACCTGACAAAGATGGCTGCCATGCGATAAAGGTCTATCCTTTCTGCATACTCAAACTCTTTCTGGCTCCACAGCTGAAATAGGGTTGTTTTTTTTCACAAAAAATCACAAATTTCATCGTCAAAAGCATTTCTTATCACAGAAACGTTTAATTCGGAGAAAACCTTTGTCTTCGAAAAAATGTTTGCAAAAGCCAAGTCCAATTATTTGACCTATTCTTGATAAAATCATAAAAGAAAAACTATTTCAGTGAAGTGGCGCGGCTTAGAGTATAATGGCATCAAACTAACGAATAGGAGAGAGAGATCTCCAAGCCAGGATATATCCCTAACTTGAGTGAAAAGACAAACAAAAAAACAAAAATCTTTGATTCTAAGCAGATGCAAGATAGAAATCAGTATCACTTGACTCATGGGAGTTTTGTAACATCTATCACGTCCCACTGGGTGTGTCATCACAGTTTCCATATAAACAACAGAAATGCTTTAAAGCAAATGAGTGAAAACAGCAACAAATTGAAATTCAAGCCTTCTTCATACACTCTGGGTTCATGTACCTTCATTGTCAACGTCTTGAAGCGGCCTCCGCCCCTCTCTCTCTAGAAGCTGACTCCACCCCTCTCTCTGTAGAAACCAAGCCGACTCTGGTTATGGACTGAAGAGGACAGGCCCAGGAAAACGTCACACTCAATAGGAGCATCGACGATAGTCAGGGTGCTAGACGATGCATTACTCAATGCCTGGTTCTGTTTCTGACGCCAGGTATTGATGGCTTGAATGTAAGCTCCCTTGAAGGTATCAATCTAAGAAAAAAGTAAGACCATCATCAAAAAGTAAGACAAAGGATAAGTCTAGATTCTTGAGTGTCGTTATGCTCCAGTGGGTGGCTAGTCAATGTAACCCATGAGACATGAACCCTGGACCATCAATCTAAACCACCTAGTGACTTACCTGATAATTTTCAGCTTCTCTGGTGTCGTAATGCTCCAGTGGGTGGCTAGTCAATGTAACCCATGAGACATGAACCCTGGACCATCAATCTAAACCACCTAGTGACTTACCTGATAATTTTCAGCTTCTCTGGTGTCCTTATGCTCCAGTGGGTGGCTAGTCAATGTAACCCATGGGACATGAACCCTGGACCATCAATCTAAACCACCTAGTGCCTTACCTAATAATTTTCAGCTACTCTGGTGTCGTGATTCTCCAGTGGGTGGCTAGTCAATGTAACCCATGGGACATGAACCCTAGACCATCAATCTAAACCACCTAGTGACTTACCTGATAATTTTCAGCTACTCTGGTGTCGTGATTCTCCAGTGGGTGACTAGTTAATGTAACCCACGGGACATGAACCCTAGACCATCAATCTAAACCAACTATAGTGACTTACCTGATAATTTTCAGCCTCTCTGGCGTTGTTATGCTCCAGTGGGTGGCTGGTCAGCGTTACCCATGGGATGGTACCACAGAATGGGTTCCAGCGTTCTGCAAATGATGGTTGTCGGCCATGGCTCCAGATAACACGCAGACCAGTGCCATCTCGTGGGCTGTAATTCAATCATAGAAACTACTTAGTTATAACGATTTTAACAACAATAAACAGTTTATACATGTATATGTATATATACAAATGTATACATGCAGCGCCAAATGTCGTCTACAGACGAGCTGCCAGTTGGCAAGCAGAGAAAAAAAAAAGTTTAAAAGTTTCCTTCTTTCCTTTGTCTGACAAACCAGGATAATGTGAGATCAATAGGCTGCGATGATTGTTTCCCATTGGTCTCAACACCAAGGTAAGTATGAGATTCCAGCATGACTTGGCTAATTATCGGCAGTGGCTTACAGCCATAGCAAAAACAAAGAGGGCTACTGTGTAAAAGTTCTCAATAGAGAACTGTAAATCCCAGTGCAACATATCACACAGTTTGTATAATGTAGTTTTACCGACGTTTTGCTAGGGGTTCTGAAAATTGATACCGTGGGAAGAACAAGAAAATATTTTGGTAGCCCCAGGGTGAATTGGATAATCAACATACATAAAAATGTTAGCTTTCAGAGGACTAGTGTAAGAAATGTGACTACCCCGTAGATGTTGAGGCATTTGAGAAATAAATTGTGTGATTTGTTATTGACATGTTAGACTCTTTGCTGGCCTGAGGCAGTGGCCAGTCTCATCACCTCAGCAAATACAATGCTTCACTTTAGGCCACACTCATTGTCACATAACAGGGCATACCTCAGGATCTTACACTGCAACAGACTTCTTTCGATAGAAAAAAACCTGATAAGCGTCTACCAACCATGTCTACATGACCTTAGGCCCAGGGCCAGTAATTTTAGCCTCGGGCCAGTAAACTCATAACTGGACAAGCCTGGTGGTCTTGTGTTTTTCTATTGAATACAAATAGGCCGTCTAAGTGTGTGATATTTTTGTGAAGATATTGTTGGCTATGATTTTGATAAATATATTTCAATTCTCTTCAGTATCGAAGTACTACATAAGACAGAGGAGATACATTTTTTCTTAGTGCTTACGAGTTCAACTCATTTTGAATCTTGTCCTGTAAAATAAATTCTGGTCACAGTAAAAATTTTGAGCTACAAGCCCTTCAGTCTTGTGGATATTTCTCCCAAATCAGAGCCCTGATATTGACATGGTTTATACCTTTAACCCTAACCCTCATTAGGGTCTCTTCACAAAGCCTGCCAAATACATGTACTACAGAATGCAGCACAGTTGAAATGAGAACCATGCCATATGCAACAAAATGCAACAAGGGATTTTGTTGCATTGTGCAGGCATGTTGTTTGTGTTAGGACTGAGCAATGGTGTTTGCCCTGCTAAATGCAACAGTATGCACATAAGTGTAATGTTTAACTGTTATTATACAGTCTTTTGAATTATGATTCTTACCTAATATTACATCATACTTCTCCATACTTTTCCCATAAAAAATATTTTGAAATACCCATTATAAGTTGTTCAGATACAATAGAAGCACCCAAACCTATATGAAGTCACTTCACTGCTGAATGCAACAAATTCAGTCAAAAAATGACATCTGAGTTGACTGCCAAATGCAACAGATCACAACAACTAACCATTTGGTGCATATTGTTGCATTTAGCATGGTTAGGGTTAAAGTTGTATTTCCTTACAGAAAGCAGGTACTTGATATTTATTACAAAAGCGCAAGTGCAATTTGTAAAAACACAGCACTCCTGCGTCCCATATCTTACGAGGCCCTCTCAGCCGAGATGGATATGGGACACAGATAAGCCATGTATGGTAACTTGTTTTCATTTATCTTCAAGTAAACTCAACACGAACCCTTTCCTTACCACAGGCGACTATAGTCGACTGCACTCATACCCCTTCTTTCTTACCATTGGCGACTTTAGTCGACCAAGCTTGCACACAAAAAAAGCACTCAAGCTTGAGCAAAAGGCTACTTGTAATAAAGCTGTAGTTTTGTCCATGTTCACCCTCCCCACCCAGGCTTACCGTCATTAGAAAAAGAAAGATCGGATCTTTTCAATGGTGGTAAATTAAAATAAGGTTGCTATTATGCAATCTCTTCAAATTGGAGTTGAAAGATCCGAAATGCCAAACACCTACGGAGCGCCATATGGTTGTGTACAAAAAGTATTTGAGATTACAGATCGCACTGAGGAAAGAAAGACCAAGAACTTTTATTGACCAATCTCAATGAGTTTTAGATTATACACGTATGAAAGGGAATGCAATAAGAAAGAACGTTTTTATTACTTATTTTACTGTAAAACAATATCTTCAAGGAGATAATGGAATTTGTAAAAAAAGCTTTCTGTTGTGTAAGAATGTGTGCTTCATACTTGAGTGGTCAAACAATGCAGTCACCAGCGATTTTTAAGTCCAAACAATTCAGTAACAGAGGTTAAAATGGCGTAATACGCAGAATTTGAACTGCGCAATACCCAGTTCCATCAGTCAGAATTGAGGATTCAAGTGACTCGCTCGAGGTCAAAGTCATGCTTTAAGATCTTACCTGACTAAAGACTTCTCTGGGTACGAGAAGACACCATTCTGCAGAGCATCTACAGCGATATGATTGATCCGTTTGTATTCCCGGACAGAGCCAGACACAAAGTCAAACTTGATGAGTAAGAAGGTGTTATCAGTTAAGATGGCCAGACGTTCCTTCTCGTGATCCCAATGGTCAATCCTAAACACACGACAAATCAAACCATCGCCATATTACATCCACTGTCTTGTCTCTGGACTGCCTAATAAATGTTAAAATACACAATTAATGATAATAATAATAACAAATCATTCGTATATAGCGCATATCACCGTGAGGTCCCTATGCAGTATTTTTTTTTACAAGGTATGCTGAGCTACGTGTTGTATTGTGAGACCTACATGTATTCCTTTCTATAGCACCATGTAATGGTTTACAAGGTGCTGTGGCGCAATATAGAGCCAATCAAACCAGGAACACCGGGGCAAACCCCTTCTTTTTACGATAAGTGCACGGGGTTCTTTTACGTGCGTTACACAACACACGGGACCTACGGCTTTACGTCCCATCCGAAGGACGAAGCAATCATGGTTAAGTGTCTTGCTTAAGGACACAAGTGCCACGATCGGGACTCGAACCCACACTCTGCTGATCAGAAACACCAGAGCTTGAGTTCGGTGCTCTTATCCACTCGGCCACGACACGCCAATTGCACAGCATACAGGATTGAGCCAATGACTGTAATGTCAATAGTGAAAATGTAGGCCATTTCTGCAATCTGGCACACGCAGCCACTGTCAAACCTGTCATTTTGGACGCGTCTTACATATTTTTTGGCGTTTCCACAAACAACAAAAGAGGCAAATTCATCCTAAACTTTGTACAAATTCCTCGACACATTCACTGTCACCAATAAATTTGTTCTAGTGGACAATGCAATACCTTTCTGAAAGTGCGACTCCATACACTGCCAAAGTGGACAAATCTCACCAATCTATGTCAAAATAATGTACAGTTGTACAGACTTCACTTTAATGGGGTGTGTGATTGGGTAGAAAGGCAGAGAACATGGGGTATTAATAAACCATTCTTACTCGAACCCACACTCTGCTGTTCAGAAATGCCAGAGCTTGAGTTCGGTGCTCTTATCTGCTCGACCACGGCACTTTGGAACCCCTAGATGAAGGCAGATGAGACTTACTCTGTTAACAGCCACACTCCCAAGACCTGACCATCTACTTGTTCAGTAATTGTAGCTCTTTTGCATTCAAGAACAGCCTCTTCAAGGCGACCAACCTACATGGAAAACAACAAACCAGCAAAAAACACTTTAAAAATTTAACCCTTTGGAAAAATATTATGAGGCACAGGATTTGGATGATTTTGTACACACTTGCAAAGCTACAGACAGACAGACAGACAGACAGACAGACATCTTTAGTAGAGCGACATTGTGGGCTTTCCCCATGTGTTTTCTATGGAACCCTTTTCTTTTATCTTTCCTGTTAAAAACATTGTGGGCTAAGCCCCACAATGTAAAAAAAGCCCACAACTACACATCCTACTTACAACTCACCCCACAATGTATCTCTCGTTCGCCCAGACAGACGGACAGACAGACAGACAGACATTTGATATGCAGGGTAAAATTATATGATGCACTTGTCTAGTGTACGAGGTACATGTACAGTGTATGGTTTTGAACAGCTGAACTTTTGAGCGTTGATGGTAAAAAGAAAATTTGCAAATTATGCTGGTCAGGCTATGTCATTGTCATTTACAGTCAACACTTTTTATTGCACTTGACTTAAACAGAGATTTTTCACACTCTTTACGTTTTACATGTTTTACACGTACAGTACATACATTAATACAGTAAAATTAAAAGTAAAACAATTGCAGAGACTAAATTTAAGAATCCACAAGACTACTGGTCTTGAAAGCTCAAAATTTTTACTGAACATCAGATTCATAGAGAAAACTGTCACAGTTTTAACATACAGTGTACATGTACAAATAAAACTGTTTTACATGAAATAAACACTGATGGAAGATTGATCTACATGTACACGTACATGTAGCTTAAAAACACACTAGTTCGGTCTACATGGTCTAGGCTTTCAGTAACGCCATTAGCCGCTCGTTCTTTCTCTAAGTGCCAGAAGTATCCTTCCTACCAGGCTTTTAGCCACTGTTAGCCAGGATTTGAAAATAGCTTTTCCAAATTTGGTTGAAAAACAGGGTGTCCAAATTTTTAGCGTGATTAGCAGGGGTCCAGAGGGTCCAGATTTACTGTATGAACAATTTACTTGACCAAATAAACAGGCCGTCCAAAAATAAAATAGGGCGTCCAAAAGACGCCCAGACGCATTGCTGGCTAGTACTACATATGCTTCATTCATACAGACATGGCTAAGCTCAGACATGGCATGCTACATGTAGAAACATGATATACACGTAAATGTCCATTATAAATATTACTTCTATAATTTATCTCACTTGTCTAAAATGAGTAGGTCTAACTAATGTATCCAATACTCAACAGAACTGATCAGATTCAAGGTAAAACATTGGAACATTTTTTTTGTAAAGTTATTACAATGTACATGGGTCAGTAAGGTCATGAAGGTATTAGTATGAAATTAAAAACACATGACTGCAGGACCTGTCCAGTTTACTGGTCCAATGTAAAAATCACTGGCCTCAGGCTTGCTGTCTAAATGTAAACTTCCAGCCCTGCATTGTATCCTGCTGTAAACTCTACCATCTGTCATTAAGATTTCAAAAACTAGTAGGGGAGATGGCCTTAGCTTTCGACCTAAACCTTTCCTCAGAGGCATTAAACAAGAACAAACACAACAATAGCCATTTAGAGCAAAAAAAAAGAGCAAAGGATTAAGGGAGAGTATCCAGAAAAAAAGTGGGAAAATATAGCCAATCAAAGTTATAAATTTACAAACAATGGGGTGGCTAAGAGCCAATCAGAGTAGTATGCAAAGTAGTGACGACACAGGATGGTCAGTGTGAAAGGCTGGATCACTGGACCATAAAGGTGGTAAAAATCTGCATTCTAAATCTAGGCATTACAATGCGCGAAGCATGAAAAGGTAGGATTACATTTCATTGATAGGTATATTTTTTCCCATTTACAATTACAGTCGACTCTCATTAATATGAGCTCAGAAGATATGAGACGCCGGTTTATACGAGGTTTTTCACCGGTCCCAAACTGTCCCATGCATGTTTCTATGTCTTAAAAAACGGAAAATACGAGCACGGTCGTAACGAGAACACGGATATACAAGGTATTTTTGTGGCCCAATGATAAAAAAAAGGAATTGTTTGTCCTACTTTGGTAGCGAGATCTGAAAAATATTATCGTGTAACAAAAGCTTACCGTTCAGTCAAGGTTCGGAAATTACTTTCTTGTTGCCAAACTATTTATCGGATCGGAACTACCAACGAAAAAAGCGTTCAGCATAGGCCTTGCGCAGTATCCAATCTGTCACATCATGGTCACATGAATGGCAAGTTTGACATCACTTTGCTATGATTTCTATCTTGAGTTATACAAAATATTAAATTTCTATGATCATAGTCACAAAAAATGCATATCATTGATGCTCATAAGAACTGTACTACATGTAGGTAGCAAACTGCTCCGCTCTAGCCTATACCTGTACACGTGTATTAGTGCATGCACTATCATGACTATGACGACGTGTGTCATAATGTACACGTAAAAACAGTGCGCTGCGTTTAACTCGAGGTTCGGATAATAGGAGGAAAATGAGCCAGTCCGGCGGACCTCGTATTAATGAGAGTCGACTGTACATGTACATGTGTATATATGCATGAATTATAAATTGGTAGACCTCCCATCGATAAATGTTAATGTACGATTCTGTAATTACCATTTTATTGTAAACTGTAGTGTATTCCATTCATGCCTGCATTAATCCTGCTCACTAATTCAGTTGATGTCCCATGTACAGTACTCAAAACCCCCAAATTGGAAACTCAATATCACTATCAGCATTCAGCAACTGCACAAAACCTGATCAGTCTCAATATTTTGCAGTGCGAAATCGCTGGACAAACAAAAATATCATTCATTATGTGATATTACTTATCAAAATAAAAAAACGATTTGAAAAGAAAGAAGTAAATGTGTTGTGCCTACATTGTACATTGAGTGTCTGAGTGTGGGCGAGGATGTCAAGTGGAGATACTTTTAATCCAATATTAAAAAAGCATTATTGAATTATGTATGCTAATGAGGATGATGGCGTACATGACCTTGTACATGTACCCACTTAATGCACTACGGATGTATCTGCGTCAATGACACACATGTGATAAAACAATGTACAATGTAAACAGCTGGTGCAAACATCTCTATACACGTACATGCACAATGCATTTTAGTGTTTTAGAGTTTTTCTACAATAAACAGAAAACTGGATGGGACTACATGTACATGTACATGTAGTACAACTCGTTCAAATCCAGTATTATTCTGAAGGTGATTTAACCGTCTGGGTCTCGTTTACATAAAAATGTCCACAAACAGTAAAGTGATTAGTGCATGAGCTGGAAACAAAACTCAAAAACAAAAACCCCCAGTAAAGTGGATGAGTAATGTACAGGAGCAGTGTGCAACTGTAACAGGCCTCAAAATAACCCACGGCACTCACAGCAATTGCCGCGGTGCCCTGTGCTTTTGCTGTGCTGCCCTCTGCCATGTCTGCAAGGTTCCAATACAAACTTATTCATTTTCCTCATAGAGGTGCCCCTTACCAGAGGGAAAATGCTGTGCCCCTTCAAGAGCAAAGTTCAAGTCCTGCTGTTATGAACAATAATAGGCCTAACATATGTAAATTTATTACTGTTCACATTTTTACGGATGATTGATTACTCTTTTTTCTGCGCCATTGAAACTATGTTTTTGTTGTGCATCCACTGTACAGTGTGCATTATTTCTATGTAATGCATGTGTGTAATGTAATAACCAATTTCTACCTCCATGGTTTGACACAGTGCGTCAAAAGTGCAAACATTAATCAGTTAATAGCAATTTAGAATTTTGCCCGAGGCCAGTGATTTTAGCCTCGGGCCAGTATACTCATGACCCGACAAGTCTGACGGCCTTATGTTTTTCAATTGAATACGATGTATTACTATTAGCCAGCAGAAAGAAATGATGTACAAATGTTGACCTCAATCTGGTATTTAATGTAAACACTTTCGTTGAGTATCAAAATATACTAACTCATGTATTAAGCAGTAGGGCCTACTAACCAGTGCAGCCGTGTTTTGCACAGCCAGTTTTCTGAAAACACGGCCCCACTGCTCAACGTTTGTACCAAATATGAGCTGAAATGGTTACTTCACCCCTTCCAAAAAAAAACAAAGGTTATTGCGAAATTTTAAAGATGGCCTATATGTATACGTACATGTGATATACATGTATCCCTTAATTGTAATTTGTATTTTTGGGGTTTAAAATAGTTTTTATGGTCCAAACAAAGACTACACCTAAAGGACTAAACAAGTTAACTTTTTAAAATGAACTTGACAAAAAACAAGTTTTTTATTAATTGATATAATTCTACATTGCAACCCAAATTCAGTGCACAAAACAACCAGAGAATGAGAGGGTAGGCAATCAGTAAACTAAGCTTCACGTCTTTCGTGATGGGCCTTAAAACAATTGATAACAAAGTTACTCTTTCAAGGTAATGTAACTTGAAAGAATCTGTGTGCTGTGCATATGTGGTTTGTGCGCTGTGTGGATTTTCGATGAAAAAAATTGCACTCCCTATTTTTCAGTTTGCACTACCCCTTTTCAAGTCCCAGCTAAATCACTGTCCATCAGACAAATGACAAAAATCCTATCGTAGTAAGATTTACATTTTAAACTGTGTGAAAAGCTTTCTCATGAAGATTCCGGTCTTGTGTTTTATTTTGTCATTTCCAATTCTTATTTTACGACATTTGATTTGCAATCAAGAGTGATCCAGTCATCTACCATGTACGTAAATGAACTGGTTTAAGGATTACTATTTAGTGACTTAAACAAGTGACTCGGTCCAAGTGACTCGAGACTTGGTCCAAGTGACTCAAGACTTTGGTCCAAGTGACTAGAGACTCAGACTCGGTCCAAATGACTCGGGACTCAGACTCGGACCAAGTGACTCGAGGCTCGGACTCGGATCAAGTGACTCGGGACTCGGACTCGGACCAAGTGACTCGGGACTTGGACCAAGTGACTCGGGACTCGGACTCGGTCCAAATAACTCGGGACTCAGACTCGGACCAAGTGACTCGAGGCTCGGACTCGGTCCAAATGACTCGGGACTCGGACTCGGACCAAGTGACTCGGGACTCAGACTCGGACCAAGTGACTCGAGGCTCAGACTCGGACCAAGTGACTTGGGACTCGGACTCGGACCAAGTGACTCGGGACTTGGACCAAGTGACTCGGGACTCGGTCCAAGTGACTCGTGACTCGGACTCGGACCAAGTGACTCGGGACTTGGACCAAGTGACTCGGGACTTGGACTAGGACCAAGTGACTCGGGACTCGGACAAAGTGACTCGGGACTCGGACCAAGTGACTCGGGACTTGGACTAGGACCAAGTGACTCGGGACTCGGACAAAGTGACTCGGGACTTGGACCAAGTGACTCGGGACTTGGACTAGGACCAAGTGACTCGGGACTCGGACAAAGTGACTCGGGACTTGGACCAAGTGACTCGGGACTCGGACTCCGACTTAATACAGGTGACTCAACTACAACTCTGCTTGTAGTACACAACATGTACATCGGAGCCCAATCTTATTGCATGTCGTGGCCGAGTGGTATGGAGCAGTGATTTGAGTTCTAATGACAGAGTCATCAGAGTGTGGGTTTGAATCCTAACATCAAACATGGGTACCTCGACATTGGCGTGTCGTGGCCGAGTAGATAAGATCACTGGACTCAAGCTCTGGTGTTTCTGATCAGCAGAGTGTGGGTTCGAGTCCCGGTCGTGACACTTGTGTCCTTAAGCAAGACACTTAACCATGATTGCTTCGTCCTTCGGATGGGACGTAAAGCCGTTGGTCCCGTGTGTTGTGTAACGCACGAAAAAGAACCCAATGCACTTATCGAAAAGAGAAGGGGTCCGCCCCGGTGTTCCTGGTTTGATCGGCTGCATATTGCGCCACAGCACCTTGTAAACCATTACAAGGTGCTATGTAAAGGAGTACATGTAGGTCTCATACTTCAAAAACATTGCCCCGCTTAGAGGCTGGCCTGCAGTAGGCGCTATACAAATACAATATATTATTATTATTACCTGCGAGAAAGGGTTAATGTGTAAGCACCCTTTACCCACCAGCTCCTGACAAAAAAAATCACCTGTCTGTCTTTTCAATATGTCACAGATAAACTACATTCAGGCCTTGAACTTCGTTATTGAAAGGGCACAGCAATTTTCCTCTGGTAAGAGGCACTCTATGAGGAAAATTTGAATTTGTATTGGAACTTTGCAAAGGGCATCACAGCAAAAGCACAGGGCACCACGGCAATTGCTGTGGATGCCATGGGTTATTTCAAGGCCTGCTACATGTATGTACATGCACCAGGCAATTGTTTTCTGTCATCTGTGCTGCACATCACTATTTTAAGAGCCAAAATCATGCAATGGGTACATTCATGATTTTTCCGACTGGACTGGAAACTGTCCTCTCTGATGCATTATTGGATTTGCATGTTGAGTGCTTTCTAATGGGTTTGCACTTTAATCTAAATAGTACAGATTGTGCATAATTTTCACCAAATATGCAGAGTGAGTTACAACACAATGTATACTTTTTCATCATTTGTCAAATTTTTGGAAATGGATGTGCACAAAAAACGTAACTTATGCCATGATGTATATCGGGGAGACATAACTTGCCTGGGACACTAAATTGACTATTGAAGTCAAAACATCCTCTCACTGTGTTTTACTTCCTAAAGTAAGAGTATGATTTTAGGTGTACATGTATCTGCAGGGGAAATTTTTTCGTATACAGCCGCTTCTTGCTAAGAGACTTATAAAATTTATTTTTTTAAGGATGTTGGACTTCATTTCTCTTTTTAAAAATGTTCCTCTTGAAAAATTGTTAGCTAAAACGCTTAACTTTGACCTTTACTCATAGGAAAATTCAAGCGTCGCTTTATAGCGCGGATGGAACTCTCGCACACTCGTGCCCGAAGGAACTAAAATGGAGTGAAGCGACGACCACCAAGTCCACCGTGACCATAGACCCCCAAATGACTTATTTTTCCTGATTTTGACACTTTGTAATATTTTAAATATTTTATAGCGTGTCGTGGCCGAGCGGTTAGAGTATCGGACTCAAGTTCTGGTGGCTGAGTCAACAGGGTGTGGGTTCGAATCCCGGTCATAACACTTGTGTCCTTGAGCAAGACACTTAACTATAATTGCTTCTCATCACCCGGGGGTAAATGGGTACCTGTGAGGGCAGAGATGGTTCTTGTGATTGATTTAGCTTAGTGCGCTACATACTTGGCAGCACAGGCTGTATACTCCCAAGGGAGCTGAGATGGTTTAAGGAATGAAATAAATGGCCCAGTGACCAGGGGAAATAATGTTGAAGCGCCATGAGCGTCACTGAGTTGACAGATTTGAGCGCTATATAAGTAGCCACTATTAAAAAGTATTATTATTATTATTATTATGTGCCTCTTGGTCTTAGCAGAGAGGGCTGTTCCTTGCTCTATGTATGGGGATGGTCTAAGTATAATGTACATTCTGTCAACCCTTCTACTCTGGACAGGTAAGGATATAATTCAACCTAAATTTAGGGAGATAAAGTGGCGGCCGAATACAGAATTTTAACCAAAGCCAACTTTTAAAAACAAAAAAGAAATATTCTCATTATTTCGGGGGATAAAAAAAAACCACAAACAAGCACAAAAATAGACAGCAACGGAAATTCATGAACATGTTTATGGAGCAAGTTAGTTGATAAGTGAAAGTGGGCATGGACATGGTGGGTTGATACATGTACATGTAGTACTCCTAGAACTATTCGGTTCGTTCCGCTATCGTCTCCCCGACCCTCATAGGTCATCATGTACAAAATCCTATTCGAAACTTTTTCCCCTTCACGTTTATGCACCTGGACTTCTCTTTTGAAAACGGAGCTCGCCAAAATTAGGCTCTATGTATTCATTGTTTTCACAGTGAGCTCGGGGTGGGTCCAGAAAATCCACTCCGCAAAAAAAGGTGCAAAAAATGATAAATTCCCATCGTTATTCGGAATCGTCGCCTTCCGATAACAAAAATGGCCGCCGTCGCTTGTATCAATGGTATGCTGCGCGCAACGCTGGTTCACAATAACCAACGCGTTGCAACGGTTTACATATAAAAGATAAGCCATTGATTATTGTGGTGGACCAGTGTTGCGCACAGAATACTATTGAATACCGTCTTAAGGCATGTCGTAGACCAGCGTTGCATGCAGCATACCAGTGATACAAGCGACGGCGGCCATTTTTGTTATCGGAAGGCGACGATTCTGAATAAACGATGGGAATTTATCATTTTTTGCACCTTTTTTTGTGGAGTGGATTTTCTGGACCCACCCCGAGCTCACTGTGAAAACAATGAACACATAGAGCCTAATTTTGGCTAGCTCCGTTTTCAAAAGAGAAGTCCAGGTGCATAAACGTGAAGGGGAAAAGTTTCGAATAGGATTTTGTACATGATGACCTATGAGGGTCGGGGAGACGATAGCGGAACGAACCGAATAGTTCTAGGAGTATACATGTAGTACATACACCTAACTATGCAGTTCGTTCCGCTATCGTCGTTCGTAGAGACGATAGCGAACAAACCGCATAGTTCTAGGACAGGAGTAGGTTGGGAGGCATTCCACATGTCGGTTCCATAAATTGAGCTGACGCAGCAGCGGTCAGAAATCCCAGAAAAAAAAGGGGGGAAAAATCACTTTTCATAAAAATTAATGAAAATCCCTCTTTAACTTGACTCCCCCCCCCCCTCCAAGACCAAACCCAAGATCATGATGGGAAGATAACCATCAAATATGTTATCAATTTAATTATTATAAACACAACAACTCAACATAAACATGATAAATGTCATACTCAACAAGGACATGAATATTCACTCAGTTCATCACCTTCATGACATTCATAATCACAGTCATGACAGTCAGACAGTCACACACCCCTCCCTGGGGACTGTTGTTGCTAAATCAATGGCGGCGGCTATTATGCTTGAGTTTTTGTTCAGTTGTAATTCACACTCAGTGCTCACTCACAATCACATCGCAAAACAACATGTCAGATGACGTATGTTCAACATGTGATGTTCAATGTTGTCCTCAGTCATCTGGTCATGGGTTTGTTGTACTCGTTGTTAAAATTGTATACATTTTCAATACAATTTTTAATCCGAAATTAACAAATGACTTTTATAAATTATGTACAAGTCCCAGGACCCACCTTTGAGGCGTAAAACCCACTTTGTACAACGGTAGTTAGTGGCGCGCTCTGAGGTCGGCCTCTCACGAAATTCCCGTTGCTTGTGCCATTAGTGACTGCAGTGGGAACAGCTCCCGTGGTTGCTGGTCGGTTGTCATCTGCCAAAAGGTTGCCAGCTTCGATGCTATTTAAGGTCAAAGTACCACCTCTGTATGCAACTTCAGGCATTGAACCATCGTCCAGATTATCTTCAATGCTAGTATTAGCATTGGCTGGCTGGTTGTCTGTCATTTTGACGAGAAAGGTTGCTTTTCAAAGAACACAAAATTCTGAACAATGTCGGGCTGCGAAATTTGCCTCCAATCTTATCACGAGATGCAATGTTGTCTGGTTTCCCGAACTATATACAATGTGTTATTGGATTTTTAAACGTTAAAAATTAGACTGGTTCTGTAATAAAGTGTTTCAACGGCTGTTTCGTTCACAGAGAAGAATTTGATACAATTTATCTTATTACAATTATATAAATGCCTAACATAGCTTGAATTAGAGAGGAAAATAGATATATTTAAACAAAATTTTAAATAATTAGAAATTATTCTCTGTTTTAAATTGAAATAATTGATCAATAACATATAAAATTCACACACTCTGCAAAAAAATAAAAAATAAAAAATAGTGACATGCAACTGTAAAGTTATAAAATGTATAAAGCAATGTTGACGTTGAGGGTGCTTTTCTCTAGCGCCGTTAAACGTGCAAATGACTGTCGACAAACGGTCCAAGCTAACGTCACGATTCTAACCAAAAATGCATGTTTTTAGGTGTTATTGAAATATTTCTCGTCTTTTTCGATAATCCCTTGAGGCTGGAGTACTTAGGCTATTCCGTTTCTTTCATCAAAAGGTGAGAAAACGGTCTTTTTAGTAATAATAGTCTTTTTAAATTAAAATATTTGTACACGGCCGCGGTTGTTAAAAATATCATAATCATGATATTATTTGATATTGAGTTAGGTATGTGACTATGCATCGCGGCTGTGCGATCCGTTTCGGCATCTTTCACTGTGCACGGCCTGTGAGTAGTCGGGCAGCGATGCCTTCCTAATATCGCGCATAGCTTCATTGTGCTTGGGCTGTAAGGAACCAGACCTACCTGATGACGTAGAAGACAATCCACTCTGCATTCTCTATATTGAATTTTGTTTGTGCGATAGGTAGAAGCTACAAAAATCGTCATCGGAACTTTTGGCTCGAAAATTTCATAAATATTTCACTTGAAGGTGAGTAAGGACGTATTTTAAAACCCATAGTCTATGAAATATACATATTACTCTTCATTTATATGAAATCTGGTGAAAATTGAACGACTAGCTAAAAAGTTGTGCCCTTAGCAAAATTTGACAAAAATTATGGACGCCGACGAAAATGAAGGTTTTTGGTGTGTACATGCTTGTATGTGGTCACGTGACTGATTTGTTGCACTGTGATTGGACAATAGTGATTCACAGTATGCTTGTAAATAAAAGGAATCACCAAAGAAACATTCAATACCACAGCAATGCTTTCTGATTTGGGGGTTGATAATCCCCCAAACCAATGTTGTGTATGAAAAAAAACACTTAAAAAACTTTTAGGCCTCTGAAATCTATTTTAATAGAAAATTGATTTCTAATCAAATTTTTGTTAATTATTACTAGCTTGTAACCCTTTTGGAATAATTTATTACTCCTTTATGAATAATGAAATCACACCTACTTGAACAAAAATAAAGAAGGGAATAAAATTTGATTGAGTGTTATTACTTTAATCGGCCCTTAAAATGACTCTTACATATATGTACTTCTAACAAGTTTTAAGAATTTAAAACATCTTTTGGTTTGGTTTTTTTATGGGAAGGGTATCCAAATGCAGGCTTTTCTTTTTTAATTAACTAATAAGTCCTTTGATATTCCATAAACAATTACCAAATAGTTAAAATTGGCATGCTTTTATCATATAGTTATTGTTTTTTTTCCCATTTATCTTTTAGTGAAAGACGATGCCACCAAAACAAAAAGAAAAGTGGTTCTGCCGACACGGCCACCCGGTATTCTCGTGCAGTATCTGACTGAAAATTTCAGTCCGCCTCCTAACTCTGACCTCATCATCGGACACGTTTTGTTCTCGTTGTTGAACACGCATTAATTAAATTAATTACATTTACTTGATATTAATCAGAATATTAAGCAGCACATTTTAAAACCGAAGACTGAGTTGTTAGAAGCTCTCTGATAGCTTCATTTTGAGTACCAACAAGATGGGGATTAGCTATGTAATGAAAGATTCTTAGTTCTGCTCAAAAGTAATTAATTATTAAAATATATTTTAATTACTGAATTTGTTTGTGTACATGACATCATTCAAAAGTTTTGTCGATGGTCTTTCCTCACACAAAATTTCATTTCAATATGGTAAATATTAAGAGAGTTATGGAAAATTAAGTCACAAAATACCTCAATTTGGGTCACAATAATTCTTTTGTTTTTCTTTAAAACAATGAGGCCGATTACTGTTTAATTTTTTAATCTTAAAAAAATCATAACTTCCTTGATATTTATTCAACATAGGTAATATATATACCATTTTAAAGCATTTTTAAAGCTCTTTCCACTGGTTTTTGTTTTGTTCAAATTGGTTGAAGTTGAAATTTTTGTTCACATACCTAATTGAGTGATAGTGATGATAGTTGATAAAATGATATTTCATGTATGTTGTATGTATTTGTGTGTGTAAAAAGGTGTAAACTACTGCTGTTGAGTGTAGTGTTAGGGAGTTTGGTGATATTTACTGTTTGCATTTTTTGAAGTTCGGTTCAAAGATTGTGATTCATGATAATAAATATTGTAAGTACTAAGTAGTTGGCATTTAGTTTACTCATTACATTACATTACTTAGTACATTACTAAAGTACCCTTAGCATTACGTCCAAACTTATGGATCCTGCTGAGTCAATCAACGTAAACGTGTATAAAACTAAATGTAAATCCACATAAAATTGAATTATTTTCATCTTCATCATTCATGTACACTAACGACTAATCACTATAACTTTTAACCGATAAGTCAGTGTGATTATTGTCGCCTGCCTTGTCAGACAATCGTTCCACCGTACCCAGCATGCCCGGCAAACAAACATTAAATTGCCATCCAGACCATACAATTCACACTCGCTGCCATTCACAGCTTGCTTCATCCAAACAATGACCGAAGCAGCCAGATAAAACCTCACGAGGCCTAGATTCACACACACTGACACAGACAGAGGTTACTTAACTTACTTTCTTTATTATTGCCCCATGATGATGGTCTTTGCCTAGAAGTGTCTCTTCAGAAGATACCTGTTCCGTCCCAACTTGACTATTGACAATTGTCCCAACTATCATGACTATAGTTGGGACTGATCCCAACTTGAGTGTTAAAGTTGGGACGTCCCAACTATAGTTGGGATCGCCCATAGACTTCAACAGGACACCGTGATCGATCATGGGTCCTGATGCGATCGGCGTTAATTTCATGTAACAAGATTCTTTACTGTATTTCAAACCCGGGTCTCAGCTCTGTACAAACTCATGTCAAAACTGGTTTGGAATGATAATATATCGCTCACAATGGACCGCTAACTCAGTTTAAATAAATAGTGTTTTTAGACGGTTCTGACAGCTGCCTCATGCTCAGTGCCGCCGGGTGACACTTTCTCAGTCTCAGTAGGCCGACGCATTTTAGTTTCCCTTCTCTCGGAAAAACAAAATTCTAATTAATCTCAAATATTCTCAAGGGAAAGTGGTCTTAAAAACTTCATACTATGATACTTACTACTATTATGTTTTTAGTTTATTCGTGGGGTGCTTTGTGTGCACTGCGATCCCAACTATAGTTGGGACACCCCAACTTTAACACTCAAGTTGGGACCAGTCCCAACTATAGTTGGGACCAGTCCCAACTATAGTTGGGACGATCATCAAGTTGGGGCGGAACATCCCTATTCATACATGTCACAGACTTTACTATTTGTCTTCTGGCTAGACACATGCTAGAAGTGCCCTTTGCAAAATGATGTACATTGTAAGTGGCCTGCCATCATGCATCAGATAAAATTCCAGGCCTGAATTTTGAAACAGTCATTATTCCATTGTTGCCACAAGCAAATTCATAAAACCAACAAACAAACTGAGTACTGACTATGTTTATCAAAATTACAGATTCTTATTTCATTTGGGTTTGAACAAAGAAAAATTGACTGGAGCGGGACTTGAACCAATGACCCCTGGAAACGTACTGGCGCTCTACCAACTGAGCTATCCAGCCCTAGCTCAGTTGGTCATGTTGGTACGTTTCCGGAGGTCGTTGGTTCAAGTTCCGCTCCAGTCAATTTATTTATTTATTTTGTTTTCAAACCCAAATTTTTTAAAATTTACCCAGTCAGTTTCCCTTGTGGTTTCTAATTACTTGAGATTCTTATTTCATGTATTTAGTAGTACGACCAGACGACAAGTGACAGTGGAGGAAGGAATAAAAGCTGACATAGGGCCTACACCTCCAGAGTGTCTTCTTTTGTTTGGGACTCGGGCCAGATCCAGTTTCACTTACTCAATAGCCAACTGATAAATGTTTGTCTCCTTAAGTAGCAGTCCGACGAGGTGACGTACGCATCCAGTGTCTTCTGATAGAATGTCCAGCTCAGATAGTAAGAGCAAAGACAACGACCTTCATCACAAGAAGAGAAGAAAAGAGGATGATAAAGATTCCTGGCACGTGAAATCATTGGATGAAATCTTAGAAGAAAAACGTCTGAGGAAAGAACGAGAAGAAAGGAAACAGGTAGAGGCATTGAGTTTTGCAAAATTGACACTCGTCGAATTCTTTCAATCCCATACGTGGCAAGGCAAGTCGGAGCAATTGTGACAGAGCCAGTAGATGCGATAATCGTAAACCGTGATCCTCCTCATGGTCGTAGGATTGAGAAAACCATGGGTAGAATCCAATTTAAATGTCCCCAATTCAAAATGAAGTGTAAAAAAGGGAGACAAAAGACAAGACCCAGATTTCCGAGTTTTAAATTGTCGAAGTTCTATCTCTGTGGATTTGAACAGAGCGCCTGCGTACTCTTCGGCTTGCAGAGGGAACCGATCCTATTTCCCACACTGATGACGCAGAACTAAAATAAATTTGTATGCATGGTGTGTCGCAACTCTTGGTTCGCAGAGCTACATTGTGTACGATCATCACAGCTACCAGTAGTCTAATGCCAATACAAAATCTTCTCTTACAAACATGTACACATGGTAAATGTATGTTTTTCTGTAACAATTCTCATCATGTTTATATAGATTTCCAGTTGTTTACTGAACAAATCTTTTGGCGGTCTTTGGTTTTTGTTTTTTTCAGAAAGAGAAAGCTGATAAGAAGAAGGAAACTGTGAAATTGAAGCATTTAGAGGAAGGAGAGATTCACGTACATCAAGATATGAGCTCCAATCCATCACCTCAGAGAACTCGCCACATCTCATCTGGAGATGACAGGTACTCACTTAACCCTCCTACTACTGGTGTGTTTCTCAGGACAACCAACCCATACCCCACTAGGCTGCTAGCCACTACAGTAGTGTTTTGAGGGTGCACGCATGCTGATGTAGAAAGTAGAGCCATTGCCCAAAGTGCTTCAATGAGAGTGGTAAGCTGGAGAAGTCACCAGCTGTGCTCAATTGCAATGGGGTTTGGGTCACTGTTGGAAGAGATAAGGTTCTCAACCTTGGTCAATTTCTGCAGTGGCAATCTGTGGCACCTATTGATCACACATACATGTACAACTACAATGACAGGAAAGCCTGGCATGGTTTACTTTACGGTTGTGTGCATTGCCTACTGGGCGATTTTAAAGCCGTGTTCGCATAGGATTAAATTTTTACCGAGACCGTGGTTAACATTCCAATAGCTGAAACTTGCCAGCATTCGCACTTGGATTAAAGACGTGGGTAAACTAACCGACACGACCGGTGAAACTTACCGACTAACTTAAGACAAACACAAGAGGGCACTATCGCAGTGACCTTTGACCGGGGTGCATGACAGTGAGAATGCCATGAGTGCAACCGAGCTTCCGTGTAAACATGTGTATGTAAATCCCGGGAACCGGATATGGCTTTTTACCCAGATCGCATTCGCACTGGACAATTTAGCCGGGCAGAAGTGGTTCGGTTAAACTACCCATTGGGCTCGGGTAAGTTACCTGGGAGGGAAACTTCCTGGGCTGTCCGCATTGGACTTAAAATGGTCAAGTTACCCATTTGCTCGGTTAGTTTACCCAAAATAAGTTAAGCCAATGCGAACATGGTTTAAGACATCTTGGAGAATGCATACAACCTGTAATTTGAAACCTTGATTTATAATAAAACAACTTGGACGAAATTACAAATAGTTTCTCTGGCCACTCTGGGACACAAAGGCTTTGATAATCTGTAATATTGACACACTAGTGTTACCTCTTCATGCTAAAATAACAACAATAATGGACAATTATAAAGTGCCAATGCTCATGGCACAGGAAAATTATCGAGCGGTACCTGGGCTGTTTATTTCATTCCTTAAATCATCTCAGCTCCCTGGGGAGAATACAGCCAGTGCTGCCAAGTATGTAGCGCACCAAGCTAAATCAAATCACAAGAACCATCTCTGCCCTTACAAGTACTCGTTTACTCCTGGGTAAAGATAAGCAGTTGTTGTTAGTTGTCTTGCTCAAGGAGTTACACGTCGTGTTCGGGATTTGAACCCAGATCCCAATGACTTGAGTCTGGAGTGGTGATATCAGGTCCCAATTTCATGGCTCTGCTTACCGTAAGCAAAGAATCGGCGCTTACGAAAGCAGAGAATTCCGCGCTTACGTCAAGCTTATTTCACGGGTTAGCAGAGAATTTTCACTTGTGCGCGTGCGTACTCTACGTTACTAGGCATTCCTCGCTTACACAGCTAGCGCAGAATTTCAGCGCTTGCACAGTAAGCAGAGAATGGTGGTTGCAAGTACAGAATTCGGCGGTAAGCAGAGCCATGAAAGTGGGCCAAGCTCTACTAGGATGGTGTTCAGCTTTCTTGGTTTTGAAACTCTTGTTTCAGAATGGACGAGGATGACATGCTTCAGATCCAACCTCCTCAGCTTGGGAAACGGAAAGAGAAGGATTCACAAGGCAAAGAAGACCGTAAGAAACACTCCAAGTCAAGAGATAAAGATGATAAGAGACACAAGAGGCGTAAGTATAAGATGTCAAAGGTCAACCGGTCGAAGAGACTGTCACTGTAGAAAGTTCCCAATCGATGTCATCTTTACGGGAAACTGTAGTTTTGACTTTAAGCTGCGTCAAGCGGTCTAACTTTTCAACGCAGCCAAGTGGCCCAACGACCAATCATGAAAGGAATGTGATCAAACTCTGGAGTTTCCCGCGTAGTTTTTTACACATAATACGCATAATGAGGGTGCTGTTTCAATGGCGACCAGTCGTATTGCTTGAGAGCTCCTATTTTTGTTTTTGGAATTTTGTTTCTGTGGTCTTCATAATGCAGTTTGTTTTCGTTGTCATGTTTGTGAAACTGTAAAGTAATCTGTGGATCGTGTTTGTGGCTATTTTACTTGTTTTAAGTGCCAGTACAACATGTACAACAGTGTTTGTGTTTTACTCTTGCCAATGTTCTCTATATGTTGTACTGCACTGTCAAATTATCGTTGTTGTCTTAATTCCTTTTTATATTTCTTTGTTTAAGAATTGTACTGTCCTGTTCTGGACCTTAAATCAAATTTAGACATGTACATTTTTCATTTTTATCTTTTTAAAGAGTGGACAATAAAGAATTAATAATAATAATAATGCGTCGTTGTACATTCAAAAAATGATTTGATGTGCCCAGAAATATGATTGACTTAACACTGTGTGACGTCAAGACGGAAGTACCTATGCTAGATTGTAAATTAAAATCATAACAAGAAAGTGTCTTTATTTTTACACTGCTTGCCTCCTATGGGTAGGTAAACGTTCACACTCCAAAGATTCAAAAGAGAAAAGAGGTCACGATCGAGGTCGCCAGGTCAAAGATCATAGGAGAGATGAAACAAGATTGTCAGGGGTCAGAGATCGCAATGCCATACGGCACTCGGATTCACGATACCAAGACAGCGCAAGGCATTCTGATTTGCGTCATGTTGAAATGATCGGGGATTCTGCGAGGTACGGCGACTCGTCACGACACAGTGAAGGGAGTCGTCATGGTGATGGTAGTCGATACAGCGATCCAGTACGATCTTCGGACCAGGAGAGGCATGGTGATTCTGATCGATACCGGTTTGAACGAGAACAGTCCAGACGAGACAGGTATTTCCGTTAAAGCTTGCCTTGCTTATTTTGTTTTGCATTACATGCAACAAGATCGTGACTCAGTTTGGTCAAAAGGTTGAATTTTGTACTTTTGTAGACATACAACATATACAAGCTTGCCTGGCTTCCTTTTTTGCATTACATGCAACAAGATCATGACTCGGTTTAGTCAAAAGGTCAAATTTTGCACGCTTGTAAACATGCAACATTTTCAATGAAACAAGGTCATATCTCACACCATAATAATAATAATAATAACTAGTTCTTATATAGCGCATTTCACAATAAAGTCTCAATGCGCTTTACATTAGTGCCCTGGGGTCGATTTCACAAAGATAGTCCTAACTTAGGACTAGTCCTAGGAGTTATTCAAAATTTAAGGCTAGTCCTAAGTTAGGACGAGTAACTGGTCCTAACTCGAGTTAAGACTAGTCTTAACTCTTTGTGAAATCCACCCCTGGTCATTGGGCCAATAACATTCCTGCAATCTTTCTCAGCTCCCTGGGGAGTATACAGCCCCGAGCTGCCGTGGCGCTCCGAAGGCTTTTTCAAACACAATACCAACCTCTACCCTCGCAGGTACCCATTTATACCCCTGGGTGAAGAGAAGCAATTTTAGTAAAGTATCTAGCTCAAGGACACAAGTGTCATGACTGGGATTCGAACCCACACCCCGATGACTTAACCATCGAAACTTGAATTCAATGCTCTAAACCACTCAGCCACATGACACCCGGGAAATAACACTTGATCTTGTTGCGCTTGATCTTGTTGAAATGTAAACACTTGATCTTGTTGCGCTAAGAATTTGTTTTATTGCATCAAGGTCGCATTACGAGTTACAATCGTACAATGTACCTCGACATACGACCTTGTTGCACTGACACGAGGATTATCCATGGTTAAGAATCAATAAAGTAGCAACTACATGTACCAGAGTTTGTTATTCCCTGAGCATACGTCAGCCTCGCTACCTTGGGCAGCGCGCCATATCGATACCTTTCGTCACTAACCCCAGGGCCCAAATTATAGCGCTGCTTAACGGTAAGCAAATTTTCCTGCTAACTATAGCAGAAAGATTTGCTAAAGTGTCAACGTATTTCACAGGTTAGCAAGAAAATTAGGCAGCCATCTTGCACATTCACCATGGATTTACATTGTTACGCCATTTATTTTCATACAGTAAGCACCAGAAGGTTAGCATGCCTTTTCATGTGCTTACGATTAGCAGCGCTATGAAATGGAAATCGCACAGTAAGCACAAAATCGGCCGTTAAGCAGCTCTATGAAATTGGGCCCTGGTAGTGATGTACTGAAGAGCAGCGCTGATTGGCTCCCAAAAGTGACTACTTTGCGTGCACGCTTGTTAAAAAACTTTTTGATCGCTTGTAGGACGCTTAGTGCGCGCATGTCAAAATGAAAGTATTTTGACGCAATTCTATTTTAAATGAATCATGTTTTTGCGCTGTCACCCTAAACTGCATACAGTTAGACATATCACACGATCAAAGAAGAATGACAGGGGACCAGTTGCTTTTTGAATTGATGCCTCTTTTGCGGGTTACCATACTGGAGCGTGCGCGTAGAGTGGATCGACCACAGGTCTAATTAAAATGTGCTAGATTCTAGCACATTTTAACAAACCAATTCCAGGGGTTATGATCGAGCAAGGCATGCTGGGAAAAAAGTTGCGCAGTGAGATCGATTGTCCCCGGGAATGAGGTTGCGTGTACATGGACTGGTTCGTTGGACCACCAGAACATTCAAAATGGCACGATTCTCCCATGTAGGAATGTTTTCGTAGTCCAGCAGAATGTCCGGGTCCAGCAGACTGTTCTGTCGGTCGACTGGATTTCTGGCGTATCTCTACGGGAACATTCTTTTGCTCTTTGAGTCTGCACGATCTTTGAGAAACTCCCTAATTTCAGTCACTCAAAACTGACATCCCCATCCCACTGATTGATATTAGGGAAAGGTTGGAGCGTCTCGAGCGGGAGAGAGTTCGCGATTTGACGAAACGAGGAGAGAGAGGTAGAGGAGACTTGGACAGAGGCCAGCGAGACAGGGAACGAGACAGAGGCAGAAAGCAAGATGGTGACTACTGGAAACATAAAGGAGGTAAGTCCAACTTGTGAAGCGTGCTGGCCGAGTGGTCTAGTGCTGTTGTTCACAGAGTGTGGGTTCGAATCCTGGTCTGGCTGGCCACGGTGCTCGTGCCCTTGAGCAAGAAACATTACCATAGTTGCTTTGTCCTCGGATGTAAAAACGGAGGTCCTGTGTACTTGGGTAGGCAGTGCACGTAAAAACACAGAACACTTATCATGGAAGAGTAGGGGGTTAACCCCTGTGTTTCTGGTTCATCACAAGCACCCTTCTCTGATGCAGGTTTCCTCGGGCTTCAGAGGTACAATGGTTACCGTGATCAAGGCATCCTTGAATTCATTACCAGAAATTAATAACATCGGCAATAACTTTTTTTAATCCCACATGCGCAAAAAAGGTACCATTCAGAAGGCAAAGTAATGTGAACGGTTTGTAATACAAATTAACACATGCGTTCTTTTGTTTGTCTACTCTGATAGAATCTAAATATGAAAGTCGTGATTATGAGAGGCAAGACAGACGAGATGAAGAAGAGAGAGATCGGACAGCTAGAGATCGAACACCGCTAAGAGAACAAGATGGTAAGAAAGGTGACTGACATGGGATCAGGCATACCACCATAATCAGAGTTTACCAGCTTGGGTGTTGAGCTACTGAATGGTGTTGAACTGAGGACTGCACTAGTAAACTGATTATGCTTTACATGGGATCAGGCATACCACCATAGTCAGAGTCCAACAGTTTGGGTGTTAAGTAACTGCATGGTGTTTGATTTTGTTAGAGTAAGGAAGTATCCAAGTCAAACCACTCATGAGAGTACCGGTTAACAAGCAAAAGGAAAATACAGTCAGGTCTGGATTTGCATCTTTGTGAATCCAAAGCCACTTTTTTATTTTGTTTTAATCCCTGTTTATCTTTCATGCAAATGGAAAGCAAATTTGACGTCACAAAGTTGCACCAAGGCCAAGACCAGGGTGACAAAAGCCATGGCCTCCATATAAGAACTTATTATTTGTTTGAATTATAACCAACATGTTCTTGTGATCTTCATTTTTAGTCCAGCATACATGGCAGTTGGAGAAGTCCGACACTGATGAAGACCATTATGAGAGGAACCAGAAAGAGGACAAATATCAATCTCATGACGAGTCGGCCACGACGACAACCAAGATGGCGGCTGACAACGGGAGCAGTAGTAGCAGTGAGGAGGACGATTCCTCATCAAGTGAGAGCGAGGCAGAGTCGGGAGATCAGTCCGGGAAGGAGTCCGGAGAAGAGAGCAGACCAGGGTCGGATGTGAACTCCTCCAGGGAAGACTCAGGCTCAGAGGAGGAGTCCAGCTCCGAAGAAGGAGAGGAGAATAGCGATGAAGAGGATGAGGATGAGGAGGAAGAGAAGCAAGATGGGAAGGAGGAAGGAGAGACGGCACAGACGAGCGAAGAAGAAGAAGAAGATTCATCCGAATCAGAAGAATCAGACTCGGATTCAGAATCTGGCTCTGAGTCCGGTAATTCTTAATCAGTTTAGAATCAAAATTTTATCATCCAATTCTGAAAGGCTTTAATATAATCTTTAACAGGTTACATGTGTATATAATAATTGTATCAAGGATAAAGAATATTTAATAGATATTATTATTTTATTTTATTTTTTTCATCGGGGATAAATCGGTGTAAGGGTAAAATCAAAATAGATAAAGAATATTATCTTGGTTTACCTTTACATCGATGTGTTAAGTCCTGTGAAAAATTTTTTTTTATTCCGAAATGCCTTTACAGAACTGGCCTCTCGTCACTGAGCATGCTCAGTGGACTAGTGGTTAGGACATCTGCTTTAGAATGTGGGCATTTTTGGTTTTAATCTCACCCGACTAGTATGCCTGTGGTTTTTGTAAAAAGAAAAGTACCGAGTATACAGTGCTTATGGATAGTTCCCAATAGACGCCATCGTTACGGGCAAATTGCATTTTGGCTTGCAGGCGCGTCAAGCACTCAAATTATTAACGCAGCCGCGCTATTTACTAACCAATCGTAAGATGAGTTTTGTGAAATGGGCGCGTGCTGCACGCCGTTCTCACGCAAAACGCATGACTGTGTGTTTCAAATTGCCCGTAAAGATGGCCGAATTACGTCACATTGCAACCTACCTATTACACATCGATGTAATGGTGAAGGCAAAATATTAATACATTTGTTTACTGAAGTCTGGAGAGTTGTAACCTCTTGACTGTAAGTTGTAAATAACTATTTGTCTTTCTACAGAGAACGCAAGTAAAAAAAGCAGTAGTGAGAGTGAGAGAAGTAACCATGACAACGATGCAAAGAAAGACACCAGAAAGGTCAAGAAAGAAGACGGGCATCATAAGAGATCCCCACAGCATCAACGTAAGACACCCTAAACTAAGACATCGCTGCGTCCTTCCAATGGGACGTAAAGCCGTTGGTCCCGTGTGTTGTGTAATGCACGTAAAAGAACCCAGTGCACTTATTGTAAAGAGAAGGGGTTCGCCCCGGTGTTCCTGGTTTGATTGGCTGCATATTGCGCCACAGCACCTTGTAAACCATTATATGGTGCTATGTAAAGGAGTAGGTCTCATACTTCAACACGTAGCTCCACATACCTTGCAGGAAAATACTGACAGCGCATAGGTACCTCATGGTGATAAGCGCTATATAACAATGATTTATTAATTAATCAATTAAAACTAGTCAGTTTCCTTTATGTTTCCTTTCTAACCCTTTTATATACTGGTACCGCAGACTGCTGTAAAGTACCAAACCTTCCAGGCTCGCATTGAGTGCATGGGTTTTTTATGTTAGGAATTGTCATGAATCCCAATGGTTTGTGTACTGTGGACTTAGTCTCCACGGTCTCCGGTGGAGTTTTGTGACTTGTGGGTTGGTGTTATTTTCTATTAATTGTGTGTTCTCTGTGGTAAATTGTGTGGAACTGGGTTTTGTCTGTAGCTGATTTGGGGGGTTGACTTTGTATAGTTTGTGTCCAGGTCCTCCAGGAAATAGAGTTTGACAACTGATCGGGGCTACTCTGGTAAAAACAAGACAGATTGAATAAATAAAGAAAAGAAAACAATGTACTTTGTTTTTGTTCTTTTAATTCAAGTGACGATAGTAAGTATTTAGACTGCACCTCCCAAAACAGGAACAGGCAAATAAAAGTTTAACAATGCTAAATCGCTTATAAATAAATTGAATTCTTTGTAAAATCTTACACAGATGTACAGAAGTCCAAGTTTGATGTGACGTCATCGCCAAGCGGCGATGAAGACCACACAACTGAACAGGACTATCTCCCTGACTCCCCACCACTATCTCCCATTGAGCTGAAGGATAAATTGCCACCATACTTCCCAGCGGTGTCTGGTTGCCGTAGCGTGGAAGAGTTTGTTTGTTTGAATAAGATTGAGGAAGGAGCGTACGGTGTCGTTTATCGTGCAAAGGAAAAGAGAACAGGTAAAAACTACAATGTTTGGTCATGATTTTTCTGAACCCTTTAAGCCGCTGGTGACTGCATTGTTTGACCACTCAAGCGTGAAGCACACATTCTCACACAACGGAAAGCTTCGTTCAAAGGCCATTTTGACAAACTCCATTATCTCCTTGAAGATATTGTTTTACAGCAAAATAAGTAATACAAAAGTTATTCCTTATTAAATTCCCTTTCACATAGTCCAAAATGCAATTGAGATTGGTCAATAAATGTCAAAGTTCTTTATCATTCTTTACTCAGTGTAATCTGTAATCTCAAACAATTTGTTTGCACACAACCATGTAGCGCTCTGTAGGTGTTTGGCATTTTGGATCTTCCAACTCCAATTTGAAGAGATTGCATAATAGCAACTTTATTTTATTTTACCATCATTGAAAAGATCCGATCTTTCTCTTTCCAATGATGGTAAGCTTGGGTGTGGAGGGTGAACATGGACAAAACTACAGCTTTATTACAAATGGCCTTTGTGCTCAGGCTTGAGTGCTTTTTTGTGTGTACCAGTAAGCTTGGTCAACTTAAGTTACCAATGGTAAGGAAAGGGTTAAATCTTGTTGTGTGACGTTTTAACAGTTTTTATTATGGGTTTTCCTGGCTAATTTCAACAGAAACTCATTCACTTTAACACCTGGCTCATTCAATTGCTTTTAAGTGAATGTTCTGCTGCATCGGCAGTCAACAGCCAAAAGAAGAAATTACTTTCACTGGTCAAAGCAGATCATTCAAATTCATGAGGTCACAAAGAGCATTCAATTTTGTAAAAGCCAGCAGCAATAGTGTGATATATTTGCTTTAACCCACTCGACTCATAAATATTTAGTACTGTATAATTTGCATACAGTTGATGTCAAAGGTCACACCATGACCTGCATTCCCAGGGTTAGTGCATAAAATATTTGCCCAGTAGCGGCAGCTCCTGTGCGCAGAGTGTGTGTTTATTGTCTACAATTCCACGGGAAATACATCACAAATAGTCTGGGCAACCGTTAAGTTTCATCAATTGTAAATAGGTAGCAGTAGTAGAAATTCAACTGTGTGCACAAACGCGAAATTCAATGCAATAGTAGCTAAATAGAAAACCTTAGTTTGATCAAAGTAGGGGGAATTGTCTGAATATCAGTGCAATTCGGATAAACTCTTTCCTGAAATTGAGCGGGAAAACCTGTGGAATTAATGATTTTGATGAAGTCGTTTGTTTTTTCTTTTTATGTGAAGATCAAATAGTTGCCTTGAAGAGGTTGAAGATGGAGAAAGAAAAAGAAGGATTTCCGATCACATCGCTGAGAGAAGTCAACACTCTATTAAAATCACAACACCCAAACATCGTAACAGTCAGGGTAAATATTCGGCATTATGTCTTAATGTAATAATAAGATGGGTATTTGTATTTGCCATTTTTTTTGTCATTTCCATGCGGACATTATCACCCCTGGTCACTGGGCCGTTTGTTTCATTCCTTAAACCATCTCAGCTCTCTGGGGAGTATACAGCCGGTGCTGCCAAATATGTAGCGCACTAAGCTAAATCAATCACAAGAACCATCTCTGCCCTCACAGGTATCCCATGCACGAGGTCAACGTTTACAAACAAAAACGAATAATAAATAAAAGAAAGGAGAAATAAAAAGTCGTCTCGAGCAGGTACAAGTCCAGACCCCCTGCACCCACCCCCCCCCCCCTTATATCCAAGGCTTCATTAAAAACTCTTCACCCAATTACTCGACTTTCATAAAGTAAGATCTTGTCCTCATTAGGACTCCACTCTGATACAAGTTATTTTTGGTTGTCACAGGAGATCGTGGTCGGAAGTAATATGGATAAAATCTACATAGTTATGGATTATGTTGAACACGATCTGAAGAGCTTGATGGAGACAATGAAACAACCTTTTACAATCGGTAAGTCAACTCAAAGATTTACTCATTTATACTGTGAACAGACTTTGGGGAAATCTTACAGCGTTCATTGCTCTGGCAATTCATAACCAACAAAATGTGCGTACTTTTTTTTCCCTTCAGTTTTTCCCTACACTAATGCCTGATTTAAAGCAATGTTATACTTTATGTACTTTCTGAGTTGAAACAAAATTGCACGGTTATTTGGGATTGGAATTGAACTTTGCGTTAGTGCAAACGTTGTAACTGCTAGACAAAGTGACAAGTTTGAATTTAAAACTCTCTTTATGTAAACATTTCCAGGGATGTGATTTCTCAGATTTTTTTTTTCTTTCCAGAAAAACTTTTTTTTCTTTTCTTTTTTACCCCCCCCCCAAAAAAAAAAAATAATAAAATAAAATATTAAATAAAATATTTTTATTTTTTTTAATTTTTTTTTTAATAAAATAAAATTAATAAATGAATAAAAATAAATAAATACATTTTTTACAAAATTTTAAATTAAGACTTTAGTCATTACAACATAAAGATAAAACTAAATAGAACACCCCATATTGGCGAGTAGGGCTTTGCAAATCAAAGATAAATGTATAAGTAGGCTTCGTGCTCGAAAGCTCCCCCACTCGCAAGCTTTCACGCTGTGCGCTCACAGTTCAGGTTTTTTTTGTGTTTCTTTTTCAGGAGAGACAAAATGTCTGATGCTGCAACTTCTTCGAGGTGTTCATCATCTCCATGACAACTGGATCCTTCATCGGGATCTCAAGACATCCAACCTGCTCCTCAGCCATAGAGGAGTTCTCAAGATTGGTGATTTTGGTCTAGCTAGGGAGTATGGGTCACCGTTGAAGCACTACACGCCTATTGTTGTGACATTGTGGTACAGAGCTCCAGAGTTACTCCTCGGCACAAAGGTACGCTAATGTAAATGAGTTTTGACTAGCTAGGGAGTATGGGTCACCATTGAAGCACTACACGCCTATTGTTGTGACATTGTGGTACAGAGCTCCAGAGTTACTCCTTGGCACAAAGGTACGCTAATGTAAATGAGTTTTGACTAGCTAGGGAGTATGGGTCACCGTTGAAGCACTACACGCCTATTGTTGTGACATTGTGGTACAGAGCTCCAGAGTTACTCCTTGGCACAAAGGTACGCTAATGTAAATTACTTTTGACTAGCTAGAGAGTATGGGTCACCATTGAAGCACTGTATGCCTATGGTGGTGACATTGTGGTATTGAGCTCCACAGTTACTCCTTGGTGAAAATGTACGCCAATGTGAATGTGTTTTGACTAGCTAGGAAGTATGGGTCACCATTGAAGCACTGTATGCCTATGGTTGTGACATTGTGGTATTGAGCTTCAAAGTTACTCCTTGGTGAAAATGTACGCCAATGTGAATGAGTTTTGACTAGCTAGGGAGTATGGGTCACTGTTGAAGCACTGTATGCCTATGGTTGTGACATTGTGGTATTGAGCTCCACAGTTACTCCTTGGTGAAAATGTACGCCAATGTGAATGAGTTTTGACTAGCTAGGGAGTATGGGTCACTGTTGAAGCACTGTATGCCTATGGTTGTGACATTGTGGTATTGAGCTCCACAGTTACTCCTTAGTGAAAATGTACGCCAATGTGAATGAGTTTTGACTAGCTAGGGAGTATGGGTCACTGTTGAAGCACTGTATGCCTATGGTTGTGACATTGTGGTATTGAGCTCCACAGTTACTCCTTGGTGAAAATGTACGCCAATGTGAATGAGTTTTGACTAGCTAGGAAGTATGGGTCACTGTTGAAGCACTGTATGCCTATGGTTGTGACATTGTGGTATTGAGCTCCATAGTTACTCCTTGGTGAAAATGTACGCCAATGTGAATGAGTTTTGACTAGCTAGGAAGTATGGGTCACTGTTGAAGCACTGTATGCCTATGGTGGTGACATTGTGGTATTGAGCTCCAAAGTTACTCAGTGGGGCAAAGGTATGCTGTTTACTGAATTTCGACAAGCTAGGGAGTATGGGTCAAGGGGTGGAAGTGTTCAAACTTGGTTTAAAGATATACTGGTATATGAATGAATTTTTACTAGCCAAGGAGTATGGATCATGCTTGAAGCAGGGTAGTAGGCCTTTGGTTAATTCTGGGTTCAAAGAAAGGCCTCAAATTGAGTTTCAATATTAATTGGAGTAACATATTTTTATGTTAAAATACAAGATTGAGTAGACCCCAATAGACCCCTTGCATAGGACGTCACACTCTCAAAAAGCGCCCTCACTGAGGCCAAAAGGAAGCAGATCATCGGACGATAGCCGTTGTTGCGCGTAAAAACGTGCGCGTGACCTTAGTGTTCCTGCAGCGTTTTACGTTATGCAAGGGGGGTCTATTGATGCAATCAATGCATTTCTAATGAGTAGTTCTTAATTTTTTTCAAAGGAATACTCGTGTCCTATTGACATGTGGTCAGTAGGTTGCATCTTTGCTGAGTTTATCAAGATGAAGCCGTTGTTCCCTGGACGATCTGAAGTAGATCAACTCAACAGAATCTTTAAGGTAATCATAGATTAAGTACCAGCCCTAGCTATTCCAAACCGCTGGACAAGAGTCTTTGCATTCATCGCTGTGGCTGTTTCTATCGCACGTTAATCCCTGTCTACATAGGCCCACTTGCCCACAGGTGACCTCAATCCTCCGCTGTGCTCCACTCTTATGTCACTTAACACACCAAAATGTTTGGATAAGATTGATATGCCTCTAGCCATCGGGCTAGCTGGATGGTCTAGTGGTAAGACATCTGCTCTAGCAATGCAAAGGTTGTGGGTTTGAATCCCACCCGAGTAATTGCCTGTGGATATTTTTTCACAGAGCTCGGGTTAGCACTGAGCATACAGTGCTTAATACACATCGGTGTAATGGAAAAACCAAATTAAAATTCTTCATCCCAATGCAAATATTACATCTATTAGATCGTTGCTGCTAAGGATTCGAACCTGCGGCTAGCCATCGGGCTAGCTCGGTGGTCTAGTGGTAAGACATCTGCTCTAGCAATGCAAAGGTCATGGGTTCGAATCCCACCCGAGTGATTATTATTATTATTTCATTCTATCACAGCATGCAAAAGAAAGATCACATTTTCCTTTGTGCCGGTAACTCCTCGAGTCGGGCTTAGTCCCATAGCCTTAGATCTCAAGGGTCTTTCTGAGAATCCTTGCTGCTCCCAAAAGCGCCGCCTTCTGTAATAGATCTACCCTTACATTTGTCCCTATTTCCTCTAAATGCTTCCCCAGTGCTTTCGGAATGGTGCCAAGTGCTCCAACCACCACAGGGACTTTGTTATTATTATTTTTTATTTTATTTTTTTTAAGTGCACAAAATATTGTACATTTTTGGTGAGTCAAAAACTATTTTATTCTTTCATCACATCTTGGGTTTCCCTTTTTCAAAGGAAGCATCATCTTTAGAGCATGTTGGTCAATTTCTTCTGGACGCTTAACAAATTTTGGATCCTATTTAATACTGTATATTCGGTTTGCGGTAACACCTTGTGTATATCTATTTTGCTGAGTAGATTTGTTCTTTGGGAACTAGGTCTTGCTTTTTATTCGACTCCAGCGGAGTAGATTTCGGAATTCGGGAGACCACTTAGTTCTGAAAAGAACTGTCCTGCTTCTTAACTACTACCTGGGTGGAGTGAGTGAGCTCTTCATTGATCTCAACATTTCGACTAGCCTGCTCTAGCCATCGCCAGGAGTCGCAGGCTTGTCGAAACGTTGAGACCAGTTAAGAGCTCACTCTGCGGCAGTGAAGTTAATGACGAGAAGTCCCCTCGATCCATCAAGCGAAAGTAGTAGTCCCTGCTGATTTCCTACCTTCCGCCCAGGTAGTTGTTAAGAAGCAGGACAGTTCTTTTCGAATTCCGACACCTACTCCGCGGCAGTAGAATAAAGCAAGACCTAGTTCTCAAAGAACAAATCTACACAGCAATGTAGATACACACATGGTGTTACGGCAAACCAAGTATATATTGACGCCTCACCATGCAATGGCTCAAGAGTTATATTATTTCATATTGTTATATAGGAGTTGGGAACCCCAAGTGAGAAGATATGGCCAGGTTACAATGAGCTACCTGCTGTCAAGAAGATGACCTTTGCTGAACACCCGTTCAACAATCTACGCGAACGTATTGGGACGATCGTCACTGACCCTGGTTTCGACCTCATGAACAGGTAGCTTTCAAATTACCATCGTCTTAATTCTCTTGCACTTCACTCTACAGAAATCAAAACCATGTTTAACTCTCCATGGCAGTGTACTTGCTTCTATAGACTAGGTGACCATATAGGAAACAAGTTCGGGTGCTAACCTTTTAGTAAATATTGCCATTAAATCACGCATGCGTGGTCTGTGGCTCACTCGAACGCGTTTAGTCGATTGATTCATCAACTATGGCAACTCATATATTGGCTCGTAAAACAATTACTTGCAAAATACAGTGCAATGATAAATATTATCTTAATATTTGACATCTTTTTGGCAAAAAACCTACCATTTATCGTTAAACCAACTTTTTTGTGTTATTGCAAAAGTTTACAAAACTTTCTCCGCCACGAAACCAAACCGCCATCTTGACAAAATGACGTAAGGGCTAGGTTGATCCAGTTGGACTAGCTAGTTCAACCATGCAGCGTTCGAGTGACATCTAGATCCACTATGGTTAAGTCAAGTCGACTCTAGTCAGCCACCCGAACTTGCTCTACAGTAGCCTGGACTTCCTGTAGGCATAATTTGTACACAGCTCAATGGTAGCCTTGTCCAAGGCTCTTTACGCAAGCACCCCGCTTTGAATTCACCAGGTAGCATAACAATACTGGCACGGTACTGCAATACTTGATACACAGTATACTGTGGGGTCGAAGCATGATTTTCAACCTCGTACCAAAAACGAGGCCGAAACAGAGACTTGTTCCCACTATAAAAAGGTCAGATTGTGGGCAGAGTTGCTTTATGCTAATATTTCCCGAAGGTGTATGCTCATTGGTTAATGTATAGTGGCAAGGTGAATACTACATAAATTAAAAATGCCAATCATCATAACGAGAGTTTATGATTGGACGGTTATCCGCCCAGTACAGGAAATGAATATTCCAGCATACGTAATATGCGCTGGAATCCCTGCGCAATGATAAAGAAAAACATAAGCTGCCGTTTAAAGTGGGAACAAGGCTCTGTTTCGGCCTCGTTTTTTGGGTACGAGGTTGAAAAACCATGCTTCGAGCCCCACGGTATACTGTACATCAAGTACTGCAGTAACGTGCCAGTATTGTTATGCTACCTGGTGAGTTCAAAGCGGGGGGCTTGCGTAAAGAGCCTTGTCCAAGGCTACTCAATGGAAGAAAACGTTAAATCTTAAATGGAGTTCACACTCTCTGATTTTTATCAACTTTCGATATGAAGAGCGGGGGGCACATCTCAAAACTTGTTCACATGTTACTTTAAGATTATGACACAAACAGACAAACAGACAAAATGTAAAATTTCCCGTATGACCATTGTAGTATCCTCGCCTGCCAGAAAGGCCCTGGAATGTACACGGTCACTCTCTTTGTAAACAGTTACATGGTCTATATTGTAAGAGAGGACGGTATTCGAAGTTGTAAACAGTTAGAGAGTGCTCTGAAAATGCTGTGTCATTTTTCCCATTTGTCATTCTTATTTAGACTATGACGTATGACAAAGCTTATCTTTCCTATTTCTAGATTTTAACTATTTTGAGTACTCAAAAGGAGGAAAAAAAAAAACTTTAGGTATAACCCTTTCTATTGCAATGTCACAGCCCAAATTTTTGCCAACCGAGGCTGGAAAACTATGGAAAGCAATAAATGCAAAGCAAAAAACAGGTAGCCACAGTTTGTAACAATGTTACACAAAATATTCAAAAAAAGTGTTGAATTAGTTGGAAACAAAGCAACCAATCATAGGAAGAATTGTTTTAAATTGAAAGTTCGCAGAAAATGTTGAACTTGGTCACAGCAACTGCTGACACGATTGAACGTTTTTCTAACATTCGGCCGCCCATGCCAACCAGCTCAGTTTGTTTATCAACAATGGAAAGGTCTTTACAGTTCTTTCATCAAAACAGATCCACTCCCTAGACTGTGTGAGTTTTGTCATCCACTTTTGTCAATACACCTGTAATAAGGTTTGAATTGCACAATTCCATAGGAAACACAGACATGTAGATGGGAGAACAGAACTAAAAATGAGAGTGGCGGTCAGACTTCAGTTCGGACTGTAACATTTATAAAGCAGAACTAGAAAATGTAATTTTTTCAGGCATATGCCTACGAGTACGCACCTACCTTTGATGGTAAAGACTGGCGCCTTTCAGTTTCATTGTTCTATAAAAGATCCTGAAGGTCAGGAATCAAGACTGAACGCTAATTTCTTTTGTGGCAGGTTTTTAACATACAATCCTAAGCGTCGTATATCGGCCGATGAAGCCATACATCATGCATACTTCAGAGAGAAACCGCTTCCAATCGATGAGTCAATGTTTCCAACATGGCCAGCCAAGAGTGAAATGGCTCGTACTACTAAACGCAGTCCTAAAGCTCCAGAGGGCGGGCTTCAATATGCTAAACTGGTAGGTCATCAAAAAAATTAGATATCAAGTAATAAACCGTAATTACTGTTGATTTCTCTACAAAAATCTATTCCTACTTCACTCAAAACCAACTGTGAAACAAGGTGATATTAATAAACAACATCATTGTGTGACTACACATTGTTGGAATGTCACGCCTGAGCAGTCTAGTTTACCGAACTCAAAGTTATGGTGATTGTCAGAATGTGGGCTCGGGTCCCTGTCTTGACACTTGTGTCCTTGAGCAAGGCACTTAACCATAATGTCTTGGTCTTTCGGATGGGACGTAAAAATCTAGGTCCTGTGTGTTGTGTAATGCATGTAAAAGAACCCAGTTACACTTATCCCTAAAAGAAGGGGTTTGCCCGGGGCCCAATTTCATGGTGCTGCTTAATGGTAAGCAAATTTTCGTGCGAACTATAGCAGACAGCTTAAGCGTAAGCGTATTTCACAGGTTAGCAAGAAAATTAGGCAGCCATCTTGCCGTTCACCATGGATTTGCATTGTTACGTCATTCATTTTCATGCAGTAAGCACCGGAAGGTTAGCATGCCTTTTCGTGTGCTTACGGTATTTAGCAGCGCTATGAAATGGAAATCGCACAGTAAGCACAAAATCGGCCGTTAAGCAGCTCTATGAAATCGGGCCCTGGTGTTTCTGGCAGTGGCTGCTGACTGCGCCAAAGCACCTTGTGAACCCTTATAATTGGTCTCATAATTCAAACATAGCTCTGCATGCCTGATATAAAAAAAACAATGAGCGTTTCCAGAAGCCCTAATTTCATGGCTCTGCTTACCGTAAGCAAAGAATCGGCGATTACTGAAGCAGGGAATTCTTTGCTTACATCAAGCGTATTTCACGGGTTAGCATGGAATTTCTGCTTGTGTCCATGCGAACTCCACGTTACTTGGCATTCTTCGCTAACACAGCTAGCACAGAAATTCAGCGCTTGCACATTAAGCAGAGAATCGTGATGGTAAGCGCAGACTTACATGTAGGCGGTAAGCAAAGCCATGAAATTTTGCCCTGGTGAGATGGAGAGCTATATTAGAACTGTGTATAATAATTTCTATCCACCTTTATTATAATGCGGCCATCTTGTTTTACATCCAATTTAAATCAATATAACCAAAGTGAGGTTGAAAGGTGAAAATAGTCAGATCCTTATTTTGGTATGATGATAGTATTAGTTATTGCTATTGTAGGCAGGGAATATGGCAACATGACAAACATTTTTCCTTTCATCTTATAGGAACAAGATGGAACAACCGAAGAAGGATTCCGATTGACGTTAGCATCACAAGGAACTTCAGCCAAGACTACAGGTTTTAATCTACGCTTCTAATGGCATTTAATCGTAACAATTAAAGCCTCATTCCCATTGAGTGGTTTGATTTGGATCCTTCCTCACTCTAACAAAATCTGATACCATATGGTAACTCAACACCCAAGCTGTTGGACTCTGATTATGGTGGTATGCCTGATCCCATGTGAAGCATAATCAGTTTACTAGTGCAGTCCTCAGTCCAACACCATTCAGTAACTCAACACCCAAACTGTTGGACTCTGATTATGGTGGTATGCCTGATCCAGTGTAAAGCATAATCAGTTTACTAGTGCAGTTGTCAGTCCAACAGAATCAAACAAAACATGCAGTTTGGTTTATATGGGTTTGGGGATGGTGGGGTGAATGTTTGCAAAATAAATCATTGACCAGTCTATTAGACATAATGCCGAGGTGTACATGTGCTTTAATTAGTTACACAAACTTTGGCTTGATCAGTATTTATCACAAACCAATTTTAGTCAGTTTGTTGGGGTTTTTTTTTGGTTTTTTTTTTTATGCCTTGCCCAATTTGTATTGATTATAAGAAGTTGATTTAAACATTATAAAGCCATTTTCCCTACAGTCGAGGAAGTGATAACCTTTTGCCTGAGACAATGAATGAACAAAATCTGTCAATGATTTAAAAGGTCATAACTAAAAGATGTAAATGAGTTACTGTCAGAACCCGACATTATCTCACATTTCCAGCAGCCATGTACAAATAAATTTTGCTCATTACAAGTGACTTTGTGCATTGTGCATCGCGTACCTGAAAGTTGATGTTGTATTATTCAATTTAACCCCTATCAACTCTACCCTATGTAAAATCGGTCATCCGTGACCAAAACATGAAACAAAACATGAAATTGAAAATTATCCATAATTTTTTTTTTCAAAACCTCCTTCCTGAAAGGTAAAACATGCCCTATATGTAAGCTTTATAGTGGTGTATAATGTTAACCAGGTTATGAAAAGTATACCAGTCGTTTTTATAACGACCTGAGCGCATGACGCAAAATTCTCAATTAAAGGGTCGAGTTTAAAGGGTCAAGTTTAAAGGGTTAAAACAGCATCTTCTGTTAAAATTCATTCAGAGAAAAATTAAAAATGTTTTGGTATTTTGGTGAAGAAATTTGTTATTACCGTAATTTTCGGATTATAAACCGCGGTTTATACGTTGATTTTGACATTTTTTTGTACTCCTGCGGTTTATGCGCCGGGCGGCTTATACGCCGACGTATAAATATTGAAGAGAAAAAACAGCATTTTTTAAGAAAGATCGTTTGTAAAATATTCTAAATAAAAACAATGTTCTTAAACGAAATAAAATCCTGCAAAACATGCCTGTGTGATGACAAAATCCTGTTGAAAATGCCTGTTGAAAATCCCACCTCATTTGTATTCCGTTATGCCTTTATAAAACGTTTATCAACCGCCCTATTGTTAGAGTTCAGTCCCCCTCAGATCATGGAGGAAGAAAATGAACAATAAGCGAAACTCGAGTTAGACTACACTGGTCCCCTGTCTATTTATCCCAGCGATCTCCATATGCCGACGTCAGACATTCAGGCTACATCGCCACAAAGAGGACCGCAAACACGCACGGCCCCTCTGTGTGTGTGTGTGTACACATACACATGCTGTGATTGGCCGTTGATGATTGTCCGTTGATGATTGGCCGTTGATAGTTCCATTCATAAGATCTTGGCTAGACTTCTGACGGCTCGAGTAGATAGCGCCTGCTGCACATTGTACAACACATAGCCTGAACATCTGACGCCACACTTCGAGGCTCGGGGCCCAGTCGAAGTCTAATCAAACGTGAACAGATTTTGTCAACAGAGGGCGATGCGATGCAGGGCAAAGTTCAACTATTTCTCGGTGTGCTTTGTCGACCGATCGTTGATTCACGAAGATTTTGTTGCCAACGAAGTTCAAAACATGGTCAAAACAACCGATCATCAAATCACGAATTCTTGAAAACGTGTGTTGATGGAAAAAGTATAATTCAGGACTGATAGTATGAGATAAAATATCACCCAAAACGCAGCTTTTGCGAACTTCACTTCACGTGTTTTGAGGTTAGTTTTTTGTAACATTTTGGCCGCGGTTTATACGCCGCGCGGTTTATACGCTGACACTAAATATTTTTTTCCATATTTTGGAGCATTGCGGTTTATACGCCGGGCGGTTTATAATCCGAAAATTACGGTAGGTTTCTACACAATAGCCATTATTGAGTTGGGAAAACTTGTTCATCTTATTAATTAAAATTGTGTATTTAACTTCTTCTTTTTTCCTGCCATTTGTTTTTTACGCTATGTTCGTGGCACACTAGTTGGGATGCATTTATTTGGAGAAATGAACAGAAATTTTTGTTGAAACACAACAGTAAATACATATGATGGCAAGAATGTCATTTTATGTTCCTTTTTTGGGGAATTTCTGGCAATGGAAACATGATCACTGACTGTTTGTATACTGTTACCTTTAAGTCATGCTCCTAGTGTACAGTCTGCAATAATGCATTCTGATGTACTTATACCAAACAGGCACCAGACTAATGAACTTCCAGCCTCGGTATAGTTTCAGTAATTTGAATTATAGATCGCAGAAAACAACATGGCTGTCCATGGCAAGTGACCATGACAACCATTTGCTGACCAGCAGCCAATCCCTGGTAACCAACCTTGCGCTTTTGGACATGAGTACCAGGCAATTTTGAGTTTTTCCCAAATGGTAATTGTGCAAACTTGGCCCAAAGACTCTAAAGCGATGGTAGATTATGTAAAACAGCAACCTTCTGAAACTGATTGCATATTTTCTGGTCCACAGGCTTCTTTGTATTTTTGAAAGGAACTTTTTGAAAGAAAATAAACATTTTTGTAAATATTATCAATGTCTCATTTGTGTAGTGATGTCAATCTAGTAATGTGTTTTTCTGTTTTGAAACCAAACAATCTGGAGACCCAAGTAAATGCCGCCCTCTATTGACTGAAATCCAAAAATTACGGCCATTTTGGAATACACTCACGTCTCCTCCGAGTGATTAAATGAATACTATACAGCAGGTTACAGAAGAAAATATGTCTTTATTTGAATGAAATCAAGTAAGAATATGGTACATAAACAAAATACATGCAAGGTCATTTTACAATGAGGCGTTATGTTATAAAGAGTTGTAGTCAACAACAAAATCAAAATTCAAAATAGTTTACTCCCCAACTATTACTCATCCCTACATGACCCCAAACTACACAGTACATGTAACTAGAAATATGGTTAATAAGCTGGAGTAATCAAAAAATTTGAAATAATGTACAAACCCTTCAGAGTAATATTAAAAAATGGAACTTAAAGGTGCAGACACTATAATATGTCCTGCACTGGGTAACTGCACTCCACGGGCATGAATCCTTGTGTGTAGGGAAACTGGTGAAACTGGTAAACTGGTCTGTGTTCTAACACCCCTCAAGATCTGCATGCTAGGGTTAACAATTTGGGTTAGGCTTAGGCTTAGGGTTAGGCTTAAGCAAATACACACGTACATTAGGGGTGCGGAACATAGGTGTGTAACCGGTAAACCAGATGCGAAATAGTTGGCTGAATGACCTGATGTGCGACCTGTGTTTGAATGGTCAGCACTGTTATGTCAATGGGCACAAATGTTTCTCATCGGGCCTAGTCACATGGTCTTGAACACCCTCTAGCTCTTCTATAAACTCTCTGACAAATCCACACTGAACTTCCCTGGTACCCAACAGCAGCCATTTTTTTTAATGCCATAATTGACCATGTTAAAGCACTAGTCCTCAAGCAGGATTGATGGTCAAAACAAATCTTGTCTGCTTAAAAATGTTTGCAATTCTAATCAGTAAGCGTAAAAAAATAATAAAAGCCACACAAAAGCACTAAGCATTATGGGATGCAGAAATCGTGCTAGAGTATTTAGTAGAGAGGTAGAAAAACATAGCATCACTTGTACTTGGTGATGCAAAAAAACAATAATGAATAATGTACAACTTTTTGATTCACAAATAAATACAATTTCCCAAAGCATGAACTTGTAACGGTCCGAAGCATGTAAAAGTTGGCAGTTTTAACACCATTGCAATTAATCTATAAAAAAATTCATTCATAAAAATAACCATAACCAAATGAGCTGCAATTTTCCGAATATATTCACAAAATGACTGTTTTAAAAGAATTAAGTCACTCACAAAAACATGCTTGACCCCCAAATTCTCCGCCAAATATCTGGAAATCCTTAGCATTGACAAATTGCCTTGCATGACTTTCAGACCAATGAGGTTTAACAGCTTGTCCATTTATCAAACAGACTGTGGATTCTTATGTTGCTTGTTATGGCTGAGCCGTCGAGCATACTGGACTCGAGTCCCGGTCTTGACACTTGTGTCCTTCATCAAGACACTTAACCATTCAGATGGGATTAGTCCGGTGGCTTAGGGCCAATTTTTGGCAAAATCGTGACACGCTGGATTAAAGCACCACATTTTGTAGTTATTCTATAAAGGGGGGGGGGGGGGGTGCGTGCCCGGTTTGGGTGACCTAGGTCAAGGTCAAGCTGAGGTCAAAGTTTATGTGGTATTATATACATTTCAGACACTCAGGCAGAGCTATGTGGAAAAAGTTGATTCCTTTAGTTTACTGACCTGGAGATGACAGACCGCCCCCCCCCCCCCTCTAATATGCTTTTATGGGATCCCTAAAACAAGTGTGCAAAGTTTGGTGCTTTAATCCGGCGTGTCACGATTTTTTCATTAAGCCACCGGACTAGATGTAATGCTGTAGGTCCCGTGTGTTGTGTTATGCACATAAAATAAGCCAGTTAACCCGAACGCTAAGAGAAGGGGGTTTGTCCAGGTGTTTCTGGCACAGATGGCAGTGCATCACCTTGTAAGTCAAGGTGCTTATACAATTAACAAATTTGACATGGCTGTCTTAAAATATGATGCACTTTGAGTCCTACAGAAAAGGCTCTATATCATTGACTTCTATTTTAACTAAAGAACTAAAACAAACTCACAATGTCATAAATCTTTACAGACAAATTCTCATTTACACATTTTATAAACCTACAGTTATTTTAATAATGATGTTAAAGTCCGTTACCCAATTGTGTTGTATATTCCTTTTACGTACATTAGTCAAGGTAATTCCAATTAACAAGTTAATCCCTTTTTTTATTTTTTTTTATTAATCGACAGAAACTATTTCATCTGAAGGGACCCTCAATCAACTGATCTACATACATTAAAACATTGGGCCATGTTACTTTATTTCATCTATCACCAATTAATTAAATAATAATGTTTGGACAACGACAACACTGCCCTCTATGGGCTTCTTGCATACACTAGTTGCATGGCCCTAAAGACCCTTTGAAGAATCTCAAGAGCTCCAACAGCGCCCTCACTGACACAATGACTGAGGTCAAAGGAAGACACTGTGCATGTTTCCATTGTTTGTCATCAGCGATGGCAGACTATGCAAGAGGGTCTGTTCTAAAAAATATCATCAAACTCAATGTGGCTAACAATGTCTTCCAATTGGTGATGAAGTCACAGCCAACATGCTCCAAAAACACCCTTTATGTACAGCAGCGTACTTCAACAAAGGCTAGCAGAATCAGTAAAGCATCAGCTGTCACCCTTACACTCCCTACAAAAACTCACATTCATAAAAAAAATATTCAATTAAACTAAAAAACCAAAGTACATTTCAGGTACACATACTATAAAAAATAAAAAAAGAGAAGAAAAATCATCATGAAATTTTAGGTTAAGATCCTAGTGTTAGAACTGTTTAATAAATCCCATCTTTAACCAAACAGAAAATATAAAAAAACATTTAGTTGTAGCTATAAGAATAAAAAAAATACTAAAATCAAATTTCCATCCTCATATTTATAAACTGACAAAATTATTTCCATTCATTTAAAGGCATTGCTTCCAAGGCCCCCTTTTTCATGCAGCTGTTAAGCACAAAGTGTTGCTAAGCACAACAAAAATACATGCTTACCAAAATAAGGTTACCAGCCAAACACCACATTTGTGGCTGGTATCCTGCTTCTTCTCGATAAGCACAAGAGCATGAAGTGTAATTTTTCTGCTTAAGCGGCTCAATGAAGCTGGGCCTCGGTACTGAGTTGCCCTTATGCCTACGTATAAAAACTGTATACTCATGTTGTAAACTATGTATTAAGGTGTCATTTGTCAACAGGCAAAAACAATTTTGAGAAAAAGTGAAAAAGTATTTTACATCACAGAAGAAGTGAGATGTAAACAAAGATGAGACAAAAACGTAATTATCTCTGCTAGAAAGAACTGATGGTTCAGAAAAGAATCAGAGATGCGATGAGTCTCAACATTTTCAACAGAGTATACTGTTTAAGAGGCTCATCATCCCAAGAAGTCGAGAAGCTGAAAAGCAAAAGATGCAGCTACAGCGTGGACGGCATTACGTGGATCACCCATTTAAAGCCAACCCTAGTTTGCCTATGACAAACTTGGGTTGGTACTCATCCCGTTAGGGAACCAGCAGTTTTTCATCAAGATCTTTCTTTATCTGATCAAAAGGTAAGAAGGCATGAACAGGTGGTTTAGGGGGACCACTGCCTGTGAGTTATCTGACAAAAATATCCGCAAAATTTCACAGGTTTTTTATTTATAATGTGAAGTATTGGGGAAAGTGATCAATAATATGAAAGCAACTTTGAATCATAAAAATCGACAAGATATATCTTTCTTCCTGCTCCTCAGCATTTCTGTTATTTGACACCAGATGTTGGTCTATGGATGACCACACTCAGACACTGACCTGAGGGAAGTGGGTTCCAGGGTGAATATTTATATTACAGTCATTTTACTGCCAACAAGTGGTAACCGTCAAAATGGAACCAGTGAGTAGAATTCAGAGATCTTGGTTAGTGGGAGATTCACATAATGAAGCCACAGGCAGCTACAATTAGACGTTTCTATGATTTACAAGGTATCGATCGAGCTCTGGCCTAAAAATACATATGCCAAATATCAGAGTTGAACGAGCAAAATATAATCTTTGAATACACAAAGTGAGGCTGAAATATTTAGTGCTAAAATATAACTACTTTTCTCTCAAAGTACATGCAACCTTTAAATCAAAATTTGGCCGATTCCATTACAATAAAAAATACAATGTACTTGATTATTTTGAAAGAAATTAAGGTAATCTTAACCTGTACATGTACATCACATTAATTGATGCTTTGGAGGCCGAATAAAAAAATGGAGTAGTTTCTTATCCCGCCCACTTCCCTTTTCACAGCCCCCACCCCCTCCCCTTTGATACTTTTCATTTTGATTTTGAAAAAAGTATACAGGGAAAGCAACACAGATTTCATTTCAAAGCCTTTCTTCATGTTCTTGTCGATAATTTCCATCTAAATTACAGCCTTTGTGGGCAGTCTTAGTTTCATAGACATAGGAATCAGTGGCTTATTTCAGTGGGGAAAGAGGGGAGCCAAGCACTCCAATAGATGTCCGGTACCCTCACAACGCCCCACCCCACCCCCAGTCAGTACCCCCCACTCCTCCATACCCATTCGCAATCTGGACCTTTGAGAGAAAAAGTGTCATTATGTAGATTAAAATCTTGTTTAAAAAAAAGGAAAACACAAACTTCAGTTAGCTTGCCAGAAGGGCCCCCTAGTAAAAAAAAAATGGTGCACAGCCTTGTGCCCCCCCCCCCCCTCCCCATAAAAATGTTACCATGTTACGCTGCTGAAAGGAAGACTACCAACATGTAAACTAGTCAAAGTGTCTTGTGGGGGTGGGGGGGGGGGACTGCAATCTTGGATTTAATGAACACAGACAAAGGGCCTCCGTCTTCTTTTTCCCCCGGAAGCCCTGATCAGAAGCCATTTTTTGTTTTTTACTTGACCTTTTCTGTACATCTTCCTTGTTGTGTGCTACCGATTATAAACATCAATTTAATCAACTTGCAGCTATACAATAATGTGCACCAGCCGTGCATCACACTGTTGACTTGAGAATGTCTGACTCAAGTGTCACGTGTTTGTTAACTTTATACAACTCATGCCCTGGCATCACAAGCGACTACCGTGTGACGACGGTCTGCCATTTTGTTGGGAGTCAACAAGTTGCATGTCAAGATATGATGCACGTCTAAACAAGCGCTCAACGCCTAAAATAATCACTTATACAGTAACTTAATGTGAAAAACTGACTCCCACATCGGCTCAACCAAGGTTTATTGTGGGTTAACGACGATGGTTGAATTGAGCCAATATTTGGCAATAGAAATAAAGCATGGAGAATCTCGGCTCAATTTGTCACCGTTATCACGAAAGGCCACTTATGTCCAAATGCTTGATTAAGATGTATATTTTACACTGTGCTTGGCTTAAAACTGCAAAATCTGCAATACTAAAGCCATAGTTTGCAGTTTAAGATCTCTCATATGATTATGTATAAGCGTAACCTCTCCATTGGCTCACTAATTTCTTTAAATATATTGGCTAATTGCAATAGTAATTAGTCAAAGATACATGTCTCTTACATAAAAAGTGAGATGTCCTACTTATACACCCAACTGGTTAACGTTTTTTAAATAGGAAAGGTGCATGCATGTCACGTGATCATGCGCACACTGACATAAGTGGCTCTTCATGAAACCTGAAAAATGATTTAACCTGCATTTTTACGCACTTCTATTGCAATGTATTACAATGCATTTTGGGGGGCCTGTGGCTCTTCGTGAAAACGCAAAATGCAGTTATTGAGATAAAGGCCCCCCTGCCTGTATCAATCACTAATTAGACAATTTAAGATATGTGGCTCTTCGTGAAAACTGTGACGAATTGTCATCTGTGGCTGCTGTGCAAGCCTCTCTGTGTCAGCTGTGGACATGGAGTTTCAATACCATGTGACATGAATCAACCAATGGGAAAGCTGAAGATCGCCTTACAGCTATAAATGGCAGCACGCTTCAATTGCCTCAGAGGAGATTTGCACAGATAGCTACACACAGAGCATTCTCCAAATTTTGTTTTAATGTGTTCATCGCACGGCTTAATTAAATACTTGTTCAGTAAGATGGATTAATTTGAGCAACAGAGGGCGCACTACAGATTATGCCTTAACTAATGATTACAAATAATTATTAACACACACACTGGTACTTTGGATTCCCTGGTTACATATCATACATGTAGCTTCATCACAGAAACTGGCTTGCAGCAGTACACACAGACTTGTAATATAAAAGCATAGCTCAAAAAGCTCGACATCAGTGGAGAAGCATCCATCTTGTAAATCCAAGTGATTGTGACAGGTTTCATTTGTGTCGCATAACTTTACATACAGCTCAAGAATACGGGAATCAAGGAGTCAGATATTACAATGTGTAAAAAACGAATACAGCTTGTAGTAATTACATGAGTGACCTGTCATGGTCCAGCAGTCTAGTGTACCAGACTCAAGTTCTGGTGTGTCAGAATGTGGGTTCGAGTCCTGGTCATGGCACTTGTGTCCCCTAGAGATGAAATACGCTGGTCTTGTGTGTTGTGTAACGCATGTAAAAGAACCCAGTACATACATGTATATCATTAAATGTAGGGTCATAGATTGTTTTTTGTCAATGTATTATCGATTTATATTTACCAATATAGATACAATAAAAGTCATCAGTGAAAGTTTCAGCTGAATACATTGTCTACTTGTTCTGAAAACAGCAAACAAAAATCTGTCACAGTACTTTCACCGACAACGTCAAGTGATCCATCCACAATTAGTGAGGTGACAGTAGGTGCCAACCGCATCTCTGGCTGCAGCATTCACAAGCCGACACCCCGGAAATACATGTATGAATCTCCAAAAGTCAACTGAAAAGGCGATCACTGGCGATTTAAAATTTGTTGACATACTTTTATTGATATCTAATCGGTGGGGCCAATTAGGTTGCTTACTACCATTACCACCTTTTTAACTAACAAGTAAGCTTTTGGATAAAAAACACACAACCTTTTTTTTTCAGGATCATTACCAAAGTTTGACCCTAACCTTTAACCCTTTTGTTACCAAATTGTTTGGACATTTAAAACAACCGCTGGTGACCGCGTTGTTTGACCACTCAGGCGTGAAGCACACATTCTTACACAACAGAAAGCTCTTCTTGAAGATATTGTTTTACAGTAAAATAAGTAATAAAAAAGTTATTCCTTATTGAATTCCCTTTCATATAATCTAAAACTCATTCAGATTGGTCAATAAATGTCACAGTTCTTGGTCTTTCTTTCCTCGGTGCGATCTGTAATCTCAAACTCTTTTTTGTACACAACCATATGGCGCTCCGTACATGTAGGTGTTTGGCATTTCGGATCTTTCAACTCCAATTTGAAGAGATTGCATAAAGGCCATTTTTTTTAAATTTACCACCATTGAAAAGATCCGATCTTTCTCTTTCCAATGACGGGAAGCTTGGGTATGGAAGGTGAACATGGACAAAACTACAGCTTTATTACAAATACCTTTTTGCTCAGGCTTGAGTGCTTTTTTGTGTGCAAGCTTGGTCGACTAAAGTCGCCAATGGTAAGGAAGAGGGGGTATGAGTGCAGTGGACTAAAGTCGCCTATGGTAAGGAAAGGGTTAAGAAAAGGGGTTTGCCCAGAGGTAAAATTGTACAAGGTGTTATATAAATGGGTCTCAAGATTCAAGCATAGCTCTGCACACCTGTCCTTAAATATATTGATAGCAATGGCCTTTGTAATCCCCTGCAAACAGCAGAAGATGCCAGATGTTATTATTATTATATTCCATCTAAATATGATGAAGGTGTAAGTAGAAATGCAAGAAAAACACGTTAATGTTATCATTATACACAAAAACAATTGGACATTTTGACTACTTTTTTACTGCTGGAACTGTATGCCCTTTAACATTTGATGTCAACTGGAATTGTAGAAAGGCAGACTAACACGGCTTCGTAGTTTTGAAGTCATTGTTGCCATCTTCAGCTCCATTTGCTAAGAGAGTCCAAGGTGAGGCAATGTTTCCAACGTCCGCATTAACTCCACCCTTCATCATACAGATGGTAATATCCAAACATCATGAACATGAAATAACATTACAAGTTGACAAAATGGTGATATCAGTGTTTGTGATGTTCCAAACATCACATTCCTCACATTGCCACTTGAAAACCATTTGCTGGCGTCTGAGGGGACGCCAATCAAGCAATCACAGTACAGAAGAAGTTTCCGTCATCAAAGAGTACCCTGACTGGGTACAATTATCACCTCAATATGAGAAGGTCCCAATCAGAGTAGAAGTATATCCCAATTGGGATAGTTAAGTTGTCATTGATGCCAAGGGTTCCTTGATTCAAGAGCACTGGTATCCACATTGGGAGAAAAAGCTTTCAATCACGGTAAAAGTATATCCCAACTGGGATAGTTAAGTTGTCATTGATGCCAAGGGTTTCTTGATATCCACATTGGGAGAAAGAGCTTTCAATCAGGTAGAAGTGTATCCCAATTGGGATAGCTAAGTTGTCATTGATGCCAAGGGTTCCTTTTCAAGAGCACTGATATCCACATTGAGAGAAAAGAGTTCCTATCAGGGTAGAAGCATATCCCAATCGGGATAGTTAAGTTGTCGCCGTGACCAAGGGTTCCTTGATTCCAGACCACTGATATCCACATTGGGATTGAAAGGTTTCAATCAGGGTAGAAGTATATCTCAATTGGGATAGTTAGTATGCTAATTTTAGACTGTAGTCGAAACTCTGCTGACTGAACCTCTTTCAATGTTATTGCTTTATCCCAAAACTCTACTTCTTTAACTTTTAAGGCAGTTGAGGCGATCAATACAATTTGTTGAGCATTTCCATGGCAACCTTTTCCCAAAATTACCACTCATGTCCTGCTGGCACGGAAATACTGGTTCAACAGTTTTTCATATTTCTTCGTCTCTGACGTCTTTCTGTGCAATTTTATGGTTTCTCTCTTGATGGAACTTCTGTTAATGAAAAAAATTACTAATTTCTGTATTTTAACGACTATACATATATTACATTTCAAGTGGAGTTATATGACTCCTTTTGATGTACTCCGAACAAAATCGCGGAAATTCGCCAAGAGCGAACATATAGTGAAATGAAAGAATACATTTTAAAGCACGACACAAAAACAATATTTAAAGCACATGGACACCATTGGTAATTGTCGCAAAGACCAGAATCTTCACTTTATGTGTCCCAACATCCACATGAAATAACAAACCTCTGAAAGTACAAGCTAAACTGGTCATCACAGTCACAAGAAAATAGTGGGGGGGGGAAGGGTAATTTTTTTTTACTTTTTTCAAACGTCAGGTTTAGAGATCAAAATTATTTGTTAGGCTCAATTCTCAAAAACTACAGCATTTTACTCAAAGATATTTACAGGAAAGTTTATGTGCAAATCTGTGATTATTTATAATTTCAATCTCACCAATCTTGTGCACATCCTTTAAACAAAACATAATTTGCACAAATTTGATGGCGGAGCCAGAACCTAAACTACAGTATGAGAACACCGAGTGTAAAACTGAGGTAAATTAGATACTTTTTGAGGCTTTGCATGGTGAGGTATCAATGTATATTCGGCTTGCGGTGTAGATTTGTTCTTAGGGAACTAGGTCTTGCTATTTATTCTACTGCCACGGAGTAGATTTTGGAATTCTTGAGACTACTTCGGGAGACTACTTCGGGAGACTACTTAGTTCTGAAAAGAACTGTCCAGCTTATTAGCTACTACCTGGGCGGAAGGTATGAAATCTGCCGAAACTACTACTTTTGCTTAGTGGATCAAGGGGACTTCTCGTTATTAACTTCACTGCCGCTGAGTGAGTTCTTAATTGGTGTCAACGTTTGGACTAGCTTGCTCTGTCATCCTCAGGAGATTGAGGTAAATTCAGTGTCAAAAAATGTTACGGTAGTGTTTGATTTCGTGACTGTGGCTACGGCTGTTGCTAAGGATGTTGCTATGGGCCTTCTATGCTTGAATGCATGTTGTCACGATGATCAAGCCGCAGCCAATATTTCCAACACAGCCCACTGTTGCAATATTGTTTATAGTCTAATCAATTTAATTCACCGTGTCTGTAGACACGATAAGATGAATGTCAAATCTTACTTGATTTTCTTGGTGTTCGTCATCCTCAGATAAATGATTCCCTGGAACATTCATCTGTAAAATCAACAAAGAAATTCAAACTGCAGTCATCCAAATCAGTCGATCCATAACAATTATTTTCAATTCTATTCAGTGCAATTTTAAGTTCATTATTGGTCACACACAATACTAATACTGTCGTGCTCATGTCATAACAATTTACATTGTCACTTTTGTGTATAAATTTAAACTCAAAGATGTCATAAAACAAAAAATAATTAGCGACAAAACAAACATCAAACAAAGAAAATAAAAGGAAGGAATCAGAACAGATAACAGATACATGTAAATAGTCAAAATAAATAAATGTACAAATGACTAAATGTGTTACAGATATTGAAAAGTTGACAAGACTAAAGACAGTGCCCTTACACAAACACCCTTACATATGGCAGTTATGGGGTACCTCCATTATTGTTCTATTATTCCCTTTTCTGAAGAAATTCTCTGTGGGGTACCACTAAAACAAAGAAAACCTTGTGATGTAGCATTGTTCCATTGTTAAAAGTACCTCGTAAGTTGGAATGAGCTAACAGGAGTGCCCTAGACTGGTCCCCTGTCTTTATCCGCAAGGATAAAGACAGGCACTGGTTTTACAGACCCATTGATTTCATTGGATACAACGATTTCATTGGATAAACGTGCTGTGACGTAAGCTTTGCATATCTGTGTTATGATTGGTCGAGGTTGGGGTTACGAGGTGATGTAGTTTGTCAGCTTGCACTTTTGATCGTCTGCTGCATGCAACTAGCGTCATGTAGTGTTGTTTTATTAATTTTACTATGTATTGTGAACATGTATACGTGTGAATTGACTGCGAGTCTTCGTGTGAAATGAATGCTAGGTCAAAGCTATATCTGCCAACATCCGGTCTGGCAGGTATCTGGTGTTATTCACGAGCCTCTAAGTGTGACGTCAGATGTTCGGGCTAGGAGTGCCCTTGAGGGGTCTGTTACACCATGGTAAAATGGACCCCACGAGGGAACTCTTTTGAGAAGGGGGATATTAGAACAAGAATAGCAGGACCCAACAAACCTGATCCGAAAGGTTGCGTGTGTATAAGACTCAAAGATGAAAATTTCCTCTTTCTTTTTTTTCAGTTTCTCCGATTTCAAGCTCAGCTTCAAATATGACATGTATGAGGGCTTACTAACAATATTTGGTAAGGGTTCACTTCAAGATTTGTGACTCAAAACTCGAAAAGTTTTTTAAAATGTCATCATCAGAGGCTTCCACCGTTGCAGTTCATTGTATTTTGGCTCAATTGAGGTAAATCCGAGCGAACCAAAATTCTAGCCTTTGTTCCGGTTTCAGGCCCAACTAGCAAGTTTAGCAACTGTGTCTCTACAGCTGAGGTTTTGCTGTTGACGCTGCATAAATATTATATTTTTTTCTCGAAAGAGAAACAACAAATAACGGCGCTTCAAATAGAAACTTCATTCTCTTGATTTTGTTAAGTCATGGTTTGTTTAAGCAGGTGATAATTAGTTGATAGTACTACCGTAATCTTTGGCGTATAAGCCGTGGCCATAAGAAAAACTTCTGCGACTTATATGCCGGGCGACTTATATGCCGGGCGGCTTAATCGCCGATGTGTTAATATTGAAGAGCAAAAACCAACATACTCTTTTTTAAGAAAGATCGATTGTAAAAAATTCTAGATGAAAAAAACAGTCTTGTTCAAAAAACAAACAATAAAACCTACAAAACATGGCCTGTGTGATGTGATGGTGTTGACGAATTGTTGTTGAAAATCCCAGCACATCAAATTAAAAAAAAAGATTCTAGCAATTCTGCTGAAATAATCTTGTCAGGCTGGAAGGGGTGGGGGGGGGGGGAAAGGAAGATCCCCGGTGGTAACTGGTTGAGCCAATTGTATTTTAGTACCTTGAATCCAAAATGACCAAGTACATGAGTGATGAGATGATCATGATCTACCTACCTGGTTACCAATGTCTTTTTTAAGAGCAGGAACTAAACCTGTTAGAGAAAAAAACAAATCAAAGAATCTTCATTGAGACCATGGCAAGCAGTACCCATCTTTGAGTTCTAACAGCAAGTTTTCTTTTCTTATAAAAGTTGAGACCAATACATACTACATTGTACCACGCAGCAGTAAAGACAACACAAGAAGAACTTTGATTCACTATAAAGCAAAGTAGAGGTCCCATGGGTTCCCTAAGTAGCACATAAAACAGCAGGGACAAATTCTTAAATGAACCAGGTAGTCTCTCTCTCTCTTTTTCATTCTCTACTCTGCGGAAGTAGATATTTGGAATTTATTTAAATAAAACTTGTAGTCACTTGGTTTTCCCATGTAACTCAGTAGATATAAACAACAAGAGAAGTTCTTAAAGGCAAAATAAACCTTTGGTTTTTGAAACCAATTTGAATGTGCAGGATGCTCGTAAGAACTGTACTAGAAAGCAAACCGCTCCATTCTAGCCTATACACGTGTGTAGTGCATGCACTACGACGAAATGTGTCTATAATAGTGCGCTGTGCTAAAGACGAGGTTTGGATAATACGAGGAAAACGGGCCAGTCCGGCGGACCTCGTATTAACCAGAGTCGACTGTATGTACACACTCTATAACTTTACCCTGTGGGTCAAAGTGTACACAACCATGCACTGTGTAGCGTGTAAATGGTTTGGGATGGTGAGACAGTGGGCTCCACAATCTACCAGATAGCAGGAGGGATACTATTTACTGTAGGAAAATAACCTTATAATTGGTGTGCTGTGGTAAGCAATAATTTAGCAGCGAGGCTAAGGATATACCTTGTGGATTAGGAAGTTGGACTTGTTCATTTCCACCTTCAGGCATATCAACAACATCAATATGATCAGCTCCTGGTGCATGTAATTGAATATCATCATTAACTCTGCAGAAATAAAACCAAAATCAAATACATCCGATCAATCAATGTGCTACAAAGCATCAAGACAAATACAATCCACAGTTCTACCAAAAAAACAGGAATATCTAGCATAATCTAACCATTATGGAAAAGCTCCACTAAAGAAAGAGGGTCAAATGAAACATCCTTTTCGTCTGACAACTCACACCTGTTATCTCCCTGTAATTCCTTTTCCAAACAGTCGACATAATTGGATCATGCACAAACCAACCAAATGACCCAACTAATGCAATGTAAGCACACCTAAATGGAGAAAAGGATGAATAGTTTCCGAATTTTTTGGCCAAAGCTCGGAAATTCTTTAATGGAGCTTTCTCGTAATGAACTGTATAATAAAAACCCCTACACAGTGCCACTGACAAGCCCTATGCAATGCACCCCGCTGAGCACTCTGCGGTTTGACTGGTTGATTAAATGCAGTATCAACAAACTTGTGGCTTGGGGGCAATCTGGAAGGCTTGGAGGTCATTGTACTTAACTAAGATGTGCAGTGTGATTATTTTTTCTTAGTGAGACATGGAAAGAGACCCCTTCTTCTTGTTTTCCAGTAGATAGCAATCCAAGTCTCTACGGTTTGAAAATAAATGTAACCCCAGGCACTATGAACTTTTCTCCCTTGTTTTTTCTTCGACACCCAATTTCAAACAAGGTGAATTAATGGCGGGTAAAAAACCTTGTGCGAGATAATACTTTTTTTAAAATTGGTTTTACTCTTACACCGGTGTGTACTAAGCACTGTACACTCAGTGCTCTCACGAGCTCTGTGAACAATTCCACAGGCAATCACTCGGGTGGGATTCAAACCCACAACCTTTGTATAGCTAGAGCAGATGTCTTACCACTAGACCACCAAGCTAGCCCGATGGCTAGAGGCGGGTTCGAATCCTTAGCAGCGGGTACTGCAACGATTTAATAGATGTTAATAATTTGCACAAGGTCCTTAAGAATCACCTGGTGTATTATGGCCCTTAAGACAAATAATTAACTATTTCAGTGCCAAACTCGTACATGTAGAAGGTATATTTGTTAGTTCAAATCGCCAACCTCGTACATGTACGAGGTAATGTTCAAACTTAAAATTGCCAAACCCCGTACATGTACGAGGTAGAGTAAACATGTTATCACTAGGGGGCGCTCTCGCTCTTTCTAATGGTACCATTTTTATTCATGTACGACCTGTTTTTTGTTTTTTTTTCAAACTCTTTTTTTACAGAATTTTGAAAATAAAATTTAAAAACGCTCAAAGTTTGGCAATTTAGGGTTAAACATTTGCAATGTCGTGGGCACTGAAAGAGTTAAGAAAATTATGATTTATGAAATCTATATGAGGTATCAAACCTGTGGACATTATTCTCATCTCGATCTTCACCCTGACTTTGTCTGCCTCCATCATCATCATCATCATCCTCCTCCTCCTCTTGATTTAAATGAATATCTTGCTGCTCCTCGTTCCACTGAGTGACCAAACAAATCAAAACCAATTAGCACTAATTAGAGATCCTGCATTATCCCTCTATGGATCATCTCTATTCATATTTATAATAAAATACGAGGTCGTTCAGACACATTACTAAAGTCGGTTTTAAGGCAGTTTTAACTCATTTGGGTTTAACTTTCTGTGTCTGAACGCTTTTAACCGAATCGGGTTGAACCCGAATGAGTTAAACTGGTCGGCGAGGGTGGTTTAACGCTAAACCAATTCTGGTTTATCTTTTAGCAGGGTGTGTGGACAGAATAAAAATGACAACATCCACTTAAACTCAAAACAGGTGACCGCTGACCTGTGTAAGGTCGCTAAGTAAATATGCCAACATACGCCTCAACAGGGCCGTGCAAATGCTGTAGTGAATAAGCCGAATGTTGTGTTGGGTCACGGAGCTGTTTGACCTCTTAAAACTGAGATAAACCATATCGAGTTTAACTTCGAACTTTCTGAACACAAGGTAGTTTTATTTTTATGACCACCACCCCCCCCCCCCCCCCCCGAAACTCGGAAACTATTCATCCTTTTCCATTAGGTGTGTTTACACTGAATTTCTTGGGTCATTAAACATAATGGATGAGCAGTTAATCTGCCTGGGGCAATCAGAAGTCCTACTGGTTTGTGCATATTCCATTTATGTCCACTGTTTGGAAAATAAATTACATGGACTGGAGATAACGGTTGTGAGTTGTGAGCTGCCAGACGAAAATGATGTATCATTTGAGCCCCTTTTTAAAATCTTTTTTTAATGGAGCTTTCCCGTAATGTATAATGGATATCTAAATACAAGTTAAATCATTCAATTATAATAAAAAATTAAATCGTTCAATCATTGTAAATATTAGGACACACTGATAAAATCATGCAATAATGGAAACAAACAATGGAAATACTAACAATAACAGAAACAGTGTACACAAAATCAACAATTGATGTTCAGAGGGAAGTAATGAAAAAAGTTATATCTGGAGGAACAGAAAGTCAAAGAAATTTCTGTATCTGTTTTAAACAATGTATGATACTGAAAAAGTCCGGACTAACCTGCTGTTTTGGTACGTTTCTTTTATCATCTTCAAACATGTTACCTGCAAATTGAAAACAATTAGTCGATCAAAACACAGGATTAATAATCCAGTGATGTCTGGTACATTGCCATGTTCAGTCACAAGTGAATGCTAAAGTAGAATTCCTCAGACTAAATTCAGTGTTGCTATGTCACATGGTCAGGGCAGGGGCAAGTTTTTATTTAGTTACACAAGACAGGGCAAATATCCACACGCAATACCCAATGAAATGTGTGGCACAATGGTACCAGGCTTTGCCCATCTGGAGAATGCACGAATCATGACAGTCTGAGGAAATCAAATTGAGCATTTAATAGTGACCAGGCAAGTCACTGTACCAGACATTAATCAAATTCAACTCACAAATGACTTGTCCAAAGCAGAAAACCAAATTTTCAAGGGCAGGGTTCGAAATTAGCGGTCGCCCGGTCGCCAAATGCGAGTGAAAACAGCGGCGGGCGAGTCAAAACCCTTCCTTTACTAGTCTGCTTGGCGAGTCAACAAATTGTTCCTTTTCACAATAAATGAGGAGTATGGTGATAAAATCCCAAAGAGAGATTATTTTTAAGTTTGTAAAATGGTTTGGTAAGTCTTGATATTTGCTAGATTTAATGTAGCTGCGATCATTCATAAGTATACAAATCTTAAAACACGCACGCACATAACCACATGGTAATGGGTAATGAGTTATCACCGGCCCCTCAACGTTCGCTCGCTCGCCCGCCGGTCGTCCACGCACGCACACACAACACATGGTGTAATGTACAGTACAAAAAAGCAGGTCCAAAGTCCATCCTAACCAACATTCCGCACGCTGTGATTGGCCAGTTGATAATTACCATATTCATAAGAAAGCTTGGCTAGCCTCCAACTCGGTACATGTTCACTAGCCATGTATAAAATTGCTGCACAATGTGGCGCTGGCGCATGCCCGCGGATTCTGTACTATACATAGCTTTGGATTAAGGCTATTCAAGCATCGACAACTTTTGCCGATAGAGGGCGATTCGGGGCAAAGTTCATTGAATTTTTTTTTTCAATGTGCGTCGTTGATCGATCGTTGAACACGAAGATTTCATTGCAAAAGAAGTTCTATAAAACTGAGTCTCTAATCACAAATTCATGAAAATGGTTGTTGATGAAAAAAAGTACTATTAAGGGCAGAAATCGGGGGATAAGATCGTCCAAAAATGCAAATTTGTTGTGTTTTTTTGTTTTGTTTTGTTTTTTTCGACGCTACGAAAATTGTGTGCATCAATACATGTGGGCTAATGAAAAAACTTGCGGGCGACCAACATTTTGGTTGACTCATCCAGCGGGCGAGTGAAAAAAAAAGTTAGGACCCAATGTGAATGATGTGAGGCCTAAAAGGATTTGGCAGCAGCAGCTATGACTGCCCTGTTTCTAAGGTGATCATGGCCGTAGCCATAGCCGTAGCCTCAGCTACCGATTCCAACACAGCCTCTTATTTATTGACCTTGGTGTTCTTGTTGAATCCTGTGCAGCTCTTCTCTCCTCAGTTGCTCCTCCCTCTGTTTCTGCAGTTTCTCTGCGTAGTCTTCATCGTTACCAGCATCATCATCGTTACCTTGCTGTGGTTGTAAGGCAACCTGCTGCTCAGCATCTTCTGCTTGCTGTCGCTGCTGCTCTTCTAGTTGCCTCTCCATTTCCCTTTAAAAAGTTATTATTGCTATTATCTTTCTGGTAATGAAACCAAGGGACCATCAAAAGTGACTAGCACTGTGATTTGCAGAGAATATGAAGAAAGAAATGAGATTCCAGCCTGCCATGGTCCATCAATGGCCAAGGCCATGGTCAGTCAGGTCCATCAGGTTGGTCAGGTCGGGTCAATTCAGGTCAGGTCAGGTCAGGTCAGGTCAGGTCAGGTCAGGTCAGGTCAGGTCAGGTCAGGTCAGGTCAGATGCAGTTTACTCAGGATACTAAGGTCTGGAGGATAGGTTCGTCAGGTTAGTTCCGATCAGTCGGGTCCGTCAAGTCTGTCAGGTTGGTCAGGTCAGTTCAGGTCAGTTCAGGTCAGGTCAGTCAGGTCGGTCAGGTCGGTCAGGTCGGTCAGGTCAGTCTTGTCAGTCTTGTCAGTTCAGGTCAGATTTGTCAGGTTGGTCAGGTAAGGATAGCTCAGGTAAGTTCAGATGCAGTTTACTCAGGATACTCAGTTCTGCAGTTTACTTAGGTCAGGTCAGGTCCAGTAAACTCAGGATTCTAGGGTCTGCAGGTCAGGTCGGGTCGGGTCGTGTCAGGTCAGGTCAGGTCAGGTCAGGTCAATTCAGATGCAATATACTCAGGATACTCAGGTCTTCAGGACACATCTAACTGATTATTGAGGTGTTATCAAAGACTTTTGGATGACTTACTTTTGTAATTTTTCTTTTCTTGCTTGCTCCCATCGTTCTTGGTATACCTTTGCTTGATCGGCATAATCGTCCTCCTCTTTCTTCTCAGGTTCCCGTTTGTTTGGATTGATTTCCTTCTGCTCCTGAAACAGAGCCAAGATAATAGCAACAACCTTCAAAACCCATCTTAGCAAGGTTCCACATATTGCAATTGATCGTTGTTAGACTGTTACGCACAGTGCTTGGTCAACATACATGTAAGAGGCTTAATGTGCATATGGATTAAGTGACTGTGTTACACGATGCACTTGTAGACAAAAAATGGAGTTGCATAATATAAATGCAGGTTTTAAACGGGTAGAAGACAGAATTCAAGCTTATTTGGTCGTATTCAACCAGCCATGAAGTAGGGTCCCATTCATCCCACCAAACTTCAAAGTTAAATGGCTTTTGTAACCAAAAGTTGTGCTGAAATTTTGTGTTTATGCGAGATTAATTTAAGTGGTTTAGTTGGTCAATGCGCAGTTTGTGATAATTAGGCAGTGGCATACAGCCATTGACATCAACTGCCCGTTACATATTGCGTTAAATCTTAGGTAGAATTTGGTAGCCAATTGAATAACTAGCTTTGGGACCACTCTCTTACATTCGAGGATATCAGAAATAAAACAGTCTATTTAGTTTTACTCTTACACCCCTTCTTGCCTCAATCTTTCCTGAGCACTTCCACCATTCTTCATTCTCTTCCCCATTCTTTATTTTCTTCAAACATATTGCCTCATCTTTACCTTCAGGTCCCCTCCTTGTCTCAATCTATCCTGTTGATCTCTTTCTTGTTGCTCTTGTAAAATTCTCCGCTGCTCCTCAAGTGCTTCCTTTTGTCGCTGCTCCTTCTCAAGGCCTAGACGTTCCTCTTGCTCACGACGGATGCGATTCTCTTCAGCTTCTTTCCTATCATCGTCATCATTGGGTTTGTTGTAACCCATGCGGTGAATTCTCTGCCCGGGTTGTGCTTGGTCCTCCTGAAAAACAGATTCAATTAAAGCAGAGCTCTTGCTCTAGCTCTAATTCCAGTGTTGTGATTTACTCATTTTCTACAAGAGTCCTCATGAAAGTGAACAGAAAATTACGAGTCTCTTGCCTCTCTTTAAAAAGGAATAAAATGCATTTTTATTTGATATTCTTTCAGAGCGAAATTGAAAAATGATGTCTACACATGGGTCTATACATTTTACACAAGAACTTTTAGCCGATCAACAAGTCAAATTCAACGCTGTTTTGATTAAAACACCATGGAAATTTAGGAATTAAATAAAAGTTTCCTACACAAAAATATTTAGATCCATTAAGTTTTGAAGGTGGCATCATTGAATATTGTTTGATAGGTTGTTTTGTAATGTTTTGTGCACTTTCATTTTTGGGACTCTTATCTATTGGAAAACAAGTGCACCACAATGCGAAGCTGATATTGACCTTCTTGGAATTTGTTCATGAAATTCTTGTGTTCTGTTTCATTTTCGGTTGTGATCAAATCTGGATTGTTTCCACAAGGACTTCACCATTATATTCAGCCCCCCACCTCTCTGGTATTACGTCCTCTAACAGGCTCCTCCCCCAGAAGAGTAAAGAAATATTATACCAAAATAGTTCCAACTGGATTGCATTTCATCTACATGTGACCCAAATAGACAAATACAAAGTGCTTATGTCATTTGAATACAGAAGCTAAACTTAACATGGGCATTGTTCCATATACATGTACATCACTGATCTACCGCTGTCGGATGAGGCAAAACTGCTACTTCTAATGCATGGATTCAAGCTATTTTGAGCGTAGCATGAAAACCTGCGCTGAATGAGTTTTAGTACATCATACAGAATGAACACAGACTCAAAGCTAATGGTGGCATTAGAAGAAGAGACTATTGCTACGGCTGGATCACTGTGTCATTATGAGTTGTAGTATAGGAGGTCCCAAAACAACACCCTTAGAAAAAATGGTAGCCATAGCTGCAGCTGCTGCTTTGGATACGGTCTACACTTCGACCATAGGTCTTTGCATTTGTGCCTCTAGAAATTTGCCCGCCATTTCAAGAAAAAGATTATAAACTTTACACAGCAAATATACCTTTTGCATTTTAGAGTTACAGATCGCCTTTTACCTTTGTGATAATTTCAAGTAAATGCAGGTTTTGGTGGAAGTTGTGGTGTGCGATTGGTTCTTGGTCATGTTGGTAGCCACTGGCATTTTGTCGAGGTCATAAGTAGGCATCAGTTTATACTTACAGGCTAATGTAATAGTTATAAGTTATGAATAATGTAGTGAATGTGTATTGCAAAACTGAATGTGATTTCATGTACCAAAACAAACATAGTTTGATGAGTATGAGATTATTGATATTTCTGCAGTCTTTTCTTTCATGATTTTATGAAGTTCAGACAAATGTGTGTAAATCTGACATACCGACGAATAAGTAACTGAAACTCTTCTGAGATGACATCACTCTCTACCCATGCTGGACCCTGTAAGTCTCATGCATATTCAAACTTTTTGGGGACCACTGGTCCCAAGGACATTGCTTTTAGTAAAGGCGTGAAGGTAACAAACTCACCCACTTTAACAGTCTATACTGACAAGTGCAGTTCACTTTAACTGCACAAACTTGAAACGTATTGCTCCTGTGCATAATGATTAAAAATGGCAGACCTCCCGTGAAGCTACAGAAATATGACATCAGTGAGAAGCGTCTTGGACAACACTCACTTGATGTCGCACAGGGTAAAATCAGCCATCTTTACAGCCAATGGTACATGTTTATCATTTTTTGAGCGCAAAACTGGGAACCAGTTGGCTGCATCAACAAATGCAGCAAGTTTCGAACTCAAAACCAAAGTTGCCCGTAGAGATGACGTATATCTAAAACTATCTACATGTAGATCACTTTATCGATGGGCTTGTCAGATTTGAGACAAAATGAAGACTAACTTTCTAATATTTCAACTGTGTACTGTGTGTGTTTTTTGAAAAGCACTAGTTTGAGCTATTTCATGCTACTATACAATAAGCTCAATTCTTAATGAATTGCCTCATCAAACGTTCACATGGTGTGCTAAACAAATAGACAAAAGCAATGTTAAACTCAACTACATTCATCAGTGCTGTAACAGGAAATGCATTTATAAGTGCAAGATTAAAAGACTGTGGGCAGTGACTGTGTTGGAATGGAGATAAAGAGCTTAGACCTTCAGAGACCACAGTGGCTGCTAGTGGTTTGTACTAAAATGCCTCTTGACCACTTGCACCAACATATGGCTACTGTCTGCCACGCCATGCCATTTTGGGAGACAAATTGCATGTCATTATGGGAAAGCTCCATTAAAGAATGTCGCTCAAATGAAACATCCTTTTCGTCTTGACAGCTCACACCTGCTATCTCCATGTAATTGCTTTTCCATGCACAAACCAGTAGGGCTGCTGACTGCCCCAGCAAGATTAACTGCTCATCCATTAAGTTAAATGACCCAAGTAATTCAATGTAAACACACCTAATGAGTGAAAAGGATGAATAGTTTCTGAGTTTTTGTGGCCAGAACTTGGAAGCTTTCCCTTATTGGTAAGCATGTAAATGCTCATGGTTTCACATAAAATGTGCGCTACACTGTATAACCCATGGAATACTGACACCCAAAGTGGAACAACCAAGATTATTGTGGTGATAATGTCCGGTAAATTGGGTCAATAAAACCCTTAACATGAGCGCCCTCTACAGTTTACCCGGAGAGGCATTTTCCAAAAGCAGTCAACTAAAAACATCATTACACTCACAAATCATGCAGCATGGTGGGGGCAGTCTTTTATATGGCCGACATGAATGTGACAAAACATTCACCAGCCTCACAAAAAATAAAATATCTCCAGCCATAAGCACAGAAAAATACAACCTTGCGCTTTGGAAACCAAGAGCAATCGTAAACAAAAAGGTCATGCAGCGCGCACTGTGGGTCAACAAGATTTTTTATAAATGCATACCCCTACCAAATTATGTACTGTGAAAATTAATGTCTATTAAAACGAAACAAAACTTGTTGACCTTTCACCATGATGCACTGCAAAAAAGGACCACTCCTGGGCAAACTGTAGAGGGCGCACTGTATTCAAAAATGCCTGTATTGGGTCAACAGCTGCAAGATTTGACCTACTTCCTCTAAACTGTAAAGGTCACATCCAAATGATTAAAAACCGAATCTTTGTTTTGTGTAATTATTTTCCAGACGTTTTACTGGGCAATAAAATCAACTAAAGTAGCCATGTTTGGGCATAAGTCAAGGATTATGCAGAAATGGATGGTCTCTAATGGGTTAACAAGAGTTACATTGCTGAAAATAAAAAGTAAGTGATGCTATGCAGTTTGTGGCTTAAGTTATGAAGTGTTATTTACAATGAGGCAAAGATGCTCAGGATGTGCATGTTGCATTCATAAAGTGAAGAACTGTCTCTTGCACATTTCATCATGGTAAATAGACTTAAGACATTGCACTGTCTGATGTTTGACGCATCTGATTGGTAGATTTGAAAAAAAGCTTGCTGCTGATTAGGTGAGATGCATTAATGGGTTAAGGTGGCAGGTGTCAGTGTCACCCAACCTTGGTTTCCAACAGGGTATCATTTGATAGCCTCATTGGGGTATTAGGGTACCAATGAGGGTATAAGTACACCCTGTATGGGATAGATTGGGTGGCATGATTGGCATTAGTGTGGGCTAACATGCATGCTTCAAGATCATTCCATCTACATCTACATGTGGCTTTATTTAATAGTCCACCTTTTGTTGTTTTGCTTGGTTTTGTTGTCGTTTAAGGCGATATTTTTTTATCAGTTCTTCTTGTTGCTGCATATAACGCTGTTCTCGTTCTCGTCGTTGGAGAGTTCGACCATTGTCTTTAGTTTCTTTCTTGGTGTCTTTAACCTTAGAAGTAAAAATTATTATTTCACCTCAAACCTTTGACATAATGACACAATCAACTGATACAGGTAACCATGGTAACAGGTGCAAATGTGAGAGTATTAGGATGATAGAGGGCAGCAGACTTATCATACTTTTCCCATTGATAACTCTAACAGGCCTGGAATTACACGGCGGCCATGGAGGCCATGGCCCGATAGCCTGGTCTTTTCAAAAAAGTTCTGACAAACTTCAAGTTTTTTTAATGGAAGTTCCCTCTGAAAAATGAACATGGCCTTGCCCTCTCAATAATGAAACTCCACCACGCCTGCTCTCAGCATTCATATAAACATTTGTATCAAACCATGGACAAGTCATGCCCGTGCGGTTAATTTGTCCTTTGGATCTAGGACGTAGAGTCGTGGGCCATGTGTGTCGTGTAATGCACATTAAAAGAACACAGTTACACTAATCCTTAAGACAAGGAGGGGTTTGCCCCAGTGTTTCTGGCAGTGGCTGCTGAATGAGCGGCACGGGCAGCACCTTGTAACCCCTTACATCCTGCTAGGTAGGTCTCTTATTCCAAAGTCTGTCTTAAAAAAATAATACTGAATGTTTTGGGAAACCTGTAGGTAAAAGCGCTTTATATATAAACTAGTTGTTTCATAACCCTTTAGCACTCATGCAATATTAAACATAGCGCTATTCACTCCTCGCCGCGCCACAGAAATTCACACAATTTCTGGCCGTACCTAGAAATCCTCAGATAACTTTTCTCGTGATTATTCTCTTGTGTTACAAGTTTATCTTGTATAGGATGAAACTATCTTTTGAATGATTCTTCACAGTTCTTTTGTTTGCGTTACCAACTTGAAGCTTTGAGGTTGGAAACATGAGAGAGATCAACAAACATTTGAAAACATTGTTTGCGTATGAAGTAGCCGTTTGTTGCGTGGAAAGTTGTGCAGACAAGTTTTCTCATCTGTACTGTCCTCTCAAAGGGGAAAAAAGGTACAAATTTCGGTACCTAAAATCCTTTGTAAAATCCTTCAAATCACTGTATTTTATTTGTAAAAACACCAATAAGTTTATCGCGAAACAAGCGGACAGTCGCCATTACTGTGTACATTGCGAGCGTGATACGTGGTATACGATACATTCCTCACCACACAGAGAAAGAACAGCTACTCGTTGTGCCTCACATGCGTTGGTGACAGGACTTCCGACCTTTGAACCTAAGGAGGTGGACATTGTCAAGTTTTCTTGTGGTGACCATTTACATGTAGACTGTTGTCATCCCGAGATCGCGCTCTATCTATGGCTGTTTGCTGCATTTTAATCAAACATTTTGAACTCAAAATATAACTTGTCGAACTTCGAGGGCGGTTGCAGGCGATATGAGGAGTAATACCTGTAGGCAGGGCCGCTGCAGGCGGTATGCATGCTACTGTAGGGTTTAACAATTACCCAGCTTTTTACTGTACTGATTGACTGATGATTCTATCAGTAAGCAGCATGGCACATGTAAGTCAACCTTAACTTTCACTATTATTGTACATCCAATCAACCGCATCCTTACTTACATTGTACAACCAGGTCTAATTTGAACTGCTACTACTTCAAGTTGACAAGTGTAAACTAGCAGGTTACCAGTCACAAATGAGGGTTTGGACTAGGCCCCTAGTGTACTGTTTACCAAACCTTGGCTTAGAGCCAGAGCCGGAGCCTAAACTGGAGCCAGAGCCCATGCCTGGGTTTGGACTAGGCCTAAAGTGTACTATTTTCCAAACCTTGGCTTAGAGCCAGAGCCGGAGCCCAAGTTGGAGCCAGAGCCCAAGCTGGAGCCAGAGCCCATGCCCGGGTTTGGACTAGTCCCCTCGTGTACTGTTTACCAAACCTTGGCTTACAGCCAGAGCCGGAGCCCAAACTGGAGCCAGAGCCCATGCCTGGGTTTGGAATAGGCCTTTAGTGTACTGTTTTCCAAACCTTGGCTTAGAGCCAGAGCCGGAGCCCAAACTGGAGCCAAAGCCCATGCCTGGGTTTGGAATAGTCCCCTAGTGTACCAAACCAACCAGACAACAATTTCTTAACCCAAAACTCAACTGAAAACGCATGATTTACAGCTAATATGCTTACAGAGTTAGCACTGTTCACATTATAAAAAATAAAATGTGCAGCTTTGCGTGGCGTTTTCAAATAAAAGTAAAATAATAAATTTATTTACAGGTGACATACATGCAGGCAAAATCTCTCCTTTGGAATAGACAAATAGACAGATAGATGGCAAGATTAAAACGTTGTTATCCCATACATGCCGGACTGTGGAAATTTAAAATGGCCTTAATTCAAAAAGCACTTAAGCACTTTTAAATATAGAACATTCAAGTAATCTGACAGACTTTAGATTGAACCAATAAATTAAACAAATATCAAATAACGAAAGTGAAGAAACAGGGGACGAATTGGGGAGGAGGGGAAGATACACAAGACCACCGGGCTTGCAAGTTTAGATCAAAATTTGTTTCACAAGCCAAGATTCAAATTGAGAAGAAAAAAGAACTTTTCACAGTTCAGCAGATAAACCGTTTGATATAGTAAACTGCCAGATTTGTCCAGTCAGGAGTTTACTGGCCCAAAGCTTAACTCACTGGCCTCAGGTCTGTAGTCCAGTGTCAATTCCGAGCCCTGATAAGTGGTGGCTGTGAACTGAACCAGAATCAAGATACTCTTGATGCATCAAGGAGTATACTGTGATTGTCGTCAGCAAGAACTTCACCCAAAGGAATTATTTACACAGTTGTCACAAGGTGGCAAGTTCTTTTGGCAGTATAGCGTTTTACAATACTTGCAGGTTTATCAAAACATCTTACACATATTGCTGTCAAACAAATTTGGCAAATGTACAACTATTTGTCACTTTTTCCTTGGGGGTTAATAAAGGTATATGTGAGACTTTGTTGTCTTATGACGTTACAGTAATGTGGACATTGTAGATCGTTTTTAAAAATTTGCATGAAATCGGCCAAAGTAGTGTAAAAACTAACGTAAAAACAAAACCAATTTGTGGGCCCCGGGAAGGACAGTGGATTCACTAATGGGGTTCCTGAATAAATAAGACCAATAAACAAATACAAATAAATACACAAACAAACAAAAACAGACTGCAGTTAAATGTTCCCATTCGATGAAATAATACTGCAAGAAAATACATTTTGTAAGATAAAAAATCAATTTGTAAGATTTTTTTTACAAAATACATCAAGAGGACATAAATGAACAGATAAAATGAATAAAATTGGGGAAATGGTTTAAGTCAAAGAATAGAAGCTTACGTACTCGCTTTGGGCTCGAATTTTGAGCACAAGTCTACATACATGTTCTTGCCACTCTACTAAACATACCTGTTGTTTTTGTCGATACAGCTGGTTTTGGTGTTTTCGATCAGCAGTCTGGCCTTGCTGTGCTGGCTGCTGTGCTGGCTGCTGTGCTGGCTGCTGTGCTGGTTGCTGCTGTGCTGGTTGCTGCTGCGCTGGTTGCTGCTGCGCTGGTTGTTGCAGCGCTTGCTGCTGATTTGCATATGGTTGCACATATTGCTGCTGCTGGTACTGTTGATTTGGATACTGTTGCTGCTGGTTAAGATACTGTTGCTGTTGATCAGGATACTGCTGCTGTTGCTGCTGTTGCTGCTGTTGCTGTTGAGCATACTTTTGTTGTTGGTACTGCTGTCGTCTAGCTGCATACTGCTGTCTCAGTAGTTCCTTTTCCAATGAAATAACCACAATAGTTTAAAGATCACTTCATTACCATCAAATAAATTTACTGCCCCTTATATAGCCGACTTCTAGGTTGGTCATCCGGAAATTGGGAAAAAATTAACCGAAGGACCCTTATCCCTGTTCCCCGTGCAACCATCCAACAAAAATTTTTCTGGCAATTTGATAACAAAAAATTAAATTCTCAGCTCTGACCTACCCACTCATACTCAGTAGTCAGAAAACACACATACTGACATAAAGATGACCTTTGAACTAACCTTGATTTCCATCAAAGGAATTCATTATTTACCAAGGGATATATTCCAGACCTTTGATCTTCTATCTGACATACCAGGGCCCAATTTCATAGAGCTGCTTAACAGCCAATTTCGTGCTTACTGTGCCAGTTTCCATTTCATAGCGCTGCTAACCGTAAGCACACGAAAAGGCATGATAATCATCCGGTGCTTACTGTAGGAAAATGAATGGCATAAATCCATAGTGAACATGCAAGCTGGGTGCCTAATTTCCTTGCTAGTCTGAGAAATACGCTTTAAGAGTTCTGCTATAGTTAGCACGAAAATTTGCTTACCATTAAGCAGCACTATGAAATTGGCCCCTGCACTTTGATAGACAAAATGGCTGCCAGGGCTGTTTTTAATATTCTCATTTGCGGTGGCTTAATGAGGACAAAGTCACTAGAAGAAGGAGGGCTTCCGTGCAAGTTTTCTCAAAGGAAAAAAACTGTAAATCCCCGTGCCCATTACGGGAAAGCTCCATTAAAGAATTGCAGAGTTTTGGCAACAAACATTTAGAACTATTCATCCTTTTCACCAATAAGGTGTGTTTACATTAAATTTCTTGGGTCATTAAACTTAATGGATGAGCAGTTAATCTGCCTGTGACAGTCAGCAGTCCTACTGGTTTGTGGATGATCCAATTATGTCCACTGTTTGGAAAAGAAATTACATGTGTGAGCTGTCAAACAAAAAGGATGTTTCTTTTTAGCCTCTTTCTTTAATGGAGCTTTCCCGCAATGCCAAAGACCAACATACTTCATATGTAGTCATGCTTTCATTTTGACAATAATATTTCACCTAAAAAGAAATTTCTTCAAAAAAATACTGAAGGTAGTAAATTAACAGTTAATAAAATGCTGGCACCAACTGATCAAGTTATTTTTGTACAACAAAAAGGTTGACTATTTTTAGCTGACTTTCTCCCCAGAATTATCTAGTATCTGAAAGAACCAGGCATTATATTTGGCCCTTAGAAAAAAATAAAACAACTTTATTGGTCTACACAAAGCTTTTCAGGCTGTTAAATAATAACTTTGCTGATTTTACTGAAGGCAAACAAAAACAAAAATCTGATTGAAGTAGAAGGAATAAAATTATGACTGAAGAACAGTACAGAGCTCTTAAGAGAGAAGTAAATTTAAGTTCAAACCTGATGTCTCTGCTTTTCAGATGGCGAAAGATTTGGTTGAGGTTTGATGTATGTTCTAAGGTCCCCCATTTGCTGTTGTTGCTGTGGCTGTTGCTGCTGTTGCTGTGGCTGTTGCTGTTGTTGCTGCTGCTGCAGTTGCTGTTGCTGCAGTTGTTGTTGCTGCAGTAGCTGTTGCTGCAGTAGCTGCTGTTGCTGTTGGGGGTTGTCTTCAGCGACCTGATCCAAACCCTTTTGTTTGTTAATCTGGCTTAGCTGTTCTATATGTTGCTGATTGGAACAAATAATTAGGTCTGAAGTGAGGCACAAATAATTAGGTGTCAAAGGAGGTGCAAGTCTCAAATATGGTCAAATGAGGCACAAATAGTCGGGTATTAAATGAGCCTCAAAAAGTCATTCAAACAGTCAAAAAGTGATTCTGAAAAAGTTGATAAATGTCTGAAAAAAGGGATTAATATTCAATATAGTTAATTTGAGTTGAAATGAGGTGGATATCAAACATAAACAGCGTGAACTGGGACTATTAAATGTAGCTGCAATGTTTTTCTTAAACAGTGACCATTTCTTGATCAACAAACCAGGAATGGATTTATTTTAGCCCTTTCGACCAATCATGCAAAAACAATGTGTAAAATAAAACGTGTGATTAGTGTGCAGTAACACATGCTTTACCATTACGAAAAAGCTCCATTAAAGATTTTCTGACACTCGCCACAACAACTCGGAAACTATACATCCTTTTCACCAGTGGGTGTGTTTACATTGAATTACTTGGGTCATTAAACTTAATGAATGAGCAGTTAATCAGCCGGGCAGTCAGCAGCCCTACTGATTTGTGCATGATTCAATTAATTGTCCACTGCTTGGAAAAGGAAATGGACTAACAGGTGTTAGTTGTCAGACGAAAAGGACGTTTTTTCTAGCCTCTTCCTTTAATGGAGCTTTCCCATAATGACCTGCAGCCACACTTGTTCATGCAGTTTAAATAAACCGTGTTAATTAAAAAAAATACATATTTGCACACAACAGATACTTTCAAAGCTTTTACCAACCAATACCAAAATCTTGCATATTTAATGAATTGTTTGCACTTCTGAAACCAAACTAGTAACTTGCGAGGCTAATTGTCCTTACTCGCAGCTGAGTATCTGAATTGTGAAGGAAGCTGCTACAGCGTGGTCAAGCGGCAGGGATGTAAAGGTACCTTTGGCAGCCATATCCACCCCTATGACCACCGAGCGCAGCCAGAGATTGAAATATAGAGTGAGTGAGTTTTTTTCCAAAGGGAGGAAAACTGGAGGGCCCAAAGTACAACCTTCATGCACATGAGAGAGAACCAACGTACAACTCTACTCACATGTTGGCCCTAGCCAGGTAATCAAACCAGGGGTAGGAAGAGTGCTTTACACATCAGCCACCCATGCCACCAAAGTTATTACTGAAGGAGTAATTCCCCTTTAAAAAACTCATAACAACGACCAAATTTCAAGCCAAAGTTAGGTCATTTTTATTCATGTTTATTTTATTTCTTTACTTACTTTGTACTCTTTAGCTTTTTGCTGCAGATTTTTATAATCACTGATAACTTGTGCATTATCATTCTGCCGATAAGAAACAGAAAACTTGTTTTAAGATCCATGAGCAAAGGATTTCAGCATTAGTAAGGCGTCAATTGTCAAAATTAATCCAGGACAGGTAGTCAGATAACGATGCTCCGCTGTCAGATTTTTGTTGGATTTTCATCGGACTGTATTTCTATGCGAGACATTGTTTTACTCGCTGAAAGGCACACAGTTCTCTGATGCACTAAAGACATGCCCTATGCAATGCACTCCACTGAACGCTCTGCGGTGTGACTGGTTGATTAAATGCAGTATAAACACACTTTTTTGCTTGTTTTTCCTGTAGATAACAATCTAAGTCGCTGCGGTTTTTAACCCCCAAGTACAATGAACTTCTTCAAAGTTTTCTTTGAAGCCTAATTTCAAACAAATGAATTAACAGCGAGTAAAAAACCTTGTGCCAGACGGTACTTATCCGCTGGTTGTCCTGGACTTTTGACAAGGTCCCTAGGTTTTGTAAGCATTAGCTCTAATATAGATACATAGCATTTTCCACATGTGCAGAGTGTTAAGTCAGCCATCTTTATGGGCCAAGGCATAACTACCAGGCCTGATAACTACAAGTAAAAGTATGAATATGATATGCGTAGAAACTGCATACAGTAAAACAGACATTCTAACAATATCCTTGATTAGACGGTGAACCACTTGACTGCCTAGTCAAAACCCAAGTTGCCTGTAAAGATGCCATCTATTGCCAAAGAATTAGGCTGATCAATCCTCTACACAAACAGGACATCTTTTATCCCCAAAGTGATGAAAATTGTTTATCAGTGTAGACTTGTCTACGACTCTTTACACAAACCAACCAGAAGCCAGTCAGGTGTCTTGTGTACGAACTGTATATTAACCATGTCACGCTAAAGGGAAAGTATCCGTTTGGAAATCACTCTTAAATTTTTTCGGCAATCAAAACTCATTGGTAAGAAGCCTACAAGCAGCTTTCGATAGTAAAAAGCCTTTTGAAAAACATTTCACTTTGAAGTACAAATGTAGTGTGGTTATTTATGTAAAAAGATTGTTGTTAATGTTATGTTGTTATGCCCCAAAAATTGAATCTGAGAAACCCTACTGTCAGAAACGTTTCTCAGCTTGTGTATTCCTATTACAGATTATTCTTCCTGCGTGGACATATTTGCGCCGTAATTTCGACTATATCTCAAAAACCTGACCTTTAGAAATGAAATTTGCACAGGTTAGTTTTATAGTATACATCTACTTTACAGGATTAAAACAATCGAACGGTTTAAAAAATCAAAGGCATACTTAACCGTGAAGTATTGTAACATTGATGTGGTTTTGTAACCTGGTACAATAAGGTCGAACAGCTTATACAGTACATGTAATACAGTAAACACAAGCTAATGTTTTTTTCTAATTCCATTGCAGGAATTTCATTTATTAATTCTGGTTGTGAAGCTAAGGATTCTCAGAAAAGCAAACTAAATCATTACTAGCCAAGTAGACAAGGAAGGACGTTTCAGTTTTAGATGTGGGAGGCAAACTCCAGAAAATTAGTGCACGGAAAACCTATGCAATCAGGTCGGAACAGAAAACCCAGAGGCGGATGGCGAGGAAACAAACAACTATGCTGACCCAACCGCCCGAATTCCAACAATGACTATGTGCAGGAAACAGATATTTAAATAGTCATCCATCTTGGGCGGATTATTAAGCTGTCCAATCATGACCTCTCATTATTACAGTGATGAAAGTTGCTTGGGTTGGGATGTTCAAGATGTTAGAGTCAATCCACTTTATTAAGGACTCTATCTACTGGAAAGTGAGTGCATCACAGACTTTTGACCTCAGAGACCCTCGTTAATTAAGTCCACTGACATTAGCAAAACGAGCAAAAATAATCAACAAATTAAAGAGCAACTTCAATGGCTTCAGGAACCCAGAAGGGTTTACCAATTTATGGGGTACGGTCTTCGCGGCTGTAACCAACCACTGTTTTGGTTCTTGCTCAGTGATTAACCACTGACCAGTTTGAACAAAACAGTTATAGGTTACGACTGCGAATCCACATCCCAATGTTAGCCACAAACCAAAGACAGCCATGTATCTTTGCATTGTGTACCGTGCATTGTGTATGGTGCAATAGTTAGCTGTCAATAAGTCACTTTCAAGTTAGATTTCAACGGTGTCTGGCTGCCCTTTTCCAAACCTCAGCTTGGGCTCAATCCTCAATTTTGGAGCAGTGCGCATTTTGCACAGTGATTCCAACATGAAACGAAGCCCAAAGCCGCAGAGGGAGCTTCGGACGCGATTTGAAGAGAAAAAAAAACCTGGTGTTTAGCATGTCTGGTACAACGCCTTCTTTGGTCACAAACAAATGTTCAATTTGAATTCCTCAGACTACTTGTACACGTACTACGCAAATGTGCCTCCAGTGTTGGTACAATGTATGGTACATGGTACATGTATGTATAAGGCAAGCTTTTTCTTAGTTAATGTACTGTACATAAGAGACAACAAACCCCGATACACAATTATCAATGAAATGTGTGGCATGTAAAAGCTTGCCCCTGATTACATGTATGTGACACACATGTAGCAACACTGGATGTACATGTACGTGTAGAATGGTAAATTCAAACTGAGCATTCATTAGTGATCAACACAAGGCATTCCAAACATTATTCAAATGTAACTGGTAAATGCATAATAATCTACGCTTACAGCTGCTTAACAATTTAGCACAAACAGACCATTGAATAAAATACCACACTCTTTATAATTAGTTTAACTCTGCAGAGCATTATTTCAGGCTTTGCAGCTGTGCAGATGCAAGCGGGCTTAATGTTAATATGCAGTGACAATGAAAATCAAACAAAAAATAAATCAAAGCATGAGTGAGGTCCAAACAGCTGTGTCAGACTGGAATTACACAGGGGCTATGGTGGCCATAGAAGTCTCTGTTACCATGGTCTTGGCATAGTGTTAGCCAGAGGGGTGTCTGGGTGTCTTTTGGACACCCTGTTTAATATTTGGACACCCTGTTTTATCTGTCATTTACATGTAAATAAGAGACCAATTTGGACACCCACTATTTAAATTTCCAGCAAATTTGGACACCCTTTTACCAAATCCTGGCTAAAACCTTGGGTCTTGGCCTTGATGCCCACCCTTCAAAAGTTTCCCAAAGAATTTTAAGATTTTTCAATGGAGGTGCCGTTTGCAAAATGAAAATAGCATTTTCTCAAAGATGAAATTCCAGACCTGCTGTTTGAATTTTTCCTCAACACAACTCAATGAACCCAAATTGGGGCTGCAAAGGTAAATACACTGGCCCTTTTTTTAACAGCGATTATTAAAACTTATTATTGTACATGTAACAGCATACAGGCTTATGACCCAAATGGCTGTGGACTTGCAAAAGCCGCCAAAAGCCGTTAAACAAAACAGGAAATTGCTGCATATTAACCCCAAAACATGCAATTTCTTGAAAGTTAAGACCTGGGTCCGCACACAAATTTAATGGAAATCTGACTCCCAAAACAGTGAAGCTGAGATAGGTCATGACCTCAGCTGAAGTGGGTCATGACCTCAAATGAGTTAGGTCATGATATCAGGTGAATTGGGTCATGACCTCAGGTGAATTGGGTCATGACATCAGGTGAAATGGGTCATGATGCCAGGCGAGTTGGGTCGTGACCTCAAATGAGTTAGGTCATGATATAAGGTGAATTAGGTCATGACCTCAGGTGAATTGGGTCATGACGTCAGGTGAAATGGGTCATGACGCCAGGCGAGTTGGGTCACGACCTCAAATGAGTTAGGTCATGATATAAGGTGAATTGGGTCATGACGTCAGGTGAATTTGGGTCATGACCTCAGGTGCATTGGGTCATGACCTCAGGTGAATTGGGTCATGACCTCAGGTGAATTGGGTCAAGTAGATTGGGTCATAACGTCAGGTGAATTGGGTCAATACACTTAAAACTTTGCAGTTTTCAAGGAAACAACTTCAAATATCTTGTCTAGCTATGCCACTGAGCTACATCAAAAATAAATTGAGGTATCATCAGATGAGTTGAATGAGAATCAATGGTACCATACCTTGTACTGTTGGATCTCTTCATTTAATTCCAAGATTCGTTGGTTCAATTGACTCTTCTCTACGTTTCCAATCTGAATATCTTGCTGTAATATCAACAAAAAAATCATCCACAGATTTTACTCAAGAGTAATCCATGTTTGTGCCTCACACACACATTTCAAACATTTTTAAAACATGCAACATGAAAACCCTCCTAGTGACTGACCAGTCAATATCATCTGCCGTGGTTTGGAATAATGGAATAGAAGAGCAGGCGACAAGGTGTTACAACCAGCAGGGTCTTGGCCATGGGATAATGACTGAGCCCAAGGAGCAGTCCTTTGTCGCACGGCCTGGACCCTGCAAGGTAGCCATTTAAGACTGGGTCACTACACTTTTGTTCCCTTTCATAAATACCCTTTTTGCTTTTTTGCAGGCCTAAATTAACGATTCCTGTACACTCTCAAGCTCTGTTTTGTGAAGAGGTCAAACTGAGTATGGGGCTCAATGGTTGTGCGCACATTACGCATATGTGGTAATAGATTTTACAATGAGTATCGGTATTGCATTATGCATATATTAGCGTCTGTGCCTGCAAAAGCTAGTGCTAAGGACTGTTGATATATTGATGTAGTCATGACACTTGTGAACTTGATGAGCAAGACAATTGCCCATATTTGCTTTATCCTTCGGATGATGTAAAGCTGTACATGTAGGTCCCGTGTGTTGTGTAATGCATGCAGAAGAACCCTGTACAATTATCGTTAAGAGAAGGGGGCTTGCCCTTGTGTTTCTGGCATGGTCAGGCAGAAATACATTGTATGCACCACCTCACCTTGCATCCCTTTCAATGAATACCGTCCAACCTGGACGTTGAGGTGAGCATCTCTCAACCTCCTTGAAGAGGTAGCCAGGAAAAACAGCCACCTATGGACGAGGATTTGCGGTGACAACGCCAAAGTTATGGAACTGCCTTCCTCACTCACTGAGGACTCCTCAAGCCATAGCTCAGTTCAAATCTCGACTAACAACCGTACTTGTTCAAGAAGCAGTATTGCTCATGTTAATTGTTGAGTCGCCGCACTCGCAATGAACATGTGTCCGTTTGTATAATAATTCTGGCGGTTGTTTTAAACTCTTAACAATTAACTTTTAAATTTTATGTTTGCTGTTAATGCTGTTTTTAGTTCTATGTTTATTGTGGAACACCAAGTACTCACATCCCTCTGTTGTAGTGCATCTGCTGCCTGCTGATGAAGATCTTGGACTTTCGTTAGATCATCTTTAGAACCTTGAAGTTGAACTGTGTTAAGAAGAAGACAATGTACTCCAACATGTCAATAAACATCAAACTTTACTGATTGAACTGTTAGCATAGAGCAGTGTTTCCCTTAGTTGAACATGTTGAACTGGGTGATGTGGCAAATTCCAACTGAGAATTGAAGCAAAATTTGCGCAGCCTGAAAACTGAAAAGATTGCAGCACTCACACAAATGATGATTGTATTCCATCTGTACATCCAGATTGTGAGTTCTTAATACATTAGGGTCAAGGAAAAAGCTCATAAATGACAAAAACATAAATGTTTTTGAATTGGTATTTTCTTTAAGGCAAATCTTAAAAGCGACGTGTGATATTGGCAAAAAAATTGGTAAAGTGGTTACTGAAAGTAGTGAGGTGGGCCTCAAGTTTGAATGGGCGGGGAAACACTGTCATAGGGAAAGGATGTTAGGCATTTCCTTGACCAACCCAATACAATACTAATAATATTTTGTTTGTCCTAAAATGTCAACAAACAGAGTAACAAACTAGACATGAGAATTTGTTTGATAACAAATTCGAGGTGTTCGGATTCAAGTAAAGCTGACTGGAGTGATCGTGAGCTGTGCTGTTTGTTATTGTGAAAACAGAATGAATAGCTATTAAATAATGTTTTTTAAAGCGTTTTACAGAACTTCCAGTTTAGACAGGTTAAAAGGTCAAGACAAGGTCACCAACATATTCATTTTTGTGAAGTATGTGGAGCCCATGTTGAAACAATTATAAAAACTCTGCAAAAGGCTTCTATTAAAACTGTATTTTGAACTGTTTTAACCTGCCGCCAGATGGCGCTCTTAAATCTTATTTTGTTTTAACCAGACCCTTGTCAGACTACAACATCGTTAAAATCAACTCCAAAAAAGTTGCACACTTTTTGGTTCACGAGTTATGTTTTTTAACAAAACAAAAAACACTAGGCAAGTTCATGGATGAAACATATCAAGATTATTGTAGACAAAAAAGGAATGCCCCCTCTTTTTAACGGTGATTTTGAAATAAAGCTTACCATTTTAATCACCGTGTCTGAAGGGCATACTCAGAGGGCCTAGAGCGCCTTTGGCAGGCATGGTCACGTCGATCAACGTGACGTGGGTCTCGGTGTTTGATGAGAAACAAACCAATGTCGTTCTTTTTCAGTTGAAGTTTTTGTCATTTAGTCAAAGTCATTCAAATCCCTAAAGCAGGTGGACATCTCAGTAAAACCTCCTCTTTTATTCCTTGTTTTCCATTAAGCCATCAGACGAGCACAGCGGAACTAAATTCACACTGAACTTTGAATGAGTTTGAGTTTTTTATGTGCGGGACACGTGTTGTTACAACATACAAGAATAAGCAACGCAATGATACATTTCCGTTGTGTGGGACTATATGCACAGGCTTCGTGGACTTTGAACCTTATGAATAATGGAGCGGACAGTCAGTTACAGCGCTTTTCTCCATACACAAATAAACTGCGGTTAATACTAACTTTGGCTGTAACACCCATTTAGGACCAGAAGTTAAGGTCATATTGGCATAATTTCTGTGCAAAAGTTTCGGAAGGATCACAGATCTACAATCTGATGTAAAAATTGTGATGAAATGATCAGTAGTTTTTGAGATATGAATTTTTTAAATATTCAACTTCCGGTTTGAACCGGAAGTCAAGGTCAAATGAGGTCGCGTTCAGTGTAGCGTTTTTAGAGTCATATCAGGCCTATCCGATGATGTATAGATTGTGAAAATCCATTGTGTAGTTTTGGAGTTATGATTTTTTCAAATATTAAACTTTGATTTAACGTAACTCGACACCTGATGACGTCATCATGACGAAACCCAAAATGGTTTCATCTACTAATGAATATCTAACTATGTGTAAAGTTTCAAGTTTATATGAGCTTAGGAAGTGTGTCTTTGTTAGCGGACAATCGACGGCGAGAAGAAGAAGACGAAGACGAAGTAAAAAAACAAAAAAAACAAAAAAAAAAAAAACAAACAATAAGAGGTCTTCGGACTTTTGTCCGAACACCTAAAAAGAGAGACAAAACTTTGAGAACAGCAAATAGATGATTGCCATAGGAGGTAGAGCTGATGAAAACCATCTCAGGCCACAGCATTCGCAAATGGACAGCGACCCTCTGAAATCTGAGAGACAGATTCAAATCTTTTTGGGTGGAAAAAATATCCAAACTTATTACTTCGAAGGGAATCCTTTCTCAAAAAGGTATTGTAAATTTTAATTAAAAATAGTATTAGCTGTTGCAAACTGCTTACCAACCAAAAGGACCTATGCAAACAAAATAGTTAGTGGCCTGACGTTTTGACCCTAGCCATGCTAGCAGAGTCTTTCTCGAAGGCTAAATGACAAGACTACAAACAAAAACAGATACTGGTGTAAACATTTTTTTTAATTAAACAAGGTGCCTTTACCTCTTAGATTGCGGACCTCTTCTTCCATCTCCCGCTGTAATCGGGTTAAATTCTCCTCATGTTCAAACTTTAATCTCTCGTGTTGTACAACGGCATCACTGTGTTTCTGTTTTACGTCTTCAAATTCTTCTTTCATGTCTTCATGTTGTGTCTGATTAAGTCAATATTACGAAAAGATCTTAGACACAGAATCAAATAAGTTACCACTGATTTTAGAGTCAAATTATTCACAAAAACATGGAGGCATGAGCATCAAATGTGCATATAAGAAAGTATTCAACAAGAACAAGTGAAATGCTGACCATAATCAGTCCAAACCCGCGAAAAACCAATCGCATGTTTTATTAAATTCTGTTTGACTGTTGACTGCACTATTACATGTTAACTAAATGCTTTACATGGAAGCAAGACTAGCAAATAGCACGGTGCTTATCATGATGCCAGTTGGTCTCACTTGACTACCCACCGAACAGAACCTGACCTATAATACTGACTTGAAGGCAAGACTAGCAAATAGCATGGTGCTCATCATGATGCCAGTTGGTCTGACTGGACTACCCTTACCGAACAGAACCTGACCAATAATACTGACTTGGGGGCAAGACTAGCATGCAGCATGGTGCTCATCGCAAGCTGCCAGTTGGTCTGCACCGTTCAATGCTTTTCCTTCTGTTGTGGCAGTCTGGGCGCCAGTGCTACACTTACATGCATGGTGAGTGCAAACAATGTGATTTATGGTGAATTGTATCAAACTGATTGGAGAAAAACTCCCTACTGACCCCATTCATTGACATGATTGAATGGGAAGGATGCTAAACAAATCCTTGTTTAAAAACGGCCTTACTAACATCGGTTGTACTTACTTGTAACATCTTATGCTGAATGTTTATTGAATTATATCTGTTAAGTGACTCTTTCTGAATGGACAGAAAAACATAAAAACAATATAAATGAGAATCGTGCAAAAGACAAATGTGAAAAATTTGAAGTACACAGAGTAACTTGGTGCAAAATACATTTATTCTTGTTGAGTAGCAATCGATGTTGTGTTATGGAATAAGGAAAAATGGGAATGTCTTTGTTTTATTTTTAACTTCTTTTCAATCTAAGTTCTCAATAATCAGATGAAAAAATTTAAACAGAACAAGTTCAATGCCAAGAAGTGTCTGATGAGAGAGGAGTAAATAACATGCTTGAATAATGCATCATCAAAAAGAAACTGTCGCATTTCTACCCACCTTTAGTTTTTCAAGTTTGTCTTCATAATCTGTAAAGAAAGAAAAACAAACAGTGCAACCAAGAACAACAATTAAGTAATGCAATATGGTATCAGGCAAATAGTTCCAGTAATGTTTGTTTATTGCTTGGAGGGCATGTGGGGCTGAGTGAGAGCAAAGACAAATGTTTGAGGAGGGTGGCTTAATACTAAATCCAACATGTCCAAGAAAAAACATTTGCAAGAAGTGGAAGACCTAGGCCTAGGCCTTCATTTTTCTTTGTTGTACCGAACACTACAGTCATGTATTTACATAATATGGTCAAAATAGACTTTTTAAAGGTCACGCACAACAGACATTTAAATTGCAAACACCAATCAAAATCTACTTTTTTGTTTGCTGGTCTGAAATGATCTCATTCGGGGAAGCAAGAGGGAGACATGTTCAAGGGTCCCCCGATACTGCTGGTGACAGAAAATTGTCAACAATGAGAAGTTTCAGCGAATCTTAATTGGAATCTCCTAGTCCTACTCTAGAAACGTTAGACAAGACTCAAGTCTGCCAGTGTCATCGTAATTTACTTTGGCTCTCATTATACATGTAGCTGTCATCCCATGAACAAATCACCGTCTGTGCTTCTGTGAACAAATTACAAGCCTGGAATTTCATCTTTGAGAGGGCAAAGCCATTCTCATTTTGCAAAAGGGCAGTTTCATTTGAAAATCTTAAAGTCCATGGGAAACTTTTGAAGGGGTACCTAGGCCGAGATCAGGGCAATGATTGGTCTCTGTGTAATTTCAGCCCTAATGTCAGATACTACATCATAGCTACCTTCTCTTGTAATTTTGTGTTCGCTCTTTTCTTTTTGTAAAATCTTTTCCAATCTGGAACGATGTTCATAAACAACTGCGTACAAAAGAAAGCAGAAAGAAAGAAGAAAATTATTCATGACTTGTGAAAGTAATAGAGAGAAAAATAAAGGTCAAGTTTACTCAATGTTTATTATATATAAGATTCATCAAACAAATTGTGCTACTGTAAAAAACTCCTCAAATGGGGTTATTATTATTATCATTTTCATTATCATTTCTGGTATTAAAATCAAGGATACATGTACCTCAAAAGTAAACTTAATCATTGAAGCTTGCAAGCCTGAGAAAACCTGCACTACACGTGTGTTTACCAATCCGTATTTCCTCATATTATTTGTTTAATGTTCAGCATTACATTGTAGTTCACATCTATTTCACTTTGAGTTTAATGTACATGTATCTACCCATCTTAACAAGAAACTGTCATAAATTTGTGACAAACTTGTTTACTGCCTAATACCACAACAAAAATATTCTTTTAGAAATATAAAGATATATATTGAGATTGAATAAGTCATTGAAAGGTTTCTGGGACATAAAAATACTTCCTTGTATTGCATGTTTTCCTACCAGAAGCATGTCAAGATGTGTATGGTTTGATGATTAAAGTGATGGTAGATTTTTAAGAGTTCAATAATTACCACCCTCTAGTTTTTGGTAAATTTACCATTCAACAAACACTTCATCAAAACACCAAATAACATTTGACAAGAGATTTTGAGCATGTTCATATACATGTGCTAACTTGGCAATTATCTGACTGAGAATTGAGTGTTGGGGGATTGAGTGCTGGATCCTCAGTCATGTCAGTGTGGACAAAGGAAATCCAACATGTATCCTTGGCTGAGAGCAGTGCTTGGTGCAATAACCCTAACCATGCTAAATGCAACAATAGGCCCTATGCACCAAATGGCAATAGTTGTTGTGATCTGTTGCATTTGGCAGTCAACTCAGATGTCATTTTTTGACTGAATTTGTTGCATTCAGCAGTGAAGTGACTTCTTATAGGTTTGGGTGCTTCTATTGTATCTGAACAACTTACATGTACATGTGTATAATGGGTATTTCAAAATATTTTGTATGGGAAAAGTATTGAGAAGTATGATGTACTTGTAATATTAGGTAAGAATCATAACTCAAATCATATTCAAAAGACTGCATAATAACAGTTAAACATTACACTTATGTGCATACTGTTGCATTTAGCAGGGCAAACACCATTGCTCAGTCCTTTCCAAAACAGCATGCCTGCACAATGCAACAAAATCCCTTGTTGCATTTTATTGCATTTGGCATGGTTCTCATTTCAACTGCGTTGCATTCTGTTGTATTTGGCAGGCTTTGTAGAGAGACCCTAATGGGGGTTAGGGTTAATACACGCATTGATATTTTCATTCTTTGACCTCAACAATGGTGGCCTTTGTTCAAGATAGTGGAATTGGAATTGGAATAAAATAATATTAAGGAAAGAAAACTAAGCTTTCAAGGACAAAAGTGCCACAGTGACCGGGACTCGAACCCACACTCTGCTGATCAGAAACACCAGGGCCCAATTTCACAGCTGCTTTTAAAGCACAAAAAGCTAAACACAACCAGAATTTGCTTACTAGAAAAGGTTTACCAGCCATACCACTATGTCACGTGTACTCTGTGTGACTGGTATCCTGCTCATTTCTGCTCAGCAGAGAATTGTTTTAAAAGCAAAATTTTCTGCTGAACAGCAGCTCTAGATGATATTTGGCCCTGAGCCAGAGTCTGGTACATGTCATGTGTGCAGCTCCTCGACCATGACACGCAACAAACACTCATGACTAGAGTAGTAGATGGGGAGATAAACATTGAGCCCCTCCACCCCCTTCTACATGTATGTACATACCTCCTGTACCCAGTAATCTTTTTGAGAAAATTGTTGCTACAGATTGCATTTAAATGAGTCAACACTAGTTGCATTTCGCATAATGTTGTGAATAACTGGTGATGATTACATGGTGATGATCGATAGGGGCAATTTTGTTTACTTCGAACACGCAATGCCGTCTGCTAATCGGAACGCAAACTTCCACGCACCTTCCAGGGAGGCGCGCATGCGCGATATTTTTGTGTCGAGTCAGAGGCAACAACAAGTGTTTGCAGTTAAAACAAACCTGTCCCTTGAACAAGAAAAGATGGCACATTTATTATCAACATTACTGTATAGGTGACAATCTACCATTTCAATGTCCATGTTCCGACCCAACTTGACAATCGTCCCAACTATAGTTGGGACTGGTCCCAACTTGAGTGTTAAAGAGTAACTATAAATATAAATAGTAAAGCCCGGCGTTTACCGCATTCCCTGCGAATGCGGCAAAGTCTACATCGGAGAGACCGGCCGCAACATACCAACCAGAATCAAAGAACACCAAGCACACGGCAGACTAGGGCACCTAGACAAATCAGCTATCATCAAACACTCACATGAACAAGATCATCTCATCAAATGGACACAAGCCAAGCTCATCGCTCCAGTCAAGTTCTGGCACCAACGCAGAGTAAGGGAGGCAATAGAGATCAAGGCTCACAACACAGTTCCACAAGACATCGGATTCTTCATCAACGACATCTGGTCACCACTTCTCAAGCCCACACTTCCAGCAGCAGCTCACCACAACACTGACACACTCCAACGCACACACATCCAGCCAGCAACCAACTCACACGCTTCACTAGACAAGAACAGCTTGGATCCTTCCCGCCCAAATGTGCATCCCCCAGCCATACATAAGCTCAACCACCACCAGTAGTCCAGCATTCTCCTGAAGACGAGCAGAGTATACTGTTCGAAACGTTGAGACCAAACCGGCTCTTTTCAGAGCCAACACTCCCTCAAAAGAGATTTTACACATGGTTGTACCCGCAAGTTTACTATTTATATTTATAGCTACTCTTATCCTCCACACCATGCAAAGCTTCAAACACCATTTGAGTGTTAAAGTTGGGGTGTCCCAACTATAGTTGGGATCGCAGTAAACACAAAGCACTCCCATGAATAAACTAAAAACATAATAAAAGTAAGTATCATGCAAGTATTCTAAAGTTTTTAAGACCACTTTCCCTTGAGAATATTTTAGATTAATTAGAATTTTGGTTTTCTGAGAGAAGGGAAACTAAATACGTAGGCCTACTTTGAGACTGAAAGCGTCACCCAGCATGAGCATGAGGCCGCTGTCAGAACCCTCTTCATGCTCTAAAACACCATTACATCGATCCATTATGAGCGATGGTATCAATCCAATTTCCAAACCTCATCCTGGGCACCGGCTCGCGACCGGCTCTAGCTCCATCATCAGTTTTGACATGAGTTTGTACAGAGCCGAGACCCGGGTTTGTAATAAAGAATCTTGTTAATTAATGCCAATCGCATCAGCTTTGCATCTGCAGTAGTGTCGTCACCTCTATGGTGTCACACAGTATAATCCACACATGTTTGTTCATGGTGTCCTGTTGAACTCTATGGGCGATCCCAACTATAGTTGGGGACCTTCCAACTTTAACACTCAAGTTGGGATCAGTCCCAACAATAGTTGGGGCAATTGTCAAGCTGGGACGGAACATCTGCTAAAAGAGACTTATCAAAATAATTTAAGCAAGTGAGCCGTTTTTCAATGCTGAACAACATGAAGCCTTTCCTTTATTTTTACAAACAAAACACATGTATATTGTTGATACCAAGTTCCGATAGCACCATACGTGTATGAATTTTACCATGTTATTGCTCATTTACAATTGTTATGTAATCTTTAAAATAAGTTATTATAGTTCCAAAACTTTCACATATCAAACAATCCTAAAATTGCTCCTGCGTACAACTTCAAAGTTCAACCTAGTCCTAGAGCCACTAAATTATAACTGTACAGTTCAAGTACAACAACAATCTATACATTTTAAAACAAACAAACTTCAGATAGTTCTTTATTTATTCCACCAGCATCCATAATGATCATAATCCCAAAAGTTGCAGAGAATCCCTTTAATTAAACACATGCAAAGGGGCAGTATTTGAAGGGGAAAATAACTGGACAAACCTTGTAGTTGAGCGGTCAGGGACTCCTGTTGCTGTTGGAATTGTTTAGCTTTGATTTTGGTGTCTTCTAAGGCTTTTCTAACCTGCCAATACGACATGCCAACATAACCAAGAAAGAGTAAACACAAAACGATGAAGAACGTTGGTACCATTCCTCCACGCCGGGCCATCATGTTGGTTCGCCCGCCGAGCACTACGCGTGGACTCGCTAAAGTTATCCGTGGGGGCTCCACAATTTTTGCCAGGTGTTTACGAACAGTCAATGTAGTTAATGTCAATAACAACGTCCACAGAACGATGCTTTAACTTGAAATGGTAGTTATGACATTATGGATGTTGCATTATTGTCGATATTTAAGAAGCCGTTGAGAGTGTTTTTATTGTAAGTTTCCGGGCACTTCTAACAACAACCACATAATAAGTCACAAGTGTAAAGAAATGCTTCCAGTATGTACACGTATATCATGTCTGATTCCCTTTCCCATCTAATATCGAAACCTTTCAAGAACAAAATAGGGCCTGACTATTTGATAATGTCGGTTTAACTTTTACCAGTCCCTCGATCTGAATGATTTGCATGTTTTTGCGATGATACTACTAACATTAACCACATTAGTTGTTATGATAATAATACTTTGATCGCAGCTGTATGGCAGAGCCAACCTTCTTTTCAGATTTACGATACGCAGTGATGACATACTGCAATGGTGGATTGGGAAGGGGCGTGGTTGGAGTAGGGGCGCCCCCACTAATCACCATGTCCTAGCCCCTCCCATCCAACTCCTATCGACCCCTGTTCTTGTTTTAGACTTTTATAAAAACTAAATGTAGACCTTACTATTGTTGATAAACAAACTGAGCTGGTTGGCATAGACAGCCGAATGATACCAAAACATCATTCGATCTAACAGAAGTTTTGACCAAATTCAACATTTCAAAAATACATTCTGTGATCGGTTGCTTTGGTTTCAACAAATTCAATACTATTTGTGAATATCTGTGTAAACATTGTTAGGCCGAGTAATAAAAAAACATGTTTAGCGTCCAGGTTTCTAAAAAAAAAGCAAGGAGGAGGGGCTTTTTATTTTTTATTTTTTATTTTCAAGATGGCCGCCATTCTTTTTTAAATTTCAAATATCCATTGTTTTTTCTTCTGTCCAAACACACAATACATTAAAGAAACATGTTGGACAAGACATTGAACATGTCCGGACTTTTTCAAAAAGAGGAGGAGACAGGGCGCTACTATTTACTATTTTCCAATCTTTTGCTATTTTTGTCAAGATGGCCGCCATGCTAAATATGGCTGGCCAAGGTATATTTATTCACAGATTTTGTGCTATTTTAGTGTACTGATGAATGCTTCAGTACACTAAAATAGAAAAAAAAAAATTAGCTCGGAAGTTCTTATCTCCTGATGCTACTATCTACCTGTATAAGACAACTATACGTCCCCTATGGAGTACTGTTGTCACATTGGGCTGGAGCTTCTGCCTGTCATTTATCTTTAAAAGATAGAGTGCAGAAGCGTATTGTTAATCTTGTTGGTGAAGTACTGGGATCAACATGACAACCTTTTTCCCATCGTAGGTCTGTAGCCAGCCTCTGTCTTTTCTACAAATATTTTCATGGTAAATGTGCCACCAGTGTGTTCGACCTAGTTCCTCCTATCAGAGTGTTTGAGCGTGCAACCAGAATTTCTGCTTCTTCTCACCCATACACTCTTAATTTGCTGAGATGTAGAACAAAGAGCCATTCCAACAGCTTTATTCCACGTACTGCTACTCTCTGGAACTCCTTGCCTGGTGCATGTTTCCCTCAATCCAACAATCTGGACTGGTTTAAGAGGAATATCAATTCCTAGCTTTAGCTCCCCTGAGTTATTTTCACTGTTTATAATGTTTTCTTCTTGTAGCCCCTTACCAAGAGTGGCTTTTAGCCTTGTCGAGACGAACTTGCATTTTTTTTTTTTGATGGTAATTTTTTTTTTACTCGGCCTTACAAACTGTGGCTATCTTTTCTGTTTTTGCTTTGTATTAATGGCTTCCCATAGTTTTCCCCAACCTTGGTTGGCAAAAAACTGGTCAATAGACCATGTAACCCGTGACATCACAAGTTTACAAAAGAGCCACATATACCCTCCCTCCATGCAGATCATACAGCCATGGAGGTAGCAGCCCAGACTTCCCGCAGACACGATTAAACCACGGAGGAAGGAAATCCTCCATGAATAAACACAGCTATAGCTCTCAATAAAAATGAAACGGTATGGAGATTGCACTGTTCGATTTCTTCTTCTTCTTCTTCTTCGTTCTTTTTTTCTTTCTTCAGCCCCCCCCCCAAAAAAAAAAAAATTTTTGACATGAAGAGAGGGGTTACATGTACATCTCAAAACTTGTTCAGCTGTTACATTTGTAACTATTATTAATGTTTAAAATATGACACAAGATGTAAAAATTCTCATTATGACCAGTGCAGTATCTTGCATGCCAAAAAGGCACTGGAATGTACAAGGTCATTTTGGGAGGGGTGTTGTCAAAGGTCACATGGTCTCTAGCTCTAAAGGCTGTGGTGGTAAAAGTATTTCTACCTCCATGATAAGAGTCAGACTTTCAATTTAATTTGTATTTTAAATAATACAAGTTATTCCTTTTTGGATGACGATTATCCATTGAGTGACTTCACTTAGGGCTGCATGAATCATAGTGACTTCCAAACAGGCATGATCGGCACGCTTCCAAGGTTTCCGGTAGGAGAAGAGAATGAAAGTTCGATAATACCTACTGCCAGACAGACAGCAATAACAAATTATAACCACTCTAAAGCGATCTAGTGCAGCGCCCTCACCGGCAGCTTAACTATTCCAGCGATGTCCCTCAAACTGGGCGTGTCCCGTTGGATTCCGTATGTGGTACAAAGGGGGATGCGAATCGCACGCTGTGCTTTTATACAAAAACAGTTCAATGACCAAACGGACCCACGATGGATCCAATATTATTGGAATCATAATTGGATCCATATGAAGAATTTTTAAAAGTTGTCTTGTGGCACTATGTGATGGGGCGGGGACACAGTGGCGGTGGGATGGGGTAGTCTCATAGTGGAAACCGCATTACTTTTTACAATGTTTTTTGTTGTTGTTTTGGGTTTTTTTTTTTATTTGTTTTTTTTACGTACAACCGATAATGATGCGTCTGAAAATATCTGAACCACACCCTTCCAAAATAAATTATTAACGATTCAAGTAAACAAGAAAAGTTCTGAAGTATCGATGGATGAAGATTAATGGTCGTGGAATTTCTCAGTTTTTTTTTTTTTTTTTAAGCAAAAGAAACTTTGATAATGTTTGAGTTCAACATTAATGTTAAAATTAAAAAGCATCGAGGCCAACAGAGACAACTGTTTTCCAACCAAAAGTGAGTACACTATATATATTTTTTTATGCAACTAACGGTAAAATAACAAATAATAGTAAACGAATGTAAAACATTTGAACATTTTTCACCTTTGATTACTTAGAAGAATGGTGAACAAACAACTTATGCGCCAATAAAAGAGAAACAATCTTGATTATACACGAAATGGTGAACAAATTAATCGATAAATAAATCAATAAATAAATACACAAGTTGCCAAGACAACACGCCCCGCCATAATAGGTCAAAACTCTATATTAAAAAATATTTTAACAAATAAAAAAAAATAATAATAATAATAAATAAAAAAAATAGTAATAATAATTTTTAAAAAATTAAACAAACAAAAATGAGTGTGAATTGACCCGGATTCCTGATCCAGGGGCCTGACTCATTTCAGGGTCTGTTGACCCAGACATTGGTTACAAAATGGAATTTAAACCCCCGCCTCATTTTGATCCACTTCTGGGTCACTTTGACACAGATTCCAGGGCCCAATTTCATAGAGCTGCTTGAGCAGAAAATAATGCTTAACAATTTCCTGCTAAGCAGAAACGAGCAGGATACCAGTCACAAATTGTACACGTGACATAGTAGTTTGGCTGGTAACCTTAATCTGGTCAGCAAAATTGTGTTGTGCCTAGCAAGTTTTTGTGCTTAAGCAGCTCTATGAAATTGGGTCCTGAAATGGGTCAGACCCCATAGGACCCGGATCTGGACCACTTCTGACCCGGAAGTTTTTAGTAGAGTGAAGGTTCATCAGGCGTGACGTAGATTATTTTGACCAACGCACTTTTATCTAGCTCAAAACCTTATTAAGGCTATACAACTTCTTGTTTTTCTGTCATTCCAAAATAAACATAATAAACTTTGAATAGAGAAAACACAAAGCATTGTAATAGAGTGACTTCAGCAATTACTTAACAAATATATCATATAATCTTTACTAAAAACAACAAAAATCACTTTAGTTGCATATATCATTGAGTGATAAACTGTTTCAACTGTAAATATAAAATACGTCAATTAACTTTCGTAACTGAAAAGACCGTTCTGAAATATCTGAAGGCACTTGATATTTTGTCGCCCCTTATACTTTTACTGTAATCTAAGGCGTTCAAACTAATACTTAAATGTATGATATATTTATATTTGGAAATGATCGACAAACTATTATTGTGAAACTTTATTTATTTTTATTTTTTTTACATAACTTAGGGAACATACAATTAAACAATTAAATGTACTAGAAATCATTCCCACTGAAATACTGTCATGCGCAAAAGGTCTTGCTGCTGTTTCCTTGGGTCAATATCGTAAAGTACCCAAGTACATGTACACGTAATGTACTCTCCAGTATTGACCCAATTCACTCAACGTCACACAATCTTGAATGCGCATTTTTGCGAGTCGCATTCTTTAACTGTGCAGTGCGCATTTTGAGCAACCCGCAGGCAGTGACGCGCACCATATCCCCAAATGGCAGACAATTGGCAGACAGTAGCAGGTGTGACGATGTACTTATAATGAATATTCATAACGTCCTCAATAAATCAATAACAATTATCGCTGTTTCTCGAGAGCATTGCTTCTTCATTTCATGAATGTACAAAAGTGCATACGTGTTCGTTGTACGTTGAATTTAACCACTTGAATAACAGGCTGCGCTGATTTTACTCTTCCAATATCCAACATGATTAATGCTCTCTAACACTGATCTCAAATAACCCTTTAAAACCATATCTTCCTCTTTAAAAATCCGTAAATGTTTCATTTCCTTTAGATTTTTGCATTATAACTCTTTTAAAAATAATCTTTTCCCATCAATAGCGACATATCGTAACGTACAGGAAGACTATTCTTACGGAAGCCGATACTGAAAGTATTGATATTATAATCATTAATATAGATCAATATACAAGACAAGATGAAGAAATATTCTTGAACAAAATACCTTTTCCTCACCTGTGATAACCCATAAATTAATCACTTTGATTTGAACCAAATTTGAAGACAAATCCCAAATGTGCACATACTCAAACAGATGTGACGTCATGTTTGTCCACTCAAAAATCAACCACGTCACATGTTTAAGCACGCATAGTGCCACGTCACTCTCCTATTATATGGTCAGTTTCGAAACCTAGGCTTGGTCTTTCCCTCCGGCTGAGGCTCCATCTGCCTGTTTGAAACCCCGTACCGAATGTGCACAATATCAAAATTACTAACGGATCGGAGCCAAAGCTGAAGCCGGAGCTTATTACTTGGAGTTGGGGTTTCGAAAACGGACCTTCTGAGTTACACACATGAAAAATCACTCGATGATTGTCCTGAATAATCTCTAACAAGACATTGTTTGGGTTTGTATTCTTGTCACTTCCACCAGTCACATGAGGTATTAGTTACAAGGGACCTTACGCACTGCCGTCGTTACGCCGCCATTACAGAGGTAAAACGATAGTAAAACAATGGAAAATGCACATTGTGTACGCGCAGCGCACAGGATGGGCCAATGAACAGCCTTCTTTTGACATCTAGCCAACGGTACCTCTAATACTCAAATGATGTTCTGTTTAATGTTCCAGATGGTCCGGAGGTTCTCGACCACTATCCGCCAATGGCGTGGTATCCATGTCGCTCGTAGAGTCCATTGTATTTGGTTTGGGAAACAATCGGGTGGCTAGATGTTCCTTTCCATCTGCCAGCTGAGTAGGTGAATTAGAAAATGGCAAGCCGAGTTTCTCTCCAGCCTCTTCATAAGAACCCGTAGCATGGTCTTCATTGCCACCCTCAACTATGTCCATCTCAATGTTTTCTTGATTGTTCTTACCACTGATTTCTCCGCATCCTTCCTCCAAGTTGTCCTGGTTCTCCTCGCTGGAAGTATTCTCCCTTGGGTCCAAGCTAACTTGGGGTAAACTCGTTGTCTCAGCATACTCATCATGAGTAGGAAGCGGTGGAGCAACGCCAGCATGTTTGCTTTGCAGAATTGTTGACACAGTTGACTTTCCCCATGATCCACCTGTCCCTATTCCTCTTGCTCGTCTTGATCCTCCTCTACATCTAGCCCTGCCCCTTCCTCTCATATGTGCTCTTTCAGTTTCGTGAGATTCTTCTGAAACGGTGGTACTATATGGCGTTTTTGTCACACTGATGTCATCGCTTATTTGTCCTAATCGCGATGATACGAATTTACCTCGACCTCCTCGACCACCTCTTTTCCGAACTCGTCCCTGACCACTTCCTCTTCTCTCACCCCCTCTTGCCCTGGGAGTCTTGGGGAAGCTCGCACCCCTACTACTGGCCAACGGTGTTCCTTTAGCACGCCCTCTTCCTCTACTTCTCTGTCCTCGAAGATACCTCACACCATGATTAAACTGAGAAAGATCTTCATATCTGGTTGACACAGAGGCACTGCGTTCTCTGATTGGATATTTCTTTAGCTGTCGAGGTACTTCATTCTTTGGATCATCCCGATGCGACGTTTCATCGTTGCCCTGGTTAGCCTTACCAGGAGCAAGACACCACCTCGTATCTTCATGGTTTGTCAAACCCCCCGCTTCTGACTCGTTAGATTCAACAGGAATTCCACTAGCTTCCGTGACTCTTTTAAGCTTCAAAGAGAACGAGGATAGGGCCAAGGGTGATCCATCACATTCAATGCTTCGTAATTTTTCTTGATTTGGAGAATAATCCAATGGCAGTTTGGTTCTCTTGTCAAGCACTTTAACTTTGCTCTTCTTCTTCTTCTTCTTCTTCTTTTTTATTTTCATGGTTGCTTTTGGTTGCTTCTCCTCTATGATCTTATGGATTTTGTCATCGACTTTTGATGCATTTGTCTTTTGCTTGATCTCTTGCACACGCTGTTTTGTATTAGAAACATCGATAAGTTCGTCACTCTGTGACTTAATCCTTAGAATCTCTTCTTGTTGTCTCTGAAAATTGTCCTCGATTATTTTAAGTGGATCAACTATATCTGCTGGACGGAACTGACAAACGAGAACGTGTTTTTTCAGGCTTTTTAAGTAGGTGTAGTGATGCTTACAGAAAGGACATTGATGCTGAGAATTTAGCAGAGTCTTGTCCGTCTTCTTCGTCATTTGTTTGACTTGAGTGATGTCATTCAGCTTTAGTTTTTCCCTGTTTGGACACATTCTCATGTGTCTCTCTAAACTGTTGATGAAGTAGAACTTTTTGCCACAGCCATGACATGTGTGGATGTCGACCATGTTTGCTGCCGGTTCACGACGTGAGTACTTCTTAGGATTGTAGATCTTCAATCCTGGTTTGGCTCTTTGTCGTTTTGGCGTACTACTAGCCAGTCTGCTAACACCTGCCTGCTGTGGGGCCTTCTGCTTATTTTTCCCACTAGTAACGTTTGTCACTGTTTTGTTAGGAGTATTTGGAGCAGATGTATTTCTGATATCAGACATGGGTACCAGACTTTTCTCAGCATCTTGAGCACCAGTTTGAGTTGTTTGAGTACCTTGGACAGCACACTCTAATATATGTTGATGGAAATCTGCCATGATTTCAAACTCTTTCTCACACTTTGTGCATCTGTTCACAAGTGCTGAGCTCAGGGTCTGGTGGTTTTTGGGATCAGCCAACATACTCAAGTATCCAATCTGCCTGGCTCGAGCGAATGGATGGTGCCGCTGGGGGTTAAAAGGCACCTGTTTACGGGTAGGTTTATTGGGCTTTGATGGTGATACACCTGGTGAGGGTCCCTTGATGGTCAATCGCCCAATCTTAAGAGTGTTGGGTTTGTTCATTTCTTGGGCAAGAAAAGACATTCTGGAATGTTGCTCTTCTGAGGTACTGTCTTGAGTTTGGAAGGAAACAGCTTTTGTCGGATCAGTGAAATTTTGTGGACGTAGTTGCCCTTGGTCTAACTCTTTGTAGACGCACTGCTTCACGCCATGGATATCAAGTTGATGTTTCTTTAAGTTACAGAAGTAGACAAAATCCCTCTGGCAGAGGGTGCATGCGTACATTTTCTGAACACGGTGAAGATCCGAGCGGTGACGCCACAGATCTTGAGGATCTTTAAACAGGAACACACAGAACTCGCACTTGTAGGGCCACTCATCAGCATGCTCCACCACGTGTGCAGTCATGACCTTCATCGATGTGAAGGTAACATTGCATACGTTACAATCAAACTTCATTGCTTTAGATTTGGATGGTATACTCATCGTTGTTTGGACTGAATCCAACTCAACAGGAGCTCCGTCGCGTCTGACAAGGTCCACATCTTTGACATCAGTTTTCTCCACAGCGGGATGTGACATCAGAAGTGAGTGCTGGGATTCGTTTTTTGGCCAAACAGTGCTTTCATAATTCGGCAGTGTTTGGGGGTACGAGTCTTGCGGGTTAGACTCTTCACAATACACCTTTCCGTCGTACATGATAGCCGTCTTCGATTGCCTTGGGATCAATGTTTCAGTTGAGCCGAGTGAATGTCTGATGTTCAGTTTCTCTAAGTCAACATTTCGTGTTTTGACCTGCATAGCTGCATGGGCATTTACAACCTCTAAGGCCCTCAATAGCTGCGTTGATAGATGACCGGCGTTGAGATTTGTCTTTTCAATGGCGCTGTCCCCAGAAAAGGTGGGGTGAGGCTTTGGAGCAGATTTCATGCTCAGGTCTAGAGGAACAGTTTGCACCGGTATTTGATGTAACTCCAAGTTTGATAAAGGTTCTGTCTTAGCAACTTTAAATCCTCTTTTATGCACAGTCAGATCCAATGCCGTCTCATAGTCATTTGGGTCAACATATTCTTTCTTCGTGGCAAGATTCATGGCTCCATGTTGATCGTAGATACCCTCGAGTGGATGCTGGCATGTTCTTTTCATGTATGCACCCATAGGAACGTAAGGTTTTGGTTTCCTTGCTGAACTATCGAGCATATTGACGGGATTTGTAAACGGTGTTAGTGGTACCGGTTGCTTCTTTCTCTTACGCTTGACATACGTTGGGTATCCTGCATTCAAACTTTGAGGTGGAGAGGCATTACTCGGTAGACTCTGAGCAAGTGGAACCATTTGGCCGACTCTATCAGCCGCTGGGACATTGGCATACTGTGGACTAATAAAAGAAATCTGACGGGAATTATTCCCCTGGTACCGGCCACTCTGGGTCTGGTGTCTTGAAGTATATCCTTGACTTGTTACGTCGAGGTCAGGTTGACCTTTGACATCAATACTTGGTCTAACACCAGGAGGCGCGTTATTGTGAAAGTCAAATGCAGGGTTGTTGGATTGGATCAGATTTGATGAAACTATCGGTTGCTTGACTCGAGACATATCTAAAAGGTGTCTTTTATGCTGTTCAACAATGCTGTCACGAGCACTGGGTGGTTGTGAAGTCAATTGTCTCTGACGACCATATGTGTTTGAAGTGGGAGATACGGGATTGTTTCTCATAGTACTGGCTGAATAATCAACACCCAATGAAGAAGATGGTGCCGGTAGTATCGGCCTAACTCGTCTCCCGCCTAACATATACACCTTCTTTGACGACTGTATGTTGGTATTCGGGGAAGTAGGTGGTGAACTTATAAAACTAGACTTTCCTATATCAGTGTCTTCAGTTGAGGGGATATCACTTGATGAAGTTACTGGTCGGATGTCATGTTTAACCTTCGACGAAGCGTGCTGCTCATCGGACGTCTCGGATGTATCCCCGCATAGCTGTCGGACACCTAAGCTCTTTGAATGTTTAGATCTCCTCATTCTCATCGTCAAGATTTTATGAACTATCCGTTTGTGACGGTAGACATTCGTTCTGGATGCGAACATTTTCTCACATAAGCTACATGGGTGGATCTTGTTTGGGTTTCTTTTCCTCTTGATCCTAATCTCAAGTGAAGTGTTCGATGAACTCATTACACTGTCTTGGGCCGTCTGCGGTTGCTGCTGAACTACAAGTGATTTCGTGTGGAATCTGCGTTTCATCTTTCGCTTCTTTTTAAATGTTGGATTAGAGTTGGGAGAACTGTCCTGATACGCGCTTACACTGACATCGGTTCCGTCGGTTCCTAAGGGAAGACTTGGCCGAGGTTCTGGTGGGCTGTGGAACGATAGAATGTGCTCATGAATGCCGGGGAGGGAGGGAAACTCCTCCTGACAAATCTTACACTGGTACGGTATTAAATTAGCAAGGTGTGCCTTGACGTGATCATCCAGCAACACGGCGTTCTCAAGTGAACGGGTACAGAAATCGCACTGCATTTGAACTTTGGTTGCTGTGTCAGCATTAAGAGGCGCCGTTTCTCTTAACGAGTTTTGACCATTCTCGGCTGGACATGACTGACCATAATTGACTTTGGTTTCCATGGCATTGGAGTCGCTCTCTATAACTCGATTGACGTTACCATTAATCAGTGACGTGTTACCTGGAACAACCATCTTCATACCGTTACGTCGCAATCTTTTCCTTCGTCTTGGTAGATTTACGTGATTAACGAAATGTTTCTTCAAGTTATCGACGTTACGGTAAACATTCAAGCAAGTTAAGCATTTTAGAACATTTGTCTTGCCTTTTGTCGTTGCTATGTAATCGATTTTCTTTTTTAAGTCTGTTGGATCCTGTAACAAACATCCTGGTGTCCGGACAGAACCGACGAGTTCTTGCGTTGTGTTCATCGATGATGGAGCTACAGATGGTTCTACTGAAAACTGAGCAACATTGCTATCATTCTTCTCATCTCCAAGACTTTCAACATTATTCTCTTCAGGTTGTGCACATCCAGAGGAACTCTCACTAGCTACAGGATCTTGAAGATCCTTATCCACTGCCGTAACCCCTTTGTTTTCAGCATGTTCAACGCCAGTATTCTTCTTTTTCCTGTTGTAACGCTTACCCGTATCTTCGAGAACGGTGCTGTATATTGGCGATATCAACGGGGGCGAGTTGGACGGGGAAGTATCTTTGGATCGAGGTGAAACACGTACAGAGATTGGTGCAGTAATGTCAGAACTGCACGACACTTCAGCTTGGATTTTCTCCAGAATCGGCATGTGGTTTTGGCACTCCATTAGGTCTATAAAAAAACGGAAACGAAAAGGAGAATTCTATTTTATTGTTTGGTAAAATTAAGTTTAAAAAATACACGTTGTTCTTTAAATACAGTTGCATTTCCAACGTATTTTAATCTTCGATTGCAAACGACAATACTTTGCACACAACTCATTTATGACGTAGATACCAGAATCAGTTTGTGTTATGGTTGAAGTTATGTAAATTTCTAATGGGTGCACAAACACGTTTCGATTGGATTTGACAGCGTGCTGTATTCTATTAGTAAAGAGAAGAAAAACCGCAACAGCAATTCATGTATTTTGCAGAATAGCAATAGAAATTGAGATATCACTTATTCACAGTACCTGATGAATCATCCGTAATCACACTCTCGGGACTTGCTAGGGATACAACGTTGGAGATCTGGAATCCTCCTAATGCAATGGCCAATGGACCGTTCTCCAAAGGTGACATTGCTGCGTCCTCAGTGGGCGTGTCCTCGGTAGAAGTGTCTTGGACGGACGTGTCCTGATGCAATGTGCCTACTGCTGAAGCACCTTGTGTGGGTGTGTCTGGAATGGGTGTGTCTGGAATGGGTGTGTGATTACCGGAGGTTTCATCATCACAAGGTACCTCTCGTCCAGATGGAGCTGGATCTTTGGTCGAGTCTTGAATGGGTAGTTCATCAGCGGATTCATCTTTGCAGGGTATTTCCCCCTTTACTTGTGAAACCTTGGGAATGTATCCAGTAGAAAACCAGCATAAAAGCTCTTCACCTGCAGGGATATCCTTCAAAGAACAACGGAACAACACAAGTAAGTATAAATCACTGTTAAAAAAAGCATTGCAAACTTACTTACAAAAAGGAACAGGGGTCAATATGTAACATATACTATGTGTAAACTGCATTAAGAAAAAAGAATGTTTCTTCTGATTCTTATCCTTACATCGATGTTGTCTGATAGGCACTGAATACCCACTGCTTTCAGAGTCCTGTGGACTCAGTGAAATAGTTTGCAGTGCCAAATTAACTAATCACCAGCCTCGCTACCATGGGCAGCGAGCCGTATCAATACCTCTCGTCCTTAACCCCTGGAAGGCAAACACTTCCAGGGGTTACGATCGAGCGAGGCATTCTGGGAAAAAAATGGCGCGGCGAGATCGTACACCACTGGGAACAAGGTTGACTAATCACATGATTTGAACTGGCCTCTAGTCACCATGTACGCTCGGGGGCTTTCGTGGGTTCAAATCCCACCCGAGTAACCTGTGGATTTGAATTCACCACGGTCCCTGCAAGACTCGAAAAGCACTGAGTAAACAGTGCTTACCCTACATAGGGACGGGTACAACCCCAAAAGTATTAACACTGTGGGTAAGTTCAATACACTCCGTGATCAAAGCAATGGAAGGCATTTGGGGACGCGCGGACTTACCAGCAGGTTAAACAACTGTTCCTAGAAATATATGTATGCTCAGAACTATGTTAAAAATGAAAATGTACCTGCTAAAGTCTGCTCCCACCAAACGTTCCAAAGTCTCCGAGCAAAAACTTACTTTAAATGCAATCGGTTTTTAAGAAATAAAAAGATAACATTTCGTCAATACCCTCATAGCTTTGTAGTAGATGCTCTTCTTTTCTTGAGTTGCAATAATGTTTTGCTCTTCGTAGTAGTGTGCACTTTTCACATATCGCATCCAGTTCCCTTTGCTTGGATCTGCCGCATCAATGCAGTAAAGACGTCGACCCTTGGGCCCACGAATCTTAAAATAAAAATAAAAAGCCAAACTTTTAAATTATTTTCAAAAGAAACATAAATATTTTACAGTTATTTAGGACACTTTTTGTGGAGAAAAAAATATGTTTCCTTTCTTAATACAATTTCACGTCTTCGAGAAAAATATTCTATGTGCAAGTTCATACAGTTGTACATATTTTAAATCCTGAAAATCCTGAATCCTGAAAAATTCGGTCCCCCTAAAAGCCTCCAAAATTATACAATTCAGGAGGTTTACAGATACTGAGCATCATCAGAAATACAAAACTACAGGCTATAGGACACAATAAGCACCAATTATTTCTGTCTTCAGTGTCTTTTCTTCTATAAAGAATATTTGAAGGCTTGAAGAGTTCTTTGGGGAAAATCCGGTTATCAGAAAAAATCTCATGCCGGTATTACCCACGACTCTGGTGTTTGTGCGTGTTTGGACAAAATATGTGTTAAAACAAGATTCAAATATGAACAAACTATCAAGCAAATGTGTAGAAGCACGTGGAATAACTTACATCATCAATAGCAATTCTATCACTATAGATTCGGAACTCCGACTGTGTGCAAATTTTGCATTTCTTCAACATTACTTCATAAAAATTACTAGTAATTTAGGATTCTTAGATTTGAATTACCTCCCAGCTGTACGTGTCATCCTTCACATCTTGAAGTTTCTTCTTTTCTCCCTGAAAAGGGCCGAATGTTGCACCTTTGCTGATTAACGTCGTCGCCCACACTCCTTTAAAACGAATAAGGTTCTAATTAATTTAATACTACTACTAATAATAATAATAGGCTTCTCTTTGTATCAACGCGCCTTACACTACACTACAAGTACATTTATTGCGCACTTTTCAAGCTAGCAGGTATCTCAAACTTCCTTTGTTGTTATCCCTGTTCATCGGAATTAAGCATTTCTGAAACCATCTCAACTCCTTTGGAGTATGCAGCATCGGCAACCAAATTGGTACACACGTTGCTAATTATTCACATCCGCAAGAATCTATAGCCTCGCAGCCATTTACTCCTGGGTGATGAGAAGCAGTTGTCTTGCCCAAGACCACGAGTGTCACGACTGGGATTTAAGCAAATGTCCACAAATCTTCCAGCTCATCTATACGATGAGAGTGATCTTTCTTTAAAGGGAAAGCATACATTTGATAATTCGGCTACATGTATATCTCAAAAACGCGACCATCTTTTGAAATTAATTTTTCACAGGCTAGTTTTATTGTATATACATGTAGCTATAGGATTAAAACAATCGAGCGGTTCCAAAAACCAAATGTGTACTTTGCCTTTAAGAACCGTGGTGATCCTGAAAAGAGTGCGTGATGTAACTACTAACTCGAAGTTTTAATCTGCTTGTTCTAAAACTTCTTCATGAAATAACGAACTATCTTAATGCATCCTGTGTATTTGAAGGGAATACCATGATGCTGCACGGAAGCAGGAAAGTTGAACTAGAGATTGGAGGAATAAGCAAAAAGCGAAGGACCCAGGGAGGATGACAAAAAGAAAACAAGATTTACATGTTAAATTACTATTTTTCTGAGTATAAAACATATTTTTATTCGATACCTTGAACGAAAAAAGCCACAAAGAACTAAAAACATAACTTTTTTTAAAGCTGGGTCAGCCATTTTTTTTATCAGCCAATTGTACTGAAAACCATTTTAACAAAAGGTGATTGTTTAGACAGTACCTGGTGTCAAAAATTTCATGTTTTGTATTCTTTTTTTCGAATACGCAAACATAATCTTTCTAATTTCGTTCGCTTAACACCTTGTAAAGCCCAGTTCTAACTTCCTGCGAATGCGAATTAGAAGCGCATTTTTGGTGACGCAATAATCGGTACGCGCTGCCCTTTCAATGGACCTTCACTGCAAAAAAAAATGGTTACATTTTGACCAACATTTTGACCAACGTTAGGTCTAATGTGATTTCACTATACTGTTGGTCAAAATTATACCCAACAATGTTGGGTAAATATTTTGACCAACTTATAGGTCTAATGATATTGCTTTACTGTTGGTCAAAATTATTAATAAACTTTATTGGTTAATTCGTTTAACCAATTGTTGGATAGAAAGGTTTGATGTTTTAGTTGGGCAATTATACTTGACCAAGAATTGGGGATTTTTTATCAACAAAAGTTGGTCAATATGTATTGTGCTATTAATTCATACGTCGTACATCCAGGCATCGAAACGATCTTTTCCACAGTAGCGAGTGGTGGAGAGCTGTGCCCTTGGCGTCTCTCTCAAAAACGTGGGGTTGCCCAGTGGTTTATAGATGCTTCTGAAGGTTAGTTTTTAACTAAATAACGTTTGTTTTCCGTTCAGTTGCTGTACACAGTCGTGACAGTTGCAGTGCAAGCAATGCAGTGACAGTGCCATTCATGTATTGTTGTACACATACATTACAACATCATACACACATACAGCGTTGCATGTCTATACTGCATACAACGCACTGCCTGCAGGATGTTTGTAACGTTACAATGCATGTACACGAATGGCATGATAAAACTGAAAATAATTCAATGGCATTATCACTGTGCTGCTTGCTATAAGCAGCTGTCACGACTATGTACAACTGAATAAGAATCAAAACTTAATGTTTAGTTAAAAACTTACCTTCAAAAGGATCTATAACCACTGGGCAACCCCGCTCTCTTAAGAGAGAAGACACGGTCACAGCAACTTCTCCACTCGCCATTTTGGAAAAGATCGTTTTTATGCTTTTATGCATGCATGTCGAACGGCTTTTGGCGCAAACAATTCCCAACTAATGTGGAAAATAATGACCAGTTGTTGGGCAAATGTTTGATCGTAGTGCGCATGATCGGACGATTTTGCCCAACTCATGTGCATCATTTTCACCAACAACTTCTATTAATTAACATTACCAAAATATTGCCCAATATATGGGCAACAGTGTAACCAACAATTAGGATGAATTCAGATTGCGAAATATTTGCCCAACATGCCCAACTTTTGTTTCACTTCTTATAGAAAAGGGCAAACAAAATGTTTGCCCAACATCAGCAATTATTGCTTTCATTGGGCAATCATCGACCAATAGTTGTGGAAATCACTTTGCCCAACAAATTGTGTCAAATGATTTGACCAGCGTTTTTGCAGGGTTGACGTCATCCAGCCGCCATCTTAAGAGGTAAAACGGTGACGAAACTTCCAATCAAAACGCACAGATTTGTACGCGCGGCGCACAGGATTGGCCAATGAACAGCCTAGGCGGGGGGCCCTACTGAAATGACGTCATGTGCATAAGGTATTTTGTGACGCAAGAAAATTCGCTTCGCACGAAACATTCACAAGAAGTATGAAACGGGCTTAAAGCATTGCACGATGCTATGTAAATAAATGTGTCTATATTTCGAACCGTAGCTCCGCATACCTTGTAGCAAAAATAGCTAGCGCTTTGAGACGCCCATGGGTGTGATAAAGCCCTAAATAAGAACAGGGACTGATTTTACGAAGAGCCAAGATTGGTCTTAAGTGAGAATCAATCTTGATTGCTAAGCAAAGTGTGACGTCACAATACAAATCACGTTATTAACAACTCAACTTAAGATGAATCTTACTGCTTTGTGAAAATTCGTCCTAAGGTGTCATACAATTCAAGAATGATTCAAAGCACGTGGACAACATTGGTAATTGCCAAAGACCAGTATCCGCACTTTGATCTTGACGACAGTCTGCCTGTTAGTAACACACACAGGTTAGTATTTAACGAACAATTCACGTACCCATGAGGTTCTCAATCATCTTGGACTCTCCAAAACAGAGTCCTTTCGGAAAATCACGTCGTATCCAATCCGGAACCACCTCCATGGTGGTGAAACACCTGTAAGGATATCAGAAAATAACAACAGTATTGATTTGGAGTGGTGATCCTGTTCGTAAGGTTAATGTGACGTAATCTCACCGTGTAGCCATACCCACTTCACAGAGTTACATTCGGCTAGGATTCATTGACAATTTATGCATGAAAAATTGATTAATTGCACTTTGCTTTCACATACTGTCTTCAAAGGCTAAAACAATTCAAAATAAGAAGTTTCTATAAGAATAGCTTTTGAACAATGAAACGGGTAGATGATTTTTAGTAAAATTACACAAAAACGTATCTGGAGCTTTAGAGCGGATGTAACAAAAACTTTGGGCCTGCAACCGAAACAAATGCGTGTGACGTATATAATGACTTACCAACAGTAAAAATAATACCATAATATAGCCGCTTAAGCACAGAAAGTAGCTAACACAAAAACGTTGTTATTATTCCGAATTAAAATAACCAGCCAAATACCATTTCACATCTTTGACTATAGTATCCCTTTTCTTGCTTATAAGCTGAACATTTTAAACAAGCAACTCTATGACATCGGGCCCAGGATACAGATGACAGCCAGACGCTTCACAAATTCGGATCTGCTTAGCATGATAGTTGACACATAGGCTAAAAATCACAATTAAACCAGCAAACAAGATGGTTTGGTCGGATTTCTTTCATACTTCAAACCTATCGACCTTTGGATTGACGTCATCCAGCCGCCATCTTAAAGGTAAACTGATGGTGACGGAACAATGGAAACGCAGTTTTGTACTCGAGGCGCACACAATTGGCCAATGAACAACGTCTTTTTGACCTCTAGGCGAGGGCACCCTACTCAAATGATGTCATGTGCATATGGTCTATAGATAGGTTGCATTATGACGTAAACCGGCCATCTTTACAGGCAATTTGGAACACACGTTTCGCGTGAGAACGGCGTGCAACACCTGCACATTTCACAAAACTCATTGCCCAATTTGTTAGTGAACAACGTGGCTGCACTTGATGCGCCTGCGAGCCAAAATTCAATTTGGCCGTAAAGATGGCGTCTATAAGGAACTATCAGGTAATGAACAAAGTCAAAATAGTGTTGAAAGGGCAACGATACTTGACAAGACAACCAATGATTTGATCCTTCAAAATACATTATTTGAGTACAGAAATGGAATATGAATTTGGCAAGCACAGTTAATAAATGACAAGACGTATGTAATGCACACGAGTTAATAAAAACCGTCAAGGGTCCCGAATTACCTCGTGATATTGACTCGTTCTGCAGTGGTGAGTCAATTGTACGAAATGGAATGTTCGAAAACATGTGAACATGTACTGCAAATGGTGACACGTTCCATGACAAGGCAAAAACCATTCATAATACAAGCTTTTAACTTCTCTCATCAGCAAACAATGCTAGCAATAACAATAAGCTGCAAGGAAACAGCATTTTGCTAGCATTTAAATGCAATTTAAACTCGTTTTCCAATAATACAACCATTACAATTAAAGAGGAATTCTCTAACGTTAAAATGGTGTAGAATGTCGTTTTAGTCTATACATTGGGTATTAACAACAAATGAGCAGTACATTCCGAAGAGGAATGTTTGCGTCAGACAATGTCAAAACAAATTTTGATTAGGTATCATTCCAACTTAGGAATGACGTAACAAATTCCCTTACACGACTGTTCAGAAGCATTTTTTATGAAATGTGACGTCATTGGATGTCATTGGAGGGCTATCAAATAAAGCGACATTTTACACCCTTTTAACGTTAATAGTTTTAAGGGGAGACTTAAAATTTGTTTTCCACTTTCATTATTAGGACTTTATCTATTGCCAAAATGAGTGCATTACAATAATGAATTTGGCATTGGAGCCCCTCCATCGTGGTTGCTCCATGGCATAGGCATGACAGTGGTATCAAGCTTGCAGTCACAATGAATTTATATCTACGGTTAAAATACAATCCAACATGTACAAAGTTATCTGTTAGCCTACTTCATGTTTAATCTGTTGCAAGCAGACATCGGCCAGTTGAGCTGTATTATTAAGATTCGAGTCTGACTCCAGTCACCTTCTTGATGACTCGGAATCAGAGCCCCGAATTGAAGACCGAGTCAATCAGACTTGGACTCGAGGAGTGATTTCTATAACAAAGCAATTAGTTTTAACAAGATATTAAAAAAAAAGATTGAGAACGTTCGGTGAATGTTATCTCTAGTAATGCTGATTTACTAATATGGCTTTTCTACTAAAACCATGCACTTTTCTAAAAACGAAATTCACATTCTAGTTATTTCTACAACTGTTCTGCACAGTAGAACCTTTAAGGATCCATACAGTAGACCTGAAAGATACAACCATCTTGCCATTTATAAAACCACATTTCTTTTTAAAGTTGACAACACATGTACACGAAAGGAATATAGGTTCATAACTTATTCAATCTATTTTTCATGATCGTTATGCTTACCCTTTTAAATTGAACCACTTCATCGCACTTTCTTCGTCCAGAATAAAAGTCATAAGCTAACAGTTACACCAATACGCTTGGGTCACTGCATGGGTGTTGAACCGTTCAACTGCAGCTCTTCAACGCACACCACACTCTCGGGAAAAAAACCCAACTTATTCCTTACACAAAATTAATAGCTGATCACACAACAGGTCTAGACGTCTGTGTAATTTCAATGGCTCGGTTTATTGCACTAACTCTCTTTTTATAAAAGACCACAAAGTCACAACCTTGAAAACGCTTTTTAAAAAATATGTGTTTCTCTCTCTCTCTCTCTCTTTCTCTTTCTCTACTGAAATTCTTTTGATAATGTGTCTTGAACGCTGACATAAGCCCTGAAGTCTGCCGGGGTTGCAGCGTACGTGAGGGCAGACAGTAGATATGCTTCAATGATATAAACAACATGAAACCGCCCACTGGCAGTCACGTACAAAATCAAGTTACATTAAACTACACACAAACGAATCCAACCCGATAGTTTTGTTTACCAAAAATTAAAAATAGTCTCTCGCACCACAAAATGAGATTTGTCCCCAATTTCTCAAGTGAATTATCATCTTTACTGTCGAAGTACCTGTGTTAAAGGTGATTGTAAGCTGTCCTTTCGGATGTTTTATCTTCATATTTTTATATTTAACTTTTTTAACCCTAACCCTAACCCTAGGCCTTTAATGAAATATGTAACGAAAACAAAATTATGTTAAAAATGTTTAAAAAGATGTTTATTTTATAATGTCATAGTTAGATAATTTATTTTGGCTTCGCAGGGGGTATCTTTGCTAAATTCAGAACCCATTCATCTTCAGCTTGGAATATCCCATCACACAGCTTGCAGTTTCATTGTTCAGAACATTGAGGCAAGACCGTTTTGTATTTCCGTGAGGAAACATCCGGGTTTAAGGTAAACCCTTAAGATTTAGAATAAACAGTCAACTGTTGATCTATACTCTACTCCTTGGGGGGGGGGGGGAGATGGGTCCAGAGATCGTGATCAATATACTGTAATAATTATTTTCATCTGGACTGATATGACAATCTGTAACCCTCATCAACTACACTTGTCCATACAATTGTGAGTTAAGGTAAAAACATATATTCATTATAAAACTCTTTTTTTGGGGGGGGGGGGGTGGGGGTTCCTAAATTTTTTATTTCCTAACTTCATTCTGAATGTCCGGTTTGCGATTTGAAACGCATTTTGGAACTTGCGTCAAGTGCAGTTATTCTACACTTAAAAAAACAACAACATAACAATATAAACAGAAAAACAAGAACTAATGTGGAATTGCATAACCGTGAAGTAAGTGACGTTACTGAACTCTCCCAACCCATTCCACCTTCAATACCAAAACAGCGTAAAACCTTCGTATGGCGCATTTGATTGCTCGAGTTCCACACCACCAGAAATCCACTGGGCCGATTTCAAATTGCTAAGCTTAGTGTGATGTCACAATACAACTCACTATGGCGATATGGACAACTCATGTTATGATGAATCGACAGTGCTTTGTGAAATCGAGCCCAGGTTGGCTAAAATGTTATTGCAATACCACGACGTACATGTACATGTACGTTTCAAAATGACAGTTTGGTTATTATGGCGGTTTAGCTGACCTCCATGGCTATGCCACGACTGACCATGCGCCTCGCAAAAGCACAGAAAACATAATAGACTCTTCCCCTGAAAAATGTACATTGTTATCGCGCGTGCGCACTATAACTATTTGTGGGCAAAATGAGGAAGCATCGCGCCTTTTTTATAGACCTTATCATTGATCTCTATTTTATAATAGAGATCAATGGACCTTAATTATTGACGGCATCCAGCTGCCATCTTAGAAGTAAACCTATGACAAAACAATCGAAACGCACAGATTTGAACGCACGGCGCACAGAATTGGCCAATGAACAACCTCTTTTTGACCTCTAGGCGAGGGCGGCCTTCTGAAATGGCTTCATGTGCATAAGCACAGACATAAAGTATTATATATCTGTGTGTACATGTATAAGGTATATTGGGCTGATTTGTGGCGTGACGCATATGCGTATTTGCGTCTGCCAAGTACAGAGCTCTAATAACGTTTGCCACCAATAGTGTCTGTGCGTATACGTGAATGTACATGTAGTAAGTATATTTACAGGGCTAAATGAGGGGCTTGCGTCCGACTAGCGCCGCTGTTTTGTTTTGTTTTGTTTTGTTTTGTTTTGTTTTCTTGTGTCTTCTTGTCTTGTTTTGTTTTGCTGTTGCTGTTGCTGTTGCTGTTGCTGTTGCTGTTGCTGTTGCTGTTGCTGTTGCTGTTACTGTTGCTGTTGCAAGTTGTTGTTGTTGTTGCTTTGCATGGTGGAGATACAATCTAGTAGGTTTTGCAGTAACACCATGTACAGTAGTCCCTGTGCAAGCGTAGAATTACAAACTTTGCATGGTGGAGATACAATCTAGTAGGTTTTGCAGTAACACCATGTACATGTGCGTAGGATTTAAAAATGTGCATGGTGAAGATAAAATCTAGTAGGGTTTGCAGTAACACCGTGTACAGTAGTCCCAGTACACGCGTAGGATTTGAAGCTTTGCATGGCAGAGATACAATAAGGTTTGCAGTAACACCATGTACATGAGTAGAATTTGAAACTTCGCATGTTGGAGATACAATTTAGTGAGGTTTGCGGTAACACCACATACATGAGTAAGATGTGAAACTTTGTATGGCGGAGATACAATCCACTAAAGGTTTGCAGTAACACCATGTACAGTAGTCCCTGTGCAAGCGTAGAATTACAAACTTTGCATGGTGGAGATACAATCTAGTAGGTTTTGCAGTAACACCATGTACATGTGCGTAGGATTTAAAAATGTGCATGGTGAAGATAAAATCTAGTAGGGTTTGCAGTAACACCGTGTACAGTAGTCCCAGTACACGCGTAGGATTTGAAGCTTTGCATGGCAGAGATACAATAAGGTTTGCAGTAACACCATGTACATGAGTAGAATTTGAAACTTCGCATGTTGGAGATACAATTTAGTGAGGTTTGCGGTAACACCACATACATGAGTAAGATGTGAAACTTTGTATGGCGGAGATACAATCCACTAAAGGTTTGCAGTAACACCATGTACATGAGTAAGATTTGAAACTTTGCATGTTGGAGATACAATCTAGTAAGGTTTGCAGTAACACCATGTACATCGAGTAAGATGTGAAACTTTTTATGGCGGAGATACAATCCAGTAAGGTTTGCAGTAATACCATGTACATAAGTAAGATTTGAAACTTTGCATGTTGGAGATACAATCTAGTGAGGTTTGCAGTAACACCATGTACATCGAGTAAGATATGAAACTTTTTTATGGCGGAGATACAATCCAGTAAGGTTTGCAGTTATACCATGTACATAAGTAAGATTTGAAACTTTGCATGTTGGAGATACAGTCTAGTAAGGTTTGCAGTAACACCATGTACATGAGTAAGATTTGAAATTGTGCATGTTGGAGATACAATCCAGTAAGGTTTGCAGTAACACCAAGTACATATATAAGTAAGATTTGAAACTTTGCATGGTGGAGACACAATCTAGTGAGATTTTCAATAATATAATGTACATAAATCTCTATACGTGTTGTGGTGGTTCTGAAAACAACCGGTGGTCTGACAACTAGACGTCTGCATTCGCCTGGAAGATCAGAGCACACTTATCGAAGCGTCGAGTGTCAAACCAACCCGCAACGGTTCCTCTCATAGAACCACCACACTCACACACATGGATTTATTAACATAAGGTAAACAAATTAAAGCCGAAGAGCTGTCCACAAATTAGCACACTAAACAACTACACAGAAGTGTGACCTGGTGCACTTCCTTTGGACTTTTCAAAAATGCAGCCATGACAAAAAAGGGTAGGGGTGAGTGATTTATAATTACTGGTACACACATTCATAATGTACAGTGGATACACAATGCTCCCCGATCCCCAACAGACAGCCTTTATGAAGGTCAAATGTCACTTTAACATAGTCTGCTACTTTCTACCAGACTTCAACACATTGTAGTGGCATACAAAGATGCCTGAAATAAAAGTGTTTTGAACCATTTTATGTTAATTCATGCTTATCATGTTAAGACTACAAACACAAGCACGTTTGCAAACATGAATGGAGACTATTTAAAAAACCGAATAAAGATCTGGAAGTATAACGCTTTTTTTTCTTGCAACGGTTCGTTGCGCAGCTCTGAAACTACACTCTAGAAAATAATTGCTCAACATTTAATTGGGTAACATTCTTACCCTTTCGGTATTAAAAAGGGAACACGGTCGTTAACTCGTGTAAAATTCTTGCACACCATCCAAAGTGTAAAAAAGTATACCCACTATTGTGTAATTTTTAATACCAACATGTGCAACATCTTTAGAACAGCACTGTTGGATAAGAAGTTTACCCATGTGACGACCATGTTCCCTTTTAACTCCAAAATAGGGTAAACTTGACCGTTATTTTCTTACCCAATAATTGGGTTATGATACTTCACCCAGCACTGTTGTGTGGTTAATTTACTCCTCACTTGTGTTGCTTTTAAATCATTGTTGTGCACAAACTAGTAATATTTAGCTGTGTTCCTTTTGGAAGGGCTGTTGTTGTTGTTGTTGTATTTTTTTTTAAAACAAACTAAGAGTATATCAATTAAATTAAAACAACTCTGATTCAACAACATGAAAAGAATTGGGAGGGGGAGGTCAGCAAATAAACACTAACGTTACCCATTCACATCACTCGGTGTGTATTTTTGTTCAACTGAAACACTTTTGTGTGAACAGAATTGAACTGTACCGTACAATTTCTGATTAAACTATGATAGTCACAACCCAATAATCACCTTGAATAAAACTATTGGGGAATTGTGTACAGCCAGATACACTTGGGGTAAAGGTGACCGAAAAATGGGGTTTTGTTGGTGAAAACGAACATTAACAAAAATTCTTGCGAGCAGAAAGGGAACAATCTCTTCTTGGAAGCAGTGTTGGCTCTAAAAAGATCCGGTTGGTTTTGCCAGACCTGTTATTGATGGTTCAGACTGCCCGTGACGAAATCGTCGTGCTGCATAGTCAATGAGGGTAGCAATCCGAGGCTTTCCTGTGTAGATAATGCCTTACCCCCGTTCAACAGACTGTTGTTTCTCGAACTGAATAACAACCATAAAAGCCAAAGTTCCCTCTTGGCAACTTTGGTTCCATGAACATCAAACATTAACGACCTGCAACATTAGAATGACGTCCACCCCATCGTTCTTTGATTGTGATATGTGCCTGTGACTTGCCTTGTCCAAATGTATGGTACACGTTGCATTATGGGTAAAATGTATCCACGAGGGGCAGTTTACCCCCATTTTCAGTTACTTTTTACCATTTGTTGTGCAAAAGTTACACTGCTTGAGGTATTTAAAAATGTTTGTTTTACCCACTTCATTTGTGATTTGAACCTCTGTGTTGTGCGATTTAATTTCCTACCCATTTTGGGTATACTGTATTACCTTTTCCTTGTGTATTTTATTTTACACAAGTGAGAGGTCATTTTACCCAAAATCGATCAAAAGTTACACAAAATTTATAACCAGCAGTTTTAGACAGCAACATTTTACACTTCTTTTAAAGAGTGTATGTGTGACCCAACATACATGACATAACAAACATTCGTAAGTGTAAAGGATGGTTTTTACAGCAAATAATATACATTAAAGTCACCTGTGAATGTTTCGGCTTGATTACAGCGCCTAAAGCATATACATGTACTGACGTGAAAACATTAAAAGCTGCCACGGTATTTTCATCAAGGTAATGTACATGTACAATCCATCCAGGACATTTCCGAAAGTCGTCTATACTTTTAGAGATTCATCTTTTTCGAAATACTTGTCTTGATGTCTAATCAACGGGAGCGCTTCAGACGAAATCATTTCGTGAGATGCTTATTCCATTACCAACTTTACAACAAGTAGGCCTTCACACAAAAATATACACCCTTTTTCAGAATCATTACCAAAGCTCAATCAGACCGTGCAGTCACGAGAAAATAGTGAGAGAGAAAAACCGATATGGTTTCACTCTTCTTAAGCCCTTTTCACACGACAAAAAAATTACCACGGTCCCTTACTACGAATTTTACGAGCACTGATTGTTTATTAGTTGTCACCGTGCATGACTATTTTTTGCAAGCCTTCACACGGCCAAACTAAAAAAAAATAACAACCACTGTGCGCTATGCGGAAGATTTTTATTGTAGGTCCGGACATCCGACAAAATGTTGCAATGTTTAATAAGATTTTACAAGGGGACTCTGGATAGTACAACAATTGTTGTCCTTTCACACAAGGTACATTTTGTGGAATGTTACAACCATGCTATAATCTAGCAAGGGACCCCTGCTAAATTGCTCTCTCGTGTGACAGGGGCTTTAAACATCGGGCTTTAGAGTTGCGAGATCAACACTTATTGTTTGAAAAAGTACAAACAAGGAAGGTTTCCACCTTGGCCATCTTTATACCATGTAAGTTGTGTGCATATCTCTGGACACGTTCAATCTTACCAATGTTGTGCTTACCCTTTCCAAGGCCTATTATTGATATAAACGAATGAGGAGAACGAAGGTAGTGGTGCAGGTGTATGTTCTGGTGGTCTCTGGTACTTTAGATACAAATACATTCATGCAACAGAACCATTGAGAATAAATTCTCGGAGGAAACATTGCTCGGTTTTTTTTGCGGACGACTGGGAAAATAAACTTGTTTTTATCAGTAAGCTCAACTGGCATTTGTTGATGAGTGAAGGGCCCGTGATGAATTAATTGTCAAGAAACTGTGTACACAAGTAAACAAAATGTGTTTCATGATTTCAAATATTTTCAATTTTGGGTGGTCATAAAGCACACATAATTAGTTGACGAAAACAATCCAACAATGTCTTTTTTTTAAACAAGACACCAAAGAGTTAATCAATATATCAAATATCAATCTGCCTTAATTCACATGATCCGGTAATCAATATAAGACTGGTATACACCATTTCATGACAATTATTTCATCATGGGCCCATTTCTCATCAACAAATGCCAGTTGAGCTTACTGATAAAAACAACTTTAATTGTCCCAGTCGTCCGCAAAAAAATTACCAATGTTTCCTCCAAAAATGTATTCACAATGGTTCTGTTGCATGATTTTATTCGCATCTGAAGTACTAGAGACCATCCAGTACATACATCATCACTACCGTACCCGATTACTAAATAGTTAAGAAATAGTTCCACACGGACCTCAAACCGATTACACAATTCCAATACAAAGTTCAGAAAGCCAATTCAAACAATGACATAAACACCAAAGTGTGAAATGTTTCACTGGATACAACCAACCCCCATGGACTATGACCCATAAATGACGTCATCAATAACCATTTCGTTCCCGTATCATCAACGAGAGTTGAGTTTCGATGAACATCACGTGACAGTGCATTCTGGGAATCACATGGTCAGCATAATGTTGGTTTTTACACCTTAAGCTCATCAACAAATTAAATAATCCTGAAGACGAAAATTTGCTTGTAAAATTCTTCTACGTGTACAATTTGCCTTCTGCTGAGCGATCAAATTCAATAGCCCAGTTCATTTTTAATCTTCATATTTAAAAACGAAACGCCGGTCAATTTTTTAGTACTTTTGTTTCCTTCGCTAAAACAATGAAAATGAATGGTTCGTTTTACAGCGTAGAATTACAAAGCTTTGAAAGCAATATCACCCAGTGACTATCCGCTGTACCGCATGATTCAGAAACCTGAAGACTTCCTCTTTGTTTGATTTCGATATCAGCTAATACTGTAGTGTCACTCTTGCAAGAATAACCCCGTCAAATTTAAATTTATCAGATTACAAGTGACTGTATAATTCCGAGAACAAAATCCATGTTACCACTGTCAACACTTAAACGTATCACATTTCCATGTATTTTCCCCCACGAACTAGCTGTTTTAATATTAAGTAAAACACAAACAAAATACAACATTTTGGAAACAACGTTTTGGGATTTTTTATAGTTATGAAAATCTGCACAACGTCACATTAGCCAGTAAAACTATTTTCTTAACCCTGCCTGCCTGTATCAACGGGTAGATTTTACGAGAAAATTGTTTCGTAAGAACCCTTCCAAATAACTATTTTGCATTACGGTGCTTTAAAGCGAAGCGAAGATCCTGTTTCCAACCGTACGAGGGACGTCAGGAAACACAGCAGATATTTCACAAAGACTGCATCGTGTACATGACTGTTTTTAATGACATGCAACCATTCCCTTGAAGTCTACGCCGTGTAGTTTAACAGGCATACTGTACATGTCAGTGTACATAGAACACTAGATCATTGAACACAAGTTGTCTTTCTATGCAGGCTGCATGCTTGGACCATGAACACACGATTACGTTCTTCCACATACCAATGCAAACCGTACAAAGCATTAACATACTGCAGGTTTGGGCAAGGTCATTCAGCCTAATGTAACTTCCGCACGCATTTCCAAAACAATCTTCACTATTCCGAAGATGAATTGTGACTCAAACAACGTACATTAAGATTGTAATGAATAAACAACAATGAAATAAAATTGTGTTAAAACACTTGTATAATCCATGCTCGTAAACTTTGACTACAACTCACTAAAACCACCAACGAAAAAAACATGCAACTTCGTAACCGTTAACTTTTTTTAGTCGCAAAGAATAGCACTCTATTGTCATTACATTTTCACGGAGTCACTACCACACAAGAATTACATGTCAACGGTCTTTCCAACGCAAAATATTTTCAACCACTTCGAAGTACACCATATGAACTGTTGTGTTATGTAGGTATGCACTCACCTTGCCTACTGTATACAAATTGGGGTGATTTGAGAGTCTTGTGAGTAGCTATGATGAAAAATCCAGCGCTGTTTGACGAAGTCGAAATCAGATGTGGATAACAAAATGGCGATAGACCATTGGTGCGCGCGCAGCATTTCCTACTCGTAATCAATGGGCCGTGTATTTTGTAACGAAGCAAATTGAGTTGTGGAAGTTTGGGGTTATTGCAAAGTGCGTATTGTCAAAATAACATGGGTCTGCGAAAGATTATGGTATATGAGAGCATGGGTGTGACTATGCACTCAAGAATGTCATGTTGGGTGTAGCGTTGCAGTTGTGGCTTGTAGTTTCCTAATGCTGTAGTTTTGTCTAGAGAAAACTGTGCACAAAGCCTCCGTGGTCTTTCTAATCGGTATATATACAGCTTCAAGTTTAATTATGACCTATAGTTTATTCAAGTTAAACTACAACTTACATTCCATGTAGCCTGTGACAAGAGCCACAGAGCCTACTTCCTGCTGGCATGATTTGTGTACAGCTCGATGAAAGAAAACATTAAATCTTACAGTTGAATGAAACTTTTGATATGAAGAAAAACTTGTTCAGCTGTTGTTTTTGTAACTCTTAAATTTATGTAGAAATTATATGACATAAAATTTGAAATGTCCCATACGACCAGTGTACTATTTCGCCTGTCTGAAAATGACTTGGAATGTATACGAGGTCACTCATTTTGTAAACGAGGGTTAAGCCTACGGTCTATAAAAGAATAATTGGAAGAAGAAAAAAATGTTTCACTCAATAAAAAGAAACATTCTAAAAATAAATATTTTGAAAATTATTTGTTTTAACACAAACTAAAAATGAGCTCACTTTTTGAGCAAAATATGGTTTGTATCTACAAGACACGTTAATGTTAGTGTAATCTAATTTCAACATCAGAAATAATTATTATACATAAAAAGGCTTATAAATATGCATAGAAAAATCAATGCGATATTCGCTATCTAGTGTCCTTCGGAAATTTACACCGGGGGAATAACCCTTTAAATCACATAGGGGAAAAACTATTAATTCAACCGGTGTATAAAAAAAATACTTCTAACATTTCTAACAGCCTGTCATTTTGTAAATTATGAGTCTGGGAAAATTAATGATTGACATAACTTGATTTTGTGCACATGCAATCAACACAAGAGTTCATACTGCATAAACAATAATGTAACGCTCGCCTGTTGCAGTCACCATACACGAGAACACAATTAGGCTTAGTGCATCTGGGTTCAATTTTATAAAGCTGCCTAAGTATGTAAAAAATTGCTCAGCACAAAAAAACTATGTTTACCAGAATAAGGTTACCAGCTAAAGTACCGTTTTACATGTCGAAGTCTAACTGATATCCTGTTTAGTTTTGCTGAGTATGAACATTTTAAACAATATTTTCTTCGCAGCTCTGTGAAAACCGAAAAAATGCATTTGTTTTATTTTTTTTATTTTTGGAAGTGAAATATAAAGAATATATAATGAACAAATATTTTGTCTAATTAAATGTCCTTAGTCATAATATATGAATTCTCATTTATTTAATTTAAGCGATTAAGTAGATTAGATTAAAGAGACAAGCTCAAATTTGAAGATCAACAAAATAAATAAATGACAAGTTGTTTTGCTAATATTTTATAAAAGCCATATTCACGAGTCATCGATGCTATTTGCCAAGGCCACAAAATCCCCCAGTGCAAGAGCGTACCAACCCAATCGGTTGAATTTCAAACTCTGACATTCAGCAAAATTATGTCATGTCGGCAAATTTTTTCAGAAATAACATTAAAATGTCGTTACTTTGTAAATAATAGGCCCATACGGGCATCACAAAATAAAAACTAATTAGTAACGTCACTATTCTTACCAAAAACATTTGAGCATATTTATTGATAATTATAGTAAATGTTATGACAAAATAAAAATCAAGAGTTTTATAATATAATAATATATTTCTGAAAGAAATCAAACATCTTCCGGCCGAAGCTGGATCTTTCTGAAAAAATTATTTCAAGTCGATGACCACCTTTGTAATTTTTCTAAATAATGGTCCAGCCAATATTTTGTTTATGTAATCGTTTTATTTGTTTATTGTTTATCTAATTTAAGTTTAAAAAAAAAAATCTCCTCTAAATAGCTGATTATTATTTTGCCGTTGATGGTAAACGAAGAGAAAATCAAATAGTAATAAAAACGAAGGTAAATATAATGTAAATATAAATATATATAAATAAATATATATAGGGGCATATGTTTATTTAATTTTATATGTAAATATCTTTATATCAATTGTTTATAAAATCTTGCTGTTTTTTATTGTTATTATTAATGCTCAACTAGTGGAACCTAGACATTTTTCTATAGAGTTGTTTTAAAAAAATATATATTTTCGACAAATCTTCTCGCCTTTTAATTCGTTTTCGAGAAACGATTCATGAATGGTTCGACTGATAAATACTTACAAATGAGAATTTTTCTAAATTGTTATTTACACCCACTCCGACCCACACAAACACAACTGTATGGATTATTGTTTTGTAAGTTTTGGATTCCTTTTTGATGCATTGCCGTGCAAGAAATTAATTATTATAATCAAGTATTATAAATCAACATCTAAAATCATATAGGTCTACTGATTATAGTTTTCTGCTCTACTTATCTTCGATGCTATCAAAAAGCAGCTTTGCAGAAAGTTGAACGCTGAAAACCTCATTGGCGTCAGTGAGATAACCAATCACAATGCACCACGTCTGAAATGAAATCTCGCGCTCAAACGCTATTCAGCGTGTTTACATACTGCATCTACATCTAATAATACTTTGGTATAATGACAGCGAAGGCTGTGAAGAGATTAAACCTATGATTTCATCTTAAGATTTTTTATTTTGTGTATAATAACGTTGAGGTAGAAATTTCCATGATAATAGTTTATTATTTATAATTTCCCTACACTACAATATGGATCACAACATTCAATTATTCTTTATCTGTTGCGCATTGTTCAATGCATTCGTATATTTATATTGGCTGACTGTTGATAACCGGGACACAATTTCCTCTTTCCATACGTATAGTGGCAATGTGAAAGCTGTAACCAGAAGAATACCACAGTTTACACTTCACTGATGGTAGATAACAAAACATACAGCTATTGATATTCTAATAAGTGAAGTAGAGAGTCGATGGCGTTATGCACACAACCATGGAGGTGCCAGCACAATGGAAACGTATTCAGTGTACATGTACATGTACTACATATCGTCTTGGTCTCATATCATATGTCGTACGTTACATCAAGTAGAAACTGTATCAGTGAGGCCATAGTAACTTAACAGTTCAGAAAAAACCTATAATCCGCTACAAAATCATTTACCATGAAACATTCCATTGATTTGAGTACAATACGAATAATGTTTCAATTCATGATAATTGGGATTTGGGGTTTTCACATTCTATACACGATCGTCGTGTATGTTCCCTAGAGCAAAACCATGCATTATGGCGGCTATTGGGTTGACGGTGTGCAGGTGCCTGTGTGCGGTGAAACCTTTTAAAATAACAGATATTAAAAATCTTATATTTGATAATGACGTTCTGCAATGATTGTTATCAAAATTATGCAAATGTTATATCATTACGTATTATAGCTAGTAGCATAATGATTGTTGTTTCAGTCATAATGATAATTGACAGGTTTCCTCAGGCCTGCAAGCTACATTGATAAAGTTTACTTATGGTCATTTAGTTTCATTATCAGAAATATATAATATTAACAATAATCGCTTATTTCCAAAACGATGAAGACTGAAATAAAAGGCCCCACAAGGAAAAAGCACCACAGTGGAAATAAAGAAGCTTAAGGGCAGAGAGAAAAAAGAAGAAGAGACAAATGGATTGAAACTAAAAACAATTAACATAAATTATTTTCAGGGTATAAAAAAGACTATATTATGAAAATAAGTATAAAAAAATTGACGTACGAGAGTGAAAACATTTGTCTGCCTCAAATCATTGATGGAATCACCTCCTGAAAGAAGTTCGATCTTTCTACTTCTATACCTGATGTCAACTATTAATTAAAAAAATTAAAAGAATAAATGTAAAAACCTTTCTTATATAGCGCGTATCACCGTGAGGTCCCTATGCTCTGTTAAGGGGTAAATTGACAACAAAGCACAAAGTAAAAAGGTAAGTTTTTACGCGGGTTTTGAATAGTTCTGATATTATTTTTTAGCCTGTTTAACAACCTCTGGGAGACTGTTCCGTATAACTGAACTCCTGCATATTGAAAAGAGCGGGAACCATACAACTTGGTGTTGATAACCGGTGGAGTCAGAAGGGATTTATGAGAAGATCGCGGATTTGTAGCTGTTATTTTGAAGATTGACTGAGGCATTGCCAGTGGATACACAGATAAATGAGAACCAACATCTTAACATCTATTCTATATAGCCCGTATTGGGAGCCAACGTAAATCATTTAGAATGGGTGTGATGGAATCGTATAAGTGCAAGTTCTGGTGAAAAGTCTCTCGGTGGAATTTTGTAAACACTGCAATTTAACAATTTTATTGAATGTCCGGTTACAGTTTGTTATTAATCGGGCCAGGGTTTGGCTATGCTTAGGGTTGTTAAGAACATAATTGTATACATTGTTAGGGTTTGTTATAAATTGTGATAATTTGTTATGGAATGGGTGGGGTTGGGGATTTTATGAATTTGCATTGATTGTTATTAGTTGGCACAACTATTTGTGCACATTCACTATACAATTCCCAACAATTATGATAACAGTATTTATGATTGTTGTGAATTGTAAGAATTGATTATTTTTTTACGAAATGCTATTATCATTAATAAACTAAGGGTTAGGGTAGACTTAAAGGTAGTCATGAACTGATGTTATGCATTGTTTTTATTTGTTATGAATTATAAGCTTAAACAAATTTGGCAATTATTTATGATGTTTTAGTTATTACAATCAATTTTATTTGATCATTGTGTTTAGGGTTAGGGTTATGGGTGTAGTTAGGGTTAGATTTAAGGGTGTGGCTATAGGGTTAGATTTAGGGTTGTGGTCAGGGTGTGGGTAGGGCTATGAGTTGGGGTCGTAGGTATGGTTAGAGTTGGGATTAATTCTGCATTTGTATTAATATTTTTGTCGTTAAATATATTGTTAATCTATTGTAAGTCGTTACCATTGGAAGTGTTATGGTTAAGGTTTTTATGGTAATGGTTAGGGTTAATTGTGATTCTCTATTAAGTGTTATTTTGTGATTGTAATGAGTTATGACTAATTGTTGTTAATTTATTCTCTAGTGGTTGTCATTGTTAGAGTTAGGGTTAGGATTAGAGCAAATATTCGAATAAGAGTTAAGGTTAGGGTTATTTATGATCGTTTTTATGAATTGTTATTAGGTGTAATTTCAATTGTTATAAAATGTTACACAACATTGGTAATATTTTTAATAGTTGTAATCTTGTAACGGCTATGGGGTTAAGGTAAGGGTAAGCGTTCGGGTTAATTGTGAATTGTTTTCATGTTATCAGTTGTTACTATATTTTGTTAAGATATTTTACTTTTTCTAACCGTTATTAATCATGTTATAGTTGTTGTCGTTGTCAGGGTTGGGGTAAAGGGTAAGGGTAAGGGTTAATTGTGAAATGTTATCAACTTTGTTGAGCTTTTACTATATTGTTTACGAAGTTATTAATTATTATTAAATGTTATTAATTACTTTTAGTGGCTGTCATTGTTTGATTTGGGGTTAGCGTTAGAGTAAGGGTTTGGGTTAGGGTTAGGGTTTGGGTTAGGGTTAAGGTAAGAGTTAGGGTTAATATTGTTGAAAGGGTAACAGTTATGTTTAGAGTTAGCTTGAGGGTTTATTTATTTATTTATTATTATTATTTTTTACGACTTTGTTTATCAAAAGTTGTGAATATCGTATTGTCTTAGCCAAGTTTTGAAGAACTTACATACAAAATTGTGCAATTCGAGTTATGAAACATATAGTAGTGGTTTCAAAACCTCTTTATTGGGAAAGAAAAATCAAAATTAAAATCAACACCAATTAAATAAATAAATAAATAGATAAAATAAACCTTAAAGAAAAATTCAAAACCGCAACATGTTGATCTAAAAAAAAAAATATTTATAACAATATTAAAATAATGTGAAAACATGTAGAAATGAGATTCCATTCAGTTAAACGACTGGGACATTATCATTATGGAGGGACAAGGATAAATACAAACTATTGAGAGAACAGTGTGGCTGCCGATATGATTGATCACCTACTTATACAAAAGTAGCATTAATAAATAAATGTCCAAGGCTCCATGAAACAATAAAATTTAGAATTTTATTAGTTGCTATTATTTGACATAATTATCATGAGTTGTTATTAATTTTATTGTTGATGAGATAACAATTATTAACTGGTTTTAATGTATTTTTATTGGTCGTCATTTGCTATAGGGTTAGGGTCAGGGGGAAGTCATGAATTTGTTATGGAGTCTTTCAATTTTTAAAGAAATTGTTAATAAAGTCTGTACGAATCAGTCCGTGACCTCAAAAAGCCATCAGCGACGCCTACAGCGACACCCACGAAGACCACTCGTAAGACCAACTCGGCCCATCACCTCGGTAATAATGCGTAATGCATGGTTCAGTTGACCTTCACTTAAAATAGCGCCCTCCCCCATTACCCCCCCCCCCCCCGTTAAATTTTCATTGTTGCGCCTTTTTGTGACAACGCAAAACGGCTTACTTTGTGGCAATGACGCAGGCACATGGATTGATCTTAATTAATCTAAAAGCTCATTTATTAGTAATTAAATATCATCCAATCCTCGATCATTGTTTATTTCTGAAAAATACTTCAACATTTTACAATCCAAGACTTTCTTTGCTGATCGGCAGATGTGACTCTTGACAATATGTAAATCATATCAAAATGTCTCTATAATTTTTTTAAACTTTACAATTTTAGTACCTATGCCTTCAGAACAAAGGCGTAACTGGGGGTGTTCCTGGGGTGCGACCCCCTTCCCGCAACCCACAATATGAGATCGAAGAAACGCAAAGAACGATATACATTTAAAAAAAAACCTGCCCCAAAACATGTATTTTCTTGCCCCTGATATCCCCTAATGAAGTATACAGTTCCCCACCGGTTTTAGAATCAAAACGAATCTTTTTTTCTTTTTTTCTGTTTTTTGCATCCATTAGTTCTATACCACCAATCCTATTGCACAGACCTATACTTTGTTCTTGATTGACTCATACTTCCTGTGACTAAGTAAGGTATGCAAATGAGTGCATAGATTTTGTTTCGAAGAAATTTAGAGAAACTTACATAAGTCATATTTCCTTCATTGGAAATGGTAAAATGATACTTGTTGCTTGCTAAGGTTTTCACAATAATTAATAAAGTTTCGAGAGTGAGATTTCCGGGACAAAATTTATTAAGATTATTAATAAAAATTCATGAATCCTATAACAGCAGGCCTACCTTAATAAGTGCAGTATATATGTTGTGAATCGCGGCCGTAGATTTACTCGGTAATACACTGTAAACCAAGGGCCCGATTTCATAAGTCTGTAGGCTTAAGTGTAAAAACTTGCTAAGCACAGCAAAATCATGCTTAGCAGAAACAGGGTACCAGACAATATTCCACAAAGTTTACATTGATGCGAATGGTTTACAAATTGTTTGATATTTTCAAAGAAAATTGGCAAACTCTGCTTAGCTGTATTCAATCGGGCCCATGCAGACTTTGTGAAGACGCACCTGCACCATGTACAAGGCCAAAACAACAAACAGTGAAAGCCCCCCCCCCCCCCCCCCGTCCCAGCACCACTACCACTCGTCACCAAGAACCACACATAGGCCCTTTTTTTATACAGAGTTGTATAAGCAGACAAAAATGCCCCCAAATCTGCTTGGCAGAAAACCGTTCACGACTCGGAATCATCCGATTGGGCGGGGCCCATACAATTCCATCGGTTGTTAAGCAGTAATTACTGCTTAGCAGATTTATTTGCTGAGCAAAAAATTACTTGGTACCCAGTGGCAACAATGTAAACTTTACAGAGTTCAGCTGGTAACTTGTTTCAGCTACACGACTTAGCAAGCTGAAGTTGTGCTTAGCAAGTTTTGGTGCAGGCCTACAGGCTTATGATATGGATCCAGGCTGGAACTCAATCTGGAATAAGCACAAACTTTGTGTTCAGTTAGATGGTTACTTGTCTTGTAAGCACATTGTTTGTGCTCATCTTATGTTTGTTCTTAAGCGGCTCTATTTATTGGGCCTGCAGGCGTTTCGTCGCCGGCCAGTGTGAGTGAATAATGTGGCCAAGAGGCGCGGGAGATTTTGACAACTCCTTTAAACTTCTAAAACCACCCCAGCATGCATCAGTCAAAATGGATGCCGCCTGAGTGTCAGCATTCCACGTCCCGCAGTGGGAAATGAGAAGTGGGATTTCAGTAGATTGGAATTGAGTTTTCGAAGGGTTGAAACAAAAATATGCTTGAGTAGATTTTCAGCATGAGTTCCAAAAGGGGGCATTTCAAGGACAGAATTCTGGAGGGAATTGCAAAGGCCATTAAAGAGGTAAGTTCGTCAACAAAATCACGACGAATATGACACTGACAGAAATAAACTTTGTTGTCCGTGAAGTCAGCTGATGTGTGCGTGAAGATATGCAGCCGGCCCAGCTGTTGTACTGCTGTAGCATGCAGGTCACCGAGTTTAACCTTCGTTGTTTACAACTTACGACCCTTGTAAATGTGGCTTACCTACTCACTCACACATATTATAACAACCCAAAATAGTATCTTATCTTTGCTTAGTTTCTCAGAGTAAGTTATTTTTTGTCATTGACTTGGTTGTAAGTTGTTGTTTTTTCTACTAAAATTCTTAAAAGGATGAGTGATAAAGTGGCAATTCGATTCGGCAACTTTTCCAGAATGCCACACACAATGAAATAAGCATCATCTTGGTAACAATAAAAATGTGTAATTTTGTTCAAGGGGCATGCAAGAAGTTTGAGCTCCAAATCACAGGCGGCAACATTACAAGTTTAGACCCAGTCATGCCAGTAACTGAGGTGCTGTACTCCTTTTTTCGAAATTTTGACGTCTTTGGTCGTACTAGCGCCCCAGCGAATTGTTGTAGATCATCCGTCCGGACACAGCCATCTCTCATATACCTGGCTAGTCAGGTGCCCGGCCTACCGCGTCGTTGTGGTTGTGGCAAGCGATATATCATGTACTTGCAGTGCCCTTAACCAGGCTTTTATAAACAGCCGTTGATTGAATCCACTGTACATGATCTACCACTTGCCGTGACGACGCGGTAGGCAGGGCACCCGACTTGCCAGGTATACATATGACTGAGAGATGGCTATGTCGGGGGACGGATGATCTACAATAATTCGCTGGGGCGCTAGTACTAGTAGTACGACAGAAGATGTCAAAACTTCGAAAAAAGGAGTACAGCGCCCCAGTTACTGGGTCTAATTACAATTGGTCATTATCATAAACAAATCTGCCCCTCCCTTTTGGCCCTGAACAAGAAGGCGCATGCGATGAATGTGTTTATTTGGAAAGTATACAAAATATACTTTAGCCTGATCAATCTGTTAGTGACAAAATTAATGTCATTTATTTGTACTTCAGTTTTGTACAAATCTCCTGAAAATGTAATGAGAAAACTCACATGACACTGCACACTGCACACTGCACACTGCACACTGCACAGCAGGAATGTAATTCATCATGAAATCCTATATCATTGGTTTCATTCAATCTCGCAGTATAGGCAGATGCTATTTACTGGCAACAGTAAAATCATCCGAAATGCTGTTTTGCCAGCTGATGGTACAGCACCCTCTTTGATGCGTACAGGAGTAGCCGACATTGTAAAATTACCCAATTCACCGTCCACATTCTTGAAGCCTAGATAAGGACTACGTTCCCACTGATCAACTGACGAAGCACTAGCAGTTACATGTTCATGTAGCACTACAGCGGACATGCATTCGGGATGCCTGCTGACACTTTTTTCTTGCATACCCCCAAAAAGATCGTTCTTCTCCTAGTACTATTAGGAATTTATTGAACATTTAGGCCTTTATGAACAGGGGTGTATTTACTTTTTTTTCCTTCTTATTTGTGGCTTTTCATTGAGGATTAAAAAAAAAGGGAAATAAAGTCCAAAAATGTAGTTTCAGCAAAATAGTGTTTCTTATGATTTTACCATCCCCAGTAAAGCACCCACTGCCTTAAATACATGTCATTATATTAGTTTTACTGGAACCAATCCTCCGAAAAAATATTTTTGTTTTTTTATTATTGTAAAAGTAAATTAAATGGCATTTGATTTTGAAAACAGTACAATTTCGGAATCTTTTACAGTTATTCCCCCCCTATTCATACCTTGTTTTCACCGAACTTGACCACTGACTTATTACAAAACTTTTGCTTGTTGTAATGTACATCATACATGTATGTTGGTGTGTTTATAAGCATTTGATTTAATGCAATGTACCTTGACATTGTTAAAAGCAATGTCGTTGAATTTGAAACAATTTCAAAATATTTTGAATGTTTTGTTTTCACATTGAAAGGTACCCTAATGAAAGATTTTGAAGGACTGGGGGCTGTTGGTCCAAATAACAATTGCTTATCACTTGGTTAGGCATACCAATAATGTTTAAGTCCAAACCTGTTGATATGACCATGATGACAGGGGTCGAGTTTTACACTGGACTGCTGGCCCGAGGCCAGTGATTTTTAGCCTCGGGCCAGTAAACCTGACAAGTCCGACAGTTTTGTGTTTTTCAGTTGAATAGTAGCCACTGTGTAATATCTTCAACTGAAAGAAATGATGTTCAGATGTTGACATTGAGTCTGGTATTTATATACATGTAATTCCGTTAGTGATAAAATATAAACTAAACCTGAGATAACTTAGACAAATCTTCTCTTAGTGCTTGTTCAAATAAAAACAATTTACATGTTAAACTTTGTAAAAAGCTCTTTCTCATGAAGATTCCGGTCCTGTGAATAAAATTCTGGTCCGGTAAACATTTTGAGCTACATGTTTACCCCAAATTCCCTGTAAGAGCTGTGTATGAAATAGCATTGGAGAGGAGGATATTGGGGGATTAAGGTCAGGTGGTGTGGGCAAATGGGCTTTAGGGATTAAGGGTTAACATCAAATATTTGTAATAGCAATTACCCACTCCCATGACATGTGAGTGTTTCATGTTCTAAATCTGTCGTATTATAAATTCCCAACTGTTGTACGTCTATGTCGGTTTACTTATAAAATAAAGCGTAACAACACAAAAACTGTCACACCTAGCACCTAGGGTATTTATGAATTGTCAGGATTGTAATAAAAAAGTTATATATTTAATAGATGTAATATTTGTATCGGGATGAAGAATTTTTTATTTGTTTTTTTCCATACACCGATGTGTATTAAGCACTGTATGCTCAGTGCTTTCCAGAGCTCTGTGAAAAAAACCCATAGGCAATCACTCGGGTGGGATTCAAACCCACGACCTTTGCAATGCTAGAGCAGATGTCTTACCACTAGACCACCAAGCTAGCCTGATGGCTAGAGGCGTGTTCGAATCTTTAGCAGCGGGTACTGCAACGATTTAATAGATCCCCCTACATGTACACATGTACTTGCATTGGGATGAAGAATTTTTAATTTGGTTTTTCCCATACACCGAAAAAGTTATAATTTTATTTAAAATTTCACCCAAGCCCATGGGACATTTTTCACAATCAACTTGGTTAAAGGGTGTTGTTGCTAGTCATGTTGTCAAAATATAAATGTATTTGTGATATTTTTTCAGGTGCAGTCATTTAGTTATGGAGTGGATGGTGAAGTTCTGAAAGTCACTAATGACGATAGACCTTTGCAGAAGTTGGTTGAACGATTAGATCATGCATTCCTCCATGGGTATGTACAACTATTCCAATGTAGGCCTCGAAATTACCCACGGCACCCACAGCAATTGCCGTGGTGCCTGTGCTTTTGCTGTTGTGCCCTTAGCAAAGTTCCAATACAAATTTACATTTTCCTCATAGAGTGCCCCTTACATGCCTTACTGGAGGAAAATTGCTGTGCCCCTTCAAGAGCGAAGTTCAAGGCCTGCCAATGTTAAAATTGGTATTTTAAGTGAGCACTTCTTTATTTTAGTTATTTCCGTGAAACCCTCTCTACAAAAATTTGTTTGTGTAGCTTTCTAATCTGACACAATGTCTGAAGATATTCTACCAACTCTCTTGCGTTGAGCAGGTTGAAGAATGTGACCCGTGGGTATTGGGGCGTGACCAAGCTCTTTGCGCATCGAGGCATCATTGATGAAATCACTAACCTGGATCGCCTCACCACAGATCTAGGAAGGAGTAAGTCAATAATGTTTCTCCTTTTGAGCATGAGTTTTCTTAAAAAGTTATTCAGCAAGATCCGTAGCAATATTCAAAATGGAAAGGTGTAATTTGATCCTCAGGGACAGGTGACATCAAATGAGCACTGATCACCTGATAGAGTGGTTGCTGCTTTGTATTTGTATTTGTATTTATTGTCCAAACCAACAGCGGATGAACCGCCAATTACAGGAAAGGGAAAACAAAAAATGTTAAGAATTAAAATTGGAAAAGATAAATAAATAAACAAATGAATAAATAAATGCACACATAATACATACATAAATACAAAATAAATACAGCAAAAGAAAACAAAACAACCCCCAAAACATAAATATATTTAAATATAATATAAATAAATAAATAATTAAGTAATAATAATGACTTCATCAGATACCAGTAGGTGGTGAGATGTGCACTCTCCCTTCTATAAACCAAGTTTTAGATGGCGTCGGTTCGATTTCAATCAGTTGACACTTGAGAGTCGCATTGTGTGTACAACTCGAGACCAAATGAGCAAGGTTTGTGAATGTACCATACATGACCGAACATTACCAACTGGGAACGAGCAGTCAGTCATGAGGGTCTTTATTTCATTGGTATCCAAAGTCGAACAAAAGTGTTGTGACCAAGTGGTCTAGTGCACAGGACTCAAGTTCTGCTGGCTGAGTTATTGGGGTGAGGGTTTGAAACCCGGTCATGTCACTTGTGTCCTTGAGCAAGACACTACTATAACTGCTTGCATGCACCCAGTTCTAAAATGGGTGCCTTTTCGGGCAGAAATAGTTCTTGTGATTTATTTAGCTCTGCGCGCTACATATTTGGCAGCACAGGCTGTATACCCCCCAGGGAGCTGAGATGGTAAGGGAATGAAAATGACCCTATGACTGGGGTAGTAATAAGCTTGATGGATTTGAGCGCATGCCCACACTGTTACACACAACTGAAGTCAGTGACTGTTTTGATACCTACAATTATCACAAACTGCGCATTTAAATTCATGTGAAGGTATTATATACAAAGGATAATACGTCTGAGTGCTGAAAGCTTACTGATTATGAAGTTCATACTAGAAACCGTCTGAGTAATATTTCCCACTGAAACAAAGTCATGTTTAAAAATACTGTATCTGAAAACCTAAAAAAACGCAACCGCTGATTTCGGTTGTTACAACCACAATTAAGGACTAAGTGTTAACATGCTGAAAATTGTGAGCAGTTTCTCACTATTTTCTCCTGACTCACTTATGACAGTTGGGCTACAAAAGCCAACAAACTTGAAAATAAAATTCCACGATTATTGGTTGCAGAGATTAGACCCTGCGTCACGGCGTTTAAATACTTGTAAGTTGATTACAGTCAGTTTTAAAAATTGAGGACTATTTTCTACAAGTTTGCAAAAGGAAAAAAAGGATGATGAAGATCGCGACAACATTCAACCAGTGCAGTCAAACCTTCACAACACAAGCACCTGATAATGATCAATGTAAATTGGGTATCTAATGTACTCCAAGGGCTGTGAAAATGGTCTACATGTAAGAATATGATACTATTCTGTAAATGTCAGTTACCATGTACATGTACATGTATGCGAAGAACTAAACCAGTTTGAAGTCATAACAGAGCTGGGCCAAATATCATAGAGCTGTTTTGCACAAATGTAACTACAGAAGCAGTGTGAAGCACTAAACAATTTCGTTTACCAGAATCAGGTTACCTGCCAAAGTACCTTTTCAACTGCTTTGTATGTTGACTGTTTTAATTACCTACTCTTTATTGTATTTTTATGATTGTTTTTTATTTCTGTATTTTTGTGGCTGTTTTGAATGTGTGTTTTTTATGACCGGGAAAACACTTTTTCATGTTTACATGATGAATAAGTAAATCTAAACCTAAATCTAAATCTACCATGTCATACGTGTATAGGCTACCATTATTTTATGACCGATTTCCTGTTTAGTTGTCTGGTTGTGTGAAACAGAATTGTTGTCTGTAAAATTGGGCTCCATGTGAACCCAATTGCCCTTTCATCACTCGAACACATTTAAGCCTGATTGTTATTTTCTAGGCCATGAGCCTTTCATTTCAACCTTGGTTAAACTACATGTAGTCATTACAGAACAACATTGAAAAACACTGATATCCCAGACAAGTATCAAGCAAGTCAATTTAAAAAAAAAAATTTTTTTAAGAATAGTATTGTAAAATTGCTGAGATCTTTTGATTTTGAATTTATTGGTATATTTTCAAAGCGCCATGAGCACAGGAGTTGTGCGCTATAGAAATAAAGTTTATTATTATTATTATTTTTGGAACTGTTATTTTACAGTACGCGTATTATGTGTGCTGAAAGTGTGTGCAATGACACATGAATGACATGAAGAAGAATCATGAATAGTGAAATGGGCCAGGAAACCACAAAGTTATTGGGTTATTGGTGATGGACAATATGCATGAATTATCTTGCTACATCTAGGGGTGACAACCGGTGTGCAGGATCTGATGGTGGACAAATCAAATACTTTTGAACGTACAGTCCATACCATACCGTAGGGATGCTGCCATCATGCCATGTGCTAGCTATAAGTGACAATCTGTGTGCAGGTTCTGATGGTGGATGGATAGCAGGTCTGGACTTACATGGAGGCGATGGCCTCTGCTGCCCCTTGTTTTGACCTTTGTGCCCCTTCAAAATTTTCCCATACACCTTTAAAATTTCCCCGCTGGAAACGCCCTTTGCAAAATGAAAATGGCCTTGCCCTCAGGCTCTCAAAGATGAAATTTCAGGCCTCTGGTAGTAGTACATATAATTTATGTATTGCTGGTGTACTTTTTGAAGCCAAGTAGGCCCCTGAAGGCACCTTGAGATATTATTACCCCTAATTGGGCCCTTTATTTCCCTGAAACCAGCTCAGCTCCTTAGGAGCATGCAGCATCAGCATTCAAACGGTCACACATGCTGCTAGTCATTCACATCAACAATTTCTATAGGTACATGTATCTATGTAATCCTGGGTAATGAGAGGTGATTACAGGGTTTAGTGTCTTACTCAAGGACAGAAGTGACACGACTGGGATTCGAACCCACACTCTGACAACTCAGCCACCAGGATTTGAGTTTGATGCGCTAGACCACATGCCCCCAACTCACCACTACACTGGAAGTGTAATGTGTACATACCTTCTCTTCATTTCAACAGGTCGAGCTTGGCTTTACAAGTCTTTGAATGAAACAGCTTTGGAAAGCTACCTTAGATGCTTCTTGGAAAACCCAATCACAATGCGCAAGTATTACGTGGAGTAAGTAATGTACATGTAGTCTTCCTTAACTCTTTCAGTGCCTGCGACATTTCAAACATTTAACCCTAAATTGCCAAACTTTGAGCGTTTTTTATTTTATTTTCAAAACTCTGTAAAAAAAGAGTTCAAAGAAAAAACAACACAGGTCGTACATGTGTACATGAATAAAAATGGTACCATTAGAAAGAGCGAGAGTGCCCCCTTGTGATAACATGTTTACTCTACCTCGTACATGTACGGGGTTTGGCAATTTTAAGTATGAACATTACCTCGTACATGTACGAGGTTGGCGATTTCGAACTAACAAATATACCTCGTACATGTACGAGTTAGGCACTGAAAGAGTTAAATTCTTTCAAAATACAAACCAAAGTGAGACAGTAATGGGGCATAGTCTGGTTCCTTGGGACCCAGGACTGTTACTGTACTTTGGTAAACTAGGAACCTAACTAAGATTGTACTTTCATAATCAATAATGGGAGACTTTGGAACACTAGCTGGCAGCAGACTTACCAGGTAACTTTTCATTGTTTACACTTGCGCACATTTCCGAGAACATCAGATTTACCTGATAAGTCTGCCACCACCTAGGGCTTTAAAAAGTCACCCATTGCAGCTTGCTTCTTCATAGTCAAAAATCATTTATAATCCCAAATTATGCATATTTTTCTTGTAGGACCGGAATGCTCAGAGACAAGCAGAGACTAATGGTTCTACAGACGTTAATCTCTGGGCTCGACTTTGTGACCTTTGACCTTGAACTGGTGAGTAAGTTTATGCGTTACATGTATTGATAATAAAGTAGGTTTATGATTTGAGATGATCAGGGCAGCTAGTTGTACATCCATACTTTGTAAAGCCAAATCTTGTTCACCTATTTTTTATAAAGAGAATTTTATTCTCTGAACTGCTTGATGCTGGGATATCCAGATATCAGACATTTTTCAATACTCACTGATGGGGTAAATTTCAGGAATTAGGTTTTTTGTGTGTGTGGATCTCTCAATGAAGCCATGACTTCACCAAACCAAGTAAAGACATTAAACGTTTTCATAAAGTGCACCAAGATTTCTATTTCTGAGAAAATGTGGTATGTGTTCACCATAAAGTGGTCTAACCCTTGGCTGTAAGCCGTGGTCAAACCCTTGGCTGTAAGCAGTGGTCAAACCCTTGGCCGTAAGCCGTGGTCAAACCCTTGGCTGTAAGCCGTGGTCAAACCCTTGGCTGTAAGCTGTAATCAAACCCTTGGCTGTAAGCTGTGGTCAAACCCTTGGCTGTAAGCCGTGGTCAAACCCTTGGCTGTAAGCCGTGGTCAAATCCTTGGCTGTAAGCTGTGGTCAAACCCTTGGCTGTAAGCCGTGGTCAAACCCTTGGCTGTAAGCCATGGTCAAACCCTTGGCTGTAAGCTGTGGTCAAACCCTTGGCTGTAAGCTGTGGTCAAACCCTTGGCTGTAAGCCGTGGTCAAACCCTTGGCTGTAAGCCGTGGTCAAACCCTTGGCTGTAAGCTGTAATCAAACCCTTGGCTGTAAGCTGTGGTCAAACCCTTGGCTGTAAGCTGTGGTCAAACCCTTGGCTGTAAGCTGTGGTCAAACCCTTGGCTGTAAGCCGTGGTCAAACCCTTGGCTGTAAGCCGTGGTCAAACCCTTGGCTGTAAGCTGTAATCAAACCCTTGGCTGTAAGCTGTGGTCAAACCCTTGGCTGTAAGCCGTGGCCAATATCAGTCATGGCATGCTTGCCAAATACAATGATAACGAATCGTGACGGCCTATTAGTCTCTCATATTCCTTGTTGGATGAAGGCTTGGAAATGGGGGTTACACAATAGTAAAAGGGAGGTTTGGAGCAGAAGTTCCAGTACTTTTTTCTCTCTTGGTAATATGGAGCAAATGAGGTGTAACTCGTTTGGAACAGGCACTTTGTATGGTACACAATCGACTGTCTGAGCAGAGCATGTTCCCGGGTGTGTACTACTTGCCTGCCGAAGGCATCTCTGGGCATTTTTAAAACAGGTAATATCAAACTGACTTTTTAAAAAGTTTGACAAGTATGGAAATAATTGTGTTGTGGAACTGTATATTGAGTACTGTTTACAACAATTTCTGGTTTTGTCAACTTTTCAGAATATTGCGTATTTTGACTTAGTCAGCTATATCCCTCGTTCAGCCTCTATATCTGAGCATGAGGATGACACACCAACCAATGGTAACATACCTACAACCCCAAGCACCCCAGCAATGAATCCAGATAATGACGGCAACTCGTCAATCGCTAGCTCCGATGCCTTCTCTCCGATGGATGAGTCCCCTCAAGCTGGAAACAAGATTACTGATTTACTTCTCAAAGACAAGATGAAAAGGATCGAAAAACGACACTCGCTACCACAACACTACTCTGAGATTGATTTGTCCGATTTAGCATTGGCTGGGACTACAGATCGGGAGGATGGTAGAGATGGGGTGAATGGCGGTGTGTACCAAAGGTCTTACAGCGTTGGCAAGATTGGAGAAGGCAAGCCTATTCGACCAGCATCTCTTGGCCTTACTTCTCGTAATGAAGTTAAGTTCCTTGGAGAGGATTCATCACCGAGAGGGTCACTCAAGTCTCTGGAGGATGACCAACGAGACGGAGATCTAGAGGTGATCCGAGTGAAGTCGAAGAAAGTGAAGAAAGGCCAGAAGAAGAAGAAGAAGACTGACAGAGCCTCACTCGATGGGGATAGCCAGTCAATAATATCAGCATCATCAAGCACAGTGTGTGATGATGATGAGACAAATAGCCAAGATCAACTGCTCTCCAAGAGTTGCTCCGTTTCTTCCTTCCAGAGCTCCTCTGATGGAACGCTACTTAACCAACAGTCAAACCCCAAAGAAATAGATCATGCGGACAGCTCTGCAAAGAATATCATACAAAATGGAGTATTAGAGAACACAGAATATTTATCAAATCTGAAACATACTTCAGACAGTGATGAGAAAACCAACAGGTTGCAAAAGACGGACCATCAAGAAGGATCTCAACGACATCTTATTGAAGAAAACTTAACGGAAGAAAGCCAAGTGAACTCTGATTTGCAGCCTACATGTGACAGTAACATTAACGATTCTGCCAATCTTGCCATGGATTTACCTAAAGCGGAGCGTCCCCAATTCACACATCAACGTTTGACATCTAAAAGTAGTCTTGACTTTGATGAGACTGTACAATTAACTCTCAGTTCACCAAAATCAATCAAGGTCATCCGTAGTTCATCTGAACTTTTAGATGCTCCACAGCCAATGGAATCTGTACAAGAGAAACATTCCAATCTGAGTCAATCTGAAGACCTGGACGTTTCTTTGTCGCAATCTGTACTATCGGATGAAGTGCCAAGTTTTGCCAGTTTGTTCGCCAAGACAACTTCTCAAACTCCATGGGTTACTGACGATCAACATCAATCTTCAGCAGAGTCCTCCTTGCTCTCAACGTCTGACATTTCAGCTGATCAGAGTGAGAAAGGATCGAATGAGATGAGCGGTTGCCAGGGGAAACAGATGAGGGTGCCGTCGGACACCGGTTCCTTCAAGGAGGAGTATGACGAGGAGCGATCTGATGATGTTACCAAGGGAACGGTTACCAAGGCAATCTCAATGGAAACAGACTCTCATGAAGCGGAGATCATGTAAGAAGTTTCACACAAAATTTTGAAATTTTGCTCACCAAATTGTGATCTGGAACAATATGTTGCAAACTTTGGGTCTCAACCCAAATTGTGTCACGACCCAAAAGCAGGTTACATAAAAGGTCAGGTGGGTCATCAAACTTCCTCAGAAGCAATAAAATGTAGCGTGACACCTTTTTAATAATTCCATTAGCAACAAAGGTTGTCTTACATTCGATTGAAATTGGTTAGACGGACTTGCCAAAATTAACCAATTAAAAATTCTGTATTTTTAAAAACTTGTTTTGTTAATCCGATGCAATAATTGGCAGATGGGTTGCAGTTGAATACATGAAATTGTTATACCTAAAATTTTGTGGAACTCTGATCCAATTGTAACCCTCTATGCTGTAAAAATTTGAAAACCTCAAAGTCTTCTCTATTTACTGCCCTTTTTATGCCTTGTTGATATTTCTTTCTGAAAAAAAACCCCAGCAGTAAAAGCCAAACTTTGCATCACATCAATAACCTATCAAACCTGAACACTATTTCTTCCTTTGATGTGTTTAGAGTTGATAACAACCTTAAGCTGTATCTGATGCTAGAGATCTTCAAGAATGAACATGAACAGTTCAAAAAGGTGAGAGTTACTTTGTACTTCATTGTCTTCGATCACACTAACCATTTCTTTACCAAAGGTAACTTTAGTTGACTGCACTCATACCTCCTTTTCTTTAAAATAAACCCTTCGCATTGGCCACCATCATTGATGAAACATGCACAATGTGAAAGGCTATCATTGTCTTAGAGTCTTGCGCAGTGTGTACATACGTGCCTTTTCCCATTGTTTGTCATCAAAGATGGCGGTCAATGACATCGTGCATTCCATCTGTCATGTCTGTAGGCTACTTTAGTGGTCATCTGAATACGGGAAAACTACCTTGGTGCACAAGAATAAAGGACCTGGCATGCCTGGGGTCGATTTCACAAAGATAGCCTTAACTTAGGACTAGTCCTAGGAGTTATTAAAAACTTAAGGCTAGTTCTAAGTTAGGATGAGTAACTCATCCTAACTCGAGATAAGACTAGTCTTCTGGTCTTAACTCTTTGTGAAATCCACCCCTGGTCTGCACGTATGTACATGGAAATTGTTTGGAAACTGGCGACAACCCTAACTCCCATCACTGATTTTCTAGGACCCTTCCTTCTCTAACAAGACCCAACAAAAATGATAACTCAACACCCAAACTGTTGGACTCTGATTATGGTGGTATGCCTGATCTCATGTAAAGCATAAGAGTTTACTAGTGCAGTCCTCAGTCCAACACCATTCAGTAAATCAACACCCAAACCGGTAGAATCTGGTTATGGTGGTATGCCTGACCTGATCCCATGTAAAGCATAATCAGTTTACTAGTGCAGTCCTCAGTCCAACACCATTCAGTAACTCTACACCCAAACTGTTGGACTCTGATTATGGTGGTATGCCTGATCCCATGTAAAGCATAATCAGTTTACGAGTGCAGTCCTCAGTCCAACACCATTCAGTAAATCAACACCCAAACTGTTGGACTCTGATTATGGTGGTATGCCTGATCCCATGTAAAGCATAATCAGTTTACGAGTGCAGTCCTCAGTCCAACACCATTCAGTAAATCAACACCCAAACTGTTGAACTCTGATTATGGTGGTATGCCTGATCCCATGTAAAGCATAATCAGTTTACGAGTGCAGTCTTCAGTCCAACACCATTCAGTAAATCAACACCCAAACCGGTAGAATCTGGTTATGGTGGTCTGGTGGTATGCCTGATCCCATGTAAAGCATAACAAGTTTACAAGTGCAGTCCGAATCAAACAAAACATGGCATTGGATTTGGATGTGTTGGGACCGTTAGGATTGATGATACCAACTTACCCTTTATACATTATATACTTTGTGTTACCAGTTAATACGGATGAGTACCGGTCATATGGAAGGAGACCTCCAGCCAGCGTTCATCTTACTGACTGATTACACACTATACATACTAAGACGAGGTGAGAAACAAGGCCACTATTCAACCCAGCATAGATTACCATATACAACTCTGGACTACATCTCGGTAAGTGTTAGGCCCTTAACCCTAACCCCCATTAGGGTCTCATTACAAAGCCTGCCAAATACAACAGAATGCAACACAGTTGAAATGACATGAATGAGAACCATGCCAAATGCAACAAAATGCAACAAGGGATATTGTTGCATTGTGCAGGCATGTTGTTTGTGTTAGGACTTACCTAATATTACATCATACTTCTCAATACTTTTCCCATAAAAAATATTTTGAAATACCCATTATAAGTTGTTCAGATACAATAGAAGCACCCAAACCTAAATGAATTCACTTCACTGCTGAATGCAACAAATTCAGTCAAAAAATGACATCTGAGTTGACTGCCAAATGCAACAGATCACAACAACTATTACCATTTGGTGCATATTGTTGCATTTAGCATGGTTAGGGTTAATGTTAAATTGACTATAAACACTGGCCACGGCTCAATGTCATTAAGCTGCAAACACAAAAAATATATCACACTTACCAGACTAAGGTTACCAGCCAAAATTCCTTGTCACATACACCATCGATGACTGGTATTTTGCTAATTTTTGCTCAGCATAAAATAGTTTTGCTCAGTGGTCTTCTTAAGCAGCTACATGAAGTTTGGCATAGGTCCCATTTTCGTAGAGCTGCTTAACATTTGATTTCGTACTTAGGTTGCATTTCCATTTCATAGTGCTGCTGACCGTAAGCACTGGAAAAGGTATGCTAACCTTACGTCACTTTCAGAAAGCAAATAACTGACGTAACAATGCAAATCCATGGTGAAAGCACAGGCCTAATTTTCTCGCTAACCTGTGAAATACGTTGCGCTCAATTCGGTTTTTTCAATTTAAGTAAGCAGACAATGCCTTGACTTTCAGAATCCTTATGGATAGATCGTTGCAATTGTTTACACAGGTGGGACTTCATTACCAAACCGTTCAGATTGTATGCACCAACAGAAGGAGACAATATTGGCTAACCACGGGAGACGAGTCGCTAACAAGGTACGTTAATAAGGATAAGAATAATGAAGACTTGTATAGCATTGGTATCTAGTAAGAGACAACTATAGATGGATTGCACATGACGTCAGTGGTTCCCATCTTTGATGACAAATAAAGGAAAAGTGCAGGCGTGTACGCGCTGCGCGCGACTCTCAGCCAATGATAACCTTTCACGCGTGCACGTTACATCAACGATGGCAGCCTATTCACTGACCCGTAAACAGACCTGATACTTCACTGAGGCAATAGAGCCAGCTGCCTTGGTGCCCCTTGAAATGTTCCAATAGAAATTCTCATTTTCTTTGTAGATGTGCCCTTTTTACTGCGGATAAACTGCCTTGCCCTGACAAGAATGAAGGATCAGGTCTGCGTACGTAGGGAGGCAACCGCGATAAGAGCAGGGAATTGGGTATTGGATCTGTTAACTGGTTAACCCTTAAAGCCGAGGCTGTTTCTTTTACTGATTGGCTGAATCCATCAGAATCCCACAGTGTTGTTTTAGTTCAGTGCCCGGACCTTTAAGGTATTATATGAAAAGTATGTCAGTTTCATGTTAGCAGCCCAGAGGCGTTATTGTCAAAAGTGTAATACATTAATGCGGAGTGTTGTTGCTGAGCGGTCTAGTGCACCAGACTCAAGTTGTGGCCTCATAAGTAAACTTAACCATTGTAGCAATTCTGAGGAAACCTGTAAACACCATAAGTGTTCTGTACTCTTCCACCATAAGTGTTCTGTACTCCTCCACCATAAGTGTTCTGTACTCTTCCACCATAAGTGTTCTGTACTCTTCCACCATAAGTGTTCTGTACTCTTCCACCATAAGTGTTCTGTTTTTTTTTTATGTGCACTACCAATCCTAGTACATGGGACCTACGGCTCAATGTCTCATCTGAAGGACAAAGCTTTTATGGTAAAAGTATCTTGCTCAAGGGCGCAAAATGCCATGACCAGGACTCGAACCCACACTCAGTATAAAATGATTGTGAGCAACATTACTAGTTGTGCGATGTTGACAATTGATGGGCTGCTTGTCTTTTGTCAGGTTTTTCTTGTCATCTCTAAGAAGTGTCATGGACGCTACGAAACAATCTACGGAGTCAATAAGTATCTTGACTGATGCTACAGCGCAGGTTATTACTCTCAAGAAGTGGGCTGCTCAGGAATGTAAGACCGAGGTAAGTTGGTGCAGATTCTTATACTTAACACAGGCGCACCTTTCAGCTGATCGTCTAATTATCTCAGTTTTGGTTTTCTCACCTTTCCTGTTGAAAAATGAAGATTTCAGTATAAAGTCTCGACATTTTTCATTTGTTTTGACAAACTGCAGTTGGATGCCAGGAAGGGTAATCTCACTGCCTTGAAAAACATCTTAGAGTAAAGAGTATTAAACGGAAAGCAGTTGTTAGCAATGTTGAGGTTGTGACCCCAGACAGGGCAGCCTTGCAGGTGGAGTGTATATACCTGGGTGGGTGCTCCGGAATTGGAGATTTCTTTTCATGTCTAAAACTGACATTTCTTCATCATCTTCTCTAATGGGTGTCTTCAAGCCTATGGGTTACAGGGCTAGTTGCTTTTGAGGGTCCCTTGGTTGCATTACCGGAAAGATGAAATATTATTAGTAATTCGAATGTGACTGCATTATCACCATTTTTGTTTTTGTCATCACCTTCCATCTATCTTGCACTGCAAGTGCAAGTATGCAAATTTGCACACACATTTATATCATTTGTAAATTATTCTTTTCTTTTGTAGATCCATGACATCAAGCTACATCTCTACTCCCTTATCCACTGGGAAGATCTCGCCGACCTCTCAATGACCCCTGACCTCCAGCTGTATGAACCCCAGATCAGTAGGAAGGGTTCACTGAAGTACAAGGTATTCGGTAGCTTCTTGGTGGGTAACCATTGGAAGAGTGGATGGTTTGTCTTACGCAATGAGATGTTCTGTAGATACAGTCAGAAGGAGGATAGACAACCAGATCTAAGTGTACAACTAAGGTGAGAAACAAGTAATGATTGTAGAAGTTTAACTCTCCAATTTTTGTGCTCAATATGGGGTCAGGTCAGTTGGTCGATCAGGTCAGTCGGCCTGTCAGATCAGTCGGCTGGTCAGGTCAGTCAATCATTGCTGCCGTCATGGGTTGTCGTTGTTTTGCTACTGCATGTGTCATCCCTGGTCTGCTGCTGTCATGGGTCATCCCTGGTCTGCTGCTGTCATGGGTCAACCTTGGTTTGCTGCTGTCATGGGTCATCCCTGGTCTGCTGCTGTCATGGGTCATCCCTGGTTTGCTGCTGTCATTGGTCATCCTTGGTTTGCTGCTGTCATGGGTCATCCCTGGTTTGCTGCTGTCATTGGTCATCCTTGGTTTGCTGCTGTCATGGGTCATCCCTGGTCTGCTGCTGTCATTGGTCATCCCTGGTCTGCTGCTGTCATGGGTCATCCCTGGTCTGCTGCTGTCATTGGTCATCCCTGGTCTGCTGCTGTCATGGGTCATCCCTGGTCTGCTGCTGTCATTGGTCATCCCTGGTCTGCTGCTGTCACGGGTCATCCCTGGTTTGCTGCTGTCATTGGTCATCCTTGGTTTGCTGCTGTCATGGGTCATCCCTGGTTTGCTGCTGTCATTGGTCATCCTTGGTTTGCTGCTGTCATGGGTCATCCCTGGTCTGCTGCTGTCATTGGTCATCCCTGGTCTGCTGCTGTCACGGGTCATCCCTGGTCTGCTGCTGTCATTGGTCATCCCTGGTCTGCTGCTGTCACGGGTCATCACTGGTCTGCTGCTGTCATGGGTCATCCCTGGTCTGCTGCTGTCATGGGTCATCCCTGGTCTGCTTTTGTCATGGGTCATCCCTGGTCTGCTGCTGTCATTGGTCATCCTTGGTTTGCTGCTGTCATGGGTCATCCCTGGTCTGCTGCTGTCATGGGTCATCCCTGGTTTCTGCTGTCATTGGTCATCCTTGGTTTGCTGCTGTCATGGGTCATCCCTGGTTTGCTGCTGTCATTGGTCATCCTTGGTTTGCTGCTGTCATGGGTCATCCCTGGTTTGCTGCTGTCATGGGTCATCCCTGGTCTGCTGCTGTCATGGGTCATCCCTGGTCTGCTGCTGTCATGGGTCATCCCTGGTTTGCTGCTGTCATGGGTCATCCCTGGTCTGCAGCTGTCATGGGTCATCCCTGGTTTGCTGCTGTCATGGGTCATCCCTGGTTTGCTGCTGTCATGGGTCATCCCTGGTCTGCTGCTGTCATGGGTCATCCCTGGTTTGCTGCTGTCATGGGTCATCCCTGGTTTGCTGCTGTCATGGGTCATCCCTGGTTTGCTGCTGTCATGGGTCATCCCTGGTTTGCTGCTGTTATGGGTCATCCCTGGTTTGCTGCTGTCATGGGTCATCCCTGGTTTGCTGCTGTCATGGGTCATCCCTGGTCTGCTGCTGTCATGGGTCATCCCTGGTTTGCTGCTGTCATGGGTCATCCCTGGTCTGCTGCTGTCATTGGTCATCCCTGGTCTGCTGCTGTCACGGGTCATCCCTGGTTTGCTGCTGTCATTGGTCATCCTTGGTTTGCTGCTGTCATGGGTCATCCCTGGTTTGCTGCTGTCATTGGTCATCCTTGGTTTGCTGCTGTCATGGGTCATCCCTGGTCTGCTGCTGTCATTGGTCATCCCTGGTCTGCTGCTGTCACGGGTCATCCCTGGTCTGCTGCTGTCATTGGTCATCCCTGGTCTGCTGCTGTCACGGGTCATCACTGGTCTGCTGCTGTCATGGGTCATCCCTGGTCTGCTGCTGTCATGGGTCATCCCTGGTCTGCTTTTGTCATGGGTCATCCCTGGTCTGCTGCTGTCATTGGTCATCCTTGGTTTGCTGCTGTCATGGGTCATCCCTGGTCTGCTGCTGTCATGGGTCATCCCTGGTTTCTGCTGTCATTGGTCATCCTTGGTTTGCTGCTGTCATGGGTCATCCCTGGTTTGCTGCTGTCATTGGTCATCCTTGGTTTGCTGCTGTCATGGGTCATCCCTGGTTTGCTGCTGTCATGGGTCATCCCTGGTCTGCTGCTGTCATGGGTCATCCCTGGTCTGCTGCTGTCATGGGTCATCCCTGGTTTGCTGCTGTCATGGGTCATCCCTGGTCTGCAGCTGTCATGGGTCATCCCTGGTTTGCTGCTGTCATGGGTCATCCCTGGTTTGCTGCTGTCATGGGTCATCCCTGGTCTGCTGCTGTCATGGGTCATCCCTGGTTTGCTGCTGTCATGGGTCATCCCTGGTTTGCTGCTGTCATGGGTCATCCCTGGTTTGCTGCTGTCATGGGTCATCCCTGGTTTGCTGCTGTTATGGGTCATCCCTGGTTTGCTGCTGTCTTGGGTCATCCCTGGTTTGCTGCTGTCATGGGTCATCCCTGGTCTGCTGCTGTCATGGGTCATCCCTGGTTTGCTGCTGTCATGGGTCATCCCTGGTTTGCTTCTGTTATGGGTCATCCCTGGTCTGCTGCTGTCATGGGTCATCCCTGGTCTGCTGCTGTCATGGGTCATCCCTGGTTTGCTGCTGTCATGGGTCATCCCTGGTTTGCTGCTGTCATGGGTCATCCCTGGTTTGCTGCTGTTATGGGTCATCCCTGGTCTGCTGCTGTCATGGGTCATCCCTGGTCTGCTGCTGTCATGGGTCATCCCTGGTTTGCTGCTGTCATGGGTCATCCCTGGTCTGCTGCTGTCATGGGTCATCCCTGGTTTGCTGCTGTCATGGGTCATCCCTGGTTTGCTGCTGTTATGGGTCATCCCTGGTCTGCTGCTGTCATGGGTCATCCCTGGTCTGCTGCTGTCATGGGTCAACCCTGGTTTGCACCTTAAAGCCTTGGACGGCTTGGTAGGCAGCGCAGTTCCTCAGAGTCTTTTACTGTAGGTTTTATAAAATAACAAAATAATGAAACGATAACATGTAGCATACCTGGAAACAATTATTTTACAGTTTTAATGTATCATTGTTTTCTTTCTGGCTGTTTTCATATGTTTTTTGGGGCTGATTTCATAAAACTCAAAATGCTGTGATGAAGGCGCAATTTTTTAAAATACAATGAGCATTATGTGCTGTTACCTCAAAATTTTGGCGCTTGTTGCTCGTTCACATTTAATGTACAATAACATTGCATTTTATGTGAAAGAATAATATTTCTTATCCGACAAAAAAATACAATTTTTTTGATAAACATCTGTTATTTCACAGGGCACCTCACTTTGGAGGCTGTAGACGAGTACGTAATGGAGACCGCCCTCATAGTTTTGAGTTAATTCTATCAGATGGAGCATCACTTGAGCTGTCATGTGACACAGAGGAGGAGGTGTCTGATTGGCTACAGACTATTTGTCAGGTGGTAGCTCAAGGGGTGAGTGAATATATACCTCTGTGACTGCGTTAAGACCATTGAGCAACCAAATAAATCTAGATAACATGATATTTAATTTTAAAAAGTCGCATCCCCTTAAGGTTATCCCTCTGCTGCCGCTTCCCAGGTTGTAATGTATCAAAAACTTGGGTATGACCCCTGGCTACACGGCAGCTACTGGTTACATGGCTTCTGACTGGCACCCCCCAAACGGAAGATATTTACGATAATAGGGAGACTGCCAACATATGGCTGGATTGCTCAGTTGGTAGAGTGCCGATATGTTAATCTGGAAGTTGTTGGTTCAAGTCCTGCTCCAGTCAATTTTTCTTAGTTCATATCAAAATTAAATCTTGATTGTTAGCAAGTTTTGCAAACTTTCTGTTATCAATGGGACTGTTGAGAATATTGATTGCATGATAAAGCACTGTGTACTCCAAGCTGTCTGACTCCTGTGGGAAAAATCCACAGGCAAACTACTCGAATGGGATTCGAACCCACAACCCCTGCATTTTAGAGCAGATGTCTTACCACTAGCATGCTCGGTGGAAAGAGGCCATTACATATCTTGTCATTATCGGGATGTGCTGCAACAATAGAATGTCATTAATACATGCGTCCAACTGTCCTCTTGTCACTGGGCATGCTCAGTGATCTAATTGGTTAACACATCTGCTCTAGCATTTCGGGGAATCGCTGGTTTGAATCCTCACCACTTGAATCCCATCCCAACCACAGGCCTCGAAAAGCACGGAGTGTACAGTACTTAACACATATCGGTGTAAGGTACGGCATAATAAACCAATATTGTTTGCAAATTTGGAAAACCTTTTGTCATCAAATTTGACCGCTAAACAATATTGGTTTCCGGTCTGAAACGTCCCCTTTCAGACATTCATTATAAGTAAACAAACATTCTCAACGATTTTGTTTTGCAGCAAATAGCAGCAACGAGACCCACACATGCCCCATCACCCTGCCAGCCATGCTGCGTTGTTACCACATCTCATAAGCTGTTGATCTGCCATGAAGATTGCCAGACCAATTTCTACCGTCTGTTGGCCACTGCTGACGTACATGATGTCACTCAACTTACAACTGATCATGAAGATGGGGCTTACATTATAGTGGTTAGTGTTTCACTGAGACTCGAATTGTTCACTTCTGACATGCATTCTAGAGCCGATGTTTGAACCACTAGTAGCGGGGTGTCATGGCCGAGTGGTTAAGCACACCGGAGTCAAGTTCAGGTGGTTTTAAGTCATCAGGGTGTGGGTTCGAAGCCCATTAATGAGGCTCGTGTCCATGAGCAAGATGCTTTACTACTTCTTTTCACCCAGGGGCATAAATGGGTAAAGGTTGATTTTTGTGTCGGAAAAAAAAAACCTTTGGAGCGCCACGGCAGCCAAGGGCTGTATAGATAGGTTGCAATATGATGTAAATCAGCCATCTTTACGGGCAATTTGGAACACACACTCATGCAGCAAACGCACATTTCACAAAACTCATTGCTTGATTGGTAAGTAAACAGCGCGGCTGCGTCAATCATTTGAGCGCTCGACGCGCCTGCAAGCCAAAATGCAAGTTGCCCCTAAAGATGGCGCCTATTGGGAACTATCTGTACTCCCCAGGGAGCAGAAAGAGATTCCAGGAATGTTATTGGCCCATTGACATGATTGACCAGGGCACTTATTTTGTAAAGCACATTGATACATTATTGTAAAACGGGCTACATTGTATAAGAATGGATTGTTATTGTTATTAATAAGAGAGGGTCAAAGGTCGGGTGGCTAAGGTCATGTCTGAATCCAGCAACTTTGGCTACGGCTTTGACTGTTGGCTGGTAGCAGTGACAATGTTAATAGATTTAGGCCTTTTAGGTGATCTGGCAACGGCCATTGCTGAAGGCGTCAATTCATACAAAGCCTACATGTAAGTCATCAGAATTTAGTTTGAATCCCAGACTGGTCAACCATGGCACTTGGGTTTATGAGCACGACTTTGAACCATAATTTGCTTCTCTTCACCCAGGAGTATGAGAAGGGACCCGCGGGGAAATAATTTTCTAGCACCTTACAAGACTCCATTGTTGTTATTATTATTAATTTATTAAATATTTTGATTTTCAGGAGTTCTTATCTGAGCACCCTCAGAACCCCTGGGTGTTTTATTTCAACAGCGTCAATGAGAAAGTGAAGTTTGTGACGTCTTTATCCACTGTATGGAAGCAGATCATGCAGGTATTTATGATTTGTTCATTCATTCATTTATTATCTTTTCAACCCTACCGTTCATATATTTTTATACTCATTGTCATTCACTCTTTCTTTTGTCAGTTTTATACATTGTAAATTATAGTGTTTTTCTGTACTGTTTGATTCAAGGCCAGTTTTAATTTCCCCAGTGTGGAATAATAAAGTTGTTATCTTGTCTTATCTTATCATATTCTTCATCATGATATAAACACATGAAATTGCATATCCCGTGTTTTAAAAACAATAAAATCACTACAAATACATGATATAAAAAACAAGAAGAAATAGACTAAAAGTAATGATAACAATAATTTGAAATGATGACAACCATTGGCATGGTATTGTCAGAAGAGAGGGGACAGTAGAACAAAGGAACACCCATACACAAGTTTGAATGAATGTATATGGCACAAGAGGGCTCGAATATAAAGTCCACAAGACCGCAGGGCTTGTAGGTCACAATATTTACTGGACCAGCATTTATTTTACCAGACCAGAATGTAATGAGAGAAAAAACTTTCTGCACAGTTTAAAATGTACAGTGTAAACTGTTTTTATTTGAACAAGCACTAACGAAATAGCTCATTAATTTTGTCTTATGGTAATATGCTTCAATATTCAACACAGTTGAAAGATAGTTACCGAGTAAAAGATATTTAAAGATATTTTGACACAGTGTGGTACTTTTAGTCAATTGAAAAACACAAGACCACCGGACTTGTCAAGTTCTGAGTTTACTGGCCTGAGGCTATAATCACTGGCCTCGGGCCTGGGGTCCAGTGGTAATTTCAAGCCCTGCACAATTTAGTCTTTTGTCAAGGTCTTGGTGGCTTGGACAGCTTCGTAGAGCCGCGATCCCAAGCGACTGGAGGGGGAGACCACACACGTGAGTGGCGAAGCCACAAGGGCCTTTTCCAACTTGTTTGCGGTTTCTATTGTTTTTCTTTACAATCTTGATTTTTGCTACCCAAGCGCTAGCTAGCAAAAGTCCAAACCAATCAGAAGCTACATGTACGGGGGTCAGCGGGTCGGCATACATTCACAAATTATGCAAATTAACAAATATACAAAACGGCGAACGTCTTATCATGTGTATCATCAGATACTTATTTGCATACAATGAATAGTGCACGTTTCATACTTTATGAATAATTCATTAACAAAAACGCAAACAAAATGGAAAAGGCCCTCATGGCTTCGCCACTCAGCTTGCACGCGTGGTCTCCCGTTCCAGTCGCTCTGCTGTTTACAAAGCTGACCAAGCCACGAAGGCCTTGACAAAAGGCTACGCACAATGGTACCCAGGGTTTTCTCATCTGGAGGCTGATACTAAAAATTGATTCAGAAATGATCATTACAATAGTAACCAAAGCATGGTTGGACAAGTCTTAGTGGTTGAATCAACATTTGTAAAAGGCAATAACTTTAACTGCAATGAATGTCAACTTGAGGAGTTCAAACTTAAGCGGGAATTTGTGACTAAACAAGTCATTGCACCATCCATTGTTCAAATCTAACTCACAAATGGCTATTTTGACAACCCATTGTCCAGCTGTTGTATTTATATATTGTTACCATGGTAAATGTTTGTTTGTTAGGTTGATCTACCCATCATCCCCATTTCTGACAGCCGAGTACAAAAGAGATGTCAGGAGTGCTCTGCCCTCATCCAGTCATCATGGCAACGAAGTGACAGTCTAATGAGAGGTCGTGTCGGAGGTAACATCTGGTAAGGTCATTCCCTAAAGGTCATATCTTCTAGTATATATGTGTATATTGTATGCCTGCTGAGCTCTTTTTGTAAGTAAAGGTCATGTCAAATATTTAAAGTAACCACGGGTCATGAAGTGTTATAGGCTACTAGTCCTCAGATGATGAGAGGTCATATCAGAGGTCGCACCTAAGCTTAAAATACAATGCTCTTAAAGCATAACGCTGTCTTCACCCTCATAGGTGGTTATGACCTAACAGAGATAGGATACAAAATAGGAACAATAAGTGTATTGTGGACTGCCTAAAGATTTGTCAGGTCGAACAGCATAATGTGCCAATATGATTATTCAGAACAAATGAATAGAAATGTAGATGTTCGTATTGTTGGACGTAACGTGTGCAAAAATAAATGTAGCCAGCCCACATTGCAGAACGTGTCTTAGTACGAACAGTGTAGTATGAATATCAAATATCAAGTATATTGAATATTGTGGTTATCCCTATAGATTAAAATGTGTGTCGCTACATGGTAAACACCGCATTGTCAAATGTACAACTGTCCAACAATGTCCAAGGGGAAGCTAAACTCACTAGACACTGAGATGAATAACTTCAAAAATGTCTGCCCAGTACAAAAAAGTAGCTGTTATTTTTCTTCAGATATAAAGCAGTCATCGTCTTTGATCTAATTCTCTAGCGCTGAGGATACTGTTCCCAAAAGTCTCTTGAAATCTATAACACCAGGCGCTACTAAAAAGTTGGAATTTCCCCGTTTCAACGTACCTCCTAAAATTGGGACTCAAGTTTCAGTCGCTTTTGTCAGCAATAGCTCTCAACCCTGTCAATAACGACAACAGATGACTTGTGCTGCTCCCGTCTATGTTTGTCACTGATTCAAGGTACAAGTTCAATACTTGAGAAGCAGTGATAGGTTCACATCCAAACCAGCCTCGCTACCATGGGCAGCGCGCTGTATCGATACCTCTCGTCACTAACCCCTGGTAGGGACGCACTGAAAAACAACGCTGATTGGCTCCCAATGGTGACTACTTTGCGTTCACGCTTGTTAAAAACTTTCGAGCGCATGTATGGCGCTTGTACAACACTTGGTACGCGCGTGTGAAAATTCAAGTATTTTGACGCAATCCCATTTCAGATGAATCATGTTTTTACATGGTCACCCCAAGCTGCATACAGTTAGACAAGATCAAAGAAGAATTAAAGGGGACCAGTTGCACTGTGACGTGATGCCTCTTTTTGTGCGCGTTACCATACTTGAGCGGGCGCATATAGTGGATCGGCCGCAGGCCTAATTAAAATGTGCTAGATTCTGGCACATTTTAATGAACCAATTCCAGGGGTTATGAGCGAGCGAGGCATGCTGGGAAAAAAAATGCGCAGCTAGATCGATCACCCCTGGGAACAATGTTACCACCAAACTGAGCCAATACACAGCTAAACATTACACATGTATGCGCGCAATGGAAATTTGTCTCTTAGTTAAAGCGAATAGACAGAAAAAGAAAAATCTACATATAACAACAATGAAATGTATCGCTCAAGTATCAACTGACGAGAAATCCAAACAGTAGATAACTGATTATGACAAAAGCACCCGTAGTGTTGTTAGTGAAGTAGTAGATAGGTGTACATGTATACAAGAAGTAGCTTCTTGGTCTCTGTATAATTCATGGCTCAGTAGAAATGTAGAAGTAAATCTGCATGAGAATTCTAGTCAGCTTTACAGTAAAGCTTTGCAGGACACCTGTCTCAACCTAAAATCACATTTCAACCAACTCTACATGGTTAGTAAAATAATTATTTAACATACATGGCCTATTGAAAAAAAGTTGTTGTTTCCCAGAATCCGACCGTTCAAAAACCTGCAGACCCGTCACATTTTTATCCGTCAGTTTCCTGACTGACTGAATGTTTCACTGCTTCCGTCAGATTTGAAGACTTAATGAAACATTCAAATCTGATACCAGAAAAATGTTGCAACTCTCTTAGTTATCCCTATCCTAGTTTTTTTGTTTCCTACCTACCGACCCTCTTTCTGCCAGCGTGTCACAGGAAACAACATTTTATATTTGTTAGATCCATTGAGCACTTTCTAAATATTTCTGTTGGTTCAAGCGCCTTGAGCATCTTATTGGTGGATATGTGTGCTACAATTATAAGACTCCACTGTTACTGTTATTTATTTTTTTCAATTACTGTCTAAATAGAAAGGATTATTAGACTTGCATAATCTTTTTTTCATACCTTAAAAACGGAGAACAAAATGAGACTGAAATCTCTCCCCAGCTTTGGATAAATTTTAGTCATTTTGACGTCATTAACGTGAAAAAAAATTGTTACCTTTGGGAGTTGGATTCCCTTGTGTTACTGTACTGTGTGCATTTTTAGATGACACACTCTTGGTGAGACCCACACCACTCTGTACTGGCAATTTGACCCCCAAAATGACGGACCACGGGAAGACAGCATGTGACGTCAGTACGAGGGGTCTTTGAAACTGTAAATCAAAATATTAAAACAACACTGTGATAAACATGAGTGAAAAACAAAAAGCAGAGCTCTGTAACTGAAGTATTGTCATGAAATCTGTTTCCGCGTGGTGCCGTTTGTTCTTAAAGAAATCTTATGCTAAAGGTGTAGTCCTCCAGTGTAATCCTCCAGTGTAATCCTTCAGTAATCCTCAAGCGATTATCGGAATTGGCTACAAAGTGAACAAAATATACGTTCAACCTAATTGGTTTTGACAATAGTGCAATAAAATGGGATGCTACTCTAGAAATAAGAGTAATTCTAAAGAAAGGTTAAATTTTTTAGCATTTAAATTTGTGTTTTGCATGATTTATCACATATTCTTGTTGTAGCTGAGGGTCCGTTTCACCTTCACTGACATATTGGGTGCATCGACTACTTTACCTTTGATTCCTGTGAAAGTAAATGCAACCAAATAGAATAATGATTTGTTTGCTGGACTCATTATTAAAGCAGCCAGTGTCAATAGGGGTCAAAGGTCAAGACTTGATGCACTGAATGAACGATTTGAGGTAAACATTTCTATACGTGTATAGACTGTGCAAGTCTTGTCCGTGTTTGAAGGGAGGCAGGGAACAAAAATGCTGATTGGCTACCGAAAATGACTGTCTTGAATAAGGGAATAAGAGTGGCGACCCTGCAAGGTTTTAAACGGCCGTTCAAGAATGAGTCACTACTCTCTTATTCCCATTCATAAATGCCCTTTTGTTAAAAAGCGAAAAAATGTTATAGACAATCTGTGACAATCTGCTTCGCAGCGAATTTTCGAAGTTTGTACATTTTCAAAAACTTTTAAAAAGTTATGTTTGGTGCGCGTTGGGTTGTGTGTGCGCGCGTGTAAAAATAGATTACGCGCTGGTCTAATAGCTATATATTGCGTTCCGCAAAATTAAATTGGCGTACATGTGCTTGCGCGCCCAACACGCGAAGCCAGCTGGTTTTAAACAGCTCCAGGTATGTCTTTATCAGCCGTTTAAACACCCCCACGTGACATGCTCTCCACCAATAGGAATAGCAAAACTGTCTGGGGTATTTATGAATGCTCGTTTAAAACTTTTGAGCGCTTGTAGGGCGCTTAGTACGCAAGTATCAAAATGCAAGTATTTTGACGCAATCCACTTCAATTATGATTTCACACGGTCATCCTAAACTGCAGTAATAGACATGTCACAAGATCAAAGCAGTAGTGACCAGTTGTTTTATGACTTGATGTCGTTGTTGTTGTTGTTTTTTTTTTTTTGGGGGGGGGGTTGTGTGACCATTTTGAGCATTGGCGTAGAATGGAGCAACCACAGAACTGAAAGTGCCCTTTGCAAAATGAAAATTTGTAAAGATAAATTTCCAGTCATAGGAGCCAACCTTTGAATGTGCATGAGACTTGAACTGTCTATTGTTCATGTTCATATTAAGTACTTATGTATGATAAATAGTCGTCCATTTTTATTTTTCACTTTTTGCAATTTGTTATGACTCTATCTGTTAATATTAGTATTATTTTTTATATTTCCGGTATTAAATATTTATCAAGATGTGTTGTTATCCTAATGAAAAGTTATATTTTAAAAGTACACTTGCACTTTCACTGGATGTTTATTTTAGTTTTAAATAACATGGATGTTTTATGCCTTCCTTCGATGAGGGTATCAATCAATGTTTACAACCCCGCTCGGGGTACATGTGTACCAATATTTGCGTCCCAATGAGGAGTTTGAGCCTCGTTTGGAGTTGCTTCATTTGATCCCTCATCGTGAACCTTTATGGTAAGAGGGTACATTCGATTTACAAACTGACCGTCAGCATTAGTTTGTTTTTCCATTTTGGCTAAGACTGCTGCTTTGACAATCCTGTTCACAACATCTTGGATAGTCTTGGTTCCAAGACGCTCCAGTTGTGTTGCCACAAATACATGAAGTCATGAAAAGTTAACTGCTATCACCTCACAAAACTGCTCACCTTAGAGAGCGCTATCAGTCTTGTAACTGCTTTCTGTACTGTGATAGTCACAGATATGTCTGTGGCGATAGTAAGATAGCGCCCTCTAACAGCAACAAGGCTTTTTCGTGACTGCATGTACTCGTGACTATAGAACTGAAACCAAACCTACATCTTGGTTGAGTTATAATTTCTGGCTTTCGGGGACACTAGGTGGCAGCAGAGTTCACCAACTAAATCTCTTGTTCTCAGAAAAGTGCAAAATGTGCAGAACTATACGCTAATGCATACATTTTACCCACAGACATATAATAGGTATTATATGTCTGTGATTTTACCTGGTATATTTGCTGCCACCTTGTGTTCAAAAGTCTCCCATTGTGAATTAAGTTGGTTTATCATGCATTGTTTAAGAGTGCCTACCTGGCTGGAAGTGACTTCGAAAAAATTAATAAACAGTTCAACGCTGGAATGTTTACTACTTGACTTTCTTGAAGTGACTTTTTGAGTTTCTTACTAATTTAATTTTTGTGGTTTTGTGTGAGGGATTAATTGAGTTTGGATTACTCCTGTTATGGTTCGATCAATTGTTCGTTATTGAATATTAGTTGATTTAACCATTGTTCTTATTGTTCGATCCATAATTCCATCATATACAACTGACACTTATCCATGACTAAACTTATCCATGCACCCCCACACCCCCCATTATACGTTGTGATTAATTTAATGGTAATTTTTTTGAATTTGTTGATTTATTGATCATTTTCAAGTTGTTGCCAACTATCAATCCATCTGTTGTTTTTGCTACGTCGCAAATTGGACATACTATCATCGATCAATCTTTTCTCGATTAGGAGGGAGGCCCTGCTCCATGCAAAAAGTAAACGAAATACAAGAGGGCGCCCTTCATACTGACCGTCGATATGCTTAATATTCGACGCCATGGGGACTCGAAGTTGAAAATGAAAATGAAGAGGGCGCCCTTTATAATGACCGCGATACTCGTGATGTTCGATGCCACGCGGATTCGAGGGGGGGGGATGAATCCACTCACCGCCAACATCCCTCACCCTCTACCCAACCCACCCCATTGGGGCATCCCTTGCTCTTTACCCACTCCACCCCCATCCGGACATCCCTCAACCTCTACCCACACCACCCCATCCGGACATCCCTTACCGTTTACCCACCCCCACCCCCATCCGGACATCCCTCACCCTCTATCCACCCCACCCCATCCACCCTACCCCATCGGGACATCCTTACCATTAATTACCCACCCCACTCCCATCCGGACATCCCTCGCCCTTTACCCACCCACCCTCATCCGAACATCCCTTACCCTCTATCCAACTCTCCCCACCCGTTTAACTTGGAAACCCAACACTGCCAATGGTGGGCAAAGGAGGGAGAAGAATTTGGCTACTTCAACCATTACGATGTAGTTTGATCTGTCTGTAATTCAATTTTAAAACACCACTAAAATAAACCACAAAATAGTTTCAACACGTCCAACAGGGTGGGGACGGGAAAGTTCAGCGCCCACCCTCTGATATAATGATTATATATATATGACAAGTCCAATCCTAGAACCTGACAAACATGGTTGTTTGTATGAGAGTCAGATAAATTCCCAAGGTACACGTTGAAAGCAACTGAACATCGTGCAGACTGATTCCCACCCCTGCTTATTAATAACTGAATAATGGTCCTGTCGGTAAACATCGGAGTATCCCCTATACATGTTATGGTCGTTACAGTACGGGCGAGCGTTTCCCCGGTCAATCGTCAAGGGATATCACGCTACAAATCCAAAGTGTCGTACGGAAAGGCTTCGACTTCCTACAATGTCTACTGCAATTATTACATGTACATCAGTCCCTTGACTAAGATATGAAGATTGCCACACGGTCTACTCCTAATGATTCGACCCGGGATCTGGCTGTCAGACAGAAACCTTTTAGAGTAAATTAAATTCCAAGAATCGGCCTGAATTAAAGAGCACGTGTTTTTTTTCCTTCTGCATTGTGTGGTTTGTTTTCCCCACATCGCTTGTTGTCATAAACAGTCGATCGGGTTGGAAATATCTTTAGACATATCGTTAATGAATTAGCCACATTCAGCATTTAATCTATTTTACTTGTATTTTTGAAGTTCTTTTCATCGAATTCTATAATAATGAACCACCCATCGGTGCAACGCCCCCTTTGAAGCTCCTCCCATACTTTCCTCCCTTCAATTAATTAATTTGTAGGTGTAGCAATAACCTGTCCAATCCACCATTAAACATTAACAATGTAGATATCACAATGATTGATGGAAAGGTACTTGAACCATTCAACTGTCACTTACCCTCTCGTTGGATTGTCAGCTGATTAAAGAGTTCCTTATCGCCATCCATATCACTCTTGTTCATCAAGTAATAAACCACAAGGGAAGCTGACGGGGTAACATTTAAATGAAATGGGGTTCATTGACTGGAGCGGGACTTGAACCTACGACCTCCGGATAACGTACTGGCGCTCCACCAACTGAGCTATCCAGCCCTTTGTTGGCGGTCTCCCTATCTTTGTGTATCATCTGAGTTTAAAGGAATATAATTTTATTATTGCAATGCTGTTCAGTATAGTCCCTTTTCGAAACCGCGGTTTCGGGCTTCGGCTGCTTGATATGTGGCAAGGTGTACCCCACCACTCCTATTGTGTCTTCATTGTGTTATGGGAATCTCAGGAATTCTTTGGAGGAAGAATTACAGTGTATTTTTGGGGGAACGAGGACAACCTTGGTAAAAGTTAGGTAGTGCATTCTGCTCTACCAGCCAGGCTCCTAGAGGATGATACCCGTTCATACATCCTTACGGACTGTGAAGGGGGTTAACCATGTTTCTGCCCCATGAGTAGGTGGCAACTTGCCCCTTGTGGCAGTTGATTTGGGTCGATAGCCCAAATCAGTTAAGTGTAGCCCTCACCAGTTCATGGCCTTGTGATAAGGCGATCTCTAGTTTAAAAAAAAAATTAAATAGCTTTGAAAACGTGAGGGCCTTCACTAATTATTTAAGCTTATAGAGTAACATTTACTCTGGTCATTTTAATTTCAGATGTCAAATTGGGGTGGTGGATCACGTACCCCTGTAAACCCCCCCCAATTTACGCCACCAATCGTCGATAATTAAAAGAAGGGGACGCAGATGGAGATCCCGTTTTTGTGAAGTTTTGTTTTTCACCATCGCTTCCAAGAAAATGTCATAATATAAACTTCGGTGCTTTTAATGAGAAGTTCCGAGTTTTCAGACGGTTGTATCCCTGACCCTTAACATTTCATCCAATTGGTGTCCTTATAGGTATGGTGGTAACCACACTCTCGCTCCTATTGTGTCTTCACTGTGGGGCTGGAAGTCTCAGGAATTCCGTAGATGAGGATGGTAGGGTGGTACCACTTCAGACCACGTTGCGGTTGTTATGTTGACCGATGCGCTTGTGTTTTGGCACCAGGCAGTATTTAGATTAAATGAAAATGGGGAGCAAAAAAAAATAAATGTTTTTAAAAATCCATACATTTATTTGATGTCTTGTTGCATTATACAAACACCTGCGATGCACTCAATAAACACCATGGTGCCCAGCCCTGAATATTGACCACTGTGTTCACAGACTCAACGCCTGCATTATGTTTGATCTGTCAGCTAATGACCACCACTACGGCACCACACTGTCTAATTCGACTGACATTTTCTACATTTTTTTTAGCAACGTGACATTTGCATTGTAGTCCAATTAAACGGCACTGGGTCATCAGCACACGCACAACAGGCCACTTCCACACTGCATCGCTCGTAGAGGTAACAACATTCAATAGCAAGGAGTGTGGAGGAGTTCCTGATGCATGTTTTGAATGGTGTCATATTGGTGTGACGGTTGAACATTAATTAAAACCCTACACACAATGTGATCATATCCCATATTTTTCTGCACTCTCATTACAACAACACAGAGACACATAAGCTCTGCAGTTATTATGAACCACCCAGTGTGTGTGTGTGTGTGAGCACTACATCCACTCTCTAGTGAAATGACTTCATAATATTAAAATATTACCTTGCTGTGCTATACAAGGTATCAATTACAACTTGACCGTATGCTGCGTAAAAATACAGCCAGGGGTATCGTGCGTACACACCTGTCGAAGCAGCCTGCATGGTAAGTGTTAAACTCTGCCGTGTGCCGTGTTTTACTATGTTTAGAAACTAATATTTGTGACTATTTCGGATAATAGGCAATTTAGAGCGAGTGGACAGTCTGATTTTGTTCAGTACTTGTTTGTTTATTTCTAGATGCGTTGATCCTCGGAGTTTAGTATCTGACGACATTTTCAGCCAATTCCATTCCCCCACATCTGATTATATTTTACGACACTCTATCCACATCGACCAACCATAATGGACGGATCGCTAGTGTGTCAATGGGGGGAAAACACCGCGGCCGCGGCAACGGCAACAGCTATCGCCTTAACAAAATAAAAGATCTACCGAAATGAATGCATAGCTTAGCACAGTAGGCCTATAATATCTATACCAATACTCGAGAATGTTCGTATTGCATGTATTATTAGTAAATAATCAGATCGTATACCAAGTCCGATTAGGGGCGTGGGGTACCCCCCCAATGTTCTCATACTCTAACAGACTGTTCCTCTTGTACTGAAGTCCCCCCCTTCCAATATCCGCTAAAGAATTTCTGGGATTCCACGCACACAGTGATGACCCAATAGAAGGGGGTTCCACCATGCCCCATATATCGAGCACCGAATGTCAAATCGAGTCTATGTGATTTATAATAGCCTGGTGCAAATATTACACTGATTCTCACTGGTATGATTACATGGACATATAATAGGGAATAAGACCATCAGCATAATGTCTTCCATGCCCGCATGCTTCACGGCATCAGAAAATGAAGTGTGCTGTCTGTGTCAGCCAGTGCGTGGCTAAATACATATGGTTTTAAGATCTCACAGGTTTACACCGGAGTCAATTATTTTAAGATAAAATAAATTGGTGATTTGATTCAAAGCCTAAGCTGTTTTCTTCTCTTGTCTCAGCCGTTCTGGGCCCAAAATTCATGGCGCTGCTTACCACATAACTTTGCGCTTACGGAGGCCCACAATGAACCATAACAGCATAATTCCGTGGCCAGTGCCGTGAAATGGGCACAAGGCCCAATTTCGTAGAGCTGCTTAAGCGGAAAATATTGCTGGAAAACATTCTGGCGAGCAGCAAGAAATCAGTCACAAGTTTTTTTTTTTTTTTTTTTTTTTAATGGGATATAACTCACAAGGCCGGACGGCCACTTCAAGGTGAGGGCTACACGTAACTAATTTGGGCTGTCGAACCAGATCAACTGTCATCAGGGGCACGTTATCACTGGGACTGAAAAAGTGTTACCCCCTTCACAGTCTGTAAGGATGTAGACATGGGTATCATACACTAGGAGCCTGGTTGGCAGAGCAGAGTGCACTACCTTCCCATTTTTTTACGAAGCAAGTATGGTTAAGTGCCTTATGGGGATTCGAACACACATTCTGCTGCTGAAAACACTAGAGCTTGGGTCCGATTAACCATCCATGGATGAACTAAACCGCTCGGCCACGACACGCCATGTAATGTACATGGGACGTGGTAGTTTGGCCAGTAAGCCCAGGTCATGACATTGCTGATGCAAATTTCTTTACTGAGCAAGCTATGAGCGGGGTACCAGTGGCAACAATGTAAACTTTATGGAATGTTGGCTGTTAACCTATTTCTGCTAAGCAATATTTGTCTGTGCTTAGCGAGTTTTTGTGTGTACAGGCTTTATGAAACTGGGCCCAGGTCATGATGTTGCCCTCACCAATATGTTGGTTAAAGAAGCAGTTACTAACTTGCCTAGCATGCAAAAATCAATGCTACAGGTGTACTTCTTCTCATAAATCCGCCAGAAGATGTAAAGCTATTATGAAGTATACATTTAGGTTCGAGACGTTGACTGAATATTAGGAACGAGTCTTGAAAAATTACATTTCCCGGGCCAATTTCATAGAGCAGCTTATAGCACAAAATGTTGGGCCGAGGTTTGTGTATAAACTGCGTAATTTCCCCAAAACCATGGAGGAAGGAGATAGAAACAGAGTCCTACCCTTAAACTCAGAACCAGAGTCAATCCTAATGACATGAGGTATCATTAAAACAACAAAGTAAAATTGACTGATCGGGCTAGCGTTCATTGACAGTAACACAATATAATGGCTTTTGCTTTCTACCGTAGATAGCAGCGTATATTATAGTGCCTGGACGGCTTCCAGTTTAATCAATGGAGCTCGCCAATGTGGGACCGTGACACCGCACCGTAACTCATCGATTTCCAGCAGGGGACGCTCCACTAAAAGGTAAGACCCCATTTTGTCCATTAGTGTATTGCGTAAGAACCACTTTCTCGTGACTCGCATGTATTAATGTCACTTTGATGGGTTTGTGTACGTTGGCAGTAATTGATGGTATTGTTATCATTAGAGAGTATGATTGCTTAACAAATGACAACCGCAAGCGGTGTTACTTGGCAAAGAAATAGTAATTAGTACACCATGTCTTAGCATGTAGAGGACCCTTCCAATTATTTTAGCTTTTTTACAGACCTTTCGTTTCATTCGTAAAGGGCGAGACTGTCCTTCGCATGAGGGCATACGATTTGTAATGGGGCATTTCAAAGGGCACCAAGGCCATACCTAGGTGCATGGAGAACACCTTCACATTTAATTGCAAATTTTCACATTTGGCTTTTTTTCATTTTTGTTGCATTAAATATAAAATTTTCATGATATATTCCGAGAAAGTACGAAATATATGCTTGGAAATTCAATTTCCTTAGGGAAAGTCTAGAAACTGTGAAATTTGTGCATAAATTATTAGGGTGCGTGGTTAAAAAAAAAAAATCATTTATTCGGAACTCTTCCAATTTCAAGTCAAGTTACACATTTTTGATGCAATCCTTTTCATCTTGCCAAAGACATGTCGACTGCGCCATAATATTTGTACAATATGAAGCCCTCAAATACATAAAGGATAACTTTCACACAAAAACATTAAAAAAGAAACACAATATTCAGACAATAGCAACTGTTTACCAACCTGTTACTTATTATACTATTTACATGCATCATGTTCTAAAAATTCATCAGTATTTGTCACAAGTTAAATACCTTAGCATTGTTATTAAATTTCAGATAAATAATTTTTGTAACAACGAATGAGGGTCATCTATTTTGTACAAGCCCACACAAATTATGTTTTGTGTATGCATTTCTTTTTTCTGTTCTTTTTTCCGGTGGGGATAGAATATTCTAACCCTTTAGAGATGTTGTGTTCATTTTCCGGTGGGGATAGAATATTCTAACCCTTTAGAGATGTCGTGTGCTTTTTCCGGTGGGGATAGAATATTCTAACCCTTTAGAGATTTGTTTTCATAGACTCTCAAATTAGAGCGTACATTTTTTTGTTTGTGTTTGCATGTACTTGGAAAGTTAAATAATGAAGCTCATTTCCCTGCAAACGAATATTTCGGAGCTCTGTGAACTTATTTATTAATTTTTAAAGCAAAATTTTCTATGATTCAACTAGTGCCTAATTTTTCATGAAAAAAGTACACAAACTGAGCAGCCAGTTTGACTTTTTCAAACGTAATCCTATGATATGGTAAATAGTAAAAAATTGTACCCTTAAAATTGCAAAGTAACGATAAAACCTAATTTACGTGCAAACTTTTTGAAAATTATTCACACGAAAACAACAAGTTTGTTTTTGTTGCTTTAATTTTTGAATTTTTTTAAAGTTTGCTGAAAAGATGAAAAATAGAGCATCAATTTATTGAATAACAAGCAAATGTGAAATTTTGCAATTAAATGTGAAGGTGTTGGAGGCAATAACTGCGTCCGTTGTCTCCTTAGGGTATCAGACTTAAGGCCTACTTTCATATAGAGCTGCTAAGCACAACAAAATTATGCTTACCAGAATATATAACGTTACCAGCCAAAGTACCATCCCATTATGCATTGTCTGTGACGGGTATCAAGCAAATTATTGTGTAGCAGAAAATCGTTTAGTAGACTATTTGTAGCTCTATGAAAGTGGGCCCTCCTCTTGCCACACAGTGCCCGCTCTTTCATCGTTAGAGTCGATGATGGCAGGAAACGCCACCCATCTTCATCGTTTTTGATCTTAACGAAAACCCAAAACCTTTCCTATACTTTAAATCTCCTTCCTCCTCGAAAATTACAGGGTCGGGAAATGAATAATTTAAACCGACAAAAATCAAATACTAGCCGACTTACGAATTAAATTATGAATGCGGATTGAAATTGCCTTTTTTTCGTGAAGAGTAATAATTCATGGTGGAATAAGTCTATCGACCACATGTCCGTCATGAGTACCTTCAGATGTCGAGTATAGATGTTTTATCCAGAAAGAGCAAAACTGTACAGAGAATTGAATAATGTTGTTGAGGTAATCTTCACACGGTCGTTGAACCACTCCAAGAATCGTGTAGTCTCTTCAGCCTCAGCACCACTACTTCAAACCAAACATATTCTTGATTCAAGTGAACCGGCATCAAGCGAGCAAGGTGCACTTATGCGACCCTAACAGTGCCGAGATATGACAACCATCTACATAACAAATTGATATCAAATATACAAACGAGCAGACATCGCATTGAGTTTTATGTTTACTAGTCAGTGTCGAATGATAGAAATGTTTACGTGACACCGTGTGCTCAATTTCAAAGAGCTGCTTGAGCGGACAAAATATTGCAACCTTGCGTGACCCCATCAAAAAATTTATACACACTTAAACCCTCGGACTGCAGTCAACAGTCCGTTTGTGTTTGCGTGTAAAATTTTTTTTGTGGAGAACCCAATCACTTCCAAATGGCCCAAAACCTTTACATATAGACCCTTTTGACTAAATCAAACATATTCAAGCACAATTTTTTTTTTAGATGAGCCCACATTTGTCTTTGTGTAGATTGTATACCATATGGTTCAATTCACTTAGCAGTGTCCCGTTGGCCCCAATGATTGCTGTACAATTCCTATGGGAATTCCGGGAGAGCTGGTCATTGATGGATTTTTGTGTGTGTGAAAGAGACCCCGGATGGGAACAATACTTTTTCCATGCTATTTGGCTAGGTGTAGATGAGGAACTTTGATTTTTTTAGATAAAAAAATATAAAAAATGGCGGAGTACTGATTATTTAATTAAAAACGGACTGTTGATTGAAGTACCATGGCTTCACGGAGTTTAAAATTTTTCTGCAAAGCTAAACTAAGCAGGATACCAGTCACATGGTACATGTGACATTGTGTGGTTGGTAACCTTAATCTGGTGAGCCCAATTTTGTGTCGTTTTTTTCTAGTTTAATAGTAACAGCTGGGCCCTGATTGGACGTGTTTTCATCAACAGCGATGAAGTCTCACAAATCATTAGGCGAAGTAGCCCGTCTCTTTGCCTGGCGGCATACTGCTGCCGCCAGGTCGTCCCTCCGGAAACAAAACAAAATCAACCTGTTTACCAAATTCCCGATCGACCTGACCACAATGTGTAGACGGTCCAGCCATGCCATTAAAAGAAACGAAAAATGATGTGTTTTGCACACAATTTAGCTTTGATTTACCCCCAAGATAGCGTACCCCCAACATTTTAATGGACGTAATTTATTTTAAAATGATATTCGCATCAGCAACGGAGATACGTTTTGATCATCCCAGAGATTGAGGTACACCCGACATCCGTGAAAGTAATTTATTTTAAAATGATTTCGTATCAATGAAAATATCAGTTGACGTGTCAGTCTTCGAACATGACATTTTCCTTTTGACCTTTACAATATCTTCATGATATCCAAACGCGCTGTTTCGGCAGATTCTTAAACCATTTACATCAGTGCATGGTTTATATCTATTGGCTGGACGCAATAATCAACACTGATTGGACGGGAGCACAATCTTGTATCGCTGCCGACGATAAAGAGCTGCCAACTCTCCAACTAATTCGAATCTGCAGAAAGTTCCCTAAAAATAAACCAATCTTTCCATTATGCGATGAACACGTTTTACTTGAAAAAACTCCCCGATTGTCGAAACCTTTTCCCTGTTTTGTTGAACGTAATTTTTAAGTATCTCCCTGATTGTTGTACACAATCTCCCTGAATGCAAGATTCAAATGTTGGCAGCTCTGGAGGGTGTAGCTGTGAGTTAAACGTAGGTTCATGAATATCACGTGTCCTTACAGTCATGAATATTAATTACTAAAACAATATTGGTAAAGTTGCCTCAATGACATCACCTAAAAACACTTTGGATTTGACTAGATATTATATATTTGTACAAGGATTGTGCCACGGGTTGCCGTATTGATAGCAGTCATCTAGGTTACCACTCCAGAAACACACCAATCAGTTTGGAAATAATTCAGAAGGAAACGTAGTATATGGGTCATGTTTGGTTTGTTTTTCTTGTACAGATCTCGTGTTACTATTGATTTTGCTTTGAAGTGATTCATAGACACTGCTTCCTTACACGATTACATTCATAGTAAATAATACGGAATTGGATTGGCAGTCGGAGAAGACCTGATGTTTCTTCTCTGTAATCATCCATTCGCATTTCTGATGTTTGCAGGCTGTATAAGTTCTGTGTAACATGTATAGATTGCAGAGTCCGCCTTTCCCATGTAGACCATCAGACCATACTGATCGAAACGTCGAGTAGTTAAACCACTGGTTCTTTTCAGTCGCCGCAAACCTTACGAATGAGTCTCCACCATGCAGAGTTTCGAATCCTACTCATGTACATGGTGTTACTGCAAACCTTACTGAATTGTGTCTCCACCATGTGAAGTTTCAAATCCTACGCATGTACATGGTGTTACTGCAAACCTTACTAGATTGTATCTCCACGATGCAGTTTCAAATCCTATACAAACGTATCTTAAAATAAGCCTTATTTACGATAAGTTTCGTGCTATACTCAAACTGATTGAACAATAACTTTCCCAGCATTACCGGCATCACAAGTCCAAACGTATCGACCGAAACCTTTCCATCATCTGGTATGTCAGTGTTATCGACTTATTTATGACGCATTTTTCTGATGTAGTAATTTATTGCTGATACATCAAAGTTTAAAGGGTTTTTTAAATGGATATCGGGGGTCCTACGAAGTTGTCTTGTATCATTGATTGAATAGGCGAATGATATCACGTCTCAGAGATTTAGTGATTACTGGTTATTCAGTTATTATAAACAGCTTTAACAAAATTATGTATAAGCAACTTCACTATAGTCACGTTATATGTGTAATTAATTAATCACACATTCATGACCGTTTACTTTGTTTGTTGAGGCTCTTTTTTATTTTCAGTTCTTTTGCAAATTGGTTGAATGGAATTAATTTAAATAACTGAAAGATCATCTTAAATTTGTGTCAGTAATATTCACAGAGTGTAAACAAACCATTTCATCCCCCCCTCATTGTTTAAAGGGAAGTTATATACGTTTGGTAATAACTCTAAAATTTAATGGCGATAAAAACTTACAGTTTTTATTTTATCCCCCAAATTTTGAATTTGAGAAAGGTTTTTGTCAGAAACCTTTCCCAGATTGTGTATTCCTATTTGAAATTATTCTTCCTGCGTGAACAATGCGCTCCGGATTTTCGGCAATAACTAACAACCACCACCTTTTGAAATGAAACTTTCACAGGTTAACTAGGTGTATTGCATTTATTATACACTTATTAAGAATTAAAATAATCGAACGGTTCCAAAAACAGCAGGTATACTTTGCCTTTAAAAAATGAAATTGCATCCAGTGAACACGGAGAGTTAATGTAAAGGGATTGTCACACGTTCTTAGTGCATGGTTGGCATTTTAAGCAAGAGACGCCGTCTAGACGTATATAGTTCGACCAAGACATCTGTAAACAAGCTTTGATTTAGTCTATTTTGCTCCACTAGCGAAGCATGATGTCTATAAACACATCACTAACACTCTGTCGTCTTGCGCCACTTGTTTCCATCTTAGAAGCTGCAATCTTCAATCTAAGCAACATCTGACTCCTCTCAGTCGATGTGTTGCTTGACATTTTATAGCAAGAACCTCTTCCAAGACGTAAACATATTTTTCTGTTTTCTTTCAAATCAGCTTGTCTGATGATTATTCTCGTAAACTCAAAAGCACTGAAATCATTTTCATAGCACCTGACAGGAGACATATGTAATCAAGTCTATTTTTGGTATCAAACGTTCGAGTCTGCATGAAGCTACAAACTTTAACCTTTCTGCACTCTTTTCTGCGACTGAAATGACGTCATCTCTTGTCGTCTGAACATCCAGGCGCCCTTGTTGAAACTAGATCACACCGTAACATCTTTTCAAAGAATCGGGCTTGATGACTGAGTGTGCGAACGTGTTGATCAGGTAAACTTGTTGATTACCTCTGATAGAGTCGAGTTATTTTTTATAAAGGAGTCCAGCACTGCAACTATGTCAAGACGGACTCCCTGTTGGGGCTCAAGGACTTCCTTGCAGTGCACGTGAAAGATCCGTCTGTTGGAGTGTCCTACACAAGTATTCATTTTACTAATAATATATTAATACCATTGTCTTGATTAGTAAAGAGCTTTAATTAAATTTGAATGACATTTTGATTAAGGAATCATTAACTGATAACGTCCTGAATGGTAAAACCGCCCACGCAGTCGAAGTCGATGTGTCAATGTTCATTATATTTTAAATCAGAGATACATTTTCGAAGGTGAAATCATTGAACGGTACGGTACACCGTGCACGACATAATCAATATTTTTTTTCGTGAATATGCCGACTAAAATAATCTAAAATAGATTCCAGTAGTCGCGAACTGTTATCTTTAATTGAGATCCATCACTTAACAAGAAGACCGTTCAGATCTTTCAAGAAATAACAAAGGTCTTCAATAACACGAAATGATTCTTCTATCATGGGGAGATTTCATACCGCCAAAATAACAGACGAAACTCTCAACAGAAGACAGGAGTAACAAAGAGGCGTCTATCTACTTGTTATTATATCAGGATACGTGCGAAGAGTCCAAGGTCTCCTTCCCATCCATCTTGTTTGATAAATTATTCACGGGGATAGGAGCCGACAAGAAGAGAAAACATCACGAGTTGCCCTGGCCTCCTTGAGGTGTAGAAGAGCGTGAACCACTGGGGACACAAGGCGCAGAAAAAGCTGAATTTCTTACTTGTAATCACTCTGTCCTAGTTGGTGATGATGCCTCAAGAGAAATCCATCACCGCTTCTTTATATAGATAAACTCCACATCTGTCAACATTTTGTCTTACACAGCGATATTTCATGACACTCTTTTAATTAAAAGGGGAAGACATAGGCAAAAAGTCATTGACTTAGTTGGGCGTATATAGTGTAGCGATTGTGGTTTCTTGGAGCTTTTTTTAGGGATATGCGTTATGTCAATGGAGATGTAGTCTTGATTGACGACGCTACTTTGTTTTGTACCGGTAGAGGGCGCAACATCGACTGTTTGGGAGGCTGACTTGGAGGCACTAGGCAAGTCTATAAATCAGGATCGTTTTGATCCGGATGTTCGTGTGATATCTTTTCTCCAGTAATTCGTGTTGCGGACTGTAAATTCGTGTTGCGATATCGCACTACGTTAAAACAAAATGAACGCCGCCAATCAAGACTAATGGATACTGCTTCATAGGCGAGGTTATACTCACCGTTTTGTTTCTTTATCCTGAAGACGATCAGAGCGTACTGATCGAAACGTCGAGTTGGTACATCGTCGCATAGGCTAGAGCATAGAGTCTATGCGTAGAGCATGGTCGTTACTTTGTATGTTTTGGTTTTTACTCTTACAACGATGTTTATTAAGCACTGATACCCAGTCCTTTTCCGAGTTCTGTGAAAAAACCTCCACATGCAAACCACTCTAGCGGGATTCGAACCCACCGTTACTTTGGTCTGGTGCTTATGTTTGAAGAAGGGATCCGGTTTATGTCAACGGATAATGCTTCATAATCAACACTATCTAGTCGCCTATTTGTTTTACTTTATGTCATGAAGACAATACGAGAGTACTGAACGAAACGTCGAGTTACATCACCGATTCTTTTCAGAGCACTACACAGCACATTATAAGGAGGTGTATTACAATTGGGTTTCCCACTACGTAAATGTTGATATATACAGGAGAAGTCCAACCTATTGTAACCCCAGCCTGAATGTCACTACGTCTCATCCCATTCCCAGCTATCTCCTTTGTTCACCCATTACATTTGGTCCCATATACACCTGTCTCTCTATTGTATGTATTGATTTAAGCGGTCAATTCTTGTTGTGTCGTTCTCTTTCCGATTCTATCTGACCTGGTTAACCACTCAGGTTGAATGGATTAAATTACATCCATTGCTATAGCAGCATTATTGTTTCACTGTTGGCAAACATAATGTCTCACCCACGCGTTAATATTTAGAGCAAGGATGCAGCGATGTGTTTGTGTCCACGTGGTCGACACAGACCTCCTTGACGAGAGACTATACGCCATATTTCTGCCATTGTACGTGCCCATTCTTTGTTAGTTTTGTTGACCCTTCCTTGAATGGGGACTACTCCACATACGCTTTCACAGATGTCCTCTGTATGTGCTTGTGATTGTCAGACATTCTTGACAAAAGACTACATCATGGTCTTACCAAGGCTTTAATCAGTGTATAGGGGTACTAGAATATACAATTCTCTTTAATATATCTCCTTGGTTTAAAACTACACTTTAACAAATATCCAGGGATTTTACTGTCTATGTTCCCAATTAATAACATGAAAATTGTAATGATTGGATCACACTGTTTTCTAGATGCATTTTACGTACTGCTTTCATTAAAATCCGTGATTGAAGTGTAACTGAATCCGTCATGAGCTTGACATTTGAATTGTACAAAACGTGAGTATAAAAGCTTGGTACAGACTGGTTTTGTCGCTCTATTTGTAAACCAATGAGTTGTATTTAGTGTTGAAGTTTATTGATGTGTGAACCTTACCAGTATACACAGACATACAAGGAAGTTAATACGAAAATGACATCGTTACGTTGATAAAACACAACTACATCACCATTTCTGTATCTTATCTCTATAGGAGACATGTTCTGATATTTCCATTTGTTTTTAAAGTTCAGCAATGGATGGAAGGATCTCCATGTATGTGTTGATGGTGTGTGTTTGGTGTTCACTTGATGCAGGCGGACTCCTGATGGTTGTCACTGCTAAACCAACAGTGTCTGTGGTGATCTTAACACCAGAGGCTGATCGTAAGGAGGGCGGGCGGGTTGATATGAGGTGTGTAGCTACGGACCTCGAGTTGGATCACATCGTTGACTGGAGGAGTGAAAACCCATCGATTTCTTTAAGGTGGAATGACACTACATTAACGACCAACAGACGGTTTATGTTCACTACAACCTATCCACAGAGAGGGATGGTTGTTCAAGACTTCACGATTACTGATCTGCAGATTGAGGACTATGACGAATATGTTTGTAACGTCAGAGACCCCATAATAGGAGGCGGACACCTCGTTGTAGCTACATCCCGCGTAAACCTGTCAGCTCCATCGTATCCAATATGCTCCCCTTCTGGGCCCATTACAGTAAACACCGATACACAGCTTATACGCATGAGATGTCTATCACAGACTGGTAACCCTGCAAATATAACAGTAACCCATCCAATGACTGATCACAGTAGCTACCCCTGGGCATCATCAAGTGTCGATGGTACGGATACATTATCATTGTTTTTGTCTGTAACTGTTGCTGATGATGGTGTTGCATTTTACTGTTCTGTAATAAATGGGACTGGTGCAGATGAAATGAAACATTCATGTGTAATCGGACCAATCAGTGTGACAAATTCGAAAGATGCGACTACTGAAATAACATCAATCGAACCAGGGACAACCTCAACTGCATCTACCAGTTACCCTCCTTGCAGCCAGTGGATTGTAGCCTTTGTTACTGCACTCATACTTTTTGTTGTATCTATCATCGCCAATCTTTTTTGTGCATTTCAAATCTTCAAAATGAGAAGTCTTATAAAAAGTCTAACTAACACTGAGGCATCTCAAATCCCCAAAGCTGATCCCTACATGGAGCTGCAACCAACGGAGGACAACAACAGAGACTACATGGAACCTACTACGGCTACAACTACCACACAAGATATCTACTACCAACCAGTTGAAGTAGAGACTGACAGCCCAGAGTATGACTACGCTCGGCCAGAGGGCAGCACCAACACCAGCTACGAAGCGGTCAGAAAGCCACAGAGTTCAGCTGACAGACCATATCAGAATATCAAGTCCTAAAAACAATGAGTACCCAGTATCAACCTGTCTCTAAAACAACACTGACTTTAACACTCCTCCGGGTTGCTTGGATTGAAGTACTACTTGCCACCAGTAGTGAGTAAACTATCATTATTTTTTTAATAGTCACCGAGAGGAGGATCTGCTACCAACCAGTTGAAGTAGAGACTGACAGCCCAGAGGATGACTACAGTCGGCCAGAGAGCAGCACCAACACCACCGATGAAGCGGTCAGAAAGCCACAGAGTTCAGCAGAGAGACAATCAACATAATATAATTGTGATATCTGGGATTTCAGTTTTTTGCATGCTGCATTGGCTCAAATGACCTATAAAGAAACATTGATAAATTGTTTTCGAAACCTGATGTATAAATAGAAAGTCAACAAGCGAGTATATCGTTTATACATATTATTATTTTTTGTAAAGCGTCGACATTCAACAAGCTGCCTTTAGGCCTACTAAGATACAGCACTAAATTCATACTCATTGTTTGGATATTCGCAAAATAAATACACAAAAAATGTGCATGTCATGATTTTGTTCATTCACAAAATGTAAAAATATAGTTCGTCTCAATAGTTCTGTTGACACACACTGTGGGGCTACTGGTTTCATGCGCTTGACATGACTCTGGTAGAAAATAAAAGCAGAAAAGCTTTATAGTGTAAATCATGGGATTTTGTTGACTGTCGATTTTGTAAATCATTGGAATGTAGTTATTGTTGAAGTTCATTGACGTGTGATCCTGCAACCGCATACAGAAATACAAGGAAATGACTGCAATGTCTGAACATGTATTAGTGTTAACAGTTAATATACGTATCACCTATTTAAACTTGATTCACATGTCAAGACAACTTTATTTCGGTATTTCTGTTAAAGTTATAATCAATGGATGAAAGGATCTCCATGTATGTGTTGCTGGTGTGTGTTTGGTGTTCACTTGATGCAGGCGGACTCCTGATGGTTGTCACTGCTCAACCAACAGTGTCTGCGGTGATCTTAACACCAGAGGCTGATCGTAAGGAGGGCGGGCAGGTTGATATGAGGTGCACAACTACAAACCTGGAGTCGTATCACATCGTAGAGTGGAGGTCTTCACATCACGTCTTAAGATGGGGTACCACTACATTTTCAACCAATCAACGATTTACGTTTACCACTGACATTTCTCCCGAGGTTACAGTTCAAAACTTTGCCATTACCGATTTACAAATGATCGACGTAGGGGTGTATGTGTGTAACATAAAAAATCCTACGGAAGGATATCACATTGTCGAATCTTCTTATGTGACACTCGCAATTTTGCTTTCCGGGTTGGATCCCAGTGACCCAACAGGTTCATCTCCCTCTAGCCCATGGGTTGTGACTTTGGCAGTCTGCTTAGTACTACTCGCTGCATTTTTATTGGTTATTACTGTGATAGTTACTTTTAACGTTATCATTGGAGGACAGAATTCGAATCAAAAACCTCAACCTACGGAGCCCCAAACTGATCCATACACGGAGCTTCAGCTACCAGTGAACAGTAACAGTGATTACACGATACCAACTCGTCCTTTAGATACCAGCCATCATAACCACGTTGAAGAAGAGATTGAAAACCAAGACTACGACTACCCTCAGGTAGAGGACAGTACTCGGTTGTAAAACAGTACAGTATCACGTCGTGGTAAATGAAGGCCACAATTGAATAGGTAACAAGTAACTCAGTCTGTAAAAAGCAGTTAATTTCTGGTTTGAAACCACACTGTGTTACTGTTATGTAATAACCGAAGACCCAAACTGATCCATACACGGAGCTTAAGCTACCAGTGAACAGTAACAGTGATTCCACGATACCAACTCGTCCTTTAGATACCTTCCATCATAACCACGTTGAAGATGAGATTGGAAGCCAAGAATACGTCTACCCTCAGGTAGAAGACAGTATACTCGGTTGTAAAAGAGTACAGTGCCACTTTGTGATAACTAAAGGCCACAATTGAAAAGGTAGCTAGTAACTCAGACTGTAATAAGCAGTTAACCTCTGGTTTGAAACCACACTGTGTTACTCTTATGTAATAATCGAATACTGAACTTATACGAAACGCTGAACTATCAAACATTAAATACTTGAGTAATGTAGCACTTTCAGGGTGATAAATAATATCTAGCGTGATCAGTTAGATATCACGAATTTGGTTCCAGCTTCGGCTGAGACTTTATTCGCCATTTTTAATCTCGACTTTTTAGCCATTTTAGTGCATGTTGTATGTAGCCTACTTGAATTGTTTATACACTATACTCGTTTTCTACAGTGCGCTCATTGGGCCGTTCCTTAGTCTGAAGTAATTCATGAGGCATTGAAGTTGGTTCTGTCCAGTAACAGTTTAATGGCTCTCTCCAAAATAGCGACTATGGCTGTGGTTGTTACTGAGTGTGTTGCTAAGGGCAGCCTATGATTCAATGCAAGTTAACGTGGTATCTATCAAAAAACTGCATAACACAGACACTTTTCGAAACCACGTCACGGGCTTTGGCTTTGGCTTAGAGTCTGCCTGTTTGAAGCTCCGTACCGAAAGCATAATTTCTTAAAAATAACTGACGGCCAAGTGTCCGTCATATGCTGTGCGTAATGCACAGTGTGCAATCACTCAAATGAAAATACACGCCTAGCAATGTACAATCATAGTTTCTACGCAATACTAAATTATGGAAATTACGTGCGTTATTGGCGCTTACTTCTATTGTTATGCACTGCACACTTCGCGTTACGCCTAAACGCATGACGGACACGTACCACTGGAATGATAAGTCGGATCCCAAGCCAAACACCTGGTTTCGAAAATGGCCGTAGATGTCACTTTCAGCTAATGAGGTCACGTTTGAAGATAATAGAGTCTTGGAATTGCGCTGCTTATAATCATCAAAATGTAATGAATTATTTTATCTTTGAGCTGTATATAATAAATCAGTAAAGGAACATATTCATTTGGCATTTAAACTTTGATTTTCTTTTGATTGTGTTTTTATCAAAGGATCTTCCTTTTAATGACAAAGTAAACAACGTTCTGCAGAGGCCAACAGTATCGGGGATCCTCCGAGTTTTTCGAAAAAGTCTTTTTGCCATTTGCTCATCTGTGAAGTTACCACCAATGGTGTGTACGTGTACCACTCGTAATAACAATGTAAATAGGTTTGATAAAACAAAGTGAAAATGGTTACGAGGTTGTTCTGCTTGTCTTGGCTGGTTTAAGGTTAGCTGGAACACCTGACGTCATAAAATGAAAATAAAGAAATAAATTAATTGTATTTAATTCATTGATAACCAACAGCGGTTAATCGTCACTTACAGGTATCATCAATTAAAAACTAATAAAAAAGAAATAAGAAAGCACTGAAACTATTTAATAAAATAAATATATAAATATTTAAGAAAACCATAAAACGTAAACAAAAATATTTTTATAACGGCGTTCAAGTTATGTATAATAAAAAATAAATAAATAAATAAAAACATGTTAGGAACTCATTTGTATGCAAATCAACCTTTAAAATTAAGCACAAGATGATCCAAATCAATAACTAAAAAAGGAAAAAAGAAAAGATATGAAAAATATAAATACATAAATACATGCTCATGGGATTGAAATTAGCTAATCAGCTAGAAAACATCTATAAATATCACTACGGAAAAAATTGATAGAAGTAGCACCATACCACATCACACTTCCTATGGAGCCGGTTGTAGGCAGACAGGAGTCTTGAAACAAAGTCTTGTTTGGTCATTTCAACGCCCTTCCAGGGGACATGTAAAATGTGGTTGGTGGTTGATCAAGTGCGACGCTGAGGAACATGTAAACAGTAAGGGTTGGCATCAGTTAAATCAAAATGCTTGTGATTGTGTTTATACAGAAAGAAACAATCATTAATTGTTCTTCTCTGATGAAGAGTTGGCAAATTAAACCTTTGACACAGCTGTGAGTAAGTTGGAATAAGAGTGTTCTGACTAGCTTCCATTCTGTTAAGTATTAGAAACATAAAAAAACAAATAACGTCTTTGAACTCTTTCTAGTCTGTTTGATTGCGCCTTGGAAATGGATTTAAAAGCAACAGTACAGTATTCGAGACGAGGTCTAATAATGGTGCAATATAAAGTACGACAAATCTGTTCATTCCTGTAAGACCGGAAATTACGCCACACTAAACCAATCATTCGATTAGTCTTCTTGATTAAGTGATTGACATGATACACAAAATTAAGTTTGCAATCAATAAAAATACCAAGGTCCTTTTGAACGCTGACACGATTAAGAACATTATTATTCACAGAGTAATTAAAAAGGCAGGGTTTCTTTTTAAGAGTAACACTTGAAATTGAACATTAAGCAAAGTTAAGATTAAGCTGCCAGGTTGAGTACCAGTTGAAGATCTTATGTATGTCTTCTTGCAACAAAATGCAATCAGATTATTTGTACACGGGTCGAAAAACTTTCATATCATCAGCAAACAATATAAATTTATAAGTAATATACTGTGGCAGGTCATTAATAAACAAAGAAAATAACATCGGGCCTCTGAACCTTGGGGGACACCAGATGGAACTGGGTGCCAGCTTGGGCATTGGCCACCAACAACGTTACGGTGCCTCCTATATATAAGATAGCTAAGTAATAATTATAGGTATAGGTATAGGTAGACTGAACATTGAAAGAGGCAAGTTTATGAATTAAGTGTTTATGACTAACTCGATCAAAAGCCTTAGAGAAGTCTGTGTAGATGATGCCCTCTCCGATCAACAGCATTATATATATAATGCCTCCTGATGTAAAGAAGTGAGATAGGAGGTAAAATCCCTACCAGGTAAATGATTACACAGAAATCTTTCAAAAACCTTAGAAATGAGTGGCAAAAGAGAAATTGGTCCAGATACCAATCTGATCGGATGTTGCCAGATGTACCTTTGACTTGGCGTTCATTTCTCATCGTGACTTGTAGTCATTTCACACGTAAATGTTCAAATCATATAGTGAATGAAATAACACTACATGATGTTCACAATATCATGCACATGCTGCGCGCATGCAGACGATCGAAAGTGCAAGCTGACAAACTAGATCACCTTGTAGCATAGACCAATCTTAACGCAGATGTGGAAAGCTTACGTCACAGCAGGTTTCTCCAATGAAATCACTGTATCTAATAAAGTCATTAGGCCTGTATACCAGTACCTGTACCTGTCATTGTGAATAAAGACAGGAGGGGACCAGTCTAATTTAAGGTCTGTAGATTCAAACGTAGAGGGCGTTTTTAAAACATGATTAATAAAGTCGTATCTAAAATGCGAATAATAGTTTTAATGCATGCATTAATAATAAAATATCAAACAAAAGTCCTAGGTGTCGAAGGTTACAACAATATTTCCTATTTACACAGGCTACTTACTTTCAATGACTCATAATATCATTTCAAAATTCTCACCCTGCAAAGTTTAAACTAGGTTTTCCTTCTTTAGAAAGTGGAGTATCTATACATATATATATGTTCTACAATGTTCTCCCGTGTATTGGCTGCTTTATATAAAGTACAATGCACCATTGCACTTATTGATGACTTTCAATGGAGACCAGCCAGACTGCTTTTGACTACATCCAGGTTTACGGTGACCTTGCAGCAATGGTAGCTGTTTACCTTCGTTGAACAATAGCATACTTCACACACACACACAGTCTTTTGCACGCAGAGCTGTGGGGACTTGCTATTGTTGTTCTATTATTCCCTTTTCTAAAGAATTACCTTGTGGGGACCGGTTTAACAAAGAAAAACGTTGTGGGGACCTTTGTTCCATTGTGTAAAAGTCCCCACAACGGTGTGTGTGCCTACCCACACACACACACACACAACCTTACGGATCCGGTTTGTGGGGTACTGCTATTGTTGTTCTATTGTTCCCTTTTCTAAAGAATTCCCTTGTGGGGCCCTATTGTTCCTATTGAAATTGCCTTGTGGGGTCCATTGTTCCATTGTTAAAAGTACCCCGTAAGTTGGCATGTGTAAGGGCACACACACACACACACAACCAGTCTTGTTTTGCAGTCGTTGTGTGGACATTCCTTTGTTCTGTACACTTAAGGAAAATCCTATTCCTCAACACTGCAAATAACGTTGTGTGGACGTGTGTAAGTCCACATAGTGCTTCAGATCCCTACATTATGTGGACCTCTTTTGTTCTCAAGTCCACACTGCGTATGTAGCGCTTGCCCAACCTTACGGATCCGGTTTGTGGGGTACTGCTATTGTTGTTCTATTGTTCCCTTTTCTAAAGAATTCCCTTGTGGGGGCCCTATTGTTCCTATTGAAATTGCCTTGTGGGGTCCATTGTTCCATTGTTAAACGTACCCCGTAAGTTGGCCTGTGTAAGGGCACACACACCCACACAAACACTCAAAGCCCCCTTCTTCTTTTCATTTTACTGGTACGTGACTCTTTCTCACTGAAAAATGAACAGAAACGAATTATATGTGAATATGATTTTTGCATTGGAAACAGATGAACTTGCTTCGATCGTCTGTAAAACAATTTAATTTGATTTTCCTGAGAATAAATGGATGGAAGGATCTTCATGTATGTGTTGCTGGTGTGTGTTTGGTGTTCACTTGATGCAGGCGGACTCCTGATGGTTGTCACTGCTGAACCAACAGTGTCTGCGGTGATCTTAACACCAGAGGCTGATCGTAAGGTTGGCGGGCAGGTTGATATGAGGTGTGTCGCTACAAACCTCGAGTCGAATCACATTGTGGAGTGGAGAACTGAAAACCAATGGATATCTTTAAGGTGGAATGACACTACACTAACGATCAACCGACGGTTTATTTTCATTACAACCTATCCACAGCCAGGGATGGTTGTTCAAAACTTCACGATTACTGATCTGCAGATTGAAGACTATGATGGATATGTTTGTAAAGTCAATGTCCCCTTAGGAGGGGGAGGACACCTCGTTGTAGGTGAATCCCGCGTAAACCTGTTAGCTCCATCGTATCCAATATGCTCCCCTTTTGCACCCATTACTGTAAACACCGATACACAGATACGCATGAGATGTCTATCACAGACTGGTAGCCCTGCAGTTATAGCAGGAACCCATCCAATGGCTGATCCCAGTAGCTACCTCTGGAACTCATCAAGTAGCGGTGGTACGGATACATTATCAATGATGTTGACTGTAACTTTTGCCGATGATGGTCTTGCATTTAATTGCTCTGTATTACAAGGGCCTTGTGCAGATAATATGAAACGTTCATGTATCATCGGACCAATTAGTGTGACAAATTCGAAAGATGCGACTACTAAAATAACATCAATTGAACCAAAGACAACGCCGACTACACCCGACATCAACCAGGCACCTCCTTCTAACCCGTGGATTGTAGTCTTCGCAGTCACCTTCATTCTGTTCAGTGTATCCATCATCGTCATCATTATTTGTGCATTTCAAATCTTCAAAATGAGACGTTTTATAAAAAGGCTTACCAGGACTGATTCATCTCAAATCCCAAAGCTGATCCCTACATGGAGCTGCAACCAGCAGAGGACAAGAACAGAGTCTACATGGAACCTACTACGGCTACAACTACCGCACAAGATACCTACTACCAACCAGTTGAAGTAGAGACTGACAGACAGCCCAGAGTATGACTACGCTCGGCCAGAGGGCAGCACCAACACCAGCTACGAAGCGGTCAGACAGCCACAGAGTTCAGCTGACAGACCATATCAGAATATCAAGTCCTAAAAACAATGAGTACCCGGTACCAACCTGTCTCTGAAACAACACTCCTGACTTAAACACTTCTCCGGCTTGCATGGATTGTAGTTCTACTTGCCACTAGTAGTAAGTAGAGTTTTTACCATTATTTTTTTTTAATAGTCACCGAGAGGAGGATCTGAGAATTAGTAAATACCTACTACCAACCAGTTGAAGTAGAGACTGACAGCCCAGAGGATGACTACCCTTGGCCAGAGGGCAGCACAAACACCGACTATGAAGCGGTCAGAAAGCAAGAGTTCAGCAGAGAGAAATTGTGATACCTGGGATTTCAGTTTTTGCATGCTGCATTGGCTCAAATGACCTATAAAGAAACAATGATAAATTGTTTTCGAAACCTGATGTATAAATAGAAAGAGTCGAGAAGACAAGCGATTATATTGTTTTCACATATTATTATTTTTTGTAAATCATCGACATTCAACAAGCTGCTTTTAGGCATATTAAGATATAGCACTAAATTCATACTCATGGTTTGGATACGCAAAATAAATACACCAACAATTTGCATGTCATGACATTGTTCATTCACAAAATGTTAAAAATATAGTTCGTCTCAATAGTTGACACACACTGTGGGACTACTGGTTTCATGCGCTTGACATGACTCTGGTAAAAAAAGAAAAGCAGAAAAACTTCATAGTGTAAATCATGGGATCTTGTTTACTGTCGATTTTGTAAATCATTGGAATGTAGTTATTGTTGAAGTTCATTGACGTGTGATCCTGCAACGGCATACAGAAATACAAGGAACTGACTTCAATGTCTAAACGTGTATTAATGTGAACAGAAACATACACCTATCACCAATTTATAACTAAATTCACTGAAAACATCTTTCGGTATTTCTGTTAAAAGTTATAAACAATGGATGGAATGATCTCCATGTGTGTGTTACTGGTGAAGGTTTTGTGTTCACTTGATACGTTAACTGTTTTGTAACGTTGATAACCTATTAAGAAAAGAAATGTATATAATATATAGTTAGTAGGGGAGATAGCCTTAGCTTTTGATCAAAACCGGACTTTCGTCAGGCGCATAAACAAGAACAGACACAAACATATCCATTTATAGCAAAAAGAGGAGCAAAGGATTAAGGGAGATTATCCAGAAAAAGAGAGAGAAACTTTAGCCACTCAAAGTTATAAATTGACAAACAATGGGTTGGCTAAGAACCAATCAGAGTGAAGTAGTGAGGACAAAGCTGGTGTGTAGACAAAGCCGCAACCTTTTGGGAATGGTGACGTCATCGATGACGTAATTACGTTAAATAAACGTTAAATAATAAAAAAAATCTTACCTTGAGAACCGAAAATGCTACATACAAGATACTTGCATAACATAACAGCTTTTGTAATGACTTACAAATGTCGTGCAAAACGTGACCTCATTTGACTTTTACTTCCGGTTGAAACCGGAAGTTGAAAATTTCAAAAATTTATATCTCAAGAACTTTTTGTTTTTTCTCAAATATTTAAATGTTAGTTTGAAGCTCGTTTACCCTGCTCCATTTTTTGCACAGATATGGCACCAGTTTGACCTTGTCCTCTGGTCATAAAACCCTAAGGTGTCGAAGGTTACAACAATATTTCCTATTTACATAGGCTACTCACTGCCAGTGGATCGCAAATTTCATTTAAATATTCTCACCCTGCAAAGTTTAACTATAGGTTTTCCTTCTTTAGAAAGTGGAACATACATATAAATATTCTAAAATATTCTTCCATGTACTGGTGCTTTTCATAAAGTACAATACACCATTGCAGTTATTGGTGACTTTCAATGGAGACCAGCCAGACTGCTTTTGACTACATCCAGGTTTACGGTGACCCTGCAGCAACGTTAGCTGTTTACTTTCGTTGAACAATAGTCACTACTTCACAAACACACACACACTCAAAGCCCCCTTCTTCTTTTCATTTTACTGGTACGTGACTCTTTCTCACTGAAAAACGAACAGAAACGAAGTATATGTGTGTAGGAATTTTGCATTCGAAACAGATGAACTTGCTTCGATCGTCTGTAAAACAATTCAATTGAAATGGATGGAAGGATCTCCATGTATGTGTTGTTGGTGTGTGTTTGGTGTTCACTTGATGCAGGCGGACTCCTGATGGTTGTCACTGCTCAACCAACAGTGTCTGCGGTGATCTTAACACCAGAGGCTGATCGTAAGGAGGGCGGGCAGGTTGATATGAGGTGTGTCGCGACGAACCTCGAGTCGGATCACATCGTTGAATGGAAGACTGAAAACGCAGAGGTCTCTTTAAGGTGGAACGACATTACACTAACGCACAACAGACGGTTTATGTACACTACAACCTATCCACAGCCAGGGATGGTTGTTCAAGACTTCACGATTACCGATCTGCAGATTGATGACTATGATACGTATGTTTGTAACGTCAATGAACCTTTGTTAGGAGGCGGAAACCTCGTTGTAGCCACATCCAGCGTAATCCTGTCAGCTCCATCGTATCCGATATGTTCCCCTACTGGGCCCATTACAGTAAACACCGAGACGGAACTGCCATTGCGTTGTGTATCTGAGGCTGGTATCCCTGCAGTTATTATCGCCATTTATCCATCGACTGATCCTGGTAGTTATATGTGGGGATCATCTCGGTCTGGAGACTTGGTCACTTTGTCATTAGAATTAGTCGTGGACGATGACAACGATGATGTCACATTTTTGTGCACAGCATCAACAGGGGTAAGGGGTTCGTGCTTCATCGGGCCAATACATGTGTTACCTGTGACGTTGCTTAACACTCAAACGACACCACATTTCACGCCTCAATCTACCCCCAGATTTGCTCTCACTGCATTAACATCGCAAATTTTGATTGCAGGATTCATTCTTCTCATCTGCGTATTTCTCATCTCAATCGGCATTTGTGTGTTTCAAATCATCCATCATCGGCGTACAAACAAACTTCTCATTGGAGATTTGGTATCCCGAGATCCAGAAACCAAATCTAAACTCGGTAGACGTCTTCGGAGTGCAGAGGCATCCGAGACCCCGGAAGCTCATCCCAACATGGCGCTGCAACTAACGGAGGACAGGATGAGAGTCGACATGGAACCTACTACGGCTACAACTACCACACACTACGAGCCAATTGAAATAAGGAACGAAAGCCCGAAGCATCGGTCAGAGAAGGACAACATTTCTAAGCTGGATAGAGGGCGTCTTTCCATTTATGAAGATAACATCAATGGACCGATCATTAGAAACTAAACACTCAGAGGTAATGGAATGGAGACACTCACTTTGAAGGGGTTGTCAGTGATACATGTACCGACAAAACATTTGTGTCATAGATTGGGCTTAAGGTTATTAACTGTCATTCATTTTAATAAGTTTGCAAATTCTTTAATACATGTTCATCAATGAAAACAACACACGCGCAAAAATATTTTGTTTTGTATTTGCATATAATGAAACCATATACAGAAAATTATATAAAACTCATACGTCTTATTAAGCGTCTTGAGGATGCAACAGCACCCCAACCTACCGAAGACGATCCCTTCATTCAGCTCCAGCCAAGAGAGACAAGTGTCTACGTGGAACCTAAGACTGCAACTAACACACATAGTTCATATTCCCACCCAGTTGTTTTAAAGGCACAGAAACTTGGTCAAAAGAACAAGACCAGCGTCAGCTATCAGAAAGCCTGAATTTACGTCGAAGAGTATTTCAGATTAGACATTAATATAGGGTGGCAGAAATTGTACACAAAATGTTGTTGTGAGAAGCCTGTTTCTCGGCACTGGGCCGAGTACACTGGCAATCATAGTTTACCTTTTCGTGAGGTGTTTTAAATTCATATCATATGACTTCTCCTAATTTTCAACTTGTTTTTCTTTTGTATTCGATATGTTAACTGTTTTGTAACGTTAATAATCTGTTTAGAAAAGAAATGTATATAATATATAGTTAGGGGAGATTGCTTTAGATTTCAATCCAAACCGGACTTTTGTCAGACGCATAAACAAGAACAGATACAAACATATTCCATTTAGAGCAAAAAGAGGACCAAAGGATTAATGGAGAGTATCCAGAAAAAAGAGGGAAAATATAGTCAATCAAAGTTATAAGTTTACAAACAATGGGGTGGCTAAGAACCAATGAGAGTAAAGTAGTGAGGACGAAGGATTGTTGCGGTACCCGATGCTAGGGATTGGGAACTGCCTCTAGCCAATGGTCTAGTGTTTAGACATCAGGGCTAAACTTCATAGAGCTGCTTAACGGCCGATTTTGTTCTTGCTATGCGATTTCCATTTCATAGCGCTGCTAACCGTAAGCACATGAAAAGGCATGCTAACCTTGTGTATAAAACTGAATGACGTAACAATGCAAACCCATGGTGAACGCGAAAAATGACTGCCTAATTTTCTTGCTAACCTGTGTATTACGCTTACGCTAGAGCAAAATTTTCTGCTACAGCTAGCAAGAAAATTTGCTTACCGTTAAGCAGCGCTATGAAATCGGGCTCTGCTCTAGCAATGCATATGTCGTGGGTTCGAATCCCACCCGAGTGATTTGCCTGAGTATTCAGTGGTTTATACACATCAGTAAACCGAATTTTTTTAAAAACCTTTTATCACAGTAATTTGACTCATAACAGGCCATTCGTGGTCGAATATTTCACAATTTCATCGAGTTTTTACAATTTGACCTCTCGGTATTAAACCAAACTAGAACACAGCGATCCTTGTCAGCACCCATTAAAATGTCGACTATAATCAAGTTTATTAGTTTAGAATGTTATAGCTACGCAGAAGCAGCATTTTGTTAAGTTCATTCCAGTGTTACACAGAAGAAGTAATCGGTTTTATTATACATGTTAACATGAATAGCACATGTATAGTCTTTCATAATTTTGATATATCTTAATATTGATAAAAGTGTACCAACAGGTGTTTCTATAAATATAAGGCAAACAAACCAGTCTTTAGCCTAGACCGTAGAGCAACGTGTATCCAGAGCAATGTGTATCCAAAACGAGGCTGGGTGGGAAAAATAAGTGGTAATTGATATCAGTGTCCTTTGCTATTTAGTGTTATTCTAGTAACTTTATCTCTCATAGTAAAATATCTCTCAAACTGTACTGTTCAGTAATTTTAATTGTTTCCTCAGTTCTGCACGAGTAAAGACATTCGGTCATGGCTATGCGGTTTACGGAGAATCAAAACGAAAGTAAACTTAACATTACGTTGATTACAAAAACGAATTGTGACTCAACAGACATTGGGTAAATTGTATTTTGATTGACACAAAATTGTAACAAAATATATAACCCGTAGTCATTACAGCGGATACATTAGTGTTATTTTTACAATGCGACTTCCCGTCTTGGGTCTATAATGTAAACAGTAATAGAAGTTGTTTTGTTTGTATCAGCCTTGTAGGCCCAATTTATGGATAAATGAAAACCACGCATTGTTCAAGTTGTATACTGGTGTGTATTTTGGTAAACGGAAGTACAACCAAAAGTGATCAGTCAAGTACATGTACATTAAATCACTCTTACATTCCTACAAGCTGTGTGTCTGCTCATGCTATTTCATCCATCCTTTTCCTCATCCAACTTCTTATCAAACAACTTCAAGGAATCAGATTCAATACAATGGATGGAAGGATCTCCATGTATGTGTTGCTGGTGTGTGTTTGGTGTTCACTTGATGCAGGCGGACTCCTGATAGTTGTCACTGCTCAACCAACAGTGTCTGCGGTGATCTTAACACCAGAGGCTGATCGTAAGGAGGGCGGGCAGGTTGATATGAGGTGTGTCGCTACAAACCTCGAGTCGTATCACATTGTGGAATGGAGAGTTGAAGATCCATGGACTACACTTCGTTGGGGTGGGAGTACCATAACAGCCAACCCAAGATTTATTTTTCATACGATAAATCAAGAACCAAACACAGTTGAACAACGTTTTACCATCGTGGACCTACATAGAGATGACATCGATGACTACGTGTGTGCTGTTCGTGAACCAACACAAGTACCCGATACTTTTGACACCGTAACCACAGCCAGGGTATCGCTTTCCGTGTTCTACTTTCCCGGTGAGGCTTTCCCAGTGTGTTCTACGTCTGGACTCCTCACTGTGATTGCAGGGGCAGAGACAAATATCAACTGCTCATCTGAACATGGTCATTCGGCAGTCGATATGGAGATTGCCACTTCTACCATTACACCTAGAACAACTTGGAAAGCATCAAGCATAAACAATACTGTTGTACTCTCGTCCAGGTTGACGTTGGAGGTTGCAGATAATGGTGTCGAGTTCGAGTGCTCCATCTCGTCCTCGTATTTTCCCAACACGAGACGTTCATGTACTATGGGGCCAATTAAGGTACTACCAAATACAGATGTGGTAACTGGCCATATTTATTCAACAACTTACCTGTCCTCAAACGCCACTTTCTCAAGTGAACATACCTTTGAATCCTCCTCTATGTCAACCGACAGCCCCGAACCTGTTAACGTTAACCCATGGATCATAGCATTTGCACTCTCTATGATATTATTGGTGACATTTCTCATCATTGCTGTTAGACTCCTGTTTGAAGTCGTCAAGCTAAGACGCATTCATCAGCATCCCAACGAGACACAGCCTAAAGCACCCAACGATTCATACATGGATCTACAACCAACTGACGACCGGAGTGGAGGCTATACCAAACCAACAAACGACCAGACATCGGTAGTGCAACACGTGTATTACGAACCAGATTCCGTTAGCTTGGATTACTCCTACGTACAACCAGACATTGGACTACGTCATTGAATGCAAAAAGACAGTACCGGAATATAAACATATTACACTCTCTACTGATTGGCTCTGCATGTGTAAAGCCTTTCAGCTACTTTTAACGCACTATAACCAAAGACAGTTCAGCTCGACTTCACAAAGAGCAAAGATTGATCTTAACTGTATAGTAGTCTTATTGCTAAGCAAATTGTGATGTCACAATACAAATCAGCTCATGGTGACATTGACAACTCATCTTAGTGCTTTGAGAAATCGAGTCATGAACGTAAAGACATACGCATAAGATAGACACTTACACAGCAATGTGCGCCATTTTGTTCAAATCAAGTCATTGTTACTTCGAATGCTTGGTGCCGTCTTTGATTCGTCACCTCGAACTTCCACCCACCTGTCAGACGCATGCGTAAAGTTCGAAACAACTTTGCCTCTTGAACAAGATGGCGCATATATCCGCAAAAGTTAAATTGCATATAATAATGGTAAAAACAAATTCCCCAATGTTTTAGACGGGAGAGCCAATTTCGGCCAAAGGTGTTTGCGAGTCACTTTGTTCTACTGGGACTTTATAGAAAGTAATTAATTTATAGTTGAGGGCTTTGTTAAAATTAAAAATGAGGAACCCAATGAATTTAAAAAACAAAAAGCTGTTTTATATTATATATTTCTGGTTTATTTATTAACTGCACTTGCGGCCAAGCAGGCCGAAAAGTACATTTACAAATAAAAATAATTCATACAGGTAAGAAAATATACATATAAAAATATATAATAATTTACAAGAAAGTAAACCACAAAATTAACAAAAAACACGCATAATTATTATTTTTTTTTTAAACATTGGTGACCAAGAGTGAATTTTTTTTAAAAAGAGTAAAACTTCTAAAAACTTTGAAAGAGTTTTGAAAATAACAAAAAACACAACAGAAGATTTAAAAGGGGTCTCTGAAAAGACATGATACAAGCAAATGTTGTTTAAGACAAAAAGCTGTTTTAAGTTTCAGTTTTAAGTTTCAGTTTGCAACAAACGGTTAAGAAATTATTTGGATGATCAAAGGATATGTCTTTCTTCAAAAATGTACTCGTCACAAAGAGCATTGTTATATAAATGCGTAGCGAACTATTCCGAGTCTATTCGAACTTCCGGGAACAAGTTAGTCCCAAACATTATTAGGTTTTGTGCGTGCGATTCTTTTTCTTCAAATACTTGAGTTCGACGTGGTTTATAGTTGCCGCTTCCAAGGGTGTGATCCCTGGCTAAACGGCAGTTAAGGGTTGTATGGTTTCAAATGGCACTCGAACAAACAGATCGACTAAATAGGGAGACCGCCAACATAGGGCTAGTAGGTAGCTCATTGGTGAAGCGCCGGCATCCGGAGGTTGTTGGTTCAAATCCCGCTCAGACATTTCCCTTTTTTCCAACTCCAAAATATGAAATAAATGAAAGTTAAACAAATTTTACAAATCACGGAAGAAAACCTGCGAAAAAGATTTGACCTCAGTTTCTAGTTACATGATAAGTATTTAAGAATTTTGACCAACTGACCTTTATGTCATGGTTGAACGTATGTAATGGTCTGAAAAGTTCGAGTGTGATTTCCGATCCTCACTACATGTAGGACCATTGAGGTTGAGATATTTTCGTCTTAACCCTCCTGGGACAGTACAAAAAGAATCACACGGAATCAGCACGTGTGGTGCAGCTGCAGTAAGAGTGATTTATTTTGTCATTAATACAAAAATGGGTGAAGGTTACTTTGATTTGACAACATTCATTAATGTCCCTTTGGAGTATTCCAATATTCAGGTTTAAATAAAATAAATACATATTAAAAAATGCGTTTCGCTAATTACATGTTTTTCAATAGATAACATAAGAAAACCATTTACATAGGAAGTTAAAAAAAAAATTGGAAGCAGTATTAACTAAGTTTATCTTTTGAAATTATATAAAATGCAATCTGTGATGGGGTCAACACAACTTTTTTGAGAGAGTTATGCACTATTTAGTGATTTGCTGAGACAGCTACAGTACACATGCTTCCTCGGAGGATTACAGAACACAACGTCATATTTGTGTTAAATCGTTTCGGGTTACTTTAATTGCGAGTGTCACGGTCTCAGCTATCCGGCGTGCTCAGCTTTCCGGATGACCAAATACGGTAACATTACGTCATGTCATGTCTGCGCACAGCTGGCGAAAGTAGTACAGTTTGAGTGCCGAACTGAGTCGTGTTGCGGTGTTTCAACGTTTATTGTAATTGCCCCCTTCTTCGAGCAACGAACGCGTGAATCGTATGAGGGGTGACTTAATAATTAATAAACTCCTATGTCTCCTTCGTGCAGAGTAAAATGTTATATATTAAAAATTAAGAATAAAAACACTTTTAAAAATTAAAATACTTTGAAGTTCACAGCTTTGTATTATTATTTATTTTTTATTTTTTATTGTATTATGTTTTTATTCTAGGTTACTTTGGTTTAAAAAAAAGATTACTGATCCTTAACTAACTAATTTGTTTTGTGTTCAAACTGTACTCGATATCTAAATAAATCTTGTAGAATTGCCATTTGATCAAGTGTTTTCTCTGGTTGTATTACAGACTAGGTAAATGTATATTCTTGTTATGAGCAGTTCGCATATGAAATCTACCACGATTAAAAAGCCATGACGTTTCACACGCGCATAACACTTTGAAACGAGGAAAGGGGGTTGATTTTAATACAAAGAGTGTAACCAGCTTAAGAGCAAGGAAAAGCGTGAACACGTATACAGATTGCCAAGAGAATGTGATTGAACAGAGTTGAATCAGAGAATATAAATGGGACCACACAGAGTTACCCGCAAAGGGAAGGTGGGAGGGACAGGACGCAGCGGTATTGTCCACCGATTTTGTCCTGTATATCCAAGCACGGCCGGACTACTGAGACCATGACTACTACGTGCTGAAACGTCGGCTACGAAAGCACGCCGGATAGCCGAGACCTTTACATCGGTGTTGACTTCTTCATAAATGTCCACTTTTGATGAGTTTTTCGGTTCAGTTTCTTCATGAGCTACGAATCATTTGTTGATGTATTTGACGAGCCTGATACTACGTCACAATGTACTGCTGGTTTAATGCCCCGATCAATGCAACTACAACGAAGTTCACCGGAGTCTTTGATGATTGTGTTTGTAGAAACATTAAATTTGCATATACGGAACTATTGAAATCAAAATTTACTCTTGAGTAACTCCTAATACAGCAGATTATGAGAAACGAAAGGCCTATTGCGGTGAACGGCAAGGTCATGGTCAGGAAAATGTTCTGACGGTTCCAGTAAACACGGACGGGAAATAAACCTCTATTTCATAAGCGTCTTCTTCGTCTGGACTTTTGATTGCAAGGAACTCTTCAACAATCATGGGTCGAAGTAGTTGGCTAGCTTACCTGTTGCTGATATTGTGTTCTCTGGGTACGAAACTCATAGTAGTCAATGCACAGAGTGCGACAATCAGTAAGGTATCACCGGTGGGTGATCCTGTAGAGGGTAACGTAGTGGAACTACGATGTCTAGCTACCGGCCTGATGGCAGGTTATATCATTGAGTGGACGAGGTTAGTTATCGTGCAGGGTCAGACGGTATCAATAGCCCGGAATGGAATGAGTGTGGATCCGAGATACACGCTTTCTACATCAATGGCGTCTGGGGCTCAAAATAAGATTGAGACACTTACTTTTAATGCTACCAAGGAGGACACAGGAGTGATTTACGGTTGCCGAGTGAGGGACTCTGCTGAACTGAATGGCACTATAGTGTTGGTAGCAACACAAACGCTCTCTTTCGAAGTGCTGTTCTTCCCATCTGCCATGTACCCCATCTGCATCCCTGATGGTCCTTTCACTGTACAAGAAGGAACGACAGTAAACATGAGCTGCACTACTGAGTTTGGAAACCCGTCAGTATAGATGCAGGTTCTTACGAATAGCGTCGTCTATGTATGGACTTACAATAGAGATAGTAAAGAACAAATGAGATCATTACAGCTGAATGTTACTGCAGCTAATGACGGTGGTTTTCATCAATGTAAAATCACCCCGGACGGTTCCAATACAACACCGTTTACAGGAATGGAAAGATCATGTACGATCGGGCCAATAACTGTTGGCAAATTGACAACCGATAATACTTCTAAACCCAATGTGCCGAATGTAACAGACACATCTCAGAATGCAACAACTACGTCACCAGGTACGTCAAACATACACTCCACTTCACCCAACTCTCATCTTACCTTTACTGGTGAAACGTCACTCAAACCAACCATTGACCAGTCTAACTGCAATTTATCTTATTACCAGCTATGTCAAGCTATAAAAACCATAACCAAGCAATCTAACGTGGTTGGTACACCTTGGCTCGTAGCCTTCATCATCAGTCTCTTCCTCTTCTTTGTCTCTCTCATTATCAACATCTTCCTCCTCATCAAACATCGACATCTTAAGATCACCAAGGAGAAGGAAACCAATGTAGCCATAGCTGATCCCTACATGGAGCTGCAACCAACGAAGGACAAGAACAGTCTACATGGAACCTACTACGGCTACAACTACCACACAAGATACCTACTACCAACCAGTTGAAGTAGAGACTGACAGCCCAGAGTATGACTACGCTCGGCCAGAGGGCAGCACAAGCACCAGCTACGAAGTGGTCAGACAGCCACAGAGTTCAGCTGAGAGACCATATCAGAACATCAAGTCTTCAAAACAATGAGTTCCCTGGTAGCCACCTGTCTTGAAAACAACACTGACTTTAACATACCCCCGGTTTGCGTGGATTTTTGTACTACTTGCCAATTGTATTGAGCAGAGTGTGTTTTTGAATAGTCACCGAGAGGAGGATCGGAGAATTTGTGTAAGTTTCCTTCTCCAAATCTCGACTGTTTCATTCTGACAAATTCAATGCATTGTGGATGTCTGCCCATACATATTAAGGCTTGTTTCAATAATCCCGTTCATTTAAAATGTTTTTTTTTTTTTTTTTTTTTTTTTTTTTTTTAAACGTTGTAGCTGTAATTTAGCCGGGATGGGAGAAGCTATGATTTATAAAACTGAAACCTCCATTTATTCTATAGACCCAGAATTCAGAAGTTTTAGAATCGCAAAACTGTAAGTGTAAGTCTAGGATGTATATGTTTCCTATATTCCGCTTATTGGTGTATTTTATGCATGTTTGTTAATGCCTAGAGCGTCTTCTTTTCTTTCTTTTAACCAGCTTTCATTAGGTTTGGTCAATTTTCGTATTGTATTATAAGACAAGAAAACTGAACAAAGTTATGCCAGTTAATGAAGTACATATCAAAGCTGTACTCTAAAGTTGAATTGCATCCACATTGAGTCGAAAAAGTAGATAAATACAATGAATTTAACCAAAAGATTACGGGAAAGCTCCATTAAAGAAAGGGGCCCAAATGAAACATCCTTTTCGTCTGACATTTCACACATGTTATCTCCCTGTAATGGCTTTTCCAAACAGTGGACATTATTGGATCATGCACAAACCAGTAGGGCTTCCGATTGCCCAAGGCGGATTAATTACTCATCCATTAAGGTTAACAACCTAAGTAATTAAACGTAACTAAACACACCTTATGGGTGAAAAGGATGAATGGTTTCCGAGTTTTAAAAACTCAGAAATTCTAAGAGCTTTCCTGTAATGTTTACTTGTCGTTTAACGAAGCTCAATACTTGAAATTGTATTAGAAATTGTAAATAGGCTAGAAAAAAATATAAAGGTAATCAGAGATTAGAAGCAGCCGATGGATCTATTGAAAATGGACTGGACCGTGTTGGATTGAATTGTAATAATAATTTCAAGTCAAGAGTGTAGCAACACAAACGCTCTCTTTCGAAGTGCTTTACTTCCCATCTGTCATGTACCCAATCTGCATCACTGTACAAGAAGGAACGACAGTAAACATGAGCTGCACTACTGAGTTAGGAAACCCGTCAGTACTGATGCAGATTCTTACGAGTAGTGCTGTATATGCATGGCCTTACGATAGTGATAGTAAAGAACAAATGAGCTCATTGCAGCTGAATGTTACTGCAGCTAATGACGGTGGTTCTTATGAATGTAAAATTACCCCGTACTCACAAACGACACCATTCCTAGGAATGGAAAGGTCATGTACGATCGGACCAATAACTGTTGGTCCAACGACAACTCCACAACACACAATGCAATCAGTACAACCCAATTCAAAATACTTTCATCCCACCATGACCGGTCAAACGTCACTCAAACCAACTACTGATCAACTTAACTGCAATATGTCTTATTGTCAGCTATGTCAAGCCATTCCCACCACGACCAATGAATCTAACGTGGTTTGTACACCTTGGCTCGTTGCCTTCATCCTCAGTCTCATCCTCTTAATTGTATCTCTCATCATCAATATCTTCTTCCTCATCAAACATCGACACCCTAAAATCACCAAGGAGAAGGAAACCAATGTAGCCAAAGCTGCTCCCTACATGGAGCTGCAACCAACGGAGGACAAGAACAGAGTCTACATGGAACCTACTACGGCTACAACTACCACACAAGATACCTACTACCAACCAGTTGAAGTAGAGACTGACAGCCCAGAGTATGACTACGCTCGGCCAGAGGGCAGCACCAACACCAGCTACAAAGCGGTCAGAAAGCCACAAAGTTCAGCTGACAGACCATATCAGACTATCAAGCTTAAAAACAATGAGTAATTTACCTGTCTCAGAAACAACACTGACGTTAACACTCCTCCGGGTTGCATGGATTGTAGTACTACTTGCCACAGTAGTGAGTAGATTTTTTAATTTGTTATTTGTTTATAGTCACCGGAGAATTTGTGTCAATTTCCATCTCCGTAAATTTTGACTGTGTCACTAAGGTAAACTCAATGCATTGTTGGATGTTTGCCCCTACTAATGCATGTTTCAATGTAGCCGTAGATTAGCCGGGACGGGAAAAACTATGATTTATAATATCCCCCCCCCCTCCCATTTTTTATTCACCCAGAATTCAGAAATTTTCAAAAACGCAAAACTGTAAGTGTTAGTCAAGAACGTCTGTTTCATATACTCAGCTTGTTGGTTTATTTTATGAATATTTCGTAATGCACGGCTGTTTGTCTATTTCATTTTTATTTTTGTATAGAGCGTCGATTTTTCTTTTCTTTTAACCAACTTTCATTAGGTTTCATCGATTTTCGTATTGTATTATAAGACAGGAAAGCTAAATGAAGTTATGCCAGCTACATGTAAAGTAAATAGAAAAGCTGTATTCTAAAATTGAAGTGCATCCATAAATTTTTAAATAAATACAATGAATTTAACAAAATCATTACGGGGAGACTCCAAGAAAGAGGCTCAAATAAAACAACGTTTTTGTCTGATACGTCACACCCGTTTTCTCCCTGTATAATTGCTTTTCCAAACAGTGGACATTGGATCATGCACAAACCAGTAGGGCTACTGACTGCCCAAGACAGATTTACTGCTCATCCATTAAGTTTAATGACCCAATTAACTCAATATAAACACACCTAATGGGCGAAAAGGATTATTAGTTTCCTAGTTTTCAAAACTCAGAAGTTCTTTAAAGAAGCTTTCCTGTAATGTTTACTCATCGTTTAACAAAGCTCAATACTTGAAATCGTCTAATTTGTGGTAAATCGTAAATATATTGACAATTTATTAAATAGAATGTCCAATGTCTTTATGAGAAATGGTTGACACAAGCACCCCACCCAACCCCATTCTTCAAGATTGAAAACTAGAAGTGGGTGGCACTGTACATATGCACTTATCATTAATAAAAACAATATATAATTTATATAGAAAACTATATAACGGAGGCCAACTTCCGGACTTTGAAAAGTGCAAGTGTTTGTTTGGTTAACTGAACAAGAAAACGTTCTCAAAATGACAAAATGAGCTATACAAACCTACTGGGTTTTTATTTGATATATTATAAGATTCCACTGATAGAGAATTCATCAAAAATAGTTTATAGAAAATAGATCAAAGGTCATCAGAGATTGGAAGCAGTCGATCCAATGATTGACAAATGACTGGACCGTGTTGGATAGAGGGTTGGATTGAATATCGTTATAATAATTTCAAGTCAAGAGTGTTTGGTATTATAAGCAGATTATGAACACACACACTTTCTGTGGTTCTCAAAAATGCATCCTTGTGAAGCATTCTTTTGTTCTTTCCTTTGTCCATGCACTTAACAATTTCCCATAGACTTTGTACACAATATTTTCTTGTGGAGCACCATGTGCTGAAGATTTTCCACGTAGAGTCCTTTTTTAACTTCCCTTTTTTGTTTTGTCTTTGGTCTTCATAAAGGCGCTGAAAGTGAGAGTAACATTGTGGATGAGTGGTGTATACCCCTACTGTTCCTAAAATGTCCTCTTGACTTTCAAATTCCCGTGGGTGTGGAACTGTTTTCATCTGTAAATATTACTTGTATGGTAGCATTGTTCCCATTGTTAGAGTACACCGTAATCTGGTTAGTGTTAGAGTAATTTTTTTTTCTGTCAATGAAAGGAGGATCCTACAGTTCTGTATGAAAGCATAGAGAGAATTTGGGACAATAGGTGGCAGCAGATATACCAGGTATTTTTCACCCTGTTGTATTTGAATATTAAAGTAAATTCACTGTAAACTATAAAGTTCAATCATTATGTGTTGTCCTACAAAGTGTCAGTCACTCTCGCTTCTGTTTTCAATAAACATTTCATTTACTAATTATAGTTTCGTGAGTTTTTACTTAATGACTATGACAATGAAAACACTAATTCTTATATCGTGTACATAAATCTAATAGATAGCCAGTACAGCCTTATATCTGTTCGTTGGACATTAGACCATTCCTCAAATTTTCTCAAAACCCCGACGAGCAGTAAGGGGTTAATCCAACACAGTACTGTCTCAGCCCTTTGAGGTTCCCATTTATACACCTGGGTTAAGAGAAGTAATTTATGGTTCTTGCCCAGGGCCATGACCGGGAACGGTCATGAACTGTGTGAATAACAGTTGTCATTGCATCCATATACTACTAATGACTGCATTCAGTTGTCTCCGTTGCCCCCGTGTATGTCAGTCATGAAATTGATTATAAAAGTGGCAGTCCCGCCCAATGAGTAGGAGAGAGGGAAGAACAGAATGGCAAAATATATTCACACTTCCCTGCCAGCACTTCGTAAACACCCACCGCAACCCCCACAACCACTGGGAACGAGGTTGCCCGTGTAGCAGCCTGTAAGAGTTCATCTAGGTGGTGTGGTGCAATCTGCTTCCAGCCATGCCAGAAACACCGGGAAATCCCTTTTTTTCAAACCCTAACCATCAGAAGTTCTCAAGAGGAAGGCCCAATTGTAATTGTAGGCCCAAATATGAATTGCTTATCAATTGGCAAGGCATACCAATCTTATCCAAGTCCAAACAACTTGGTGTTGAATGACCATAGCGTGGAGGATGGTGGAGGATTGAAGACTGTAAGTCCAAACATCAATCGCTTATGACTGGTCCAGGCGTACCAATCTTAAAGGGGCACACCGGCTTCGTTGGTCTATTTGGGCTACAAAATAGGCTAACATATGACTTCAAAGGTCTTCCAGGAATGGAGAAGAAAGGTTCCTAAGAGAAACCATCAAATTTTGCCGTTTTTGAGCATTTTTCAAAAAACGAAGGTCACGTGATTTATCCGAACCAAAAAAGTGGTTCGGATAAATCACGTGATCTTCGGAGAGAGTTTTACTTCCAGCCGTATAAAAGTAAATTACTGAACCAAATTTAAATCTGTTTAAAAAAAATTATTCATGAGTATTTGACAAAAAAGACTAAGTATTCAGATTATTGATACAATTTGTAAATAATGATGAAAAATCGAACGTAAGATTCGCATTCAGAGAGTCCGTGCAACCGAAGCGTGTTTTACGGCGCACCAGCGTGGGAGCTAGCGGAACGTAAACCTAGGGGCATATCCCGTACAGCCTGTGCCGTGTCTCGTGGGGCCAGAGAGACAAGCCCGGGCATGAACTCCCCAGCTTGCCGGTCTAGCCGTGAGCTTGGGAGCTTGTCGGAGGGGTAGGGAGCCAGACCAACAAATTCATTTTTTTAGGAGGGTTTCAGTCTGATACCCTAGCTATTAACCCCTAACTCCTGCAACGGTTGCCTGCGCTACACACACGGGACGACAACGGGGAATATTTATCCCATACAGCTGGTCTACTTCTATGATAGCTGCACAATGTCCACCCCCCCCCCCCATTGCTGCTTTTGCTGGCTTTTCCTTTGGATTTATCGTTGTTGTTTTTTTACTTTTTACTTTTCGTTGGACCACCTTCTAGGTGTTTTTCCTTGCGATGTTTTTTGTACCGATCCTTGGATGTCGAAGAAACGTTCTCCATTGCAAGTACATAGTACATGTATGTCGTCGTACACAGAATACAGGTTGGGGTGCGTTTTCGCGGTCGTAACCAATAACTGTTTCAATGGCGAGTTCAACCGAAACAGTTATTGGTTACGACCGCGAGCGGACTTCGACTCGGACTGACCATAGAGCAAGGAACCTTCCCTTGGACTGACGGATGACGTCCGTTCATGTCTGTTTTTTAATTTACACGTGAATTTGTGCGATGGATATGAAGTCTGGATTTTTATGCCTCGCCATTGTTATATTATTGATACATAAAAAGAGCACTAGTCTACCTACAACATTGCGCAACATTGTACGTAAACTTGACAGTTGCAACGGCTGGAAAAGCGTATAAGCTGACCTTTGACCGCGTTTTGTTTTTTTCACATTTTTCGTTAATTACGTGATATTTTGATGATTTTTTTTTTACAACAACCATCTAAAAATTATTGTCTGTCATTCCACATCACTATATTGGGCAAACAGTAAGCCGGTGTGTCCCTTTAAGTGCAACCATTTGGATGTGGACTGACAAGAGTGGAGGATAATGCAGGATTGAGGTATCCTGTTGGCAAGTGGGCTGTTGGAGATTTAAATGGACTCTTGGTTCTTTTATGAATATGACACTACTCTGGGAAAAAGAGACGACTCTTAATTGGCTTACCACATATTCCGCACACCACTTTTAAAAAGAAAATCGCAAACAATGCCCTGGTATTGTATTTTATCCTGGATTAACTGTTTATGAGTCCATGACATGGCGGACCCTGCTGTTACTCACTGATGAGAGAACTATTTTTACACACTATTTTATTGTATAATTCCGTTGGCGTACGTCACCTGTCAAACGGAACTAATAATACACCGCTGTCTGTACTTAGTGTACAATAACCCCGTTTAAGAAGTATTTCTCGCAATACTCTCCCGGGGGCAACCCCGTGGAATAACGACTGGCCTTTTCTCACTATGATCGCTTCACCCCCGGTCTGCCCCCGGTCTGCCCCGGCAAATGGACATACCCCGGGGAATAGCCACCCCTGCTCCGGAGTAGGGGTAAGCGGTAATATCCCGGGGTAATCTTAATCCACCTGGGATTACCTGCTAGTGGGAAATAAAAGCAGGTTTTGCCTACCCCTGTTTACAATGTACATGGCGGACAGCCAAAGGTCAGAGTGAAAAGATGAACAGCTGATGAGGTCACAAAATGCATGCAAATCTAAATGCGGATCCATTAAGGTCGCTTGTACGATTCTACAGAAGTGTTGTAGTCTACACCGAGTGCTAGTCTGGCAAGCTGTTTGTGTTGTCTGAGAAGAATATTGTTAACCTTCTGAGTACGTCGGGAACCATGATGGGCTACAATACTCAAAGTGCAGTAAAAACAAAGAACTACAAAAGAGTTTTGTAGAATTATTATCTAAAATGTGACCAAGTCTCCTAGGCAGAGCTAACCTACTGGATATCTTGATGGCAGTTTTCTGAATGTGTTGGTGCCAGTTAAGATTTTCATAAATCCATACCCCCAAATACTTAAAAGAACTAACATTGACTGAAGTCTCTCCTTTAATAATATTTAATCGAAGGCCATTTTGCTGCGAACAGTTTTAGATATGTTCAAAGCAAGCTCATTCAAACTATGCCATTCATCAATATAGTTCAGTTCAGAGTGCAAAGTAGTTTCAGTTTCAATAGCGTAGTTCCCACGATGTTGTAGTTCATTACGACTGTGTCGTCAGCGTATAAAATAATCGGAGCTTTGGCCACAGAATTAGGCTCGTCATTCATGTACACCATAAGCAATAGGGGCCCTAAAAAATATCCTTGGGAATACCGACTGTACTGTATACTGAAATTTCACCTTTAAATACAGTAGTCTGTTGACATTGGGTAAACAGGTAAGATTGGAATCATGCTAGTTCTTTATTATTGATGCAATACGGTTGCAATTTCAACAGTAAATGCTCATTGTCTACTGTATCGAAAGCTCTCTTAAGTCAAGAAAAACCAAAATTGTATTAATACAGACAATCAGTAACAAAAGTCAATAAAGTACAGAATCAGAAACCAGGCTGAAAGCCAGATTGCTGAGGACACAAATGGCCAGAGTTATGCACACACAAAAACGTTAACCTGCGTATGAACTGACTTCTCAAAGCTGTCTTCAAAGATCTTCTTTACAATTGGGAGCACAGAAATCTGGCAATAATTACTTAACTCATCACGATTGCCGTCTTTATAGGGGGGAGTAATCTTGGCCCACTTCCATTTATCTAGTACCACGGACTCCAAAATAGATATGTTATATAACTTGCAAAAAGAACGAGCCACAACAGGTGCGGCAATCTTGAGGAGTCTAGCACTAATCCAGTCAATACTAGAAGCCTCGGTAACGTTGAAGTTGTTAAGTTGTTTCAGAACAAACTCACAGTAATCTCAGAGTATATGAAATTATGGTCAGGAGTTTCAACATTATCAGAAACCGCACTCCAATTGTTTTGGAACTTACCAGCTAACCTGATACTCCGATATACACAAAGATCCATACAAAAAGACTTGAGCTATTTCTCTGGGTTTGACTAGCAAAGAATCATTCACATTGAGACTGTTGGGAACTTTGCATAATTAAGCTGTCATAGCTTTTCTTAGAAATAACTGGATATTCGAATTGTTTGTCTACAAACAATTCAATTTCATGGTTATTCTAATTACTCACTAGAAGATTGGGGGTTACTGCCTCCTTAAGTTACCAATCATGTTATTATTTTATGTGTTCTCTGGATACGAAACTCATAGTAGTCAATGCCCTGAGTGTGACAATCAGTCAAGTATCACCGGTGGGTGATTCTGTAGAGGGTAACGTAGTGGAACTACGATGTCTAGCTACCGGCTTGATGGCAGGTTATATCATTGAGTGGACGAGGGTAGTTATCGTGCAGGGTCAGACAGTATCAATAGCCCGGAATGGAATGAGTGTGGATTCGAGATACACGGTTACTACTTCAATGGCGTCTGGGACTCAAAGTAAGATTGAGACACTTACTTTTAATGCTACGCAAGGAGGACATAGCAGTGGCTTACGGTTGCCGAGTGAGGTACTCTAATGAACCGAGTAGCACTATAGTAGTAGAATCACAAACCATCTCCTTTATAGTGCTTTACTTCCCATCTGCCATGTATCCCATCTGCATCCCTGATGGTCCTTTCACTGCACAAGAAGGAACGACAGTAAACATGAGCTGCAACACTGAGACAGGAAACCCGTCAGTACAGATGCAGATTCTTACAAGTAGTGTCGTTTATGTATGGGATTACGACTTAGACAGTAAAGAACAAATGACATCATTACAGCTTAGTGTTACTGCAGCTAATGACGGTGGTTCTTACCAATGTGAAATCAAACCAGACTCACAAACAACACCATTCACAGGAATGGAAAGGTCGTGTACGATCGGACCAATAACTGTGCGTCCAACGACAACTCCACAACAACCAATGCCATCAGTAACTTCAATAGACACTCGTCCCACCATGACCGGTCAAACGTCAATCAAACCAACTTCTGATCAACTTGTCTGCAATATGTGTTATTGCAAGCTATTTCAAGCCCTTCCCACCACGATCAAGGAGACTAACGTGGTCGGTACGCCATGGCTCGTTGCCTTTATCATCAGTCTCAACCTCTTCGAGAAGGAAACCAATGTAGCCAAAGCTGATCCCTTCATGGAGCTGCAACCAACGGAGGACAAGAAAAGAGTCTACATGGAACCTACTACGGCTACAACTACCGCACAAGATACCTACTACCAACCAGTTGAAGTACAGACTGACAGCCCAGACAATGCCTACGCTCGGCCAGTGGGCAGCACCACCACCGACTATGAAGTGGTCAGAAAGCCACAGAGTTCAGCCAAGAAACCATCTCAGAATATCAAGTCCTTCAAACAATGGAGTACCTGGTATTAACCTGTCTTGGACACAAACACTGACTTTAACACACCCCTGGGTTGCATGAATTGTAATATTAGTTTGTGCGTCTAGAGTGTTTGGTATTATGAGAAGAGTGTGCTTTAGTTTGATAGCCACTGAGAGGAAGATCGGAGAACTGTGCATGAAATGCAATCTCTTTAAATCCTTACTGTTTCCCTATTACAAACTCAATTCATTGTTGGATTTCTGTCAAAAAAAAGGCATATTCCAATTTTTCCGTTCCTTAACGATAACAAAAATATATATTGACCAGACACACTTGAATTTATTTCTAGTGAAACCTGCATTTTTTTCTACGTATACCCAAAGTTGACTTGATGATTATCTGAAACAAGAAAGTTAAACGTATCAATCGAAGAAGTGATATTTCAAATACTCAGCTTTTTTTGTTGATGTAGGTGTTAATCCAGTGTAATACGGCTTCTTGTTTTTAACATTACATGTTTTTCTTTTGCAATGAGCGTATGTTCGTATATTACCAGCTTTTATTCGATTTGCTAAACTTTCCTATAAGTCAAGATAAAACTGGCACAAGTTAAGCCATTTCATGTCCAAGCTGTACTCAAAAATATAAGTGCATCTATTATAGCCCAAACATTGTACATAAACGCTGGATGTACCTTTTTTCATGGAGCTTAAAATTGTTTGTCCAACCTACGGAAAATTAAAATCAAAATTAAATGTTCATTTCCGTAAAGTAAATGATTCAAATTTCGATGAGAAGTGGTGGACGCCCCCCTCCCCCCGGTCGGGAGAGAGAAACATGTTGGTCAATGACACATGAACTTCATGTCGCGAACCACTCCATAAGCAACCCCCTCCCACCAACCCCTCGTCACACACAATGTTATGTGATGATCAGATACAATTTTCACATTATGTATGGTTGTTCCATGCCTTTACTCCTGAAAATGGAAGGAATGTTTTCAGCTTTCGTTTTGGATCGAGGCAGACGAAATTTTTTTTGACTTATGCATAAAGTTCCACCTTTGATTTTCTTGGGGTCCAATGTCTTCATGAGTTAAGAATCTGTTTTTATATTTGACGTATCTGATACTACGTCACAATGTACTGCTGGTTTAAAGCCCCGTTCAATACATCTACAAGGAAGTTCAATGTGAGTCTTTGATGAATGTATTTGTAGAAAGACTTAATTTGCATACACGGAACTATTGAAATCAAAATTTACCCACGAGTAACTCCTGTTAATGCAGCTGTAGATTATGAGAAACGAAAGGCCTAATGCAGTGAACAGCCAAGTCACTTAAATTGAGGAAAATGTTCTGACGATTTCAATAAATGAAGACAAGAAATAAACCTCCATTTTGTGTCTTCTTCGTCCTTACTCTTCATTGCAAGGAGCTTCTCACCAATCATGGGTCGAAGTTGTTGGCTTATTCACCTGTTGCTGATGTGTTCTCTAGATACGAAACTCATAGCAGTCAATGCACAGAGTGTGATAATCAGTAAGGTAACACCGGTGGGTGATCCTGTAGTGTGGAACGTAGTGGAACTACGATGTCAAGCTACTGGCTTGATGGTCGGTTATATCATTGAATGGACGAGGTTAGTTATCGTGCAGGGTCAGCTTGTATCAATAGCCCGGAATGGAATGAGTGTGGATTCGAGATACACGCTTTCTACATCAATGGCTGGGGCTCAAAATAAGATTGAGACACTTACTTTTAATGCTACCAAGGAGGACACAGGAGTGGTTTACGGTTGCAAAGTGAGGGACTCTGTTGAACTGAGTAGCACTATAGTGGGCGAAGCACAAACTCTCACGTTGACAGTACTTTACTTCCCATCTGCCATGTACCCCATCTGCATCCCTGATGGTCCTTTCATTGTGCAAGAAGGAACGACAGTAGACATGAGCTGCACTACTGAGTTAGGAAACCCAATAGTACGGTTGCATATTCTTGCAATTAGCGTCGTCTATATATGGACTTACAGTACAGATAGTAAAGAACAAATGAGATCATTACAGCTGAATGTTACTGCAGCTAATGACGGTGGTTCTTATGAATGTAAAATCACCCCGGACACAGGCTCATCACCATTCACAGGAATGGAAAGGTCATGTACGATCGGACCAATAACTGTTGGTCCAACGACAACTCCACAACACACATTGCCATCAGTACAACTCACTTCAAAAGACTCTCATCCCACCATGACCGAACAAACGTCACTCAAACCAACTACAGACCATTTTAACTTCAATATGTCTTATTGTCAGCTATGTCAAGCCATTCCCACCACGACCAATGAATCTAACATGGTTTGTACACCTTTGCTCTTAGCATTCATCATCAGTTTCATCCTCTTCATTGTCTCTCTCATTATCAACATCTTCTTCCTCATCAAACATCGACATCTTAAGATCACCAAGGAGAAGGAAACCAATGTAGCCAAAACTGATCCCTACATGGAGCTGCAACCAACGGAGGACAAGAACAGAGTCTACATGGAACCTACTACGGCTACAACTACCACACAAGATACCTACTACCAACCAGTTGAAGTAGAGACTGACAGCCCAGAGTATGACTACGCTCGGCCAGAGGGCAGCACCAACACCAGCTACGAAGTGGTCAGAAAGCCACAAAGTTCAGCTGACAGACCTTATCAGAGTATCAAGTACTAAAAACAATGAGCAATTTAACTGTCTCAGAAACAACACTGATTTTAACACTCCTCCGGGTTGCATGGATTGTAGTACTACTTGCCACTAGTAGTGAGTAGATTTTTAATTTTTTTATTTGTTTGTAGTCACCGGAGAATTTGTGTCAATTTCCATCTCTGTAAATTTCGACTGTGTCACTAAGGAAAACTCAATGCATTATTGGATGTTTGCCCCTACTCAGGCATGTTTCAATGTAGCCGTAGATTAGCCGGGATGGGACAAACTATGATTTATAATATAATTTATTTATATACCCAGAATTCAGAAAATTTCAAAAAAGCAAAACTGTAAGTGTAAGTCAAGAACGTATGCTTCATATACTCAGCTTGTTGGTTTATTTTATGCACATTTTGTAACGCACGGCTGTTTGTCTATTTCATTTTAATGTTTGTATAGAGCGTCGATTTTTCTTTTCTTTTAACCAACTTTCATTAGGTTTGATCGATTTTTGTATTGTTGAAGACAGGAAAGTTGAAGTTATGCCAGTTACATGTAAAGTAAATAGAAAAGCTGTATTTTAAAATTGAAGTGCATCCATAATGAATTTTTCTTTTTTTAATAAATACAATTAATTAAACAAAATCATTACGGGGAGACTCCAAGAAAGAGGCTCAAATAAAACAACGTTTTCGTCTGATACGTCACACCCGTTTTCTCCATGTAATTGCTTTTCCATACAATGGACATAATTTGATCATAAACAAACCAGTTGGGCTACTGACTGCCCAAGACAGATTTACTGCTCATCCATTAAGTTTAATGACCCAATTAATTCGATATAAACACACCTAATGGGCGAAAAGGAAATTAGTTTCCTCTTTTTCAATACTCAGAAGTTCTTTAAAGAAGCTTTCCTGCAATGTTTACTCATCGTTCAACAAAGCTCAATACTTGAAATCGTCTAATTTGTGGTAACTCGTAAATATATTGACAATTTACTAAATGGAATGTCCAATGTCTTTATGAGAAATGGTTGACACAAGTACCCCACCCAGCCCCATTCTTCAAGATTGAAAACTAGAAGTGGGTGGCACTGTACATATGCACTTATCATCAATAAAAACAATATATAATCTATATAAAAAACTATATAACGGAGGCCAACTTCCGGAGTGTGAAAAGTGCGAGTGTTTGTTTGGTTAACTGAACAAGAAAACGTTCTCAAATTGACAAAATGAGCCATACAAACCTACTGGGTTTTTATTTGATATATTATCAGATTCCACTGATAGAAAATTCATCAAAAATAGTTTAGAAAATAGATCAAAGGTCATCAGAGATTGGAAGCAGTCGATCCAATGATTGACGTTATAATAATTTCAAGTCAAAAGTGTTTGGTATTATAAGCAGATTATGAACACACACACTTACTATGGTTCTCAAAAATGCATCCTTGTAAAGAACTATTTTTTTCTTTCCTTTGTCCATGCACTTCACAGTTTCCCATAGACTTTGTACACAATATTTTCTTGTTGAGCACCATGGGCTGAAGATTTTCCACGTAGAGTCCTTTTTAAACTTCCCTTTTTTGTTTTGTCTTTGGTCTTCATAAAGGCGATGAAAGTGAGAGTAACATTGTCGTCAAGTGGTGTATACCCCTACTGTTCCTAAAATGTCCCCTTGACTTTGAAATTCCCGTGGGTGTGGAACTGTTTTCATCTGTAAATATTACTTGTAGGGTAGCATTGTTTCCTTTGTTAGAGTACACCGTAATCTGGTTAAAGTTAGAGTACATTTTTTCTTTTCTTTTTTTCTGTCAATGAAAGGATGATCCTACAGTTCTGTAAGAAAGCATAGAGAGAATTTGGGACAATAGGTGGCAGCAGATATACCAGGTATTTTTCACCCTGTTGTATTTGATTATTAAAGTAAATTTCACTTTAAACTATAACGTTCAATCATTATGTGTTGTCCAACAAAGTGTCAGTCACTCTCGCTTCTGTTTTCAATAAACATTTCTTTTACTAATTATAGTTTCGTGAGTTTTTACTTAATGACTATGACAATGAAAACACTAGTTCTTATATCGTGTACATAAATCTAGGAGATAGATCCAATGCCTTTATATCCTTATATATGTTTGTTGGACATTAGACCATTCCTCAAATTTTCTGAACACCCTAGAGAGCATACAACCCCAAGCTGCTTAAATGAGCAGTAAGGGGTTAATCTAACACAGTACTGTCTCAGCCATTTGAGGTTACCATTTATACACCTGGGTTAAGAGAAGCGATTTATGGCTCTTGCCCAGGGCCATGACCGGGAACGGTCATGAACTGTGTGAATAACAGTTGTCGTTGCATCCATATACTACTAATGACTGCATTCAGTTGTCTCCGTTGCCCCCGTGAAGTATGTCAGTCATGAAATATATTATAAAAGTGGCAGCCCCGCCCCATGAGTAGGAGAGAGAGAAACAGAATGGCAAAATATATTCACACTTCCCTGCCAGCACTTCGTAAACACCCACCGCAACCCCCACAACCACTGGGAACGAGGTTGCCCGTATAGCAGCCTGTAAGGGTTCATCTAGGTGGTGTGGTGCAATCTGCTTCCAGCCATGCCAGAAACACCTGGAAATCCTTTTTTTTCAAACACTAACCATCAGAAATTCTCAAGAGGAAGGCCCAATTGTAATTGTAGGCCCAAATATGAATTGCTTATCACTTGGCAAGGCATACCAATTTTATCCAAGTCCAAACAACTTGGTGTTGAATGACCATAGCGTGGAGGATAGTGGAGGATTGAAGACTGTAAGTCCAAATATCAATCGCTTATGACTGGGCCAGGCGTACCAATCTTAAGTCCAACCATTTGGATGTGGACTGACAAGAGTGGAGGATAATGCAGGATTGAGGTATCCTGTTGGCAAGTGGGCCGTTGGAGATTTAAATGGACTCTTGGTTCTTTTATGAATATGACACTTCTCTGGGAAAAAGAGACGACTCTTAATTGGCTTACCACATATACCGCACACCAGTTTTAAAAAGAAATTCGCAAACAATGCCCTGGCATTGTATTTTATACTGGACTAACTGTTATTGAGTCCATGACATGGCGGACCCTGCTGTTACTCACTGATGACAGAACTATTTTTACACACTATTTTATTGTATAATTCCGTTGGCGTACGTCACCCGTCAAACGGAACTAATGATACACCGCTGTCTGTACTTAGTGTACAATAACCCCGTTGAAGAAGTATTTCTAGCAATACTCTCCCGGGGGTAACCCCGTGGAAAAACGACCGGCCTTTTCTCACTATGATCGCTTCACCCCCGGTCTGCCCCCGGTCTGCCCCCGGTCTGTCCCGGTCTGCCCCGGCAAATGGACAATCCCCGGGGAATAGCCACCCCTGCTCCGGAGTAGGGGTAAGCGGTAACATCCCGGGGTAATATTTATCCACCTGGGATTACCTGCTAGTGGGAAATGAAAGCAGGTTTTGCTTACCCCTGTTTACAATGTACATGGCGGACAGCCAAAGGTCAGAGTGAAAAGATGAACAGCTAATGAGGTCACAAAATGCATGCGAATCTAAATGCGGATCCATTAAGGTCGCTTGTACGATTCTACAGGATTGGTGTAGTCTACACCGAGTACTAGTCTGGCAAGCTGTTTGTGTTGTCTGATAAGAATATTGTTAACCTTCTGAGTACATCCAGGGAACCATGGTGGGCTACAATACTCAAAGTGCAGTAAAACCAAAGAACTACAAAGGAGTTTTGTAGAATTATTATCTAAAATGTGACCAAGTCTCCTAGGCAGAGCTAACCTACTGGATATCTTGATGGCAGTTTTCTGAATGTGTTGGTGCCAGTTAAGATTTTCATGAATCCATACCCCAAATACTTAAAAGAACTAACATTGACTAAAGTCTCTCCTTTAATAATATTTAATCGGAGGCCATTTTGCTGCGAACAGTTTTAGACATGTTCAAAGCAAGCTCATTCAAACTATGCCATTCATCAATATAGTTCAGTTCAGAGTGCAAAGTAGTTTCAGTTTCAATAGCGTAGTTCCCACGATGTTGTAGTTCATTACGCATGTGTCGTCAGCGTATAAAATAATCGAAGCTTTGGTCACAGAATTAGGCTCGTCATTCATGTACACCATAAACAATAGGGGCCCTAAAAATATCCTTGGGAATACCGACTGTACTGTATCCTGAAATTTCACCTTAAAATACCGTAGTCTGTTGGCATTGGGTAAAAAGGTAAGATTGGAATCATGCTAGTTACTTATTATTGATGCAATACGGTTGCAATTTCAACAGTAAATGCTCATTGTCTACTGTATCGAAAGCTCTCTTAAGTCAAGAAAAACCATACCTTTTAACTTGCCCTTGTCCATTTTTTTTTATTAATACAGATATTCAGTAACAAAAGTCAATAAAGTACAGAATCAGAAACCAGGCTGAAAGTCAGATTGCTGAGAACACAAAAGGCCAGAGTTATGCACACACAAAAACGTAAACCTGCGTATGAACTGACTTCTCAAAGCTGTCTTCAAAGATCTTCTCTACAATTGGGAGCACAGAAATCTGGCAATAATTACTTAACTCATCACGATTGCCGTCTTTATAGAGGGGAGTAATCTTGGCCCACTTCCATTCATCTAGTACCACAGACTCCAAAATAGATATGTTATATAACTTGCAAAAAGAACCAGCCACAACAGGTGCGGCAATCTTGAGGAGTCTAGCACGGATCCCGTTAATACTAGTAGCTTTGGTTGAAGTTGTTTGTTGTTTCAGAACAATTTCACAGTAATCTCAGAGTATATGCAATTATGGTCAGGAGTTTCAACATTATCAGAAACCGGACTGTTTTGGAACTTACCAGCTAACCTGTTACTCCGATATACACACAGAACCATATAAAAAGGCTTGAGCTATTTCTCTAGGTTTGACTAGCAAAGGATCGTTCACATTGAGACTGTTGGGAACTTTGCACAATTTAGTCCAAAGATTAGCTAAACATTGATGGGATTTTTCCAGACGAGGTATCTCGTCTGAAATAACACAACACATTGTTTTTGTTGTTTAATCATTTGGTTTCATTTTAATGTCTTAAGTTGACTTCTGCAGAAGTTTCCACTTTTTATGTTTTTTTGGTGTTCTATGAATCCATGGGTTACGAATCATTTGTTGATGTATTTAACGAGCCTCATACTACGTCACAATATACTGCTGGTTTAATGCCCGGATCACTTCAATCACACGGAAGTTCAATGTGAGTCTTTGATGAATGTATTTGCAGAAAGACTAAATTTGCATAGCTAAACAGAACTATTGAAATCAAAATTTACCCATGAGTAACTCACAGTGCAGCTGTAGATTATGAGAAACGAAAGGCCTCTTGCGGTGAACGGCTAGGTCATTTAAATTGAGGAACATGTCTTTACGATTTCAATAAACATGGACGGGAAATAATGCTCCATTTCATACATAAGTGTTTTCTTCGTCTTGACTTTTGATTGCAAGGAGCTCTTCATCAATCATGGGGCGAGGTTTATGGTTAACTCACCTGTTGCTGATATTGTGTTCTCTGGGTGCAAAACTCATAGCAGTCAATGCACAAAGTGCGACAATCAGTAAGGTAACACCGGTGGGTGATACTGTAGCTGTTATCAAGAACATAATGCTTAACACATAGACAGCTTGTTGGTTTGTTGTATAGATAGTGACGTGTAGCATTCCGTTGTTTGGTGTTCACATTCTTTCATATTATTTGTTTTTAAGTATAATATGTCAGGTCTCTTTTGGACCAGCTTTTATTCGTTTTAATCATATTCGTATTGTATGAGAAGACAAGACTACCGGCTTAAGATTGGCAGTTTACGGTATTAGGAATCTTCAAGCGGTATTGCAAAGTTTAAGTGCATTAATTTTATTTGGGTATTTCAGAACATTGTATCTAGACAAATACACAGAACCTAACAATGTTTAACTTTACATTAAACGGAACTTGATAATGTTTAGAAATATCTTATTAATGGTAAATACAATAAAACGACTATTACTTTACATAAAAGAATGATTTATGATTCATATAGAACAATGACAAAAATAATCGCCCCCCCCCTTCATCCTTTTAGGTGGATGGAGCGGTACCTTCTTTTATTGTCTTGTGTATATCTCAGTGGAGACATCTTTTGCGGAACATCACTCTGTTTAGAATTCCCCTGTGGAGACCTATAGTAGACTGTCTTAGGCCTCCATAAGGTAGCAAAAAACATTCAAACGAACCAAATGAAAACCCCTAACCCACCCAATCTCTTCTTAATGTTTTGACTTGGATTTTATTTCAGCGACGTCCCACTGGGTTTTGTACACAGAATGAGACAAATGACGTCATTGGTGATATGTCACACTACCCGGATCCCTGTAGCTTAAGTCCTCGGTTTCAACGGGTAGACACCCTCACACACCCAGACATTTTGCTTAGTGACGAAACTTTGTTCATTCATAGTGGCAATATAGTGTTTCTAGTCTCAAGTTGAGATTCACTTTTGGATACAGGCGTTTATCAGTCTGACAGTCTGTTTGGGGGTTTGGTAGGTCTTCATTTATAGTTAAATATTTGGTTTAAATCAAAAGAGAAAATATAACATTGCAATGAACTGAAATATACCTATATGGCTTTTTAGGCTCTGCATGTGAGGTATCGATATACATTTAGTTTGCAGTAACACCATGTGTAACACTAAAGCATAAATAAATACACATGGTGTTACTGAGAACTGAATGTACTTTGAATTAACCAGTTTTTAGTATGAATGGCTTGAAATTGCAACAAAATAGCCGAAACCCATCTTAACAATGAAGAGATATTCCTCTCTTTTGTTCCTTTTTTTTTTTTTTTGCTTTCGTCGCAAAGAGCAATCAAGTGTGTTGTTAATCAGTTTCGGTGTATTTGCTTTTTATGTTTACTGTCGCATCAATTTCAGCGTATTAATTGTTTTGAAAATTATGTTCTTCCTTATTTGTTTCATTTTGTTTAAGATAGCCCCATCAGTTATCAAAGAACTGTTCTCCTTGGGGGCCCTGGGTCACATAAAAAAAGTACATACTTACAGAGTAAAATAGGCCTAAAACTAAATTGAAAAACAGCAAGCCCAAAAAGGACATCAACCCTTTAAAAAAAATTAAACAAATTAAAACCCTTTTAAAATCATTTAAGAGTAAAAGGTATAAGGTAAAAGTTGTTTTGTAACTTACTGCTAACCTAACCCCGATAGACACAAAGAACCTATTACAGGCTTCAGCTATATCTTTGGTTTTGACTATAGCAAAGAATCATTCACATTGAGTCTGTTGGGAACTTTGCACAATTTAGCTGTCATAGCTTTTCTTAGAAATAACTGAAGATGTCAATTGTTGTTCAACAAACAAATCAATTTTATGGTTATTCTAATTACTCATTAGAAGATTGGGGTTTAATGCCTCTTAAAGTTACCACTCATGTTATTATTTGTACGCACTGCCTGATGACACGTTACAGTGTTGCATGCAACGATCGGTCCATGCCCAGATGAAGTCATTAGGAAGTTCAATATAAATATGTGATTATTTTTATATCCAGAGGTTAAGTTTGCATTTCTATGGAACTATTGAAATCACAGCTTGTTATTGACTCTACCTCACATAACCACCGTTGCTGCAATATGAAAAACAGTATTGTCTTGAAATAATAGGTCGATCATTATTTTGAGGAAGTTCTATATAATAAAACAAACACGTTACGGTAGTCAGACCTTCCAGTTGTTCTTGTCTTGCCGTTCATTGATGTAAACTCCTGTTCCCCTTAACTTTTGATTGCAAGGAGCTCTTCATCAATCATGGGACGAGGTTTATGGTTAACTCACCTGTTGCTGATACTGTGTTCTCTGGATACGAAACTCGTAGCAGTCAATGCACAAAGTGCGATAATCAGTAAGGTAACACCGGTAGGTGATCCTGTAGAGGGTAACGTAGTGGAACTACGATGTCAAGCTACCGGCTTGATGAAGGCAGGTTATATCATTGAGTGGACGAGGGTAGTTATCGTGGAGGGTCAGACGGTATCAATAGCCCTGAATGGAATGAGTGTGGATTCGAGATACACGCTTTCTACATCAATTGCGTCTGGGGCTCGAAATAAGATTGAGACACTTACTTTTAATGCTACCAAGGAGGACACAGGAGTGATTTACGGTTGCCGAGTGAGGAACTCTGCTGATCAGCATAACATGAAGGGAAGCGGGCAGGGTGTTCATTTAACAGTGCTTTACTTCCCATCTGCCAAGTACCCCATCTGCATCCCTAATGGTCCTGTCACTGTACAAGAAGGAACGAATGTAAATATGAGCTGCACTACTGAGTTAGGAAACCCGTCAGTACAGATGCAGATTCTTATAAGTGGTGTCGTCTATAAATGGGTTTACAAAAACGTTAATACAGAATTTAAGAGGAGATCTCTTCAGCTGAATGTTACTGCAGCTGATGACGGTGGTTCTTATGAATGTAAAATCAACCCGGATTACAAATCAGTGACGTCACCATTCACAGGAATGGAAAGTTCGTGCACGGTTGGGCCAATATCTGTCGTTCCAATATCGACAACTCCACAACTCCAAATGCAATCAAAAGAACCCACCACGGCCACGGAATCTAACTTGGTCGGTACACAGTGGCTCGTTGCCTTCATCATCATTCTCATCCTCTTCATTGGCTCTCTCATCGTTATCTCCCTCCTCTTCAAACATAGACATGTTGAGATCATTACGGAGGAAGAAACCAATGTAGCCGAAGCTGATCCCCACATGGATCTGCAACCAACGGAGGACGAGAACAGAGTCTACATGGAACCTACTACGGCTACAACTTCTGTACAACATACCTACTACCAACAAGTTGAAGAGACTGCCTACGCTCGGCCAGAGGGCAGCACCAGCACCACCTACGAAGTGGTCAGACAGCCACAGATTTCAGCTGGCAGACCTTATTATCAAAATGTACAGTACTAAAACAAGGAGTACCTCGGTGACCACCTGTCTTAGAAACGAACACCGACACACCGTCTTTGCGTGAGTTTTCATAAGTCTAGGGTGTTTGTATTTGTGAGCGGAGTTTGATTTAGTTGAAATGACTAAAAATACATATTTTAATGATCCAGTTCATTTACGATGTTAGAAAAACATAGCTATTGGATTAGCTGGACAAAGTAAGAAATTTGCTATTGAAACCCGCCTTCATTCCAACTACGTGGCCGGGCAGATTTGACGTATTGTACGTAATTAATTTGAGAAATTAAGTAATCGCATAAACTGTTATAGAGAACGTAATGCTTAACACATAGACACCTTGTTGGTGTTGTTAAGATAGCTATTTGTGTAGCATTCTGGTGTTTGGTGTCCACATTCTTTCATATTATTTGTTATTAAGTATAAGATGTCTGGTCACTTTTTGACAAGCTTTCATTCGGGTTAATTACATTTCGTATTGTATGAGACAACAAGACTACCGGCTTAAGATTGAAAGTTTACGGTATTAGGAATTTTCAAGTGGTATTGCAAAGTTTAGGCGCATTAATTTTATTTGGGAATATTCAGAGCATTGTACCTAGACAAATACACAGAGCCTAACCATTTTTAATTTTACATTAAACGGAACTTGATATGTTTAGAAATATCTTATTAATGGTAAGTAAAATAAAACGACTAGGCTTATTACTTTACATAAAATAATGATTTATGATAAATATAGAGTAGTGACAAAAATAAGCGCGCCCCCTATACTATCACAGAGTGGGGGAAAGTTATGGTGGATGGAGCGGTACCTTCTTTTAGTGTTTTGTGTTTATCCCATCGAAAACATCTTTTGCGGAACATCCCTCTGTTTAGAAATCCCCTGTTGAGACATATTCTTACTACTGTCTTAGGTCTCCATAAGGTAGCAAAAAAAGAGTCAAACGAACCAACTGAAAACCCCTAACCCACCCAATCTCTTCTTATTGTTTTGACTTGGATTTTTTCAGCGACGTCCCACTGGGTTGTGTACACAGAATGGGACCAATGACGTCATTGGTGATATGTCACACTATCCGGATCCCTATCGCCTAAATCCTCGGTTTCAACGGGTAGACACCCTCACACACCCAGACACTTTGCTTAGTGACGAAACTATTTTCATTCATAGTGGCAACAGTGTTTCCAGTCTCAAGTTGAGATTCAGTTTTGGATACAGACGTTTATCAGTCTGACTGTCTGTTTGGGAGTTTAGCTGGTCCTCATTTATAGTTAAATATTTGGTTTAAATCAAAAGAGAAAATATAACATTGCAATGAACTGAACTATACCTATATGGCTTTTTAGGCACTGCATGGTGAGGTATCAATATATATACATATATATATATTCAGTTTGCGGTAACACCATGTGCATTACTAAAATATAGATACGTACACATGGTGTTACCGAAAACTGAACTAAAAGCAGCAAGCCAAAAAAGGACATCAAACCTTTTAAAAAAATGTCTTACAAAAAACATTTTTAAAACATTTAAGAGTAAAAGGGTGAAAATATAACATACTCCAAAACGAACAGGATATCAACGCCCCATGCAGTTTGACCTGAGTGGGTGGAGCCTGTACCCTTCCCACCTAGCCCCAGTACAAACTTATAGAAGTGTGTTTGCTGATAGTCATTTTCACATCATGTTTAAGGTTGTTCCATGTCTTTACTCTTGAAAAAATGGAAGAAATGTTTTCAGATTCCGTTTTGGGTCGAGGCAGACACACATTTTTTTCATGTTGAAGTTCGTGTATTGTAACCGTGTACCTGACTAGAAAGAGTAAATTGGTTGGTTAAATAATCCGGAGCAATACAGTTTACAACCTTCAACATAAAATAACACAAATGCTAATCCCAACTGGTTGTTATCGGAACCCATTTAGGTCGCCTGTACAATTCTACAATAAGAGTGGTGTAGGCTACACCGAGTGCAATGCTTGCAAGCTATTTGCGTTGTCTGATAAGAATAATGTTTACCTTCTGAGTACATCCAGTGATCCATGATGGGCTACAATAATAGAAGTGCAGTAAAACCAAAGAACTACAAGGGAGTTTTGTAGAATTATTATCTAAAATGTGACCAAGTCGCCTAAGCAGAGCTAACCTACTGGGCATCTTGATTGCAGTTTTCTGAATGTGTTGATGCCAGTTTAGATTTTCATGAATCCATACCCCCAAATACTTAAAAGTACTAACATTGACCAAGGGCTCTCCTTTAACAATTAACCGGCCGCCATTTTGCTGCGAACATTTACGAGAAGTACCAACCAACATACACTAAGTTTTAGATATGTTCAAAGCAAGCTCATTCAAACTATGCCATTCGTCAATTTAGTTCAGTTCAGAGTGCAAATTAGTTTCAGCTTCAATAGCGTAGTTCCCACGATATTGTAGTTCATTACGACTGTATCGTCAGCATATAAAATAATCGAAGCTTTGGCCACAGAATTAGGCTAGTCATTTATATACACCATAAACAATAGGTGCCCTGATAAAGATCCGACCGTACTGTTGTCCAATTCTGAAATTCACTTTTTAACACCGTTGTCTGTTTACGTTGGGTAAACAGGTAAAATTAAAATCATGCTAGTTCCATTGATGCCATAGGGTTGCAATTTCAACAGCAAAAGCTCATTGTCTACTGTATTGAAAGCTCTCTTAAGTCAAGGAAAACCATACCTGTTAACTTGCCCTTGTCCAATTTTGTATTAATACAAACAATCAGTAACAAAAGTCAATGAAGTACAGAATCAGAAACCAGGCCGAAAGCCAGATTGCTGAGAACACAAAAGGCCAGAGTTATGCACCAAAAACAAAACAAAACAACGTAAACCTGCGTATGAACTGACTTCTCAAAGATCTTCATTACATTTGGGAGCACACAGAAATCTGGCAATAATTACTTAACGCATCAAGATTGCCGTTTTTATAGAGGGGAATAATCTTGGCCCATTTCCATTCACCTGGTACCACAGACTCCACAATGGATCTGTTATATAACTTGCATAAAGACCCAGCCACAACAGGTGCGACAATCTTGATGAGTCTAGCACTAATACCGTCAAGACCAGTAACCTCTGTAAAATTGAAATTGTTAAGTTGTTTCAGAACAAAACTAACAGTAATCTCAGAGAATAAGAAACTATGATCAGGAGTTTCAACATTATCAAAAACCGGACTCCAATTGTTTTGGAATTTACTAGCTAACCTATTACTCCGATATACACAAAAAAACTATTACAGGCTTGAGCTATATCTTTGGGTTTGATTTGCAAAGAATCATTCACATTGAGACTGTTGGGAACTTTGCATAATTTAGCTGTCATAGCTTTTCTTAGAAATAACTGGAGATGTGAATTGTTGGTTTACAAACAAATCAATTTCATGGTTATTCTAATTACTCACTAGGAGATTGGGGTTTAATGCCTTCAAAGTTACCACTCATGTTATTATTTGTACGCACTACCTGTTACCACGTTACAGTGTTGCATGCAATGATCGGTCCATGCCTAGATAAAGTCACAAAGAAGTTCAATATAAATCTGTGATTATATTTATATCCAGAGGTTAAGTTTGCATTTCTATGGAGCTGTTGAAATCACAGCTATTGATTCTACCTCACATAACCACCATTGCAGCAGTATAAAAATGATATTGTATGAAATAATAGGTCGATCATTTGAGGAAATTCTATGTAAATATCAAGTAATAAACCACAAGGGAAACCGACTGGGTAAATTCAAAATAAGTTGCGTTTGAACAAAGACAACTTGACTGGAGCGGGACTTGTACCAACAACCTCCAGAACATGATCCGGAGGTCGTTTAATCAAGTTCCGCTCCAGTCAATTTGTCTTTGTTCAAACCCAAATTAAATGAAGTTCTATATATTAAAACAAACAGGTACGGTAGCCAGACCTTCCGGTTGTTCATGTCTTGCCGTTCATTGATGTACACACTCCTGTTCGCTTTTATTTTTGATTGCAAGGAAACTCTCATCAGTCATGGGCCAAGGTTGTTGGCTTATTCACCTGTTGCTGATGTGTTCTCTGGATAGGAAACTCATAGGAGTCAATGCCCTGAGTGTGACAATCAGTCAAGTATCACCGGTGGGTGATTCTGAAGAGGGTAACGTAGTGGAACTACGATGTCTAGCTACCGGCTTGATGGCAGGTTATATCATTGAGTGGGCGAGGGTAGTTATCGTGCAGGGTCAGACGGTATCAATAGCCCGGAATGAAATGAGTGTGGATTCGAGATACAAGGTTACTACTTCAATGGCGTCTGGGACTCAAAGTAAGATTGAGACACTTACTTTTAATGCTACCAAGGAGGACATAGCAGTGGCTTACGGTTGCCAAGTGAGGAACTCTAATGAACCGAGTAGCACTATAGTGGTAGAATCACAAACCATCCCTTTTACAGTGCTTTACTTGTATCCCATGTATCCCATCTGCTTCCCTGATGGTCCTTTCACTGCACAAAAAGGAACGACAGTAAACATGAGCTGCAACACTGAGACAGGAAACCCGTCAGTACAGATGCAGATTCTTACAAGTAGTGTCGTTTATGTATGGGATTACGACTAAGACAGTAAAGAACAAATGACATCATTACAGCTTAGTGTTACTGCAGCTAATGACGGTGGTTCTTACCAATGTGAAATCAAACCGGACTCACAAGCAACACCATTCACAGGAATGGAAAGGTCGTGTACGATCGGACCAATAACTGTGCGTCCAATGACAACTCCACAACACCCAATGCCATTAGTAACTTCAATAGACTCTCTTCCCACCATGACCGGTCAAACGTCACTCAAACCAACTACTGACCATTCTAACTTCAATATGTCTTTTTGTCAGCTATGTCAAGCCCTTCCCACCACGATCAAGGAGACTAACGTGGTTGGTACGCCATGGCTCGTTGCCTTTATCATCAGTCTCAACCTCTTCGTTGTCTCTCTCATCATCAACATATTCCTCCTCATCAAACATCGAGATCTAAAGTTCACCAAGGGGAAGGAAACCAATGTAGCCAAAGCTGATCCCTACGTGGAGCTGCAACCAACGGAGGGCAATAAAAGAGTCTACATGGAACCTACTACGGCTACAACTACCACACAAGATACCTACTACCAACCAGTTAAAGTAGAGACTGACAGCCCAGACAATGCCTACGCTCGGCCAGAGGGCAGCACCACCACCGACGATGAAGTGGTCAGAAAGCCACATAGTTCAGCCAAGAAAACATCTCAGAATATCAAGTCCTTAAAACAATGGAGTACCCGGTATTAACCTGTCTTGGACACAAACACTGACTTTAACACACCCCTGGGTTGCATGAATTGTAATAATAGTTTGTGGGTCTAGAGTATTTGGTAGTATGAGGAGAGTGTGCTTTAGTTTGATAGCCACTGAGAGGAAGATCGGAGAACTGTGCATGAAATACAATCTCTTTAAATCGTAACTGTTTCCCTATTACAAACTCAATTCATTGTTGGATTTCTGTCAAAAAAAAGGCATATTCCAATTTGTCCGTTCATTAACGATAAGAAAAATATATAGTGACCAGACACACTTGAATTTATTTCTAGTGAAACCTGTTTTTTCTACGTATACCCAAAGTTGACTTGATGATTATCTGAAACAAGAAAGTAAAACGTGTCAATCGAAGAAGTGATATTTCAAATACTCAGCCTTTTTTGTTGATGTAGGTGTTAATCCAGTGTAATACGGCTTCTTGTTTTTAACATTACATGTTTTCCTTTTGCAATGAGCGTATTTTCGTATATTACCAGCTTTCATTCGATTTGCTAAACTTTCTTATAAGTCAAGATAAAACTGGCACAAGTTAAGCCATTTCATGTCCAAGCTGTACTCAAAAATATAAGTGCATCTATTATAGCCCAAACACTGTACATAAACGCTGGATGTACCTTTTTTTCACGGAGCTTTTTTTGTCCAACCTACGGAAAATCAAAACCAAAATTAAATGTTCATTTCCGTAAAGTAAATGATTCAAATTTCGATGAGAAGTGGTGGACACCCCCCCCCCCCCCGGTCGGGAGAGAGAAACATGTTGGTCAATGACACAGGAACTTCATGTCGCGAACCACTCCATAAGCAACCCCCTCCCACCAACCCCTCGTCACACACAATGTTATGTGATGATCAGATACAATTTTCACATTATGTATGCTTGTTCCATGCCTTTACTCCTGAAAAATGGAAGGAATGTTTTCAGCTTTCGTTTTGGGTCGAGGCAGACGCAATTTTTTTTTGACTTCCGCATAAAGTTCCACTTTTGATGTTTTGGGGGTCCAATGTCTTCATGAGTTAAGAATCTTTTTTTATATTTGACGTATCTGATACTACGTCACAATGTACTGCTGGTTTAAAGCCCCGTTCAATACACCTACAAGGAAGTTCAATGTGAGTCTTTGATGAATGTATTTGTAGAAAGACTTAATTTGCATACACGGAACTATTGAAATCAAAATTTACCCTTGAGTAACTCCTATTGCAGCTGTAGATTATGAGAAACGAAAGGCCTATTGCGGTGAACAGCCAAGTCACTTCAATTGAGGAAAATGTTCTGACGATTTCAATCAATAAGGACAAGAAATAAACCTCCATTTTGTGTCTTCTTCGTCCTTACTCTTGATTGCAAGGAGCTTCTCACCAATCATGGGTCGAAGTTGTTGGCTTATTCACCTGTTGCTGATGTGTTCTCTAGATACGAAACTCATAGCAGTCAATGCACAGAGTGCGACAATCAGTAAAGTATCACCGGTGGGTGATCCTCTAGAGGGTAACGTAGTGGAACTACGATGTCAAGCTACTGGCTTGATGGTCGGTTATATCATTGAGTGGACGGGGTTAGTTATCGTGCAGGGTCAGACGGTATCAATAGCCCGGAATGGAATGAGTGTGGGTTCGAGATACACGCTTTCTACATTAATGTCTGGGGCTCAAAATAAGATTTAGATACTTACTTTTAATGCTACCAAGGAGGACACAGCAGTGGTTTACGGTTGCCGAGTGAGGGACTCTGCTGAACCGAATAGCAATATAGTGGTAGAAGCAACACAAACGCTCTCTTTCGAAGTGCTTTACTTCCCATCTGCCATGTACCCCATCTGCATCCCTGGTGGTCCTTTCACTGTGCAAGAAGGAACGACAGTAAACATGAGCTGCACTACTGAGATAGGAAACCCGTCAGTACAGATGCAGATTCTTACAAGTAGTGTCATCTATGTATGGACTTACGAAAGAGATAGTAAAGAACAAATGAGATCATTACAGCTGAGTGTTACTGCAGCTAATAACGGTGGTTCTTATGAATGTAACATCACCCTGGACGGCTCCGAGATGACACCATTCACAGGAATGGAAAGGTCATGTACGATCGGGCCACTAATTGTTGGTCCAATGACAACTCCACAACACACAATGCCATCAGAAGAACTCACTTCAACAGACTCTCATCCCACCATGACCGGTCGAACGTCACTCATACAAACTACTGACCATTCTAACTTCAATATGTCTTATTGTCAGCTATGTCAAGCCATTTCCACCACGACCAAGGAATCTAACGTGGTCGGTACGCCTTGGCTCGTTGCCTTTATCATCAGTTTCATCCTCTTCATTGTCTCTCTCATCATCAACATTTTCCTCCTCATCAAACATCGACATCTTAAGATCACCAAAGAGAAGGAAACCAATGTAGCCAAAGCTGATCCCTACATGGAGCTGCAACCAACGGAGGACAAGAACAGAGTTTACATGGAACCTACTACGGCTACAACTACCACACAAGATACCTACTACCAACCAGGTGAAGTAGAGACTGACAGCCCGGAGTATGGCTACGCTCGGCCAGAGGGCAGCACCAACACCAGCTACGAAGCGGTCAGAAAGCCACAGAGTTCAGCTGAGAGACCATATCAGAAGATCAAGTCTTCAAAACAATGAATTCCCGGGTATCCAGCTGTCTTGGAAACAACACTGACTTTAATGTACCGGCCCGGTTTTCGTGGATTGTAGTACTACTTGCCAGAAGTAGTGAGCAGAGTGTATTTTTGGTTAGTCACCGAGAGGAGGATCGGAGGATTTGTGTAAATTTCCATCTCCAAATCTCGACTGTTTCATTCTGACAAACTCAATGCATTGTTGGATATCTGCCCATATATATTAAGGCTAGTTTCAATAATCCCGTTCTTGAAACATTTCTTTGTGGTTGTTGTTGTTGTTGTTGTTAGTGTTGTTTGGGGGTTTTGTATACGCTGTAGCCGTATATAGTTTATGACTGGACAAGCTATGATTTATAATATTGAACACCCCCATTTATTCTATATACCAAGAATTCAGAACATTTTAGAATAGCAAAACTGTACGTGTAAGTCAAGGACGTATGTTTAATATACTCAGCTTGTTTGTTTATTTTATGCATATTTATGCACGGCTGTTTGTCTCTTTCAAAGTTTTTTTTGCATAGAGCGTCGATTTTTCTTTTCTTTTATTATGCTTTCATTAGGTTTGATCAATTGTGTTATAAGACAAGAAAACTAAATGAAATTATTCCAGTTAATGATAGGCTACGCATGAACTAAATAGCAAAGCTGTACAAAGCTGCAAAGTTGAATTGCGCTCATAATGGTTAAAACAAAGTAGATAAATGCAATGAATTTAACTCAACCATTACGGAAAAGCTCTATTAAAGAAAGAGGCTCAAATGAAACATCCTTTTTGTCTAACAGATCACACCTGTTATCTCCTTTTTATTGCTTTTCCAAACAGTGGACATAACTGCTGACTGCTCAAGGCAGATTAACTACTCATCCTTTAAGTTTGATGACCCAAGTGATTCAATGTAAACACACCTACTGGGTGAAAAGGATTATGTTTCCGAGTTTTCAAAACTCAGAAATTCTTTAAAGGAGCTTTCTTGTAATATTTACTCGTCGTTTAACGAAGCTTAATACTTGAAATTGTCCATGGTAAATCGAAAATATATTGACTATTTCAAAATATAATGTCCACTGTCTCCATGAGAAATGGTTGACAGAAGCACCCCACCCAACCCCAATTCTTCAAGATAGAAAACTAGTGGTGGGTGGCACGGTACACACGCACTTATCATCAATAGTAAACTATAATTATAATCAACCACCATAGAAAACTACATAATGGAGGCCAACTTCCGGACTGTATGAAGTGCTTGTGTGTGTTCGGTTAACTGAACAAGGAAACGTTAACAGTATAACAAAATGGGATACACAAACGTTCTGGGTTTTTATTTGCTATATTATCAGATTCCACTGATAGTAAATAGATCAGAAAATAGGCTAGAAAATAGATCAAAGGTAATCAGAGATCGAAAGCAGCCGATCCTATGATTTTATGGTTCTCAAAAAGGCATCTTTTTGGAGCATTCTTTTATATATTTGTTCGTATGTGTCCATGCACTTAACAGTTTCCCGTAGACTTTGTACACAAATTTCCTTGTGGAGCACGCTGGTCCTTAGATTTGCCACGTGGAGTCCTTTTTTATATTCCCTTTTTTGTTTTGTCCTTTGTCTCCATAAAGGTACCGACAGTGAGAGCAACATTATTGATGAGTGGTGTATACCCCTAATGTTCCTAAATTGTCCCCTTGACTTTGAAATTCCCGTGGGTGTGGAACTGTTTTCATCTGTAAATATTTCTTGTAGGGTACACCGTAATCTGGTTAATGTTACAGTACCTTTTTGTCTTTTCTTTTTTCTGTCAACGAAAGGAAGATCCTATATTTCAGTAAGAAATCAATGGGAGAATTTGGGACAGTAGGTATACCAGGTATTTTTCACCCTGTTGTGTTTTAACATTAAAGTAAATGTTACTGTAAGCTATAACGTTCAATCATTGTGTGTTGTTCTACAAAATGTCAGTGACTCTCTCTTCTGTTTTCGGTAACCATTTGTTATACCGACTAAAGTTTCGTTGGTTTTTACGACTTTAACAATGAAAACACTTAATTCTTATATCGTTCACATATTCTAGTAGCTGGATCAAGGGCCTTTACAACATTATCCATGTTCGTTGGACATTAGACCATTCCTCAAATTTTCTTAACACCCTAGAGAGCATACAACCCCAAACTGCTTAAAACCCTCGAGGATGCGAATTACGTAATATATGCTAGTATGACAAGAGTTACTACAGTTTGTAGTAGGTTTGGTGAAATTTTACCACACCCAGGGATAAAGCTATAAACCCATTATTATTAACCCCAAGACCTTTCAGAGGGTTTGTAGATGTTGTCAGTCATAATAATTGTTAAACAAAAATCATTTCCAATGTTATTTTGGTAAATTATTTTGCTAAATACAGGCCTAATGCATACTTCCGAATGCATACTGTATTGCGTGACACTAACTATAGTTTATAGAAGGTTTTTGGGAAATCTACTACCACTCTCCCCCCCCCCCCCCCCCCACCCACACACACACACACACACACACAACCTTACGGATCCGGTTTGTGGGGTACTGCTATTGTTGTTCTATTGTTCCCTTTTCTAAAGAATTCCCTTGTGGGGCCCTATTGTTCCTATTGAAATTGCCTTGTGGGGTCTATTGTTCCATTGTTAAAAGTACCCCGTAAGTTGGCATGTGTAAGGGCACACACACACACATGGATGTTTGGGTTAGCATGGTGTCTGTTACCTTGATAAAGGTCAACAAGTCTCACACAGGCTTCCTCTGATAGTTACAATACAGAATGGTTGATGGTTGTACCAAGTACCCTATCCCTTGAGACATTGCTAAGATTTATGTGTACAAACAGATGGCAGCCCTCCCTACCGCAGGATTTGTAATGAGATTTTCAAGGTGAATGAACTTTACCCTGTGCAAATAACACCTGCCATATGTTTCTGCATGGTTTGATGGTGGACTGCCCAAAAGTTGATTTCTTTTTAATTTCCTGGGCGGAATTATGGGGGAAAAGGCAAAAACCTACTATAGACTGTAGTATTGCCCATTTCCCGGAGGTTTTAAATGAGCAGTTATGGGTGAATCCAACACAATACTGTCTCAGCCCTCCCGGGCTCCCATTTATACACCTGGGTTAAGAGAAGCAAATTATGGTTAAATGTCTTGCTCAGGGTGATGACCGGGAACGAACTGTGTGAATAATAGTTGTCATTGCATCCATGTACTACTTATATCCGCATTCAGCTGTCTCCGTTGCCCCCGTGAAGTATGTCAGGCGTGAATTATATTATAAAAGTGGCAGCCCCGCCCCATCAGTAGGAGAGTGGGAAGAACAGAATGGCAAAATATATTCACACTTCCCTGCCAGCACTTCGTAGGCACCCGCCGCAACCCCCCACAACCACTGGTAACGAGGTTGCCCGTATAGCAGCTTGTAAGGGTTAACTTTAGGTGGTGTGGTACAATCTGCTGCCAACCATGCCAGAAACACCGGGAAATCTTTTTTTTTCAAACCCTAGGCCCCTAACCATCCCAAATTCTCCAAAAGGAAGGCCCAATTGTAATTGTAGGCCCAAATATGAATTGCTTATCACTGGGCAAGGCATACCAATCTTATCCAAGTCCCAAACAACTTGATGTTGAATGACCATAGCGTGGAGGCTAGTGGAGGACTGAAGACTGTAAGCTCAAACATCAATCACTTATGACTGGGCCAGGCGTACCAAGTCCAACCATTTGGATGTGGACAAGAGTGGAGGATAATGCAGGATTGAGGTCTCCTGTTGGCAAGATGGGCTGTTGGAGATTTAAATGAACTCTTGGATCTTTTACGTATATGACACCACCCTGGGAACAAGAGACGACTTTTTTGGCCTACCATATATACCGCACACCAGTTTTAAAAAGAAAATCGCAAAAAATTCTCCATACTGGCAAACTTGCATTGTATTGCAACCTGGATTAACTGTTTATGAGTCAAAGAAATGGCGAAGCCTGTTGTTACTCACTGATGAAAGAACTACTTTTACACACTATTTTCATTGTATGATTCCGTTGGCGTGTGTCACCCGTCAAACGGAAAATCAAAATAATGTAACAGCGCTGTATATACTTGGTGTACAATAAACCCCGTTGAAGAAGTGTTTCTCGCACTACTCTCCCGGGGGCAACCCCGTGCAATAACGACCGGCCTTTTCGCACTATGATCGTTTTACCCCCGGTCTGCCCCCGGTTTGCCCCGGCAAATGGACATACCCCGGGGAATAGCCACCCCTGCTCAGGAGTAGGGGTAAGCGGTAAAACCCCGGGATATTCTTAATCCAACTGGGATTACCTGCTCAGGGAAACAAAAGGAGGTTTTGCTTACCCCTGTTTACAATGTACATGGCGGACAGCCAAAGGTAAGAGTGAAAAGATGAACAGCTGATGAGTTCGCAAAATGCATGCGAATCTAAATGCGAATCCATTTAGGTCGCTTGTACGATTCTACAGGAGTGGTGTAGTCTACACCAAGTGCTAGTCTGGCAAGCTGTTTGTGTTGTCTGATAAGAATATTGTTAACCTTCTGAGTACGTCCAGGGAACCATGATGGGCTACAATACTCAACGTGCAGTAAAAACAAAGAACTACAAAAGAGTTTTGTAGAATTATTATCTAAAATGTGACCAAGTCGCCTAAGCAGAGCTAACCTACTGAATATCTTGATAGCAGTTTTCTGAATGTGTTGGTGCCAGTTTAGATTTCCATGAATCCATACCCCCAAATACTTAAAAGTACTAACATTGACTGAAGTCTCTCCTTTAATATTTAATCGGAGGCCATTTTGCTGCGAACATTTACGAGAAGTACCAACCAACAAACACTTAGTTTTAGATATGTTCAAAGCAAGCTCATTCAAACTATGCCATTCATCAATATAGTTCAGTTCAGAGTGCAACGTAGTTTCAGTTTCAATAGCGTAGTTCCCACGATATTGTAGTTCATTACGACTGTGTCGTCAACATATAAAATAATCGAAGCTTTGGCCACAGAATTAGGCTAGTCATGTATATACACCATTAACAATAGGGGCCCTAATAAAGATCCTTAGGGGACACCGACTGTACTGTTGTCCAATTCTGAAATTTCACCTTTAAATTTCGTAGTCTGTTGACGTTGGGTAAAAAGATTAACATCATGGTAATTCCTTATAATTGATGCCATAGGGTTGCAATTTCAACAGTAAAAGCTCATGGTCCACTGTATCGAAAGCTTTTCTTAAGTCAAGGAAACCATACCTGTTAACTTGCCTTTGTCCATGTTTTATTAATACAAACAATCAGTAACAAAAGTCAATGAAGTACAGAATCAGAAACCAGGCCGAAAGGTTCACTATGACAAACTCAATTCATTGTTGGATTTTTGTCAATATAGGCATAATTCAATTTATCCGTTCATTAACGATAAGAAAAACATATATTGACCTGACAAACTTGAATTTATTTCTAGTCCTGCATTTTTTTTCTATACGTATACCCAAAGTTGATTTGATGATTGTCTAAAACAAGAAAGTAAAACGCATCAATCGAAGAGGTCGTATTTCAAATACTCAGCTTTTTGTGCTGATGTAGATATAAATCCAACAGCATAATACGGCTGCTTGCTTTTAACATTACAATTTTAATTTTTTTTTCAATGAGCGTATTTTCGTATATTACCAGCTTTCATTCGATTCGCTAAACTTTCTTATAAGTCAAGATAAAACTGGCACAAGTTATGCCAGTTCATGTCCAAGCTTTACTCTAATAAAAGAAGTGCATCTATTATGGCTCAAACATTGTAGATAAACTCTGGATTTACCTTTTTTCATGGAGCTTAAAATTTGCAATTTGTCTAACCTACGGAAAATATAAAAATAATTGTTCATTTCCTTAAAGTAAATGATTCAAGTTTCGATGAGAAGTGGTGGACAGCCACCCCCCCCCCCCGGTTGAGAGAGAGAGAAACATGTTGGTCAATGACACAGGACCTTCATGTCGCAACACCAGTCCATAAGCAACCCCCTCCCACCAACCCTCCGTCACACCCAATGTTATGTGATCAGATAAATCTAGGAACTCTCTTTGTTCTTCCCTTAATTTTAAGTGACGTCCCCCATAAGTTATGTCACATCCCTCGGATCCCTTTTGTTTGAAGTCCTCGATGTCAACGACAGAAAAACTCGTAAACAGTTCGAATATTTTTGACAGCTTATAAATGCAAAGTTACTCTATTTTTCCAGTCTTGAAATGGAAGAGTCTAATTCGGTACAGGGGTTTTCATTAACCCAATCTGGCAGTCAACTTTGAGACTGAATAAAATGCCGGTGTGTTTGGCTTAAGAGAAAAGGGCCAGCTCAACGTACACCAAATTTAACTTTATACATTAAAGTGTGTCTGCTTGTTTCGGGTTGTTGTTGGGGTTTTTTTTTCGCTCAGGTTTCACTTTCGTAAAAAAACAATTTGTTCCAAGATTATCTAAACATTGAAGGGATTTTTCCTGACGAGATATCTCGACTAAAAGAAAAAAGAAACCAGTTTTTCGTTAAATCGTTTCGAGTCACTTAAATTGCTTGAATGTGTTGACTTTTGATGTCTTTGGGTTCAGTGTCTCCATGGGTTAAGAATCATTTTTTGATGTACTTGATGAGCCTGATACTACGTCACAATTTGCTGCTTATTTAATGCCCGGATCAGTTCAACTACAAGAAAGTTCAATGTGATTCTTTGATGAATGCATTTGTCGTAGACTAAATTTACATACACGGACCTATTTAAATCACAATTCACCCAATGAGTATTCTCCTTTTGCAGTTGTAGTTTTTGAGAAACGAAAGGCGTATTGCGGTGAACGGCAAGGTCATAATGAGGAAATAGTTCTGACGGTTCCAGTAAACACAGACAGGAAATAAACCTTTATTTCAAAAGCGTCTTCTTCGCCTGGACTTTTGATTGCAAGGAACTCTTCATCAATCATGGGTCGAAGTTGTTGGCTTATTCACATGTTGCTGATGTGTTCTCTAGATACGAAACTCATAGCAGTCACTGCACAGAGTGTGATAATCAGTAAGGTAACACCAGCAGAGGGTGATCCTGTAGAGGGTAACGTAGTGGAACTACGATGTCTAGCTACCGGCATGATGGTAGGTTATATCATTGAGTGGACGAGGTTAGTTATCGTGGAGGGTCAGACGGTATTAGCCCGGAATGGAGTGAGTGTGGATTCGAGATACACACTTTCTACATTAATGTCCGGGGCTCAAAATAAGATTGAGATACTTACTTTCAATGCTGACAAGGAGGACACAGCAGTGATTTACGGTTGCCGGGTGAGGGACTCTGTTAAACTGAGTAGAAATATAGTGGTAGTAGAACAAACTATTTCTTTTACAGTGCTTTACTTCCCATCTGCCATGTACCCCATCTGCATCCCCGATGGTCCATTCACAGCACAAGAAGGAACGACAGTAAACATGAGCTGCACTACTGAGATAGGAAACCCAGAAGTACAGATGGAGATTCTTAGTAGTGTCATCTATGCATGGACTTATGATAGAGATAGTAAAGAACAACTAACATCAGTGCAGCTGAATGCTACTGCAGCTAATGACGGTGGTTCTTATCAATGTAAAATTGCCCCGGACTCACAAATGACACCATTCACAGGAATGGAAAGGTCATGTACGATCGGACCAATAACTGTTGGTCCATTGACAACTCCACTACACCTGATGCCATCAGTAACTTCAAAAGACTCTCGTCCCACTAAGACCGGTCAAACGTCACTCAAACCAACTATTGATCAACTTAAGTGCAATATGTCTTATTGCCAGCTATGTCAGGCCATTCCCACCACGACCAAGGAATCTAACGTGGTTTGTACACCTTGGCTCGTTGCCTTCATCCTCAGTCTCATCCTCTTAATTGTATCTCTCATCATCAACATTTCCTTCCTCATCAAACATCGACATCTTAAAATCACAAAGGAGAAGGAAACCAATGTAGCCAAAGCTGATCCCTACATGGAGCTGCAACCAACGGAGGACAAGAACAGAGTCTACATGGAACCTACTATGGCTATAACTACCACACAAGATACCAACTACGAACCAGTTGAAGTAGAGGCTGACAGCCCGGAGTAAGACCACGCTCGGCCAGAGGGCAGCACCAACACCAGCTACCAAGCGGTCAGAAAGCCACAGAGTTCAGCAGACAGACCATATCAGAATATCAAGTCTTCGAAACAATGAGAACCCGGTATCAACCTGTCTTGGAAACAAACGCTGACCTTAACACAGCTCTTTGCGTGAATTTTAATAACACTTTGCAAGTCTAGAGTGTTTGGTATTTTGAGCAGAGTGTGTTTTAGTTGAACAGTCTTTGAGAGGAGGATTGGAGACGCTGTGCATGAAATGACATCTTTTTCTAGCTCGACTGTTTCACCGAGACAAATTCAATTCATTGTTGGATTGCTGTCAATGGAGACATTTTCGAATGATCTAAAGAAAATCTGAAACAAGAAAGTAAAACGAATCAATCAAAGAAGTGTTATTTTAATTACTCAGCTTTCGTTTTGTTGTAGATATCAGTTTAGTATAATAAACGGCTGTTTGCTTTTAACAATAACATGTCATTCTTTAGCAATGAGCGTATTGCCGAATAATACCAGCTTTCATTCGATTTGCTAAACTTTCTTATAAGTCACGATGACTGGCACAAGTTATGCCAGTTTATGTACAAGCTGTATATAAGTGCATCTACAATGGCTCAAACATTGTAAATAAACACTTGATTTACCTTTGTTATTTCTCGTTTCATGTAACTTTAAATTTGCAATTTGTCTACCTACGGTAAATCAAAAATAAATGTTCATTTCCTTAAAGTAAATGATTCAAGTTTCGATGAGAAGTGGTGGACAGCCACCCCCCCCCGGTTGGGAAATAAAAACATGTTAATCAATGACACAGGAACTTCATGTCATGATACCACTTCATAAGCAACCCCCCGCCCCCCCCCCCCCCCCACCCCCACCCCCACCCCCGTCACACACAACGTTATCTGATGATAAGATACATCGAGGATTTCTCTTTGTCCTTCCCTTATTTTTTTACTTTTTTTAAATTGTTTTTTAAAGACACGTCCCCGTAAGTTATGTCACACCACTCGGATCCCTTTTGGTTGAAGTCCCCGATGTCAACGACAGCGGACTTATAATCAATTCGATTTATTGTCTACAGCTGATCAACGCAGAGTTTATGTAGTTTTTCACGTCTTGAAATGTAAGAGTCTATTTGGGTACAGGTATTTCATTCACGCAATCTGGCAGTCAACTTTGAGACTTAATAAAATACTTGTGTTTTTTGCTTGATTGAAAAAGCCACCTCAACATACACTTAGTTTAACTATATAGATTCAATATTTTATCGCAAAGGTTTCCTTTTGGTGTTATAAAAGAAACTTTTCAAAGATTATCAAAACTTTGAAGGGATTTATGTGATGAGATGAGATATGAAGGAACACGAAGCAATTATTTTGTTAAATCGTTTTGGGTTACTTTATTATTGCTTGTGTTGACTTTTGCATACATGCCCACTTTTGATGTTTTGAGGTTCAGTGTCTCCATGGGTTACAAATAATGTTTTATGTATTTGATGAGCCTGATACTACGTCACATTGTACTGCTGGTTTAATGCCCGGATCAAGTCAACTATACACGGGAGTTCAATGTGAGTCTTTGATGAATGTATTTCTAGAAAGACTAAATTTGCATAGCTATACAGAACTATTGAAATCAGAATTTACCCATGAGTAACTCCTATTGCAGATGAAGAATTGTGAGAAACGAAAGGCCTATTGCGGTGAACAGCAAGGCCATTAAATTTGAGGAAAATATTCTGACGGTTCCATTTAAAACGGACTGGAAATAAACCCCAATTTTATGTCTCCTTTGTCTTGACTTTTGATTGTAAGGAACTTTTCCACAATCATGGGTCGAAGTTGTTGCCTTATTTACCTGTTGCTGATGTGTTCTCTGGATACGAAACTCGTAGCAGTCAATGCCCTGAGTGTGACAATCAGTAAGGTATCACCGGTGGGTGATCCTGTAGAGGGTTACGTAGTGGAACTACGATGTCAAGCTACCGGCCTGATGGCAGGTTATATCATTGAGTGGACGAGGTTTATTATCGTGCAGGGTCAGATGGTCTCAATAGCCCGGAATGGAATGAGTGTGAATTCGAGATACACGCTTTCTACATCAATGGCGTCTGGGGCTCAAAATAAGATTGAGACACTTGCTTTTAATGCTACCAAGGAGGACACAGGAGTGGTTTACGGTTGCCGAGTGAGGGACTCTGATGAACCGAGTAGCACTATAGTAGTAGAATCACAAACCATCTCTTTTACAGTGCTTTACTTCCCATCTGCCATGTATCCCATCTGCATCCCTGATGGCCCTTTCACTGTACAAGAAGGAACGACATTAAACATGAGCTGCACTTCTGAGTTAGGAAACCCGAAAGTATTGATACAGATTCTTGCAAGTGGTGTCGTCTATGTATGGACTAGCGATAGTGATAGTAAAGAACAAATGAGATCACTACAGCTGAATGTTACTGCAACTAATGACGGTGGTTCTTATCAATGTAAAATCAACCCAGACACAGGCTCATCACCATTCACAGGAATGGAAAGGTCATGTACGATCGGACCAATAACTGTTGGTCCATTGACAACTCCCCAAAACACAATACCATCAGTAGAACCCACTTCAAAAGACTCTCATCCCACCATGACCGCTCAAACGTCAATCAAACTTACTACTGACCATTCTAACTTCAATATGTCTTATTGTCAGCTATGTCAAGCCATTCCCACCACGACCAATGAATCTAACGTGGTTTGTACACCTTGGCTCGTAGCCTTCATCATCATTCTCATCCTCTTCATTGTCTCTCTCATCATCAACATCTTTCTCCTTATCAAACATCGACATCTTAAGATCACCAAAGAGAAGGAAACCAATGTAGCCAAAGCTGATCCCTACATGGAGCTGCAACCAACAGAGGACAAGAACAGAGTCTACATGGAACCTACTACGCCTACAACTACCACAAAAGATACCTACTACGAACCAGTTAAAGAAGAGACTGACAGCCCAGAGTTTGACTACGCTCGGCCAGAGGGCAGCACCAACACCAGCTACGAAGTGGTCAGAAAGCCACAAAGTTCAGCTGACAGACCATATCAGAGTATCAAGTCCTAAAAACAATGAGTAATTTACCTGTCTCAGAAACAACACTGATTTTAACACTCCTCCGGGTTGCTTGGATTGTAGTACTACTTGCCACTAGTAGTGAGTAGATTTTTTGATTTTTTATTTGTTTATAGTCACCGGAGAATTTGTGTCAATTTCCATCTCCGTAAATTTCGACTTTGTCACTATTAAAAAGGCAAACGCAATGCATTGTTGGTTTTTTGCCCCTACTAAGGCATGTTTCAATGTAGCCGTAGATTAGCCGGTAAGGGACAAACTATGATTTATAATATATTTTATTTATATACCCAGAATTCAGAAAACTTCAAAAACGCAAAACTGTAAGTGTAAGTCAAGAACGTATGTTTCATATACTCAGCTTGTTGGTTTATTTTATGCATATTTTGTAATGTACGGCTGTTTGTCTATTTCTTTTTTATTTTTGTATAGAGCGTCGATTTTTCTTTTCTTTCAATCAGCTTTCATTAGGTTTGATCGATTTTCGTATTGTATTATAAAACAGGAAAGCTAAATGAAGTTATGCCAGCTACATGTAAGTAAATAGAAAAGCTGTATTCTAAAATTGAAGTGCATCCATAATGATTCTTTTTTTTTTTAATAAATACAATGAATTTAACAAAATCATTACGGGGATGCTCCAAGAAAGAGGCTCATATAAAACAACGTTTTCGTCTGATACGTCACACCCGTTTTCTCCATGTAATTGCTTTTCCAAACAGTGGACATAATTTGATCATGCACAAACCAGTAGGGCTACTGACTGCCCAAAGCAGATTTACTGCTCATCCATTAAGCTTAATGACCCAATTAATTCAATGTAAACACACCTAATGGTCGAAAAGGATTATTAGTTTCCTAGTTTTCAAAACTCAGAAGTTCTTTAAAGAAGCTTTCCTGTAATGTTTACTCATCATTCAACAAAGCTCAATACTTGAAATCGTCTAATTTGTGGTCAATCGTAAATATATTGACAATTTACTAAATAAAATCTTCAATTTCTTTATGAGAAAGGGTTGACACAAGCACCCCACCCAACCCCATTCTTCAAGATTGAAAACTAGAAGTGGGTGGCACTGTACATATGCACTTATCATCAATAAAAAATACAAAATATATTCTATAAAGAAAACTATATAACGGAGGCCAACTTCCGGACTGTGAAAAGTGCTAATGTTTGTTTGGTTAACTGAACAAGAAAACGTTCTCAAAATGACAAAATGAGCTATACAACCTACTGGGTTTTTATTTGACATATTATCAGATTCCACTGATACAAAATTCATAAAAAATAGTGTAGAAAATAGATCAAAGGTCATCAGAGATTGGAAGCAGTCGATCTAATGATTGACAATGGACTGGACCGTGTTGGATAGAGGGTTGGGTTGAATATCGTTATAATAATTTCAAATCAAGAGTGTTTGGTATTATAAGCAGATTATGAACAGACACACTTTCTGTGGTTCTCAAAAATGCATCCTTATAAAGCATTCTTTTGTTCTTTCCTTTGTCCATGCACTTAACAGTTTCCCAAAGACTTTGTGCACAATATTGTCTTGTGGAGCACCTTGGTCTTTAGATTTTGCACGTGGAGTACTTTTTTTGTTTTCCCTTTTTTTGTCCTTGGTCTCCATAAAGATACCGAAAGTGAGAGCAACATTGTGGATGAGTGGTGTATACTCCTATTGTTCCTAAATTGTCCCCTTCACTTTGAAATTCCCGTCAGTGTGGAATTGTTTTCATCTGTAAATATTACTTGTAGGGTAGCATTGTTCTCATTGTTAGAGTACCCCGTAATCTGGATAGTGTTAGGGTGTTTTTTTTTCTGTCAATGAAAGGAGGATCCTATTGTGCTGTAAAAAAGCAATGAGAGAATTAGGGACAATAAGTGGCAGGAGACATACCAGGTGTTTTTCACCCTGTTGCATTTGAATATTAAAGTAAATGTCACTTTAAGCTACAATGTTCAATCACTGTGTGTTGTCCCGCAAAGTGTCAGTCACTCTCTCTTCTGTTTTCAGTAAACATTTTTTATACTAATACAAGTTTCGTGGATTTTTACTTAACGACTATAAAAACAATGAAAACACTTAATTCTTATATCGTGCACCTAAATCCGGTAGCAAGATCCAGGGCCTTTACAGCCTTGTATCTGCTCTTTGGACATTAGACCATTCCTCAAATACCCTAGAAAGCATACAACCCAAGCTGCTTAAAAGAGTAGTTATTAGGGGTTCATTCAACACAATACTGTCTCAGCCTTTCAAGTTCCCATTTATACACCTGGGTTAAGAGAAGCAATTTATGGTTAAATGTCTTGCTCAGGGTCATGACCGGGAACGAACTGTGTGAATAATAGTTTTCATTGCATCCATTCACTGCTATTAACCGCATTCCCTTGTCTCCGTTGCCCCCGTGAAATATGCCAGGTGTGAATTATAATATAAAAGTGGCAGCCCCGCCCCATGAGTAGGAGAGAGGGAAGAACAGAAAGGCAAAATATATTCACACTTCCCTGCCAGCACTTCATAGCCACCCGCCGCAACCCAACCAATGGGAACGAGGTTGCCCGTGTAGCAGCTTGTAAGGGTTCACTAGGTGGTGTGGCGCAATCTGCTGCCAACCATGCCAGAAACACCGGGAACCCCTTCTTTTAACCCTAACCACCCTAAGTCCTCGAAAGGAAGGCCCAATCGTAACTTTAGACCCAAATACAACTTGCTTATCGCTGGGAAAGCATGCCAATCTTATTCAAGTCCAAACAACTTGGTGTTGAATAACCACACAGAGGAGGATAGTGGAGGACTGGAGACTGTAAGTCCAAATATCAATCGCTTATGACTGGGCCAGGCGTACCAATCTTAAGTCCAACCATTTGGATGTGGACTGACAAGAGTGGAGGAAAATGCAGGATTGAGGTTTAAATGAACTATTGGTTCTTTTACGAATATGACACCACCCTGGGAACAAGAGACGACTCTTTCGGCTTACCATATACACCGCACACCAGTTTTAAAAATAACTTCGCAAAAAATGCTCCATACTGGCAAACTGGCATTGTATTGTAACCTAGATTAACTGTTTATGAGTCCATGACATGGCGGACCCTGTTGTTACTCACTGATGAAAGAACTATGTTTACACACTATTTTCATTTGTAATTCCGTTGGCGTGTGTCACCCGTCAAACGGAAAATCAAAATAATGTTACACCGCTGTATGTACTTAGTGTACAATAACCCCGTTGAAGAAGTATTTCTCGCACTACTCTCCCGGGGGCAACCCCGTGCAATAACGACCGGCCTTTTCTCACTCTGATCGCTTCACCCCCGGTCTGCCCCCGGTCTGCCCCGGCAAATCGGCATACCCCGGGGAATAGCCACCCCTGCTCCAGAGTAGGGGTAAGCGATAAAACCCCGGGATGTTCTTAATCCACCAGGGAAAACTGCTAGTGGGAAACGAAAGCAGGTTTTGATTATCCCTGTTTACATGGTGGACGGCAAAAGGTCAGAGTGAAAAGATAAACAGCTCAGGAGGTCACAAAATGTTCGCAAAATAATAATCCACCGTCTGCGTTATGAAGCTTTTTATATTTATATATTTGTTTTGCAATCTTTATAAATTTGTGTTATATTTTATAAAACCCCCCGACAAACGAATTGACTAAAAGGGAGACCGCCAAAATAGGGCTGGATAGATCAGTTGGTAGAGCGCCGCGCGTATCGTTAATCCGGAAGTCGTTGGGTCAATTCCCGCTCCAGTCAATTTTTCAATCCCAAATTATTTTATATTAAAAGATAAATACATATCAAGTGACAAATATCTTACGCAATAATGTTCAAAAAGTCTTATTTTTATTTTATTTTTATTTCAAAAGGTGTAACACTTTAAACTTATATTAGTTTGCAGGGGTAACAGTCGTAGTGTCTGCCGCACATAACTGATAACTGTATACTCCTCAATAAATGTACCAGTCTAGTCTCGGTTAATCAACAAGCAGCAGATTGTGCGTCGGCCCAGGCTAATGCAAGAAATGCAGTGTGGTTTGATCATACCGTGAACGTGCGAAACGGAACCCCGTGAACTTAACCCTGGAAAGCGCCCTCTACGTTTTGCGTACAACGACTCGGTCCCTAGGGATTGCAGTCCCCATGCAGTTTTGCATAATATCATAATTGATAAATAATGTGGATAATTGTCTTTCTTTATGCCTTTTCTAACTTTCTATGGATGCTATAAGTATCCTTAGGAGATGTCGATAGTATTAATTTAATTTTGGAAGAAAATATTTTTAAAACTTTTTTTACATTAAATACTGTTATAGGGACAGCTGCAATCCCCAAGACAGGCGCTGATGGACTAACCAGCTGTTTTCCCCTGACCCCAGGCTAAATTGGGCGGCAATGTCTGCAACTCAACCGTGAGGTGTTGACAGATGACCCATTACAGGATAAACTGAAATAGCAGGTCCAGTGGTTTTTTCCCCCAGGGGTGGCAGATTAAAAACCAATTGGTTAGGGACAACTGTCCCCACATTGACTTGTTCCAGGGTAATCAAGGATCCGGGGAATACGCGTGTGGGGGTAGTGTGAAAGGGCGCCGGGCTGTACTCCACGGGGATAAGAGATGCAATGTGAAAAGGGCTTTAGATGGGGGTGAAACAATACTATCACAACAATTGCTCAATTTATATTTACACCAAATATGGGTTTAACGATTCAGTATTTGTCAATCACCGATCTACAAGAAAAAGACATTTTGGAGTTTACATGCAATGTGAGAGATCTCAGTCATACTGGAAAGTCCAGTATTGTAGCTACATCATTGGTTTCACAATTAACGCTAACACAATCTTTAAAAAGAAGTGTAGAATGTTGCTGTGTAAAACTGCTGGGTACAAATACTGTATCAAATTTGGTCAACATTGAGTAAAGCATAGAGCAAAGATTCTGTTCCTTGCTCTATGGGTACAGTGAAAATGTGTGTTGTACCCCTCACTTGTGGTAAAGAAGAAAAAAAAAAACACGAAGAAAAGGTAAAACAGAACCCCAAATTGGGTAAGAAATCAATAAGCATAACACTGCGGTTCAAATCACTAATAAAGTGGGTGAAATACTTTTTTTGTTTAACTTCTAGCAGTGAAACGTTTGGACAACAAATGGTACAAAGTTACAGGAAATGAGATTAACTGCTCCACGTGGAAACATTTTACCCATAATGCAAAGTGTACCCTACATTCGATTGGATAGAGTAAGTCGCAGGCACAATTCAGAATCAAAGATGGATGGAGTAGAATTAGAATTAGAATTAGAATTATTTATTCAGCCAACGTTAAAAAGTTAAAAACTAAAAACATCGGAAATTGTAGTGCACCTCGAGCTCATAAGATTAAACAATCACAAAATTACATTAAAAAAAACACTAACGAAGAATATAAAAAGATATTTATATGTATACATACATAAAAGCAACAACAATAGCTGAAGACAAACTAGTTCCCATTAAAAGCACGAACTGCATGAGGATAAAAACTATCGGTAAACCGCTTACTACCTTTAAAATGCTTAAGACGATGATTAGAAGGGAGGAATTTGAAATGATCTGCTGCTGGGTGAAATTCGTCCTGCATTATGGATCTAGTGCGTTTACACATTCTATCATAATAGATTGATTCCAGTGATGGCAAGCAAGTACCAATAATCCTCTCTGCTGATCGTACAACAGAGTTCAACTTACGAAGATCACTGGCAGAAACACGACCAAACCAAACAATGATGGATGAACAAAGGATGCTTTCAATTATAGCCCGGTAAAAATTTACTAAAATACACTTACGAACACCAAATGAGTAGACGTAATTATGGTGTTGCAGGTCGTTGATGTCTGATATTCATGTAACCACAGATGCAAAGAGAGAGTTTTGGGTCTATTTTGGGCCCTATTTTTCTTAAGCTTACCGATGAACAGAAAAATCAAGGCGCTTTCCCCATAGGCGGGTCGGCAGACCAGCTCAGTCTGTTCACTGACCTCTTAGCTGGACCTGGGTGTTTTGGATGTTTAAATAAATAACCTTTTTAAAAAATGGGTCGTAACACCTGGGTAAAATGAAGGTTGATTAATGTTTGCCAAATCGTTTAGAAAAACAGGAACATGGTCGTCACACGGGTAACTCCCTTACCCAACTGTGCTGTGCTAATTATGCTGCAAATGTTGGTACATTACACATTACTGGGTACTTTTTGACACTTAGGATGTTGTGCAACAATATTACAAAAGTGAACGCCCACGTTCCCTTTTTGATACCGAAAGGGTAAACATTGTACCCCATATTGAGAGTTTTTGAGAGTGTACACAAAACCTATGACAAATGTATTTAGAGCCTGAGACTATTTGCATATCCTATGAACGTTTTGCAATCACAACATTCCATCCTCCCGTGCGTATAGTGCTGCAATTGTAAATAAAAAATAAAAAAATACAAACATACAAAAACGCTGTTGTGGTGAAACGCAAAGTCATTTCGAGTAAATCGATGAATATGATACAAACGGGTACGAGACCTAAACTTCCATCTGACAACAGTTGTTCATAAGTATCTTGCCGTTCATCGCTGTACAAACTACTCGTCTACTTTGGACTGCGGAGAACTTTTCGACAATCATGGGTCGAGGTTGTTGGATAGTTTACCTGTTGCTGATATTCTGTTCTCTGGATACGAAACTCCTAGCAGTCAATGCACAGAGTGCAGCAATCAATAAGGTATCACCGGTGGGTGATCCTGTAGAGGGTAACGTAGTGGAACTACAATGTCAAGCTACCGGCTTGATGGAGACAGGTTATATCATTGAGTGGACGAGGTTAGTTATCGTTGAGGGTAAGGAGGTATCAATAGCCCGGAATGGAATGAGTGTGGATCCGAGATACACGCTTTCTACATCAACGGTGTCTGGGGCTCAAAATAAGACTGAGACATTTGCTTTTACTGCTACCAAGGAGGACACAGCAGTGATTTACGGTTGCCGAGTAAGGGACTCTGTGGAACTGAATAGCGCTATAGTGGCAGTAGCAAAAACTCTCTCATTAACAGTGCTTTACTTCCCATCTGCCATGTACCCTAAATGCATCCCTGATGGTCCCTTCACAGTACAAGAAGGAACGACAGTAAACATGAGCTGCACTACTGATATAGGAAAGCCGTCAGTACTTCTTCATATTGTTACGAGTAGTGTCGTCTATGAATGGCCTCTCGACAATGGTAGTACAGAACAAATGAGATCGCTACAGCTGAGTGTTAGTACATCTAATGACGGTGGTTCTTATGAATGTAAAGTTGCCCCGGACTCACAAACGACAACATTCACAGGAATGGAAAGGTCATGTACGATGGGACCAATAACTGTTCTTCCAATGACAACCGACATAACGTCGTCCAAACCAAATACGCCGAATGTAACAGACGCATTAAAGAATCCAACAACTACGTCACCTGGTACGTCAGACCTACACTCCACTACACCCGACTCTCATTTCACCTTGACCAGTGAAACGTCACTCAAACCAACTACTGATCAACCTAACTGCAATATGTCTTATTCCCAGCTATGTCAAGACATTCCCACCACAACCAATGAATCTAACTTGGTAGGAGCACCTTGGCTCGTTACCTTCATCATCATTCTCATCCTCTTCATCGTCTCTCTCATCATCAACATCTTCTTCCTCATCAAACATCGACATCTTAAGATCACCAAGGAGAAGGAAACCAATGTAGCTAAAGCTGATCCCTACATGGAGCTGCAACCAACGGAGGACAAGAACAGAGTCTACATGGAACCTACTACGGCTACAACTACCGCACAAGATACCTACTACCAACCAGTTGAAGTAGAGACTGACAGCCCAGAGGATGACTACGCTCGGCCAGATGATCCCAATAAGCAAAATATAAATCACCTATTCACTGTGCACGTTGACCCAACATCAAGCTCAGAAGCAAACACCATACAACATACATACTTAGAACATAATTTCAACCAGCAAAATTAGAGAAAGAAAATCAAGAGGATGCCTTCCTTCGGCCAACCGCTGGGCAGCACCACCACCGACTATGAAGTGGTCAGAAAGCCACATAATTCAGCTCAGAGACCATCTCAGAATATCAAGTCCTTAAAACAATTGAGTACCCGGTATCAACCCCCGTGGATACAAACACTGACTTTAACAGTACACCCCCCCCCCCTGGGTTGCATGGATTGTAATAACAATTTGTGCGTTTAGAGTGTTTGGTATTATGAGAAGAGTGTGTTTTAGTTAAATTGTCACTGACAGGAGGGTCGGAGACACTGTACATGAAATGCAATCTCTAAAAATCCTAATTGTTTCACTATGACGAACTCAATTCATTGTTCGATTTCTGTAAGTAAAGGCATATTTCATTTATTCCGTTTATTAATGATAAAAACATCTATTAACCGGATAAATTTTTAGTGAAACCCACATTTTTTTTTTCACGTATACCCAGAATTAATATACAGAAAATCCGAAACTTAAAAAGTAAAACGCAACAATCGAAGAAGTGATATTTCAATTACTCAGCTTTTTTGTTTGTTTGATGTAGTTATTCATTTAGTCTAATATATGGCTCTTTGCCTATAACATAATATGTTTTTCTTTTGCATTAAGCGTATTTTCATAAATTACCAGCTTTCGTTCGATTTGATAAACTTTCTTATAAGTCAAGATAAAACTGGCACAAGTTATACCAGTTCATGTCCAAGCTGTACCCTAAAATAAAAGTGCATCTATTATGGCTCAAACATTGTAGATACAATCTGCATTTACCTTTTTTCATGGAGCTTAAAATTTGCAATTTTTCTAACCTACGGAAAATCAAAAATAATTGTTTGTTTCCTTAAAGTAAATGATCCAAGTTTCGATGAGAAGTGGTGGACAACCACCCCCCCCCCCTCGGTTGGAAAAGAGAAGCATGTTGGTCAATGACACAGGAACTTCATGTCGGGACACCACTCCTTAAGCAACCCCCTCCCACCAACCCTCCGTCATACACAATGTTATGTGATCAGATAAATCTAGGATTTCTCCTTGTTCTTCCCTTTTTTTTCTCTCTTTTTTAAGTGACGTCCCCCACAAGTTATGTCACACCACTCGGATCCCTTTTGTTTGAAGTCCTCGATGTCAACGACAGAAAAACTCGTAAACAGTTCGATTGTTTTTGGACAGCTAATCAATGCAAAGTTACCGTAGTTTTTCCAGTCTCGAAATGGAAGAGTCTGCTTCGGTACAGGTGGTTTTATTCACCCATCCTAGAGTCAACTTTAACTTGATAATTATGCTTGTGTGTTTGGCTTCATTGAAAAAGACAATCTCAACATTTTAACTATATGAAGACAAAATAGATAGCAGGTTGTTTGTTTTTACTTAAGCGGTAAGGTTTTACCTTGGTAAAAAAAAAATAGTCCAAAGATTAGCTAAACATTGATGGGATTTTTCCAGACGAGGTATCTCGTCTGAAATAACACAACACATTGTTTTGGTTGTTAAATCATTTGGTTTCATTTTAATGCCTTAAGTTGACTTCTGCACAAGCTTCCACTTTTTATGTTTTTTGGTGTTCTATGAATCCATGGGTTACGAATCATTTGTTGATGTATTTAACGAGCCTCATACTACGTCACAATATACTGCTGGTTTAATGCCCGGATCACTTCAATCACACGGAAGTTCAATGTGAGTCTTTGATGAATGTATTTGCAGAAAGACTAAATTTGCATAGCTAAACAGAACTATTGAAATCAAAATTTACCCATGAGTAACTCACAGTGCAGCTGTAGATTATGAGAAACGAAAGGCCTCTTGCGGTGAACGGCTAGGTCATTTAAATTGAGGAACATGTTTTTACGATTTCAATAAACACGGACGGGAAATAATGCTCCATTTCATACATAAGTGTTTTCTTCGTCTTGACTTTTGATTGCAAGGAGCTCTTCATCAATCATAGGGCGAGGTTTATGGTTAACTCACCTGTTGCTGATATTGTGTTCTCTGGGTGCAAAAAAGTGCGACAATCAGTAAGGTAACACCAGTGGGTGATACTGTAACTGTTATAGATAGTTACGTGTAGCATTCCGTTGTTTGGTGTTCACATTCTTTCATATTATTTGTTTTTAAGTATAATATGTCAGGTCTCTTTTGGACCAGCTTTCATTTGTTTTAATCATATTCGTATTGTATGAGAAGACAAGACTACCGGCTTAAGATTGGCAGTTTACGGTATTAGGAATCTTCAAGCGGTATTGCAAAGTTTAAGTGCATTAATTTTATGAGGGTATTTCAGAACATTGTATCTAGACAAATACACAGAACCTAACAATGTTTAACTTTACATTAAACGGAACTTGATATGTTTAGAAATATTTTATTAATGGTAAATACAATAAAACGACTATTACTTTACATAAAAGAATGATTTATGATTCATATAGAACAATGACAAAAATAAGCGCCCCCCTTCATCCTTTTAGGTGAATGGAGCGGTACCTTCTTTTATTGTCTTGTGTATATCTCAGTGGAGACATCTTTTGCGGAACATCCCTCTGTTTAGAATTCCCCTGTGGAGACCTGTAGTAGACTGTCTTAGGCCTCCATAAGGTAGCGAAAAACATTCAAACGAACCAAATGAAAGCCCCTAACCCTTCAAATCCTTTCTTATTGTTTTGACTTGGATTTGCTTTTCAGCGACGTCCCACTGGGTTTTGTACACAGAATGAGACCAATGACGTCATTGGTGATATGTCACACTACCTGGATCCCTATAGCTTAAGTCCTCGGTTTCAACGGGTAGACACCCTCACACACCCAGACATTTTGCTTATTGACGAAACTTTGTTCATTCATAGTGGCAATATAGTGTTTCTAGTCTCAAGTTGAGATTCACTTTTGGATACAGGCGTTTATCAGTCTGACAGTCTGTTTGGGGGTTTGGTAGGTCTTCGTTTATAGTTAAATATTTGGTTTAAATCAAAAGAGACAATATAATATTGCAAAGAACTGAAATATACCTATATGGCTTTTTAGGCACTGCATGTGAGGTATCGATATACATTTAGTTTACAGTAACACCATGTGTAACACTGAAGCATAAATAAATACACATGGTGTTACTGAGAACTGAATGTACTTTGAATTAACCAGTTTTTAGTTTGAATGGCTTGAAATTGCAACAAAATAGCCGAAACCCACACTGTAAAAAATGCTGGGTAAAAAAATATTGGGCAAACTAATTTGTGCACATGTTGGTTTTGTTGTTGTTTAACTAATGGGCACATTTTTAAAAAACTTCTGGGCAAATGAATTTGTACATTTGTTGGTCCTTTTTTATTTAATTAATGGGCACTTTTTTATGTTGGGTAAATTTGAAAAGTAACCGTGTTGTAGTGACCTGTTGTTTGGTAATCAATGCCCAACTATTAATGGAACTCTTTCAAGTACCATTTCGTTGGGTAGAAAAATCAAGCAACACCCAATATGTTGTGGAGTTTTGCACAAAATGGGCCAACAGGTGAGAAATAGCACCAACGTGCATGCGCGCTTCTTCCGACCGACCGTGTACAAGTACATGTACTTCTCATCTTTCGGACGCACACACATGCAAGTAACATGGTGGACATCGAGTCATTGCTGGATGACTGGGACCTTCCAGACCTTAAGAACATATTCACAGGTAAGAATTTGTTGCAGGCAACCAACAGATTATAAGGGAGCAGATATAAATATTTGTAACTTATCATGCAGAAGTTCGAGTGACAAATGCTGCGAACAATAACATTAGGTTATACGACGGCAATACACTTTTGTATTGTACATAGCATATACGGTGCATACCAACTTGACGGAGTGCTCCATGTCCACGTTGTATTTAGTCTGTGCATGGAGGAACCATCCTCCATGGTCTGTGTAACCTTTACGTAACGAATTACACACTGCTGTGCAGTACGTAGAGTAGGCCATTCGATCTGATAAAGTTTATCTTTAAATTAGGCCTTTGTCATGTATGTACAAAATGTTTATCACACAGCAATGACCATTGTTGGATAAAAGTTCTCAACTTTCCAAACAGTTGGTACAAAGTGGCCTCAAACTACCCAACTTCTGGTCATTTTGTGCCAATATGTGAGTTATTATTTATTTCATTTATCTCATTTTATAGATGAGAAGGCATGCTTGGCCATGTATATTGTCCCCCTCATTCTTGAAGGCAACATCAGAAAATCGACTGCTGGAAGACGCACCCACAACGAAAGAGTTGAAGGTTTTATTGACAAACAAAAGGTTGGTATCAGTGTTAAAGTAACTATCAAAACGCCTTACACCAATGTCCAAGTTGTTCCCATGGAACCAGCCCAAATCCAAAGTAGTATGCAACCCTGTAATAATTCACAATAACAACATTTACCCTGGCAGGTAACCAACTTGTACTTAGTGATGAAGATCACTTGTTCTTGCTGAGGAACACAAGTTTCAGTGATAACCAATCTAAGATTCAACATTCTCATGATTCAGTAACCAGAAGTAATTGAGTCAGGGAGACAAAATGCTTGACCACAGCACACTATAGTATTTTTTAAAAGTGTCATACAATACCGAACTCTTTCCAAGGTGATTTTATTATTTAATTTACAAGAGTATGAATTCAATTTAAACATTGTTTTCATGCAGGAGATCATCCACATGCCCAGTTACTTGAAGGAAATTGATGAGGTGAAACGCCCACAGCCATACGTCCTCGTACTTGGCAGTGCTTTAGAAGTTGCAAGTTCATTTGTTATCATAGAGAAGAATGCTTTACCACAAGCTTCACTGCTGGAATCCATTGACGTCTGCTACAAGGCACACTACGTACTTGATTGTAAGTACGAACAAAGATGCCACGCTGCATGGACCTTTCTGGAAAAGTGTGTCTATGAACAGCAAGGTGTTCAAAGTAGGGACAGTCCAACACTAAGAGCTCTTAGAGCATTCCTCTCATAAAAAAGTCCTGTAAAATAAGCTAAGGTCACTACCACATGAGGCAGTTTACAGACAGCAGAAAAAGACCTTAACCTTAAAAAACTATTCAAAAATGTATGCTTGACTTTCAGAAATGTTTGCCAACAAAATCTGGTTGGATGGGAGGCAGGTGGGGGGGGGGGGGGCACTGCCTTGTCCCACCCCTCTTCCTCTTGAGCTATAAACCACTGTCTTTTGTGCTAACCAAGCAATTGGCATGCACATCATCCAAGTTGCTGTTAATTACCTCGTGTACCAAGGTCCTCTAAGATGCCAATTATTTTGCCAAGATAAGGCAGTTTTACTTTGTTGTTTGCTTTAGTTTTCCCCTCACTAGAAGATGTAATGTAGCGTTTGATATGTTCTTATGAAACACATGTATGTATTTATTTATTTATTACTATAATTTTTTTGTTTAGCACAAAAAAAAAGTTTCAGTAGAACCCTTGCATTGAATTCTGAAGCTCAAACAGCACTCTGGCTGCATAGAAATCACACATTTGTGTAGGGACAGTCCAACACTAAGAGCTCTTAGAGCATTCCTCTCATTCAAAAAAGTCCTGTAAAATAAGCTAAGGTCATAGAAATGTACACATTTCTCAATGAACGCAACATATGCAATCGGTTTATTGAAAAAGAGCTATTACCATAATCGACCCACTGGAGCAAAAGTTTGTTTATGTGTTAGAGTTGTGTTTATTGTATGCAAGGAAAACTGTGCATTGTTTCACACACTTTTACTTCGATGTTCAGTATTAAAATGTTTGGGAGTTTGAATAAAGGCTTTTTTTAAGGCGAATGTAAAACTACAAAGTGTCATTGCTTATTATTTCATTCCCCAACTGCTGGGAAACCATGGGGTATTATACCCAACCATTGAGATAAATGCTCCCAATTACTGGATGAATTAGTGATTAACTGTTGAGTAGATGTCAATAGGCGCTGCCCTATATATGGGCAAACATTTCAACAATAATTGGTTAATTTCATAACCACCAAGTTGGGCAAAAATAAAAATGTTCCCAATTACTGGGTAAATCAGTGACCAACTGTTGAGCAGGTGCATGTTCCAACAATTAGTTAATAGGGTCTGTCCAACATGTGGGCAAATATTTTCAACAACTGTTGGTAGTTGTCATAACCCAAAAGTTGGTAAAAAAAGTATATCCAACTAATGGATAAACCATTTGCTAAATTATTGGGCAAGGGCATTACCCAATGACCGTTGGGTAATAATTGCCCAAATGTTGTACAGGTTGACTATTGATCCAACGTTGGGTAAAAAGTTGGGCATTTTTTTGCCCATTCTTTTTACAGTGCATCTTAACAATGAAGAGATATTCCTCTCTTTTTTCCCCCTTTTTTTTTTTTTTTTTTTTTTTTTTTTTGCTTTCGTCGCAAAGAGCAATCAAGTGTGTTGGTAATCCGTTTCAGTGTATTTGCTTTTTATGTTTACTGTCGCATCAATTTCAGCGTATTAATTTTTTTTTAATTTAATTTTTTTCTTATTTGTTTCATTTTGTTTAAGATAGCCCCATCAGTTATCAAAGAACTGTTCTCCTTGGGGGCCCTGGGGTCACATAAAAAAAGTACATACTTACAGAGTAAAATAGGCCTAAAACTAAATTGAAAAACAGCAAGCCCAAAAAGGACATCAACCCTTTTAAAAAAATTAAACAAATTAAAACCTTTTTAAAATCATTTAAGAGTAAAAGGTACAAGGTAAAAGTTGTTTTGTAACTTACTGCTAACCTAACCCCGATAGACACAAAGAACCTATTACAGGCTTCAGCTATATCTTTGGGTTTGACTATAGCAAAGAATCATTCACATTGAGACTGTTGGGAACTTTGCACAATTTAGCTGTCATAGCTTTTCTTAGAAATAACTGAAGATGTCAACTGTTGTTCAACAAACAAATCAATGTTATGGTTATTCTAATTACTCATTAGAAGATTGGGGTTTAATGCCTCCTAAAGTTACCACTCATGTTATTATTTGTACGCAATGCCTGATACCACGTTACAGTGTTGCATGCAACGATCGGTCCATGCCCAGATGAAGTCATTAGGAAGTTCAATATAAATATGTGATTATTTTTATATCCAGAGGTTAAGTTTGCATTTCTATGGAACTATTGAAATCACAGCTTGGTATTGACTCTACCTCACATAACCACCGTTGCTGCAATATGAAAAACAGTATTGTCTTGAAATAATAGGTCGATCTTTATTTTGAGGAAGTTCTATATATTAAAACAAACACGTTACGGTAGCCAGACCTTCCAGTTGTTCTTGTCTTGCCGTTCATTGATGTAAACTCCTGTTCCCCTTAACTTTTGATTGCAAGGAGCTCTTCATCAATCATGGGGCGAGGTTTATGGTTAACTCACCTGATACTGATACTGTGTTCTCTGGATACGAAACTCGTAGCAGTCAATGCACAAAGTGCGATAATCAGTAAGGTAACACCGGTGGGTGATCCTGTAGAGGGTAACGTAGTGGAACTACGATGTCAAGCTACGGGCTTGATGAAGGCAGGTTATATCATTGAGTGGACGAGGGTAGTTATCGTGGAGGGTCAGACGGTATCAATAGCCCGGAATGGAATGAGTGTGGATTCGAGATACACGCTTTCTACATCAATGGCGTCTGGGGCTCGAAATAAGATTGAGACACTTGCTTTTAATGCTACCAAGGAGGACACAGGAGTGATTTACGGTTGCCGAGTGAGGGACTCTAATGAACCGAGTAGAATCACAAACTCTCTCTTTTACAGTGCTTTACTTCCCATCTGCCATGCATCCCATCTGCATCCCTGATGGTCCTTTCACTGTACAGGAAGGAACGACAGTAAACATAAGCTGCAACACTGAGATAGGAAACCCGGATGTACAGATGCAGATTCTTACAAGTAGTGTCGTTTATGTATGGGATTACGACTTAGACAGTAAAAAACAAATGACATCATTTCAGCTTAGTGTTACTGCAGCTAATGACGGGGGTTCTTACCAATGTGAAATCAAACCGGACTCACAAACAACACCATTCACAGGAATGGAAAGGTCGTGTACGATCGGGCCAATAACTGTTGGTCCAATGACAACTCCACAACACCCAATGCCATCAGTAACTTCAATAGACTCTCGTCCCACCATGACCGGTCAAACGTCAATCAAACCAACTACTGACCATTCTAACTTCAATATGTCTTTTTGTCAGCTTTGTCAAGCCCTTCCCACCACGATCAAGGAGACTAACGCTGTCGGTACGCCATGGCTCGTTGCCTTTATCATCAGTCTCAACCTCTTCGTTGTCTCTCTCATCATCAACATATTCCTCCTCATCAAACATCGACATCACAAAGAAGAATGAAACCACTGTAGCCAAAGCTGATCCCTACATGGAGCTGCAACCAACGGAGGACAAGAAAAGAGTCTACATGGAACCTACTACGGCTACAACTGCCACACAAGATACTTACTACCAACCAGTTGAAGTACAGACTGACAGCCCAGACAATGCCTACGCTCGGCCAGAGGGCAGCACCACCACCGACTATGAAGTGGTCAGAAAGCCACAGTTTTCAGCCAAGAAACCATCTCAGAATATCAAGTCCTAAAATCAAATGGAGTACCCGGTATTAACCTGTCTTGGACACAAACACTGACTTTAACACACCCTTGGGTTGCATGAATTGTGATAATAGTTTGTGCGTCTAGAGTGTTTCGTATTATGAGGAGAGTGTGCTTTAGTTTGATAGTCACTGAGAGGAAGATTGGAGACGCTGTGCATGAAATGCTATCTCTTTAAATCCTAACTGTTTCCCTGTGACAAACTCAATTCATTGTTGGATTTCTGTCAAAAAAGGCATATTCCAATTTTTCCGTTCATTACGAAAAGAACAACATTTATTGACCAGACAAACTTGAATTTATTTCTAGTGAAACCTGCATTTTTTTCAACGTGTACCCAAAGTTGATTTGATGATTATCTAAAACAAGAGTGTAAAACGCATCAATCGAAGAAGTGATATTTCAAATACTCAGCTTTTTGTCTTTATGTAGATATTATTTCAGTATAATACGGCCGTTTGCTTTTTCGTTTTGTTTTTCTTTTGCAATGGGCGTATTTTCGTATACTACCAGCTTTCATTTGATTTGTTAAACTTTCTTATAAGTCAAGATAAATCTGGCACCAGTTATGCCAATTCATGTCCAAGCTTAACTCTAAAAAAATAAGTGCATCTATTATGGCTCAAACATTGTAGAAGAACTCTGGATTTACCTTTTTTTCATGGAGCTTAAAATTTGCAATTTGTCTAACCTACGGAAAATAAAAAATAAAATGTTATTTCCTTAAAGTAAATGATTCAAGTTTCGATGATAATTGATCGACAACCACCCCCCCCCCCCCCCGGTCGGGAGAGAGAAACATATTGATCAATGACACAGGAACTTCATGTCGCGAACCACTCCATAAGCAACCCCCTCCCACCAACCCCGTCAGTCACATTATTACGTGATGATAAGATAAATAGAGGATTTTATTTGTTCTCCCTTATTTTGAAGTGACGTCCCCCATAAGTTATGTCACACCACTCGGATCCCTTTTGTTTGAAGTCCTCGATGTCAACGATGGACAAACTCGTAAACATATCGAATATTTTTACCAGCTTATCAATGCAAAGTTACTCTATTTTTCCAGTCTTGAAATGGTTGAGTCTTATTTGGTACAGGGGTTTTCATTAACCCAATCTGGCAGTCAACTTTGAGACTGAATAAAATGCTGGTGTGTTTGGCTTAAGATAAAAAGAGCACCTCAACGTACACGAAAATTAACTTTATAGATTTCAGTGTGTTTGCTTGTTTTGTGGGGTTGTTGTTGTTTTTTCCGCTAATGTTTCACTTTCGTGAAAAACAAATTGTTCAAAGATTATCTGAACATTGAAGGGATTTTTCCTGACGAGATATCTCGACTAAAGGAATAAGAAACCAATTGTTGGTTAAATCGTTTTGAGTTACTTAACTTGTGTTGACTTCCACAAAAAAAATCCACTTTTGATGTCTTTTGGTTCAGTGTCTCAATGGGTTAAGAATCATTTGTTGATGTACTTGACGAGCCTAATACTACGTCACAATGTACTGCTGGTTTGACTGCTCAGTTCAACTACAAGGAAGTTCAATGTGATTCTTTGATGAATGCATTTGTCGAAGGACTAAATTTGCATACACGGAACTATTGAAATCAAAATTTACCTATGAGTAATTCCTAATACAGCTGTAGATTGTGAGAGACGAAAGGCCTATTGCGGTGACCGGCAAGGTGAAAGTGAGGAAAATGTTCTGACGGTTCCAATAAACACGGACGGGAAACAAACCTTATTTCATAAGCGTCTTCTTCGCCTGGACTTTTGATTGCAAGGAACTCTTCATCAATCATGGGTCGAAGTTGTTGGGTAATTCACCTGTTACTGATGTGTTCTCTGCATACGAAACTCATAGCAGTTAATGCACAGAGTGTGACAATCAGTAAGGTAACACCGGTGGGTGATCCTGTAGAGGGTAACGTAGTGGAACTACGATGCCAAGCTGCCGGCTTGATAGTCGGTGGTATCATCAATAGCCCGGAATGGAATGAGTGTGGATTTGAGATACACGCTTTCTACATCAGTGGCGTCTGGGGCTCAAAATAAGATTGAGACACTTACTTTTATTGCTACCAAGGAGGACGCAGGAGTGTTTTACGGTTGCCGATTAAGGGCCTCTGTTGGACTGAATAGCGCTGTAGTTGTAGAATCACAATATCTCTATTTAACATTGCTTTACTTCCCATCTGCCATGTACCCCATCTGCATCCCTGGTGGTCCTGTCACTGTACAAGAAGGAATGACAGTAAACATGAGCTGCACTACTGAGATAGGAAACCCGTCAGTACAGATGCAGATTCTTACGAGTAGTGCCGTCTATGTATGGACTTACGATAAAGATAGTAAAGATCAAATGAGATCATTACAGCTGAATGTTACTACAGCTCATGACGGTGGTTTTTATCAATGTAAAATCAACCCAGAGTCGGACTCATCGCCATTCACAGGAATGGAAAGGTCATGCACGATGGGACCAATAACTGTTGGTCCATTGACAACTCCACAACACACGATGCCATCAGTAGAACCCACTTCAATAGACTCTCATCCCACCATGACCGGTCAAACCTCACTTAAACCAACTATTGATCAATCCGACTGCAATATGTCTTATTGTCAGCCATGTCAAGCCATTCCCACCACAACCAAGAGAACTAACTTGGTAGGAACACCTTGGCTCGTAGCCTTCATTATCATTCTCATCCTCTTAATTGTATCTCTCATCATTAACATCTTCCTCCTCATCAAACATCGGCATCTTAAGATCACCAAGGAGAAGGAAACCAATGTAGCCAAAGCTGATCCCTACATGGAGCTGCAAGCAACGGAGGACAAGAACAGAGTCTACATGGAACCTACTACGGCTACAACTACCACACAAGATACCTACTACCAACCAGTTGAAGTAGAGACTGACAGCCCAGAGTATGACTACGCTCGGCCAGAGGGCAGCACCAACACCAGCTACGAAGCGGTCAGAAAGCCACAGAGTTCAGCTGAGAGACCATATCAGAACATCAAGTCTTCAAAACAATGAATTCCCTGGTATCCAGCTGTTTTGGAAACAACACTGACTTTAATATACCGGCCCGGTTTTCGTGGATTGTAGTACTACTTGCCTGAAGTAGTGAGCAGAGTGTATTTTTGGTTAGTCACCGAGAGGAGGATCGGAGGATTTGTGTAAATTTCCATATCCAAATCTCAACTGTTTCATTTTGACAAACTCAATGCATTGTTGCATGTCTGCCCGTAATATTAAGGCTAGTTTCAATAATCCCGTTCATGAAACATTTTGTTGTTGTTGTTGTTGTTGTTGTTTTGTTTTTGTTTTTTATGTTGTAGCCGTATATAGTTTAGCCGGGACGAGACAAGCTATGATTTATAATATTGGAAACCCCATTTATTCAATATACCCAGAACTCAGAACATTTTTAGAATCGCAAAACTGTAATTGTAAGTCAAGGACGTAAATGTAGCTTGTTGTTTTTTTTTGTATGCATATTCTGTAATGCACGGCTGTTTGTCTATTTCATTTTAATTTTGCATAGAGCGTCGATTGTTCTTTTCTTTTAACCAACTTTCATTAGGTTTGATCGATTTTCGTATTGTATATATAATATAAGACAGGAAAACTAAATGAAGTTATGCCAGCTACATATGAAGTAAATAGCAAAGCTGTATTCTAAAGTTGAAGTGCATCCATAATGATTCGAAAAAAAAGGATAAATACAATGAATTTAACCAAATCCATACGGGGAGGCTCCATTAAAGAAAGAGGCTCAAATGAAACATCATTTTCGTGACAGTTCACACCCGTTATCTCCCTGTAATTGCTTTTCCAAACAGTGGACATAATATTTGGATCACGCACAAACCAGTTGGGCTACTTACTGACTGCCAAAGGCAGGTTGACTACTTATCCATTAAGCTTAATGACCCAAGTCATTCAATGTAAACACACCTAATGGGCGAAAAGGATTATTAGTTTCCTTGTTTTCAAAACTCAGAAATTCTTTAAAGAAGCTTTCCTGTAATGTGTACTCATCGTTCAACAAAGCTCAATACTTGAAATGTATTAATTTGTGGTAAATGGTAAAGATATTGACTATTTACTGAATACAGTGTCCAATGTCTTTATGTGAAATGGTTGCCACAAGCACCCCACCCAACCCCATTCTTTAAGATTGAAAACTAGTGGTGGGTGCACCGTACATAATTATGCACTTATCATCAAAAAAAATAAAAAATCTATATAGAAAACTATAAAACGGAGGCCAACTTCCGGACTGTGAAAAGTGCTAGTGTTTGTTCCGTTAACTGAACAAGGAAACGTTCACAAAATAACAAACATGAGCTTTACAAACCTATAACTGGAAACTTATTTGATAAATTATAAAATTCCACTCATAGAAAATTCATCAAAAATTGGTTAGAAAATAGATCAAAGGTCATCAGAGATTAAAAGCACTCGATCCAATGATTGACAATGGACTGGACCGTGTTGGAGAGAGGGTTGGACTAATATTGTTATAATAATTTCAAGTCAAGAGTGTTTGGTATTATAAGCAAAATGTGAACCCACACACTTTCCGTGGTTCTCAAAAATTCATTCTTGTGAAGCATTCTTTTGTTCTTTCCTTTATCCCTGCACTTTCTTTTGTCCCTGTACACAATATTTTCTTGTGGAGCATCCCAGTCTTTAGATTTTCCACGTGGAGTCCTTTTTTTATCTTCCTTTTTTTGTCCGTGGTCTTCATGCATAAAGGCACTGAAAGTAAGAGTAACATTGTCGATCAGTGGTGTATACCCCTATTGTTCTATTGTCCCCTTGACTTTGAAATTCCCGTGGGTGTGGAATTGTTTTCATCTGTAAATATTACATGTAGGGTAGCATTGTTCCCATAGTTGGAGTACCTCGTAATCTGGTTAGTGTTAAAGTACACGTTTGTTTTTTGTCTTTGTTTTGTTATTTTTCATTGAAAGGAAAATTCTATAGTTTTGTAAGAAAGCAATGGGAAAATTTGGGACAATAGGTACGCGGCAGCAGATATTTCCCACTTGTTTTTTACCCTGTTGTATTAGAATGTTAAAGTAAATGTCATTGTAAGCTATAACGTTCAACTTATGTGTGTTGTCCTACAAAGTGTCAGTCACTGTCTCTTCTGTTTTCAGTAAACATGTTTTATACTAATAAAAGTTTCGTGAGTTTTTACTTAACGACTATAACAAGAAAACATTTAATTCTTATATCGTTCACAGATTCTAGTAGCTGGATCAAGGGCCTTCACAACATTATTCCTGTTCGTTGGAAATTAATAGACCATCCCTCAAACTTTCTCAACACACTAGAGAACTTACAACCCAAAACAGCCTTAACAAAGCAGTAAATAGGGGTTCATTCAACACAGTACTGTCTCAGCCCTCTCAGGTTCCAATTTATACACCTGGGTTAAGAGAACCAATTTATGGTTAAATGTCTTGCCCAGGGTCATGACCGGGAACGAACTGTGTGAATAATAGTTGTCGTTTCATCAACGTACTACTATTAACCGCATTCAATTGTCTTCGTTGCCCCCGTGAAGTATGTCAGGCATGAAATATATTACAAAAGTGGCAGCCCCGCCCCATAAGTAGGAGAGTGGGAAGAACAGAATGGCAAAATATATTCACACTTCCCTGGCAGCACTTCATAGCCACCCGCTGCAACCCCCACAACAACTGGGAACGAGGTTGCCCGTATAGCAGCTTGTAAGGGCTCATCTAGGTGGTGTGGTGCAATCTGCTGCCAACCATGCCAGAAACACCGGGAAATCCCTTCTTTTAACCCTAAACCATCCTAAGTCCTCAAAAGGAAGGTCCAATCGTAAATTTAGACCCAAAATACAACTTGCTTATCACTGGGCAAGGCATACCAATCTTTTCCAAGTCCAAACAACTTGGTGTTGAATGACCATAGCGTGGAGGATAGAGGAGGACTGAAGACTGTAAGTCCAAATATCAATCACTTATGACTGGGCCAGGCGTACCAATCTTAAGTCCAACCATTTGGATGTGGACTGACATGATTGGAGGATAATGCATGATTGAGGTCTTCTGTTGGCAAGTGGGTTGTTGGGGAGTTAAATGAACTCTTGGTTCTTTTACGTACATGACACCAACCTGGGAACAAGAGACGACTCTTTTGGCTTACCATATATACTGCACACCCGTCTTAAAAATAACTTTGCAAAAAATGTACCATACATGCAAACATGCATTGTATTGTTACCTGGGTTAACTGTTTATGAGGCCATGACATGGCTGACCCTGTTGTTACTTACTGATGAAAGAACTATGTTTACACACTATTTTCATTGTATAATTCCGTTGGCGTGCGTCACCCGTGAAACGGAAATATCAAAATAATGTTACACCGCTGTCTGTACTCAGTTTACAATAACCCCGTTGAAGAAGTATTTCTCGCACTACTCTCCCGGGGGCAACCCCGTGCAATAACGACTGACCTTTTCTCACTCTGATCGCTTCACCCCCGGTCTGCCCCCGGTCTGCCCTGGCAAATGGGCATACCCCGAGGAATAGCCACCCCTGCTCCGGAGTAGGGGTAAGCGGTTACACCACCGGGGTAATCTTTATCAACCTGGGATTAACTAATAGTGGGAAACGAAAGCAGGTTTTGCTTACCCCTATTTACATGGTGGATAGCGAAAGGTCAGAGTGAAAAGATAAACAGCTCAGGAGGTCACAAAATGCACGCAAATTAATTTCCACAGTCTGCGTTATATAGCTTTTTCTATTTAGATTTATTTTGTAATCTTTGTACATTTGTGTTATATTCTATTAAATATAAATATATATCAAGTGACAAATATCTTATGCCATAATGATCAGAAAATGTTGTCAATTTTTCAAAAAGTGTAATACTTTAAACTTATATTAGTTTGCAAGGGGAACAGTCGTAGTGTCAGCCGCACAAAACGGAGATACTGAATACTCCTTAATAAATGCACCAGACTAGTTTCGGTTAATCAACAAGCAGCAGATTGTGCGTCGGCCCAGTCTAATGCAAGAAATGCAGTGTGGTTTGATCATACCGTGAACGTGCGAAACGGAACCCCGTGAACTTAATCAAGGATCCGGGGAATACGCGTGTGGGGGTAGTGTGAAAGGGCGCCGGGCTCTACTCCACGGGGATAAGAGATGCAGTGTGAAAAGGGCTTTAGATGGGGGTGAAACAATACTATCACAACAAACGCTCGATTTATATTTACATCAAGAACAAATACGGGTAACGATTTAGTGTTTGCCAATCACCGATCTGCAAGAAGACATTTTGGAGTTTACAATGCAATGTTAGAGATCTCAGTCATACTGGAAAGTCCTGTATTGTAGCTACATCATTGGTTTCACTATTAACGCTAACATAATCTTAAAAAAGAAGTGTATGCTGTGTAAAACTGCTGGGTACAAATACTGTGTCATATTTGGTCAACATTGAGTAAAGCATAGAACAAAGAGTCTGTTCCTTGCTCTATGGGTAATGTGACAACTTGTGCAGTACCCCTCACTTGTGTAAAAAAAAGTAATAATATAGTACCACATATTAAGTAGGAAATCAAATAGCATAACATCGAAGTTCAAATCACTCACAAAGTGGTTAAAACAACATTTGTTTAACCTCTAGCAGTGAAACTTTTGCACAACAAGTGGTACAAAGTTACTAAAAATGACATTAACTGCTCAACGTGGAAACATTTTACCCATAATGCAAAGTGTACCCTACATTCGATTGGATAAAGCAAGTCGCAGACACAGTTCAGAATCAACGATGGATGGAGTGGACGTAATCACGGTGTTGCAGGTCGTTGGTGTCTGATGTTCATGTAACCACAGATACCAAGAGAAAAATTTGACTTCATGGTTGTTATTCTGTTCATAAGGTTGTTATTCTGTTGAAGAAGGAAGCATCAACTACACAAGAAAAGCCATGGATTGCTAGCTCCACTTGTGTGGCCAAGCTGAATCCTTGGCCACACGTCAGGTCCCATTTTTCAAGGCGCTTTCCCTATGGGCGGGTCGGCGGACCAGCTCAATGTGTTCACTTTTACCTCCTAGCTGGACATGTGTTTTGGATGTTTAAATAGATTACCTATTCAAAAGTGGGTCCTGACGTGTGACCATGAAAATAACATATAATAATAATACCTGGGTAATACAATGAAGGTTGATTAGAGTTTGCCAAATATTTTAGAAAACAGGAACATGGTCGTCACACGGGTAACTCCCTTGCCCAACTATGATTTGCTAATTATGCTGCAAATGTTGGTATATTACACAATAATGGGTACTTTTTGACTCTTAGGATGTTGTGCAACAATATTACAAAAGTGAACGCCCACGTTCCTTTTTTAATACCGAAAGGGTAAACATTGTACTTCATGTTGATAGTTTTTGAAAGTGTACACAAAACCTATGACGAATGTATTTAGAGCCTGAAGCTATTTGCATATCCTATGAACGTTTTGCAATCACAACATTCCATCCTCCCATGCGTATAGTGCTGCAATTGTAAAGAAAAAATACAAAAATACAAAAATACAAAAACGCTGTTCTGGTGAAACGCAAAGTCATTTGGAGTAAATCGATGAGTATGATACAAACGGGTACGAGACCTAAACTTCCATCTGACAACAGTTGTTCATAAGTATCTTGCCGTTCATCGCTGTATAAACTACTCGTCTACTTTGGATTGCAAGGAACTATTCATCAATCATGGGTCGAGGTTGTTGGCTAATTCACCTGTTGCTGATATTGTGTTCTCTGGGTACGAAACTCATAGCAGTCAATGCACAGAGTGTGACAATCAGTAAGGTAACACCAGCAGAGGGAGATCCTGTAGTAGAGGGTAACGAAGTGAGGCTATTGTGTCAAGCTACCAGCTTGAAGGCAGTTTATATCATTGAGTGGACGAAGTTAGATATCGTGGAGGGTCAGACGGTATCGATAGCCCGGAATGGAATGAGTGTGGATCCGAGATACAAGCTTTATAGATCAGGAGCGTCTGAGGATCTACGTAAGAATGAGATTCTTACTTTTAATGCTACCGAGAAGGACAGAGGAGTGTTTTACGGTTGCCGAGTGAGGGACTCTGTTAAACCGAGTAGCACTATAGTGGTCGAAGCACGAAATCTCTCTTTAGCAGTGCTTTACTTCCCATCTGCCATGTATCCCATCTGCATCCCTAATGGTTCTGTCACTGCACGAGAAGGAACGACACTAAACATGAACTGCACTACTGAGTTAGGAAACCCAGATGTACAGATGCAGATTCTTGCAAGTGATGCCGGCCATGAATGGGTTGACAAAAAGGATGATAAAGGATTTAAGATGACATCTCTTCAGCTGAATGTTACTGCAGCTGATGGCGGTGGTTCTTATGAATGTAAAATCAACCCGGAAAACAATTCAGTGACGTCACCATTCACAGGAATGGAAAGGTCGTGCACGATTGGGCCAATATCTGTCGTTCCAATATCGACAACTCCACAACACCAAACGCAATCAGAAGAGCCCGCCACGGCCACGGAATCTAACTTGGTCGGTACACAGTGGCTCGTTCCATTCATCATCATTCTCATCCTCTTCGTTGGCTCTGTCATTATGATCTTCCTCCTCATCAAACATCGACATGTTAAGATCACCAACGAGGAGGAAACCAATCTACCCGAAGCTGATCCCCACATGGATCTGCAACCAACGGATGACAGGAACCGAGTCAACATGAAACCTACTCCTGCTACAACTACCACACAAGATACCTACTACCAACCAGTTGAGGAGACTGCCTGCGCTCGGCCGGAGGGCAGCATCAACACCACCTACGAAGTGGTCAGACAGCCACAGAGTTCAGCTGACAGACCATATTATCAGAATGTGCAGTACTAAAACAAGGAGTACCTCGGTGACTACCTGTCTTAGACCTGTCTTAGAAACGAACACCGACACACCGTCTTTGCGTGTGTTTTCATAAGTCTAGGGTGTTTGTTTTTGTGAGCAGAATTTGATTTTGTTGAATAGTCACCGAAGTCACTAAAAATGCATATTTTAATGATCCAGTTCATTTGCAATGTTAGAAAACATAGCTATTGGATTAACTGGACAAAGTAAAAAAATTGCTATTGAAACCCGCCTCATTCAAACTACGTGGCCGGCCAGATTTGACGAATCATACGTAATTAATTAAATAATTAAGTAATCGCATAAACTGTTATCAAGAACATAATGCTTAACACAAAGACAGCTTGTTGGTTTGTTGTATAGAGAACTACTTGTGTAGCATTCTGGTGTTCGGTGTCCACATTCTTTCATATTCTTTGTCTTTAGGTATAAGATGTCTGGTCTCTTTTTGACCAGCTTTCATTCGGGTTAATTATATTTCGTATTGTATGAGAAGACAAGTTTACCGGCCTAAAGATTGGCGGTTTACGATATTAGGAATATTCAAGCGGTATTGCAAAGTTTAGGCGCATTAATTTAAATTTTGAATATTCAGAACATTGTATCTAGACAAATACACAGAACTTAACCAATTTTAACTTTACATTAAACGGAACTTGATATGTTGGATATGGTAGATGGAGCGGTATCTTCTTTTATGTATTTTGTGTATCCCAGTGGAGACATCTTTTGCGGAACATCCCTCTGTTTAGAATTCCCCTTTGGGGACCTATTCTTACTACTGTCTTAGGTCTCTATAAGGTAGCAAAAAAGAGTCAAACGAACCAACTAAAAAAAACTAACTCACTCAATCAAGGTTTAAGTGCATTAATTTTATTTGGGAATATTGAGAACATTGTATCTAGACAAATACACAGAACTAAACAAATTTTAACTTTAAATTAAACGGATTTTTAGAAATATCTTAGTAATGGTAAATACAATAAAACAACTATAACTTTATATAAAAAGAATGATTTATGATTCATAAAGAGCAGCGACAACAAAGCGCCCCCATCCTTTCAAAGAGAGGGGGAAAGTTGTGGTGGATGGAACGGTACCTTCTTTTATTGTCTTTTGTATATCCCAGTGGAGACATCCTTTGCGGAACATCCCTCTGTTTAGAATTCCCCTGTGGAGACCTATTCTTACTACTGTCTTAGGTCTCCATAAGGTAGCAAAACAATATTCAAACGAACCAACTGAAAACCCCTAACCCACCCAATCTCTTCTTATTGTTTTGACTTGGATTTGTTTTTTCAGCGACGTCCCACTGGGTTTTGTACACAGAATGAGACCAATGACGTTATTGGTGATATGTCACTACCCGGATCCCTGTAGCTTAAGTCCTCGGTTTCAACGGGTAGACACCCTCACACACCCAGACAGATTTGCTTAGTGACAATCTTTATTCTTTCATTGTGGCAATAGTGTTTCTAGTCTCAAGTTGGGATTCAGTTTTGGATACAGGCGTGTATCAGTCTGACAGTCTTTTTGAGAGTTTAGTCGGTCCTCATTTATAGTTAAACATTTAGTTTAAATCAAAAGAGAAAGAATAAGATTGCAATGCACTGCATGGTGAGGTATCTAAATATATTAAGTTTGCAGTAACACCATGTGTAACACTAACGTATAGATACATACACATGGTGTTACCGAAAACTGAATGTACATTGAATTAACCAGTTTTTAGTTTGAATGGTTTGAAATTGCAACAGAATTGTCGAATCATTATCTTAACAATGAAGGGATATTCTTTTCTGTTTGTAATGCTTTCGTCGGAAAGAACAATCCAATGTTTGGTTAATCGGTTTCGGTGTATTTTGTTGTTACGTTTACTTTCAATAAATTTCAGCACTTTTGATGTTTTTGAAAATTATGTAAGTATTTATTTGTTTCGTCTTTGTAACCAGGATAGCCCAATCATTTATCAAGGAACTGTTCTCCCTGGGGGGTTGGGGGTTGGGTGGGGGTGGGGGGGGGGGGGGGGGGCTGCGGTCACATGAAAAAAGTACATACTCACAGAGTAAAATAGGCCTAAAACTAGACTGAAAAACAGCAAGAAATGTTTACAAAAAACAATTTACAAACATTTAAGAGTAAAAGGGTGAAAGTATTATATACTCCAAAACGCCCAGGATCAACGCCCCATGCAGTTTGACCAGAGTGGGTGGAGCCCGTAACCCTCCCACCTCGCCCCAGTACAAACTTATAAAAGTGTGTTTGCTGCTAGCCATTTTCACATTATGTTTAAGGTTGTTCCATGTCTTTACTCCTGAAAAACGGAAGGAATGTTTTCAGCTTCCGTTTTGGGTCGAGGCAGACACACATTTTCTGTGTTGACTTCCGCGTAAAGTTCTACTTTTGATGTTTTGGGGGTCCAATGTCTTTTTCAGTTACCAATATTTTTTTTTGTATTTGACGAGCCTGATACTACGTCACAATGTACTGCTGGTATAAAGACCCGTTCAATACAACTACAAGGAAGTTCAATGTGAGTCTTTGATGAATGTATTTGTAGAAAGACCAAATTTGCATAGCTATACAGGACTATTGAAATCAAAATTTACCCATAAGTAACTCACAGTGCAGCTGTAGATTATGAGAAACGAAAGGCCTATTGCGGTGAACAGCAAGATCATTTCAATTGAGGAAAATGTTCTGATGATGTTAATAAACACGGACGGGAAAATAAACCTTCATTTCGGTATTGTCTTTTTCGTCTTGACTTTTGATTGCAAGGAACTCTTCAACAATCATGGGTCGAAGTTGTTGGTTAATTCACCTGTTGCTGATGAAGAACTCACTTCAACAGACTCTCAATCCACCATTACCGGTCAAACGTCACTCATATCAACTGCTGACCATTCTAACTTCAATATGTCTTATTGCCATCTATGTCAAGCCCTTCCCACCACAATCAAGGAATCCAACGTGGTCCGTACGCCTTGGCTCGTTGCCTTCATCATCAGTCTCATCCTCTTCATTGTCTCTCTCATCATCAACATATTCCTCCTCATCAAACATCGACATCCAAAGATCACAAAGAAGAATGAAACCAATGTAGCCAAAGCTGATCCCTACATGGAGCTGCAACCAACGGATGACAAGAAAAGAGTCTTCATGGAACCTACTACGGCTACAACTGCCGCACAAGATACATACTACCAACCAGATGAGAGACTGATTTCCCAGACAATGCCTACGCTCGGCCAGAGGGCAGCACCAACACCAGCTACGAAGTGGTCAGAAAGCCACAGAGTTCAACCAAGAAACCATCTCAGAATATCAAGTCCTAAAACAATGGAGTACCCGGTCTTAACCTGTCTTGGACACAAACACTGACTTTAACACACCGCTGGGTTGCATGAATTGTGATAATAATTTGTGCGTCTAGAGTGTTTGGTATTATGAGAAGAGTGTGTTTTAGTTTGATAGTCACTGAGAGGAAGATCGGGGAAGCTGTGCATGAAATGCAATCTCTTTAAATCCTTACTGTTTCACTATGACGAACTCAATTCATTGTTGGATTACTGTAAAAAAGGCATATTCCAATTTTCCCCTTCATTAACGATAAGAAAAACATATATGACCAGACAAACTTGAATTTATTTCTAGTGAAACCTGCAATTTTTTCAACCCAACCCAAAGTTGATTTGATGATTATCTGAAACATGAAGGTAAAACGCATCATTCGAAACAGTGATATTTCAAATACTCAGCTTTTTGTGTTGATGTAGATATTAATTCAGTATAATACGGCTGTTTGCTTTTAACATTACTTTTTTCTTTTGCAATGAGCGTATTTTCGTATATTACCAGCTTTCATTTGATTTGCTAAACTTTCTTATAAGTCAAGATAAAACTGGCACCAGTTATGCCAGTTCATGTCCAAGTTTTACTCTAAAAATAGAAGTGCATCTATTAGGGCTCAAACATTGTAGATAAACTCTGGATTTACCTTTTTTCATGGAGCTTAAAATTTGCCATTTGTCTAACCTACGGAAAATCAAAAATAAATGTTCATTTCCTTAAAGTAAATGATTCAAGTTTCGATGAGATGTGGTGAACAGCCAACCCCCCCCCCCCCCAACCCCCGTTGGGAGAGAGAAGCATGTTGGTCAATGACACAGGAACTTCATGTCGCGACACCACTCCATAAGCAACCCCCTCCCACCAACCCCCCGTCATACACAATGTTATTTGATGATCAGATAAATCTAGGATTTCTCTTTGTTCTTCCCTTGATTTTAATTGACGTCCCCCTTAAGTTATGTCACACCACTCGGTTGCCTTTTGTTTGAATTCCTCGATGTCAACGATAGACAAACTCAAAAACAGTTCGATTGTTTTTAGGACAGCTTATCAATGCAAAGTTACAGTAGTTTTTCCAGTCTTGAAATGTAAGAGTCTAATTCGGTACAGTGGTTTTTCATTTACCCATCCTGGCAGTCAACTTTGAGATTTAATAAAACGCTGGTGTGTTTGGCTGAATTGAAATAGGCCAACTCAACATACGATAAACTTAACTATAAAGGTCCAAGGTTTGTTGTTGCTTGTTTTTATCGCTAAGGTTTCACTTCCGTAAAAAAAACCAGGTTGTTCAAAGATTATCAGAACATCGAAGGGATTTTTCCTGACGAGATAACTCGTCTAAAAAGAGCACGAAACCATTTTTTCGTTCAATCGTTTCGAGTTACTTGAATTGTTTGTGTTGACTTTCGCATAAATGTCCACTATTGATGTTTTTGGGTGTTCAATGTCTTTATGAGTTACGAGTCATTTCTTGATGTACTTGACGAGCCTGATATACTACGTTACAATATACTGCTGGTTTAATGCCCCGATCAATGCAACTACAAATAAGTTCAATGTGAGTCTTTGATGATTGTAAAGACTGAATTTGCATAAATAAACAAAAATATTGCAATCACAATTTACCCGTGAGTAACTCCTATTGCAGCTGTAGATTATGAGAAACGAAAGGCCTATTGCGGTGAACGACAAGGTCATGATAAGGAAAATGTTCTGACGGTTCCAGTAAACACGGACGGGAAATAAACCTTTATTTCATGAGCATCTTCTTCGTCTGATCTTTTGATTGCAAGGAACTCTTCAACAATCATGGGTCGAAGTTGTTGGGTAATTCACCTGTTGCTGATGTGTTCTCTGGATACGAAACTCATAGCAGTCAATTCACTGAGTGCGACAATCAGTAAGGTATCACCGGTGGGTGATCCTGTAGAGGGTAACGAAGTGAGGCTACGATGTGTAGCTACCAGCACGATGGCAGGTTATATCATTGAATGGACGAGGTTAGTTATCGTGCAGGGTCAGACAGTATTAATAGCCCGGAATGGAATGAGTGTGGATTTGAGATACACTGTTGCTAAGTTTATGTCGACTGTGGCTCAAAATCAGCTTGAGATAATTACTTATAATGCTACCAGGGAGGACACAGGAGTGGTTTACGGTTGCAAAGTGAGGGACTCTGCTGGACTGAATAGCACTATAGTGTTAGAATCACAAACTCTCTCTTTTACAGTGCTTTACTTCCCATCTGCCATGTACCCCATCTGCATCCCTGATGGTCCTTTCACTGTACAAGAAGGAATGACAGTAAACATGAGCTGCACTACTGAGATAGGAAACCCGTCAGTACAGATGACCATTCTTACAAGAAGTGTCGTCTATGTATGGGATTACGAAAGAGATAGTAAAGATCAAATGAGATCATTACAGCTGAGTGTTACTGCAGCTAATGACGGTGGTTCTTATGAATGTAAAATCACCCCGGACACAGGCTCATCACCATTCACAGGAATGGAAAGGTCATGTACGATCGGACCAATAACTGTTGGTCCAATGACATCTCCACAACACACAATGCCATCAGAAGAACTCACTTCAACAGACTCTCGTCCCACCATGACCGGTCAAACGTCAATCAAACCAACTACTGACCATTCTAACTTCAACATGTCTTATTGTCAGATATGTCAAGCCATTTCCACCACGATCAAGGATTCTAACGTGGTCGGTACGCCATGGCTCGTTGCCTTCATCATCAGTTTCATCCTCTTCATTGTCTCTCTCATCATCAACATCTTCTTCCTCATCAAACATCAACATCTTAAAATCACTAAGGAGAAGGAAACCAATGTAGCCAAAGTTGATCCCTACATGGAGCTGCAACCAAAGGAGGACAAGAACAGAGTCTACATGGAACCTACTACGGCTACAGCTACCACACAAGATACCTACTACCAACCAATTGAAGTAGAGACTGACAGCCCAGAGTATGACTACGCTCTGCCAGAGGGCAGCACCAACACCAGCTACGAAGTGATCAGAAAGCCACAAAGTTCAGCTGACAGACCATATCAGAACATCAAGTCTTCGAAACACTGAGTTCCCTGGTATCCACCTGTCTCGGAAACAACACTGACTTTAACTTACCCCCGGTTTGCGTGGATATAAATGATAGTACTACTTGCCAGAAGTAGTGAGCAGAGTATGTTTTTTTAGTCACCGAGAGGAGGATCGGAGATTTGTGTAAATTTGCATCTCCAAATCTCGACTGTTTCATTCTGACAAACTCAGTGCATTGTTGGATGTCTGCCCATTATATTATTGGCTTGTTTCAATAATCCCGTTGATTAAACATGTTGTTGTTGTTGTTGTTATTGTTGTTGTTTTGTGGTTTTGTGGTTTTTTTTACCTTGTAGTCGTATTTAGTTTAGCCGGTACGGGACAAGCTCTGATTTTTAATAATGAACTCCTCATTTTATTCTTTATACCCAGAAATCAGAACATTGAATCGCAAAACTGTAAATGCTAGTCAATGACGTAAATGTTTCATATACTCAGCTTGTTGGTTTATTTTATGCATATTTTGTAATGCACGACTGTTTGTCTATTTCATTGGGGTTTTTTAAGCGCAGAGCGTCGATTTTTCTTTTCTTTTAACCAACTTTCATTAGGTTTGATCGATTTTCGTATTGTATTATAAGACAGAAAAACTAAAGGAAGTTATGCCAGCTACATATGAAGTAAATAGCAAACCTGTATTTTAAAGTTGAAGTGCATCCATAATGATTCATTTTTTTAAATAATAAATACAATGAATTTAACCATATCATTACGGGAGGCTCCATTAAAGAAAGAGGCTCAAATGAAACATAGTTTTCGTCTGACAGTTCCCACTCGTTATCTCCCTGTAATTGCTTTTACAAGTAGTTGACATAATTGGATCATGCGCAAACCAGTAGGGCTACTGACTGCCCAAGGCAGATTAACTACTCATCCATTAAGTTGGTGACCCAAGTAATTCAATGTAAACACAGCTAATGCGTGAAAAGGATAAATACTTTCCCAGTTTTCAAAACTCAAAACGAGATTTTCTGTAACGTTTACTCATCGTTTAACGAAGCTTAATACTTGAAATTGTCTAATTTGTGGTAAATCGAAAATATATTGACTTTTTACTGAACAGAATGTGCAATGTCTCCATCAGAATTGGTTGACACAAGCACCCCACCCAACCCCACTCTTCGAGATAAAAAACTATAGTGGTGGGTGGCACGGTACCTACGCACTTATCATCATTAGTACTTCACAAGTACCCCGCCAAACACCACTCTTCAATATAGAGAACTAAATAATGGCGGCCAACTTCCGGAATGTAAGAAGTGCTTATGTGTGTTTGATTAATTGAACAAGGAAACGTGAACAGTAAAACAAAATAAGCTATACGTACTAGTTTTTTGTTGTTGATATTTTATCAAATTCCGGTGATAGAAAATTCATCAAAAATAGTTTAGAAAATAGATCAAAGGTCATCAGAGATTGGAAGCAGCCGATCCTATGATTGACAACGGACTGGACCGTGTTGGATAGCGGGTTTGATTGAATTTTGTAACAATAATTTCAAGACAAGAGTGTTTAGTTATATGAGCAATTTTGAACACACACACTTTATGTGGTTCTCGGAGCATTTTTTTCCTGTGTCCCTGCACTTAACAGTTTCTCATAGACTTTGTACACAAAATTCCTTGTTGAGCAACCTGGTCCTTAGAATTTCTATGTGGAGTCCTTTTTATTTTTCCTTTTTTGTTTTGTCCTTGGTCTCCATAAAGGTACCGAAAGTGAGAGCAACATTATTGATGAGTGATGGTGTCTATTATTGTTCCTAAATTGTCTCCTTGACTTTGAAATTCCCGTGGGTTTGGGACATGTTTTCATCTGTAAATTCTACTTGTAGGGTAGCATTGTTCCCATTGTTAGAGTACACCGTAAATCTGGTTAGTGTTAGAGTACTTTTTTTCTGTCAATGAAAGGAGGATCCTATAGTTCTGTAAGAAAGCTTAGAGAGAATTTGGGATAATAAGTGGCAGCAGACATACCAGGTATTTTTCACCCTGTTGTATTTGAATATTAAAGTAAATTTCACTGTAAACTATAACGTTCAATCATTATGTGTTGTCCGACAAAGTGTCATGTCACTCTCGCTTCCGTTTTCAATAAACACTTTTCTTTTACTAATTATAGTTTCGTGAGTTTTTACTTAACGGCTATAACTATGAAAACACTAATTCTTATATTGTTCACATATTCTGTAGCTGGATCAAGGGCCTTTACAACATTATCCATGTTCGTTGGACATTAGACCATTCCTCAAATTTTCTCAACACCCTAGAGAGCATACAACCCCAAGCTGCTTAAATGAGCAGTAAGGGGTTAATCCAACACAGTACTGTCTCAGCCCTTTGAGGTTCCCATTTAAACACCTGGGTTAAGAGAAGCAACTTATGGTTAAATGTCTTGCCCAGGGTCATGACCGGGAACGAACTGTGATAATAATAGTTGTTGTTGAATCCATATACTACCAATAACCGCAATCAGTTGTCTCCGTTGCCCCCGTAATGTATGTCAGGCGTGAATTATATTACAAAAGTGGCAGTCCCGCCCCATGAGTAGGAGAGAGGGAAGAACAGAATGGCAAAATATATTCAAACTTCCCTGGCAGCACTTCGAAGCCATCCGCCGCAACCCCCACAATCACTGGGAACGAGGTTGCCTGTATAGCAGCTTGTAAGGGTTCACTTTAGGTGGTGTGGTGCAATCTGCTGCCAACCACACCCGAAACACCGGGAAATGCCTTCGTTTAACACTAACCATCCTAAGTCCTCCAAAAGGAAGGCCCAGTTGTAATTGTAGGCCCAATCATAAATTGCTTATCACTGGTAAAGGCATACCAATCTTTATATGCAAGTCCAAAAACTTGGTGATGAAAGACCATAGCGTGGAGGATAAAGGATAATTGAAGACTGTATTCCCAAATATCAATCGCTTATGACTGGACAAGGCGTACCATTCTTAAGTCCAGCCATTTTGATGTGGACTGACATGAGTGGAGGAGAGTGAAGGATTGAGGTCTCTTGTTGGCAAGTGGGCTGCCGAGTTAAATGAACTATTGGTTCTTTTACGAATATGACACCACTCTGGGAACAAGAAACGACTCTTTTGGCTCACCATATACACCGCACACCAGTTTTAAAAATAACTTCGCGAAAAATGCCCCATACTGACAAACTGGCATTGTATTGTAACCTGGATTAACTGTTTATGAGTCCATAACATGGCTGACCCTGTTGTTACTCACTGATGATGTTTACACATTATTTTCATTGTATAATTCCGTTGGCGTGTGACACCCGTCAAACGGAAATATCAAAATAATCTTACACCGCTGTCTGTACTCGGTGTACAATCACCCCGCTGAAGAAGTATTTCTCGCACTACTCTCCCGGGGGCAACCCCGTGGAATAACGACCGGCCTTTTCTCACTATGATCGCTTTACCCCCGGTCTGCCCCCGGTCTGCCCCGGCATATGGCGAACCCCGGGGAATAGCTACCCCTGCTCCGGAGTACGGGTAAGCGGTAAAATCCCGGGGTAACTAATCCACCTGGGATTACCTGCTAGTGGGAAACGAAAGCAGGTTTTGCTTACCCCTGTTTACAATATACATGGCGGACAGCCAAAGGTCAGAGTGAAAAGATGAACAGTTGATGAGGTCACAAAATGCATGCGAATCTAAATGCGAATCCATTTAGGTCGCTTGTACGATTCTACAGGAGTGGTGTAGTCTACACCGAGGTCTAGTCTGGCAAGCTGTTTGTGTTGTCTGACAAGAATATTGTTAACCTTCTGAGTACATCCAGGGAACCATGATGGGCTTCAATACTCAAAGTGCAGTAAAACCAAAGAACTACAAAGGAGTTTTGTAGAATTATTATCTAAAATGTGACCAGTCGCCCAAGCAGAGCTTACCCACTGGATATCTTGATGGCAGTTTTCTGAATGTGTTGATGCCAGTTAAGATGTTCAATTAATCCATACCCACAAATACTTAAAAACCCTAACATTGACCAAAGGCTCTCCTTTAATAATTAACCGGAGGCCATTTTGTTGCGAACATTTACGAGAAGTACCAAACAAAATACACTAAGTTTTAGATATGTTCAAAGCAAGCTCATTCAAACTATGCCACTCATCAATATAGTTCAGTTCAGAGTGCAAAGTAGTTTCAGTTTCAATAGCGTAGTTCCCACGATATCGCAGTTCATTACGACTGTGTCGTCAGCATATGAAATAATCGAAGCTTTGGCCACAGAATTAGGCTAGTCATTTATATACACCATAAACAATAGGGGCCCTAATAAGGATCCTTGGGGGACACCGACTGTACTGTTGTCCAATTCTGAACTTTCACCTTTAAATACCGTAGTCTGTTGACATTGGGTAAAAATATTAAAATCATGCTAATTCCTTATTATTGATGCCATAGGGTTGCAATTTCAACAGTTAAAGCTTATGGTCCACTGTATCGAAAGCTTTTCTTAAGTCAAGGAAACCATACCTGTTAACTTGCCCTTGTCCATGTTTTATTAATACAAACAATTAGTAACAAAAGTCAATGAAGTACAGAATCAGAAACCAGGCCGTAAGCCACACACAACAACGTAAACCTGAGTATGAACTGACTTCTCAAAGCTGTCCTCAAAGATCTTCTTTACAATTGGGGGCACAGAAATCGGGCGATATTTAATTAACTCATCAATATTGCCGTCTTTATAGAGGGGAATAATATTGGCCCACTTCCATTCACCTGGTACCACAGACTACAAATTAGATATGTTATTTAACTTGCATTAAGACACAGCCACAACAGGTGCGGCAATCTTGAGGAGTCTAGCACTAATCCAGTCAATGCTAGTAGCCTCGGTAACGTTGAAGTTCTTAAGTTGTTTTAGAACAAACTAACAGTAATCTCAGAGAATAAGAAACTATGGTCAGGAGTTTCAACATTATCAGAAACCGGACTCCAATTGTTGAGGAACCTACCAGCTAACCTGTTACTCCGATATACACAAAGAACCATATAAAAAGACGAGCTATTTCTCTGGGTTTGACTAGCAAAGAATCATTCACATTGAGACTGTTGGGAACTTTGCATAATTAAGCTATCATAGCTTTTTCTTAGAAATAAATGGAAATGTGAATTGTTTGTCTACAAACAAATCAATTTCATGGTTATTCTAATTACTCATTAGAAGAATGGGGTTTAATGCCTCTTAAAGTTACCCACTCATGTTATTATTTTTACGCACTGCCTGATACCACGTTACAGTGTTGCATGCAATGATCGGTCCATGCCCAGGAGAAGTCACAAGGAAGTTCAATATAAATGTATGATTATATTTATCTTAGAATATCAAGTCCTAAAAACAAATGGAGTACCCGGTATAAACCTGTCTTGGACACAAACACTGACTTTAACACACCCCTGGGTTGCATGAATTGTAATAATAGTTTGTACGATAGAGTGTTTGGTAGTATGAGGAGAGTTCGTTTTAGCTGAATAGACACTGAGAGGAGGATCGGAGAACTGTGCATGAAATGCTATCTCTTTATATCCTAACTGTTTCACTATGACGAACTCAATACATTGTTGGATTTCTGTCAATATAGGCATAATTCAATTTATCCGTTCATTAACGATAAGAAAAACATATATTGACCTGACAAACTTGAATTTATGTCTAGTCCTGCATTTTTTTTTCTATACGTATACCCAAAGTTGATTTGATGATTGTCTAAAACAAGAAAGTAAAACGCATCAATCGAAGAAGTCGTATTTCAAAATAAAATTTGTGCTGATGTATATATTAATCCAACAGTATAATACGGCTGCTTGCTTTTAACATTACATGTTTTTCTTTTGCAATGAGCGTATTTTCGTATATTACCAGCTTTCATTCGATTTGCTAAACTTTCTTATAAGTCAAGATAAAACTAGCACAAGTTATGCCAGTTCATGTCCAAGCTTTACTCTAAAAAAAGAAGTGCATCTATTATGGCTCAAACATTGTAGATAAACTCTGGATGTACCTTTTTTCATGGAGCTTAAAATTTGCAATTTGTCTAACCTACGGAAAAAAATAAAAATAAATTTTCATTTCCTTAAATTAAATGATTCAAGTTTCGATGAGAAGTGGTGGACAGCAACCCCCCCCCCTTCGGTTGCGAGAGAGAGAAACATGTTGGTCAATGACACAGGAACTTCATGTCGTGACACCACTCCATAAGCAACCCCCTCCCACCAACCCTCCGTCACACCCAATGTTATGTGATCAGATAAATCTAGGAACTCTCTTTGTTCTTCCCTTAATTTTAAGTGACGTCCCCCATAAGTTATGTCACACCCCTCGGATCCCTTTTGTTTGAAGTCCTCGATGTCAACGATAGACAAACTCGTAAACAGTTCGAATATTTTTGACAGCTTATCAATGCAAAGTTACTCTATTTTTCCAGTCTTGAAATGGAAGAGTCTAATTCAGTACAGGGGTTCATTAACTCAATCTGGCAGTCAACTTTGAGATTGAATAAAATGCTGGTGTGTTTGGCTTAAGAGAAAAGTATCACATCAACATATACAAAACTTTACTTTATAGTGTGTTTGCTTGCCTTGGGTTGTTTTTTGTTTTTTCCGCTAAGATTTCACTTTCTTAAAAAACAAATTGTTTAACGATTATCTGAACATTGAAGGGATTTTTCCAGACAAGATATCTCGACTAAAAGAATAAGAAAGCAATTGTTGGTTAAATCGTTTCGAGTTACTTTAATATTGCTTGTGTTGACTTCAGCAAAAAAAGTCAAATTTGATGTCTTTGGGTTCAGTGTCTCCATGGGTTAAGAATTATTTTTTTATGTACCTGACGAGCCTGATACTACGTCACAGTGTTATGGTGGTTGAATGCCCAGATCAGTTCAACTTTACGGAAGTTCAATGTGAGTCTTTGATGAATGCATTTGTCGAAGGACTAAATTTGCACACACGGACCTATTGACATCAAAATTTACCCTTGAGTAACTACTAATGCAGCTGTAGATTATGAGAAACGAAAGGCCTATTGCGGTGAACAGCAAGGCCATTTAATTTGAGGAAAATGTTCTGACGATTTCAATAACCAGGGATGGGAAATAAACCTCAATTTCATAAGTGTCTTTTTCGTCTGGACTTTTGATCGCAAGGAACTCTTCAACAATCATGGGTCGAAGTTGTTGGGTAATTCACCTGTTGCTGATGTGTTCTCTGGATACGAATCTCATAGCTGTCAATGCACAGAGTGTGACACTCAGTAAGGTATCACCGGTGGGTGATCCTGTAGAGGGTAACGAAGTGAGACTACGATGTGTAGCTACCGGCGTGATGGCAGGTTATATCATTGAGTGGACGAAGTTAGTTAGCATGGAGGCTTGGGAGGTATCAATAGCCCGGAATGGAATGAGTGTGGAATCCAGATACACGCTTTATACATCAGGAACGTCTCTGGCTCTAAATAAGACTGAGGTACTTACTTTTAATGCTACCAAGGAGGACACAGGAGTGATTTACGGTTGCCGAGTGAGGGAGTCTGTTGAACTGAATAGCACTGTATTGCTAGAAGCACAAACTATCTCTTTCGAAGTGCTTTACTTCCCATCTGCCATGTACCCCATCTGCATCCCTGATGGTCCTTTCACTGTACAAGAAGGAACGACAGTAAACATGAGCTGAACTACCGAGATAGGAAACCCAGCAGTACAGATGGAGATTCTTACGAGTAGTGTCGTCTATGCATGGACTTACGATAGAGATAGTAAAGAACAAATGAGATCATTACAGCTGAGTGTTACTGCAGCTAATGACGGTGGTTCTTATCAATGTAAAATTGCCCCGGACGGCTCTGAGACGACACCATTCACAGGAATGGGAAGGTCATGTACGATGGGACCAATAACTGTTGGTAACATGATAACCGATACAACGTCGTCCAAACCCAATACGCGAAATGTAACAGACACATCAGTGAATCCAATAACTACGTCACCTGGTATGTCAAACATACACTCCACTACACCCAACTCTCATCTCACTTTGACCGGTCAAACGTCACTCAAACCAACTACTGCTCAACTTAGCTGCAATATGTCTTATTGTCAGCTATGTCAAGCCACTCCCACCACAACCAATGATTCTAACGTGGTTTGTACACCTTGGCTCGTAGCTTTCATTCTCAGTCTCACCCTCTTCATTGTCTCTCTCATTATCAACATCTTCCTCCTCATCAAACATCGACATCTTAAGATCACCAAGGAGAAGGAAACCAATGTAGCCAAAGCTGATACCTACATAGAGCTGCAACCAACGGAGGACAAGCTTTCATTAGGTTTGGTCAATTTTTGTCTTGTACTATAAGACAAGAAAACTGAACAAAGTTATGCCAGTTAATGAAGTAAATATCAAGGCTGTACTTAAAAGTTGAATTGCATCCACATTGAGTAAAACAAAGTCGATAAATACAATGAATTTAACCAAAAGAATACGGGAAAGCTCCATTCAAGAAAGGGGCCCAAATGAAACATAATTTTCGTCTGACAGTTCACACATGTTATCTCCTAGTAATTGCTTTTCCAAACAGTGGACATTATTGGACCATGCACAGACCAGTAGGGCTTCCGATTGCCCAAGGCAGATTAATTACTCAACCATTAAGGTTGATGATCCAACGGGTGAAAAGGATATTACTTTCCCAGTTTTCAAAACTCAGAAATTCTAGAAGCTTTCCTGTAATGTAAAATCATCGTTAACGAAGCTCAATACTTGAAATTGTCAAATTTTTGGTAAATCGGAAATATATTTACTATTTACTGAATAGAATGTGCAATGTCTCCATGAGAAATGTTTGACACAAGCACCCCACCCAACCCCATTCTTCAAGATATAGAAAACTAGTGGTGGGTGGCGCGGTACCTATACGAACTTATCAACAATAGTACTTTACAAGTATCCCGCCCAACACCACTCTTCAATATACATGTATAAAACTATATATAAATGGCGGCCAACTTCCGAGCTGTAGGAAGTGCTTGTGTGTGTTCGGTTAATTGAACAAAGAAATGTTAAGTATAACAAAATGAGCCATACAAACGTACTGGGGTTTTATTCGATATTTCATCAGATTCCACTGATAGAAAATAGATCAGAAAATAGGCTAGAAAAAATACTAAATGTACTCAGAGATTGGAAGCAGCCGATCCAGTGATTGACACTAGACTGGACCGTGTTGGATAGAGGGTTGAATTGAATATTGTTATTATAATTTCAAGTCAAGAGTGTTTGGTATCATGAGCAAAATGTGAACACACATACTTTCTGAGGTTCTCAAAAACACATCCTTGTAAAGCATGCTTTGTTCTTTTCTTTTTTTCTCTGCACTTAAAAATTTCCCGTAGACTTTGTACACAAATTTCCTTGTGGAGCACCCTGGTCTGAAGATTTTCCACGTAGAGTCCTTTTTAAACTTCCCGTTTTTGTTTTGTCTTTGGTCTTCATAAAGGCGCTGAAAGTGAGAGTAACATTGTCGATGAGCGGTGTATACCCCTATTGTTCCTAAGTGTCCCCTTTACTTTAAATTTCCGTGCGTGTGGAACTGATTTCATCTGTAAATATTGTAGGGTAGCATTGTTAGAGTACCCCGTAAATCTGGAAAGTGTTAAGGTACATTTTTTTTTTTTTTTTTTTTTTTTTGTCAATGAAAGGAAGATCCTATAGTTCTGTAAGAAAGCATAGAGAGAATAGGTGGCAGCAGATATACCAGGTATTTTTCACCCTGTTGTGTTTGAATATTAAAGTAAATTTCACTGTAAACTATAACTGTCGTTCAATCATTATGTGTCGTCCTACAAAGTGTCAGTCACTCTCGCTTCTGTTTTCAATAAACATTTCTTTTACTAATTAAAGTTTCGTTAGTTTTTACTTAATGACTAAGACAATGAAAACACTAGTTCTTATATCGTGTATATAAATCTAGTAGATAGATCCAATGCCTTTACATCCTAATATCTGTTTGTTGGACATTAGACCATCCCTCAAATGTTCTCAACACCCTAGAGAGCATACAACCCCAAGCTGCTTAAATGAGCAGTAAGGGATTAATCTTACACAGTACTGTCTCAGCCCTTTGAGGTTACCATTTATACACCTGGGTTAAGAGAAGCAATTTATGGTTCTTGCCCAGGGCCATGACCGGGAACGGTCATGAACTGTGTGAATAACAGTTGCCGTTGCATCCATATACTACTAATGACTGCATTGAGTTGTCTCCGTTGCCCCCGTGAAGTATGTCAGTCATAAATATATTATAAAAGTGGCAGCCCCGCCCCATGAGTAGGAGAGAGAGGGAAGAACAGAATGGCAAAATACATTCACACTTCCCTGCCAGCACTTCGTAAACACCCACCGCAACCCCCACAACCACTGGGAACGAGGTTGCCCGTATAGCAGCTTGTAAGGGCTCATCTAGGTGGTGTGGCACAATCTGCTGCCAACCAGCCAGAAACACCGGGAACCCCTTTTTTTAACCCTAACCATCCTAAGTCCTCAAAAGGAAGGCCCAATCGTTAATTTAGACCCAAAATACAACTTGCTTATCACTTGGCAAGGCATACCAATCTTTTCCAAGTCCAAACAACTTGGTGTTGAATGACCATAGCGTGGAGGATAGTGGAGGATTGAAGACAGTTAGCCCAAATATCAATCACTTATGACTGGGCCAGGCGTACCAATCTTAAGTCCAGCCATTTGGATGTGGACAAGAGTGGAGGATAATGCAGGATTGAGGTCTCCTGTTGGCAAGATGGGCTGTTGGAGATTTAAATGAACTCTTGGATCTTTTACGTATATGACACCACCCTGGGAACAAGAGACGACTTTTTTGGCCTACCATATATACCGCACACCAGTTTTAAAAAGAAAATCGCAAAAAATTCTCCATACTGGCAAACTTGCATTGTATTGCAACCTGGATTAACTGTTTATGAGTCCAAGAAATGGCGGAGCCTGTTGTTACTCACTGATGAAAGAACTATGTTTACACACTATTTTCATTGTATGATTCCGTTGGCGTGTGTCACCCGTCAAACGGAAAATCAAAATAATGTAACAGCGCTGTATATACTTGGTGTACAATAAACCCCGTTGAAGAAGTGTTTCTCGCACTACTCTCCCCGGGGGCAACCCCGTGCAATAACGACCGGCCTTTTCGCACTATGATCGTTTTACCCCCGGTCTGCCCCCGGTTTGCCCCGGCAAATGGACATACCCCGGGGAATAGCCACCCCTGCTCAGGAGTAGGGGTAAGCGGTAAAACCCCGGGATATTCTTAATCCAACTGGGATTACCTGCTAATGGGAAACAAAAGGAGGTTTTGCTTACCCCTGTTTACAATGTACATGGCGGACAGCCAAAGGTCAGAGTGAAAAGATGAACAGTTGATGAGTTCACAAAATGCATGCGAATCTAAATGCGAATCCATTTTGGTCGCTTGTACGATTCTACAGTAGGAGTAGTGTAGTCTACACCGAGTGCTAGTCTGGCAAGCTGTTTGTGTTGTCTGATAAGAATGTTGTTAACCTTCTGAGTACATCCAGGGAACCATGATGGGCTACAATACTCAAAGTGCAGTAAAAACAAAGAACTACAAAAGAGTTTTGTAGAATTATTATCTAAAATGTGACCAAGTCGCCTAAGCAGAGCTAACCTACTGGATATCTTGATGGCAGTTTTCTGAATGTGTTGGTGCCAGTTTAGATTTCCATGAATCCATACCCCCAAATACTTAAAAGTACTAACATTGACTGAAGTCTCTCCTTTAATATTTAATCGGAGGCCATTTTGCTGCGAACGATTACGAGAAGTACCAACCAACAAACACTTAGTTTTAGATATGTTCAAAGCAAGCTCATTCAAACTATGCCATTCATCAATATAGTTCAGTTCAGAGTGCAACGTAGTTTCAGTTTTAATAGCGTAGTTCCCACGATATTGTAGTTCATTACGACTGTGTCGTCAGCATATAAAATAATCGAAGCTTTGGCCACAGAATTAGGCTAGTCATGTATATACACCATTAACAATAGGGGCCCTTATAAGGATCCTTGGGGGACACCGACTGTACTGTTGTCCAATTCTGAAATTTCACCTTTAAATTTCGTAGTCTGTTGACGTTGGGTAAAAAGATTAAGATCATGGTAATTCCTTATTATTGATGCCATAGGGTTGCAATTTCAACAGTAAAAGCTCATGGTCCACTGTATCGAAAGCTTTTCTTAAGTCAAGGAAACCATACCTGTTAACTTGCCTTTGTCCATGTTTTATTAATACAAACAATCAGTAACAAAAGTCAATGAAGTACAGAATCAGAAACCAGGCCGAAAGGTTCACTATGACAAACTCAATTCATTGTTGGATTTCTGTCAATATAGGCATAATTCAATTTATCCGTTCATTAACGATAAGAAAAACATATATTGACCTGACAAACTTGAATTTATTTCTAGTCCTGCATTTTTTTTCTATACGTATACCCAAAGTTGATTTGATGATTGTCTAAAACAAGAAAGTAAAACGCATCAATCGAAGAGGTCGTATTTCAAATACTCAGCTTTTTGTGCTGATGTAGATATAAATCCAACAGCATAATACGGCTGCTTGCTTTTAACATTACAATTTTTTTTTTTTGCAATGAGCGTATTTTCGTATATTACCAGCTTTCATTCGATTTGCTAAACTTTCTTATAAGTCAAGATAAAACTGGCACAAGTTATGCCAGTTCATGTCCAAGCTTTACTCTAAAAAAAGAAGTGCATCTATTATGGCTCAAACATTGTAGATAAACTCTGGATTTACCTTTTTTCATGGAGCTTAAAATTTGCAATTTGTGTAACCTACGGAAAATATAAAAATAAATGTTCATTTCCAGTAAATGATTCAAGTTTCGATGAGAAGTGGTGGACAGCCACCCCCCCCCCCCGGTTGAGAGAGAGAGAAACATGTTGGTCAATGACACAGGACCTTCATGTCGCAACACCACTCCATAAGCAACCCCCTCCCACCAACCCTCCGTCACACACAATGTTATGTGATCAGATAAATCTAGGAACTCTCTTTGTTCTTCCCTTAATTTTAAGTGACGTCCCCCATAAGTTATTTTACATCCCTCGGATCCCTTTTGTTTGAAGTCCTCGATGTCAACGACAGAAAAACTCGTAAACAGTTCGAATATTTTTGACAGCTTATCAATGCAAAGTTACTCTATTTTTCCAGTCTTGAAATGGAAGAGTCTAATTCAGTACAGGGGTTTTCATTGACCCAATCTGGCAGTCAACTTTGAGACTGAATAAAATGCTGGTGTGTTTAACTGAAGAGAAAAGGGCCAGCTCAACGTACACCAAATTTAACTTCATAGATTAAAGTGTGTCTGCTTGTTTCGGGTTGTTGTTGGGTTTTTTTTCGCTCAGGTTTCACTTTCGTCAAAAACAATTTGTTCCAAGATTATCTAAACATTAAAGGGATTTTTCCTGACGAGATATCTCAACTAAAAGAAAAAAGAAACAAATTTTTCGTTAAATCGTTTCGAGTCACTTAAATTGCTTGAATGTGTTGACTTTTGATGTCTTTGGGTTCAGTGTCTCCATGGGTTAAGAATCATTTTTTATGTACTTGATGAGCCTGATACTACGTCACAATTTGCTGCTGATTTAATGCCCGGATCAGTTCAACTACAAGAAAGTTCAATGTGATTCTTTGATGAATGCATTTGTCGAAGGACTAAATTTACATACACAGACCTATTGAAATCACAATTCACCCAATGAGTATTCTCCTTTTGCAGCTGTAGTTTTTGAGAAACGAAAGGCGTATTGCGGTGAACGGCAAGGTCATAATGAGGAAATAGTTCTGACGGTTCCAGCAAACACGGACAGGAAATAAACCTTTATTTTAAAAGCGTCTTCTTCGCCTGGACTTTTGATTGCAAGGAACTCTTCTACAATCATGGGTCGAAGTTGTTGGTTTATTCACCTGTTGCTGATGTGTTCTCTAGATACGAAACTCATAGCAGTCACTGCATAGAGTGTGATAATCAGTAAGGTAACACCAGCAGAGGGTGATCCTGTAGAGGGTAACGTAGTGGAACTACGATGTCTAGCTACCGGCATGATGGCAGGTTATATCATTGAGTGGACGAGGTTAGTTATCGTGGAGGGTCAGACGGTATTAGCTCGGAATGGAATGAGTGTGGATTCGAGATACACACTTTCTACATTAATGTCCGGGGCTCAAAATAAGATTGAGATACTTACTTTTAATGCTGCCAAGGAGGACACAGCAGTGATTTACTGTTGCCGGGTGAGGGACTCTGTTAAACTGAGTAGAAATATAGTGGTAGTAGAACAAACTATTTCTTTTACAGTGCTTTACTTCCCATCTGCCATTTACCCCATCTGCATCCCTGATGGTCCTTTCACAGCACCAGAAGGAACGACAGTAAACCTGAGCTGCACTACTGAGATAGGAAAACCGTCAGTACAGATGGAGATTCTTAGTCCATCTATGCATGGACTTATGATAGAGATAGTAAAAAACAACTGACATCAGTACAGCTTATTGTTACTGCAGCTAATGAATGTGGTTCTTATGAATGTAAAATTGCCCCGGACTCACAAATAACACCATTCACAGGAATGGAAAGGTCATGTACGAACGGACCAATAACTGTTGGCCCATTGACCACTCCACTACACCCGATGCCAACAGTAACTTCAATAGTCTCTCGTCCTACTACTGAACAACTTAACTGCAACAAGTCTTATTGTCAGCTATGTCAAGCAATTCCCACCACGACCAAGGAACCTAACGCGGTTTGTACACCTTGGCTCGTTGCCTTCATCCTCAGTCTCATCCTCTTAATTGTATCTCTCATCATCAACATTTCCTTCCTCATTAAACATCGACATCCTAAAATCACCAAGAAGAAGGAAACCAATGTAGCCAAAGCTGATCCCCACATGGAGCTGCAACTAACGGAGGACAAGAACAGAGTCTACATGGAACCTACTACAGCTACAACTACCATACAAGATACCTACTACGAACCAGTTGAGGTAGAGACTGACGGCCCAGAGTATGACTACGTTCGGCCAGAGGGCAGCACCAACACCAGCTACGAAGCGGTCAGAAAGCCACAGAGTTCAGCAGACAGACTATTTCAGAACAACTAGTCTTCAAAACACCGAGTACCAACTTGTCTTGGAAACAAACACTGACTTTAACACAGCTCTTTGCGTAAATTTTAATAACACTTTGCAAGTCTAGAATGTTTGGTATTTTGAGCAGAGTTTGTTTTAGTTAATAAGTCTTTGAGAGGAGGATTGGAGACGCTGTGCATGACATGACATCTTTTTCTAGCTCGACTGTTTCACCAAGACAAATTCAATTCATTGTTGGATTTCTGTCAATTTAATGGAGACATATTCGAATGATCTCGTTCATAAACGATAAGAAAACCATACATTTACCGCACAAATTGGGATGTATTTCTAACGAAACCCGCATTCATTTTTTTTACGTATACCCGGAAATGATATAAAGAACATCTGAAACAAGAAAGTAAAATGCATAAATCAAAGAAGTGTTTTTTTAAACAGGACCTACTCAGCTTTTGTTTTGTTGCAGATATAATTTTAGTATAATAAACGGCTGTTTGCTTTTAACAATAACATATTATTCTTTTGCAATTAGCGTATTGCCGAATAATACCAGCTTTCATTGGATTTGCTAAACTTTCTTATAAGTCACGATAACTGGCACAAGTTATGCCAGTTTATGTACAAGCTTTATATAAGTGCATCTACAATGGCTCAAACATTGTAAATAAACACTTGATTTACCTTTTTTATTTCTCGTTTCATGTAACTTTAAATTTGCAATTTGTCTACCTACGGTTGGGAAAAAAAAACATGTTAATCAATGACACAGGAACTTCATGTCATGATACCACTTCATAAGCAACCCCCCCCCCTACCACCACCACCCCCCCTCCGTCACACACAACGTTATCGGATGATAAGATAAATCGAGGATTTCTCTTTGTCCTTCCTTTATTTATTTTTTTTAAAATTGTTTTTGAAAGACACGTCCCCGTAAGTTATGTCACACCACTCGGATCCCTTTTGGTTGAAGTCCTCGATGTCAACGACAGCGGACTTATAATCAATTCGATTTATTTTCTACAGCTGATCAACGCAGAGTTTATGTAGTTTTTCACGTCTTGAAATGTAAGAGTCTATTTGGGTACAGGTATTTCATTCACCCAAGAATCTGGCAGTCGACTTTGAGACTTTATAAAATACTTGTGTTTTTGGCTTGATTGAAAAAACCACCTCAATATACACTTAGTTTAACTATACAGATTCAGTATTTTATCGCAAAGGTTTCCCTTTGGTATTATAAAAAAATAAACTTTTCAAAGATTATCAAAACTTTGAAGGTTTTTTTTGTGACGAGATGAGATATGAAAGCACACGAAGCAATTATTTTGTTAAATCGTTTTGGGTTACTCTAATATTGCTTGTGTTGACTTTTGCATACATTTCCACTTTTGATGTTTTGGGGTTCAGTGTCTCCATAGGTTACATATGTAAACCCCAGGTCATCTGCTCCTTGGGAGAAAACATCTTTGTACCTTCCCAAGAGCTCCATCAGCTTCTGCTGTTCGTCACTGTTTAGTTCTGTATCCTCGAGGTCGATTTCAAAGGGCAGGTGTTCTATCTCTGGTGGCTCCGTTGTGGAAAGACGGTAGGACCTTGCTTCCCTGACATATCCTACATCAAGATGGATACTGTCGCTTGTCCCAGGGGTTGCATCAGAACTGGATTTCAGTACCCGAATGGGGGAAACGATGCCAATCCTGCTCCTAGGCTGCAGCCACACATCCTCTTCGCCTAGGTTCACCATCTTTGTTGACACGGATCCATTGATGGGAATCGAACACGTGTCTATCACTGCCACGTTCCTGGGGAGGTTGCCATGGTTTCCCTGCACGGCCTGGATCAGAACTGTTGGGCTATGTCGGAGTTGTCTTGTCGTACAAGTTACCACCATGCTGCTACGGGCTGGAATGCAGATAGGCTTTCTCCCTTTCAATCTTGCGAATTCTAGCTTATGTGACTGTTGTTCGCCTAGCTCAAACGCTAGTAGCGCCTCGGCCCAACAGTGGTTTACGTTCCCCTGCGCTGTCTTTAGGTAGTTCCTCCCATGCCTCTCCTCCAGTGCTGCTTTCACCTCACTTATCACGTTGCAGCCAAGAAGACCAGTGGGCGGGTCCATCTTTCCAGACTCCTTCGATATGAGTACACTGACACCGCCAAGTTTGACTCCGCAGACGTCCATGTCGAGCTCGGTGTATCCGACATACGGCAGTTCCGTTCCATTGGCAGCATGGACTCGCAACCAGTTCGAAACATCTTAAAGTGCTGGTCACAATATCATGTTTTATGTTTTTGATGAGCCTGATACTACGTCACAATGTACTGCTGGTTCAATGTCCGGATCAAGTCAACTACACGGGAGTTCAATGTGAGTCTTTGATGAATGTATTTGTAGAAAGACTAAATTTGCATAGCTATACAGAACTATTGAAATCAAAATTTACCCTTGAGTAACTCCTATTGCAGATGTAGAATTGTGAGAAACGAAAGGCCTATTGCGGTGAACAGCAAGGCCATTAAATTTGAGGAAAATGTTCTGACGGTTCCATTTAAAACGGACTGGAAATAAACCCCAATTTTATGTCTCCTTTGTCTTGACTTTTGATTGTAAGGAACTTTTCCACAATCATGGGTCGAAGTTGTTGTCTTATTTACCTGTTGCTGATGTGTTCTCTGGATACGAAACTCATAGCAGTCAATGCACAAAGTGTGACAATCAGTAAGGTATCACCGGTGGGTGATCCTTTAGAGGGTTACGTAGTGGAGCTACGATGTCAAGCTACCGGCCTGATGGCAGGTTATATCATTGAGTGGACGAGGTTTATTATCGTGCAGGGTCAGACGGTATCAATAGCCCGGAATGGAATGAGTGTAAATTCGAGATACACGCTTTCTACATCAATGGCGTCTGGGGCTCAACATAAGATTGAGACACTTGCTTTTAATGCTACCAAGGAGGACACAGGAGTGGTTTACGGTTGCCGAGTGAGGGACTCTGATGAACCGAGTACCACAATAGTAACGGTAGCAACACAAACGCTCTCTTTCGAAGTGCTTTACTTCCCATCTGCCATGTACCCCATCTGCATCCCTGATGGCCCTTTCACTGTACAAGAAGGAACGAATGTAAACATGAGCTGCACTTCTGAGTTAGGAAACCCGAAAGTGTTGATACAGATTCTTGCAAGTGGTGTCGTCTATGTATGGACTAGCGATAGTGATAGTAAAGAACAAATGAGATCACTACAGCTGAATGTTACTGCAACTAATGACGGTGATTCTTATCAATGTAAAATCAACCCAGACACAGGCTCATCACCATTCACAGGAATGGAAAGGTCATGTACGATCGGACCAATAACTGTTGGTCCCTTGACAACTCCCCAAAACACAATACCATCAGTAGAACCCACTTCAAAAGACTCTCATCCCACCATGACCGCTCAAACGTCAATCAAACTTACTACTGACCATTCTAACTTCAATATGTCTTATTGTCAGCTATGTCAAGCCATTCCCACCACGACCAATGAATCTAACGTGGTTTGTACACCTTGGCTCGTAGCCTTCATCATCATTCTCATCCTCTTCATTGTCTCTCTCATCATCAACATCTTTCTCCTTATCAAACATCGACATCTTAAGATCACCAAAGAGAAGGAAACCAATGTAGCCAAAGCTGATCCCTACATGGAGCTGCAACCAACAGAGGACAAGAACAGAGTCTACATGGAACCTACTTCGCCTACAACTACCACAAAAGATACCTACTACGAACCAGTTAAAGAAGAGACTGACAGCCCAGAGTTTGACTACGCTCGGCCAGAGGGCAGCACCAACACCAGCTACGAAGTGGTCAGAAAGCCACAAAGTTCAGCTGACAGACCATATCAGAGTATCAAGTCCTAAAAACAATGAGTAATTTACCTGTCTCAGAAACAACACTGATTTTAACACTCCTCCGGGTTGCTTGGATTGTAGTACTACTTGCCACTAGTAGTGAGTAGATTTTTTGATTTTTGATTTGTTTATAGTCACCGGAGAATTTGTGTCAATTCCATCTCCGTAAATTTCGATTTTGTCACTAAGGCAAACGCAATGCATTGTTGGATTTTTGCCCCTACTAAGGCATGTTTCAATGTAGCCGTAGATTAGCCGGGATGGGACAAACTATGATTTATAATATATTTTATTTATCAACCCAGAATTCAGAAAACTTCAAAAACGCAAAACTGTAAGTGTAAGTCAAGAACGTATGTTTCATATACTCAGCTTGTTGGTTTATTTTATGCATATTTTGTAATGTACGGCTGTTTGTCTTTTTCTTTTTCTTTTTTGTAGAGAGCGTCGATTTTTCTTTTCTTTCAATCAGCTTTCATTAGGTTTGATCAATTTTCGTATTGTATTATAAGACAGGAAAGCTAAATGAAGTTATGCCAGCTACATGTAAAGTAAATAGAAAAAGCTGTATTCTAAAATTGAAGTGCATCCATAATGATTCTTTTTTTTTTAAATAAATACAATGAATTTAACAAAATCATTACGGGGATGCTCCAAGAAAGAGGCTCATATAAAACAACGTTTTCGTCTGATACGTCACACCCGTTTTCTCCATGTAATTGCTTTTCCAAACAGTGGACATAATTTGATCATGCACAAACCAGTAGGGCTACTGACTGCCCAAAGCAGATTTACTGCTCATCCATTAAGCTTAATGACCCAATTAATTCAATGTAAACACACCTAATGGGCGAAAAGGATTATTAGTTTCCTAGTTTTCAGACTCAGAAGTTCTTTAAAGAAGCTTTCCTGTAATGTTTACTCATCATTCAACAAAGCTCAATACTTGAAATCGTCTAATTTGTGGTAAATCGTAAATATATTGACAATTTACTAAATAAAATATTCAATTTCTTTATGAGAAAGGGTTGACACAAGCACCCCACCCAACCCCATTCTTCAAGATTGAAAACTAGAAGTGGGTGGCACTGTACATATGCACTTATCATCAATAAAAAATACAAAATATATTCTATAAAGAAAACTATATAACGGAGGCCAACTTCCGGACTGTGAAAAGTGCTAATGTTTGTTTGGTTAACTGAACAAGAAAACGTTCTCAAAATGACAAAATGAGCTATACAACCTACTGGGTTTTTATTTGACATATTATCAGATTCCACTGATAGAAAATTCATCAAAAATAGTTTAGAAAATAGATCAAAGGTCATCAGAGATTGGAAGCAGTCGATCTAATGATTGACAATGGACTGGACCGTGTTGGATAGAGGGTTGGGTTGAATATCGTTATAATAATTTCAAATCAAGAGTGTTTGGTATTATAAGCAGATTATGAACACACACACTTTCTGTGGTTCTCAAAAATGCATCCTTGTAAAGCATTCTTTTGTTCTTTCCTTTGTCCATGCACTTAACATTTCCCAAAGACTTTGTGCACAATATTGTCTTGTGGAGCACCTTGGTCTTTAGATTTTGCACGTGGAGTACTTTTTTTGTTTTCCCTTTTGTTGTCCTTGGTCTACATAAAGATACCGAAAGTGAGAGCAACATTGTGGATGAGTGGTGTATACCCCTATTGTTCCTAAATTGTCCCCTTCACTTTGAAATTCCCGTCAGTGTGGAATTGTTTTCATCTGTAAATATTACTTGTAGGGTAGCATTGTTCTCATTGTTAGAGTACCCCGTAATCTGGATAGTGTTAGGGTGTTTTGTTTTCTGTCAATGAAAGGAGGATCCTATTGTTCTGTAAGAAAGCAATGAGAGAATTAGGGACAATAAGTGGCAGGAGACATACCAGGTGTTTTTCACCCTGTTGCATTTGAATATTAAAGTAAATGTCACTGTAAGCTACAATGTTCAATCACTGTGTGTTGTCCCGCAAAGTGTCAGTCACTTTCTCTTCTGTTTTCAGTAAACATTTTTTATACTAATAAAAGTTTCGTGGATTTTTACTTAACGACTATAAAAATAAATGAAAACACTTAATTCTTATAACGTGCACCTAAATCCGGTAGCAAGATCCAGGGCCTTTACAGCCTTGTATCTGCTCTTTGGACATTAGACCATTCCTCAAATACCCTAGAAAGCATACAACCCAAGCTGCTTAAAAGAGTAGTTATTAGGGGTTCATTCAACACAATACTGTCTCAGCCCTTCAAGTTCCCATTTATACACCTGGGTTAAGAGAAGCAATTTATGGTTAAATGTCTTGCTCAGGGTCATGACTGGGAACGAACTGTGTGAATAATAGTTGTCATTGCATCCATTCACTACTATTAACCGCATTCAATTGTCTCCGTTGCCCCCGTGAAATATGCCAGGCGTGAATTATAAAATAAAAGTGGCAGCCCCGCCCCATGAGTAGGAGAGAGGGAAGAACAGAATGGCAAAATATATTCACACTTCCCTGCCAGCACTTCATAGACACCCGCCGCAACCCCACAACCAATGGGAACGAGGTTTCCCGTATAGCAGCTTGTAAGGGTTTACAAGGTGGTGTGGTGCAATCTGCTGCCAACCACACCCGATCACCGGGAAACCCTTCTTTTAACCCTAACCATCCTAAATCCTCAAAAGGAAAGCCCAATCGTAAATTTAGACCCAAAATACAACTTGCTTATCACTGGGAAAGGCATACTAATCTTTTCCAAGTCCAAACAACTTGGTGTTGAATGACCATAGCGTGGGGGATAGTGGAGGACTGAAGACGGTAAGCCCAAATATCAATCCCTTATGACTGGGCCAGACGTACCAATCTTAAATCCAACCATTTGGATGTGGACTGACATGAGTGGAGGATAATGCAGGATTGAGGTCTTCTGTTGGCAAGTGGGTTGTTGGGGAGTTAAATGAACTCTTGGTTCTTTTACGTACATGACACCAACCAGGGAACAAGAGACGACTCGTTTGGCTTTCATATATACCGCACACCAGTCTTAAAAATAACTTTGCAAAAAATGTACCATACTGGCAAACTTGCATTGTATTGTTACCTGGGTTAACTGTTTATGAGGCCATGACATGGCTGACCCTGTTGTTACTCACTGATGAAAGAACTATGTTTACACACTATTTTCATTGTATAATTCCGTTGGCGTGCGTCACCCGTCAAACGGAAATATCAAAATAATGTTACACCGCTGTATGTACTTAGTGTACAATAACCCCGTTGAAGAAGTATTTCTCGCACTACTCTCCCGGGGGCAACCCCGTGCAATAACGACCGGCCTTTTCTCACTATGATCGCTTCACCCCCGGTCTGCCCCCGGTCTGCCCCTGCAAATGGGCATACCCCGGGGAATAGCCACCCCTGCTCCGGAGTAGGGGTAAGCGGTTAAACCACCGGGGTAATCTTCATCAACCTGGGATTAACTAATAGTGGGAAACGAAAGCAGGTTTTGCTTACCCCTGTTTACATGGTGGATAGCGAAAGGTCAGAGTGAAAAGATAAACAGCTCAGCAGGTCACGAAATGCACGCAAATTAATTTCCACAGTCTGCGTTATATAGCTTTTTCTATTTAGATTTCTTTTGTATCTTTATACATTTGTGTTATATTCTATAAAAGATAAATATATATCAAGTGACAAATATCTTACGCCATAATGATCAGAAAATGTTGTCAATTTTTCAAAAAGTGTAATACTTTTTTTACAGTTATATTAGTTTGCAGGGGGAACAGTCGTAGCGTCAGCCGCACAAAACGGAGATACTGAATACTCCTTAATAAATGCACCAGACTAGTTTCGGTTAATCAACAAGCAGCAGATTGTGCGTCGGCCCAGGCTAATGCAAGAAATGCAGTGTGGTTTGATCATACCGTGAACGTGCGAAACGGAACCCCGTGAACTTATTCAAGGATCCGGGGAATACGCGTGTGGGGGTAGTGTGAAAGGGCGCCGGGCTCTACTCCACGGGGATAAGAGATGCAGTGTGAGAAGTGCTTTAGATGGGGTGAAACAATACTATCACAACCAACGCTCGATTTATATTTACATCAAGAACAAATACGGGTAACGATTTAGTGTTTGTCAATCACCGATCTGCAAGAAGACATTTTGGAGTTTACAATGCAATGTTAGAGATCTCAGTCATACTGGAAAGTCCTGTATTGTAGCTACATCATTGGTTTCACTATTAACGCTAACATAATCTTAAATAAGAAGTGTATGCTGTGTAAAACTGCTTGGTACAAATATTGTGTCATATTTGGTCAACATTGAGTAAAGCATAGAGCAAAGAGTCTGTTCCTTGCTCTATGGGTAATGTGACATTTTGTGCAGTACCCCTCACTTGTGTAAAAAAAAAGTATTAATATAGTACCACATATTAAGTAGGAAATCAAATAGCATAACATCGAAGTTCAAATCACTCACAAAGTGGTTAAAACAACATTTGTTTAACCTCTAGCAGTGAAACTTTTGTACAACAAGTGGTACAAAGTTATTAAAAATGACATTAACTGCTCCACGTGGAAACATTTTACCCACAATGCAAAGTGTACCCTACATTCAATTGGATAAAGCAAGTCGCAGACACAGTTCAGAATCAACGATGGATGGATTGGACGTAATTATGGTGTTGCAGGTCGTTGGTGTCTGATGTTCATGTAACCACAGATGCCAAGGGAAAAATTTGACTTTATGGTTGTTATTCTGTTCATAAGGTTGTTATCCTGTTGAAGAAGGAGGCATCATCTACACAAGAAAAGCCATGGATTGCTAGCTCCACTTGTCAGGTCCCATTTTTCAAGGCGCTTGTCCTATGGGCGGGTCGGCGGACCAGCTCAATGTGTTCACTTATACCTCTTAGCTGGACATGTGTTTTGGATATTTAAATAGATTACCTTTTTAAAAGTGGGTCCTGACGTGTGGCCATGAAAATAACATATACTAATAATACCTGGGTAATACAATGAAAAAAGGAACAACATGGTCGTCACACGGGTAACTCCCTTACCCAACTATGATTTGCTAATTATGCTGCAAATGTTGGTATTCCATCCTCCCATGCGTATAGTGCTGCAATTGTAAAAAAAAAATTACAAAAATACAAAAATACAAAAACGCTGTTGTGGTGAAACGCAAAGTCATTTGGAGTAAATCCATGAATATGATACAAACAGGTACGAGACCTAAACTTCCATCTGACAACAGTTGTTCATAAGGGTCATTCCGTGTCAAATCATCACGCCATCCGGGGTCATCTCACGGATTTTCTTTAAATTTGCTGAATTAGTTTGGGTCATGTGGTTTTTCAGTTACAGGTCGTTGAACTTTTGACCTCGCTTTATTTTAAATAAAAAATTCAGTTGGGGGTTGCGCAAAATAGACTTTGACCCTTGATCCCTCGGGGGCCGCCATTTAAAAAAAATTAAACTTTGCCAAAAGAAGGCCTCTTTTGCGGAACATCCCTCTGTTTAGAATTCCCCTGTGGACCTATAGTAGACTGTCTTAGGTCTCCATAAGGTAGCAAAAAAACATTCAAACGAACCAACTGAAAACCCCTAACCCACCCAATCTCTTCTTATTGTTTTGACTTGGATTTTTTTTTCAGCGACGTCCCACTGGGTTTTGTACATATAATGAGACCAATGACGTCATTGGTGATATGTCACACTACCCGGATCCCTATCGCCTAAATCCTCGATTTCAACGGGTAGACACCCTCACACACCCAGACACTTTGCTTAGTGACGAAACTTTATTCATTCATAGTGGCAATAGTGTTTCTAGTCTCAAGTTGGGATTCAGTTTTGGATACAGACGTTAATCAGTCTGACAGTCTGTTTGGGAGTTTAGCTGGTCCTCATTTATAGTTAAATAATTGGTTTAAATCAAAAGAGAAAATAAAACATTGCAATGAACTGAACTATACCTATATGGCTTTTTAGGCACTGTATGTGAGGTATCGATATATATTTAGTTTGCAGTAACACCATGTGTAACACTAAAGCATAAATAAATACACATGGTGTTACTGAGAACTGAATGTACTTTGAATTAACCAGTTTTTAGTTTGAATGGCTTGAAATTGCAACAAAATAGCCGAAACACATCTTAACAATGAAGAGATATTCCTCTCTTTCCCCCCCCCTTTTTTTTTTGCTTTCGTCGCAAAGAGCAATCAAGTGTGTTGTTAATCAGTTTCGGTGTTTTTGCTTTTTATGTTTACTGTCGCATCAATTTCAGCGTATTAATTTTTTTGAAAATTATTGTTTTCCTTATTTGTTTCATTTTGTTTAAGATAGCCCCATCAGTTATCAAAGAACTGTTCTCCTTGGGGGCCCTGGGGTCACATAAAAAAAGTACATACTCACAGAGTAAAATAGGCCTAAAATTAAATTGAAAAACAGCAAGCCCAAAAAGGACATCAACCCTTTAAAAAAAATTAAACAAATTAAAACCCTTTTAAAATCATTTAAGAGTAAAAGGTTTAAGGTAAAAGTTGTTTTGGAACTTACTGCTAACCTAACCCCGATAGACACACAGAACCTATTACAGGCTTCAGCTATATCTTTGGGTTTGACTATAGCAAAGAATCATTCACATTGAGACTGTTGGGAACTTTGCACAATTTAGCTGTCATAGCTTTTCTTAGAAAAATCTGAAGATGTCAATTGTTGTTCAACAAACAAATTAATTTCATGGTTATTATAATTACTCATTAGAAGATTGGGCGTTAATGCCTCCTAAAGTTACCACTCATGTTATTATTTTTACGCACTGCCTTATACCACGTTACAGTGTTGCATGCAATGATCGGTCCATGCCCAGATGAAGTCACAAGGAAGTTCAATATAAATCTGTGATTATATTTATATCCAGAGGTTAAGTTTGCATTTCTATGGAGCTATTGAAATCACAGCTTGTTATTGACTCTACCTCACATAACCACTCTTGCTGCAATATGAAAAACGGTATTGTCTTGAAATAATAGGTCGATCATTATTTTGAGGAAGTTCTATATATTAAAACAAACACGTTACGGTAGTCAGACCTTCCAGTTGCTCATGTCTTGCCGTTCATTGATGTACAAACTCCTGTTCCCCTTAACTTTTGATTGCAAGGAGCTCTTCATCAATCATGGGGCGAGGTTTATGGTTAACTCACCTGTTGCTGATACTGTGTTCTCTGGATACGAAACTCGTAGCAGTCAATGCACAAAGAGCGACAATCAGTAAGGTATCACCGGTGGGTGATCCTGTAGAGGGTAACGAAGTGAGGCTACGATGTCAACCTACCGGCTTGATGAAGGCAGGTTATATCATTGAGTGAACGAGGGTAGTTATCGTGGAGGGTCAGACGGTATCAATAGCCCGAAATGGAATGAGTGTGGATTCGAGATACACGCTTTATACATCAGTGGCGTCTGGGGCTCGAAATAAGATTGAGATACTAACTTTTAATGCTACCAAGGAGGACGCAGGAGTGATTTACGGTTGCCGAGTGAGGGCCTCTGCTGATCAGCATAACATGAAGGGAAGCGAGCAGGGTGTTCATTTAACAGTGCTTTACTTCCCATCTGCCAAGTACCCCATTTGCATCCCTAATGGTCCTGTCACTGTACAAGAAGGAACGACAGTAAGCATGCACTACTGAGTTAGGAAACCCGTCAGTACAGATGCAGATTCTTGCAAGTGGTGTCGTCTATAAATGGGTTTACAAAAACGTCAATAAAAATTTAAGAGGAGATCTCTTCAGCTGAATGTTACTGCAGCTGATGACGGTGGTTCTTATGAATGTAAAATCAACCCGGATAACAAATCAGTGACGTCACCATTCACAGGAATGGAAAGTTCGTGCACGGTTGGGCCAATATCTGTCGTTCCAACATCGACAACTCCACAACTCCAAATGCAATCAAAAGAACCCACCACGGCCACGGAATCTAACTTGGTCGGTACACAGTGGCTCGTTCCCTTCATCATCATTCTCATCCTCTTCATTGGCTCTCTCATCATCATCTCCCTCCTCTTCAAACATAGACATGTTGAGATCATTACGGAGGAGGAAACCAATGTAGCCGAAGCTGATCCCCACATGGATCTGCAACCAACGGAGGACGAGAACAGAGTCTACATGGAACCTGCTACGGCTACAACTTCCGTACAACATACCTACTACCAACAAGTTGAAGAGACTGCCTGCGCTCGGCCGGAGGGCAGCACCAACACCACCTACGAAGTGGTCAGACAGCCACAGAGTTCAGCTGGCAGACCATATTATCAAAATATACAGTACTAAAACAAGGAGTACCTCGGTGACCACCTGTCTTAGAAACGAACACCGACACACCGTCTTTGCGTGAGTTTTCATTAGTCTAGGCTGTTTGTATTTGTGAGCAGAGTTTGATTTTGTTGAATAGTCACCGAAATCACTAAAAATGCATATTTTAATGATCCAGTTCATTTACGATGTTAGAAAAACATAGCTATTGGATTAACTGGACAAAGTAAGAAATTTGCTATTGAAACCCGCCTTCATTCAAACTACGTGGCCGGGCAGATTTGACGTATTGTACGTAATTAATTAAAGAATCAAGTAATCGCATAAACTGTTATAAAGAACGTAATGCTTAACACATAGACACCTTGTTGGTGTTGTTAAGATAGCTATTTGTGTAGCATTCTGGTGTTTGGTGTTCACATTCTTTCATATTATTTGTTATTAAGTAAAAGATGTCTGGTCACTTTTTGACAAGCTTAAATTCGGGTTAATTACATTTCGTATTGTATGAGACGACAAGACTACCGGCTTAAGATTGAAAGTTAATGGTATTAGGAATTTTCAAGTGGTATTGCAAAGTTTAGGTGCATTAATTTTATTTGGGAATATTCAGAGCATTGTATCTAGACAAATACACAGAACCTAACCATTTTTAATTTTACATTAAACGGAACTTGATATATTTAGAAATATCTTATTAATGGTAAGTAAAATAAAACGACAGAAAGTTATGGTGGATGGAACGGTACCTTCTTTTATTGTTTTGTGTTTATCCCATCGAAGACATCTTTTGCGGAACATCCCTCTGTTTAGAATTCCCCTGTGGAGACCTATTCTTGCTACTGTCTTAGGCCTCCATAAGGTAGCAAAAAAGGGTCAAACGAACCAACTGAAAACCCCTAACCCACCCAATCTCTTCTTATTGTTTTGACTTGGATTTTTTTTCAGCGACGTCCCACTGGGTTTTGTACACAGAATGGGACCAATGACGTCATTGGTGATATGTCACACTACCCGGATCCCTGTAGCTTAAGTCCTCGATTTCAACGGTTAGACACCCTCACACACCCAGACACTTTGCTTAGTGACGAAACTTTATTCATTCATAGTGGCAATATAGTGTTTCTAGTCTCAAGTTGAGATTCACTTTTGGATACAGACGTTAATCAGTCTGACAGTCTGTTTGGGAGTTTAGCTGGTCCTCATTTATAGTTAAATAATTGGTTTAAATCAAAAGAGAAAATATAACATTGCAATGAACTGAACTAAATCTATATGGCTTTTTAGGCACTGCATGGTGAGGTTTCAATATATATTATATATATTCAGTTTGCGGTAACACCATGTGCATTACTAAATTATACATAAGTACACATGGTGTTACCGAAAACTGAATGTACATTGAATTAACCAGTCTTTAGTTTGAATGGTTTGAAATTGCAACAAAGTAGTCGAATCATTTTCTTAACAATGAAAGGATAGTCTGTTTTATGCTTTCGTCGCAAAGAGTAATTCAGTGTGTTGTTAATCGGTTTCGGTGTATTTGCTTGTTATGTATACTTTCGCATAAATTTAAATATTATTTATTTATTTGTTTAGTTTGCCTTGTTTAACCAGGGTAGCCCCATCAGTTATCAAAGAACTGTTCTCCCTGGGGGCCCTGGGGTCACCGAATGAAAAAATACATAATTACAGAGTAAAATAGGCCTAAAACTAAACTAAAAGCAGCAAGCCAAAAAAGGACATCAAACCTTTAAAAAAAATGTCTTACAAAAAACATTTTAAAAACATTTAAGAGTAAAAGGGTGAAAATATAACATACTCCAAAACGACTAGAATAGCAACGCCCCATGCAGTTTGACCAGAGTGGGTGGAGCCCGTACCCTTCCCACCTCGCCACAGTACAAACTTATAAAATTGTGTTTGCTGATAGTCATTTTCACATTATGTTTAAGGTTGTTCCATGTCTTTACTCTTGAAAAAATGGAAGGAATGTTTTCAGATTCCGTTTTGGGTCGAGGCAGACACACATTTTTTTCATGTTGAAGTTCGTGAATTGTAACCGTGTGCCTGACTAGAAAGAGTAAATTGGTTGGTTAAATAATCCTGAGCAATACAGTTTACAACCTTTAACATAACAAAACACAAATGCTAATCCCACCTGGTTGTTATCGGAACCCATTTAAGTCGCTTACAATTCTACAATAAGAATGGTGTAGGCTACACCGAGTGCAATGCTTGCAAGCTGTTTGCGTTGTCTGATAAGAATAATGTTTACCTTCTGAGTACATCCAGTGATCCATGATGGGCTACAATAATAAAAGTGCAGTAAAACCAAAAAAACTACAAAGGAGTTTTGTAGAATTATTATCTAAAATGTGACCAAGTCGCATAAGCAGAGCTAACCTACTGGGCATCTTGATGGCAGTTTTCTGAATGTGTTGATGCCAGTTTAGATTTTCATGAATCCATACCCCCAAATACTTAAAAGTAGTAACATTGACCAAAGGCTCTCCTTTAATATTTAACCGTAGGCCATTTTGCTGCGAACATTTACAAGAAGTACCAAGCAAAATGCACAAAGTTTTAGATATGTTCAAAGCAACCTCATTCAAACTATGCCATTCATCAATATATATAGTTCAGTTCAGAGTGCAAAGTAGTTTCAGTTTCAATAGCGTAGTTCCCACGATATTGTAGTTCATTACGACTGTGTCGTCAGCATATAAAATAATCGAAGCTTTGGCCACAGAATTAGGCTCGTCATTCATATACACCATAAACAATAGGTGCCCTAAAAAATATCCTTGAGAATACCGACTGTACTGTATCCTGAAATTTCGCCTTTAAATACCGTAGTCTGTTGACATTGGGTAAACAGGTAAGATTAAAATCATGCTAGTTCCTCATTATTGATGCAATACGGTTGCAATTTGAACAGTAAAAGCTCATTGTCTGCTGTATCGAAAGCTCTCTTAAGTCAAGAAAAACCATTATACCTGTTAACTTGCCCTTGTCCATTTTTTTGTTAATACAAACAATCAGTACAAAAGTCAATGAAGTACAGAATCAGAAACCAGGCTGAAAGCCAGATTGCTGAGAACACAAAAGGCCAGAGTTATGCACACACAAAAACGTAAACCTGCGTATGAACTGACTTCTCAAAGATCTTCATTACATTTGGGAGCACACAGAAATCTGGCAATAATTACTTAACGCATCAAGATTGCCGTCTTTATAGAAGGGATAAATCTTGGCCCATTTCCATTGATCATCTGGTACCACAGACTCCAAAATGGATCTGTTATATAACTTGCATAAAGACCCAGCCACAACAGGTGCGGCAATCTTGAGGAGTCTAGCACTAATACTGTCAAGACCAGAAGCCTCGGTAACGTTGACGTTGTTAAGTTGTTTCAGAACAAAACTAACAGTAATCTCAGAGAATAAGAAACTATGGTCAGGAATTGCAATTTTATCAAAAACCAGACTCCAATTGTTTTGGAATTTACTAGCTAACCTATTACTCCGATATACACAAAAAACCTACTACAGACTTGACTATTTATTTGGGTTTGACTAGCAAAGAATCATTCACATTGAGACTGTTGGGAACTTTGCATAATTTAGCTGCCATAGCTTTTCTTAGAAATAAATGGAGATGTGAATTGTTTGTCTACAAACAATTCAATTTCATGGTTATTCTAATTACTCACTAGAAGATTGGGTGTTAATGCCTCCTAAAGTTACCAATCATGTTATTATTTGTACGCACTATATGAATTTGTTGTGTTCACTTAAGCTCGTTTCCCCTGCTTCACGCGTTTTCTGATAACAAACGATGCGAAAAAACAGGTTTTTCCCTCTTTTTTTGCTCATAACTTTTTAACCTCGCGGGTGATTGTACGGGTCGAACGGTTTTAAAAAGTATATTTCATGGTCAAGCTAATGGTGGTATTTTTTAAATATTGTTATCTAAAAAACCACCGTACTTTTGCGATTGAAATACTTAATTTGTGCCGGTTTTCCTGTGGCAGCGCGCAGTTTTCACTCCATCAGAACTACTCATTTGAGTGCCGATTCTTATTGGAGTGTCGGATTCCACCGGGTCGAACAGCATCGAATAGTTGAGACCATTACCTTTACTGTGATGTAAGAAAGGTTTGGATTGGTTGAAAAAAACCACCGTACTTTTCAAGGTGAAAAAAGGACCAATGACAATTATCGATCTATATTTTGTTGTTTGGACGGAGTTCCCATCGGTCACCGTTGGTTTACACGTGTTCGGATTGCACACACGACCTTTCATCTTCCGAGTTCAAGAACAGATTTTCTGTGTTGACATCACAGGTAAGTCTTTGAAAAACTGACCATATCTTATATGATAATCAATGAAAATGTTTTGAAATTTTTACGGGGAAATTCGATCTTTAAGTAGTGTAAATTTGAACCTAAAAAACATGAAATTTGGGATGCAAGGGCCACTGGCTACTTCCATGACGCTACGTGACCATCGGGCCGTACCATTTTTGTCAAAGGAGGATCTTGCGTGGATTCCATTGTTACTACCAAACATTTGAAATACCCAAACCATTTTTAGGTTAGAAAAAGTTAACGTTATCCTTTCCTTTTTAATTTGTTCTTTCAGGTTATGAATTCGAGAGAAGAAGAGTGGACTACGGTTCCTTATACATAGCTGATCAGCCGATTTGCTTTCTTGAACTTTGAAGTTCTTTAGTGCCAAAGAAAACTTCAAAACACTACACATGGATGGACAAATAGTTGTTGGCAATTCAGTTTTTTGTTTGGACTTTGTTGCTTATATTGGGCGATATGTTTTCGTTTCAAACAGTTGTTTGTAAAACTACATCAGTGATTATTATTATTTTTCTCATACTACTGGGTTTTTCTTACTATTATTTTAGTGATGAAATAAGTGCAACCAAACTATGCTTCTTTGTTTAATTTCATCTCATGTACATGTGAAACATAATGTGATGTTTTTTATTTGGATTTAGAGTTTACGTTTTTGTTAAGTGTTGTAGAAAAAAAAGCTGTTAGTTGAGAGGAGATAAAATAAATAACTTGATTCAGAAACCAACTTCCCATTGATTCGAATGTTTCTGTTTTTTCAAGTATTTGTGTATACTGTACATGATGAGCATGGGGGAAGATCTAAGCCAGTAAAGTAGTTACGAATAAACATCCATCTGTGATTACGTAACATTTAAGTTTTACCTTTTCTGTGAATGGAACATTCAACCTGGTCGTGTTATGGTCGAACGCACAGCTACACAGGGTTTGGGTTAATCCGATTTACCGATCCCAGTGCACTGCCTCCCAGTAAACGCACAATAATTAACGCTTAGTCTTAAGTGAACAAAACAGGGGTCAACAAATTCAGGCCTTAAACCACGTTACAATGTTGCATGCAATGATCGGTCCATGCCCAGATGAAGTCACAAGGAAGTTCAATATAAATCTGTGATTATATTTATATCCACAGGTTAAGTTTGCATTTCTATGGAGCTATTGAAATCACAGCTTGTTATGGATTCTACCTCACATAACCACCATTGCTGCAGTATAAAAATGATATTGTCTTGAAATAATAGGTCGATCATTTGAGGAAGTTCTATGTAAATATCAAATAATAAACCACAAGGGAAACCGACTGGGTAAATTTCAAAATAATTTGGGTTTGATCAAAGAAAAATTTACTGGAGCGGGACTTGTACCAACGGCCTCCAGTACATAATCCGGAGGTCGTTGAATCAAGTTCCGTAACAGTCAATTTGTCTTTGTTCAAACCCAAATTAAATGAAGTTCTTTATATTAAAAGAAACAGGTACGGTAGCCAGACCTTACAGTTGTTCATGTCTTGCCGTTCATTGATGTACAAACTTCTGTTCGCTTTTATTTTTGATTTCAAGGAGCTTCTCATCAATCATGGGCCAAGGTTGTTGGCTTATTCACCTGTTGCTGATGTGTTCTCTGGAAACGAAACTCATAGCAGTCAATGCTCAGAGTGCGACAATCAGTAAGGTATCACCGGTGGGTGATCCTGTAGAGGGTAACGTAGTGGAGCTACGATGTCTAGCTACCGGCTTGATGGCAGGTTATATCATTGAGTGGACGAGGTTAGTTATCATGCGGGCTCGGGAGGTATCAATAGTCCGGAATGGAATGAGTGTGGATTCGAGATACACGGTCACTACTTCAATGGCGTCTGGGACTCAAAGTAAGATTGAGACACTTACTTTTAATGCTACCAAGGAGGACATAGCAGTGGTTTACGGTTGCCGAGTGAGGGACTCTAATGAACCGAGTAGCACTATAGTAGTAGATTCTCAAACTCTCTCTTTTACAGTGCTTTACTTCCCATCTGCCATGTATCCCATCTGCATCCCTGATGGTCCTTTCACTGTACAAGAAGGAACGACAGTTAACATAAGCTGCAACACTGAGATAGGAAACCCGGATGTACAGATGCAGATTCTTACAAGTAGTGTTGTTTATGTATGGGACTACGACTTAGACAGTAAAAAACAAATGACATCATTACAGCTTAGTGTGACTGCAGCTAATGACGGGGGTTCTTACCAATGTGAAATCAAACCGGACTCACAAACAACACCATTCACAGGAATGGAAAGGTCGTGTACGATCGGACCAATAACTGTTGGTCCAATGACAACTCCACAACACCCAATGCCATCAGTAACTTCAATAGACTCTCGTCCCACCATGACCGGTCAAACGTCAATCAAACCAACTACTAACCATTCTAACTTCAATATGTCTTATTGTCAGCTATGTCAAGCCCTTCCCACCACGATCAAGGAGACTAACGCTGTCGGTACGCCTTGGCTCGTTGCCTTTATCATCAGTCTCACCCTCTTCGTTGTCTCTCTCATCATCAACATATTCCTCCTCATCAAACATCGACATCCACAGATCACCAAGGTGAAGGAAACCAATGTAGCCAAAGCTGATCCCTACATGGAGCTGCAACCAACGGAGGACAAGAAAAGAGTCTACATGGAACCTACTACGGCTACAACTACCACACAAGATACCTACTACCAACCAGTTGAAGTAGAGACTGACAGTCTAGAGTATGACTACGCTCGGCCAGAGGGCAGCACCAACAACAGCTACGAAGTGGTCAAAAAGCCACAAAGTTCAGCTAAAAGACCTTCTCAGAACATCTAGTCTTCAAAACAATGGGTACCCGGTATCAACTTGTCTTGGAAACAAACACTGACTTTAACAAAGCTCTTTGCGTGAATTTTAATGACACTTTGAAAGTCTAGAATTGTTGGTATTTTGAGCAGAGTGTGTTTAGTCGAACAGTCTTTGAGAGGAGGATTGGAGACGCTGTGCATGAAATGTCATCTTTTTCTAGCTCGACTGTTTCACCAAGACAAATTCAATTCATTGTTGGATTTCTGTCAATTTAATGGAGACATATTTGAATGATCTCGTTCATAAACGATAAGAAAAACATACATTAACCGCACAAGTTGGAATGTATTTCTAATGAAACCCCCATTCATTTTATTTACGTATTCCCGGAAATGATATAAAGAAAATCTGAAACAAGAAAGTAAAATGCATAAATCAAAGAAGTGTTATTTTAAATAGGCCCTACTCAGCTTTTGATTTGTGGTAGATATAATTTTAGTATAATATACGGCTGTTTGCTTTTAACAATAACATGTTATTCTTTAGCAATTAGCGTATTGCCGAATAATACCAGCTTTCATTCGATTTGCTATACTTTCTTATAAGTCACGATGACTGGCACAAGTTATGCCAGTTTATGTACAAGCTTTATATATGTGCATCTACAATGGCTCAAACATTGTAAATAAACGCTTGATTTATATTTGTTATTTCTCGTTTCATGTAACTTATACATTGCAATTTGTCTACCTACGGTAAATCAAAAATAAATGTTCATTTCCTTAAAGTAAATGATTCAAGTTTCGATGAGAAGTGGTGGACAGCCACCCCCCCCCCCGGTTGGGAAATAAAAACATGTTAATCAATGACACAGGAACTTCATGTCATGATACCACTTCATAAGCAACCCCCCCCCCCACCACCACCACCACCACCACCTCCCCCCCCCCCCCCCGTCACATACAACGTTATCCGATGATAAGATAAATCGAGGATTTCTCTTTGTCCTTCCCTTATTTTTTTATTTAAAAAAAAATGTTTTTAAAGAGACGTCCCCTTAAGTTATGTCACACCACTCGGATCCGTTTTGGTTGAAGTCCTCGATGTCAACGACAGCGGACTTATAATCAATTCGATTTATTTATTACAGCTGATCAACACAGAGTTTATGTAGTTTTTCACGTCTTGAAATGTAAGAGTCTATTTGGGTACAGGTATTTCATTCACTCAATCTGGCAGTCAACTTTGAGACTTAATAAAATACTTGTGTTTTTGACTTGATTGAAAAAGCCACCTCAACATACACTTAGTTTAACTATACAGATTCAGTATTTTATCGCAAAGGTTTCCCTTTGGTATTATACAAAAAAAACTTTTCAAAGATTATCAAAACTTTGATGGTTTTTTTTGTGACGAGATGAGATATGAAAGAACACGAAGCAATTATTTTGTTCAATCGTTTTGGGTTACTTTAATGTTGCTTGTGTTGACTTTTGCATACATGTCCACTTTTGATGTTTTGGGGTTCAGTGTCTCAATAGGTTACATAACATGTTTTATGTTTTTGATGAGCCTGATACTACGTCACAATGTACTGCTGGTTTAATGCCGGATCAAGTCAACTATACACGGGAGTTCAATGTGAGTCTTTGATGAATGTATTTCTAGAAAGACTAAATTTGCATAGCTATACAGAACTATTGAAATCAAAATTTACCCATGAGTAACTCCTATTGCAGATGTAGAATTGTGAGAAACGAAAGGCCTATTGCGGTGAACAGCAAGGCCATTTAATTTGAGGAAAATGTTCTGACGGTTTCATTTAAAACGGACTGGAAATAAACCCCATTTTTATGTCTCCTTTGTCTTGACTTTTGATTGTAAGGAACTTTTCCACAATCATGGGTCGAAGTTGTTGCCTTATTTACCTGTTGCTGATGTGTTCTCTGGATACAAAACTTTTAGCAGTCAATGCACAGAGTGTGACAATCAGTAAAGTATCACCGGTGGGTGATCCTGTAGAGGGTAACGTAGTGGAACTACGATGTCAAGCTACCGGCTCGATGGTTGGTTATATCATTGAGTGGACGGGGGTAGTTATCGTGCAGGGTCAGACGGTATCAATAGCCCGGAATGGAATGAGTGTGGATTCGAGATACACACTTTCTACATCAATGACGTCTGGGGCTCAAAATAAGATTGAGACACTTACTTTTAATGCTACCAAGGAGGACACAGGAGTGATTTACGGTTGCCGAGTGAGGGACTCTGTTGGACTGAGTAGCACTATAGTGGTAGAAGCACAAAGTCTTACGTTGACAGTGCTTTACTTCCCATCTGCCATGTACCCCATCTGCATCCCTGATGGTCCATTCACTGTACGGGAAGGAACGACAGTAAACATGAGCTGCACTACTGAGATAGGAAACCCGTCAGTACAGATGCAGATTCTTACGAGTGGTGTCGTCTATGTATGGCCTTACGATACAGATAGTAAAGAACAAATGAGATCATTACAGCTGAGTGTTACTGCAGCTAATGACGGTGGTTCTTATCAATGTAAAATTTCACCGGGCGGCTCCGAGACGACACCATTCACAGAAATGGAAAGGTCATGTACGATCGGGCCAATAATTGTTGGTAACATGACAACTGTCACCTCGTCCAAACCCAATACGCCGAATGTAACAGACACATCAAAGAGTCAAACAACTTCGTCACCAGGTACGTCAAATCTACACTCTTCACCCGACTCTCATCGCACCTTGATCAGTAAAACGTCACTCAAATTAACTACTGATCAACCCGACTGCATCATGCCTTGTTGCAAGCTATGTCAAGCCATTCCTACCACGACCAAGGAATCTAACGTGGTTTGTACACCTTGGCTCTTGGCCTTCATCATCAGTCTCATCCTCTTCATTGTCTCTCTCATCATCAACGTCTTCCTCCTCATCAAACATCGACATCTTAAGATCACCAAGGAGAAGGAAACCAAGGTAGCCAAAGCTGATCCCTACATGGAGCTGCAACCAACAGAGGACAGGAACAGAGTCTACATGGAACCTACTTCGGCTACAACTACCACACAAGATACCTACTACCAACCAGTTGAAGTAGAGACTGACAGCCCAGAGTATGACTACGCTCGGCCAGAAGGCAGCACCAACACCAGCTACGAAGCCGTCAGACTGAATTGTTTTTAAAGAGACGTCCCCTTAAGTTATGTCACACCACTCGGATCCGTTTTGGTTGAAGTCCTCGATGTCAACGACAGCGGACTTATAATCAATTCGATTTATTTGTTACAGCTGATCAACACAGAGTTTATGTAGTTTTTCACGTCTTGAAATGTAAGAGTCTATTTGGGTACAGGTATTTCATTCACTCAATCTGGCAGTCAACTTTGAGACTTAATAAAATACTTGTGTTTTTGGCTTGATTGAAAAAGCCACCTGAACATACACTTAGTTTAACTATACAGATTCAAGATTTTATCGCAAAGGTTTCACTTTGGTATACAAAAAAACTATTCAAAGATTATCAAAACTTGAAGGGATTTTTGTGACGAGATGAGATATGAAAGAACACGAAGCAATTATTTTGTTAAATCGTTTTGGGTTACTTTAATATTGCTTGTGTTGACTTTTGCATACATTTCCACTTTTGATGTATTTGGGTTCAGGTCTCCGTGGGTTACAAATCATGTTTTATGTATTTGATGAGCCTGATACTACGTCACAATGTACTACTGGTTTAATGCCCGGATCCATTCAACTACACGGGAGTTCAATGTGAGTCTTTGATGGATGTATTTGTAGAAAGACTAAATTTGCATAGCTATACAGAACTATTGAAATCAAAATTTACCCATGAGTAGCTCATAGTGCAGTTGTAGATTATGAGAACCGAAAGGCCTATTGCGGTGAACAGCAAGGCCATTTAATTTGAGGACAATGTTCTGACGATTTCAATAAACACGGACGGGAAATAAACCTCCATTTCATAAGTGTCTTCTTCGTCTTGACTTTTGATTACAAGGAGCTCTTCATCAATCATGGGGCGAGGTTTATGGTTAACTCACCTGTTGCTGATACTGTGTTGTCTGGGTACGAAACTCATAGCAGTCAATGCACAAAGTGTGACAATCAGTAAGGTAACACCGGTGGGTGATACTGTAGTAGAGGGTAACGAAGTGAGGCTACGATGTGAAGCTACCGGCTTGATTAAGGCAGGTTATATCATTGAGTGGACGAGGTTATTTATCGTGGAGGGTCAGACGGTATCAATAGCCCGGAATGGAATGAGTGTGGATTCGAGATACACGCTTTCTACATCAATGACGTCTGGGGCTCAAAATAAGATTGAGACACTTACTTTTAATGCTACCAAGGAGGACACAGGAGTGATTTACGGTTGCCGAGTGAGGGACTCTGCTGATCAGAATAACATGAAGGGAAGCGAGCAGCGTGTTCATTTAACAGTGCTTTACTTCCCATCTGCCATTTACCCCATCTGCTTCCATGATGGTCCTGTCACTGTACAAGAAGGAACGACAGTTAACACGAGCTGCACTACTCAGATAGGAAACCCAGATGTACAGTTGCAGATTCTTGCAATTCTTGCAAGTGGTGTCGTCTATGAATGGATTTACGATAACGATGGTAAAGAATTTAAGATGAGATCTCTTCAGCTGAACCTTACTGCAGCTGATGACGGTGGTTCTTATGAATGTAAAATCAACCCGGCGGATAACGAATCAGACACGTCACCATTCACAGGAATGGAAAGTTCGTGCACGATTGGGCCAATACCTTTTGTTCCAATACAATCAGAAGAACCCGCCACGGCCAAGGAATCTAAATTTGCCTTCATCATCATTCTCATCCCCTTCATTGCTTTCTCATCATCATCTTCCTCCTCATCAAACATCGACACTATAAGGTAACCAAGGAGAAGGAAACCAATGTAGCCAAAGCTGATCCCTACATGAAGCTGCAACCAACGGAGGACGAGAACAGAGTCTACATGGAACCTACTATGGCTACAACTACCACACAAGATACCTACGAACCAGTTGAAGAGACTGCCTGCGCTCGGCCAGAGGGCAGCACCAACACCACCTACGAAGTGGTCAGACTGCCACAGATTTCAGCTGAGAGACCATATTATAAGAATGTACAGTACTAAAATAAAGAGTAACGGTAACCATCTGTCTTGGAAACGAACACCGATACACCGTCTTTGCGTGAGTTGTCATAAGTCTAGGCTGTTTGTTTTTGTGAGCAGAGTTTGATTTTGTTGAATAGTCACCGAAATCACTACAAAATGCATATTTTAATGATCCAGTTTATTTACGATATTAGAAAAACATAGCTATTGGATTAACTGGACAAACTAAGAAAATTGCTATTGAAACCCGCCTTCATTCAAACTACGTGGCCGGCCAGATTTGACGTATTGTACGTAAAAAAATCAGAACATTGTATCTAGACAAATACACCGAACTTAACAAATTTTAACTTAACATTAAACAGAACTTGATATGTTTAGAAATATCTTATTAATGGTAAATGAAATAAAATGAATATTACTTTATTTCAAAGAATGATTTATGATTCATATAGAGCAGTGACAAAATAAGCACCCCCATCCTTTCACAAAGAGGGGGAAAGTTATGTTGGATGGAACGGTATCTTCTTTTATTGTCTTTTGTGTATCCCAGTGGAGACATCTTTTGCGGAACATCCCTCTGTTTAGAATTCCCCTGTGGAGACCTATTCGTGCTACTGTCTTTAGGTCTCCATAAGGTAGCAAAAAAGAGTCAAACGAACCAACTAAAAAAACTAACCCAACCAATCTCTTCTTATTGTTTTGACTTGTATTTTTTTCAGTGACGCCCCACTGGGTTTTGTACACAGAATGAAACCAATGACGTCATTGGTGATTTGTCACACTACCCGGATCCCTATAGCTTAAGTCCTCGGTCTCAACGGGTAGACACCCTCACACACCCAGACACTTTGCTTAGTGACGAAACTTTATTCATTGAAAGTGGCAATATAGTGTTTCTAGTCTCAAGTTGAGATTCACCTTTGGATACAGGCGTTTATCAGTCTGACAGTCTGTTTGAGAGTTTTAGTAGGTCCTCATTTATAGTTAAATATTTAGTTTAAACAAAAGAGAAAATATAATATTGCAATGCACTGCATGGTGAGGTATCAATATATATTCAGTTTGCGGTAACACCATGTGTAACACTAACGTATAGATACATACACATGGTGTTACCGAAAACTGAATGTACATTGAATTAACCAGTCTTTAGTTTGAATGGTTTGAAATTGCAACAAAATTGTCGAATCATTATCTTAACAATGAAGGGATATTTTTTTTTTTTTTTTTTAATGCTTTCGTCGGAAAGAGCAATCCAATGTTTGGTTAATCGGTTTCGGTGTATTTTGTTGTTATGTTTACTTTCAATAAATTTCAGCACTTTTGATGTTTTTGAAAATTATGTATGTATTTATTTGTTTCGTCTTTGTAACCAGGATAGCCCAATCATTTATCAAGGAACTGTTCTCCCTGGGGGGGGGGGGGGGCTGCGGTCACATGAAAAAAGTACATACTCACAGAGTAAAATAGGCCTAAAACTAGACTGAAAAACAGCAAGAAATGTTTACAAAAAACAATTTACAAACATTTAAGAGTAAAAGGGTAAAAGTATTATATACTCCAAAACGCCCAGGATATCAACGCCCCATGCATTTTGACCAGAGTGGGCGAAGCCCGTACCCCTCCCATCTCGCCCCAGTACAAACTTATAAAAGTGTGTTTGCTGATAGCCATTTTCACATCATGTATGGTTGTTCCATGCCTTTACTCCTGAAAATGGAAGGAATGTTTTCAGCTTCCGTTTTGGGTCGAGGCAGCGCCGTAGCGAAGGCATTTTCGTTGGGGGGGGGGGGGGGTGTGGAAGGAAATTTGCCGACTGAAGTTGAGAAACATAATGAGCAAAATTAATTTTCCCAGTATCAGCGTCAAACGCCAACGCGTTGCAACGTCACGGAACGAAATCACGAACACCGAAAACACTAATGTAACGGCTAATGATTTTATTAACGCAAATGTGCATTCCTATACGCATTGTGTTTTAAACTTGTTTGACTCACATGCGTGGATGACTGAGGGACGGTGATTGTGGGTTTCACAACCTCCCTCTTGTAAAGTAAGAAATCACTGTGGTCTGGATATGTTAATTACAACTGCAGTTTGTAATAAATCGGGTTTCTGCACGAAAGTTGGAAAACTGCAAGAACTTCGGTGTCCTTTTTAATCAAGTGAAGCTATACAAATCGCTACGAATCTCTCATCACTACCCTTATACTACTAAAAATAAATTACTACTGTTGCGACGATTGTGTACAACCCTCCCTCTCCGGCACAGTATATTAATGATGACCATAACCAATAACTAGTTCATGTTGTTCGTTTTATCAAGTCGGTTTTAAAGTTACTTGGGATTTTTTTCTCCACTTTCATAAGGACTCTATCAATTTGAAAATTAGTGCAGCAAAAAACTGAATTTGACTTTAGAGCCCCTCTTTCAAAAGTAAAGTTAATAATAAACATACCATAAAATGTTTGAGACAATTATTTGATAAATTTATATTTTAAAATCTCCTCGAAATGAAAGTGTTATCCCGAAATTACAAGCAAATTAAGAACAATAATTTGTAATTATTTGTATGCATTTTAAATTTGACCCAATTCACCTGACGTAATCATCACAATAATGTTGGTTGCGCCATTGGGAGTCAATATTTCCGTGTGTTATACAGTATAGCGCCACTTTTAGGCGACGCGGCGTTTGCACGCTTAATTACCTGTTGACTCCCTAACAATTGAGATTATTAAGTGATAAAGGGCTACACAAGATTCCAACTTTGAAACATTTCTTTTAGAATATCACTGCGTTGAAATTTTACCTTTTTCTTCTATGGCAGTAACACCACCATGTGGCTGCCGGGCGTGGGGGGACTCGGGTGAGGTGGCGGTGGCCGGGGCCATGGCAGAATCAACCGTCGGCACTTTCTTTCTAACCACGGCGAACGGATTTGCAGGTGCGCCTTGGAGTGCAACTCTCACACGCTTTCCGTTATGGCAAGATTTTTCGTGCCTATTTCTGTAATCGTCGTCAAACACGGAATGACATTCAAGACACTCAAGCTTGATTCGCTTTCTCTTTGGTTTTGAAGTTGAACTACTCATTTTAATGATGTAACCTCGGCTCTAAAAGAGAGAAAGTCCTACGTACATCTAACTATTAACTGCAGATAATGATTTGTGTAGCGTTCACTCAAATAAATAATATCTTAATCCTCATCACAATTTTAACTTGGACGTCTTGGCTTGGACCGGAAAGAAAAACCTTTGTTTTGTGTGTTATCTGATCTAGAAACCGCAGCGCTGACAGCCGGGCCCGGGCGCATCTATTCCTCAAAGTGTACAATGTGTTACCACAAAAACGATCGGCGTTGTATTACATCAGCAATATGACGATCGGCAAAAAGCAATCGGCATGATTGTATTACAATTTGTTAAAAAAAAATGATAACGACGATCGGCAACCAAAATATCCGGCAAATCTTCAGAGGACAGAGAGCCTTGAAATACAATACATTTTCAGTCGGCAAACCAAAAAGTCCAGATTTGCTGAGTGATTTCTTTCTTTCTTGAAGGGCCTGATCGATCTCTTGCATGTTTCATTTGATGTTTCATTTGCCGACTAAGGCAAAATATTGGGGGGGTGTCACACCCCCACACCCCCCCCCCGGTCGCTACGGCGCTGGGTCGAGGCAGACACACATTTTCTGTGTTGACTTCCGCGTAAAGTTCTACTTTTGATGTTTTTGGGGTCCAATGTCTTTTTGAGTTATACGAATATTTTTTTGTATTTGACGAGCCTGATACTACGTCACAATGTACTGCTGGTTTAAAGCCCCGTTCAATACAACTACAAGGAAGTTCAATGTGAGTCTTTAATGAATGTATTTGTAGAAAGACCAAATTTGCATAGCTATACAGGACTATTGAAATCACAATTTACCCATAAGTAACTCATAGTGCAGCTGTAGATTATGAGAAACGAAAGGCCTATTGCGGTGAACAGCAAGATCATTTCAATTGAGGAAAATGTTCTGATGATGTTAATAAACACGGACGGGAAAATAAACCTCCATTTCGGTTTTGTCTTTTTCGTCTTGACTTTTGATTGCAAGGAACTCTTCATCAATCATGGGTCGAAGTTGTTGGTTAATTCACCTGTTGCTGATGAAGAACTCACTTCAACAGACTCTCATCCCACCATGACCGGTCAAACGTCACTCATATCAACTGCTGACCATTCTAACTTCAATATGTCTTATTGCCAACTATGTCAATCCCTTCCCACCACAATCAAGGAATCTAACGTGGTCGGTACGCCATGGCTCGTTGCCTTCATCATCGTTCTCATCCTCTTCATTGTCTCTCTCGTCATCAACATCTTCCTCCTCATCAACATCGACATCCGAAGATCCCCAAGAAGAATGAAACCAATGTAGCCAAAGCTGATCCCTACATGGAGCTGCAACCAACGGAGGACAAGAAAAGAGTCTACATGGAACCTACTACGGCTACAACTACCGCACAAGATACCTACTACCAACCAGTTGAAGTAGAGACTGATTTCCCAGACAATGCCTACGCTCGGCCAGAGGGCAGCACCAACACCAGCTACGAAGTGGTCAGAAAGCCACAGAGTTCAACCAAGAAACCATCTCAGAATATCAAGTCCTAAAACAATGGAGTACCCGGTATTAACCTGTTTTGGACACAAACACTGACTTTAACACACCCCTGGGTTGCATGAATTGTAATAATAGTTTGTACGTCAAGAGTGTTTGGTATTATGAGAAGAGTGTGCTTTAGTTTGATAGTCACTGAGAGGAAGATCGGAGACGCTGTGCATGAAATGCAATCTCTTTAAATTCTAACTGTTTCACTATGACGAACTCAATTCATTGTTGGATTTCTGTCAAAAAAAGGCATATTCCAATTTTCCCGTTCATTAACGATAAAAAAACATATATTGACCAGACAAACTTGAATTTATTTCTAGTGAAACCTGCATTTTTTTTCAACGTATACCCAAAGTTGATTTTATGATTATCTGAAACAAGAAAGTAAAATGCATCAATCGAAACAGTGATATTTCAAATACTTAGCTTTTTGTGTTGATGTAGATATTATTTCAGTATAATACGGCTGTTTGCTTTTAACATTACGTTTTTCTTTTGCAATGAGCGTATTTTTGTATATTACCAGCTTTCATTTTATTTGCTAAACTTTCTCAAGATAAATCTGGCACCAGTTATGCCAATTCATGTCCAAGCTTTACTCTAAAAAAAGAAGTGCATCTATTATGCCTCAAACATTGTAGATAAACTCTGGATTTACCTTTTCTCATGGAGCTTAAAATTTTCCATTTTTGTCTAACCTACGGAAAATCAAAAATAAATGTTCATTTCCTTAAAGTAAATGATTCAAGTTTCGATGAGAAGTGGTGGACAGCCACCCCCCCCCCCCCCGGTTGGGAGAGAGAAACATGTTGGTCAATGACACAGGAACTCCAAATCGTGACACCTGACTCTATAAGCAACCCCCTCCCACCAACCCCCCCCCCCCCCCCGTCACACACAATGTTATGTGATGATCAGATAAATCTAGGATTTCTCTTTGTTCTTCCCTTGATTTTAATTGACGTCCCCCATAAGTTATGTCACACCACTCGGACCCCTTTTGCTTGAAGTCCTCGATGTCAACGACAGACAAACTCGTAAACAGTTCGATTGTTTTTAGGACAGCTAATCAGTGCAAAGTTACAGTAGTTTTTCCAGTCTTGAAATGTAAGAGTCTAATTCGGTACAGTGGTTTTTCATTTACCCATCCTGGCAGTCAACTTTGAGATTTAATAAATTGCTGGTGTGTTTGGCTTTATTGAAAAAGGTCAACTCAACATACAATAAACTTAACTATAAAGGTCCAAGGTTTGTTGTTGCTTGTTTTTATCGCTAAGGTTTCACTTTCGTAAAAAAAAACAGGTAGTTCAAAGATTATCAAAACATCGAAGGGATTTTTCCTGACGAGATAACTCGTCTAAAAAGAGCACGAAACCATTTTGTTGTTCAATCGTTTCGAGTTACTTGAATTGTTTGTGTTGACTTTCGCATAAATTTCCACTATTGATGTTTTTGGGTGTTCAATGTCTTTACGAGCTACGAAGCTTACGAGCTACGAGCCTGATACTACGTCACAATATACTGCTGGTTTAATGCCCTGATCAATGCAACTACAAGAAAGTTCAATGTGAGTCTTTGATGAATGTGTTTGTAGAAAGACTGAATTTGCATAGCTATACAGAACTATTGAAATCAAAATTTACCCATGAGTAACTCATAGTGCAGCTGTAGATTATGAGAAACGAAAGGCCTATTGCGGTGAACAGCAAGGCCATTTAATTTGAGGAAAATGTTCTGACGGTTCCATTTAAAACGGACTGGAAATAAACCCCAATTTTATGTCTCCTTTGTCTTGACTTTTGATTGTAAGGAACTTTTCCACAAGCATGGGTCGAAGTTGTTGCCTAATTTACCTGTTGCTGATGTGTTCTCTGGATACAAAACTCATAGCAGTTAATGCACAGAGTGCGACACTTAGTAAAGTAACACCGGTGGGTGATCCTGTAGAGGGTAACGTATTGGAACTACGATGTCAAGCTACCGGCCTGATGGTCGGTTATATCATTGAGTGGACGAGGTTTGTTATCATGGAGGGTCAGACGGTATCAATAGCCCGGAATGGAATGAGTGTGGATTCGAGATACACGCTTTATACATCAATGGCTGGGGCTCAAAATAAGATTGAGACACTTGCTTTTAATGCTACCAAGGAGGACACAGGAGTGGTTTACGGTTGCAAAGTGAGGGACTCTGTTGAACTGAGTAGCACTATAGTGGTAGAAGCACAAACTCTCACGCTGACAGTGCTTTACTTCCCATCTGCCATGTACCCCATCTGCATCCCTAATGGTCCTTTCACTGTAAAAGAAGGAACGACAGTAAACATGAGCTGCAACACTGAGATAGGAAACCCAGCAGTACAGATGCAGGTTCTTACGAATAGCGTCGTCTATGAATGGACTTACGATAGAGATAGTAAAGAACAAATGAGATCATTACAGGTGAGGGTTACTGCAGCTAATGACGGTGGTTCTTATCAATGTAAAATCAAACCGGACTCACACGCAACACCATTCACAGGAATGGAAAGGTCATGTACGATCGGACCAATAACTGTTGGTCCATTGACAACTCCACTACACCCAATACCGTCAGTAGAACCCACTTCAACAGACTCTCATCCCACCATGACCGGTCAAACGTCACTCAAACCAACTACTGACCATTCTAACTTCAATATGTCTTATTGTCAGCTATGTCGAGCCATTCCCACCACGACCAATGAATATAACGTGGTTTGTACACCTTGGCTCGTTGCCTTCATCCTCAGTCTCATCCTCTTAATTGTATCTCTCATTATCAACATTTTCCTCCTCATCAAACATCGACATCTTAAGATCACCAAGGAAAAGGAAACCAATGTAGCCGAAGCTGATCCCTACATGGAGCTGCAACCAACGGAGGACAAGAACAGAGTCTACATGGAACCTACTACGGCTACAACTACCACACAAGACACCTACTACCAACCAGTTGAAGTAGAGACTGACAGCCCAGAGTATGACTACGCTCGGCCAGAGGGCAGCACCAACACCAGCTACGAAGCGATCAGACAGCCACAGAGTTCAGCTGAGAGACCATATCAGAATATCAAGTCTTCAAAACAATGAGTTCCCCGGTATCCACCTGTCTTGGAAACAACACTGACTTTAATATAATGGCCCGGTTTGCGTTGATAGTACTTCTTGCCAGAAGTAGTGAGCAGAGTGTGGTTTTGAATAGTCACCGAGAGGAGGATCGGAGAATTTGTGTCGCTTTCCGTCTGCTAATCTCGACTGTGTCATTCTGACAAATTCAATGCATTGTTGGATGTTTGCCCATATGTTTTAAGGCTTGTTTAAATAATCCTGTTCATTAAAAATGTTGCTGTTGTTGTTGTTGGTTTTGTTGTTGTTGTTTTTTTAACGTTGTAACCGTAGTTTTTGCCGGGACGGGAAAAGCTGTGATTTATAATAATTGAAACCCACATTTTATTCTTTATACCCAGAAATCAGAACATTGAATCGCAAAACTGTAAATGCAAGTCAATGACGTAAATGTTTCACATACTCAGCTTGTTGGTTTATTTTATGCATTTTTTTTAAGGCACGGCTGTTTGTCTATTTCATTGTTTTTTTTTGCATAGAGCGTCGATTTTTCTTTTCTTGTAACCAGCTTTTATTAGGTTTGCTAATTTTTGTTTTGTAATATAAGACAAGAAATCTGAATGAAGTTATGCCAGTTAGGTAAATAGCAAAGCTGTACTCTAAAATTGAAGTGCATCCATAATGATTTTTTAAAAAGTAGATAAACACAATAAATTTAACCAAACCATTACGGGAAAGCGCCATTAAAGAAAGAGGCTCAAATGAAACATCCTTTTCGTCTGACAGTTCACACCTGTTATCTCCCTGTAATTGCTTTTCCAAACAGTTGAAATAATTGAATCATGCACAAACCAGTAGGGCTACTGACTGCCCAAGGCAGACTAAGTACTCATCCATTAAGTTTAATGAACCAAGTCATTCAATGTAAACACACCTAATGGGTGAAAAGGATGAATAGTTTCCAAGTCTTCAAAACTCAGAAATTCTTTAAAGTAGCTTTCCTGTAATGTTAAATCATCGTTTAACGAAGCTCAATACTTGAAATTGTCTAATTTGTGGTAATTCGTAAATATATTGACTATTACTGAATAGAAAGTGCAATGTCTCCATGAGAAATGGTTGAGACTAGCACCCCACCCAACCCCATTCGTCAAGATTGAAAACTAGTGGTGGGTGGCACCGTACTTACGCACTTATCATCATTAGAAAACTGTATATAATCTATATAGAAAACTATATAATGGAGGCCAACTTCTGGACTGTGAGAAGTGCTTGTGTTTGTTCGGTTAATTGAACAAGGAAACGTTAACAAAATAACAAAATGAGCTATACAAACGTATTGGGTTTTTATTTGACATATTATCAGATTCCACTGGTAGAAAATCGATTTTAAAAATAGGCTAGAAAATAGATTAAAGGTCATTAGAGATTGGATCAGCCGATCCATTGATTGACAATGTACTGGACCGTGTTGGGTTCGGTTGAACTGTAATAATTATTTCAAGCTAAGACTGTTTGGTATTATGAGCAGAATGTGAACACACACACTTTCTGTGGTTCTCCAAACTACATCCCTGTGAATCCTTCTTCAGTTCTTTCCTTTGTCCCTGTACTTAACAGTTTCCCATAGACTTTGTGCACAAATTTCCTTGTGGAGCATCCTGGTCTTTAGACTTTCCACATGGAGTCCTTTTTTATCTTCCCTTTTTTGTTGTGTCCTTGGTCTCCATAAAGGTACCGAAAGTGAGAGCAACATTATTGACGAGTGGTGTATACCCCTATTGTTCCTAAATTGTCCCCTTCACTTTGAAATTCCCGTGGGTGTGAAATTGTTTTCATCTGTAAATATTACTTGTAGGGTAGCATTGTTCCCATTGTTAGAGTACCCCGTATTCTGGTTAGTGTTAGAGCACCTTTTTTTTCTGTCAACGAAAGGAAGATTCTATAGTTCTGTAAGAAAGTAATGGGAGAATTTGGGACAATAGGTGGCAGCAGATATACCAGGTGTTTTTCACCCTGTTGTATTTGAATATTAAACTAAATGTCACTGTATGTTAGAACGTTCAACTTCTCTGTGTTGTTCTACAAAGTGTCAGTCACTCGCGCTTCTGTTTTCAATAAACATTTCTTTTACTAATTATGTTTTCTTGAGTTTTTACTTAATGACTATAACAATGAAAACACTAATTCTTACATCGTTCACATATCTTAGTCGCTGGATCGAGGGCCTTTACAACATTTTCTCAACACCCAAGAGAGCATACAACCCCAAGCTGCTTAAATGAGCAGTAAGGGGTTAATCCAACACAATACTGTCTCAGCCCTCCCGGGCTCCCATTTATACACCTGGGTTAAGGGAAGCAATTTATGGTTAAATGTCTTGCTCAGGGTCATGACCGGGAACGAACTATGTGAATATTAGTTGTCATTGCATCCATATACTACTATTAACTGCATTCAGTTGTCATGAATTAGATTATAATAGTGGCAGCCCCGCCCCATCAGTATATAGGGGGAGGGGAGAACAGAATGGCGGAATATCTTCACACTTCCCTGCAAGCCCTTCATTGACACCCGCCGCACCCCACCCCCACCACCACCGCACGAGAAAGTTCTTAATTTTGCAAGTCAAAACAGTATAAATTTAATTGAAATTAGGCTATGTTTTGATTAGCTGTAATTGATAAGCTACGAAGGAAACTAGGAACAACAACACAGTACGCAGTTCTTGATAGCGCTTTAGCACTCCATACAGGCGTCTCAAGCGCTTATTATTTATGGCAGGTACATGTAGAGTCATGGATTGTGAGACCCATATAGCCAGCCTCGCTACCATTGGCAGCGCCGTTTCGATACCTCTCGTCGCTAACCCCTGGAAGGGAAACACTGACAATCTACGCTGATTGGCTAACCAAAAGTTACTGCTTATACGCGCATGTAAAACTGCACGTATTTTGACGCAATAAACCTTTATAAATGAGTCATGTTTTTACATGGCCACCCTAAACAGCATACAGTTAGACGTATCACAAGATCGAAAAGGAATGAGGGGGCCAGCTGCTCCATTCCTTTTGACAGCGCGCTCTGCGAAGTCTTTAAAACAGAATGGATGAACTAATTAAAATATCTAATATATTTGGTCGAGCGAGGCATTCGGGGGGGGTGGTGCTGCGAGATCGTACACCACTGGGAACGAGGTTGCCCATATTGTAGAGCGTTAGGGTTTACAAGGTGGTGTGGTGCAATCTGCTGCCAACCATACCAGAAACACTGGGAAACCCCTTCTTTTAACCCTAACCATCCTAAATCCTCCAAAAGGAAGGCCCAGTTGTAAGTGTAGGCCCAAATACAAATTGCTTATCACTGGGTAAGGCATACCAATCTTTTCCAAGTCCAAACAACTTGGTGTTGAATGACCATAGCGTGGAGGATACTGGAGGACTGAAGACGGTAAGCCCAAATATCAATCACTTATCACTGGGCCAGGCGTACCAATCTTAAGTCCAACCATTTTGATGTGGACTGACAAGAGTGGAGGATAATGCAGGATTGAGGTCTCCTGTTGGCACATGGGCTGTTGAAGATTTAAATGAACTTTTGGTTCTTTTACGTACAATGACACTACTCTGGGAAAAAAGGGACGACTCGTTTGGCTTACCATGTATAATGCACACCAGTTTTAAAAATAACTTCGACAACAATGCTCCATACGGGCAAACAGGTAATGACTATTTATGAGTCCATGACATGGCTGACCCCGTATTTACTCTCTGATGAAAGGAGTGTTTTTACACACTATTTTCATTGTATAATTCCGTTGGCGTGTGACGCCCGTCAAACGGAAATATCAAAATAATGTTACACTGCTGTCTGTACTTAGTGTACAATAATCCCCGCTGAAGAAGTATGATAAGTAGCAAAATGGGTTCCTGCTTGATGTTAGTGTGTGTTTGGTGTTCACTTGACGCAGGCGGACTCCTGATGATAGTCACGGCTCAGCCAGCAGTTTTTGCGGTGATCTTAACACCAGAGGTTGATCGTAAGGAGGGTGGGCAGGTTGATATGAGGTGGGTCGCTACGAACCGTCAGTCGGATCACATCGTGGAGTGGAGGGCCGATAACCAAACACTCAGATGGGGAGAAACTACGATCACAACCAACGGACGATTCATGTTTACATCAACAACAGATCCGGGTATAACAATTCAATATTTGTCAATCACCGATCTGCAAGAAGAAGAAATTATGGAGTATACATGCAATGTTAGAGATCTCAGTCTTACTGGAATGTCCAAAATTGTAGCTACAACAATGGTTTCACTAACACTAACCGAGCCGCAATTTTCTACCAGAACACCCCGGTCTTCAGTTTCCTCCATCAATCCTCCGTCAGCGTGTTCGCAATGGATAACAGCCTTTCAAGTTACCCTGTTTCTACTCCTGGCCTTTTTCACCGTCACTGTAGTTCTAACCCTGACAGTTGTTAAACTTATACTGTTCAATAATCTTCTTCTTAAACGTCTGGCCAAGGCTCGATCTCCAACACCCAAAGCTGAACCTTACAAGGAGCTGCAACCAACGGAGGACAAGAACAGAGTCTACATGGAACCTACTACGGCTACAACTACCACACAAGATACCTACTTGTACGAACCAGTTGAAGTAGGGACTAACAGCCCAGAGTACGACTACGCCCGACCAGATGATCCCAATGATCAAAGAGAGAATCACCAAGTCAGTGTGCACGTTGAACCAACACCAAGCTCAGAAGCAACTGACATTCAGCATACTTACTGCCAATCAGGTAAAGTAGACACCGACAGCCAAGAGGATGACTACGCACGGCCAGACCAACTTGGAAATAAATCGCAACACACCCAACAGGTTGAACCATGTTGAACCCAACCAACCACGTCTACCGGACAAGATACCCAACACTACGAACCAGTTGATGGAAAGATTGAGAAGGCGAGCTATGAAGAGGTGGGGATAATACAGAGTTCAACCCAAAATAGTAACAGTTGAAGAAAGTAATGTTGGAGGAAAAGAAACTGTTTATATAAATAATATACATACCCTACCACCCACAGCTTTTTATTACAATGTAAATTGCCTCTACAGCAGGGGCAGTGGCATGTTTTTTTTATTGGTGAGGGTCGTGTCGTGTCGTGCTTACTATTTTTTTTTTTTTAGAAGGGGGCACGATCTCCTGCCTTCTCACCCATTCCGATCGCAGCCCCCTCCCACCCTGTAGCTACGCCCCTCGTAGCAGAGATTGTAATCGAACTGGAAAGTGCATGGATAACACAATTCGGGTACCAGTTCATTTAGGGAAATATTACAATTCTGCTGAACGAAATTCTTGATCCTTTCCTAATTATATAACTGTTCCTGCATAGGTGTGTTTAATCAACCACTTTAAGAGTAAGGGACTGTAAATATCAAAGATTTTTGGAAAATGTTGGCCACGGCAAAAAAATGGATTTCCTTCATATCTTTATATTTGATGAACCATTGCCCCAAAGTAACAAATATGGACAATACTTCAAAAATGAATGTTCGTTACCATGGCAACAGCCCAATTAAAATTGTAGGCTTATTTTGCCATATTTTCAATTTTTTAATAGTGAAATTTGCCTATTTTCAAGGCCTCGCTACCATTAAACTGGATATAGAAAATATTTTCTTTAAAAGTCATGGGTAGGAGGGTCCCTAGAGGCTGCATTGAATGTATAAAAATAATCACCAGGTATGCGGGTGGGTTATACCATTCATTTCAAATAGGGGTGTTTTTTTTTACTTTTTCAAATTATGAAAATATACCATTTTTTGACAGCTTATAACCCCTATGGTAGTGCTCCAATTAGAATGTCGACCACATATTGTTGAGATGATGTATTGGTCTTGTGAAGAAAAAAAATTAGCTTGGGGAAAATGTTTTCTTTTTCGCAATGATGCCGTACATTTTCCAGTTGTTTTCGAAATTCACTGCAAAGTCAACCCCACTTTAAATTCTATGAAAACGAAATTAAAACTTTGTTAGTAATATTTATTGTTAAGAAAATAAATTTTATAATAAGTAAGATCAAATATAATGGTCAGTTACTAAAAAAAAAAACACTAGAGAGTTGCCATAACTGGGGCGTAACCTGAACTTTGAATGTAGCCTATTTGTAAAATGTTATGACTGCATTTGTAATGCAGTAAACACAAACTGTGTCTATGGCTCTGCTCACCACATAATTCGGTGCTTAACGGCACCATGTAAAGCGTTTGATTATATGTGCGGACTGTAAGCGCAGAACTCCGCGGTAAGCAGACTCTTGAAATTTGGCCATGTAAATGAATCTATACATTGAACAATGTCTATTATACAATCGTGTACGAGTCCAAAGACATAATACAGTCTCTTTAAACTGAACAAGCCATCATCTGCCAAAAAATGTTTTTTGTAATCCATGATGTCCATGTTAGAGTTTGCGAATTCATCAATTAGAACCGTATACCCAACGGCGAGCTTGCAACGGGTACTTTTGACGACTGTTTGCCCTCGGCGTTAAGTACCGTCTTAGCATTTAGCAAATCTTGTAGTGATAAATGAAACAGCCGTTTAATAACTCCAGCGCGTCTTTCTGATGGGACGTAGCTCTTTTTTTACACACACCGTAATATCCGATAGCTTGTAAATTTGAGATGGAGCATTAATGTTGTTACAACACATGACTAGTCAAATCAAGTGTGTGTTCACTTGTTTAAAACTAACCAATGCTTTGTCCAAGTAGCCAAGGAAGAGGGGGGGGGGGGTGGTCTTGAACGCAGACCGTCTTTTCATCCATAGTTTGCTAGGCATTGTACTGCCAGCTAAACGAAGAGGGGGTACACGTGGGAAGGGGTGGAGTGTTATTTGTCCCACCTGTTGTTAAAGGTATTCTTATTCCATACAACATTACTCATCTTTTTTTTTTTCTTTTTTTCTTTTTTCTTTTTTTGGGGGAAGGGTCTTTTGGGGTCATGACTCTAGCCTAGGGAATATAACCTATTGATTGTAATCAATATCTTTTCTGAATTTATCATTTCCAACTGGCACCCATAAACAAAGATATTGCCATAATATGTATACAGACACTCAACATATAGGGCTAGATGGCAGTTGGTAGAGCACCGGTGCGTTAATCCGGCGGGTCGCACTCGCAGGTTCATATTTCGCTGGAGTCAATTTGTCTTTGCTCACCCAAAATTGATTTATAATATACTCAGCCAGTTGATCCTCGTGGATTATTATCTTGTAATCATATCTGAAATGTTAACCAACTGCATGTGATATGATTTTTATTACTAGAATACTTATGTTATTTTATCATACAATGCACCAAGTCCTATATTAAAAACATAGATAACTGATTTTCTAAATGTCTTTAATCTTGCTTTGATGAACACGAGACACTTTTGTGTCGTCAATTTGAGTTACTTTGTTATGTAAAGGGAAGATATACGTTAAGTAACTACCCTAAAAAACAATGCAATACAAACTTACTTGGTTAGAGCCTAAAACAGCTTTTGGTACTAAAAAGCATTTTGAGAAAGATTTCAATGTACTGTGGTTGGGGGGGGGGGAACATCAGTTGTTATCCTCCAAATTTGAGTCTGAGAAACGTTTCTCAGATTGTGTATTCCTATTAGGGATTATTCTTCATGCGTGGACAAAATTATTCGCTCCGGATTTTCGGCGATATCTCAAAAACGCAACCACTTTTTGAAATGAAATTTTCACAGGTTAGTTTTATTGTAAATATCTACATTAATGTAGGATTAAAAACAATCGAATGGGTCCAAAAACCAAAGGTATCTTTGCCTTTAACTGCACTGCAACATTTTATAACAACACGTTAAAATACATCCAGTACCACTGTGCAGACTAGGTACAATGACGTCCTAATTTACACCAGCACTGTTTATGTAATTATAGACAAGCCACAAGCCATTTTAGAGCCAGTATCTACGGCAAAATAGCCCGATCAACCGGCGTCAAAATGTCATCTGGAAAAAATCGAAGGAGGACAAAAATCGATTGAAAATTCCAAGCCCTTTACCCCGGTCACATACGAGAGTTGCATTTCAATCCCATGAATTCGTCAGACGGCTCTTTTGTTTTTTACTTGGTTCTTTCCGCGTGTACCGTTTTTAGTAGATGGAGACAGTTTGCAAATAGTCGTCGAGTTTCAGCAGCGACTATTGCCTGCAGCACGGATGCAAGCGTCTAGGGTATGCACGCGTAATTGCCAAATCTCGGTGTAGATTTCCACAATTTCACATTGGGTCATTGTGACGTATTAGATTCTGAAAAATGACACCGGCAATTCCTCTGTTACAACGGGGGAAGAACAACACTAAAATAACCGGGAGGTTATTATGTCCCAACTTTGTTTTATTCCCACTCTTACTAAATGCATGTCACCTTTTAATCGACTATCTCTAAAAACGGTTTCTACGGAAGCGTAGTGGCGCCACATAAGTTAAAAAAAAAAAAAATAATTGTGTACGTACACAATATCTATCATGTACGTAGACGGTAACTATCATGAACGTTCACGATATTGATCATGTACGTACTCGATAGCTTCGGACTCATCGTGTACGCACACGATATGTACTTTATAGTTATCGTGTACGTACATGATAGTTGTCGTGTACGTACATGATAGTTATCGCGTATATAATTGATAGTTATCGTGTACGAACATGATAGTTATCGTGTACGTATATGAAAGTTAGCGTGTACGTACACGATAGTTATCGTGTACGTACACGATAGTTATCGTGTATGTAAATGATAGTTATCGTGTACGTACATGGTAGTTAGCGTGTGCGTACATGATAGTTAGCGTGTACGTACATGATAGATAATTTAGAGTGGACATTTTTTATTCGTGTGGTGGCACTAAGCTTCTGTAGGTTTTCTGCAGAAAGACAAAACACATTTTAATACCTTGTTGGAGGTACTTGAAAAAAGTAATGGGAAGACATTTTGGGTCACTAGGTGGCGGCAAACTTACCATGGTAAATCCATTTTCAGATGTGTGCGCATGCTCAGATTTATGTAAACATTGGAACATTCCCTTGGTCTGCTGTCACCTACATCAACTGTGTTCCAAAGTCTGGAGTTGAACAACAATGTTCTAATATTGAAGGGAGTTTTAGACAAACATGATCATTCTGTGAAAGCTTATAATTAACTTGCATTTGAGCATAAAAACAGTCTTTTAAATGACACATGGGACTTCGAGATGGCCTTTACCGGCCACCTTACTCTCACAGTGTTTGGCGTCTGCAATGAATATTGACCAGTGTCTGAGTGTAGACAGGTGCTTCTGCAGATAGACATGACGTCATCACTTGTCTGCCAGTGGGTACTAGAGTTGCAATTACGGAAATTCAAGCTACGGTACAATAAGTTCACTGTCGATATACGAGCTCTTCAAAGGCAGAGAATCTAGGGGCAAAATGAGCCCTTCAACCGTCTCCTACTCCTAACATTGCTCGGTGCAGGCAGTTTTCTGCACACCGTGCTCACCTTCCACTCATGTTGGAAGTTTAACAACATTGATAAAAAAATGCTTAAAAGGGTTACATGATCGTATTTCCTTTAACACAAACAATCTGTGAGAATTTCCTCAAAGTCGGTGGTTACGTGACCGAAACTAACGGGAAATGAGCGGTGCTTTGGGGTTATGTGGCAGGCTTATATCCATTGCAGCAATCGAAATAAGCAATGGTAATCCATGAATGCTATTTTCCTTGACTCGTGAATGCATTTCCAGACGGAAAATGTGAATTTTTCACCTTGCAGTGAGCTTTGAGCTTGAAACTATTTCAAGTTTCCGATTATTCCCACAGTTTTGGTTTAGTCCTCAGATTCAAAATTGGCCAATTGGGTCAATGATTAAGCCCCCCAAGGAGGTAGTGGGTGTACCCCAGTTCCGCAGTTTAAACACTGCGCCCATAAACCCCGAGATAGAACCTTAATTAATGTTCATTGACTTGGGAGGAGTTGCCTAGTTAGACATGTCCCTGATGATACGCTTTGTGCGTAGGCCATATTGGCTTAACTTTACAGCTTGTACTTTTTGGCCTCAATACTTTGCTGCAGTGCCAAAGCAACAAACGTAACATGCGTCCAAAATGGCAACAGGAAACCACGCGTGGTGACTTTTTTGTAATTAAACACCCGGTACGGGAAGTGCAGTTCCGCGAACTTGTGCCCAGGGGAGGTTAATGTGAGTCAGTCTGGGGTCGAGGGGTTCAACACCTCTTGCACTGATAACCTGATTAGATAGACCATCTCTATATGTAATGACTCATCTGTTTGTTAACTCAAGACAAAGTGAGATAAAGTCGAGTGCTACTTGAGCACCACTCAGCCAAGAGGTCCTTACACTTTGTGCTCATCTCGTCTTCTCCACTGACAGCAGCTCATCAATTAATTCATAAAGAGTCTGTCTCTCTGGAAGGGACTTCGTGACATTTTGACATTTGGGGTTAGGATGTGGCCTCGTGAGACAGTTTCACTATGATTTCATCTATGATGCATTAGCAACCATGCACGTAGCTTTATTAATATTGTTGCGTTTTATGTAGGTTGTTAGTATTGGATGTAAAAGAGATAGGCCTTCCAACAACCCCCCCCCCCCCCACGTGATTGGACAGTACACAATATTAATGCAAGGCTACAAAGTATCTAAACCGAAAAACAATACAGATGTTGTTAAATACCAACAGCGGGAAACCACTAAATTGCATGATAATGGACAGCGGTTAAAATATCAAATACCAAGGTCCTGTATGTTTGTTTCTCCGTAGTTTAACGGGATACATATGAGGCGCCAAGTGTAAATTTATTATTTAACGCAATTATTTACAAATAAATCATTATATAATATATAATTCATTATTTGACCATTATTTAAATTTTATTTACAAATAATCCAGTTTGCACCACACAATTATATGTTCATTTTATGTATATAATCTTACACACCATTTCATTATTTACAAATAATGTTGACGGGTAGTTTTTTATATGTAAATAAATAATTTCGCAATTGCAATTATATATATATAATTGTTGGACGACTTTCATTATATACATTTAATTTTGTGGATCATTATACTTATATATAAATAATGATGACTGACAAATTTATATGTAAATAATTAGTTTTGCACCATGCACTTATATGTATATAAATGCTTGGCAGCTTTCATTATATACATATAATTTTGTGGATCATTATACTTTTATATAAATAATGATGACTGACAAATTTATATGTAAATAATTAGTTTTGCACCATGCACTTATATGTATATAAATGCTTGGCAGCTTTCATTATATACATATAATTTTTGTGGATCACTTTACTTACTGTGACTGACAAATTTTATTTGTAAATAATGGTTTTTGCACGACACAATTATATATATATAATGGAAACTGTTTTTACAACTACGTGAACGAGGCTATGATATACTAAATAATGACTGCGTGTCGCTTTCATTATATATAAATAATCGTGTTGTATGTAAATTGAGTGTTTAGCCACGCCCAGTAGTCTGAATATTCCAGTCAAAACATCCGGCGGCAAGCGGGCGGGGGCTCGTCGCTAGGTCGAAGTCAGTCTGGTCCTTTTTGTGATCTGCACATTTTTGAGAAAAACATGTGTATGTAGCTTAACCGAACGCAGGTGATGGACACTAGACCGCGGTCTTTTTAAGAGTGTGAGTACTGACCAAGCTGAAGCTAGCCGCGAATACCAGCCGCGAATGCCAGCCGCGAATTCCCAATTTACGGCCAGAAATTCCAGCCGCATATTCACGAGGGCGGCCAGGTTTTAGTGTTTAATCATAAAGACCATTTTGATAATGCATCTAAATATTCCGTTACATCTGATTAGGCCCACTAATTAGTGCCTAATTATCCTCATTTGAAATGGTATATGTTTCGTCATTTTGAATGGTAACTTTACTATGAAAATAACGAAGAAAGTAGCTTTAAAACAAAATGTACCTCACATTAATTACAACAATTTAAGTTTTGGTATTTAATCATAAAAACCATGTCATAATACGTCTAAATATTCCGTTGCAGCTAATTAGGACAACTAATTAGGGCCTAATCACTCCCATTTTATATGGTGTGATTTTCTTCAAAATGTCAGACTAGTTTATTCGCGGCTGGCCGGCCTAGTGTCCATCACCTGCGTTCGGTTTAGTTGCGATGATCGTAACCCTCCATCCTCCCGACCGTCGGGAGGATAGAGGGTTACGATCATCGCAACTACGTTCGGTTAAGCTACATACACATGTTTTTCTCCAAAATGTGCAGATCACAAAAAGGACCAGACTGACTTCGACCTAGCGACGAGCCCCCGCCCGCGCGCCGCCGGATGTTATGACTGGAATATTCAGACTACTGGGCGTGGCTAAACACTCAATTTACATACAACACGATTATTTATATATAATGAAAGCGACGCGCAGTCATTATTTAGTATATCATAGCCTCGTTCACGTAGTTGTAAAAACAGTTTCCATTATATATATATAATTGTGTCGTGCAAAAACCATTATTTACAAATAAAATTTGTCAGTCACAGTAAGTAAAGTGATCCACAAAAATTATATGTATATAATGAAAGCTGACCAGCATTTATATACATATAAGTGCATGGTGCAAAACAAATTATTTACATATAAATTTGTCAGTCATCATTATTTATATAAAAGTATAATGATCCACAAAATTATATGTATATAATGAAAGCTGCCAAGCATTTATATACATATAAGTGCATGGTGCAAAACTAATTATTTACATATAAATTTGTCAGTCATCATTATTTATATATAAGTATAATGATCCACAAAATTATATGTATATAATGAAAGTCGTCCAACAATTATATATATATAATTGCAATAGCGAAATTATTTATTTACATTTAAAAAACTACCCGTCAACATTATTTGTAAATAATGAAATGGTGTGTAAGATTATATACATAAAATGAACGCGTTCATACAATTATATACATATAATTGTGTGGTGCAAACTGGATTATTTGTAAATAAAATTTAGATAATGGTCAAATAATGAATTATATATTATATAATGATTTATTTGTAAATAATTGCGTTAAATAATAAATTTACACTTGGCGCCTCATAGATACACCTCGTTTACTTTCCATTTGAGTTTACTTTCTGTATAGTTTGACAAACCTCGTGCATTTTCCATTGAGTGTCCTTTCTCGGAATTCAACCGTGTACTGTCGAGTTTTTGCTGTTTGCATCACAAACTAGGTTTGGCTGGTATATATTTTAACACAAAGTCATGAAAAAAGTTTGTAACTTGTGATTGGTTTAGAGCGTTTCACGTGATTGCCGTTCTCTAATGCATTACCATACTAGAAAAGGGACCGGATGTGAGATTACAAAAAACGTAAAGGTTGCGGTTGGGGTACTGGGCGTGGATACACAGCTGACATTAATATGCGTACAGTAACTCTCTTTAATATTATTATTGTTCTCCTTGAAAAAATAACTTGGATTTATCAAACAATGCATCGAGTATGAGAGTGTTTTATAAGTTATACTCTACATGATTATTCCACTTTCCACAACCAGCTTGAAATATACATGGGTTCTTTTACATTTTCAAGTGTGTTTTTCTCAAGCTGAATCTAGTTCAATTTAGTCAGCTCATATGACGTTTTTTTTATACCACTTGGCTCCTTTGCATATGAATTTTACATATTCTCGTCAGATTCTTCAGAGGCTCTTGAGGGTGTTTATGGGTCATATTACACTCCGGGCTGGATACCGTGGGAATAATATAGTCTACTTCTATCACGGTTTGATGATATGATATGCCAACAACACAAACGCCAGCGGTTGTAGCATGTTGAACTAATGGAGAGAAAAGAAACCTCACACAACCTTTATTGTACATGATTGTAATCTATTAAATATGAAGCAGACAGATAGACTTCAAGCCTCGCTTTGATTGATTTAGTTCGGATGGCGGGAAATAAATAATCCAAGATATCTAATTTAAAATGTATAAAGGTAAACGTTAAACATCGTTACGCCCAAATAACTTTAGGGTACACTGTAAGATAAATGGATTCAGATAAATGGTGATCAGATAGTGTACCTTTTGTGTGCTTATTTAGCCTAAACATTCCAGAATGAGGATGTTGTTTTTCAGACTAGTTGAACAATGGCATGACGTTGTCATTGAAGTTTGACAGTCAGGAATCTATAGTCTATTCAGTAGAAGGTGTTAACTACTGCATGACTCTTTATACAACCTCAATCATTATACAAAAAACTAAAAACTGTCTCTAAAAGCTCAACAATAATTTCAACATCAAAAGGTAAAAGATTACGCAACGCAAAGTTTAATCACATTTGAAAAATTAAGTCACAAAAAACCCCGACATAATTTAGTCTGATCTTGGAAATCAGTGGCTCTCCCGATGACGAGTGTTTCCGTCATACTGGGGGACGCTATCGCGCATGCGTATACGCATAGGCGCAGGTTTTAACTGGCGTAGTGATATAACGTGTAGATACAGTCGCGTCAACGTGTCACGATCGGTAACGCCCTTGGTACGTGACATAAATTAACCCTGAGCGTATTTAGTTGTGTCCCAGTAACAGTGGCAAACACCTGTACAGGGCATCCCCAATGGATCTGTCTTAATGAATAATAGTTCACAAGTCGACAGGGGAAATGCTATTACGTCCATTATTGCTATGAAGACAGTTTGTTTTCCATTCTCTTTTGATATTCCCGCTCACATGGCACTATAATAGGTCCTCATACATATACAAACTTGGGGCAAAGAGTAGAAGTGGAATATTGGAGCTATTGTCAAGAATAATATTAAAATGTTGCGTGTGGGATATAAGAAAATATGTAGTCTTTATTATAACATCAAGTTATACGATATCTTACTTTAGGTTTGGTATTACTATTAGATTTCCATAATGTGTCACAAGATTTTTCTCATGGGTTGTTGACACGGGATATTATAATATTATCAGATGGAATACGTCTACAAAATGTAGGATATCACCAAGCTGGATATGTTCTTAACGTTATACCCAAAGATATCCGTATGCCAAAGGATTATATCTCATACCCAAAGAATTGTTGATAGGGGATTATCTGTAGGATGAGTTATTTTAAAGCAAGATGGAATTTGCTAAACGATGTAGGATATCAACAAAAGGTTATTCTTTACCCTATTACTTAGAGGCAGGGTGTGCTTTTGGAAAATTACTCCATAATGACCAGAACAACTTACTTTGTAAAGAGCACTGAATAGTTCTTGATACTATAAAACATTGTTAGAAAAGACCCCTTTTCACACAAATTGAATCTGAGAAAGTCTTCAGGCACAATGCCTTTCTCAGGCATCTGAAAGCACAAAATTCTACGCAACGATGGAGTGTTTCTGTTGTTTTTTTTCCCATTATTTTCGTGCAACTTCAATGACCAACTGAGCCAACATTTTCACAGGCTTGTTATTTTATATGTATGTCGGGTTACACCAATTGAGGATACTGGTCTTTGACAATTACCGAAGATAGGCATATACCCTGCCTTTAAGATATTCATGTTTCATACAGGATATCTCATTTTCACATGAATGTTGATAGGGGATATTCTATGAGACGACGTGGAATAGATGTATAAAGTAAGATACCACGAAAAGGATAGTAAACACTACTTTAGCTAGGCTTTCCATGATATCTCATTCTGATAAGATTGTTCATAGAGGATACTTTGTAGACTATAGTACCGATTTGAGAAAAGGTATAGGTCCCTCTATAAAATGTAGGTTATCATCAACAATAATGTTCTTCACATCATGCAATGCCGTATTGTATCTTATTCTCATCGCATCGTTAATAGAATTTAAACTACTTCATGAAATGTTATCAGATATTCTGTAAAACATTATACCCAACGGTACTTGAGTATTTCTGATGGAAAACAACACCTTATTGCTGAAGTCACGAGGGCTTTTAGATTACTGTATTAGAAAAAAAACATATTAGATATCTAGACATGTATATATAAAATAGTCCCCCACTTATACCTAGCAAAAAGAATCTTTATTTATAGTTTTAAAAGTGCTAATGGAGTAGTAACTCTTAGGATTTGTCATAATATCCCTGTAGGTTTATCTTACAAAGGTCCTTGATGACGGCCAAAAAGGGTTCCATTTGTCCTTTTAAGCTCCGCGATCAAAGACAAGGACGGTGTGCTAAAGTGAATCTCGTGTCCGTGCATAGTCAATCACGCCATTTACCCTGTACACGCTCCAACGGAAACAGGCGATATGAGAAAGTAAACGATGAAAGGTCACCCTGTAGCTATGACAACGCCATTTTAGTTTTATAGAGCATTGTGTCAATGAGTGGGAAGGCCAATAATGGGGAGGGGGGGGCAGTGTGTAATGGAGCGATGTGCGCATAAACTCTTTGCCATTCATCAGCACAGAATAAGATGGATTCTTGTTAATAAAGGCGACACCAGACTAATTATTAATCCTTCCTTCCGGTTTGCGGCATGACAGAATCATATTTAATAGTCTTTTACATTTAAAATGTCTTCATTAATGTATGTTCTGCCCTTCTGTTTTCAGATTCTATGTACAATTCAAACCTTCTTTCGTATCCCAAATTCTTCTTCCTTATAATAACAATAATAGCTAGTTTTTATATAAAGCGCAATATCCACGGGCGTCTCAAAGTGCTTTTCATTATTTATTTCCATATATAGGTTTTTGAAGTGTTTGAATTACGAGACCCATTTATTTTCTGTAACACCTTGGAAGGGTGTACAAGGTGCTGCGGCGCAGTCAGCAGCCACTGCCAGAAACACCGGGAAGGGTGTACAAGGTGCTGCGGCGCAGTCAGCAGCCACTGCCAGAAACACCGGGAAGGGTGTACAAGGTGCTGCGGCGCAGTCAGCAGCCACTGCCAGAAACACCGGGAAGGGTGTACAAGGTGCTGCGTCGCAGTCAGCAGCCACTGCCAGAAACACCGGGAAGGGTGTACAAGGTGCTGCGGCGCAGTCAGCAGCCACTGCCAGAAACACCGGGAAGGGTGTACAAGGTGCTGCGGCGCAGTCAGCAGCCACTGCCAGAAACACCGGGAAGGGTGTACAAGGTGCTGCGGCGCAGTCAGCAGCCACTGCCAGAAACACCGGGAAGGGTGTACAAGGTGCTGCGGCGCAGTCAGCAGCCACTGCCAGAAACACCGGGAAGGGTGTACAAGGTGCTGCGTCGCAGTCAGCAGCCACTGCCAGAAACACCGGGAAGGGTGTACAAGGTGCTGCGGCGCAGTCAGCAGCCACTGCCAGAAACACCGGGAAGGGTGTGCAAGGTGCTGCGGCGCAGTCAGCAGCCACTGCCAGAAACACCGGGAAGGGTGTGCAAGGTGCTGCGGCGCAGTCAGCAGCCACTGCCAGAAACACCGGGGCAAGTTCTCCCTCTTCTCTTCAGCCCTAGTCTCATTCCTTCTTGTTCGTACCATATAGTCTTCCCTTTTCCCGTCCTTCACTCCCTCCCATCACCCTCCTCCCCTTCTTATGTTCAACCTTTCTCCCTCTTCTCTGCGCCCCTATTGTCTCATAAAACTCCCCTTCCTCTCTCTCCCCCCCCCCCTTCCCTCTTTCTTATCTCCAACCATTAACCCTCTTCTCTACAGCCCTGGACTCGGTAACTTCAACCCCGGTCTCATTATTTCTTAATTTCCACCATAGAGCCTACTCATTTCCCTCATCCCCTCCCTCCAATTCCCCTCCCCTCTTTCTTTTCTCCAACCATTCTCCCTCTTCTCCCCTCGGTCTCATTAGTGTTCCTACCATAGAGCCTGCTCACCCCTCCCTCTCATCCCCCTCTCCTCTTTCTTACCTACCACCATTCCGCCTCTTCTCTACAGCCCTGGACTCATCAAATTCAACCTTTGTCTCATTATTTCTTATTTCCACCATAGAGCCTACTCATTCCCGTCATCCCCTCCCTCCAATTCCCCTCCCCTCTTTCTTACATCCAACCATTCTTCTATACAGCCCTAGACTCGTCAACTTCAGTCCCGGTCTCATTATTTCTTATTCCTGTCATAGGGCCCACTCATTCCCACCCTTCACTCCTTCCGCCCACTCTCACTATCCAATGTGTCCATCCAGTTTTATCTTACTCAAGTCTATCACAATCATCGTTCCCTTTAGACTAATCTTAAAGTCTCCCCATTGTGGGTGCCACAGTTCCTTGTCTGTCAGTGGCCTAAATTAATATATATAAAACCAATTTATATATGTCATTTAATACCCTTTGGATGTTAGTTAGAGCTTTCAGAATTATGCATAAATCACAACCCCGAATCTTTCTTTTTAATACAATTTCAGAAAACAGCATGAATTTTTGGTAACCAAACACCGACAATTGTTTTCATTGCATGAAACCCGAGACTAGATTCATGCATTTTGGGCAACAAACATTCGACGATAAACAAAGAAATGAAGTGTCGAGAAGATAATGTCTTGAAAGTCGGTCGTGCATTTCCTGTTTTCTGAATCTGCCTGTACAGAGCACCCACATCGTTGTGGTATAAACGTTTTAAAGAAATGTTATTGAAAATCGTCAGTTTTATTTATCCAACAACATTCAAACCTATTTTACATAAACACTTTATATAATATTGATTAAAAAATATAATGAAAACAAGCTTAACAAATCTGAATATTACTTCCGTTTGGATTTCTCTTTAACGGGTTGAAGTGAAAAGAACGATGCATGAAATAGCAGTAGTGGGTATAAATTCAACAGTAGTCAGAAAGAGTGACGAGTTGACTTAACCTGCTTTTGTTATGAGGATGTGTTGCCCGTCACCAGAGACAAAATACGATAGTCATAAAATTGCCTTTAAGTGCTCTATTCCTAACAAACCGGACAAACTAATAAGAGCAGAACGGAGAGATCACACACACCCCCCTCAGGGAGGTACATCTACGCATAAAACAGTCGTTCGTTATCATATTATTCATGCAACAGTCGTCACCTCCAGAGTTGTATCAATTGAAAATGACGCAAGGCTGATTGAGATAGGACGGAGTGCAAGTCCATGGCAACATAATATGTTTGATTGAACTGTCTTTATAATTTCAAATAATCGTATTTCATACCACATGATGGGGCGATACGAATTGGTTTATTTGTCACTTTGGGAGAAGTATTTACGATAAGTAGCTTGGCCTGAACATGGATGGTTGATGGGAGAGATGGCATATTATAAAATGTCTCAAAATGCATTGATGCTGCCGCCCTCGACAACAACTTAACGACGTACGTAAGAAAAGGCCTAATGGCCAAATTGTTGCCCACCAGTGTTGTTAATAAATAGCGCACTATACAACTCGATGATAACAGTCATTTATTGCCACGCAGCTAGATTCAATTTTTACCACGCATCCTCCGAGACTAGAAGGGAAAATAGAAAAGTTCCGTTTAATTACGAAGAGTCGAACACTTTTTGAGGTCATTTACGGAGGCAAGTGCCTCCATGTCCCTGACTACGTCCCTGGTCATGTTTTGGTGCCTTTTTAAATATTCCCGTAGAAATTAAAATTTCCTTCATAGAGGTACCCATAAGGAAAACCAAACTACCCTGCCCTTTAGAGCGAAGTTCCGAGCCTGTAATTTACACAAAATATCTGATAGCGCCGGTACGTTTACCCGGAGGTCGTTGGTTCAAGTCCCGCTCCAGTCGAATTTTTCTTTGTTCAAACCCAAATTATTTCTACAAGTGTTAGATCTAACACTCAATATACTTTTGCTCAATATAAAATGGATAAGTCGTTTTCATGAATTATATTAGTCTGTTGTAAAATGAGCACAAAAGACGACAGTCGCAAAATCTTAAACAGGTTGTAGCGGTTTCATTTTTAATAACAGTATAGGAAATTTTCATAAGTCAATAACTACCACCTTAAAACCTTTGTTATTTTTGTCTTACATCACATTGTTATCCAAACACGGATATTAAACCCACTGGTCAAAGCAGTCAATAGTCCCTCATAGCGATCAAAGTTTACCTTTTCATTCTTTAATTTATGTAATACCAAATAGTACGTTTGTTGTGTTTCTTGATTTCTTTTGAACCTGATACCATTGATCTATAATCTCATCGCTTGCTTTGTGAAACAGACCACTGCGCCGTAGATTATGCAAACGGGTGAAGCTACGTGCACAATTGTCAAGTAAGCTTTCATGATAACACTCAAATAAACGAGTTTGTTGTGACATTTTTGCCGGTAGGGTTTCATCAAGATGTTTACAGGTTGCGACAGGTTCGACCCCGAGTAGCGCAAACAGAACACACCGCACGATTTGTCCGTCGAGCCTCGTTCTGATGTAAGGGATACTGACGTGAAAGCGAGGCTTGCCCGTGCCAGTTTATTATTCCGTTTATTTACCATGCCTTAATCAATTAATCAATCACAGTTTGACTGTCGCGGCATTGATTTTCAATTGTATATATCTGCGAACTAAGAGTAAATAGTGGATTTTAATTTGTGTTTTTTCTTCTTTTACAGGGACTGGTCTATCCCCGGCCTCTTCATTCCTTTGACGTTAGATACAGACTAGAAGCCACTCGTGTGTACCCACCCGATATGACAGGATTCAGTGCCATGACGTCATCACCAGAAGAGTGATGCCCGCTGCATCCGTCGAGACGTGTGGGTCGCCTCTCCAGTGATGTTGGCGATGGGACAGGAGGCGAGGTGTACGAGCATTGTGTCTTATATGAGATTGGTCTAACCACGCTCAAGATGTTGTCTAAAATGGGACCTCTTATATCTTGTCAAAGGTCTTAAGGAGATTGTATACGTGCCGTGCTGATCAGTCAGGTATGTGTGTGTGTTTGTTTGGAATTACACTTGGATCCCACATAGTGTACAAGTAGATAACACATTTACAATGTCATGCTCGAAATATATTAAGTGAGACGAGTGTGTTAATGACTTAACTAGAGTGATTCCGTAGCATCAGCTTTGGTGAGTATAACATGAAACTGTTCCCATCTAAAATTTAAATGTGATTTGCTTGAATATGTTTACGACGGCTGTTTCCGGTATATAACATAATTTTGTCTTGTAGTTTGTCTATGCAAATGCATTAATAATGCTTCGGAGAGACTTCAATGGCCTTGTGTTAATTAAGATTTCGCATAATTGAGAGCAACTCAAACGTTTCCGCCGAGAGATGTGTTACAATGCCCGAGCTTCAACCTCAAACCTTATATCGCTTATTATGACGCTTCTATCTTCAATTTGTTTCGGAGAGATTCACATCAAATATTAATTATTGAAAAGGTAATATTTTAGTATATAAATCTTCCTCTGTGGTCGTTTCTTATTAATGCTAAAGATGCATTATTCAGCATCGGTCAATCTATATTCTTCACTGTGAAATAGTGTGTATTTGTAAACGCTGTTCTCAACTATAACATCAATTGCTGTGGGTCAAAAATATTTCCCGGATGAGACAACAATTTCTGTTCTGAGGTATGCTTATGAAAATGACACTTTAACAGACGAATACAAAATGACATTCAACAACATTCAACATGATTATCTTTATTTAAAAACACGTCCGTTGTCGCTTCGCGAAAACCGTCATCCTCACCCTCCTCACCCTCCAAATCCGTAAACAACCACATTTACAGACGCTGACCCTGCAGTAAATCTTGCAGATGTTTAACAATTTTTATCCGTCAGAAGCGGGGCGGGTGTCAACCGTAAATTAAAAAATCCCAAACAAGATGGCTTTTTTAATAGATGATTGATGTCGGTTATGAAAAAAATGAATCTTGATCGGCTGAGTAGACTGTCGTCATGCCCTTCACTCATGGCGAGACAGTTGGACCATTACTCATCCATGTGTGGCCCAAGGAAAACATCACATGTCACCGGAGGACATCGCGTTAACAGTTTGCAATTTATGACACGTTGTAGTTTGTGAATTATTGGTTCGCCATGAGCAGAAGGGGATTTATATGGAAGTACATTTAGATGATGGAAATTTTCCTCGATTGCGGAGCGTCAAACTCTCTCCTGGACCCAAGTGGTTTCTATGCCAGAGTGATTGGTCGTCAAAACTTCACGAAATTATTGGATGCACATGAGTGCATTGTCGCAGAATATAATCATCATGTGAAATAAGGACTAGTTCCATTTCATTCGGCTTCACCTCGTGAAATGGAAAAGCCAGATTTCACTGAGTAATTATAAGTCCATTCAATGTTATTTATTAATTTGGGTTTGAACAAAGAAAGAAATATATATTATTTATATATAAACTAACACGTAGATTACTGGTCATTTAATTTTTTTTATATTAACAAAGACATAGACACGGAAACTCGTCAACCCCACACTCTGTAAATTATGCTAAAACCCTTCTATACAACGTGGACAAACACTTGTAGACACCAACCTTGTCAGCCGCGACACGACCTTGCATCGTATGGTCAAAAGGACATGGAACGATTATTTTGGAAACGACGTTACGAAGCGTCTGAAGCGTCCTATAATTCTCAATATAGGACTCCTTATTAAATTTGGAGCGTCGAAGCAGCATGGTAAAACAATGGTGACACGTGACCCGGCATCTGCAGTGTGGGGTATAATATCACTTTCCCTATTGTCTCCCATTTGTACGTATTGCTCGATATCGCCCAACCATAACGTAACTTCATTCCAATTGGTAAAGCTTGCATTATTGACCAATTATTGACGAATCACTGCTAACGTCTTCGACTAAGCCACGCATCCCCTTTATATTGTGATAGTTATAGAAAACGGTATAATAGCTAGAACATGAAACACCTGCATGTGTTTCCGTCATGCTCCACGTTATAATCTAAAGGCCAAACTCACTGATTAATAATCGTTGATTTAACTAGGTCACTGGCGGAGTTGGTTGTCCTTTTTTAATTTGCTGAAATTATCATATGAATGGCAGTGTGTGCTAAATCTCCAATGGCTTGAGTATATACTTACTGGGTTAAATTGGTACAGTAATCGGAAGTCACTCATTCAATTGAATTATGGGCGCTGCTTTTGTTTATTTTAAGGAGCTGTATACGATGACTCTTTATTATTCTCACATTAATGAACATGGTAAAATAATATACAGCATAGAAAAGCACTGTTACTACTTTTACATTTTGCGTACAATACTTTATTATAGTAGAGAGCGATTGATTTCCCTTGTGTGTAGCGTAGAGCAAAATGTCATCAACTTTGTACTCGAAATTAGCATTCGGTTTGCACAAAACGTTTGGGTGATTTGCAATGTCAAGATGCTGGACGAAACCGTTCTCGATAGACCAGCAACAAAATCGCATGACCTCACAATTTATTTTCGCAATATTTTGATAAGATTCCTCCAGAAGGTCATAAATATTGTTTTATTGTTTTCCTCCGATTGGTTTTATTCGGTTCATTATCCTGAGCTTTAACCTTGGGCTTTATAATCTAGATCTGCCCTCGATAATTTTATTCCAGATTATGATTCACAGCATGCTTAAGATTATCGATCGAACACACTTGGCGTTCTCATGACATGGGAGTAGAGATCTCTCAAGCTTACCACACACAGATTCCGCGCACCTTTTGTAAGGGTACAGCCTCCAGCATAATACATGTATTACAATCACGGGGCTAGGTAATTGTCCGTCTTCTTCACTTGTCTTTTAATATGGATTTTGTCATAATCACCAGACTAGCCGGGGGGATTTAAACGTGAAAATCTGTCAGCTGTCTGAAATACTTGTATTTAAGGCCCGATGGGCAGGGAATCTTTTATAACAGATTGTTCAGTTGTTGGTTAAGAGAAATGGGTACAGTGTTGGAGCATGAATTATCAGAGAGTAATGGTGCGGTTGAACCATGCAGGACTAGGTGCAGGACAGCTTTGCATAAGGAATGCGATTGAACGGTAACGGTGAGTCAGTATAGGCAGGTTTACGGTCTGTATTGAATGTTGTGTAATTTCATGATTGATTTTTGTTTGGAGGGCAACATGCTTCATTGTACAACGAAACAGTGAAGGGGAGTGTGACTGTACATACTCATTAGTACTGGAAACTGTCTGGTACGTGGATGTATACTTGAATGCCTTGTGCTTGCATCGAAACCCTGTCTCGTGTTTATACACAGGGGTCGCATTGGACCACGCCGTTGTCGCGTTCCTTGTTCACAACCGTACCTGTGGTCACGGTCATGTCGTAATTCTTTGAGATGATTTGAAACGAGGGCCGATTGACTTTTGTTTAATGTTAACCTCTCCAGATAAACACTATATAAATTGTAAATTAACCCCTGAGAAACATTTAATTTGAACTTTCCATGCAACAAAACTGTAGTGTGAATTGTAGGCCTATTAATAATGAAGCAATTTGGAAGCTGCTAGCCAGTGATTAACCGGGGGGGCAGGATGCAACCCCTACCCTCCGCTGCTTATAACCCATCCCCCCCCTTGTAATCAGATTGCCTCAAAAATTAAATCGGAAAAATGCACAACTGAATGGCTCATTACTTCAAATGCCCCTGAAAAAAAAAAATTTGCCCCGCTTGCCACACCCAAAACAAACAAACAAACAAATACGTAAACATATACAGTATTAACATGTCTATATACATGTTGTTATTCCACTTTTGTAATTTACCATTGTAAACAACTCCATTTCATTATTTTGGTAATATGAAAACTGAATGAAACTCGTCGAAAAAAGGTAATTTTGAAGTACTTATACTAACATATTCGGATAGTTTCTCTTAAACTATTTGAACTGTACACGAGGAGACATGTAGTATTCTGGTAAGATCTACGTAATCAGCACGTCATTAGATCACGAGGACGATTTCTCGGAAGAAAAACTGACCTATTTAGCAAAGCGGTATGCTTTTTGTGACGTCCTCGGCCGGAGATTGCAAGAGTTAAACGTAGCATGTCTGAACAAGCCCACGCATTCTGCCAGGAACGGTTTGCCATTTACGATGATTGGGCGTGCAATCAAATGGGAACCGCAATTGAAAATGCTTTGACACGCTGCGCTCGTTCAATTCTGTATCATCGCCGGTAGGCCTCAGTGCAAGCGTGCACCGACTCGCCAACACCGGTGCTGTTTCTCTATGCACGTCGTCACGTAGACCGTCTCCAAACATACATGTAGTGTAAAGCAGTATAAAAGTAATCTGCTGCTGCCAAGACGGGCCTCATTCACTGATACAAGATTACAAAGTGATGAAACATGGTGTAATTTTTGTTTTGTTTTCAGTGATCCGTAAAGAGACCGTGCCTTTCAGCTAGTTGGATCGGTTTAACGAGTGCCTCAATCATGCCTGGTTTAATAGATCGTCACACCCGGGCACCTTTACCCCTTCAAGCAACACGGGTATCGACCTGCCTCAATGGACTCTCCCTTGGTCTGACATCCTCCATTACCTACTTCAATGATGAGGATCACGTCGTAGAGGGCGTCTTCTGTCTCGCCTTAGACGAGAAAACGTCCGTGACGGGATTTGAAGCGCGTATGTCCCAGGGGAGGAATATCAGTGTGCACGTGAAGGATCGGAGCGAGGTTGAACATTACGATGAAATCTTAACTGGTTCCCCGTCTACGTCCCGTCATAATGGTAGCCAGCACACATACATACCACCAGGGAAATTTGCCCTCACAGAGTACGACAGCACCCGTGTATTCTGCGCTAACCTCGGCACCATCAGACCCCATGGAACAGTCACTATACTCATGTGCATATCCTCACTCCTTAAAACCGGCAAATCGGGAGAAGTTATCGTCAAGTTGCCCAATATATTCACCCCTCGTTATGTTAAGGAGCTCGTGCCTTCGGAAGGAAAAGATTCCCATTCGTCACGTCAGAAACAGGCCAAACCTTGCCTAGCAGTAGCCCAGCACCAATTCCTCCTCAAGTCGTTGATTTTACTGGCCGAGGAAGTCAGCGAAACTTCCAAAGAATATGACTTTGAGTTTCAACTGGAGGTCAAAGCCCCCGCCCTCCTCGCTGGCGTTTCATCATGCACGCATGCCATCCGAGTCGACGCCGATCCGTACGCCGACAATGCTTCGGATGTTTTCGTGACTCTAGCCGAACCCCACCAGATGGATCGTGACCTCGAGGTCGTAGTTCACCCACCGAAACCCCACGTGCCAGTCGTTATCCTGGAACACGGGGACATGAGTCCGGCCGAGTACGAGAACTTCGTCAAAGTGGAGCAGGAATACTTCCGGACTGGGGAAAGTACCGAGAGCGATCAGCGTAGAGACTTGTTGAATAGAATGCATAAAGATATCATGCATAACGCGGTATCCATGATGAACTACTGCCCCGATTACGAAAGCTTAACCCGTCAGATGCTGCACTACCGCTATGATATCCAAGGAGAATACATCTTCATGATAGATCGCAGTGGTAGCATGAGCGGGGAATACATCGCTAACGCCCGGGAGACCCTTATGATGTTTTTGAAGAGTCTACCCATCTGCTGCCACTTCAACATCGTGGGTTTCGGCTCGTCCTTCAAACCGCTCTTTGAATGCAGTCGAGCCTACACACAATCCAATATCCGAGAAGCAAGTAGTTATATTAAGAAGATGCGAGCTGATATGGGGGGTACCAGTTTACTGGGTCCGCTTCTTTGGATCTATCAACAACCAGTTACGCGTGGCTGGCCACGACAGTTGTTTGTCCTGACCGATGGGGGCGTCAATAACACGGGGGATATACTGGATCTGGTGAGGAGCCACAACAGGCAAACAAGGTATTCTGCCATTTTTGTCTTGATTAATAACAGCATTGATTTATAGTCTGTAAACAAAGAGTGGAAGGTAATGAAGGCCAAGATGCGGTAAGACAACTAATAAGCATCGGGGGCTTTGGTTCAAGGTGGGAAACGAACTAGCGGGAACCGAACCGGTAACAGCCTTGCTACCAGGGGCAGCGCGCCGTATCGATACCTCTCATTATAACTGATCGAGAAGCGCATTCTGGGGGGGGGGCGGTGAGATCGAACACCACTGGGAACGAGGTTGGAACTAGGATTACTCAGAGGCAAAACATTAACTTATGCTATAGGCCTACCAAAGATAATGAATCTTTGGATGGGGACACGTTTTGTTTTCACGAACTATAAGTTCAATGTTAATATCATGTTTTTTCTACAGAGTCCATACATTTGGCGTCGGTGAGAATGTCTCCAAACGTTTAGTGAAAGGAATGGCACGTGCCGGTAGAGGGCGGGCTGAGTTCATTGCCATAGGTGACCGTATGCAAACAAAGGTTAGTACTGGATATACCATACTACTGACATCATGTATAGCACCAGGCTTACCAGGCATGAAAAGTTAGTTTTCTTATACCGTTTTCTGAAGCACAGTCAAAACATTTTATGACGTATATGAAAACAAAGATTGTTTATCCCAAGTGCATTTTTTTGCTTGCAGTAACCGCTGCTAAATACAGGATTCGAACTCGCCACTTTTCGCTGAGCATGCTCGGTGGTCTAGTGATAAGACACCTGCTCTAGAATAACAGGGTCGTTGGCTCGAACCTCAACCAAGTAGTATACCTGTGGATGATTGTTTTACAACCAAAGGAATCGGGAAAGCTTTTATTGGCTATCATGCAGCGCATAATATGAAACATCGGTGTAAGGCTAAACAAAATAATTATTTTAAGATGTATATGGTTCAAATGGTTGGAAATTACTTTTAAAAAAACCACGATAATGCCTTTAAAGGGAATTTATACGTTACTATGGTAATTACTCTTAAAATTAATGGCAATAAAATCTTACTTTGTCAGAAGTACAGCAGCTTTTGATAGAGGAAAGCACTTTGAGAAACATTTCACTTTAAAGTTATGTGGTTATGGACAACAACAAAATTAATATATCAGTATTTATCCAAATAAATTTGAATCTGATGAACGTTTTTGTCAGAAACGTTTCTTTGATTTGTGTGTTCAAATCACGGTTCATTCTTCCTGCATGGGCAAATTTTCGGAGATATCTCAAAAACGCTACCACCGTTCGTAAAGAAAATTTAACAGGATAGTTTCATTGCATCTGCCTACATTTATATCGGATTAATATAATCGAGCGGTCCCCAAAACCAAACGTATACCTTTACTTTATGGTGAAATTATTTTCCTGTCATTAAATCATCCCGGAGGAATGTAACATGCAACCTTTTGGTATTGGTATTGGTTTTCTTACATTCCATTCGTGGCCACTGCCCAAATTGCTAGAGTGTTACAATGGTATAAAAAACATTAAATGCTTAAAATGGTACAAAATATACATGCAAAACAATAAACAATGCAAACAGTTGCTAAATAGAGAAGGTGAAAAAAAGAAGATTGTGTCCAATCTTAATGGGAGAAAGAATGACACCAAGAAGTTGTAAAGAAATATTTATATTACATACATACATACATCTTGAGTGTTTTTAGTGCGTTGCACAGCATTTGACAGTGACAACTTTACCAGAGAGTTACACGTCTGTTACTGATCAGCTATGAGATAACAACACCATACTGGAAACAGTCGTCCAGATAGTCATATATTTATGTGGAAATACTATCGGCTACACCATTGCGGTAGTCTCTCAACGACTGCTGCACTACTGTCAATCAAAGTCAATAGCTGAGACAGCGGGTTCATACAAAAAAAAAATGATAATTATATTTCAGGGATGTATTATGTACATCAGAGATTCAACTCATACAATTGAACTGTAAAATATACCAAATTAAAAGACTAGAATGATTATTGTGTACGGCAATGCATCCCCGTGTATAGTTTTTCGTCTCGTGTTTCATTTTTGCAAACTGACTCTCAGACCCAAGAAACGAAGAGCTGTTGTCGATTACTGTCAAACCCGGGTACATGTATAAGCGCCTTTAAGCAACAAAATTATTTATTCAATTCACGGCCTTTATATCAATAACTCTTCGGTCATTTGAGAAAGATTGCCCGTTGCTATAATATTCAGTTTTTGAATCATAAACTATGCTAGATAGTTTCACCTTAACGTTATTATTTTTCCCTCTGGCTATTATAACTGTTTTCAGATTGTGTTTTCACGTGCGTCACCGCTAGACAAAAAGCTACCTTTTTAATTTGTCAACTTCTTTTTTTATTAAATAAAGATGAGACAAATAGTCATGGCTAGGTTCTTGTGTAAACATAATACCTCGAAAAAGAAAAAAACTGTCTCCTTGTATAAACACACAACAAAGACATACAGCTAAGCGTTTCCCAAACAATGTTCTTGGTTGTAAGGAGTAGGCCTTTGCACTAAGAATTACATCCCGTATTTCAAGTACATAATAAACACTTCACAACAAAACAACATCCATACGAACAACCTTGGCATTTCAAAGACTCCGTCGACCTCATCCTGACGTCATCCGTGTTTTACTTCCTATTGTTTTTCCGTTGAATTGTTTAAAATGTGCACTTATCGAATTAAAGAGCAAGATGTTTTAACAGGGAAGCCAGGCATGGTAAACCACTCTGAATTGACGATCATAATTTGGATATAAAAGCTAATTGACTTTAACTACTGCCGTGCACTTTCCAGCAGTGTAGAATAGTGATCGGTGAGAAGAAACAACCAAATGTGATTGTGAAGGTTTTCATGAAGATGTCGACAACTCCCTCCGGAAATATACGCTCTTTTTGAAAACACCTAATGCACAGGATGTTATCATTCACTTGACGCCCTACTCTTTGTATTCTTATCACCCTCATATCGCTGTGATGCGATTGGGGAGTCGGTTCTGGGCAAAGTGCCGCTTTTGTTGTTTACCAGTCGATAATAATGTGTTTTGAGACTATGAGAGAAGTCATGATGGATGAATGGTACCTTTATGTTTCATGTTCGATTAACCCAGATAAGATTTCCGCACAGCTCCTGCACTGCAAAAACTAGAATGTCAAATCGATTCTCCTGGTATCTACAAAGGACAACACCGACGTGGTGTTAATTTCAACAACGATATAGTAATGGGGATAACTAACACCATGACGGTGTTGTCATTACACACCGGGAAAAAAAAGTTAACACCTCCAGTTTTTGCAGTGTGTTGTTTCACATGTTATCATGCTTTACTTATTAGGAATTCATGTTCATTATAGGTCAGGATTGTAATACAAATTCACACTTAGCAAGGTTAACAAAAAAACATCTCTCACTTGTGAAGCGTCTTGTAGGCAGAATTCAACCCAAGGCTAATTTATTTATCAGGTTGTCCTATTATGCATCAAGCCTTCTTTTTAACCCAAACGTCCCACATCCCCGCAGTGAGTTCATCAAATCAACAATAAATAAATTTTAAAAAAAATTTAAAAACCTTATAACAGCGGACCCGTTTGAACTTATTTTAATGAGATGTTATTTACGAGGGTTCAGAACCCCTGTGAGGTTAAGGTGTGTACTGCCGAGGGAGGCTTCTCGTGAAAATGAAGCAGCAAGTAAATCAAAGCCACAAATCAATGTATACAAAATCATCCTCGACCCTCCTACCGCCCCAAGATGCGAGGATTGAAGCAAACAGCGTCTCCAATCAGGAGTTGTATTCTTTAGCCATGTTCCCTCAGAGGACGGAGCACCTCCATTAAGCTGCCCCGGCTGGATAGTCAGAAGGTGAAACGAACTCTTTTTGATTTAGCTATTCTAGATGATAAACGTGTGTAGGGTGAACCCATGGGATGGATGGTGTAAAGCATAGACGGTGATTGCTGTCAGATAGAAGCTGGCTTTGCAGACAGGAATTGATCGGGCTGGATACCCGACATGTCATGCCACCGCTCTGCGGTTTTACTTTCGGAGATAAATTATCCAATTTAATACATCAGGGGGAGATGAAGAAGACAGGTCCTGTTGGAAACATTATCTCAGCTTTTGCATTAAAACATGAATTGCTACCGAGCCAACCGTTTATGTTGTTTTTAACAACAAAAACAACAACAAAACGAGTCCATGAAGAATTTGAGAATGTATTTGTAAGTAACTGTACAGTTATTTGGAGGGAAAGTCATCGACTTTTGAATGGCCAAAGAAGTTATAAGTAGTATTTATAATTTCGTCTTTAAATATTTCAACATTTCAAAATTGTCGAAAGATTGACGTAGATTTTTCTTAGTCTCAAAGATAAGTATTTCTATTTTAAGATCTAAAATCATATTACATTTGAATATAAAGTATACGTATTTTTACTTGACAAGTCTTTCTCAAAGATTGAAGATTAAACTGACAATTTCTGATGGAATACTACAAATCAAGACATGCACTCGCACTGCAAGTCATGTCTATAAATACAAATAACTGTTAAATAGATAACAATAATAGTAAACATATCAGTAAAAATATATGTGAATACATTTATGAGTCAAAAAAAGAAAAGAAGAGTTGATGAGTGGTCAAACTATAAAATTAAAATGCCATCGAATGCATCCAGAACGAGTGGCAGCGCAGAACTCGTTCATTTATTATACATTACAATCAATCCGACTGTCCCACTCGAATTTCCTTCATGTAACAAAACAACATATTTTTAACCACATCGAAGTCCGTGGTGAGTGTAGTCGAGCGATAAGAGCAATTTTATATTGATAAATCATGCAGAAGAAATCGATACGGTTGAGCAGATCAGATGCCTGATGAATTATTTACAAGTCTGCTCACTACCACAGATAATTTATCATTTTAGGGATTATTTATTCCGCATTTGTAGACGGGTGTGGGTTTAAATTAAATCCCTCTTTTTTCCACAGAAACATAATTCAGTAAGTAATAAATTATCAAAAATAATCATTTTTTAAAGTGATCAGGTTTTCGGGCAAAAATTTAAAAATCTTGTTTGAGTTGAAGACGTTGGAGGAAATTCGTCGATCACAACATAAATTCAAAATGTGTTATAGTTTATATCACTTGCGTATAATTTTTATTTACTTTTACGCTAAATATGAATCATCGTAGTTGTAATTTTGCTCACAATAAAAAGAAATACCAATTTATTCAAATTACTATTCCAGACGTTTGCTGTTTGTTAATTTATTTTAAAGGTATGTTTTTACCTGCGTCATTGTATTGTTATGATAAACTTGACAGACAAAAAAGCATCGTATGATTCTGTTATTCTTTACTGGCTAAGACACGTGATTCCACCGATGTGAGGCGAAGATGATTCGTGGATTTTAAGCAAACAGTAATTTTGTCTCTTCGTCTGTTTTTCCTCATATCCCAGGGTCCGTTGACAGAGCTCTCGCCAGGGTAGTGTAGCCTTTGTGGCTCTACGGTAGCCCAAAATAACTCCTCAAGATTTCAACTCCGCCGCTTAAATTGACATTTTCAAGCTAACGAGCTTTTGCTGGAAATGTCTCCATGGGAAATGAAGCATGAATTTGTTTTCCGGGCATCTTAATATATTTTATATTATGCTTTGTCTTGCTGTCTTGAATTATTTTTTATGAATCTTGTGATGGATTTTTGTCTTCTACTTGACTTCTTGTTCAATCGTTTGGAATATTTGATTTCCGAAAGCCTTGGCGATGTTGATGAAATCTCGGTAATTCATGGCAATGTTAGTTGCTATGATTTTTCCTACATTGTGTAAAATTGTGTATTAGGAATAATAAATATTTCATTTTCAGATTTGATACTGGCAAATGTTTTTTCTTCTTCATAAACTGTTTTTACTAAGATATGGATCCAGATGCAGTGACGTAACCGGGGATTGGGTTGGGGTGCAGGGGCGGGAGCCCCTCCCCCTCCCCGGATGTGAGCTCAACAAAATGCAAAAATTAATGGTTTTACACACCGGAAGCCCCAAATTATTTCTTTGTGCCCCCCCCCCCCCACCCCCAAAGAAAAAAATTATAAATAACAATAATAATAATAATAATAGATTAATCAATTAATGAATTAAGTAATGAATTGATTAAATAAATAAAATAAATACCAATAAGCCACGAGTCAGTGGTGAGGAGTACTTGTGGAAGATTTGTCTTATAAATTTATTACAAGAAACTTGTTGGTGTTAACATTATCATTATTTAATAAACAGAAAGTATCAATCACAAATCTAATTTGAGTAGTGTAGGTTCTGAAAAGAACCGGTGGTTAACGACTCAACGTTTCGATCAGTATGCTCTGATCGTCTTCAGGAGAATGCTGGATGCTGCTTTATGTACTGCCTTGTAGGGATTGTACTGATTGTAGGTAGTTGGGCTTGGCTCGGTGGTGCGCGAAGGCGGGAACAGGAACTGGATAAGCTGGGCTTAGCTCGGTGAAGCGTGTATGCGTGTAACCTAAACTGAAACCCACTGGGAGTGGGTAGGGACTCCAACATTTCTCCTGAAGACGATCAGAGCATACTGATCGAAACGTTGAGTCGTTAACCACCGGTTCTTTTCAGAACCTACACTATACTCAAAAGAGATTTCCACATGGTGTTACCGCAAACCTTACTTAGTGGATAACAAAATGTGTTCCTGCTCTGTAGGTGCTGAACACTCTAAAGTATGCCCTTCAGCCCTGCATCAGTGACATTCGTCTGGAATGGTGTCTCCCCTATGGGGTCGAGGTACTTCAAACCCCCTCCGTCCATCCTCCAACGTTCCAGGGTGAGCCGCTGGTGGTCTACGGTCTGCTGTGCGACACGGTCCGCATGCACAGCACCCTGGCATCGGTACTCCTCAAGACGGCACGGCGTAACCCCTTCTCGGAGAAGGCGTTATCGAGGGGCTCGAGTAATGAGAAAGCTGAGGAGGATGCATCTTCACCTACAAGACCTAAGTCACCTGTGAAGATTAACAGTCAGGACACAGGTATTCCAGCAACGTGTCTTAACGGAACAAAAATAACTGCTTGCAAACCTTACCTTGCTTTGAATTAGACGGTTTAGTGTTTTTTTTTCCCTTTCTATTACGCGCCGAGGAGGCACCGGGTGTATTACTGTTTTACACTACGCCAAATTTTATACCCTGATCGAGAGCCTAAATGTTCATTGACTTTGTCACCTTTGACCCCATCCCTTAAAGCGATAGTGAAAAATAGTGTGAGACTTTGTTTCAACTGAAGATTGGTGCCTCATATAAACAATGCTACTTTGTTGTATTGTTGTTGTTTTAGATGAGACTCTACATGACAATCAGGATTGCCTCCCACCGAAAAGTCAATCCAATGGATTGACACATGCCACGCCCTCCATGGTGGATGATATTGAGTTACCACCTCCATCTTCCGTTGAGAACAGCCCAAGACGGAAACTCTCCAATGTCGGTCAAACGGTGAGCTTAAAATAACCCCACCCACACCACCACCCTGCCCCCTCATCCTCCAAGTTCTAAATCACGTCGGATTGAACGCATGTAGTGGTTTACCTTGGAGTGTATTTGGCCACACTAACTTTAGAAATCTCTAACGAAATCGTTAATCGTTTTGAGTTAGTAAAAATGTTCTTACTTAATTCAAACTCTTTGTGAAAAAAAATAAGAAGCAAAATCTCACAAGCTGAGGTTCGATTTTTGATCATCGGTAATTGTTACAGTATACATGAGAACGGCGTTATACAGAGAACGGCGTTATGCCAGAAGGCGTTGTACAGATAACAGTGAATGCGTTATATAAATAATGACGTTGCTAAAGAATGGCGTCGTACAAATAATGGCGTCATACGTTTTGTTTTTTAAATCTTTTTAACAATTAATTGGCAATGAAATTCCTCAGTTTCTGGCTGATAAACCATAGCTTGAAAGTAATATCTCAATGTTTTCCCCCTAAAAGGCACAGAAACGATACCTTGAACTGGCTGCAAAGCGAAACAGGGCAGTATCCGTCCCTGACAATCGTTTCGGAGGAGTGTCCGACCCAGTAGCTGTACACACAATCCTAACACGCCTCGAAGCAACAGCCGAACGTCGACAGTCCGAATCTCAACTTCACCCCTTGTCAGCCAGGTCTCGTAAATTCACGCCAGTTTTGAGATCCGACGGCGGGAGTACAACGAGTTTTGACTTCGAGCCTTCCAGCCCGGCATGGGATAACTTTATGGAGTCTGGTGACGGTGAGGAACTGTTCGATCGAGAAGTTCAAATGTCGCTGAACGACGCTGGGGTACTAGACGATGGTAAACTGGTAAGTTTGAATTATTTTGCCAAACGATCTTGTAGAGTTTCTTGTACACATTTTAAATTTGTTCCTATCATTGAATTAAACCTTCTGTTACAAAGATACTTAGTAGAAGTCTGATAACATTTAACTGTATACAGGGCCAATTACGGAACAACTGATCCTAAGGAAAGACCCCTACTATAGTGTAGAATGGTAGGTTTGGAAAAATCTTACTACACTGGGGGATATACAGCTATGAACCCATTATTATCAATCCCAAGACCTTTTAGAAGGTTTGTAGATGATTTCAGTAGCAATAGTTTTTAAATTATTTCTAATGATTTTTGGGGTTATTATTTTGCCAAATACAGGCCAAATGCCTACTTTTTGCGTGACACTATTTTAGTATGTTTTGGGAAATCTTACTACACCCGGGGTATAAAGCTATCCAGCCATCGTTGTCAAGCCAAAGAACCTCTTATCAATTAAGAATTTTATAGATTTCCATTTTAATTGTCTAACTAGCTAGTTATTTTTTTTTAATAAGAGTGATTGTTATCAAACCAGGCTGCATAGCAATCCACCCCTGAGGATTTGCAAAGCTTTATGTGTACAAACCAATGGCAGCCCTCCCGACCACAGGATTTGTTATGAGATTATCACGGGCGAATGAAGAAACCCTATGCAAATAACAACTGTCATATGTTTCTGCATGGTATGGTGGTGGACTGCCCAAAAGACTGATTTAATTTTATTCATTTTTCCTGGGCGGAATTATGAAGAAAAAAATTTGCAAAATCCTACTATAGACTGAAGTCGTGCTTATTTCATGAAGAATTTTAAAGTATTCAAATTTACTCTTAACCGATTGTTAGCAAACGTTGCTCTGAGCCCAGACTTTTTACCAATTCAAGCATTCAAGGAAGATTTTTGAATGGTGTTAAAATTCTCCCAGGTTGACATGGCTACACGCACCAGCCAATGTAGTGTCATCGTATCTGGTCTTTTCTGCGGTCGTCCTATCAGCTGTGAGGTTCCATTTGATATCTCTACATTAGTGCGCGGCGAGTGGGTCGGACCTTGCGGCGAAGAAGACGTCTGGGAGGAGACTATACATCAAATTGCTGCCAAAAGACTTCTTCAAGACTTCGACTCCTACTCCAGACGTCTCAGCTACGAAAATTGTAAGTTTTGACAAACACAAAACACCCACAATTCGAAAGCAGACAGTACAAACAGTGGCGAAATCTGCTGGGGGAAGATGGGGCGGAACCCCTACCCCCCCCCCCCCCGTTAGATATAAACAATGCAACAAAAAATGAATGGTTAGATACATCAAATGCCCGCGCCCCACCCCAAATTATGTCTTTGCCTCCGCTTGCCCCACCCCAAATTTTGTCTTTGCCCTGCTCTCCCCTCCTCAGATGCCACAGATTACAAGGTGCCAACAGCTTCGTTAGAAAGATCAGCAATTAAATTAACTCGCCCTCGATTGATAAAGGTACAAAGTAGTTTCCTTGTTTGAAACAACAATCACCAATTATGATAAAATGCACATCGACCGATTGCACCTTTGCCGTTGTCATAATATCGTCTGACCAAACGTAAATGTCAATTGCATTTACTTGTAAAATCGTTTGGAATAACCTCGGAGTACTTTGCACTGGGATTTACTCTTCCAAATTGCATTTTCCAATCTGAATAAAAAACGAACCTCCCGCGAGTAAACGAAGGTACTTGATTTGATGAAAGGGCGGCATGACTCCGTTAAAAAAATATATCACTCTCTCTTCCTGATATGTTGTGAAGAATCCCAGACCAGGGTGGTCTAAATAAAGACGCCATTAGGAGCAAGGTCTTTGTTATTTTGACATCAATCATTCTCTGTTAATCATAAACAAACTTGAAGGCTCTCTCCGGATATTAACAATAGAGATTCATATGAAATACAGACACCGTCTGAACATCGCTTGATATTAACCCCCGTTTGGCCTCATTATATTGCCGTTCTTTAATGCTTTATGTTAATGATGCTTGTGTGCACTCGAAACTACTCAAAAATGTCCCCAAGTCTGGAAATTTAACTGTTACGGATGCTTCGGTTGTAATGGTGCTTCGGAGGAAATTCAACTCATCTTCAACTATCAATAATTTAATGAGAAAATAACAGACAGGAAATTTATAATGGGGCTGATTAAAGGGAAGGTATACGTTTGTTTATCACTCTTAAAATCAATGGCAATAAAGAACGTATTGGTTAGAAGCCTACAGCAGCTTTTGATAGTAAATAATTTAAAAGCATTTTGAGAAGCCTTTCATTTCAAAGAAATGTGGTAATGGAAAAAGATATCAGTTTTTATGCCCCCAAATTTGAATCTTAGAAACGTTACTGTCAGAAACGTTTCTCATCTTGTGTATTCCTATTAGGGATTATTCTTCCTGCGTGGACATATTCGCTCCGGATTATCGGCGATATATCAAAAACGGCACCACCTTTTGAAATGAAATGTCTTCATGTTAGTTGTACAGTATATATATCTACATTGATATAGGATTGAAACAATCGAACGGTTCCAAATACCAGAGGTTTACTTTGCCATTAAGCAAAGAATAAGACGTGGAAAGTGTTTGCTACTGCAGAGGGGCCCATTAGAAAGCATTAGCTGGTATGGGTGTGGGTCCCTTGTCACGCATGCGTAGAGCAGGGAATTATTTATTACAAGTTATCATATGTCAAAACAACTTAGTAATAGTAGTAGAGGGTCCTTGGGGAGCTGGCGACCGGCTAGTGCTTAATGCTTAGGCAGTTTACAAAGAAAACCTATAACATAAACCACTGATAACAAACTAACAACATTATATCAAAACCGAAAGGTTTCAGAGATTAGCGACCGATTTTTAACGTGCAGGATACAAACACAAACTATATTTTTGAATGGGTTAAAAATCATCAATGGGGTTATTTCTGGAGAGATCTGTCTGGATTCATACATTTGTTTTTTGAAGAACAACATTTTAGTCCGTTGCACTTGTCATCTCCACGTAAACATCTGCCAACTAAAATCTGGCGATGATTAGAGCAGGCTAGTCGAAACGTTGAGACCAATAATTACTCACTGTACGGCAGTGAAGTAATTAATGAGAAGACCGGTCTAATTAGTAGTCCCGGCCAATTTCCAATCCCACCACCCCGGGGGAGTACCTAATTAGCAGAAGACAGTTTCTTTATAGGACTGAGAAGTCCCCTCGAATTCCCCAAATGCACTCTGCGATAGTATAGCATAATAGCAAGACAGTAAGATGAACAATATAAACAGCAAAGTAGATTTTATCCCATGGTCTTAACCGCAAATCAAAATGTACAATTCTCATGATGCATTGCCTCTAAACCTACCTATTTTTCTCCAATTTGCTAAATGCCTCCGGAATAAACAAAATATAATCATGGGTGTATGGTTGATTGATTGATCTAATGCTTGATCTATTGATTGATTAATTGATTGATTTGTCCGTTAGTGCAAATGTTGTTTAGCTTTCACTCGACATCTTCGCCCAAAAAATAACTGCTCACCACAAACCATTGTTCGTGCAAACAATTATGTACTAAGCTTTTTACAAACATGACCACTATTTTGTATGAGGAGGTTGAGGATCTGTGTTGGCACAAACCTTATCTGTTGATAAAACGTGTAATCTTTTGTCTTATAATGAAGCGTATCTGTGCTTTTTGTTTTAGCTAGCACAAGTGATTTATCATTGATGTGGGTAATTTGATAGCATTTGTGTTATTGATATATATTTTTTCAGTGAAGGCCGAGGTTGGAATATCTCACAGCTGAGTTGTTGCAAAAGAAAGGTCCATCACTCGGTTATTTGTAATCATTTATTTCAGATGACAAGAGAAGTTTTTCTGAGTCCACTTCTGAGGAACTGATGAAGATTCGTACCAGGATGTTGGAAGTATCCCAGGCAGCCAATGTAATCTGTCGACACACAGCCTTTGTATCTGTAGATCAAGAGACTCTCGAACCACTACCGTCACCAATACAGGTATAGATCAAACTTCGTTTTTTTCGGATTTGGCTTTACCTTGGGATCACTAGTTAAAACCAGGAGGTGGTAACACATTCTACTTTTTAGTTCTAATTAAATTGATTCTACCTGTAGTGAAGATAGGAACGATTTGTAAATCCTTCTGAAAATCAAAATAAATCCCATTACAATCCAGCGAGGTTTACGGAGGCACCATGTTCACAAAACTCTCTGTGTGAGTTGTCGTGGCTTAACCTCGACGTTTCATTTAGTGTACTCTGATTGTCTTCGGGAGAATGCTGGACTCTCTATAATTGCTGTGTGCCGAGGAGTTTTAAAGCACCCTTTACATGGATCAAGATTCAATCATGTTCTGTTTTAAAAATTATCCAATGGTTTCTCCATTTCCTTTTTGTGATTAGGTCATCCAACCCACGCCGCGCATATCGAAGCCGGTTGGGAGACGTTCAATCCGCTTCGGCTACAGTAAAGGGCTAGGACGTAGGATCTCGTCATCCTTCACTGATTCGGAAGAAGATGGGTTCTCGTCAGGACTTGGTAAACTTTCATGAAAGTTGTTGACAGTATTTTAACTATTTTGGCAAAGTCCCCATGACAAGACGGTTGTTTCCCTGTCTTATCAGCTTTGAACTGTGTACATCCTTGGGTATTTTGTAACTGTTACAATTTGTATAAAATGTATAAAATGAGTTTTGTCAAGTTTATATATGTAAACTATTCTTGAAGTGTTTTGAATAGAATTGCGTCGGGGATAAAGAACTACTATTTTTGTGTTTTTTTTTACCTTACACCGATGTGTGCTAAGCACTGTTTCCGAGTTCTGATGTGAAGGTGCAATCCACAAGCAACTACCCTGCTGTGATTCGATTCAAAAATTCTTTATCTGAGTACGACCGGTGACTGCTGAGGCCAGTTCAAATTATGTTAATAGCAGCGGGTACCGCAATCAAAAAATAGTATAAATAATGTTCAGATTTGATTTTTTCTTTTTGCCAATTCTTTCAACCAAATTCAATTTCTGTATAACTCTACTATTCTCTTTTCACCTTTTCTCTCCTCTACTCAGGTCGATCAGACTCAGTGAGCTCCAGCCAATCACAATCTCAGCCTTACTCAGCTTCACACTCATTGGATCTCCCACATGCTAATAGTCCTACGTGGACGTCGCACGATACGCCAGAATGTGAGTCGATTATTTTTTTATGTTTGTAATTTAGATGTACGGCGGTTTAAGTACTAAAGGTAGAGTGAGAAGTGATAATGTGAAGTCACTTTACTACTATTTTAGAATTGCAATGTAGATAGTGCTGTTGAAATCCCAAAGGGAAATGTATTTTGCAAAACAAAAGTGGAGTGTTGCCAATTGTTGTATTAAATCTGTTATTGACAAGTATATATAAAGGTCTACCTCAACCTCTACTTCAGCAGGATTCATAAGTCAGGATAAACTTGTAATGTAGATAGTGCTGATGAAATACCAAAGGGAAATGTACTATGCAAAACAAAAGTGAAGTGTTGTCAATTGTTGTATTTGATCTGTTATTGACAAGTATATATAAAGGTCTACCTCAACCTCTACTTCAGCAGGATTCATAAGTCAGGATAAACTTGTAATGTAGATAGTGCTGATGAAATACCAAAGGGAAATGTACTATGCAAAACAAAAGTGAAGTGTTGTCAATTGTTGTACTTGATCTGTTATTGACTAGTATATATAAAGGTCTACCTCAACCTCTACTTCAGCAGGATTCATAAGTCAGGATAAACTTGTAATGTAGATAGTGCTGATGAAATACCAAAGGGAAATGTACTATGCAAAACAAAAGTGAAGTGTTGTCAATTGTTGTATTTGATCTGTTATTGACAAGTATATATAAAGGTCTACCTCAACCTCTACTTCAGCAGGATTCATAAGTCAGGATATACTTGTAATGTAGATAGTGCTGATGAAATACCAAAGGGAAATGTACTATGCAAAACAAAAGTGAAGTGTTGTCAATTGTTGTATTTGATCTGTTATTGACAAGTATATATAAAGGTCTACCTCAACCTCTACTTCAGCAGGATTCATAAGTCAGGATAAACTTGTAATGTAGATAGTGCTGATGAAATACCAAAGGGAAATGTACTATGCAAAACAAAAATGAAGTGTTGTCAATTGTTGTATTTGATCTGTTACTGACAAGTATATATAAAGGTCTACTTCAACCTCTACTTCATTCAGCAGGATTCATAAGTCAGGATATACTTGTAATGTAGATAGTGCTGTTGAAATACCAAAGGGGAATGTATTATGCAAAACACAAGTGAAGTGTTGTCAATTGTTGTATTTGATCTGTTATTGACAAGTATATATAAAGGTCTACTTCAACCTCTACTTCATTCAGCAGGATTCATAAGTCAGGATATACTTGTAATGTAGATAGTGCTGTTGAAATACCAAAGGGGAATGTACTATGCAAAACAAAAGTGAAGTGTTGTCAATTGTTGTATTTGATCTGTTATTGACAAGTATATATAAAGGTCTACCTCAACCTCTACTTCAGCAGGATCCATAAGTCAGGATAAACTTGTAATGTAGATAGTGCTGTTGAAATACCAAAGGGAAATGTACTATGCAAAACAAAAGTGAAGTGTTGCAAATTTTTTGTTTTTGATATGTTATTGACAAGTACATATAAAGGTCTACCTCTACCTCTACTTCAGCAGGATCCATAAGTCAGGATATAATCCCAAGGTGCAATTTATAAGAATGTGTCTTTCTCAATGACACAAGTGGAGGGACAGAGACTCGAGCCCACATTGGGATAAACTCAGTCACCCCTACCTTAATTCGGTCTGCTAGACCGCTCTACCACGACACAAAAGCATGTCTAACGCCCTGTACGTTGATTTTACTCCCAATTTTATGATTTATGTGTTACTTAAGAGAGGTTTGCGGTAACACCATGTGGAAATCTGTTAGGAGTAGTGTAGGTTCTGAAAAGAACCGGTGGTGATTGAAGTCTTCTTCATCAAAATGAATACAGTGTAACTCATAGACCAAGTTGTTGTCAAGTTCAAGGTGAATGTTCATCGGTTGTGCACTTGGATTCATACAAATATAGAAACAATAAAACAAACACTTACCCACCGGTTCTTTTCAGAACCTACACTACTCAAAAGACAGGGATTTTCACATGGTGTTACCGCAAACCTCTCTTAGTTATACTTCCACCATGCAAAGTTTCAAATCTTACTTATGTATTACTTGGATTGCAGACAGTGTTCCATCTCACACAACAGCAATATCTCGAAGATTCTTCAAAAGGTTTAAGACTTAACTATCCGATTTCTATTTTTGTATTGACTTTATCAGGGTCAGTGGCTGGGTCGTTCACAAATCTCAACATCAGTAAGCCGAAACCGTGGCAGCTAGCTACTCGCCTCATCAAGCTAAGCAACCGTCTAAGCACCATGCCCTCCAAGAAACCACTCTTCAGAGCTATCGATATGATGGAAGGCGGAGGTAGAACCTTGAGTATGGAGACAGTTGAGCTGCATGCTTTGGTGAACGTCCAGCTCTCCAACGGGTCGTGGGAGCTTGATCAGGAGCTAGCAGAAGCTCTGGATATCCCTCTAGAGAGACTGAAGAGAGCTTCACCTCTCTGCATCGCTGTCGGTGATGAAGAAAGTGTCTTTGAAGGTGAGACGGATACAAATCCTAAATTATCAAGTCCAAGTAACATTGACACTGATGAAACTTACACCAGTCAGGAGAAGGATAAAGATGAAGATGAGGTTAAAGCAGTCGGGAGCCCACTTGATGGTGTTAAAGTCCCGACGACTTTACCACAGTCCGATAGTGGATACCAGACAATGAGGTCATGTTTTTCATCCCCTGATGAATGTGTTTTAGGTGCTCTGACCATGACTTACTCGACACACGTTGAGTCATCTCAGACTGAGAGCAACGCAACGAAAAGCGACGCCTGCAGCAGTCCAGGTAGTAAGCGGCTAGGCTCCGATGACTCCGTTGGGGAGGTGTTGGAGAATAGAATGTGGGCCACTGTGCTTTCCTTGACTTGGTTGGAGCATAACTGTGCCTCTTTCTTCAACGAGTGGGAGTTGCTTGCTGCTAAGGCCGACCGTTGGCTCAATGATCAACGCTTACCTCGTGGCTTCGATCTGCCCGGCCTGAAAGCTGCTTCATATCAAGTCATTGTCTTATCAAGAAAGTATAGCTCTTAAGAATGAACAATAACAATAACAGTGGAGTCTTGTATTAAGTGCTCTGTCAACCATAAGGTGCTCAAGGCGCTGGAAATTATTATCCCTGCGTCATCAGGCAAACTTTTAATAATTCCTGGACCGTTCTCAACTCCCTTGGGAGTATACAACCTTGGCAACCTTGTCCATATTTCATTGAGCTGCTTAAGCACAACCAGTGGCTAAGCACAACAAATTATGCTTAATAATAAGGAATTTATGAAGCGCAAACAGTTGCAGATCGGCTCCGCTTCAAGGCGCTGGATGTAAACAAAGGATTGTACAATTTAAAACAAATTACAAAGAAAAAAAAAAAGAAAAAAAATTATTCTTACCAGAATAAGGTTACCAGCTAAAATACCAATTGGTATCCTGCTTAGTTGTGCTTAGCAGGAAAAAGTCAAGCAGTGTTTTCTGCTTAAGCAACTCTATGAAACTGGGCCCTGTTAGGTAGGCACTCAGGCGTTAATCAAACACAGCCCCGCACTCGCAGGTTCCTTTTAATACTCATGGGTGAAGAGAAGCAAATGATGAGCAAGTGTCATGCTCAGGGACACAGTTGCCATGGTTGACCGGTCTAGGTTTCGAACCCGCGCACTCAGTACTCGGCCACCAAAACTTGAGGCCAGTGTGCCAGACTGCTCAGCCACAACACTTTACAACATTTCGTAATAATTGTCAATGATCTGCATGAACTCAAAGTAGTAACAAATTCCAACCGAAGTATTGTATAGAGACAAGTAAGAAGAAAACAAAACTCGTGACATTTAGCATAAAACAAAACCTAATCAGCTCAGAAATAACAAATATTTGAAATAAGGGCATATTATCAACAACAATCATTGCTTCTATAAATTATAAAATAGTACTAAAATTGTCCTACTAAAATTGTTCCTCACAATACATTCCACAAAAAAATCACATCTAAGAGCCTTTAAAAATCAATTGAACTGTAAAAAAAAAATCTTGACAGCATTGCTTTATGAAAATGAGCTGACCGCTGATGTCCTTTAATTATCTGAATTATGTCATAATGGTGCATTTACAAGTAACTTTACCGAATGTGTATATCTCCTTTAACTCTGATAAACTTAAGGTGTATATATAGTCCAGATTACACGGCTGTATCTAAAGCAACTTCAAAAGTTTTAAAGCAGCAGACTGATTAAGATAAACAGTTCAAATTTATAAGTACTTAAATAAGATTTCATTACTAAATAGAATGTACATTCAAAGGCTTGTGCCTTGTCTATAATTGTTTATTTCTATCACTATATCACTTTATTTTGGTAAGCGAGTATGACAAAATGTTGGTATGTTGGTACGTGAAAAATTACATGGAAGAGGTCCATAACAAATTATGATTGAGGTTGGATAAACTTAGAAATCTTAAATAATTAAGATGTCTTGGAAATATAAAGATCATCGAGGCCTTGAATGTTTTCAAAATCCTTGGAATGTGCCTACCGGAACGCTTTCCTTTTTTGCTTATTTTACTACAATAAAATCAGCAAATTTCAAGTTCAGTTAAATATTTTTTTAAAAGGTGCCATTACAGAGCAAAGGAAATTAGTTTTCATTGATGTGTTCGTTGTTTAATTATTATATTGATGAACTTTTAAGAATAGTCATGTAGTTTTGTTTTATATATACTTCCTTTGATCTGCAGCGAAAATATTATGAAAAGCTTAACTGAACTTATCTCGTAACGACAGTCTTTCTTTGCATTCCAACTAAAAATGTTTGTGAGGTATTGTAAATAGTTATAATTCAAAGTATTTATTGAACAATATATTTATGTATTAATATTGATATACCTAATTTATATATTCCATTCTAAATCTAAGTAACAATACGCAGATGACTGCGGAAGTCAAGTCACTGTGTCCGTCTTTTTCCCCCAAATTAAGAGAACGTCTTTTATTTATTTGTATGTTTTGATTCTAATCTCGGTGTTTATCAAGATTGTTGTCTATGAAGTAACATTGGTTGAACACTATTTAATCGAAAGGCCTTAACGCGCAAGCGTTTATAAAGGCGGTTCCGCCCAGTACTAAAGCCTCAAGTAGAGTTGAACATATTTGGTGGCCACATTGTCAAATGTAGATTATAAAATACTACTTATTCATAGAGGAGATCTAGCGTTTGTAGCTGTCTGTTCCAATCGATTTAATTGTTTAAGTGTTATGAGAGAGAAAATGTCGCTCTTCATCTGGTCGGTGTGTATAATTGCTGCTTGTGTGTATAAATTCTACTAACTGTAATAGCTGCCATCAGAATTTGTTACATTAATTCAAAGAATTTATTGCGTGTATTTGTTTTGTTTTTTAATGATCGATTCAATAAAAAGACAAAATCCTAACCTTGTTAACCACACTGACTCGGTTCAAAGTAATTACTCTTATAAATAAGCAGTGGTGTTTAACTGCAACGGGGAACAAAGGTGAGATCTCCCGCCCCCTCCCGCTCAGAACCCTTGCCTTACCCTCAACCCCCCCCCCCCCCACCCCCACCCCACCCCAACGACCATCACCCATACAACGCCAAAACTAGGGTAACATTTTAGGGGGCACAGAGGGGTGAACCATTTTTTCTAGGGGGCATTTCTGGCCAATTAAAACTGTAGTTTCCCCAAAATCATTAAAAAACATAATTTTACACCCCGCCCCCTTTTATTAAAAACAGGCACATTTTCTGTCATCTGGAGTTTTTGTGTGCCCCCCCCCCACCCCAATGATACAGTGGTTTAAACAATCATTTTCTTAAGTATTTAAGATTTCTGTACACCAGTACATTCGTGCGTCTTCACTATGAAGCTCGTCTTTCTGACGGATAAAGACAGAACCAATCTGATGCATCACCTTGCATTACTTCTCATTTAAATGGAAAGGGAACTGTAGTCTGTGTTGTAAGGGTTAGGTTTTCAATGGTGCTGACCCCGGTTCGAATCCCACTACTACCAATTATTTTCTTTTATTAAGTCGTTCCAGTTATCGCAGTGCATTATTTAAGTAGTGTTTAAAATCACCTGCAAACACCAACGGGCACTTCGGTGCACTGGATCGTTCAATTGCGTGCGGTCCAGAGCTGGTACACCCGGTTCGAATCCTACCCGTACCAAAAGGGACATGACTTTTACTGCTGGCTACTGTAATGGACTGGGGTCCGTCATGTCTCTCCCCAAATTAGGTAAGGATGAATATTCCGGGTGGGAAAGGACAAGGAGGGACCGGGACTGCCAATCCCATAAAGGAACTATATGGGTGATCACCCTGCTGGTTCGACCAGACTTTGAGTCCCCTGAACTCCTGGTCGTCACTCCGACTAACTTTCTGCTCAAATTTGTTCTAACTTGAATTCAAACTTTTTCCCTCTTTTTTTATATATTATGTTACTATGTTTGTCCTTTAATTTTGAGGCAAATCGCACAGAATTTTGTAGGCTCTAAAATAATTCAGTTGGCTCCAAATAATGCCTGTTTTATTAAATTTTACTTAGAATATGAGCTTTATTTTGGGAACAAATTATTAACTGTTGAAAAATAGGTCAGAAATTGATAAAATCACAAGGGGTAGGTTTTGCATTATTATCAAATACTGAACAATTGAAAGGTGCGACTTTAGGCAAATAACAAAGAAGGCTCGACTGATGCATTTGTATTTAACTTGACCGAGGATATAAGCGTTAGGTCTATATTGGTGGGGGGGGGGGGGGGGGGACTTATAGTTGAAAGAAGGCAAAACATGTTGATATGTGTCATTCATCAAGATTTCTCAAATTAAAGCTTAAAATCATAGGTCAAGTTTTGCCTTTTGCATAATGTTATAGCCTAAAATCGCAACTGCCAAAATTTGTTACAAATGGTTAACCCGTATAATGTTTGTCAATGTTTTGCCTATTTTTGAACTACCAATGTTTAAAAAAATAAAGCTTATATTTTAGGTCAAGTTAGATCGAATGGTCAGTACAGCCTGTTGCATCATATTGCAGCCTAAAATTGCAACTTAATAATTGGCAAAAAAAAAAATGATAAAAATGCTGGACTTACCCCTTGTGATTTTTTTCAATTATTGGCCTATTTTTGACCTATCAATATTTTCCCCAACATAAAGCTTATAACCTAGGGCAAATTAAATAAAAGGCATCAGTAAGGCCTATACTAAAGTGTTTTATAGCCTTAAATCGCAAGTTCAAAATTTGCCAAACTTTGATAAAAATGCTGAATTATACCCTTTATGATTTTTTTCTCATTTCCTTCCCTTTTTTTAAATAATCAATTTTCCCCCAAATTACGTCCTTGGTCAAAATTTAATAAAAACGCGTCAGTAGAGCCAATACTGAATCATTTTAGAGCCTAATATCGCAACTTAAAACTTGGTCCAAATGAGATAAAATGCTGGACTTACCCCTTAAGATTTTTTTGAAATATTGACCTATTTTTCAATAATATTAACAATTCCTCAAATTAAGCTTATCCTGTCACTAAATAAAAACGCACCAGTGGAAGCTTTACTGCATCATTATATAGCCTAACATCGCAACTTTTCACAAACTTTATTATTATTATTATTTTTTATTTTTTTTATTTTTTTTTATTAATGTTTTATTACAAACATTGCAATACAGCGGCTAAAAGCCGAAATGTACAGTTTACAAATACAGTCATTAAAAAACTACTAAAAGCATCAACAATATATTACAAAACACATGAGGGAAAATTTAATTCGAAATAATATATAAAAACTCTTGCATCAAAATTAGCCTACGACAACACAATAGCATTTTTTTTACGACATTTGAATCCACCCATTGCTGGTGATCTGTAGAGCCTGTCCACAAGATTGAAGTGAGCAAAAAAGTAGTCCAATAAGCCCCCTATGGCTATTTGCATAACAACCATTATGCAATGTAATTTTTTATAATGAGGAATTCATACAGCTAAATAAGGGAAAGACAAACCTAGCAAAATAAAGTCCAAAACATGGCTACTTACATTATAACCAGTAGTTACTATTAAAGTAATTATAAAGAATTCATATCTTTAAAAAATTATAACTGTTATAATTTTGTTCCTTATATTTTTCAACTATCAATATTTCCCAAAATAAAGCCTATATCCTAGGTCAAGTTAAATAAAATGGCATTAGTAGAGCCTACTGCATCAAATTATAGCCTAAAATCGAAACTTCAATATCGTCCCAAATATGACAAAAATGCTGGACTTACCCCTTATTATTTTTTTCAAATATTTGCCTATTTTTCAACTCTAAATATTTCCTAAAATAAAGCCTTAATCCTAGGTCAAGTTTATAAAAGGGTATGAGTAGAGTCTCTTGCATCATATTATAGCCTAAAATCGAAACTTTAAAAAATTCAAAATATACAAAAAAAATGCTTACCCCTTATTTTCTTTTCTTGAATTTTTTGCCTATTTTTCAACTATCAAATAATTATAGGCCAACCGTTTTTACATACCAAGGGGTCTGCTTCTTCATTCAGAGAGAAAAAGTTCCAGGCAGAAAAAATAGTAAGAAGGTGCCCCAAAATAATAAAAAAAATAATGTAGATTACCCAAAGCAAGAATTGTCGGCGCGTCATTTATAATCTCTTCCAAATTCCATGGTGTTACCGCATCAGAACATGAACAGATTTGTTTTATGTTCAGAGAACTTTCTGCAGAATCAGGGAGAGTTGGCAGCCCAATCCACTCTAGGTTTGCAAGTTTTACAGCCACAACAAAAGTTGGACTGATTCCGTCTTAACTCTTATCTTCTAGTTAGGGATTTCGGCCCTGTAGTCGGTTCACACAGGAGTTAAGCCCTAAAAATGAAACGCCATATCTCTAAAAAGTCAACTCGAACATTTCATTAATGTGAGTAAAATCTATTTAAAACGGGCATCTTTAAACATGTTTTCCTTTCTTATGAAAAATCATCAGTTTGGGGTGGAGGGGGGGGGGGGGTTGCGCGGGAGTCACAGAGTCCATTTATCCCCTTTTTAAGTTCAATAATAATAATGCAATAACATTAACTTTCAAGAAAAGAAGATTTCTGCCATACCCCCTCCCCTATCCGTGCAAATACCCTCCTCCTTACCCCTAAAAGAGGAAGTGACAAGCTCCCCCCTAAAAAATCCCAAACAACAACAAACAAACAAACAAACAAACAAACAATAAACCAATAAAACAAACAAACAACCGTATAACAAACATCAGGGTGGATTGTGGATTGGAAGTGTGGGGGTGGTCATTTAAAAAAAAAAACTTATTATACATAACACCATAGGAGGTCTCAAAATGTATTTCCAAGTTATTTAATTTTATTTTCAAAAGCACAAAATAAAAGAAAATTAAAGTGCCCTTTGCGTCATACCGTGATCCAAAAGAGATCTTTTATTCAGCCAAGTCACATGATTGCTAATGTTGTCATGTAGTAAAAAGTCAGACTGACATTTTTTAATCAGCACAAATAATGTCCACAAATGTTAAAAATTAGTATTATGTCAATATTTGTTTCCGTGCATTCTCTTATCAAATGATCTTACAAAGAAACACATACAGTACTAGACTTGCGAACAAATTGTAAAAAAGGTTTGTTGCGATGATATCGTAACGGCTCTCCAGCGAATCTCTTGACACTGTTGCTGTTCTCGCGAGACTGCTGGCTCCTGCAAGACTACTGCTCACATGATTCTGGCCCCATAGTAGTCTTACGAGAGCAGTCTTCCCAAGAGAGCAGCAGTATCGCGAGATTTGCAGGAGAGTTACAATACCACCCCCAACAAACAATTAACGACTTGGACACAAGTCAAACACAGTACCAGACTTGAACTATGACATCATGGATGTATCTAAATATTACATGGTGGGTTCAGTGTTGTTTTGTCATCATAAAAATGTTTTTATTTGTGTCTGGTTCCCTGTGTACTTAAATAATTAGCAACACCAAGTCTCATTACAATGAGAACCCAACTGTTTTCCCTTCTTGCCTTGGTTTGGTAACACTGATTAGATGGAGTAATATAAGGTGGTATAGGGTAGCAGTGTGGAAACTAGCAGTGAGTGTAATGACTTTGATATACACTGGTAGAATAACACTTCAGGCTTGAGACATTTCAGGCTCCATACGAAAAACCAGGCACTCCCTGCCAAAACCAGGCACTTCCTTCCAAAACTCAAAACAGGGTTTAGTTCTTCATCAAACAGATGAGAAGAAGCCCAAGAGCTCTCAAATAACACCTTACTTAGGTCTACAAAAGTTAAGTGTTTCTCAGCTCAGAGGTGTAAGACACCACATCACATTGAATACAGTACATGGCTGATGTTTTGGATGTCTTCACTTTTAATGTCATTTTACTATTTCTAAGAAGTACCTGATTCGGGCAATGAGAGTCTCTAATGGTTTCACCTATAAGTTCATTCCATACTACTCAGCTAAACATTTTTTTTTACAGTGACATGCACATGGGTCCCTGTTTAAGGTAAGAGCCTGTATCTCTCGGCAACTAGTTCCACACAGTCTCAGAGAAGGCAAAAACAACATTCTCACTTCACTTTTCACATAATTCCATTTGGAATTTATCTTGTGCTACTCCCGCATACAGTGCAGTTGGCTACCTCCAAAATGTCTGTAAAACTTACCTCATGTGGCAAGACCCTAACACACCAGTTTAATTACAATTCAAAAATCATTGTACATACTTTTGTGATAATTAAACACATGTTTCTGGATTCATACATCCGGGACAAAAAATAAATACATTTGATTACAGAAAAATTGTTGAGGTATAAACAAGATAAGTTGACTGTATTTCAATAAAAGTAAAATTCAAAAGTACTTAGTGGAAAAGATTTTTGTTTTAAGAAAAAAATAATTTACAACTGGAATTTTTGTTAATACTTGATTTCACTATTTAACTGACGTTTGCACGATTAATAATTTAAAAGTAGGTGATTTGAATTACCAGTTGACACAATGCTACTGACTCTTCGCACTGACATCAAGAGCAGCAAACATCTGTAAATTATCTGCCGATTTGAAAGTCAAATTTCACAGCAAGATATGGTGTATGTCCAACCACATGCGAGCTGCATGAAGGGAAGGTGTACGTTTGGTAATCACTCTTCAAATTAATGGCAATAACAACTTTCTTGGTTAAAAGTTCAGCAGCTTTCCATAGTATATAAAGCAATTTGAGAAACATTTCAATTCAAATAATGTGGTTTTGGAAAAAGATATCAATTTTTATCCCCCCAAAATTTGAATCTGAGAAATGTTTCTGGCAGAAACGTTTCTCAGATTGTGTATTCCTATTCGGGATTATTCTTCCGGCGTGGGCATATTTGCCCCGGATTTTCAGTAATATAAAAAAAACGCGACCTCCTTTTGAAATGAAACTTTCACAGGTTAGTTTTATTTATAGTTTTATCTCTATTTATAAAGAATTAAAACAACCGAACGGATCCAAAAACCAAAGGTATACATTGCCTTTAAAATGCACCCTTTGCAGTAACACACAGGACATCTGACCCCCAATAATGCAAAACCAAGATTATTGCATGATGTTGAATAGTGTCAATTGCATTCTTAAAGTTCAAGGAGGCATCAAGCCGAGGGCAGAACACAGTTTATAAAACAGTCCAAAAATGGCGAGAAGAATACAATCTCAGATCGTTCGATCGTCAGTTTTCATTACTGTTCAAATCTTTGGAAAACCAATACACTTTTGAACTAGTGTAGGCTAGAGCACCATTTGAGTTATTGTTTACCTGGCGGTTTACGTTATTTTGTTTTCCAACTATCCTGAGCTAAATCCTCTTTGGTGATTGGACGTTTAAACCACAGAGCAAAGAGAATAAGGGCGTGGCAGACATGGAGGGAGGCGGAGCTTAGAGATGTCGATGGGTAGGTGTTCCAACACAGCTCGATCACACCCAAAATCAAAATTCTAACGTGAGACAAATATAAACAACAAAAACATAAGTTTATAAAGCGTTTGTACAATCATATCAACTTCAGACAGTCTATGAAAAGTCAATATTTGTATCCGAATCAAAGTAACCGTAGACTAAGTTGTTCAGTGCTACATATTTGAGAGAATAGGTTTGGTAGTGAAACATTCTTTTGGAAGTATCTTCCTATTTTGTGGAACAAATTCAAAACTAATACAGATGAAATTGTCATTTTTGCCACTTTTTATACCAAGTATCAAAAAAACAAGAGTACTCTCTGTACACTTGTGAAAATGTTGATAATGATGAAACAAATGGAGTATGCACCACATCACTACAAAAACATGTTTTAAAAAATAGAAGAAATAATTGATACAACTTTTGGCTATCTTACCTGAAGACAGATGGCAAGTTCGTCGTCCAGAGAAGATACGGTAAAGTGTGGAAATACCAGACGTAGAATTGGTAGTGAAGTGATCTACTGAATGCCAGGCCGATGAAATTAGCTGCAAAAAGACTTCCTACTATATGTGCAGTGGGGTTAAGGAATCAATAATATTTCTAATGAAATAGAAATAGACAAAGTAAAGCTACAATCAAATGATTGATCTGGACCCAATTTCATGGCTCTGCTTACCGCCGATTTCTGCGCTTATGATCACCATTCTCCGCTTACTGTGCAAGCACTGAAATACGCTAGGTGTAACAGCCACGAATGCATAGTAACGTGGAGTACGCACGCGCACAAGCAAAAATTCCCTGCTACTCCGTGAAATACACTTGACATAAGCACGGAATTCCGTGCATCTGTAAGCCCTGATTCTTTGCTTACAGTAAGCAGAGCCATGAAACCGGGAGTATGGACCCGAGTTTGTCATCGGCAAACTAGGGTTTGCTTTTTAATGGATGATTCACGTAGTGGCTAGAAGTCTCATCCCTGCTGATTGTAAAAGCAACAAAACCTCTTCAGCATCAAGCGCGGCAAACCACAAATATCAAAGGATATAATTATCTCCCATGACGATCGTCCTTTCCTCCTCTTTTGGTTTTGGCAAGAGAGCAAAAATTCCACCTCGCCTCCTGGAGAAAAACAACACAGAAGAAATGGATTATACTGGGCCCAAATGTTAGGAGAAAATCCTCAAGACCATAGGGCTTGCAGCTCAAACTGTTTACTGGACCAGGTTCAACATGAGTAAAAACCAAAGTTGTTGACTCGAGTTGTGCGACTTGGACTCGAGTCGGACTCAAGTTGCTACTTTTTTTACTTGTGACTTGACTCGGACTTGCAAAAATATGACTTGTTTCAGACGCATGTCAGAAGTTACTCGTTTTAAATTATTTCACGCATTGCACTATCAGACATCATTCAGCTTGTAGCTTCGACTTCCGACTTTGGAGTGTGGCCCAGCGCCTCGTGATTTGTACATTAAGTTGATGACTGGACCTGACTGTTTATTAAAGCTGGACAAAATAAAGTGCGACTTGACTTGTGACATGCCTTGTGTTTGGACAAAACATCTTGTGACTTGACTTGATTTGACTTGTGACAAAATGACTTGTGACTTGACTTGCTGCCAAAATAAAAAATAAAAATTGTGTACCTGTTCCAGCGGTGTATGACGAATAAAGCTATAAGGATGACGTGTAATGCAAGAAGCGACAACTGGAAATAACGATTCAGGAAAAGGTCTTCGGATACGAATCTCCAGTTGACTGTCCATTTGAAGAAGAACTGTCGACCAAGATCAAAAGATCTGATGATGTATCCAGATGGATTAACTTGAAGGAATGGGACAGCAACGACAACCTGTTGAGATCAAGAATAATATGGTAATCAGTGTAGAACTGATAATTCTCTCTTAAAGTTGAATACAGAAATGCTTGAAGATTAGCATGATTGGGATAATAAGAAGGAACTACCGTTAGTAATTCTTGCAGGTACAACCATGTAAAGAACTGTTGGCTCTGTAATGGGCAATTGGTTTGGGCACCGGTCAAGCACAACTCAGATTCTCCCCACCATAACTCGCATCCCTCCAACAGAACTCAAGCCTTAGCAACAGCAGCAGCAGCACCAGCAGCATCATTAGCAGCAGCATCATTAGCAGCAGCAGCAGCAGCAGCAGCAGTAGTAGCTGCAGCAGCAGTAGCAACAGTAGCAGCAGCACCAGCAGCATCAGTCGCAGTAGCAGCAGCAGCAGCAGCACCAGTAGCAGCAGCACCAGCACCAGCAGCAGCAGCAGCACCAGCAGCACCAGCAGCAACACCAGCAGCAGCAGCACCAGCAGTACCAGCAGCAGCAGTCTCCTGAAGACGAGCAGAGTACATCGTACAGAGTGTTGAAACACCACAAACAGCTTAATAGGATGCTAATCAGCTTTAGGTTTTGCTGAAAAGTTTCAGAATTAAGTTGTTTAGACAAAGGGAGTTGTACCTGTATGACTGCACAGATGAGGAGCCGTGGGATAGTTGCCCAGAAACCAAACTCAGTCAGCAGCAAGAGGAGTAGAGCAGGAGAAAAGAGCAGAATGTTCATCTTCACTGACACACCAATACTGAAACAAACACATGATGGTATGAAAAGAGTTGACAAAAATATGTGATGGTATGAAAAAAGTTGAAACAAATATGTGAAGGCTAAAAAGGGTTTAAACAAATATGTGATGGTATGAAAAGAGTTGAAACAAATACGTGAAGGCTAAAAAGAGTTGAAAGAAATACGTGAAGGCTAAAAAGTGTTGAAACAAATACGTGATGGCATGAAAAGAGTTATCACAGTAAAACAGGGCGGTGCAAGGTATCATGCCCATAATAACCCTTTTATCAGGGGGTTGTGAAACCCTCAGTTCCAGGCCTTTGTCCTCTTGATATACAAATGTGGCATACAAGAATAGACAGGCTGCCACCATTGTTTATCATTTTATTTGGCTCAATGGGAGACGAGTCCCAGTGTTCCGCAATTCCTGCGTATCATTGCAGATTTATCAGCCGTGCAAGGTTCTGTGAATCACGGTGACAGTCTACTCACGATTTCTCACAAGACAACAACAAATCCCAGAGCTACTACTGATTACAAATACCTTTGTTGCCTTTCCTTTGTCAAGCCACGGTTTCATTGTGGCAAAGATATTTTCAAAGGAAAAATTATTACTCCATTTTTGGAAAATGAAGCTCCGCAAAGTTCAGAAAAACTAAATCGTGCATGGGCTTGGAAAATTATTTGGAATACAGACCCAAAGTGATTAAACTACAACCATTCTACTTGTCTCACCTGAACCAAAAGCAGCCCCAGTTCCATCTCCCATCCATGAAAAGATTTATTGCCAGATAAAGGAAAAACATGGCCACAGGATCGTTGAACATCCGCAAGATGTAGATGGAATGGATACGATAAGACGCACAGCACATGAAGAATAAGACGTATGGCGGAACCTACACGAGAAAGAAAGGTCAAAGGTCAAATAGTTGGAAACCTATACTTCCCTTCATCTACTCTAGAGTCAAGAGACAGTTGGTGGGAGTGCCGTGGCCCCACAATCTAGTATACCAAACTCAAGTTCTGGTTTTGTCAAGAATGTAGACAAGACAATTATTATGCTGCCTCAATATTTAGTCTTGCTCCTCTTGTTGAAATAGCATTACTCGATACTGATTCTCATTCTTGTAGAAGGTACCAGACTATTTTTCCCTTTCAGCCTCAGTTTAGTTTACATTAATTTGAGTGGCAGGGAAAAAAAAAAAGATGGTTGCACGATTGTAAATGTCTATGGGCTCAGGTCTCGGACTCGGCACTTATAATCCTTGAGCAAGACAGCGACAGTCCAACCTTCATGACCTTTAAACCAAGATTGACAGCAGCATCAAAAACTGTACTGATAGCAATAACACACAGCCTTTATACAGCACTTCATTATAAAACCTGACAGGTGTCTCAAAGCACTCATTCAATTTCCGAAAGGCATGTAGAGCTATGATTGAATTATGAGCCCAATTTATATAGCAGAGCATCTTGTATTCTTAAAGTATTTACAATGCAATACGGCGCAGTGTACTGCCAACCACCGGGGCAAACCCCTTCTCTTAAATAATATGTAATAAGTCTTATATAGCGCATCTACCAATAAGGCTCCGGTACTCAAGGCGTTTGAACAGACAGAAACATTCCAAGAAAGGTGGGTTTTTTTTATGAGACCAAATTTATGAGGGTTTAAAAGGTGCTGCTGGCCAGGGTCATGGAGGCAATGGCCAGAGGCACCAAGACAATGACCAGGGGCACCAAGGCAATGACCAGGGGCACCAAGGCAATGTCCAGGGGCACCAAGGCAATGTCCAGGGGCACCAAGGCAATGGCCAGGGGCACCAAGGCAATGGCCAGGGGCACCAAGGCAATGGACAGGGGCACCAAGGCAATGGCCAGGGGCACCAACCAAGGCAATGGCCAGGGGCAAGGAGGCAATGATTAGGGGCACCAAGGCAATGACCTGGGGCACCAAGGCAATGACCAGGGGCACCAAGGCAATGGCCAGGGGCACCAAGGCAATGGCCAGGGGCACCAAGGCAATGTCCAGGGGCACCAAGGCAATGGCCAAGGACACCAAGGCAATGTCCACGGGCACCAAGGCAATGTCCAGGGGCACCAAGGCAATGGCCAGGGGCACCAAGGCAATGGCCAGGGGCACCAACCAAGGCAATGGCCAGGGGCAAGGAGGCAATGATCAGGGGCACCAAGGCAATGGCCAGGGGCACCAACCAAGGCAATGGGCACCAACCAAGGCAATGGCCAGGGGCACCAAGGCAATGGCCAGGGGCACCAAGGCAATGGCCAGGGGCACCAAGGCAATGGCCAGGGGCACCAAGGCAATGGCCAGGGGCACCAAGGCAATGGCCAGGGGCACCAACCAAGGCAATGGCCAGGGGCAAGGAAGCAATGATCAGGGGCACCAAGGCAATGACCAGGGGCACCAAGGCAATGGACAGGGGCACCAAGGCAATGGCCAGGGGCACCAAGGCAATGGCCAGGGGCACCAAGGCAATGGCCAGGGGCACCAAGGCAATGGCCAGGGGCACCAAGGCAATGGCCAGGGGCACCAAGGCAATGGCCAGGGGCACCAAGGCAATGGCCAGGGGCACCAACCAAGGCAATGGCCAGGGGCAAGGAGGCAATGATCAGGGGCACCAAGGCAATGGCCAGGGGCACCAAGGCAATGGCCAGGGGCACCAACCAAGGCAATGGCCAGGGGCAAGGAGGCAATGATCAGGGGCACCAAGGCAATAGCCAAGGGCACCAAGGCAATGGCCAGAAGCTTGGAGGCAATTGACTGTCACCTCCATTAAATATCAGGCCTGAACATTTGCTCATTGCTAAATATTTTAACAAGAGTCATTGTGGGAAACCTTACCCTCTTTGTTCTGTTGTAGATTCTGAAGACAAGCAGAAGAGTTACCAAATAGAGACCAGCAAAGATGAACTGAGCGAATCTTATATTCCGTCCTTTGTCCGTCAAATAATACAACCCCATAAAGATGTACACAAACCCTGCAGGATAGCTATAGGGGAAAGGAAATTAAAAATAAAACAGCAGCAGTAATTGTTACCCTCTTGTGTGGATTTTATTCTTTGTTTATGTCGCCATCTTTTCTGTAGTTGCCTTTTCATCGTTAGTGAATAAAAGTCTTTTGAGCATTCTACATGTAGTATTCAGCTGTGACTAGCTTGTGGTGTGACATCCGACTTACTCTCTATGGCGCAGTAGTTAAACAACAATATTGAAGGCTATCATTTATTTTGTAGCAAGATTCGTTTCATAAACAGTATTGAAATTATTCTTTTTAAAAACTACAGCTTTTTGCTGTGAGTCGACAGCATGTCTAAAACCCGAGATACAAAGTGCTTTGTTATCTAAGATGGTTCAGTGAGTAAAATGGCTGGATGGTTTCCGTCGGTCCAGTGCCCGAGTTGCAAGTTATTTTTTCTGAGAATCAACCAGACTATTCTTGTCCAACTTACACTAATGGTCCAGTTCCTCCTTTGAGCTGCATGTAGTCATACGTTCCATTGATAACACCTTCTACTTCATCCATGTACGCTTCCCAATCAATCTCTGTATCTGAACAACAACAAAACCATCAAATCAATGGAATGATGTATGGGCAGGCCTAGCCTTTAGTCAAGGCGCACCGCGGCACCCCAGCCCAGATATCACGCACGAAAAAAGACTAGCGCGAGCGGCGAAGCCGCGAAGCGCCTTTACCAACTCGTTTTGGGGCTTTATGTTTTTCTTTACTTTTTGCTACCGATTTTGGTGGGAGAAATGTAATGCATAATGCATTAGTGTGATGAGTTGTTGGCCAATAAGAAGACACAATTACTTGCATGACGGTGTGCTACGAAGTATACACGCATTCTCGTTTCCATTTACATGTTTTTAGTTGATGACGTGTTAAGTAAAAGTTCTAAAAATGCAAATAAAATTTAGTTTTGTCAAATTATCCTTATTTATGTTACCGATTGTCAAACTATTTGCCAAACAGCATTACCCATCTATATAATAGAGGAGTCCAACATCTAGTTGCCGGTGATTGGGTACAAGAAATTGCACATTTTTATATAAATATTTCATGATCATGAATATTTGATTAGCTGAACGAGTTGGTAAAGGCGCTTCGCGGCTTCGCCGCTCGCGCTAGTCTTTTTTCGTGCGTGATACCTGGGCTGGGGTGCCGCGGTGCGCCTTGACTAAAGGCTAGGGCAGGCCTTGAACTTGGCTCTTGAAGGGGCACGTCTATGAGGAAAATGTAAATTTGTGTTGGAACCTTGCAGAGGGCACCACAGCAAAAGCACGGGGCACCAAGGGCAAGGGCAATTGCTAAGAGTGCTGTGGGTTATTTCGAGGCCTGTATTGGTATGGACTAGTAATACCATTACCATCCTCTAGTTTTAGGATAAGAGTTACTCTATGAGGGTCGTTGAGACGATAGCGGAACAAACTTCATAGTTCTAGAAGTTAGGCATCGCCCATTGATGTCAATTCAGTGAGTGAAATTCACATCAGGCCTCTATGTGTACTGCTCAGTGCAGACAAAGACAGCAGTCAGGAGGTCAGTAGGCTGCTGACCATGCATACTGACTGCTGTCTTTGTTGACACAAAATTATCTCTTAGTCATGTTTGTTTCTAACAAAACGGTAGAGCACCGGTACGTTAATCCGGAGGTCGTTAGTTCAAGTCCCGCTCCAGTCAATTTTTCTTTGTTCAAACCCAAATTAAAATAAATGTTGATATAACTAAGTATAATTTAAGTCATGAAGTACATGTACCCTAAGTTTTGGGAGTAAAGTCCAAGCAAATGTATCCTAACTAAACCCAGTTACTGGGGCGCTGAACTACGTTTTTTCAAAATGTTTACACGAACGCAGATGTCAAAAATTTGGGAAAAACCAGAGTACAGCGCCCCAGTTACTCAATTCGGTCTCATGGTCTTTGTCCTAATTAGCCCAGGTTGGACTCCTTTGTTGCGTACAACGTGACGGAGTCCAGGGTATAAAACTCCTGTACCATTGCAAAACAATTTATAACAAGCATTTTTAATATTTAAACAGCTGATGGAGGAAGCTGAAACCTGAAACTTCGTACACATATTCCTTTTGTCCAGAACTCTCAGCCTGCTCAGTTCAGAATTGTTAATTTAAACCTTTGGTGACATTATTTGGAAAATAAAATGGAAATTGACGTCTCCTCTCTCACTTTCTATTCTGACTCCGTTTATGAATACTCGCAGTCGCACACAATCGTGCCCATAGCCCATCTGGTGCAAGATCCTCATGTTTTGATTTGTCATGATTTTTCCCCGCGAGAGGGCACTATCATCCACAAACCCGCCTGCAAATGAAAGTGCCATCTTGCTGGGAATAATCAAAACAAAGTCTTACAAAGTCAAAGTCGATTGAGTCGATTTCGCACATGCGCACACGTGCTCACTCGTCAACTGGTACATGATGTTTGAAACGTTAGCGTGGATCTGCGATTTATTTTCTGGAATTATATCATCCATGGATATATTTCTTATTTGTTTATGCCTCAAAAGTGTTGTTATGGCCATGAAGAATATATGAACATAATTTCAGCTTCTTAAAATCAGGTAAAAATATGAAAAAAACATTAGTCAAAAATGTGTTGGCATGCTAGGCCTTTATTATATACCCAGGGCATCAGTGTAGTGCAACATACACTGGCGTCCTACCAGACCACGTGGGCAATTCCACGGTAACTCGCGTTACATTTAATGGGTAGTTCCATGATTGTTTGGACTGGTATTCTTTTATTTTGAGGTCAGCTAAATAGAATTTCTCTGAGGAACATTAAGGGTTATGATTAACAGTCCCCCCCCCCCCAAAAAAAAAAAACACACCTTTTGTCTTCTTTTGGCAAAACCTTTATTTTCGGTAACTCATGTTACATAAAAAGGACATAGCATAAAACCACATCAGCTATGTTTTCAAAGTCTCCTCAAACTGGGCAACCCTGATGGAAACTTTTCTGTGTTTCTATGACATAGGCATATGTATGATGCATGATTACATTCAAATAATAACAAAACAATTGATACAAAATCAGGAAGGACCTCTCATGTCGGTAACTCGCATTACGGTAACTCGCGTTACAGCTTGTCTGCGAAAAAACAATGCCTCATTTCATGCATATCTAAAGTTCATGTCAAGTTTGCAACATGTACTACATAAAACAAGTTGATAACAAGTAGGATTACCCACTTATGTAACTACTAGCTAACTCATCCAGCTACACACTGGCATACATGTCCATACATGCAGTATGTATGGTGCACGTACAACTTATGTACGTATTTATGTTGTGAACAAAATGTTGGAAGCATCCAATATGATTCCATTGGATATTCCGACCAGCTGTACACTACACTTTACAAAAGTAAATGGAAAGAAATTACTGCTTTCCAGAAAAGGTAAATGAAAAAAGCCATGGGCATGTTACTAAGGAGTGTGCACAAGTGCATTGTGGGTAGGTCTTCATAATTGCTGCCCTCTTTTGTTTTAGTTCAGTTATACATGTATTACATATAATTACATTACATTAAGCCCTAAAACACACATGAGCCATACATTTGTATTGAAAAACTGCATCAAACTGGTGGTAACTCGCGTTACCTATGGTAACTCGCGTTACATGGTAACTCGTGTTACAGCTTTTAGATGCTTATTTTTTAAATATTGTGATGAATTAGCAGAAAATGGCATCATAGGAAGTTAAAGTATTGGGTTTAATTAGAAAATAATGAATCTCACCATTTTATTTAGTTCAGACAAATTATTAGAGGAAAAAGTAGGTGTTTCGGTAACTCGCGTTACAATGTCTCTAATAATGCATATAATATTCCCATGCGTAGAATTAAGCAGTGATGAAATATCAACTTTCTTTCTGGGCAGGGAAGAAACATGACTTACATGTATAACAATATAATTAATCATTTAGCTTGGTTTTTTCCATTATTTACTTTGAAATATCATATCATTTCTAATTACCATTTTTTCATGGATTTTTTGCACAAATTGTCCTTAAAACAATTTTGGTCATATTTTGAAAAATCTTAAAGCTTAAAAAAAAAAAAATTCACAATGCAAAACTAGAACTCATACATAAATAATTTGTAGTGCCTAAACTTTCATTTCTTGAAGTTGAAATTTTCATGTAATGTCCACCTTTCTATGGAATTGCCCACTACCACTTACCAGTGCTACGTCCTTATAATATCAGCCTCATTAAAAGACATTAGTGATTAAAGGCAAATCATGAGTTTGTTTGTCTGAGCATGGACTGGGTGGAGGTACAACAAACAATCATGACAATTATTATATTACTATTTTAGTATTATTAATATTATTATTAATATTAGCAAGTTGACAGGGTCCAGAATTAGGAAAGGTGTGTTTTGTGTCCTCTGTTGTGAGTCACTAATTGTGACACTCAATCAGATCAGGTCATGAGCAATCGAGGTGTGCACCATTCACCAAAGGCATGAAAGGCAACACTTAACACTCAGCTCAGCAACACAACAACAAGAACAAGCACTGCATCCGACCCTACGTCTACGACTCGAGTACGGTACGATCCGAGGTCGAGGATTCATGAATATCTGGCATGGTGATGGATGGTCACAAACTTACATTTCACATTCTGGATAACAAGGATGTTTACGACTATTTCAGCCAGCCACAGCATTCCAGCTGTCATCCAAAGGTAGCTGGGATCAAACAGAAGACCATGCACTAAATTCCTGCATCTTTTTACCAAACTTTCTCGTGCCATTTCTCTAAACTCTTCTCCACCAAAAGGTGTGCATTTAAGACTGTTGAGCTGAAAGTAGTCCCAACCGCGCAAGTTTATAATAAGCCTACGCGCAAGCTCATAACTTGCGCGTACAAAATTAATATCAAGCTTGCGCGGATTGTCAATTTACGCTCAACAAAACCAACCAATGATACGTGGCCTTACTGGTACTTTGCTCCTTAGTAAAACAGTTATAAACTTACGTTTAGAACCAGTGAAGTTTCATCAACAGCTGGTAACCCTTGACCTTTGTCCTCAAGAGGTAAACAAAATGGCCGAGTTAATTTGCCGGTGGCTGTCAAAATTGAGCGTGTTTTTTCTTCTATTTGTATCGTACGTGGAGGGGCAAGTCTGCACATATTATGGTAATAAATATTTCTTAAACATCTCATATTTAGGCACAGTTTATTATAGAATATATTCTCTCATTTTCAGATTTAATCGTTAAAAATAAAAGATAAAGGAAGAAGATGTGTTGCCAATCAAAAAGAAGAAGTATTCCATTTCCAGATCCATAAACAGTAGCAGTACTTTATTTTATTTAACTATAAACGAATGCTTTTTTTTGGGGGGGGGGGGGTTTCGTTTTTATTTTATTTTATTTTTTATTGATTTAGTACTAATATCGTAATACTATAAATTTTATAATGGCAATGCTATTTAACAATTCAATTTCAAATCAATTCAACTTTACTTTAGCTTTTAACATCCCCAAAACCAGGCAGGCGCATTCAACCTACATGTAGAACACTTTTTATTTCACCAACAACTACCAATCATACCCCAGTCGAAAGTTCAGTAGCAAATAACTCTAAAGTGCTTCAATCAAAGTTCCAACACCAACCAAATAAGTACTCATTCATCAGTAGAACAATAACTGACTGGAACCACCTTAGAGAAAACGTCTTTCAGGCTGAGTCAGTTTACTCCTTCAAATCCCTCCTTAAACCGCAGTCCTCTCTCCCACAAAACATCCAGCACGCATGCGTACACCCTCTTCCTCTCTCCCACTAAACATCCAGCACGCATGCGTACACCCTCTTCCTCACTCCCACTAAACATCCAGCACGCACGCGTACACCCTCTTCCTCTCTCCCACTAAACATCCAGCACGCACGCGTACACCCTCTTCCTCTCTCCCACTAAACATCCAGCACGCACGCGTACACCCTCTTCCTCTCTCCCACTAAACATCCAGCACGCACGCGTACACCCTCTTCCTCTCTCCCACTAAACATCCAGCACGCATGCGTACACCCTCTTCCTCTCTCCCACTAAACATCCAGCACGCACGCGTACACCCTCTTCCTCTCTCCCACTAAACATCCAGCACGCACGTGTACACCCTCTTCATCTCTCCCACTAAACATCCAGCACGCATGCGTACACCCTCTTCCTCTCTCCCACTAAACATCCAGCACGCATGCGTACACCCTCTTCCTCTTTCCCACTAAACATCCAACACGCATGCGTACACCCTCTTCCTCTCTCCCACTAAACATCCAGCACGCACGCGTACACCCTCTTCCTCACTCCCACTAAACATCCAGCACACATGCGTACGCCCTCTTCCTCTCTCCCACTAACCATCCAGCACGCACGCGTACACCCTCTTCCTCTCTCCCACTAAACATCCAGCACGCACGTGTACACCTTCTTCTTCTCTCCCACTAAACATCCAGCACGCACGTGTGCACCCTCTTCCTCTCCCTCTCCCTCTCCCATTGCGTTTATGTCAATTTTGGTTTTCTGCAACGTACTGAGATACACATACTGGACATTTATTTCTATATTGTACATAATGTACATATCCATGTAAAATGTACATATCCATGTAGTTATAATTTGTAAAAAATGTTTGTTGAACAAAAATTAGTATTAAATGATAATAATAATATAAATATAATATAAATTCTTATAAAGCGCTCATACATGTATCCGTCATTCAGCGATGCTTAAGGCGCTTCAACATTATGTATTTTCCTGCAGGGTATGTCTGTATGTGGGGCTACGTTTGAGAGACCTACTTCTTTACATAGCACTATGTAGTGGTTTACAAGGTGCTTTGACGCAATATGCAGCCAATCAAACCAGTAACACCGGGGCGAACCCTTTCTCTTTTCGATAAGTGCACTGGGTTCTTTCGCGTGCATTACACAACACACACGGCCAACGGCTTAACGTCCCATCCGAAGGACGAAGCAACCATGGTTAAGTGTCTTGCTTAAGTACACAAGTGTCACGACCGGGACTCGAACCCACACTCTGCTGAGTCGGAAACACCAGAGCTTGAGTCCGGTTAGCCCCACTTGTGTGGAACTGAATCCTTGGCCACACGTCCGGACCCATTTTTTCTTAAGCTCACAGATACAAAGTTCAAGGCGCATTCCCTACATGCGGGTCGGAGGTTTAAACCAGCTCAATGTGCTCACTCACCTCTTAGCTTGACCTAGGTGTTTTGGATGTTGAATTAAATACTTTGAATAATTAAATTTTTAAGTTTTAAAAAGATATTTAAAGAAATCATTTTCTATTTCCTCCGATTTACTTCGCTCGATGTTTACTGACCGCAGCCATTTTGGATTGATTCCAATCATGCCAATCAATTCCCGACGTCACCGGCCGGCCGGGTTGTGGGAGTAGGGGATACATAAAGCAACTATTGCAATGTTCCCATCTTCGCTCTGCCCACAACCCGGCCTGACCGGCATCCCCGAACAAAGGTATTGACTAATAGGGAGATCGCCAACATAGGGCTGGATAGCCCAGTTGGTAGAGCGCCGGTACGTTAATCTGGAGGTCGTTGGTTCACCGCTCCAGTCAATTTTTCTATGCCCAAACCCAAATTATAATCAAGTAAACAAAATAAGATGTTTTGCATAGAAAAAAATCGTTTGAAAATTGTATTCTTGTTCTTATTTTGATTTCAATATTTCAGGTAACTACAGATATGCAGCCCCGGAATACAACCTGTCTAACTGCACATGGTATCGTGATATGTCATGCTGTAAGAGAACAGAAGTCTCTTCAGTATTTGGGAGTATGTTCAAGATCTATGGGTACACGGAAAGATGTCACTCTCGCCTCAACTACATGATGTGTTATTTCTGCAGTCCCAATCAGATTGACTGGTATGACTCGTAAGTATCAAATATACCACGAGACTGGTATCATGTAGATCGTGTCACCCTGCTTAGGACTAGGAGTAAAGACTGACTTTATTTTGCACTTTAGCGTCATCATCCATCGACTACAACTTGTGCTTGTGTCGGGCACTAAAATCCAATCATAAGACAATGCTGTATCTCATATTCTTGGCTAATTATTCAGTAGTTACTAAAACATTCCCACACTGTGCCACTGGCTCCCAACTGCCAAATGATTGGGTTCCGCACATCGGGTTCCCATACAATCATTAAATTACAATGCCCCGGAATATCTCTCTTCCTTGCAATCCACCATGACTCAATGATAAATACTCTAACATGTACTTCCTTCGAAGCTCTGATGCGAAAGACCATGTGACCTGCGACATCACATGTTTCCAAAGCAGCCACAGAGCCTTGACTATCCTGCAGGCACGATTTGTGCACAGCCCAATGGAAGAACACGTGATGTTTTTGTTGTTGAGATTGCACAGTCCAATTTGTATCAACTATTGATATGAAGACAGGGGGTACATTGTGTGTGTGTACATCTCAAAACTTGGTCAGCTGTTATTTTTGATCTCTCGAATTTATGTGGAAAATATTATACAAGTTGTAGCAATTCCCATGTGACCAGTGTAATATTTTGCCTGCGAGAAACGCCCTGGAATGTACAAGATCAATCTTTTTTTTTTTATACAGAGCTTTACACACATCCCAATGGAAGAACACAAGAAATTGAGATTGCACAATCCAGTTTTTATCAATTTGTGATATGAAGAAAGGAGGCACATTCCAAAACTTTTTCAGCTGTTATTTTTGATAACTCAAAACTTATGTGGAAATTATGATACAAAATGTATCATTTGACCATGTGATCAGTGTAGTACAGGGCTCAAATTTTGGGGAAAAAATCTACAAGACTGCAGGGCTTTTAGCTCAGAACTTTTACTGGACCAGAAATGTTGTTACAAAACCGGAATCAAAATGAGACAAAAACTTTGAGCTGTTTTTGTATCAAGCACTAAGAGAAGATTCAACTAATTTTCCTTTTGGGTAATACTTCAATACTCAACAGAGTTGAAAGTTATTTGTATATTATCGGTTTAACTTAAAAATGCAGTGAGGTATTGTTATAAGTTCAAAAATACAAGACTGCCGGACTTGTACGGTCATAAATTTACTGGTTCGGTGCTAAAATCACTGGCCTTTGGCCCTCTGCCCAGTGTGAATTTCGAGCCCTGTAGTATTTTGCCTGCCAGAAACTCCCTGGATTGTACAAGATCACTCTTTTTTATACAGTGCTTTAGCCTAGTACACATATTTGTGTATGGATAAGACCAGGTAATATTTTTTCATCACTTTGAATCGTTTTCCTCCAGAAAAGTTGTGATTTGCTCCGAGTTCTGTGATGAAACCTTTGAGGAATGTAAGGACGCTCAACTCAAAGGTTCCTCGATTGGAGAAAAGTACGACTCAGGACGAAACTTCTGTATGGCCAATAATTTTGAGGTAGTTCAAGGACGAGAGAGATGCTTCAACTTTGACCCGACTGCTTTTGATACGGCTGCCATCAATCCTCGTGGCTATTTGGTCACCATGTCTGCATTGTTTCTGGCCATCGCACTGGTCGGTTTGTAAATCTGTGACAAGAGAGTTACTGTAGTATTTTATCACAAGTTAAAATACTGCACAACTGCAAACATGTTTTCCAACAGGTACTAGTGTTGTATGGTTTACTTGTTTAAATTTCAAACAAATAAACACCTTAAATATCGATTCCAAATTTTGTAAACAGTTACATTTCAAAATCGAAATTTTATCAACCTTTTTCACGGATGCCTGTCAGAGAATTTGTTTTTATCCATTTAGTAACTTTTTTAGTCGAAAGCATTGTATTCTATGTAAATCTGGACAACCAACTGTAATCCAAATGATTACAGTGTCACCAATGTTCATACAATAATGCATTTAAATTTCATGATTTTCCCATGCCACAGGACTAAGGCTGACTTGCCTTTTCGCAGGCTCCATTTAACTCAGTATTACAGAACAGCTCTGGATTTTGTTCTCTGTGAATGTTCCGCTGGGCCGTCATCTTAAATTCCTTTGAAAAAAACTGAAACTTTGAAAGGGTTCACACAAGTTTTGTTAAAATGGTTAGCAAATTAATGGATGTGACACAACTATTCTGAAGGCATAAACTAACACCACTGGGAGCTCAAGTTGATGTTTCATGTGCAGGTGCACCCTACACCCCAAATCAACCTGCTATAAAGAGACAAGGCCAACGGGAAAACACTTACTTCACCTTGGACTAACCCAAACCAAAAAATAGGGGTGGCATAATGTCAATATTACTTATTGTTTAAGGGAAAATAGCAGAACCCTACTCAAACATCCCTCTGCTCCACCATGTCTTAACAGTACTTATTGGAAGTAAATAAACATTCATTGCAGTGTTTCTTAGTTAATTGAAGCCATTTATTGTTTCTTGCCATTTTTTTTTTAATCAAAAAGAAGGTAAAATGCAGCGTGGGTTATTGCAATGTTTTGTCTAAGTATTCAAAATCTTTCTATAAATAACTCTATTTGACTAATTTCAAATTTGAAACAAACAATCACTAAGGTGTGGAAAGCTTTATATTATTGTAATAATTATACACCGCAATATTTGTGTCGTTAACATTTTTGTGAGTAAACATTTTTAAATAGTTTTTTTTAAGAATTGCATCGATTTATCATTACCCAATGTTATACTTTGTTTTTATAACACATTACTACCAGCTTGTCACTTTGAAACAGGGTTAATGCTATTGTTAAAAGATTAATTTATTTTAGTGTGTATATGTAACAAATGTGAAGATATTATTATACATGTAGGTATTTATTTGTAGTAAAATATTTATAAACAATGTACTTATAGAATTAAATTATCGTGTTTGAATTCAGCCAAATTTAATTACAAATCAAAATATTGAGTTGTAATGTTTGTAGTTTTTAAACAGAATGTGATGAATTTTTAACATATGCTCATGATGTAATTAATGTGACTAATTAAGAGTACCTAATTAAGGTTAAGTGTGATGTAAGATGTATTCGTGCAGGCCCGTTACATCCTGTTTGTGGAGGCAGGGCTGTTTTACATTGTTTAAGGACACTTCATTGAGGGAAATGTCAATTTGTATTGGAACATTTCAAGGGGCACCTAGGGATTGATGGGGCAAGGAGGCTATTGCCTGAAAATCTTCGGGGCTGTGTAGACGTATAAATCTCGACGATAAACAAGGGCAGGGTTTGTTTAGAGGGGCATTATACAAACTTCACACGAACAGAAGAAATAATGTTTTTGTTTTGCACTCACAATGCCTGTAGAATTGTGCAATATTTTAATGAAATTGATAGGGTTGCTGTGTGGAAGTGCCAAGCAATATGCACGATGACATATACAGTTACCTCAATGTTGGGAACAAACTATGAACATTTTAACAAACACATACAACGTGCTGAGCTTCATTAATACAAACAATCCGTGCAGCAGTACACAATTGAAAATTTGCAATCTATGGTATTTTATAAATATTCAAAGCATACCGGTGTAATGTTATTTGGTGACATTTTATGAAGCTCCACGTGTGGAATGATTTTTGGGAGGATTTTCAGCAGTGTGTTTCTCAGTTTGTTTCTTAGAGTTAAAAGTTACCCTGAAATATTGATTCTTTTAAAACTAGACATAACGTGTATAAATCGTTTTTTAAACAATTATGTTCGATGTGTAATAAAAGTCATTGTCATAGATACATTAATAACATACTATATGTGTACATTAATCAATTGGCTCTCGTCTACACACCATCCGATAGCCCTTGGGTCTCAATGAGTGAGTTCCTGAGTGAAAAGCCCAGTATCAGTTCTGGAAGACTATGTAGAAATAACACATGGGGGGAACCTTAACACACTCACCATCAAACAAAATGTACATAGCGCCCTCTCGCGAATCAAACATATGGAGGGTGGGTGGTTCGCTCGTCCCCAGCGCCTTGCCTTAAAACCAAAGGCGCTGGGATGGGCAAACGTATCAAGCACGCTCATTGGTTAATGCTCAGTCCCATCATGCATCACACTCACACTGCAAGCACTGCACGCATGACGTACTTCCTGAACAAGAATCTGTGCAAGCTGATTAGCCCATCCCACTGGTCCTGGATAGGCCGCTGGGGCCGAGCGAAGGTGGGTGGTAGTGAAAGGAACAAGGTGCGTATGGTCTTGACTGTTTCCCTGTCCTCATCCGCAAGGATAAGGACAGGCACCCGTCTATTAATCCGGTGCTTTTATTGGACAGATATGCAGTGTATGTAATGTTGTTCTGTCGTCCGTGTGAATGGATGGGAGGTCAAAGGTGCGTTTGTCAGGATCCCTCCAAACGTTCAAAGCCGGTCTCTGGCGTTATTCACGAGCCTCGAATTGTGACGTCAGATGCTCGGGCTACGTCTGGTCACCATACAAATCATGGTCATTGATAATAACATACTTTCTGTGTGCAGTAAATGTAATGTCGTCCCTCTAGCCTCTTTACACCATCATGTAACTTTTGAATCTCAATGGATGTGTGAGTTTTTGTGTGGAAATTGTTTGTACATAGAAAAAAGTATGTAAACTTTTAACTACTCATACATCGGCGAACCAAATGTACATAGCGCCATCTCGTGAGCGGGGTGATGAAAAGAAAATGGCTACAGCCATACAGAGCAAGTTTGGGTGTTAACCTTTTAGTCAATTTGCCGTTTAAAATCACGCATGCGTTGTCAAAGTTTCACTCAAAAACGCATTTAGTCGATTGATTCGTCCATGTTGCAACCAAAAAGGCGACGACGTATCGAAGAGGAAAAAAAATGTATTGGCCATAAAAAAGGTTTTACCTGCCCTGCATAATATAGTGCGATTAATAATTTGTATCTTAATAATTTACATAATTTATTGGCAAAACCTACCTTTTATCGTTAAACCCATTTTGTTGGAAAAACTTTTTCGATCACCTAACCAAAACGCCATCTTGACAAAGTGACGTAACTTTGTTAGGGGGGGGGGGCTAGAGGAACAGTGCTAGGTTGATCCATTCGGACTTTAGCTATGTTCAACCATGCAGCGTTCGAGTGGCATCTAGATCGACTTTGGTTAAGTCTAGTCGATTCTAGTCAGCCGCCCGAACTTGCTCCTAGCTAGCCCGAACATCTGACGTCACAATAACGCCTGATACCAGCCAGACCGGATGTTGTGAGATGTACCTTTGACCTAGCATTTATTTCACACGGAGATTCCCATGTCAATTCACACGTACATGTTCCGGTTTCATAGTGAATAAAACACCACTACATGCATGTACGTGTTCTGCATTTGCTCCGCGCATGCAGACGATCGAAAGTGCAAGCTGACAAACTAATATTCATCTCATAAACTCGACAATCAAAACGCAGATATGAACATGAATATGATTTTGAACATGCTCACTTCACCAATAAGGGACGAGAAATCAACATTGTAGTTATCTACAGACCCCCTCCCTCCCCTAAAAATGGGTTCACAACCTCGCAGTTTTTGAGTGAATTCGAGACATTCATCTGTGATTTAGCGCTGACAACACAAAAAATCCTTATTGTTGGTGACTTTAATCTACACATTGATGTGCCATCTCGATCTGATGTCTCCCAATTCATGTCATCTTGATCTGCTTGTAGCTTCACGCAACATGTCACTAGTCCCACCCACAAGAGTGGTCATATCCTTGACCTAGTCCTTGGTCGAGAAGAGGACAATCTAGTGTCGTCCTGCGATGTTTTTGATAACTTTTTATCAGATCATAGTGTCGTTCACTGCAAACTCCAGATCTCGAAACCCACTTACGCTGACTCCATTCACACTTCGCGTGACTTCCGATCTGCTGATTTGCATATGTTCAGCAGTGATGTTGAAAAAAGCATCAAGCCATGCATTGATATGTCCAATCCGAGTGAACTGGTCTTACACTTCAACTCAGCTATCACAGGTGTGCTTGACCGTCTTGCCCCCCTTCATACCCGTCGCCGTAAAGTCCGTCTTCGCCAGCCGTGGTACAATGCTGAAATCCATGCGGCTCGTAAAGTTCGTCGCCGGCGTGAACGGATGTGGCGAAAAAGTCATCTTGATTCCGACTTCACAACATTTATGGACCAGCTGAAACACGTCAATGACCTCATTGAAGCCGCGAAACGTGCCTACTTCGCCAATGAACTGAATAATGCCAACACCAAGAGCGTTTTTCGAACCGTTGGCACCCTTTTCAACAAGAATACAAAACCTCGTCCTACATGTGAATCCAACTTGATTTTGTCGAATAATTTCTCTGACTTCTTCTATGACAAAATAGCAACGATCCGCAACAATCTTGAAAATCAGATTGACCAAGATGATCACAATCATTTTCCCATTCCTGTGATTGAATTTTCGGCCCCAGCTCTGGACTTTGAAGAATCATCTGAGGATGAGATTCGTCAAATCATCTGCTCTTCAGCTAACAAATCTTGCAGTCTTGACCTTATTCCAACATGGCTTTTAAAGGCAACCGTAGACTCATTTCTCCCAGTCATCACCCATTTAGTCAACACTTCGATTTGTACTGGTACGTTTCCTGACTCACTTAAACACGCTATCATCACACCGGTTCTTAAAAAGCCTTCGCTTGACAACAATGTACTAGCCAACTATCGTCCAGTATCCAATCTACCTTTTCTTTCCAAAGTTATTGAGAAGGTAGTTGTATCTCGCATCACATCACACTTGGATGATCATAATCTATGGGAATCACACCAATCTGCATATAGATCTGGTCACAGCACAGAGACTGCCCTACTTGCAATAAAAAATGATATAATGCTGGCACTTAGTGAAAACAAAGGAGTGTTTCTTGTTCTCCTGGATCTTAGTGCCGCTTTTGATACTTTGGACCATCACATTCTTTTACAGAGGCTAAGCCAATCAATCGGCCTATCTACAAATGCTATTTCCTGGTTCAGCAGCTACTTCACCAACAGATCATGCAGAGTTTCAATTGACGGCGAGCTATCTCGCATACAATCACTTGACTATGGGGTACCCCAAGGATTTGTCATTGGTCCTCTATTATTCACCATATACATCAAGCCTATTGGTGATATCATACGCAAACATGGTCTTCATTTTCATATATACGCTGATGACACTCAAATCTACTGCCCCTTTAACCCCAAGAGCACAGATTCAATACAAGCTACACTCAACAAGTTATCTGCCTGCATTATAGATTTGAAACGCTGGATGACTCAAAATAAGCTCAAGCTGAACAACACCAAGACTGAATTTCTTATAGCAGCCTCCACTCACACACTTCGCACATTACCTCCTATTGCCCTGGATCTTTGTGAGGCCGAGATAACACCTTCACAGTTCGTTCGGAATCTTGGAGTTTTCTTCAACGCGAGCATGTCTATGTCTAGCCACATTATTAACCTCAGTCGTAGTGTTCACTTTCAACTTCGCAATATCTCACGTATCCGCAGATTTCTCGACTTCGAATCCTGTCATCAAGTCATACGTGCGCTAGTCTTGTCGCGTCTTGATTACGGTAACTCTCTTCTGTACGGTGTCACTGAACAAAATCTAGATAAACTCCAACGACTGCAAAACCGTGCCGCTCGCCTTCTGTTTTCCGTCGATAGGCGTGTATCGGCTTCGCCACTTCTTTCCCAACTACACTGGCTTCCTGTCCGGCAAAGAATCATCTTTAAGATTGCTCTTCAAATCTTCAAATGTCTTCACAACACAGCTCCCCAATACCTCAATCATTTCATCTGTCCATATGTACCTGGTCGTTCTGGTTTACGTTCCTGTTATGACGAAACATGGCTGTCAGTGTCTAGGTCCAGAAACTCCTTTTCCGACAAAGCCTTCTCAATCTCTGGTCCTAAGCTCTGGAACAATTTACCCCGGCACCTCCGAACACTTGACACGGTTTCGACTTTTAAAAAATATATCAAAACTCACCTGTTTCCAGTATGACCATTATTTATCTTTATCTGCTTTGCTTGCTAGCGCCATGATCTAGATGGAATGGCGCTATATAAATCCCGCTATTATTATTATTATTATTATTATGTAAATTACCTTACGTCACAGCACAATTATCCAATGAAATCATCGTGTCCAATAAAATCATTAGGCCTGTAGACTAGTGTCTGTCTTTATCCTTACTGATAAAGATAAGTACTAGTCTACCACCCTGACCATGACGTCACACTACGAGGCTCGTGAATAACGTCATTTGCCATGCCTTGAAGCACATGGCACTCATCAGTGTTGTAGTCGAGACCCGATAGTCCGAGACCAAGACCGAGACCGAGACCTGAAGGGGGGAGACCGAGACCGAGGGGGAGGGGGAGACCAGACGGTCGAGACCAAGACCGAGACCGGGAAGGTCCGAGACCGAGACCGAGACCGGCAAAACCGGTCTCGAGACCGGTCTCGAGACCTACAACACTGGCACTCATTATGCACACGCAGCAGCAGCAGCAGCAGACAATCGAAAGTACAGTCTACTGCTCGAGTATGTAGGTGACAAACTACGTTCCTTCGGAGCAGACCAATCATAACGCAGAAATGGAAAGCTTACGTCACTGCAAGGTTATCCACTGATATCATTGGGCATGTAAGACCAGTGCATGTCTTTTTCCTTGCGAATAAAGAGAAGGGACCAGTCTAACAGCCACTAAGAAGAATGAGACTGCCAAAGCCATTTTAATTTGGGCATGACATTTTTGTATTCATTTTTGTAGCCTAAAACAGTCCCCTCCCCCGCCCTCACTGAGAGGTCAATGAAGAGCTATCACTGGCTGAGAGTCGTGAGCAGCGTGTACACGTGTGTACGCGTTTCTAGGGTTGGCATGGACGGCCGAATGTTAGCAAAACATTCAATCGTGTGAACACAGATGTTGTGAACAAATTCAATTACATTTTCTGAAAATTTTCAATTAAATAAAACACAAAATTTCATGATTGGCTGCTTTCTTTCCATCTAATGCAACACTATTTGTTTGAATATTAATTGTCTAACATTGTTACAAACTGTGGCTATATGGCTTTCCATATAGTTTTCCAACCTCGGTTGGCAAAAATTTGGGCTGTGACGTTGCAATAGAAAGGTCTACAAAGGATTCATAACCTCGTTGATGCTGCAGGATCGCGCAATCAAGTTGTCAGTGGGACAACCCATTAAAATTGGGCGACTGACGGTCTTTCGTCACAGAGCTTTTTTTTTTTTGCTGCATGGTTAGTCATTCAAGCAGAGTGGCGGATGATTATAACATGCATGTTATAACATAAACTCAGTAAGAACACTACAGCATGTCATGTCTGCGTGTATATTTAGAACATACAAAACAATATGATGTCCGTCGACCTTGTCCAGTCGAGCGGGAATTGCTGAACACTTCAGCTCTGAGTCCCCCCCCCCCCCCCCCCCCCCGCCCGGCCGTACAAACCTCCATTTATGCAAGACTAAGTTTGAGGGTGAAGGACAAAAATGTTGTCTGAACACAAACCACTTTACAGACGGTGGCTCATATTCGCCAATTCCTACAGAAACCATGTTTTATTTTACGGCGATATAACACCGTACTGTTGCGTTATACGCCGTATACTATAGCGGTAAATCGCCGTACTATTGCGTTTAATCGCCGTATTTTATTGCGTTATACCGCCGTATTTTATTGCGTTATATCGCCGTATTTTATTGCGTTAATATATCGCTGTATTTATTGCGTTATATCGCTGTATTTTATTGCGTTATATCGCTGTATTTTATTGCGTTATATCGCCGTATTTTATTGCGTTATATCGCCGTCTGTAGCGATAAATCGCCGTACTATTGCGATAAATCGCCGTACCGTTGCGTTATACCGCCGTATTTTATTGCGTTATATCGCTGTATTTTATTGCGTTATATCGCTGTATTTTATTGCGTTATATCGCTGTTTTTATTGCGTTATATCGCCGGTATATTGCGTTATATGGCCGTACTATTGCGTTTTAATTACTTAATTATAATAAAATACGGCGATATAACGCAATAAAATACGGCGATATATCGCAATACGGCAATTCACGCATTAGTACGGTAATTCACGCATTAGTACGGTGATATAATAGTACGGCGGAATATCGCAATAGTACGGCGTTAAATCGCCGTACTACAAAGATATAACGCCGTAAAAAAAAATAATAATAATAATAACACAGCACTTATAAGGCGCGCATTATCTGTGAACATTCAAAGGCGCCGGTCTGAGAGGAAAGAAAAAAAACCTCAAGTTCATGAAAAGGCCTGTCGGAAAAGATATGTTTTAAGTTGCCGCTGAAAGAGTGAGATGTTGTGTGTTTCTCTGATGTGTTTGGGTAAGCTGTTCCAGAGCCGTGGGGCAATACAGGAAAAGGCCCTGTCCCCGTAGCTGGCTAAGCGGGTCCGAGGAACAAAGAGCTTGTTGTATGATGACCTCAGACCCGGTCTTACGGACCGGGGTTGCAGCATGTATTGGAGGTAGACCAGGGCAAAAACATGGTTTCCTTAGGAATTGGCGAATATGAGACACCGTAATTACTTCAGCTCATATTCCCCCCGGCCGTACAAACCTCCATTTACGCCAGACTAAGTTTGAATGTGAAGGACAAAAATGTTGTCTAAACACAAACCACTTTACAGATAAAGGATCTGTGTCACACACTGCCTTGACCACAATAGTATAATGTATGTCAAAATTTGTTGTTAATAAAATTTAATATAAACTCTGGGAACAACCCCCCCCCCCTCCCTCCGAAAAAAAGAAAACAAGAAAAAATTATGTACGGGATGTGACGTCACTTCAGCGGCAAACAAATCTGAATTGCTTGTGCTTTGTACCAAAACAGTACGTGCCTGTATGGAAGTTTAAACGTTTTGTGGTGATGTTCCTATAGTTCCATCAGTGACGTCACATCATAAGCAAGGCCTGTTGTTGTGTGCGTTCCCTTTAGAGCACAACATTGTTTCTGTAAAGATTGAAACTGAAACAAAACATCAAGCGATTTGCAGCAGGATTTTTCAGCACGTATTTGAATGGTGGACTTTTTAGACACTTAGGTGGCAGCAAACTTACCAAGTCAACTCATCGTTCTCGGTAATGTGCGCGTGCTCAGAACTGCGTGCATGGAAATTTATCTGGTAAGTTTGCTACCACCTAGTGTTCCAAAGTCTCCCATTGCAAACATGTACGTACATGGACAAGGCAATGGCAAACATTCTATAGAATCCGGCAAAAATAAAATAAAAACTATCCCAATTGTTATTTTTTACTAGAGCGAAGCCTGGTTTAAAATGTCTACAGTATGATTTGAGACACCTGAGCATATCTCGGAGCAGTTGGTTGAGATGCGATTTCAAAACAGATAAAAAAATTACCCTGAAAACAGTTGCCTCAAAAGCTTCAGTTCAGAAATGTTTATAGCTTGACTGAATAATGTCCTTTTAGCGAAAATTCACTGAAAAAAAAAATATATATATATATATACAGTCATATCAAGAGAGTAGCTTTAGACCTGTGATTGAATAATCTAAATTCTATTTTGAATGGGAGGGAATTTAATTTGTACTAATATTAGCTTCAGACAGGAAACCCACCAGTTTATTTGACTTCTTTCCTGTACGTCTTCACAGTCTGGCGTTAGGCCTATGCATAGTTTGTAGATTGACGGATAGGAAGTCAATTTGGACAAAAATAACACCGTCATTTCGGGCTCATTAATTTAGAGACAAAGGAGACAATGTAAATGATAAAACTCTACCCCCCCCCCCCCACACACACACACACCCACACCAATCATCCGTGCTTGCACACGTCCTTACTCTTTTCTGTAAACTAATGGGTTTTTTTTCTAGTTTACTATGTCAAGGAATAAACGAACTCACTGCCGGTTTTACTGGGCACGGTTTCATAAAGCAGTAAACATTGCTTGGCAATTTTCTTTGCTAAGCAATATTGATGATTGGGTGGCCAGTCACACCAATCAAACTTCATGGGGTTTTGGTTGGTTACCTATTTCTGCTGAGCAATATTTGTCTGTGCTTTGCAAGTTTTTGTGCTTACAGACTTTGTTGAGGCCACAGGTTACTTTAAAATCGATGACGTCAACATTGATGACGTCAACAGCCACAGACACAGCCAAGTCATACTCTTGGTCAACATTACTTGCAACATTAATTTATGTTTGAATAATATTTTTCTCTTCGAATTTTCATCAGTCGAACGTAATATTTTAGTCAATGGCAGCAACATTTCTGTCTTTTGTATATAGTACTCATAAATCTAACCTATTTAGACATTTGACATTTCTAGGTAAACCTTTTATATTAATGTGCTGTCCAAGTACTGTCCGTACAGTTTGAACATTGTTCCATCAAATGATGTACAACCAGTGCTTATGACTGTTTTCTTTTGTGAGTACTAAGCACAAATTTATGACTATTTTCATTGACAATAATGTGGTAGCCGGCATTTAGGACCGTTTCCATTTGTGAGTACAAAGCAAAAACAACATAATTAGCTATCAATATTGATTCAAATTTAATAAAAGGCCGACGTAGGCGAGCATGGCTTTCAACCAAACAATGCAATACAACTACGTACTGCTTTCTAAAGGTTGAAATTCTAAAGGTTGCTTTACATTTGATCTTTAGAATCTTCTTCTTTTCGTATCTTCAAGCATCAAATGTTTTTTTCTCCATTTTTGTCCACGCAGTGTTTTGCGTTGATGGTGTACTTGGCGAGGTCTCTCGGGGCGTGATCCATGGTGTGGTCTGCTTCTCGGCACTCCAATCTGATTGGACCAGTCTTGTATACCCATCGGGTTAATGCAGCTTTGGATCAACCAGACGATTGAAGGTTTTCCACTCAATCCAATTTGCTTCTGAATTAAAATGCATAACAAAAGAGGCCTACTATTGTATCTACCAGCTATATAGGGTGCGTCTTTTTTAAGGGAACAAATCTGGCCAAATTAAAAATTAGTTCTCGTTTGCTTTTTCATGAACAAGATCTAAATCTTTGCAATTACCAGTACGCCCGTTTTCAGCGCTTTTGTTATGCCGTTACTATTCTTTTTAACAAGATGTATTCTGACGTGAAAGTTAAAACGAATACATTGTCTGCGTGTAAATAGAAAAATAAACATTAATATTGCTCAAAGTTCTTTTCTCTATTATACCCAATGTTTATTCCCCGTTTATCTATTTACACGCAGACAATCTTTTTGTGTTTACTTCCACTTCAGTTTATACTATCATCCTGTACTACAAAATCGTATACATTGCGCTCTAAAGCATTCTAACTTTTATTTTTTTTAATGGCAGCAACGGTAGCCTAATGTCTTTTGTATACTCATAAATCTAACCTAATCATACATTTGACATCTCTAGGTTACCCTTTTTAAATTACTGTGCTCTCTGCGAGACAAAGCAAAAAGTAATTACTATTTTCATTCCTTTTGTTACCCGTAATACTATTTTTGTACAAGATGTAGAAAAATTAACATTAATATTTCTCAATATTTATTTTTCTATACACGCAGACAATTAATTTTGTTCTTACTTCCTCGTCAGTTTCTACTATCCTGTACTTCAAAATCGTATGCATCGCACACAACCGTACCACACAATGCTTTGCACAAGAAAAGAAAAGTCAAGAAAACTTGATAGCAAAATAAACAAGATTACATGTCAAAGAAATGGGTCTCGAGAGCTTGCCTGACGGCTGCCAGTTAAAATGCATGACGGATGATGTGAAATAAATTATTACACACGTTAGGCCCTAAAATGTTGTTCTGATAACCGAAAAAGATCCCTATTTCAAGGGTTGGGGACACCCCCCCCCCCAAAGGTAACACCACTGCCATGAGCTAACCACGTAGGCCTTTAAATTTAAACATAATTTAAAACCCTTCCATGAAGATTCCTTGAAACCCTTTTGTCTTTTTTTCTTTCGTAATGGTGATTTGGAAATTGGAGAGTTTTACATTGTAAAACTGCCCCATTATCCAAATTACCATCCTACAAATAATACATGAATAATAAACAGTTTTTTTCAAAAAAAGATGCAATAAACACAGACCGTTAACGAAATTGAACGTCATTTATAATTCCAATTATAACCCGACATACTGTGCTGCAGGCAACGGGCTCGCGAAGGTCGCAAATTTAATATTAAATATATCGTGCGGCTGTGTTTAAAAGCCCAAAGGATGCAACGTTCTCTGAAAGTGGTCCCGTCTTTCACGAAAATGAAAAGAACGATTAAAAAATTTATTTTGTTAAACGTGTACCGTTGTACGGAGTATAAAAAGAGACTGAGTGACTGTTGGGACACATTCCAGTATAATCATATGGGTTTGTTTATTTTCGGTTTGTTGTTATTTTTCTGGTATTTTGTGTTTGCTTTCAAAGTTTCTCGACGTCGTGTAAAGACATATTTAATAAAATTTTAATATCGTAAATATGTCTGGAGCTAAAATTATTAGAAAGACATGTTTAGAAACAAATACACATCACATAGATTATCTGATATTTATTTTCATTCACAAAAATTATATTTTGTTATCTACTAGAGAAACAGAGATAGGCCGTCTTTAAAATGCCATGTCCGTGTTATGGCCGAAGAATTCGGCGGTAAGTAGAGCCATGAAATCGTATGGGCCCTGAAGTGCAGAGATTCCCAATTGGGTCAGGTTGACAGATTGACTCATCAAGGTGACGTAACCACTGTCAGTAGAAATACATAATACCTCTAGCCGAGAATAAATTGACCTCTATTAAAGAAACTTATACGGTCAGTGGACAAAGTGCGTGGTAAAGGAAATATTCAGCTTCACTGTTTTTAAACAGCAATAATAAATAACCCATCATAACAATTATTGATGATGTTATCTCCTGATGCTCGAAGGAAGTTGTTTTCATCACGCTTGTTGTGGGGAAACGGTGTTGGTAACACATCCGATGGACACCAGACAGAATTCACCTTATCTCGTCCACCTGGCATAATTGCAACTGTGGCCAGAGGTTAGAGTGACTTGTTACCATGGAAACATGGGTTTAGATTTCCACCGGAAACCGGTAGTCTTGACGGATTTAAGGTTTGAGATTCCACCTGTTTTTTTATTTTGTTTGTTTTTTTGTTTTGTTTTTCAAAAAGGAAAGAATGAACTTAGGGATATCGGGCCCACCTGCACACAGAGAGAGTTGGCGTGCGACATAATCCCTAGAGGGTGGTAAGCGGCTCTCTCTTCGCAAACGAACACAATTAGTTCAGAAGTTGCGTTCGTGGAAATTCAAACACCTTTCTCGTCAGCATTCATGACAAATCAACAAGAGAAAAAAAAATGCGCCGTGTGTTTTGTGAAGAGTGAAGTTACCGACGAAGATAACTTATGGTATTCAACATACAAAAGTCGTTGACATTTCTGTGATCTCAACTGCTGTTAATAAAAACAAGGAAAGAAGAGGGTGGCATTTTATAGCCTCTCATAGAAGAGCCGTTGATTGATGGATGCAGAATAATGTCAAAATGCATGTTCACAATGTCACGCACGCTATGGAGTGGGCTCCCAAATACGGAAATGTAGCATGACTCTTTCCGTTGGTCAGACCCCCCGAGTTCCTTCTGCCATAATATATTCAGTCGAGCAAGTCTAGGAAAAGTGGTTCAGCACCCGAGAGCTCCAGTTATCTTGTCGGCGGTTTTTGCGCTCAGACTTTGGTCAAAGCACATAATGTGTGCTTCGTCGGAGAATGATGCACGCGGTACACAAGCACTGAGAAGGAAGAAACTGGAATTAAATTATTGAGCTGAGTTATTTTGTTAGGCAACTTACGACCCGCACACAGGCTTAACCGTGTTCAGCCGTCAACTATTAACTGCGACTTTGTGAAAGTTGCGAAGCGTTCTTCAGAGATGATAGCTGGATCGGAAAGTGACCCAGTGTGCTGACAATCGAGAGCGATGTCGACCATAACTGCCCTTTCCGACGAGGCGGTGTCTCTTTCTACCACATCTATGGAGAATGTGACCGAGTTCTCCCCCACACCGGTGACAGACACTGTCACAGACCCCCGTATACAACACATCTCCCAAACTGAGCGGATCTTGGAAGCTTTTATACTCTGTGCGATCAGTCTCATTGCCTTCGGAGGGAACGTCCTTCTATGGCGTGTAGTTGTCAGGAATAAGTCGCTAAGAACAACCTCAAATGCCTTAGTTTTGTGTCTGAGCAGTGCGGACATTCTAGTGTCTGTCGTGAACATGCCGATGACAATTGTCGCCATAATCAAAGGCGACAGATTCTTTGCAGACAGTGTATGTGTTCTTCTTGGCTTTGCCAACATGACATTTTTCATTGGATCCGTCATGTCTCTTGCAGCTATTAGTCTTAACCGATATGCACTTATTGTACATCCTAACCGGTTCAAGACTATTTACACAGTTCGGAACACGGGAAAAGTCATCATACGTAAGTATTGATACAATCTTTACAATAATTTCTTCACGAGGTGTGGTTTTTTTTTTTTTTTTTTTTTCATGGAACTCATTTTGTACTTTCGAGGAATTAGGGCCTAACGTCTACAAATATATTCCATTAAATATTTAATATTTTACATTTCTTATTTTTGGTAACATTCTATTTAGTGTATTTGAACAAATAATTTTGCATTTTGGTAGGATGAAGTTATAAATATTACCTAAAAACCAGTTTTTCATACCCCAAAATCGGCCTGAAATGCCCAAAACACAAAATGAGCTGTTACCATGGCAACGGGATATATAATGAAGTCAATTTTGTTTACTTGCACCCCAAGGCCCTTCCACCAACAAAGTATTAAGAAAATTGATTTTTTGACCGTGGACACATGTGTAAAGTATTTACGTGAAATGACACTTAAATCTTCGACATCGATATCCAACATGCTTGTTGATGCTTTTTTGTTCGAGGAGAGATCATACGTTTCATTGTGATGAACAATCATCCAGCAAGGCCAACTTGACTATAAGCACAGAAACAAAATCCTGCTTGGCAGAAGCAGGTTATCAGCCAAAATACTACGTAAAGTTACGCGTTTGTGATTGGTTCCCTGCTAATATCTGGTAGCGGAGAATTATGCTACATAGGTACCCGTTTGTGTGTTTGTTGTTGTTGTTGTTTTATTTTTGGCTTAACAGTTTCATGGCTGTGGGCACAGGTCAAATGCCGTTTAACCTCCGCCATGCACGTTTTACAAATAACTAATTGGCTAATTGCAGGAAAATGTAACTGTGGGAACTAATTATGGTCACATAATGGAAACAGCAAGCCAAGCACGACTAATTGTAAGGTGGGGAAAAAAACACCAACAATTTTACTACATTGGTTGTAAAATATTCAATGCTATATACAGGCTTGGAATTCCCAGCAGATTTGAAATTCCATCCGATACCATCCTTTGAAAAGTTGTCCACCCCAGCCCCTCCCCCCCCCCTGCAATGGAAAATAATATCAGTCGACTGTCTGAATCAATATGATTGATTTCTGACTGCGGTTTTATTTTATGAGTAGCAAACAACATATTGTTTGTCAAATATGATTTACTTGTACACATGATGACGAGCTTCAAAACGAAGCCTTAACAATAAAGAAGAAGAGAACAAAAAGAGGGGGAGAAAAAAGATGAAGAATTCGCCGCTTGGAATACCGGTATTATTATTGATTGAGTTTGAGATGTAGACGCGAGTCGTGTTTACAGATCGAAGGCTTTGTGCTAGGCTCGAGCTCGTGTCGTTAAATGACAATATTAAATTTGAAGGAATTCCAATTCCTGTGTTTTAGAGATAAAAGGGTGGCATTTCCGGTCAACAACCCGAGCTCGAAGTAAAAAAATCACCAATGCGTTAACAGAGTTTCATTTAGATAATTCCCTTCACTGGAATTGCCAAACTGACTTTCCATCGTCTCTGACTTCTAATCTTAACTCGACCTAACGGATACTTCGAACTGTCTTGAGATGTACAGGATTCAACCCCAAGTTCAGATCATTGATGCTGACAAGTTCTGGTGGTACGAAGCGCGCATGAGCAGCCCTCCGCTTCAAAGCAGTTCAGACTCAAGTCGCTTTCAATAGTGAATATAATATAACCACACCAGTTCTGACGGTACAATTGCGCACCATTCAGTGTAACTCTAATAAACAGCCCGGAAATCGAGCCTATGGATTTTCCTCCTATACATCCTTTCAACAACTAGGCCAACCAGAGGGACAAAATGCTCAGTTCTATTTTCACCTCTTCTTCAATACCGTCCGTAAATTCAATTCAACTCGCCCAAGGCGACTTTTTATTTGCGATTGCAAAAAGTGAAGGTGGTTCTTGCTTTATTGTGGCTAGTTCATTTAACGTTCACTTTGATTAACTTGCCAATCAAAGCTCTCCATGGGGGATGCTGAAATCTGAAAGGAAAGAAGAAGACAAACAAGAAATGCAACATGGCTTTATATTGAAGACTCTGCCGAAGGACGAACAAAAAGTTATTAAGTTCTGAAGGATCTTGTCATGTCAGAGAAGCTCCGTCTGTGCGCGTCTTATGAGCAGTCCCTACGGTTATAAACTCCCGAACTCTCCCCAGTTGTTAATTTCAAGTCAATTTAAACTTCCATTGACTGGTGTTATAGACCTAATATAATAGATGTTAATTTTGCATCGGGGATAAAGAATATTAATTTTCGTTTTACCCTACACCGATGTGTGTGGGTGGTTTTTTTCCACAGAACTCGGGAAAGTACTGAGTATACACAGTGCTAACACACATCGGTGTATGGAAAACCAAAATTAAGAGACTTAATATAATTACGTTGTAAGGTTTCAACTTATTAAGATGTGCCCTACTTTGAAAGATGTCCTGTAAAAGATTGTCCTTATCCACCTTCTCATCTGTTCGACGAAATATAATGATGTAATCTCTGCTAGAAGTTAATGTCACACTTTCTTCCATGGAATGGGGGGGGGGGGTGGGTCGTCAAGCTATAAATAAAAACTTTAACAACTGTTGAATCATATGACGCTCATAGCAACGCCCTTAACAACAGCCGCAGCCTTGGTCGCACCTGCGAATACGAACCCAAGCTGACATTAATCAGCCAACTGTCAATATTAGCGTTCCGGCTTAATAAATTGCGCTATTTAGGAGACAAAATCAACTTTACCATCCTGTACATCCTTGGATCGGACAAGAGAAACTGTCAGCGTGTCAAATTTGATAAACTTGACAAAGACAATTGAGTGATGAACAAAGACACCCCCAATGTGTTGTAGTTTTGTCAGTCTACTGTTTATTGTTGTAGAACAATGTTCATTTTGCATTCAGTTTTGCCGTTTTAATGTCTTCAAGGCATATCCATCACAAGCCCTGCTTCTTAAATATTTCATCCACTCTAATATTTTCCGCATACTATATTTGTTTGTAGTGGGAAAACATCACATTGAATTGAATTTAATGGAATATGCTGCCACATCTGGGTTAAGGCATTTTGCATTTATACACAACTCTATAACCAATGGTGTCAATTTTTAAAACATGATGTAGGGGAACCCATAATTGATTAGGTGGACCTGAATAACGCAAACAGTCCTAATTTAATGGGTTATGGCAACATACAAATTAACTCCAAGCAATGGCATGACTAGACATTTTCATCTGAGGGAGGGGCAAGCGGGGAGGGGGGGGGGACATACCGGGGGACTTTTTTGATGTACCAAACCATTCATTTGTGCATTTTTTTAAACCTCCTTTCTGGGGCGAGTGGGGGGGGGCGCAAGGGTTGTGAGCCCCCCCCCCCCGCCCCCGCCCCCGTGTGGATGCGCTACCAACACCAGAATTTGTGAAACTTTACCCGTTGCAACCTTCTCGGCAAATATTGAAGTAAACTTAAGTGTTCAAACTCTTTCAAAACAACAATAACACATGTTGTTTATCCAGTGCGTGTGTTTCACTTTCGAGTCGAGGAAGTGTGTTGGTGTGAGTTTGTGGCATCAATTCCAACAACACGTGGTGAGATTCTGACGGAACCACTTCCCGCCTTGCAGACTGACTCAAGTTACACCGACAAAACACAAAGTCACCGTCTAGATGGTTATTTAGAATCACCTGTCTTAATCACAGTGTATTTTTAGAAGCTAACAACTTGGCAGGTATTTTTTTTTTTTTTATACCTTTAACTAAATTACGGTATTGTTTAGTTTAGACAGACCGTAATGTGAATGACAGGCTCAACATTTTCGACCCGGGTTTCACTAAAATAGTCTTTTTTTCCAGACCCAATGCAGCTCTTGTTGTGGTAAGAGTGTGTCATAATTGCGCGCTCGGTATCAAAAAGGGTAACCAAACACAAAGGCTATACCGTCTATCAAGTCGTCCATAAAGTCACGATTTCATTAGATGTATCTTCACGACACGTCGCGACGTGTTGGTGCGAGTTTCCACGGAATTTGGGAGTGCTAAATGTTATGCGCGCAGACAACCGGACATTCATTCAGATTTCAGTTTCCTTAGGTTATTTTCTCGGGGATTGTGAGCTACAGCTAGAAGAATGTCTCGTGTGCTGCCGAAGTGTTCCTTATTTTGCAAGTGGTTGCCTCCAAGTTGCCAGAAAAACAAATGACGAGGATGGCATTTTATGCTCTATGCAAATTTCTGGTGTTCAACAGCACAGAGGGTGTGGATATAATGACATGGCACCATACTAATTTACAACATTTCTACTTCACCGCAATTTCTAAACATGGCAAGTAGTTGTTTTCCATCGCGGCAATCGGTGTCAGTTCTAATTGTTTACATCACGGACATCAGCAAACTCTTTATCACAAGAACGCTATCTGTTACACTGAAAATATAAACACCCACTCACAGTAATTGTTTCTCTCTAGTCTGTTCATCAATACGAACGCGGGGTGCAGCTCACTCGATAGACAATTACTTTAATGCATAGAGCAAGACACCATCCCTCTTGAGAAATGACAGGCCTCTGTTGTTTCCCTAACCATAGTTGTTCCACTGACGGAATACATTTTCTTCTTTCATTTCCTTTTTTTTTTTCTTTTCTTTTTTCTTCTTCTTCGTGTTTATCTAAACAGTTTGGTGCCGGCAACGGCTGTCAAACTGGATACGACTTAAATTAAAGATACGCACTTTAAAAAAAGGGGGGCAATGAGCACACGAATACACGCGAGAATTAATAAAGTCTCAAGAGTAATCATAATTTGGGCCCAGTTATCAAATCAGTGCTTCGTGCTGGCCTTTAACAGTGGGATAATCCGGTTTAGACTTAAAACGGCTTATTCGTCTACGTTTACATGATGTTCAAAACATAATTTCTCTCCGAGGTAATCAAACTCGATCATAGAGATGTATTGGCTTTCATCAACGTAATGCTGAATAAATTGTCTACTTGTTGAGAAAACATCACAGTTTGTTTTTTTTTATCAAGAAAGTCGAATCCATCCAAGTTTTTAGCGAGGGGGTCAACGGGTACCAACCGCATCTGTGGCCGCAACGTTCGCAAACGGACACCGCCTTGGGGGAGTTTTGGAGATTCAAATTTGTTGACAAACCATTGATTCCTAATCAAAGGGGCCATTTCACACGAAATAATGTCGCAGGATACTAATCTTTAGGGGAAAAAAAAGCTTTCAGATAGAAATTACAAAACAAAATTTTGAGGCAACTAACAAAGTATGACTTTACCTTTAACATCTGCATGACTCCCCAAATTTGAAATCAAATTAATTGAAATCAGAAAAATTCACTCAAGCTCCACTGATACCATAAAAGCCTTCACTCAAGGGGATATGTTGCTGAAAGTTAGAGTTCGTATGAAATAAAATTAGGGCCAAATTTCGTCTCTTTTTTTTTTTTTTTTTGAGAGAGATGTTTTGTATCAACATATTAAAGCTATGACACAGACCAGTTGTAATGGTGTATAATATATCATATAATGAATAAATTGATATCAGCGGATTACGATCAGAGGAATTATGGAATGAGGGACACGTTTAACAGCCGCTTTATTCTGAGGCATAACCATTATCTTCCGGAATTAGAAAAAAAAAAACCAGAAAAAACAACTGTTTTACAATAATTTGCTTTATACAATACGTAGCCTTGAGTTCGAGTGGAGACTAGCTTTTAGGCTCCTGCCTATTCTCTTTAAAATCGTTTAGCTATTCATACTAAAGCTGAACGACTCAAAAGCTATGAAGTCTTTTAAATAGTTTAGTATCCAATAATGAAGATTCTCAATGAACCACGAAGGCATTTTCACGGTCGTTTTGTTGCTAACAACAACGTCAAATCGTTAAAGACTGTTCGAGCCTCGCGTGTATCGAGAAAAATAACTCCAGGGCAGACTATAGTTTTGTATATAAAATCGACTCTTCTTTAAAAATTGCATTTTACCCGACTCTTGAAAAAAAATTAGCAAAAAACCCAAAACATTCTAAATGTATGAGGGTGCTTATGGATTTTTCAAAAGATTTTGAGCTAACTCAAACTTAATTGTATTGAGGTGCATGGTTTCCTGTTCAAATCCAGGGGAAAGTGAAGCGGGCGGGGGGGGGGGGGGCGTAAAGAAAGTAACTGGAGGGATCCACTGTATGGAAGGGCACCTAATATTTTTTAAAGCGTTGTTTTATCCCTGTTATTAGAAGTGTTTGTGTTCTTTAATTGGATGTAATTTTGGCTGCTTGCAAAATGTAAAATATATATATATATAATAATATAAATTCAAATAATATTATAAACAGAAATGCTTCGGCTTTAAATTGAGAGATCAAGCATGCAGAATTAATTACTCTGAATATAAACTATAAAGCAATTATATATTATAACCTTGAAGAGTGGATCGACCGGCAGCTTTTTTCCCGTACTCCACTTCTCCCTTCTAATGCCTCTTAAATAAAAATCGCGGCAAATCTTCTTGTGCGTGGAACCCCGTAATAACCTTTTATTTGTACAGTTTGTAAAAACAAGCCAAGATTGGTGGGTGAAAAATGGATGGTAAAAAGAAATAGTGGAAAACTGAGGGGCGAAATTGTTCAAACATTTGGTGAGAAAACGGGCTAAAAACTCGACCACCAAACAACCCCAAACAAATAGTCAAACAAACAAACACCCCAACAACCCAACAAACAAACACCCCAACACCCCAACACCCCCCCCCCAAAAAAAAAAACAACAACAAAAACAACAACAACAACAACAGCAACAACTACAACTACAACAAAAGCAGCAAAAAGCACCCCATCACCCCCAGCAAAAGGAAAACAACAAACATTCTGACAAACAAACAAACATCGCAATTACTGGTCGTTAAAGGTCGTAAATAATTTAGTCGAACAGTGGTTTCAAATAATATTGAAATGGCTACCAACCAGAATGAATTTTGCAAAAATTCAATTTTTGAAAGATTTAGGAATTTGTTTCGTCCGTTTCTGTGATTATTTGGAGGAAATATTTTACCCCAAGACCTTTGCAATGATTGTCCAGACAAAACTGCCAGTAACTCGAAAATCAATGCAAACCTTTTAAACCATTATGAATAAATATTTTGTGAAAACCCCATCCGTTCAACATTTACATCCTAATTTAATATTTTATCCGGCGTTCCCAGTTGATCCAATTATTTACGAATCAAATTGTTTTTACAAATTCAATTTATTCGAAAACGTGACCTCGGGAATAACAAATGTTTTTTTTTATGAAGTACAATCCTTAGATTCTAGTACCCTCGGTTTCTGCTTCACAGCAATTAAACTAATTTTGTCTTAGACTGCATTGCCGCCGATTAAAGTTTTGTTTCTTCTTCTTCATTTTCTACAATCAGTGAATGAATTGAATAGGGCACATTGTACTGCAGTTACCCAACTATTTGTCCCCTGTACAATGTTTGGAGGCGGTTAGGAATTCAGGCCTGGGATTAATACACGGAGGCCACCGCGGCCAGGGCTTCTGTTTCTCCAGTCTTGGCCTTGATATCCCTTCAAAATGACTTTAATATTTTCCAGTGGAAGTGCCCTTTGCAAAAAGAAAATGGCCTTGACCTCTCAAAGATGAAATCCCAAACCCACAGTCTTTTATCTAACATTGTTAAATAAATAGATGTATCTCAAGTTGACTAATTTAACTCTAATTGTTCTGTGTGTACAATGGCTAAATCCTATTTATTTTACAGCATCAAATCCTCTTGTTTAATTTCTAATTCTGTTTTGTGCTTGCAGTTCCGTTCTATCCATCTGGCATATAGCTTAGTTTTGTTTTTACTTCATTTAGAACTAGTTTGGCTTTTGTGTACACTGACATAATGTTTTAGTTTGTTTGAAGATGTTTTGATTTTTTGACTATTTTCTTTAATTTGTGTAATGTTCAAATTTTACCTGATGTTTTTGTGCATGACACGGCCCCTTGAAAATTAAACCTGGTACACACTTTATTATAACCTTAAATAAATAAATGAATAAAAAAACAGATGCCATTCAAACAACAATCCCCCAACACCTGCCCCAGCGTATAGGATGTGGTTTAAGAATTCATACAATGGTAGTTATGTTTAATTCATTAAGACAATGCCAATATAGGCCTAAGTATATTATATAGAGTACACTTTTGCATTAGGTCCATTATTTTTCATTGTCCTTTCGCACTGTTGGAATCCTTTGTTACAAAGATATATTGGATTTTTGGGGGGTTTCCCTTTTTTTCTCTCTTTTTTTTCAAGACGTCAAAACCAATGGTTTTGACGTCCTCATCGGATCCCATTTGTTCTCTGCTTCAATGCGATTGAGTATAGACAGCCTGCTACGTTTTGCAATAATCGGGAATTTACCGACGATGTTGAAGGACGATAAACATGATAGCGATCAAAATATTGCCGAGTGTCTCCATAGAGGGTTAACAGAATTAAGAAAAATTCTATAAACAAACCTATATTTCAGCGTGCACTTTGTAGGTAATGCAATGACCTATTTTAATCTGATATATATCGACCTTTCTCTGAGGGGGAGATCTGGCGGTATCCAGATTGCTCGTGGGTGTAGTATTATTATTCTAAATTAGTGACCTGGTGAAACCATCTGCCACTTTCCCCATTTGCGAGACAAATTTTCCATGAATTATTCATACATGAATGATTGCTGGCGTTTCCCCCAAAACGCTCCGGCAAGAGATCATCATTAATATCTTGAGGCCGTTACCGAAAGCATTTTTGAATATCTTTGGATGGGGGAAGTTGTGAAAACAGCAAATATTCTTGATGACAGTCTATTAGAAACTTACACCCCATAAATTTCAGTCGTTGAAAGTATTGTTTATGTGTGAGGTGTGCACTGTTTTCAGTTGAAAAACGGCAGCTGTACTCGCATTCTAGTTATCATGACGCACATATTTATCTCCACAGCATTTTTACAACTCTGATAAACAATCACCAAGTCATTTGGGATTATTAACAGGCAATATGATCGCAAAGAACGACCGGAGTAAAGACTACTAGTACAATTTTGTCAGAGTTGAATGTCCTTCTCTTATAGAGTTTCTAAAAAGAACTACCTTTTATTTACGAGCGGGTAGAAAAACACACGCTGTCTGATGTGATGAGGCTTGCTATAAATGCAGTCATGTTCAGTCAACATAAAACCAATTGATTTGTTTTAATCAAGAAAAAAAACCCATTAAACTGTGGCCCCATGCGTAAATGTAAACATCTGAGTTGCAATGAAGTGGAATTTTGAGCCTGTTATGATAAAATGGTAAATGGCTAACTGTGAGGGCAGAGATGGTGCTTGTTATATTTGATTTAACTTGATGTGCCACCGGTACTTACTTCACATCAGAAGAGCTGCCAACTCTCCCTTTTGTCTGCAGAAAGTTCGCTCTGCAAATAAACCAATATTTCCATGTTCTGATGAACACAATTTGGAAAACCTTCCTGATTATGAAAACCTTTTCCCAATATTAAATGTTAATTCTAAATATCTCCCTGATTGTTGTACACAATCTCCCTAAACATTGGCAGCTCTGCAGGCTGATAAGCTGAGTTGGAAGGAAGGAAATATTGGCCCGGTGTCCGGGGGATGGTCAAGCGCCTTGAGCATCTGGGGATCCGGGTGGCAGGAGATTCTCTACCCCTCAGGGATTCTGTCCGCCCATATGGCGAATTGTGTACAAACGTTTTCTGATAGCGCCCTCTTTTAAATCAACCTCCTCAGCCCGTGTTAAGTTCCCATAGGGGGACAGAATCTCCACGGGACAGTTTTCCCTTTGACACCGGTGCTATGTTTATTATTATGATACACTATATATCTGTCGTTTACTCAGTTTACCCGCTCAAAAAAAGAAAACTTCTGGGGTGTCCCTCCCTATAAAAACCCACAGTCACTTCAGACTTGCAGCTTCAGTTATTCACACCTGCACTGCTGCCGACTCGAGCCCAGCATAACAAACTCTGACTGAAACGTCGGAATTCAGGAGCACTCATGAGTCCCCGACGTTCAACAAAGTCCTTCAAAGACTTTCTAAGATTGATCTTCATGGAGTTGGTCAAAGCGAGCTTGTTTTGCTATCCACACCTTGCGTAATAAACCAACGCATTGAGTAAAGTAATAAAAGACGCAGAGGATCGGGGTGGTAGTAACTGATAAACAAAGTGCTTTGTTTGAGTCTCCATTTTGTCAAGTCACTTGCATAAGTAACCCAAACCATGTATGAGGCTAATGAAACTTTATTTCTATTATCTATTGCAGTTGTGTGGTCACTGTCAATGGCTTTGGCCAGTCCTCCTCTCATAGGCTGGGCGAAATACGACTATCTTTCCGGCCAGTCTTTCTGCTTCTGCGACTGGGAGAAAAGCATCAGCTACACGTTCTTTATGGTGATCGTTTGCTTCGGCGGTCCATGCTCTGTCATGTCATTCTGCTACTATAAGATTCTGCGCGAAGTACGCAGCAGTAGGAAACGTATAGCTGCTGCTAATGATGCGTCCAGCATGAGTAGTAATAATAGTGCTTTAAGTACGATAAGTACTAATAACTCTAACTTAAGGCGGGAAAATGGACAAGTGAACGGTGCGTTTGTAAGAGGAGAGTCTTTGGAAACGGAAAAGAAAAGCAGATTTTCGTCAATCCATGAAGCACTTACGAGGCAACTATCAAAAAGACTTACACGTATCGAGCCAATCAATCCATCCGCAACCAACCCACCAGAGATAATGGAACAACCAGGGGTGTCTGAGGTGGGTAACTTATCACCGACTGGTAGCCTGTCTAGCAGACAAGGCGTGTCTGGTTCCCCGAAGCTAAATGGTTTAGCTACAGGTAAACGTGACAGCAAATATCAACAGGCAGCTAGTACCAACAAGGCACCAAGGATACGCATTCAAGAGACTTGCCTTCGCCGTACCATCTCATCTGACTCCCGACGAGGGAGCACCAACTCGTTAATCGGTGGGGAGAAGCAAGAGAATGAAAAAACATTGGGGAGATCATCACCCAAGCGTGGACCTACTGTCCGGAAGCTTTCAAACTCCTTGCTTGCTGTACCGGGGCTCAAGTCAGCCATTGGTTCCCGCAAGAGGCGTGCCAAGACGGCCAGCGAAAGGCGACGCAAACAAGAAGAACTCAAACTCACCAAATCTTTTTTAGTAGTGATTCTTGTTTTCATTATCTGCTGGTTTCCATTCTGCATAACAATGTTTTGGAGTGTGTTTTCACCACACCCTGTCCTGAGGATAGTGGATATGTCATCCCTACTCCTGGGTTTCTTCAACAGTTGTTGCAACCCCGTCATCTACGGAGTGATGAACACAAGGTTCCGCGCCGGATACAAGCAGATTTTCTTCTCCATCTTCTCGTGTTGTCGATGTGGAAAGACTGCCAAGATGAGACCACAGAGAAGTCTGGGTTCTATCACTGGAACAGGGTTGAGGGATGATAGTTTCACCGCGTAGCCGTTCTGTTTTTAAGAACATGTAATGCTGTGAATCAAAACGAGTCCCATACAGACTGGTGTCTATACAAACACGACCAAAAAACACAGCATCCAAATCAAGCGACTTGGGCTACGGCTAGAGACCGTTTGGCTGTATTACCGATCTAGCCACAGCCTCTATTCCAAAGCCGTTAATTCAGACATAGCTTTAAAAAGGTTTTTAGAAAGGTCTTCCAAACAACATTGTGTACATGCAGTTTTACATCAACAAACCGAACTCTTTATTTACGTTTCCGAAAGTGCCCAATTTTACATCTCCATCAATCAAATGCTGTATTTTTATAGCATCACTTTCATGTAAAGAAGAACCATTTAGACTCCGTTCCCAGTCGCTAAATTTGATACTGGAAAACCACATACGACACCCAGAGAAAAAGAGCAATTTGTCGTCACATTCTAATGAGAGGACCAGGTTGTTTGAATTATTTACACAATTCTTACCCAAAACTGTTTCAAGGGGCGTCCACAACATTGGAGAGAATGAACAAATTAAAACGTTTACAGATTCGCACAGCATAATGGTTAAGATGGCCACGGCCGAAAACTAACCCTAACCTTCAAAAACATTTAAGCCTAAAATCCAACCAACTTTAAGAAAAGAGTTAAACAATTAGTTGGATCTCGCGAAGCAATACGTTGGTGATGAATAACATAATAAACATTGATGGTGCTCACCACTATTACTCCTACAACCGGTTGAGCCTAAGTTTTCACAGATTTTTTATTTCATGTATATATTTGTTGGGTCGTACGAACTTCGGATACTTATTCAAGTGCTTAAAACAAAATTGTAAATTGTATGAATAACTACTAACTCTAAACAATGTCTTAAACTTATTAACACATTCATTACTCGGATTACAAGCATCAGAAGCCGATGATCAGATTAACAGCACAAGAGTATATCCTGCAAGAAATTACTTTTTACAACAAAAATAAAAATAACATCAAGTTTTATATAGGCCTAGTGGAGACAAAGGAATTTAAACTTGTGTACGCACTGAATTTGAAGCCAACGAAATAATATTTATACTATTAAAGTGGTACAAAACACATCCTGACAACGAAGAAGGAACTTGCGTGAAATCGGCAAACAGAGTTTGCCTGTCACCAATTATTTATCGAATGTCAAATTGTCTGATAAATTCCTGATCAGTAGAAAAATGCTGTTTGTTTTCTTGTAGAAAAATTAAGCCGAGTTCAAATAGCAGCAAATGGACCTATATACAACTGCAACCGTTGTATGTGAAACGTGACAGCATATTTTTTTTATAATAAAAAATAAGGGGTGATAGACACTGCATATTTCCTATTACAGTCTCGATTTATTGAATCAGACAGTGTGCTCGGTTGTATCGACGTCACTTGACTTCACGTGATTGATGGTATCTAAACAATGAGAGAGTACACACGGCGCAAACGAACATCGAGTATGTTTGTGAGCGTGTATGCCAAATTCACGGCTGTGATTTGGTATTATGGCAAGCTGAGGTCGTCCTCGGTTCCATTTCGTGTTCAAAAACAGCGGAGAAGTCACTATAAATACAGAGTCTAAACGTTAATAGGGAACGAAGAGGAGTCCCCAATAACTGGAATTATATGCAAACATTTTCCCCAGTTTTTTGTGACGTCACAGCCGTGAGTTTTACCAACCCGTTGGTTGGGCAAAACTACTGGCGGCTTTTCTTGCTTTATTCCTCATTAAAGAAAAGGTTTTAAACATTTCCTTATTGGGGTAGAATTACGCCCAACCATACTCAAGCTAGGCTGCCTGTACAAAATGGTGATCAGTGCTCAGTGTAAACATTGGTGCAGGAAGGAAATACAAGGTACAGTTTTGTCTCATGCACATTGCCACTGTTTAACGTGTATGAAAAACGATCCTTATTGCACATTAAACAGTAAAACCGACAGTTCTGGTCAACGCTGCGAGAATGTTCGTAAGCTTAGTGTGTACTTTCAGTTATTGTCATATAAATTGGTAATTATATTATTTAAAATGAAATTATTGTCATTCAAAAGCGTGTTTTTTACCTTCTGTTTTTCTGACTATTTCTTTGCTGAACGACCCTGTTCTTTCAATATAACAACAGCCAAGTGACTCAAGCCATGGGATTTCAGTAAAAAGCAATCACTCTGATTTAATATTGTGTATTATTTATTTGTCTGTCTACTCCGTCCACCTATGCTCATAGATAATTCGGGAATCTGTTTGATAAAAATGCTTCATAAACCAAACACAGTTTTTAGACCACTAATGGAATCCACGTGTGGTGTGACATCCGTTAACCGTGACAGTTTCGTTTAGACAGGCGGATGCGCTGTACCGGTCTACTAATAAATAATTGAAAATATCACAGCAGTGCAAAGGTATACTGCATTCACAGACTTGCAGGTGATCACCGATTCTTATACATAATATATGGGATGGGTCAGTGAGAGATATACAAATCTCTTACATTGAGTGGCCCCTGTTATTCATAAAACATCTACTTAGTTAAATTGTTAAAGTGTTTATCTATTTTGTTTATAACAACTGCTATACAATTATAGTTTGTTTGTTTTTAATATGAGTTTAATTGTATTAAAATAAAACAGGATGTCGTCATCATTTGCATACTAAATATGCTCTCATCTAACCGTAGTTAACCACCTTGTAGACTTTTACAGAATGGTGCTTGCTTATCAAAATCACTTTATCTTTTGTATTTGTATATTGAATTTCATAAATTATTTTCAACCTGAAACTGTGTGCTTTATTGGTAACTCCTTTTCATTGTAAAATTTAGATTGCATAATTGACTTCCTTGTTTAGTTAAAAAGGCGGAGTAATTGGTGTTTAGAACGACCGTTCCATTTATTTAATCCTACAAAGGTAGTAGCGTTTTTGAGATATCGCCGAAAATCTGGAGCGGTTTTATGTCCGCGCAGGAAGAATAATCCGAAATTGGAATTACACAACCTGAGAAACGTTTCTCAGATTGAAATTTGTTTGAATCTCTTTCTCCAAAACCACATTCCTTTGAAAGGAATCGTTTCTCAAACGTTATATCAACAGCTGCAGTGCTTCTTACCAAGTTAGTTTTTACGGTCATTGGTTTTTGGAGTAATTAGCAAAAGTATACTCCTTCCTTTCATGAGCTAAATATTGTTTGGACTTGTTGCTCATTCAAACTAAATAAAGCTGCGATCATTGCTTGAGCAACCAGCCGACGCAGTTCCACAGTTTTAGCAACAATGGATAAATCTACAGCAACCCCTACCAAACCAACGTTCTGACGTAAAATTCACTGACAGAATACGGATCGGTATAACCAGAAACAGTTCGTGATGTAGTTGCATCTCTCTGTTCTTACAGTTTGTATACCCTCGTAAACGGAACTTAGTCTTTTGAATTTCACAGTGATGTTGGATGGGTGAGCATGAGCTTTACTCATTTTAAAGAAAACCTCAAGTTTCGATCATGTAGAAGATCCAGTCTTTCTCAGAGGCTGAACTTCAGCCTTTGTGCAAGACCATGCAAGACTGCTAAAGAGTCGAAACGTAAGACCGTGAGCAATTTGTGCGTTTATACCAAAGGTCATTTTGGGTTATAGTAAAAGCAGTTTAAGACAGCTTATTCCCTTTTTGTGTAAATTAGTCGTAAGTTTGCAAAATCCGCCATCTTGACACCAAGCCTAACTAGCTATTGCTTTCTCCTTAAGATGATCAGACCATACTGATAGAGCCGTCTAGTTGTTAAACCAATGATTCTTTTCAGAACGACCGCAAGTCTAAAGAGATAATATTCACATGATGTTACCGCAAAACTTATAAACTGTATTTCCACCATACAAAAGTTCACATCAAACTCGGTAACAGTCAATTGGAAAAGAAACTTAAAACGACACAACTCAAGAAAACGCTTTACAAAAGACCAAACGGCTAACCGACAAACATGTTTTTGCACGGAGATCGCCAAAACAAGCCCATTACATAGTTTTAAAAAGTATAACTAATCGGAAGAGGGCGCATTTTTAGTTACGTAACCAACAGAACGAACTGCTGTCAGTTTGTTTGTGTTGGGGGTTTGTGTTGGGTTTGTGTTGGGGGTTTTCCCACTCATATTAGTGAAACCAAACCATCAAACTGAGATGAGAAGGAAACATTTTATAGTCGGGTCCATTAAGCAAAGATATGTACATAGTCAATTGCAGAAATAAGATCCGTTCTTCCATTGTACAAAAAGTGTCAAACATCAGTTGATTCACATCATTCGAGGGGGGAGGAGGTTGCTCTCCCTTGTTTTTTCCATTTTTTAAAAGAGAGAAAATAGACTTAGCTTTTGCAGACTGCTTTAAAATAACGAGGTAAATGTTTGATTTGTTCCTGAAACACACTTTGCAGATTGCTTTCAAGAGCACTACAAAGAAATAGCTCAAGAATCGCCCTGACGAATTAATTAAACCTTGGAGAATAATTGGGTCGAAAGTGTGTATTTATAAAAAATTGAAATTTTGTTGATCGCGCGCGAGAGAGAGCGTCCCACCTTTGTTTGTGACGTCAATATCCGGTTTTGAATGTTGTCTATGAGGGCGCTCTTAAGCGTTGCGTTTGCTCATGTCATGACGCAACAAGCGAAACGCGCACGCGTCATATCAACAAAAGGCTATGGAAACACACTGTTTACATTTTTGTAGATAAGTTTGTCATAACACAAGTAAACTAGATAGTAAGAGGTTTGAAAACCCTTCTGCAGTGATTCTGTTCGTGGGTATCTGCGTCCGTTTTTAACATGGCCGATAACGAGCTAGCATCACGTCTCCAGAAACGGATAACAGTAGAAGAAGGGAAAGAGGTCGAACAAAACATGCGTGAATATCGGGATCCACACGACGAGTTCGCACACCCGTACCCCGAGTTCAGCGAATTCACCCGGGAGCAATGCGCCATGTTTGAAGACATGTTTGCCGAGTAAGTTCTTGTAAATGTTGATGCACTTTTGGGAAGATTGATCTACAACGTGAGCAAACATGGATACCCTTAGGTAGTCGATGTGTTCTGCTCCTCGCCAACCAGCCAATTTGTTCAGATAAGCACAGTCATTTATTAAAACTAAGAGTATTGTCAAGAGGTGACGGGGAAATTAAGTAGTTAAATGCATTAATTTCGTAAACTTGGGAGGGTTCGGTTCAGCCAAGTAGTCGACAGTGCAAGCATTATGTGCACAATCATCATTATTCTAAGCCGTAATTTAAACAAATGATCGATCACTTTTTGAAGAATCTGTTCGCAAAGTAATGAAAATATCCCGTATATTACTGCAGAGTCATATGACATGGTGTCCCTAACCTAACCTTAATGTCATAGCAGGAAATAGTTAATATATAAATCGACTGTTTGCGTCTTTTAGTAGGGGCCTATAAAAACACTCGCGTTATTGAATCACAGCTTCAACGGAGAAGAAAACAACAGCAAAGCATCGACCGGAAAGATACAATCCATAACCATGCAAGGCATTTTAGATTCAACGTCTTCTAAGTGTTGATATTGCCTTTGCCAACGTCAGATTTTATGAGGTTTGGAATGAGGTTGTAAGTGTTTTGGACAAAACAGACACACGACATGATCGACATATTATTGCTTTATAGTTCGGCTTCGCCAGTTCTTGCTCTGGCTACGTACGCAGGGTTCGCCAAACTAGCCACAGTTAGTTTCTTGTTATTTCACTCGTCCGTCAACCTTTTCACTTGTCCATATTTTGTGTTAAAATAAGGATGGTTTTATTAATACAAACCTTAAGTCATCCGGAAAACTTGAGCCGAGGTGTTGTTACCTATAGTAATGATATGTATGTACATGACTGTATTCTTTGTTTTGTATTTGTGCGTATGGGAAGGTTTTTGTATGCTTTTCGTTTTGAAACAGCATGGTCTGTCAAAATTTGTTTAGAGAAAAAATTCTAACAAAAACGATCGGCGAAAATCGGGCCATGCAACTGTAGTGTATGGGTGATCGGATAAGATTGTTCTGCCTCCTGCGTGTAAAGTACGCCCTCAATATACATGCAATTATACGGGTGTGAACTAAAAAAATGCATTTTTTTTCTCTCGTCTGCTCGGACGTAAAACGTCGTAGTTTCTGATAAGGATAAATATTCTCCGCTATCATTCAGTAGGTTCATTTACTGCAGATAAAGGTACTTTTCAGGCCATTTGGAGAAAACCCTTTTCCAGTTGTACGGCGATATTACGAAACCCAACTCTGACTTCCATTACCATTCACACATGACACACTCACGCACAAACACTGAGTTGACATCAAAAACGAAAACGAACTTATTCAAACCACTTACATGACTTAAGAAATTTGTTTGTCAAAAAGGGGGAACGGTAAACTTCAACAACAATATCAGCTCATCATTAGAAGTCAAAAAGTTCGATGACTGCTGTTATCTAACAGAGAAATGTACTTGTAAATGGTGAATTCCGCTGTCATTTTAATAATGATATTAATGCGTGTGAATCTGTGGTACAAAATGTACAATAGTCAATATTTTGATTTTTCAAACTCATATCTCGGTATGTACGGAGTTCAATCTTGGGCTTGACCCTTCTTAGTCGTTTGTTCAGGTGGTTGTTACACTTAAATCACTCTTCAAAATCCAATTGTGCGTCGATTCGGATTTTGACATTCCGTCATTTATTTTTTTTATGTAAAATGATTGTCAATTCAATCATTCACATAGATAGCTAGACATTCTCACGACAGAAAGATAGAGATTGTGGACAAAAGACGATTGTGAAGAAAATAATTATAAGCATAATTCAAGCTGAAATGCCCTACTTGACATCGATTGGTTCAATCAAGTATTACCTAATTCGTCAAAACAGACACATTTACCCCCAAACAAAAACAAAAACATGGTTTTCACGAATTAGATGCAGTACTACAAGTTACAACGAGTACGTTTCTTCAGCCACGTACCGTCTTTTGAAACGAAGCAAACTACCAAGAGAACATTGATTTTGTGTCATAACTTACCAAAATACCATCAAAGCAGGTTGTTCACCTTGTCGACTAGGCAGTATGAGGGCACTGTTGATTCACTAAAGAGATAAATTTGTCCAGTTCTGTTCGTAAACCGAGGACTACCCGGCCATGTCGAAAACGCGAGTGTGTGTGCGCAGACAGACGAAAAAAAGTTTTGTCATTATGAATGTGACGTCACCAACCAAGCAACGGTTGCGCACGCATCTAGCTGTGCCTCTCTGCCCGGCCTTCCGTACGTCTGCTGCTTGGATTGTGGACCGAAGCTGCAGCTGGGCCCAATTTCATGGCTCTGCTTACCGTGAATAGACCGTGCAAGTCTCGCGCGTATTCGAACATTTTTGGGACCACTGTGGTCCCACGTACATTGCTTTAACGCGTTAAAGAAACAAACTCACGCGCTTTAACGGATCCCAATGTTCGAATACGCGCGAGACTTGCACAGTCTATTCCGTGCTTACGTCAAGCGTTTTTCACGGGTTAGCAGAGAATTTGTTACTTGTGTGCGAGTGCGTACTCTACGTTATTAGGCATTCTTCGCTTTTACAGCTAGAGCGCAGAAATTCGGCACTTGCAAAGCAAGCGGTGAATGGCGGTAAGTGCAGAATTCGGCGGTAAACAGAGCAGCCATGAAATTTGGCCCTGATCGTTTTGAAAAGGTTCATCAAAAGTACTTAGCATACGGGGCAACATAATGGAAATTTCGCTGCCCAATATACAAACTACATTATTTTCTTTTGAGTATGGTTAATTTTCTTCAACAATTCACTGAGAGTGTGTGGTCACAACAAAAGGGATGGCGGAAAACTATTTCAATCAAACGATTAATAATGGTATTTACACAGGTAATTTATTTTGAAGAAAAGGGTATAGTTGTTTTCAATCAACATTTCAAATTATTTGTGGGTCTATATCGCTAAGGCACACACAAATAAGTTCAATCCTCATTATGAGATATGGGCAGTATTGTCACGTGACTAAGCAACTAATACTGAGTTTAAGATCAATGTATACTGAATTATGCTTCACGGTATACTAGTAATGATGTTTACGATAAACCAATGGGACGTATACTGTCACTAGATGTCACATGACAAACAACCAATCATTTTCTTTGTAATGCAGATACGACGAGAATAAGGATGAGTTCATTTGTTATGATGACTTGAAAAACATGATGGAGAAACGAGGAGAGCCTCTGACTCACCTCGAGATCAAAAGGATTATAGGCATCATTGATGAGGACCAGGACGGAAAACTCAATTTCAGAGAGGTAATTAAGCACAAGAGGACGCTGTACGGAATTTTGCTCTTACGAAATAAGCAAAACAACATAATCGTGGTAGAATTATTAGCATAACAGACAAGCTTCTTGCTCAACTTAAAGCTAAAAGTTAAACCGACTAGCAAACTATTTTGCAGTCACAAATAGTTGTCTGAAATAACTCAAGGGAAATAACCTGTATTACTCAATATCACATTTCTATATTTTAACAACAGCACACAAAAAACGTGTCAAACAAACTTTAGTGGATAACACATTTTTATTTAATGAGGCTTCCGGCGCGTTCTGCATCAAGAATTAAGATGAATAAAAGAGTCTTCTAAATTCTAACAAGGATCTTTATTGATATACACCTGGCCGCGTCTTTGGGCCATTCATCAATAGAAAAGGAAAAATTCACTGCAAACTAAACATTACAATTAAAATGTACAGTTTTTAAGTGGACTTATATCAATTCAGCTACTTTTTCAAGTGAGTGGTAAAAACCTCAGCAATAATTACCATAACAATTAGGAATATTAATTGTAATAATATTGTTTGAAACGACAGTACTGTAGTCTAAACGCCATTTTTGAAAAGATTTGTCAAATTTATTAATATTATTTCATTACAACAGCTCTGAAAACAACTGAATATTGGCTGGATAGACCGTCTCTTTGACATCAAATTGAATGGCCTTTTATTAGAATGCATTATAAAAAAAACACCTCGACAAAATGAAAACGTTTTGGCTTACCATCACTGAGGGCGCCCTTGTTAAAGTTAACAGAGCCCCGGATTGCAAGATGCACATTATGTTGCTTTCTGAGTTCAGACAGTCCTTGCCACTTTGCCATTCTCACAAAATGGGTTGCTAAATGCTGACAGTTAATTTCCCCTTGCTTATGTTCCCCATCACCTCAGCATGACACATTGCCCCGATGAACAGGCCCATGGGCCATGATAGGGGCCTTTAGTAGAGAAACAGCGAGCTAGCAATAACGACCTCACATTTTTGGATATGTTTTAGTTCATGTTACTCTGGACCAGATGTTTGAAAGGAGAGATGCCAGAGGGGTCAGGGTACACCAAGATTGTCAAGACCAATACGATCGTCTTAAGCCTACCTGCATCTGTTGAAAAAGCAGGAGGAGTTGGAGGAGCCGCAAACTTCTTTGAGACGGCTGTAAGAGACAAGTTTTTGTTCTTTCGTAATTTTGGTTCGCTTCATTATTATACAAATGTTGTTTTATTGTGCAAATGTTGCTGTATTTAGAATGTCATGTATAGTTTCTGACCATACCCTCATCAGCATCCCAATATTGGGGTATAATTTAAGAAGGATGTAACTATACTAGTAAACTTGCGGGTAAAACCTTGTGTTATTCTCTTATTTATTATTATAAAATTATGGGAGGAGTGCTGGCTCTGAAAAGAGACAGTTTAATGGTATTGGCGTTTTCAAACATGACAGTATCTCGTTAACACTAAACAACCGCTGATGTTAGTATGTTATTATTTGTTTTAAACTGTTTTAATTATTATTTTTTCTTGATATAACAGGGCCGGTCTGACAAGGACACCCAGAATTTGAAAGATGAAATTGTATCTGAGCAACGAAAGGATTACGAACAAAAGAGACAGGCCAAGAGAGATAAAGAGGCTGCAGCAGCCAAGAAGGCAGCCTTTGCCAACAGAGCATCCAAATTTAACTAACTCAGTTGTATGGCTGCGGCTAATGTAATCAAAACTAAGCCAACGCCAAGCCTTATCTCAATAATAACTACCACCGCCACGTTGTTTCACATTATAGGCTACAATCAAGAAATCATAAGGAGAGTTCTTTCACACGAAAGAGTTGCAACACTACTGGGTTTTTTTTTTTCAATGTTGATTAGAGAAAATCTGGGGTTCTGATCGTTTAGTTTTGTACAGAGCATCTTCATGGAGGTATACATTTCTACCGTGTCGGAATTAGCGGCTACTACGGCTGAATCACTATATCAATACGCACTGAAACTGCCCTACAGCCGCAGCCATAATCGCAGCCTACAATTTCGACACACGGTCATCATTGTTTATTGAATTACAGCACATATCGGTCTTATACGGCAAACTCAACCATTTTTAAGCCACGCCCAATAATGGTTTACTGACCAATTACAAACCCTGGCTGCATAATCACGTGAAGAGAAGGAGAGGCACGTGTTATTAAACACATGCTGGACCCTTGACTACATTGGAACAAAATAAATTTGCGCAATCGCAAAAAGATCATTTCTTTTTAAACCCTCAAATCTTCATAACCAAGTTACAAATTATCAGGTGCAAATGAACGAGATGATAATACATCATTCAAACAGTAAGTTCCTTTTCGACTATTTAAGGCAAAAATTATGGATAACTTGAAATTGATAAATCGATTGGTTTGATTTGTGGCTTTCTGGGTTTTTTTTCTTTCCAAAGAATCAACTACATGTATAGTTAATCTATTTGCCAAAGCTACATATCATTTATGACTGTATTGTTTTCTAATCAGATACTACAAGAGGAATAAAATAAAGGGAAAAAACACAAATAATTGTATTCTAATGTTACTTATTCATTGTTATTTTTAACACCTAAAATCTACTTTTATAATTTTAATGGCATTCTTATTAAGTGCCGTCGGTTGCCGATCAAAGCCGATGTTTACCGATTCTTACTTGGGCAGTTTCTTCAAACCGACAACGACTTCCTCATCCAATGCCGACATGACAGTCACCTGTAGATGCATAATCACACATAAAGTTAAACCAATTTATTGAAATCCGGCTGTTATGAATATATCTTGTCAATTCATTATACCGAAAGAAGTTCGAGCGGTCTAGTTTAACGGACCCAAGCTCAGATCCCAATTTCATAGCGCTGCTTAACGGTAAGCAAATTTTCGTGCTAACTGTAGCAGAAAAAGTTGCTTAAGCGTAAGCGTATTTCACAGGTTAGCAAGAAAATTAGGCAGACATTTTGTGCGTTCACCATGGTTTTGCATTGATACGTCATTCATTTTCATACAGTAAGCAGCGGAAGGTTATAGCATGCCTCTTTGTGTAAGTTACGGTTAGCAGCGCTACGAAATGGAAATCGCCCAGTAAGCACAATATCGGCCGTTAAGCAGCTCTATGAAATCGGGCCCTGGTGTTGTCAGCAGCAGTGGGTTCGAATCCCGGTCATGACACTTGTGCCCTTGATCGAGTAAGGCACTTAACCATAATTGCTTCGTAAAAAGTTGGGAAGATAGGGGCCTATAGGATGATACCCATCCCTACATCCTTACGGACTGTGAAGGGGGGTTACCCTGATCAGCCCGAGGAGTAGGTGGCAACGGTGGTGGCAGATTATTTGGGTCGATGGCCAAACTCAGTTAAGTGTAGCCCTCACCTTGAAGGGGCCGCCCGTGGCCTAAGCTCGTGTAAGTGATCTCTCATAAAAAAAGGAAAACAAAGATTGTATAGGGGCCTACACTTTCTCTTCATGGACAGTAGGCTGAGGGTAAAATATTAAGGAGACACAAAATGGAAAACTAACCGTTATGTCGTTCTCTGCCTCGAAGCGAGCTTGAATTTCAATCCCAAGCTCACCCTCTGGCAAAGGGACATAGTTTTTGACCACGCCCTTGTTGTCCAAAAGATTGATGTTACCATCCCAAACTCCAATCACCTTTTAGTAAAGAAAAACAAGAAAGAATCACAATTGATATGTTGCATTTAGCAATAAAATTTGAAAAATGTATACTTTTATATACCAGTGTATGATTAGCACATAGTGCTTTTCGAGTCCTGCGGGTAAAAATCCATAGAATACTTAGGATGGATACTTTGGATAGATTTGAACCCACACCCCACATATTCATGATCCATAGAGGGGACAGAAAACGAGACCCAGAGTGACTTTTTTAGGTGATCGTCTTTTTAAAAGTACTTATTTTGGGTTGTCCTTATTTCTTTACTTGATACTCTTCACGTTTGACATTGGGCACCATCATAGAGTGGCTGGAAGGGCAGATCGCCTCATGTTTCTTCCCGGAGAAAATCCCAATCCCGACCAGATGAACCTAAACATGATAAAAATGAGTTATTACTTTTTAAAACAAAAAACAGCATTTGAAGCATGACGGGAGAGTGACCAAGGGTCGAGGGGTTTAAATGTAATATCTTCTTAGAGGAAAGACTTAACGTTCTGAAGTGATTGTGGAAAACAGATTCGACGTTTCGGGAAGCATTATTCGTCCGGTGAGAAAGCTTCCATAAACAAAAGAGATTTTAAACTAAATATCGTGTAATTAGTTACGTACTCAAGTCGCCATTTTTTTGAGGTAAACAATGATGAAACAATTTGGAACGCACACTTGTACGCGCGGCGCACAGGATCAGGGGTCGATTTCACAAAGAGATAAGATTCATCTTAAGATGAGTTGTCATTATTACCATAGTGATTTGTATTGTGACATCACACTTTGCTTAGCAACTAAGATCAATTGGCAGTTAAGACCAATCTTAGCTCTTTGTGAAATCGGCCCCAGGAATGGCAATGAAACAACCTCCTTTTGACCTCTAGTAGGCAAGGGACCTACTCAAATGACGTCATGGGCACAATTTATTTATAAGGTCTTGTATGTTATGACCGTTTAATAACTATGAGCAAATCCTAGTGAATCCATAAGCATAAACTATTATTGTACATTTCTTGTTCGAATTCTGTTTAAGCAAGGACGGGTAGGCCTACAAGGTCACTCAGCAATGAATTTTACTTCGGTTTTATTTAATGTAAAATAAGAAAGCAAACAAATAATTTAACCATAAATAAATTTCATAAAAGAAAAAACAAACAAACATCACACACCCGAAAACTATTAACAAAAGATTTACAAAATTGTGCACAAACCTTTGCATGCCCGTGTTTGCCTGGTGCTGAAGTGGCCATCTCTACAATTTTACACGGCTGTTCTTTCATCATCACGTAACCCCCTTTGCGCAGTGCGGAACACTGCAAAGGGAACGTTTTGGAGGCGCCAGCGTTCCCAGCTTCAAAATCTTCAGAGATTTGGATCGTCTTCTCCGCACTTGCCGCCGGCTTGCGACTAGCTTTAGTCTTCCTAGGCATCTTGGGATAGATTTCTTTATTGATGGGTCACAGTTTTAATAAGTTTTGTTACTCCAGGAGTTTTCAGCCAATTCCACTCGCAGTAACCCTGCTCGACATATACCCAGTTACGGCATCACACGATTTACAGACCTTTTGATATATTTTATAACTCGGTGGCATGTAGTTGTTGATTCCAATGCTTAAAAGTTATAACAATTTAGAACATGATGGTGCAGCGCTACGAATGCAGAAACTGTTGAAAACCAGGTTTTACAAGTCTTATTAATATAGCTTCGCAGTGTATTGCACCACACAATCTATGCACAGAACTGCGACATTAATATGACATGTGCGTTGCACTTGATTGTGCAATGTCCTTCATCTACTTTCATATATAATGCTGCACGTATACTGCGGTTTTTTTTTGGTTCCGCCCATTCGATCAGCTGAACTTTGTTGTCACAACTTGCTTGTTGAAGCGGATATTTTAAGGAGAGGGCGTGCGTGGGTGCCTTGGAGGAACAGTCGGTGTGAGTTGTGCGCAGGGAGGCAATTTGGGGGGGGGGGGGGAATTTAAAGCGAATTATTTTATTTAGTACCCAGAACATCATTCAGGAATTTGCTGCAGTCGTATTTTCAAGGAAACATGGTCACAACAATTTCGCTTTACGATGACATACAAGTAGGCCTGCTTGACTTAGCATTTGTTCCTCTTCTGGGGCGCTGTTGTTGTTTTTTGTTTGTTTGTGTGTGTGTTGTTTTTGTGGGGAGGGGGTTGGGGTAGAGTTACGCACTTAATAAGGAAGCATGTTCACATTATACTGCGATTTTAAACCCAATACATTGTGTATAAGTGATCTGTATTAAACCAAATTATAGATGTTTAACATTCCAGTACATGTACTTGAAGTGAAACATCACCCGTACACTCAGTGGGAGGAGCTACTGACTTAATAATAATAACATTACTGAAACTTATCTGGTATTGCCAGATACTCTTTCGTTTTAATGCATACAATATTATTTAAAGAACACAATTTTTTGTTTTGTTTTTTGGGCATTGCATGATCAAGTCAAAAGATTTTTTTAACAAACCAAAGTTTTTTTTTTTATACAATGCTATTATAAATCGGAGAACCAGCAATCGAACACGTTCACGTTATCGGTTTGGAATCATAAAATTGAGGTCTTCGTGACGTGTTGTATACGGTTATCATGGTGTAATGCAAATGGCCACAACTGCATGAAATACATGTACGCCCTCATCGATCGCCTGAACTGACCTACTTGTTAGTTGGTTTAATGTCTGCTGAAGAACGGACAATCTTACACAATTTATTGGCGACAATCTTCTACTCGAATAACACCTGCCTCAAATGACCGGATAAAGCCAGGCGGCAGTTGAAGAAAATGTATTGCACAGCCAACCACTGAGACACTGAAGTTCCTGGACGCCATTTTACCACTCTTAATGAAATTACAACTTATTATGGGACACTTTCAAACACAAGTTGCAGCAGTTAAACTGTTGACGTTGTTCTGAGCATGCGCATATTTTCAAGAACGCTGGATTTACCTAATTAGTCTGCCATCTAGTGTTCCCAAACTCACATTTTTGTTCGTTTTAATTAATGCCTTGCGTGATGTTGTGAGTGGTAAAATGGTCCACAAGTATCTGGGTTTTTGTTTAGTTTTTTTTTCATTTACCAACCAATGCCAGTCAATAACAAAGTTTCTCCATAAACATTACAATTGTTGGTTAGCAAACTATGGACAGCCATCTGTGACAAGTATAAAAACTAAATCAATTTGAAAAACATCACCTAAACTGTTAAACTCAAGGCAATAAAATATGTTGCCAACCACTCATAAAAATTGTTTGTTTACTTCGTTATATTTACCAGTGGCTGCCCATACAGAAGAATGTTTGTAAATTAAAACTTAATCTGTTTAACTGCAAACTTGACATACAACCACAGCGCTGACTCTCCGTAATGACGTCATAATAGTCAACTGCCGAGCTTTTGTAAGTTGTTGCATCATAAAATAACAAAGTGTTAACTTTGTAGTGTTGGCAATACATATACATGTACACGTGTACATGTACCTCTAATGATGCAACCATTCAGTCTCGTTTCCCTTCTTGCAACAACTTCAATGAACACTTTATGTATCATACAAAAAGGGAACCAGACTCTCCTCCCACCCAGCCTCAGTTTGGGATCATTCGAATACATCTGTAGATGAAAATACATGTACAATGGCTGCGGCATGATAGGGAATGTTTTTTACAATGAATCGAGACGCCATACTTCAGCTGTCCAGTGATGCCAATGTAAAACCGGCTGACGAGGAGAGACCACGTATTAAGTTTATATTCTAATTTTTGTAAATAATCTCATGTTTTTACCGTAGATGGTTTTGGAGACAAGATTCAACAGCATGTATTTAAAAAGAATATTCTAGGGTAAATCTATATCATTTAAACCATGTAAATGACCTACACGTCTCTAAATGCTATGAAGTAAATTTGTAATGAAAATAAATTGAACGTTGTCACAAAATGAGCAACGAAACATTTTGATGAGAAAAAGAATAATATCAGACAAAATCCACTTCAGAAAAAAACATATTGCTTCAGAGCTTGGAATCGAGTGATAATTAAATCCATCAGACTACATCCACCTGCTGTATTAAAGCTACAGAGATTGGAAAGCAACTACACATGGGCAATAATTTCCAGGGCACCTGTCTACACTAGACTGGATCGCACAAAAATGTTGCTAGAAATTTTGACTTTAAGTCGGGAAACCAAACAATGGACGAAGGACTGCAATGGTCTATTGTAAAAAAAAAAAAAATCACACCCTGTTATCATTTTCAAACCTGCACAAATCAATAACATTATTGGACAACCATCTTACAATAACAAAAGAGTGCTTCACCAAGAACCTTGCAAGAGATTCAACTTTTCATTGAAACATCTACGAATTTGTTAAAGAAGTATTATCTAAACAATTAGTTTACAAATCTGATAATTACAGACTTCAAAACTGTAGTGGTGAGAACTACAAAACAGTTGGTATAGCGCCCTCTTGTGTCTTCACCGAGGCCACTAAGTCATTATCAACTACATGTATCATCAAGAAACTGGAAATTATGCTTGGCACAAATTACATTTTTTTGCCAAAATGTGACAGTTATTCTTAAAACAAAAATGATGAGGTATGATTTACGTCCAGAAGTTGTTCACTCTGGTCAGAACAGATTCATCAATACGACAAAAAATATTCTGGTAATTAATATCTTATCATAAAAGCAATGAGTAATATAAGGCAGATAATACAAGTACATGTATATGTTTTATGCTGTACATAAGTTATGTTCAATTAACAACCAGCACAACAAGAACTGATAGCATCTTGCAGGGCAAAAAGTCTCACTTTACCCAAACCGTCGCTGACCAGTTTTTAAGCAGACAGTAAAGTCATCATGTATGAAAAGTCACTCACAACAAACACATAGCAAATAATGATTGCTCCAAATTGTGAACTAACCAACCAAGCTTTGTACACAGAGTATTTAAGAAGAACAAAAACTCACTGGTTACCCCCATGTGGGCAAAATTTACACTCATTATTTACATTCATTGCTGGTCAATTGCAAATGGCTCACCAGCAACAATGTTACTGTTCAAACTTGACTAGCAGATTGTTGACTTTTTCAAAACCCAATTGGATTGAAGCAGAATATGCTGGGAAAAAGAGTAAGCCACCATTTTTTTTTACATGAAACGCTAACATTCCCCTCAGTCAAAAATGTTGGCAGTCTTAAAGAAACCCCCATGGACTATCCATTTCAAATACAGAGATTAAGTATAGTATGTCCTACATAAGAACCCATAAATACAACTACAAAGCTTTTGTGTAAAAGTGAACTAAATTAGTAATTCAGTTTGAGCGGTCAGCAGTTCTTGATTTGTGAACTGCAAATAGACAAAAAGTCCAAAACATGCAACTGTTGGCTGTAAGCACAAAACACCAGCCATTGGCAACTCATCAGTATGAAGCGCCAAGGACATTCTTTAAGTATCGTCGTTTTTGATTTTAAACATTGGGTTTATTTTTTTGGTACTTGCAAAACAGATTGATTGCTGTGAACATGGAGTTGTTAAATCTATGGTGAGGGAACTCCACTAGAAGGGAACATGGATAGGAAGTTTTTGTATCTACGTTTCATGTTGGGAAAACCGTTCAGCAAGTTACACATTTTTCAGAACTATTGATCTCAAATATGAACTGTTGAATGCGACTGACCAATAGTTTTAAGGCTGATGATGAATCAATCTCCAAAGAGGAATTGAAATCAACCTTCAGGTTGAAGGTCACTTATACTCCACCTTCCTCTATAGGCTTCTATGCTAATCTTTGCCCCATGCTCAGAGACAGGCAAGTTGCACCATTAGTCAGTATTTGCTATCAACACAGGCGTGTATCAACAGAGTCAGCTCTTACAATGAAACATTTTCATCTTCAACACCAGAAGTGTCAGCAAATCTTTCCACATGGAAATGCATGTTGTAAAATAGTCATTACGAAATACAGAATTAATTTAGTAATAGAAAAACTTTGTGGACATGCATCGGTTTGTTTATTACTACATGCATGCTTCTTGTTCCGGATTCTTAATTAACCCCCTTCTATCTTTAAACTTGCACATTACCCTCTGGTAAATCCAAACCCTTTCCCCACCCAACCCCCCTTCCACCCGACTGAAAAAAGAAGAAAAACCCCCAAATAACAAAGAAATGCACTGCCCTGACATGAACACAAAACCCTCTCCCAATATAACCCAAACTTGTGTCCCCTTTCCCACCCACCCTCATTTACATTACAACCCTTCCTCACCCCCCCCCCCCAAAAAGAGAAACACTAAATGCGTTTCTGTCTTCGCACGTTAGATGTAACACACAAAGACAGACACACATTGAGTTATTTGTCTATGCTGCCCCCCCCCCCAAGATAAGCCCTTCCCATTAACACACATCAGTTCACTTTTGTTTAACGTTCAGTGTTCAGACGTTGTTTAATAACATTTTGTAGTCTACATTGTAAAGAGACAACATACAATTTGATTAAGGTCTGATTGATGTTGCAGTCATCATCATCCTGTGACAACCAAAGAGGAGTACAAACCACAATTAGTCTGGTTACTCTTAAACATTTGGTGACTTCAAAGAGAGCTTCATCCCATGCCTTGGGGTCTCAGACAATCATGGCTGCAGCATGAACAGAACAATGTGATTTTACAATGAAACCTCTGTACCCGATCGATGAGAAGCGCCCTCTATATAAATCCACATAATACATAGTAAAATTTTTGAATTTATTTGGAAGTAAGCTTTGGGTAAAATAACCTTCTCCTTGGTTCAATAAAGAGTAAAGCAAATAAAACGTTTTGTAGGAGTACAGATATCGGGTGAAACTGGCAAAATCCGTGTTTTAGCCTTGAATGTAAAAACACAAAATCTCTTAACAATGCTGGTTTTACATGGCAGCATTCTTTACATATAATTAACACTTACTACATCTGAAGGTTGAAGGATATCTATCCCCCAAAAAGGGGGGGGGGAACCCCCAGCAATTGAATATGTTCTCTATTAGCAGATTCTGTTACTGGCCCATCAGGGAGCGACCCTTTGGGGGAAGGCCAGAGCATAAGAAAGACTCTTCAAGATCTATAGAGTCATAAAATAACACTAATGACTGTTTGGATCTGTTAGGGTAAATACATGATTCTCTAATTTATACTTTCACCTCAAATAGTTTGATATAAAACGCAACTTTGGTAAATTGAAAAAAAAAAAAAAAAAAAAAAAAAAGCTTGAAAGTGATCCCTGCTCATTGTGTACCATTAGGAGAATAAAAGGGCATATCACAGTATGGCAACACAATGTATGTGCCTTCAACTGCATAAAAAAATATTGACGATTTAAAAAAAAAAAAAAAAAAAAGTATAGTGACGTTTCTGATAGTTGTAACCTGCAATCGGTTACTCAGAGAATCCAGGAATCTAACAACCGTTGCTTTTTACCCACTGCGGATAATTTGATAGCCAAAATATAAATATCAATTGGACATGAAATTTACTTCAACTTAGAAAACCCTTGAAACCCCTTTACAAAAACCAATGGTCACAACAGATTTTAACTGCTCCACACACTGGTAAAATTTTTCAAAACCAAAGTGAAAAAGACCTACTTCCCCATGTTTGTTATTAAGAATGTTGCCCACGTTTTTTTTTTTCCCCACTGTGCTAGTTTGAGTTTGTTAGATGCCCAGATTCTCAAAAAGAATGCATATAAATTAACCTCCTGCTCATACACAATCAGTGGTCGAATTAACTGACTGTTCTGCATACGTACCATCTTCCACAAAATCCAATCAATTAACAGGTGGATATGCTAAATGACAAGTAGCTATCCATATTGATTTAGAATTGTAACAGTACCAACTCACTCTTCCGGCTCATTCGTTTAGGTGGTTATGTTCTTGATAGCTATAACAGACTCTTCACCACATGCCTTAAGAACGGTAACCTACAAACAAAACAGACATAATGATAATAGTGACTTGCTGTATTGCGTTTACATCAAAACAATTGCCCCAGTCATTGGACCAAATTGTTTCATGCCTTAATCCCTCTAAGCTCCTTTGGGGGGGGGGTGTCTACAGCCAGTGTGAAGCAGTATGAAGCTCGCCAAGCTAGATCAATCACAAGAACCATCTCTGCCCTTACAGGTACCCATTTACTCCTGGGTGCCGGTGAAGAGCAGCAATTGTAGTTATGCGTCTTGAACAGGGACACAGGTGTCATGACAAGAACTTGAACCCTCACTCTGATGCAACGTCTCTCACTCACAGAGGATTGATAGCAAACAATAACTCAGCCAGAACTCATTGCAACAACAAAAAAGGAGAAGAACGACTCTACTCCAGATATATCACATAGTTTGAAAACCACACTTAAATTAATAGCAAACTCAACACTCAACTGGTTAGACTCTGGGAAGAGAAGTTGCTTGAACTTCAGCAGAGAGTGGGTAGTTTGGAGGTACTGAACGATATTGGACAAACACTATGGGAGGACTATTTGCCTCATTTGTAGCTGATTACATCTACATTAACGATGTTCCATCAAACCAAGGTGCTTGGTCCCACTTTATGGCTCTCCTTACCATGTAATTCTGCGCTTGCACTTACATTCACTATTTACAAGGACAGCGCTAAATGTATTTATTTATTTATTTTGTTTTTTAAAGTTTTGTAGGCAAAGAATGCCAAGTAATAGGGTGTACTTAGAAAAAATTCCATGCTTAACTGAACATGGATGAGAGTCACTGCTGACAAAACAGTCTGAAACTGGGCTCTGGTTCTTAAAAGGTACAGTGAAATTATGGCATTTCCACCTTGTGATTACCCCTAGAGTTATAGATTCCAAGGAGCTTTTGGGAACAGAATCCTCAGTGTTAGAGAAGTAGATCAGAGAGCATGACTTATTTTATTTCAAGAAAAATTCATCATTTTTTGTTTACCAGGCAGACTAAAAAAGTCTGAATTCAGGACAATGTCTTAAATCTCTCATCCCAAACTTGACAAATATTCTAACAAGTGCAGAGGATCAAGCCGTAACCCCATTAAAATGTAGGACTTCAGTACATTAAGCGCTGTTTTTAGGCTTCATCTTGCACACAAGAAATAGTCAATACATCGAGTTTACTCGATTTTGAATATTCGATAAATTGATTGTTTAAAAGAACTGACATCGACTGACGTTAGCATTGTGACTGCCCAGTGAAAAGGCTAGCATTTTCAAGTCTACCTCACAAAACTTTCTGGCTTTCACAATAATTTACATTTCAACTTAAGCCTGCAAGAACACCCAATTGGTGTTAGACCAGAGTTCTGTAACTTACGTTAAATTGTTCATCCTTCTCAACTTTTGAGATTATTTCTTTTCCAACATCACCCTCTGGAACCTTCAGATCGTCACGTGTTTCTCCGGTGTCAGACATTAGTGACAGGAATCCATCTTCTAAACCGATGCACTGGGGCAACCAAATGAACAAAAAGGTTTAACTTTCTAGAATTAAATTCATATTTCCTTTAATCAGGCATGATAATGGAGCTTTAGAAAAAAAGAAGGAAAAATAATTGGTGGTTGAAAAGAGACTAAATTGCGAGCGCGAAGCGTGAAGCGCGAAGCCCTAACAACGTGGGGTTCGGGGCCCGCTTTAGGGCCCCGGGAAGATTTTAGGTCGTATATGCTCTCTGGTGCAATCTAGGAGCTTTCAGAGACATTTTTGATCCAATAAATTTATCTGGAATCATTTAAAAGTAATACTATAATGCAGTACAGCATTATCTGTCCAATGTTTTAGTTCCTTAAAAATGTAATAAAAGTTCCAACAATGTTGAAGTCTTACAAAGGCCTTGTTTTTATTACGCTTACCAATACTTAAAGTCAAGTAATGACACATACATGTAACACTGCTTCAGCACAGTTTTGTAACTTACAGAAAGATAGCAATTTCACTATTAGTAGTAAAATTCTCAAGAAATGAGAGAAATTTCAGTTCCATTTATTCTTAATCATTTTGTAAATTTCCTTGACAACCACAGCGGTCTCACCTTGCACAAACGCAACACTGAGTGCCATTTTGACTCCGCGGAAAATGTCTGCCGTACTCTCAACCAATTTACAGGGTTCGAAATTAGCGGTCGCCGAATGCGAGTGAGAACAGCGGCGGGCAAGGCAAAACCCTTCCTTTACTAGCCCGCCGGGCGAGTCAAAAAATTGCTCTTTTTCACAATAATTGGGGGGTACAGAATTTTTGATCGCCTGCAAGTTTTTTCACTAGCCCACATGTATTGATGCACACAATTTTCGTAGCATAAAAAAGAAAAGAAAAAAAAACACCACACACACACACACGCAGCACACACACAATTCTGCCCTTAATAATCCTTTTTTCATCAACAACCATTTTCATGGATTTGTGATTTGAGAATCGGTTTTATATAACTTCTTTTGCAATGAATTCTTCGTGTTAACGATCGTTGACGACGCACGAGGGATCAATGAACTTTGCCCTGCAACGCCCTCAATCGGCAAAAGTTGTTATGTGGTTATGTGCGTGTGTGTTTTACTTATGAACGATCGTGATCGCGATCGCGGCCAAATTAAATCTAGCAAATGTCAAGACTTGCCAAACCATTTTACGAACTTAAAAATAATCTTTCTTTGGGATTTTACCACTGTACCCCTCATTATTGTGCAAAGGAACAATTTTTTGACTCGCCCTGCGGGCTAGTAAAGGAAGGGTTTGACTCGCTCGCCGCTGTTTTCACTCGCATTTGGCGACCGGTAATTTAGAACCCTGGGGTAGTTTTCAAAGCTGCCAGGCTTAAATTGCCTGTTTGAGCTACCACATTGCCGAACTTCTTTTGCACTTAAATTAGAGATTCAACTCGATGTTATTTCATCTTTCTTTCATCAGTTTTATCATCTGCCTTTTGTTTAAATTGTAAATTTTAGTGTTTTGTCTATACTGTTCGAATCAAGGCCGGTTTTAATTTCTCCAGTGCGGAATAATAACAAAAATTATTATCTTATTTTATCTTATGTTCAAATTTAATGATACAAATTTATTTGAACATCTACGCCATACAGCGATGATTATGCATAATTTTTTTTTTTGGCTGACTGAAAATGGCGGTCCGCTGGCAAAATACTATTTAAAACAAAATTCTCTCCAACTGGTAAGGCAAACCCTGATTGGGTCTTCAAGACTGTCAACTTCACCAAGATTGAAATAAATAATGCCTCACCTGCAAATCTGTTCGCTTTACATGGGGTACATTCATATTATGGGTTGAAGGGCAGATATCCTCGTACTTCTTGCCAGTGAAAATATCTATACCGACCAAGTGAACCTGAAACAAGAAGATTTGTATTATCATGAAAAACTGTGACATGAAACCAACATTTTGGATCGGTAACGGATCGCACATGTGAGTGCGTTCATGCGATATGTACGAGGTGCATAGCACAAGCACATGGGAAAATTATTCTTAGTATGGACCGCAAGTGCTAAACTGCGCTTGAAACATTGGTTTCCATTGGGTACTGGACTCCATTGCTGTTATTAGTCTGTAGCGCAAGCACTTAACTGTGCACACTGCATTGGATTTCATCGGGTACTAGACTCGACTGCACATTAAACTTGTCACCAGTCCATCCACTGTCAAAGGTTTTAAAGCACACCAAATCTATTGCGATCTATATTCTGCCCCCCCCCCCCATTTTCTCAGAGTCTGCACAATTCACAGAGGTTAATTTTGAGGGCAAGTGAAAAAAACCAAAAACTGATTTCTAGGGAAAAAAGTTGAGATATCACATCATTGGTCACAGATGGTACATGTGACAAGGCATTACAAATGGTAACTTTTATTCTGGCAAGCAAAATTTGAGGTCATCATCCACCTTTCAAATCTTTAAAACCAAACCAAAGTTAGCAGGGTAATTAGTCGGATCCCAAGTTTGTTTTATACAAGAATCAATACTCCTGATTTGTAATCACGAACTGGGAACTAGACAAATAGGGAAGAAACATGGTCTATTCACACAATTTCCAAAGTAATTCTTACAAACACTTTTTGGGAGAATATAAATCATTCTCAAAATATATCAAAACTCAACTTTAGACAAGCAAAACTTTGTCATTATGGACAGGTCTCGAATTTGAAGGGGAAATCCACAAAACTGCAGGGCTTGTAGCTCAAAAGATTGACCAGAAATTTTCTTACAAGACCAGAAAGCAAATGAGAAAAACCCATCCGACACCTGGTCACTATTGCATATAACATGTTTTTTATTTTAACAAGCACTAAGGTAGTTTGGGAAGTTTGATCTCCTTTTTGTCATTATTGGTATTAAGTATACTTCATTACTCAAGAAAACTGAAAGACATTCATGAAACTCAAGATCATTTGAACATAATTTGCTTGTAGTATTACGCAGTGAACTATTATTGCTCAATTGAAAAACATAAGCCAGCTGCACTTGTCAAGTCACAGGTTTACTGGCCCGACACTAAAATCACTGGCCTTGGGCCTGCGGTCCAGTGTAAAATTCGAGCACTGATGGAGGTAGCAGGTTCAAGTCCGGCTCTAGTAAAGTTTCTTTGTAGAACCCCAAATTATTCACAGCTAACTTGAAATTCTGTGGACTGGAAGAGTCCAGGCCTGAACACTTAAATTTCTGGTAGCCCTCCTGGCCTGTTCAGCTTCCCATATGACCAATTCACATAAATGTTTGTGGCCAATTTCCTGGTGTGAAAAGGTCGCACGTTTTATTGGCCTCAGCAGCACTTAAGCAGCACACCCAAACAGATCATTAGTTCAGCTTTTCCGTCGCACGAGGGTTTACAACGATTCAGGTCTTTTGAGCTTATAAAACTTTGAAAGCATCTGAAGGATCTATAGGAGAATTGACATGTGTTTTTAAAGCAAGTGTGCCTTGGGACCTACAGTAAACATCCAGCTAAAGATTGTGTAATCAACGCTACTTGTGGCGCCAGGCTGCGTACGAAAACCCACCCACAACACCTACCTTGGCGTGACCATGTTTCCCTGTCTTGGATGTGGACATTTCTACCACTTTGCACGGACGGTTTTTCAGCATCACGTGACCATTTTTGCGAAGGGTAGAACACTGTGCGGGAAATGTTTCTGAGGCACCAGACTCCCCAGTTGTAAAATCCTCGTTATCTTCCATGGTTGATCAAAACTTGTGACGATTTTGAATACCGGATGCTACAACAAAATAAAAAAAATAAAAAAGGGAACATTATAGAATTGCATTACAGAACCTCACTCAAAAGTGCCGCGCTGAGACTACTACATGTACGAACACATCGCACATAATCCAACCGATGCACACACATGCAGCACTCGCATTGATTCCAATAAATTACAGGCTGGGATATATGATTAAATTACCACTTACAAACACCTTGATTGAAGACTAATCATGTCTGCCCAAACTCAAGAAAACGGTCTTTCACAGTTCTTCAGAGGTTTTTAGCTTGGTTACAAAAAAACTACACAACTTAAAGGCTTTATTTTTCTAAAATGACACCGATAGGACACCCTGGATGAACCCCCCCCACCAACATTTTACAGTATAATTGTAAGATGTGTTTCTTATTGATTTTGTAATGTTTTGTTGTTATTTTTTGTTTGCTGGTGATTGCTCGAAGTAAAAATGCTGTGATGAAGATATTAAAGACCAGATCCTGGTTCACTTTCATCTTGTTTTCTTTTTTTTTACATTGAATGTATATACTGTATTCTCACCTCAATAACATAAACACATGTCTGGTGCGCAAATAAGGACAGGAAACTGAAAAAAGCTAACAAATTCAGCAACTTTTGTAAAGGGCTCCATTTTTTAGTCTTCAGTTTTTGTCAATTTGTATATGCTTTACACAGAGTAAAAATTTGCAGAATTTTAAACTCTTGCTTGCACAATCAAAAATGTTTGTACTAATGTATCACTAAAAGCATGCAAATGCACCCAATTTCTAAACTTGCGCACCTGTTTTGACATAGCGCTTTGACCTTTTAACTTACAAAATCGGTTTACTCAAAAATATTGAGCACAGGGGTGTCTGAGGAAATTTGTCTGTACCTGGTCATGCTGGTGGAGTTTAAAACACCAAAAACTAAAACTTAAAAAAGATCATAATTTATCCATCTGTCGGGAAGTTAAACATTGTAGATCCTGTACTAAAACATTTCAAATTCAATATTATCTTTGGATTTATCTCCTTCAATGTAGAGATAATTCACTTTAAATAAATAATATTAATAATTCAGATGACCCAACTTGGTAATAGCAATTCATGATGAGCCCACTAACCAGTAACCTCCATGAACACACACATGCACACTTTCACTTCAGAGACTTCATAGTTCATGGACAAATTAAACTCAGACAGTATATTTTTTTATGTTAACATGGAAAGTACAATTTCAACAATAACAATAATAACAACACTGTTCCGTTATATAGGACACCTTTTATTACTAATACTAGGTCGAGGAACCTGTTTTATTTTAATCGGAGATCTCAGTCCTAACCCCACGGTGATTCCATCCTTCTTTTACTTTACATTTGTCTTAACTTTTAAAAGAGCAACTTTTATTTAACAAACAAGACAGTTCACTCACGACAGTAATGGTCATATGATTCAAATGAAATTCAATCAACTTACAACAAAAGGTAAACATGGGGGACAAAACAGACATTTAGTGAACTTGTTTATTGCGCAATCTCTTGTAAATCACGAATTTTTTCATGCCGACAAAGGCAGCAGCAGCAGCAGCAGCAGAGCACACGAGGAGGGCCACACAAATCCTCACTCCACCACACACATGACTCAACGTTAACTAAACACGTTGTTTTCTATGTCCACGTACCGCGAGCGATGTACATACAAACACACGAAAAAAATACATACTGTGTAAGTTGTAAATTACACTACAAGAAAAACAGACCTACATATAGCATATTACAATCTTTAAAAATAATTCGAAGCAAACACAGCCTGAGCATAACAAGTATTTTAAAATGTTACATAAAAATATAACGTCCTTCGTCAATATCGGGGAATTTTATGATCAAAAGTTGATGTTTTACTCACATGTGGCGCCTGCGAACGGAAAAGAGGGTCGACGATGCATGTACAACGCATGCGCATTCCCCAGCCAACTAAGGATTTTCTCGGGAGGGGCTACTCACATTGGTTCAATTGACATACCCCCTCAGTTGGAATGATCCGATTGAAAGGGGTGCTCTACTGGTTAAACTATTTTCACTATAATAGGCGTTGTCTAATGCATTTATCATGATAATGCATTGATACGAGACACTGACAGAGTGGAGAAACCCGCAAGGTCAAATTTTATGCTATTATTATAAAGAGAGAGAATAGGATAATACTATGCAAAACATTGACATTGCATAGAGGTTTAGAAACTAATCGTAGCAACACATCCAATAAAATGAAATGAAATAAAAAATGAAATGAAATAGGATGGACGTATAATAGAAAACTACCAATAGTATTTGTTCATTCTGAAAAGACCGCCACGCTTAGCGTAGTGACTTTTACTTAAATAATTAAACAAACTTTAAACAGGGTTACCCAATTTCCATAAGAAAGGGAACAAAGTACACATTTCTGGAAAGAATTATGAAACATTTCCCTGATATCAGTGGTGGATTAAAAAGTAATAATAAAACTAAAAATAAGAAATTTATAAAAAATACATTCTTCGAAAGCATACACTGTATACACGATCTTTTTGGCAAAATGCTCTTCACAGTAAATTGCCTTCCCAACAAAACACCAACGTAGGCCTAATAATGAATGCGAGTTATTTTGAAACTTGTTCTCACTTGAGGCACATTGTGAATGCTCTATGGATGCTTTAATAAAAATATAAATAAATGAAAATAAATAGAAAAAACTGAACAAACAATGAGTGTGGTTTGCACCTCTGTGAGAAAGTTTCGAGTACAACGAATGGGTTGGTAACTTGGAAATACAAAGTACTGTTACTAGTAGGCAAACAAAGTCAGTTTGCATCAGTATATTTAATTGTCATTCAGTTGAGCAAATCTCAGTTCAGCAGAATTGTAGGGTTTGCAGACTAAATTAATATTATGCTCCACGCAAAACGTATTAAGGCCAAGCGCCCTCTAACAGTGCTTTTCAATCTTAGAAACAAGTTATCGAGGAATGGAATATGTATTTTATTTTGTAAAAGTATATCGTGAAACTAATCGGTTTGAAAACAAAATAGTTGATTAAAAAAGATCGAGTTAATCTTTAATATTAGAACACCCCTGTGAAAATTCTCCTTTAGCTCAGTCCAAAACGTCACCCTAGTCCCACAATTCATAGCGCGTGTGCCGACATTTTGCCAGCACAAAGGAAGATCGTTGTGCGAAGGGGAGTAAGATCAGCGCCCGGTAAGAACATCTGCCTAAAAAGATGACTGAGGACTCTGAACAACAGCCCGAGGCTGACGTGAATTCAAAAGGGCTATTGCTGGGTAAGATAGTGAAGAAATAAAGGCTAGAGGTGCTGGCGTTGCTGAGAAAATGGTAAAAAATGACAACTATTTCATCTTGAAATTGCCTTCATACAAGGCAAGCGGAGTTGGTGTGAACAGAAAAGCATACTGGTACCCGTCCATCAATTTTGGGTCGTGCTGCTTGATGGTTTACTCATAGTTTACCAGCGTTAACTAATTGCAATGTGCGCACACTCCCATCTTTGGTTATGATTGCACACAACGCGATGGAGTCCAGGGGACTACCCATTCCCCTGCTGCATTTAGAGTCCATTGCGAGTAATTTTGTTCCAAAATATTTGCACATTTATATTTGATGGAGGAAGTTTCGTTCACATAGGCCTTATGTCCAGAATTCCAAGACTGCTGTTTCAGAATTGTTAATTAGTCTTATAATATTTGGGTGACAACTTACAATAATACATTATTTATGTTATTTTTGAAAATTGAAAAAAAGAAGAAGTAACTTTCTGTACTGACATGACTGACTCAGGTCTAGAGTCCAGTATGATATGTACTTGATTGATTAAACTAATGTATGTCACATACAAAACATGTGAAAAACTTGTGTGTATGCTTTGAAGCATCCCAAAGTATCCTTGCTCTGTAGTATTTTTTTACCTAGATTTTGTAGCGTGACCAATTGTGGCAGTAAAATACATGGCAAAATAAAGTTTGTTCCACCACCACAGTCCATGACAAGTAAGGAATGATCTACTTCTCTTCTATTTTCTATAACTACTTCTACAGGAAAAATTTTGATTAAATAAGATTATAAAGATACTATTTTAATTCATAGTAATAAATGAAAAAGTAGTGGCAGGATACGGAAATGTTTCCCTACTTTGTTACTTGGCAGGATCCACAAGTTAGGAAATATTAAATGCAAGGTGCAAATTATAGTTGAGTTTCTTGCTTGCTCAGAGTCAAGGACAGAAGCGCCGGCCATAACATGCTTTATAAAAGTTAAAGAACAAATTGTAGTAATGTATTGATACCAGACTAACACCAATCGATTGTTTTGCTTCATTCAGTTTATCAAAGTCGCTACCCATTTTGTGCATGGGCACACCTGCTTACACATCAATCGGTAGATGATGGTTACAACAATAAGCGTAGATTTATTTTCTGGAATATTGTCACCTAATATGGAGTTGTTATTTGTTTTGTGGACCCTTCAAAAGCATGGACATGGAAGAATGTTTGAATGAAATTTCATTCTTAATAAATAAGGTAAAACTAAAAGTACGAACAAACATAATATTGAATTTTATTCGCATTGGAGAGAAGCATTGTATCTGGGCAAGGCGACGGCATCAGTAGCAGTGCAGCCTAGACTGGCGTTGTACCACCAGTGCTTGTTGCGAATATGATTTACAAATGCAAAGTGTTTACAAAGCAGTGTTCTCCACACATACATGTAGGTTTTGGGAGGGCGTACACGTTCGTGGGCCGAGTAAAGAATTGCCGCACAGTGTGCCGCACGCCTGCAGATTGGTACAATATACACTCGTATACAGCCTTGGATTAAGGCTGTTCAAACAACAACAACTTTTGCCGATAGAGGGCGATGCGGGGCAAAGTTCATGGAATTTTCTCAATTTGCGTTGTCGACCGGTCATTGAATCTCGATGATTTTATTGCAAACGAAGTTCTAAACAACCGATCCTAAAAAAATGAATCCATGAAAATGGTTGTTGATGGAGAAAGTATTATTTAGGGCAGAAATTAGGGGATAAGATTGTCAAAAAAATGAAATTTTGTTAATGTTTCTTTACAATGCATAGCCAGCTTTCTAAAAATAATAAAACCCTACACTGTGCGGCATATCCTGAGTGTATGTTTTTGGCGCGGCGCACAAAGCAAAATGTATAACAAATTGTAGGTTTGAATTAGTTGTAGTAGTTTTACAATAAGGTTGTTTGGACCGAAATAGATGTCAATCATTCTCCTTAGATAGTGTCGGGGCTCGGGGGTTAATAACATTATTTTTACGAAAAGGAATATCTCAAATGTTTTTTGCTTTCACGTCTGATGACGTCATATACCAACGGGCGCCATTTACAGATTTTCCAGTTGGAAGTGCCCTGTGCAAAATGAATATGACCTTGCCCTCTCAAAGTTGTAATTTCAGGCCCGGGCGGTTGCCTATGTAAAGTATCATGCTTGCTTTATTTTCTGTCGTGGTAGTCTGGGTGCCAGCATGTTTCCACAGGCGATACATGCATGGTAAGTGCACGAGGCATAGCTGCTGGTGCTTTGGAGAAGGGGGATGAAACCTCCCTCCAGACCTAATTGAAACTGTGAAAAAGAAGGATGCTTAACAACTGATTTTGTGCAGGACCTAAATTGTATATTGAGCAAGCATTTTGTTTTCTTTGTTCATTAAGGCGCGTACATTTTTTTAATTCAATAATAACAAACAAATTCTTTTCAATGTCTTTTACAGCCAGTGGCGTCACGGGCACAGTCAAGTGGTTTAACGTAAGAAGTGGCTACGGTTTCATCAACCGGTAGGTGTTTCTTTTGTTATTTTAAAGTTAAGTTGGTGGGGGGGGGGGAAAGTCATAACAAAGTTTACAACTTTCAGCTGATCAGCTGATTTCGTCTTTTGTATTTGTTCAGTGTTTTAGAAAATTGAAGAACAGTTTGCATGTCAGCATAATTTCTGCAAATGAAAGTAACAGTTTAAGTAATTGTGGTTAAATAGCCAGAAAAATGTCTACTTAAGCCTACACCATAGGTCGGCCCTTGTGCTCAAAATAATGTTTCCTACTTTTTTTTAAGGACCAAATATCATGCCTGGTAATTGTGTCATGTTTAGATCAAAGAATGATAGTAGAAACTAATGCATCAATAGGGTTTTAAATATTGAATTCATTTTAGTTCAAAGAACATCACTCTAACAGATTTTCTTTTCATGTCATTTTGCAGGGACGATACGCAGGAAGACATCTTCGTCCATCAGGTAAAACTAAAAGAAATTTCTGACATGTTTTGAAAACTTTCTGTGGCATGTTGTGGCCAAGCGGTATAGAGCATCAAACCCGAGTTCTGATGGCTGAGACATCGGAGTGTGGGTTCCAATCCCAGTCCCGACACTTGTGTTCTTGGGCTAGACGTGATAATTGCTTCCCATCACCCAGGAGTAAAAGGGTGCCTGTGAGGGTATAGATTGTTGATGTGAAAGATAAGCAACCTGTGTGTCCACTTGGCTGCTGGTGCTGCTTACTCCAAAGGAGTTGAGATGGTTTCAGGAATGCTTTAGTCCCAATGAACAGGATAGTAACAGCATTGGGCGCCTTGAAAGAACGTTAAAAAAAAAATGCTGATTACTAGTAGACCTAAACCACGTGCTTCTCTGTCTGCCTTCTTAATGATTGTTAGTGAACCAGAAACCCTTGGCTGAAATGTTCGGTTAACAATTAGTAATGATAAATACAGTGAACTTCTCCACAGTTTTGTGGAGGAGAAAAGGGGAATAAAAAAACCATCTTTGAAGATTTGAATTTAGAAGTCGTCAATTGACGGAATGTTTGTTCTTGTTCTCCAGACGGCCATTACTAAGAACAATCCCAAGAAGTACCTGCGCAGTCTTGGGGATGGTGAGACGGTGGAATTTGATGTGCTCGCTGGAAGAAAGGTAAATCATTAATCGTAGTTATTTTAAAGGCAAAGAAAACTTTTGGTTTGGGGAACCGGCCGATTGTTTTAATCCTGTATAAATGTGGGATCTATATATTCAATAAAACTAACCTGTGAAAATTTCGCTTCAATAGTTGTACAGTTTTTGAGATATTGTCGAAACTCTGGAGCGGTCATGTCCTCGCAGGAAGAATAATCCCTAATTGGAATACACAATCTAGTTGAAATGTGTTTTAATCCCTTTTTCTAAAACCACATTCCTCTGTTCCTTCAAAAAAAGGGAATCGTTTACCAAAAAGTTATACATTATCAACAGCTGCAGTGCTTCTTGCGTGTTTCTATGTCTTAAAAAAAGGGAAGATACGAGCACAGTCGTAACTAGAACACGGATAATACAAGGTATTTTTTGCGGCCCGATGATGACAAAATAATTGGGTTTTTTTCATACGGTTGTAGCGAGATCTGAAAAAGATTGTTGTTTAACAAAAGCCAACCGTTCAGTCCAGGTTTGGAAATTACATTCTTGTAGCCAAACTCTTTATCGGATCGGACCGGCCATGCAGTCTGTCCGATCCGAACATTAGAAACGTTTCGCTGGTAACCTACGCTTGAAATGCTACTTCCCTTACACACTTGGACAACTACTAACTTTGTTATGATTTTTTTCTTGAGTCATACAAAATACTAAATTTCTATGATCATAGTCAAGAAAAATGCATTTTTCATTGATATTTTGTGTACAGGATGCCCGTAAGAGCTGTACTAGGAAGCAAACTGCTCCATTCTAGCCTATACACGTGTGTAGTGCATGCACTATGACTAGCTGTGTATACATGTACATGTACATGTACATGTACATGTAATAGTGCGCTGCGTTTATAACAAGGTTTGGTTTGGATAATACAAGGAAAACGGGCCAGTCTGGCAGACCTCGTATAACGAGAGTCAACTGTATAAAGTTCTACTGTGCCCTGCCTCTTCTTTTTTTTTTTCTTCTTTTTTTTTTTAAAACTGCAGTTGCATGCATAGTGTAACAAAATCTGTATTTGTATAATGTATGTTTTAGGGCCAAGAAGCATGTAACGTGACTGGCCCTGAAGGTGTAGCAGTCCTGGGAAGCAAGTACGCTCCAGACAGACGTCGATTCCGCACTCGCCGTAACTACTACCGTCGTCGTAAGAATGAAGACGACCCAGACGAGGAAGAGGAGGGTACCTCAGAGGGTGGTGACAACACGGAGGGGCGTCGGCCTCCAAGATCAGGGAGAGGAAGAGGAAGAGGCAGATATCGTAATCGTGGATACCGTCGTCCGGTAGGGGACTCTGATGAAGCTGGTGAAAAGGTGAGCCATGTGTTAAGGGAACATGAATAAGTTACTTGGGTAAAGCAAAGATTTGTTACAAAAACAAGGCAGAAGAGATGTCTGTTGTGAAAAATTTGTGACTGACTTGCATGCGTTATCATCATCAAAGAGTAATTGTTGTTCTATTGTTGCATCATTGTCTGTTTTATGTACAGAAAGAGGATGGTGACAAGGAAGACGGCCAGAATTCAGAGAAGCCCCGTCGTCGTTACCGCCCACGCTACCGTAACAATAGACGGCCACGTCGCCAAGAAGGAGACGAGGAAGGAGGTGGTGATGAGAATAAAGAGAACGAGGGAGAACAGCGCCCTCAACGAAGACGTTATCGCAGACGCAGACCTCCAGGTGCACGCAACGCGAAGACAGACTCTGCTGGAGAGGTAAGTTGTATTTTGTAAAACTAAAATAGATAAACCATGTAAAGTACTCTTTCAAGGTGTCTGGATGTAGAGGATTAGGGACTGTTTGCCCTCAGAGTTATCACAGGGCCAGGCAAACCAATCTTGTCCAAGTCCAAACATTTTTGGTGTGGAGTTTCATAAGAGTTGGTATTCCGGTGGCTTAATGGAAAAATCCTGACACGCCGGATTAAAGCACCAAACTTTGCACACTTGTTTTAGGGATCCCATAAAAGCATATTAGAGGGGGGGGGGGGCCAGTCTGTCATCTCCAGGTCAGTAAACTAAAGGAATCAACTTTTTCCACATATAGCTCTGCCCGAGTGTCTGAAATAGAAGCTGCGTGGTCATTTGTTATAAGTTTTATTGGTATGCGGAAGCGGCCCTCTATTGGTGAAAATTGGTAGGCAGCATTAAAATACCACATGAATTTTGATCTCAGCCTGACCTTGCCCTAGGTCACCCAAACCGTGCACCCCCCCCCCCTTCTTGAATGATTCTATGGGACCTATAGAATAACTGTACAAAATTTGGTGCTTTAATCCAGCGTGTCATGAGTTTGCCAAAAAATTTGCCCTGAGCCACTTGACTATGGGGATAGTGGAGGGACGAGTTCACCTGTGGGGAAGTGAACCTAGGGAGTAATGGTTTCAGGCTGTATTTTCTATATCTCACTGTATAGGCTTGGCATTGGTAAGGGCAAGGCCACTGTTTGTGGAGTGTAATTTTAGTGTGGCGTTGGCAACCCGATTCTACAATGTTTGTAATAAAAAAAAGTTTAAAATGAATTAGACCCCGAGGCTCAGCATCCGAAGCTAAACCCAAGATTTGTTCATGACGTTCATAAGATTTGAAACTTTGCATGGTGGAAATACAATCTAGCGAGGTTTGTGGTAATGCCATGTTCACCAATCTGTCTCTTACTGTGGTTGTTTTGAAAAGAATTGTGGTTTTTCACAACCAGACATTTCGATTGGTATACTCGGATTGTCTTCAGGACTGTATGACTTCCATGTTTCTTTTGGTCTTTTAGGGAAGCCCATCTGGTCCTAAAGAGGAGAACACTGCACCAGAAGCTACCGATGTCAAGGAGTGAACAACATCAAGTTAGGCCAGGCAGACAGACACCCACAAAAAAGCCCACATATACACCCAGGGGATAGAAACATCATGTGGGATCAAACATCCTGCAAATAACAGCCATCGGATATTATTTTCAGACATTTGGGATTTGGAAGGTAAATGATTGAAACACTCCCAGTCTGTGGAGGTGATTGGTGAAATTAAGAAAGTTTGGCGTTCGTAATCCATAGTCAAAAAGTTGTGCACCTAAGGCCTGTTTACATCAACCGTTTGTAGTCTTGGGAATGTAACACTAACAGAAATTCAGCACAATCTTCTTAAATCAATTTCTAAAAGATAGTTTAGAGACTTCCAAGAAACTCCAACCTGTACAGGATTACAGAATCGGCCTGTTATTGCAAAGTCTACCGCCAAAGTTTACCTACACCATGACATTGAAATTAGTTTTGGTATTACCTACCAATAATTTTGCAGGTGTTTTAAGCACTTGTCATAAGACACCTGGTGTAAACTGGCCGTCTGCGGCATGTTAAATACAAACAGTACTTTATGGTGGATAATTGACCACTAAGGATACAACAACCTTTTGCAATATTTGGCAGTTTGCAATTTTTATAAAGAAACCAAAGTCATAGAATGAGAAGAAACTACTTAATGAATAGAGGCCAAACAATTGGACAGTAGATTAAAAGGTTACAGACACTTGGCTAACATCGTCAGACCTTGATGCCTTGGCAACATGTTGAAATATTGAATACTTTTTGGGGAATAATTTTGTAAGATCGTAAGCCCTGGCACTACGTAGAGCAGACGTTAATGTATTTGTAGTTGAGGTATATGTGTCATTTTGGATCGGACCGATTTGGCTGTGGTTTTGTAGTACGAAACCCAGGTATCTGCCAACAAGTTGTATTTCATTTTCTAGGACATTTTGTACCATTTGATGAATTTGACTAAAAAGTTAATTTTGAAAAGTTTCATTTGTATCTGAAATCCGTCTTGGAAGAAAAAAAAAGAGAAGACAAATTGCATTTGCTGCATTAACTTTTTGTTTTGGGGATAGTATTTTTTGAATTTTGTGGATTGAAAATTCTATAAAAATGAAATTATTTAAAAGAAAAATGAAAACGTGATAAGTTTCAAAGATTCAAATTCTGTTTTGGCAGGTGCCAGGCCAAAGGTCAATTTTCTTATTTAACTCCCTGCGGCTTTGAGGACTATTGTTCCTATTTTTGGCACTTTTGTTGTTATTCCTGCATTATTTCTTTCCATTTAATTTTCTACCATCTATAGCAGGAGATCTCATTTGTGATAATAATAATGCTTCGTAAGATCGTAGAAGCTACAACACAAATCCGAATGAGGCTCAAAAAATAAACACCATGTTTGAGCAAAGAATCTTCTTTCTATGTATTCTTGTCTTGTTCTCATTGTGTGCGATTATTTATCCCATATTTATCAATGATCTAAACTGATGATAATTACAAAATAATGAAAAAACACAGATCCCAGTTTAAAAAAACCAGTAGTTTCATCAGGCTGGCTCCGTTCCCTGCCTTTCACCTCCGTGAACCCCGGTTCGAATCCCACCACAGACCGGAGCTCGTAGGTGTATGTGGACTGGGTTTTCAGTCCCTACCTGGTTGTACAGGTTTTCCCCATTGAGCTTTTCCCCTCGCATCTAAAACTGAACATTTCTTCATTGTCTTCTATTCATCCACAAAGACCATTATTTACGCTAATTGCGCTGTTGGATGAGTAATGAAATAAATAAATAAAGTAGTCTCCACAGAATGCATTATCATCTTTCTATTTATACACAGGTTTATTTATAGAAACAAAAAGGGTTGCATTTTAAAGGTAACAAATAAGTGGGTTTGTGGAAACAAAAAAGATTATCAAAAATAAAACGATATGCCCTCTGATGTCACGGCGAAACCAAAACATTTGATGTCACTGCGAAACAAAAACATTAAGTTTTAAACATGATATTTGGCCCTCCAAAAAGTAAGAAAATTTTATCGAGTTCAAGGGCTGACGTACGGTATTGACCCCTAGCACCAATGTCACACGCAGCTTCTGTCCGCCTTGTTTGTCAACTTGGGAGTCAAATCACACCAAAAAAATGTATGTATCGCATGGTCTAAAATGCACTCTATAACATACAGGGACACCGACTCCCAAATTGTCCCATCAAAGATTATCGTGATGATGACGCCAGACTATTCAGGCTATTTAAGAGAGTTTTACTGATTTTTCAGAGGGCGAAGGGAAAAAGGAAAATCAGACTAAGGTAGAAGGCACTCAACATGTATTGCATTTATTTGGTTTTGGGTTGACCTCAAAGGTCAGATCAGTTTTTTTGAAATACAAAGTGACCTTTGAAGTCAGTACTGATTAAAACTATGCAAAACAAGAACTGACTGCATATCACCGTTTGGCAGATTTCAATTTAGGGTGGTTAAGATTTTAACAAAGGGCATAGTCTAATGGAAAACTCTGACTAAAATAAAAAGAAACTCTGAACGTTGGGAGCAAGATTACATTGTGCCACCAATGCTTAGTTTCCTGGCTATGTAGGTACAACCATAGAACCTAATTTATTTTAAAAGAATGGGGCCAGCCTATTTCCTTTTCAGCCTCAGTATGGAGGAGTGCCATTTTGAGGAAACGTCCATGGCACTGGCAGTCAAACATTGCCGCTAGCGTTGAACAGTGCCCTCTATTGTCCACCACTGACAATCCATCTCTTCCGTTCCATGGCGATGTACTTGTTACACCACTGAGTTTGTTTAATGTTCACATTTCTCCACACTGTGATATTACAACAGGTAGCTTGGGCTTGTTGTTTGGTCCTGTGGGTACACTCTGAAAAAGAAAGATGTTTAGAGAATGATTTCTTTGGCCAATTGTCCTTTTGCAAATTTTACATGAAATGAGATTTAAATATTGACATTTGAAATTAGCATCGCTTTAACAAAATTCCTAATAATATTTTAAAAGTTTTTTAGTATCATTTTGCTTAACAATAACTATAAGCAGGTGTCGAGAAAAACGCAGTGATCCTTGGTATTTATTAATTTTTTTAAATAAATAAATTAATTAAAACTGACCTCAATCTTTCTTAACACAAGAAGTCCATCTGTAACTTTCCCAAACACAACATGTTTTCCATCTAAGAAATCACACTTGGCACAGGTGATGAAGAACTGGCATCCATTGGTGCTCGGCCCTGAGTTTGCCTGCATTCATACAATTTAAGGAATAGTAAGACAAAATCAATGTTGTTACCAGCAACTATCTGATAAAACTTCATTGTTTAGCCCAGGCTTAATTTTACAAAGAGCTATTGATTGATCATAACTGCAAATCACTATCAGTTTGATGTCACAACACAAATCACTATGGCAATAATGGCAACTCAACTTCAGATGAATCTTGGCGCTGTGTGCAATTTGCCTGTGGTCTGCCTATAAAATCATCAGTATGTATATATAATTAAAATGATTAAGTATAATTGTAGAAAAACTTACCATAGACAGAAGTCCTGGGGCATCATGTTTTAATTTAAAATTTTCATCTGGAAAACAGGAACCATTGTAGATGCAAGCTGATCCAGTACCATCACCCTAAAAAAAGAAATGTTTGAAAGTTTAAAATACAGCAAATAAAAAGTGAATTTACAAAACAACCTTTTTTAATGGAAAGTACAGAAAACAACTGTAGGAATTTTTCGCATGAGCTCTCAAATTTTGTGGTTAAGAACTTTTTCGTGTGTGTGGAAATGGGGACTTTTGGAAGCATGGTGGCAGCAGACCAACCCTGTAGTTTTCCATGATTGTATGCGTCATTCTAAACATGCAAACGCTTCCAAGAACATAGATTTACATTGTAAGTTTGCTGCCACCAAGCAGCCTCCAAAAGTATCCCAATGTCTCTCAATATTCACAAAAAGCCCTATTAAGCGCCTAGGAATCAAAATGAAACAACAGAATCGATCCAAATAACGATAATAATAATATTAGCTTGCATTTATATAGCTCTTAATACATGGTTTCTAAGCGCTGTTAATAGAATTAATAACACAATAACAAAGTAAAGTGTACAATAAAATGACATAATTTTAAGCGAGATGGTATACTGTAAACATGCTTAGATTGATCTAAATAAGTGGGTTTTGAGTTCAGTCAATCATGTGTCAATAAGACAATGAAAAATGCAACAATTGAACAAAGATAAACAACCTCCACCCAGTCTGTGGTGTGATGTAATGGTTTACGTTAGGCTGATTAATTAAGGCACCGCTGGTACTTCAATGTTGATTTCACATTGCGTTTTTATGGGTCTTTGCTTAGGAACCGACCAAATTTCAACATGATTACAGGGAGGAAAACTTCACACAAAATAAACTGGGACAAAAAGTCAAAAGTTAGTTTGATTGATTTCATTCAAATTGATCTTTAAAATAGCCTGGGCTTAAAAAGAAAAAATGTCAGAGCGGAATTATTTTCAAATCAGTGTGAATGTTAAATGTTTGTGTACCTTGATAAAATCACCTCCTTGGATCATGAAATCTTTAATGACACGATGGAAGAGAGCTCCTTTATATCCTATGGGAGTTGACTTTTCATCTCTGTAAAACAATGAAAGTGATTGATAATATTAAATGTATACATTATCATGTAGTTGCCTCCAGGCCTGGAATTCCATCTTTGGGATGTTGGGAGAACAAGGCCACTTTCATTTTTTGCTAAGGGCACTTCCACTGGAAAATCTATGGGAAACTGTTGAAGGGGCACCAAGACCAAAGACCAAGGGCAACAGAGGCCATGGCCTTCGCAGCCTCCATGTAAATCCTTGCCTGGTTGCCTCGTAACTAGTGTAAATGGTAACTCTTGATCCTTCCGACAATCAAAACCCGAGGGTTGCAAGAAAAATGTGTACATGTTTCTGTTACAATTCCAGCCATATCCAGCCTAGTGATAAGATTTCCTGATTTTTCCACTTTTAACAATGAAGACACAAATCAAAATGGACCTGGATAGGATCTCCATTGTGTTATGAAACGCCAGGGAGGGTCATGGGATATGATTACATCAACTCAATAATTATAAATCATATACTTTATTCTGTTGTAAAAATGGACCAACAAACAATAAAAATATGCAACAATTTAACTTCATTAAACCAGATGGGATTACCTGTACTCTCCCGTGCAAAACTGCCTAAAATTCTCAGCAGTTTTAGGAACGACATTTGCAAACAGTTCCATCTTCATCCTTCCAATGTCCTACGGAAACAAATCACAAAAACAATCAAATCTGTTGTAAACCAAGAATAGTCAATTATTATTAACACTACAGTTTTATTTTACTCTTAATCTGTTAATCCGGTACACATCACTCCTTGTGTAAATTGTGTTATTAACACAATTTTTTAACAAACAAATCAAATAATACTTCGAAAGTTAACCCATGGAGGTAGTTGGTTCATGGAGGCTACCTAAATAATAATAATAAATAACCCGTAACCGTAAGGCGTAACCAAATTTTTTATTTTTTATTTTTTAAATTTATTTTAATTTCTCGCACACGTATTTTGATATTCACCATCCATGTCCACACAGCTTAAGTTCTAGTAGTAGTAGTATATCAATCATGCCACTACCACTTTATTTATTTATATATGTGAGTGTGTAGATAAACATGATAAACAAACTGAAATCTACTCTTGCATGTCTTGAAGACTTGTTTATGTTAGTTTTTACTTTAGTTAGTTTTTATTAAAAAACAAATAAATAACCATCAAACATGTCAAAAGAGGGCGTCCTAAATAGATAGTAATGCTAACTACTGCATGCAGTCAGCGGTGGCAGGTGCTAAGCGTGTGTTGTAAAGTAATGTATTAATGTGTAGTGTGAGTGTTACTGTTAGTGTTAGTTAGTGTGTTTTATATATAGTACTATTACTAATTTAGTACAGTAGTCAGTAGACAGAACAAAATATCAAATTTGGGGTAAAATTTGGGGTAACGAATTCACCACAAAAATGGCTCGATCCCCTATATTAGGATTTACATACAAAATGCCATTGAAAGTAATTTTATACCTGTCCTCCGACAGAAACATCGAAGAAAACTATGGGATTTTCAGACGCTGTTGTGTTACCCGCCATCTTTGATATTAAAACTGGTCCTCGAAACACAGCCGTACTTATTATGTTATTTTCACGCTGTATCCAGGCCGGATACCATTTAACTTCCTCGTACCCAGAACCCTAATCGTAACTTCAACGAATGAAAATTATACCATACATATTTGGGTACGAAATTGAAAAAAAATACCAAAACCATTTCTTGGAAGAAAACTGACGGGAAAAGTAAGTCAAATGTTCATGAATAAATGACCTTGTATTTTTCGACAATCCAATTTAATTGATTGCAGTTAAAGATGACATTTGTATGAGGTAACTGACGTGTTTTTGTGTGGTCTGATTTTACGAATTTAGCTGTAACACAGTAATTTAGTGTCAGTCTGTCTGTGCAGTTTGGCGAACTGTGTGTACAACGCTTGAATTGTATATCAAAAATACGTACGGTGTATAAAGTGTACGTTACAAAACCACTGCCTAGATTAGATAATTTGCACGCATGATTGGTTTTCGTAACGATGGACGCGTTTTGTGCAGACTGTCAATAGTGATTCTAATTCTAAACTATGTATATTTATTATAGGCCAGCTGAAGTGATGGTATATTTTATTTTTTTGTGATGTATATATTTTTTGTAGGATGCAAAGATCACAAAAAAGAATCAAATCAACTGATCAACAAACATGACAAAGGACAAACTGAACAAACTCTCAAATGACACAAGGTCTGTTGTTTTACCCATTCACCATTGTTTAGTTGGAAATAAATAAGTAGTGAAATTTAGTATAAGACTACACTGAATTAATAATTTTGAATTTTCTTTCCTACCTAAAATAAAACACATGTATGCCATAGTATAAAAAACAAAACAAAAATGTTGGGAAATTAAAAATAAAAGTGCTTGATTGTACTGATTTGTTCATGAATTCCCAACTTAATCTTTTAATTCATTTTATTTTGTACCATAATTAATTGAAAATTTGTTCTCCAGTTCCCGCCTTAACAATAAGTAACACTAACAGGCCTCCCATTGTTATAAATGTGTTATAACAGTGATGATAAATACTATGTAGTGACATGTAAATCAATCAAACGCGGGCTATTTGCAAAGCGCAAGAGCGCGTGCGTGGTTGGCTTCTTTAATATATAAATAATAACGTTTTGGTTTAGAAAACGATGAATATGTTATTATAACAAAGATTGGAATTAAATAAAGAAATGTAAGAATAAGAAGTAAGTAAGTTTAGGAGAGATTGGAAAGAAGCAGAGCTCATATTATAATTAATAGAACCTTGTTTAGCTATTATATCATCATCAACTTCTTGTGTCACCTGTTATTAATCCATTACAATCATTCTGCACAGAAGAAAGGACCCAGGAACAGGAGAAATTCTACCCAGGCTCAAGATACTACAATACTAGACCCAGTAACTGGGGCGCTTGTATTCCTTTAAAAATAAAATTGACATCTTCGGTCGTACTACTACTATAGCTACAATGTAGTACGACCGAAGACGTACAAAAAAAAATGAAGGAGTACCACGCCCCAGTTACTGGGTCTACTGTACAATACTAACAATTACGAAAGAAGTGTTATATTTTATATAATGCCGGTATTTGCCAATCTTGATACTCATGGCTCTTGAACAATATTCCCGGCCACCCTCGGTTTATGTCATTCCTCAAAGTAAACCATCTCAGCTCCTTGGTAATATACAGCCTGTGCTGCCAATGAATGTATGTAAAAACTATGTAATGCTCCAAACTAAATCAATCACAAGAACCATCCGCCGCCCTCTACACCTAGGTAAAGAGAAGCTATTAGTTAAGGGTCTTGCTAAAGGACACAAGTTACAGCTGTTTTATGTAGGTTTAATCTGCTTACTGGCATTTCAAAATTTTCTCCTATTCTTTACAGAAAATGGAAGATTGCACATAATTGGAGTCAAAGAGTAAGGATTCAGGTCTTCTTAAAATGGAGCAGTGATTAGAATTTGGTTGTGAATAATATACATGTAGTCAACGACATCAAGTTCTTCACTATGGGATCAAAACGAGGGACTGGGAGCTCCCTGGTAGGATTTGAAGATGATATCAATTCAATTGTTAAAGAGGTGAGTTTCTGAAATGAATTCCTTTTTAAAGCACTGGAATGGCTAAGTTGCTGCCCAAGTTTTTCATATTAAAGTGGGATGCAATAATTGAATTCAAGTTTATCAAATGATTCATGTTTTAAGGTTAAAACTCTGATGATTAATTCACAAACATTAAACTGATTTTTCTTTGTGAGTTTTTGTCAATATTTTCTTAGGCCTCGAAATAACCCACAGCAAATGCCGCGGTGCCCTGTGCTTTTGCTGTGGTACTGTACACCCTTTGCAAAGTTCCAATACAAATTTACATTTTCCTCATAGAGTGCCCCATACCAGAGGAAAATTGCCGTGCCCCTTTTAAGAGCAAAGTTCAAGGCCTGTTTGTTCTTTCTAGTTTGCCATTTGTAGTATTTACGATAGCAGTGCCCTGTATTAATTAATGCTGTTCATTTTTAAGCTGTAAGTCTGTGTCTTGTAGAAATTGCAAAAATTTCAAAAATTTAGAAACAATGACTGCAGTCAAGTTGTCAAGGCATACACAAGTTCTTCTCAAACGTTATTTGGGTTAGAACTTGAACATTTCACAAAATGTCTTTAGAAATCATGTTATGTGTTGCAAATGCACAGTACCGGTACACAATACAAAGTACACAGCCTGTGACATGCTACATTTACATCTAGTTTGCATACTATCTGATTTCAAAAATGAAAGCTCAGCATTTTACAGAGAAAACACTGACAAGAAAAGCTTTATTAATACTGGAATTTCAATCTCGGACATATTCTGTAAAGATCAAACCTTGCATTTGTAATTGTACCAACACAAAGTTCCATCATGCCTGGAATTTCATCTTAGAGAGGGCAAGGGCGTTTTCATTTTGCAAAGGGCACTTCTATTGGAAAATCTTATGGAATGTCTATGGGAAACTTTTAAAGGGGCACCAAGTCTACAATCAGAGGCTGTGGCCTTCATTTAATTCCAGGCGTAATCCGTTTTAGCGAACTTTCACCTGTTTGTATTGGTTTTGTTTTGTAGTATTTGGAGTTTTGTTCCTTCAGAACAACATTAAAGTCCTTTGAGTTAGAATCCAGAGAGAGGGGTAAACCATTAAAACCGTTGCCACAGCGACCATGGGACATGAAGAAGAAGGATCTTCAGGTATGAAATCTTGTTCAGTTAAAATTTTAAAATATTATGTTAATATTATTGTAGTTTTACCGTCACATGTGTGATAAGCGCTGGATACTCAGTGCTTTCTGAGTCCTGCAGAGAAATCATCCACAGGGTACTCAGGTGGGATTTGACCCCATGACCCCTGCATTCTAGAGCAGTCTAACCTGGCATGCCTAATGATGACAGGTTAGTTTGATACCTGTACTTCGCAGCGTGTACCGCAAACAATTTAATCAATGTAATAATTGCATCACTCTGGGATAGAGACTTTTACTTTGGCTTTTACCCTAGCACATCAATTCAGTTGTTGGCTTTGATAGTCCGTTGGCTCAGGGCAAATTTTTGGCAAAATCGTGACACGCTGGATTAAAGCACCAAATTTTGTACAGTTATTCTATAGGTCCCATAGAATCATTCTAGAGTGGGGTGCCCGGCTTGGGCGACCTAGGTCAAGGTCAGGCTGAGGTCAAAATTCACATGTGGTATTATAATACTGCCTATCAAATTTTCACCAATAGAGGGCAGCTTCTGCATATCATTAAAACTTATAACAAATGATCATGCAGCTTCTCTTTTAGACACTCAGGCAGAGCTATGTGGAAAAAGTTGATCCCTTTAGTTTACTGACCTGGAGATGACAGACCGGGCACCCCCCTCTAATATGCTTCTATGGGACCCCTAAAACAAGTGTTCAAAGTTTGGTGCTTTATTCCGGCGTGTCACAATTTTTTCATTAAGCCACCGTACTGTGACTGATTACATTGGTCTAGAGGTTCGAACATCAGCACTGAGTATTGACCCGTTCTACCAATGCCATACGTATTGTCTGCTATGCAGGCCATTTTTTAAGCCGGTCGTAAGCAAGTAAACGCTGCGTCACCTAAAATGCGCACTTTACTGTAGTACACACAGAGGCGTTGACTCCCTATATCAGTTTATGGTTAAAGCAAAATAGTATGAACTGTTTCATTCATTTCACAGTCCGATCTACTCTCCATGTTCAAAGTCGGTTCTCGCAAGGAGTTTTTCCTTCTATGGGACGCAAACATCCCAGAGAGTGTCAAGAGCAACGATCCTGTTTGCAAGAAACTCGAATTCTATCTAAGCATCTACTTTGCCATCTACCCAATCAAGTACCAACTTACGACCGGGAAGAAGGTGAGTTCAACCCGATGATCAAAATGAGGTTTTTATGATAGTACATTAGGAACATCATTTTGAGATGTATCAACAACAGTCTGTGATGTACATCGTACAAGCTCACTGAGTTAGCAGTAGCACCATAGAAATATCTCATAGAACCATCTTGAGGGTCCCTTCGGTTTCATTACCAGAAATAATAATAAAAGAAAAGGCAGATTTCTGAAGACAATCAGAGCATACTGATCGAAACCTTCAGTTTTTTCACCGCCTGACCTTTTCAGAACCACCACAACTCATTAAAGAGATTTATGTACATGGTGATACCATAAACCTGACTCGGTAATACCAATAATGACATGCAATTTTAGAAGGTCGCCTCAAATTTAGGCGTCTCAAGCTCAAAGTGCTTATTTTTACGACAGGTACGCAGAGCTCTGTTTAAATTATAAAATTCTATGATATAGCTCCTTGTAAGGGTTTCTAAGATAGAGCCCCAAATCTGCAGCCAATCCCACCAGAAACAACATGGCAAAACTACAGGCAAGATGGGCAGATTAGTAATCCCTTTGGCAACTTGATAATCCCCATACCAATTTGATAATCCCTATGCCAATTTGATAATCCCTTTGCCAACTTGATAATCCATAATAATCCATATGCCTTCTTGATAATCCCTAAGCCAACTTGATAATCCCTATGCCAACTTGATAATCTCTATGCAAACTTGATCATCACCATGCCAACTTGATCATCACATGGCAACTTGATTATCACCATGCCAACTTAATAACCCCTATGGCAACTTGCAGGTTTATTTGTTAGTGTAACGTTATAATATTTTCCTTGATTTAATAGAGTAAAATCAAAGTTGAAGAGTCCATGCTTTCCTTCAAGACATTCCTGGAATCCCGAGGAGCCGTCTTGAGTCAAACAACGGAGTTTCTACCCTTCTATGCACTTCCTTTTGTTCCAGACCCGACTAAACATCCATCCTACAAAGAACTCTTTCAAGACTCCTGGGTACCAGATCTTCAAGTTAGATTGGAGAAGTTTCTGATGTTAACATTACCAGCTCATCCACAGCCGAGACTTTTTGAAATCTACGTATCCTTTTTATCACCAAAAACAGACCCAAAACTGTCATCTTTATTTGCTTTCCAACTAAATCGACCTGTTTTATTTTTATCAAGTAATAAACCACAAGGGAAACTGACTGGGTAATTTTTGTATTAATTTGGGTTTGAACAAAGAAAAATTGACTGGAGTGGGACTTGAACCAACAACCTCCGGATGATTGTACCGGCGCTCTTCCAACTGAGCTATCCAGCCCTATGTTGGGCGTCTCCCTATTAGTCAATATCTTTGTTCGGGGGTGCCAGTCAGAAGCCATTAACACTGTTTTGTTTTCTGGAATTTTTTGCAAACCCCATATTTCTTAAAAACTGGCCTGGACACCTTGTTGGGATTTACTCTTCCAAATATTATTTCTTGCTATCAATATGCAAATGTAGCTTTGTCCACAGTGTCCACACCTATACTTGGGGATCAGGTTGGTTGAATGGAACCCTACCCCGCCTTTCACCTCTCTGGACTCTGGTTCAAATCCTGCCTCAGGCTGGAGCCTTGGGTTTTCCTCACACATCCAAAACTAACCATTTCTCCATCATCGTTTCCACACAGCTATCTTGTTCCCCAGACTGATAGGTTATAGTGCGAGGCACTTTGCGGATTCCTTTCTGTCATAATCACAGAGATAAAAACAACAATATTTATTCCTTAACTTTTTGTTTTAAACAGCAAAACTTGAGTGACAGTAAGTATCTTAAATTATGAATCCTTTCCATACTGCGAGCATTCCAACATGGAGACTCGTTAAAGTGCATGAGTTTATTTCCTTCACTCCAAGCTTTGTACATGGACCGAAGTGGTCCCCAAAATATTTGAATACTTGAGACTTTTGAAGACTTGCACGGTCTGTTGGAAAATATGTAATGACAAGTAAAGCATTCCGATTTGTGGATATGATAAATTGTTAATTTTGTTTTCATACACTCTTATAGAAAACTTGGAACAGATGAATCAGATACAGCAGGATGTAGTAGAAGCTGAGAGGCGTTGCATGACGTACATCAAACGCTATAACAAACTACAATCAGACTACCACAATCTAATCGGTATAACTGCTGAGCTTGTGGACTCCTTAGAAAGCTGTATCAACGGCAGTCCGGTAAGATATCACGTTGGTTTGTCTGCTCGCTGTCAATTTTCTTATTAGTTGACCTTACTCCACTAAACTCGACTAAACTCAACTAACCAGCTAATGGGTGTTGTCTGCTCAAAGTCAACCAAGTTTCTCATTAGTTGACTCAACTCAACTCAACTCAACTAACAAACTAGTGGATTTTGTCTGCCTGATGGCAGCCACAAAATAAAACCAGGAAAACTGGTTTACCAGTAACCTACCCAACATATTAAAGCCTGGTTTAGATGGAGGCCTTGGTGACCATGGCTTAGTTGCCCTGGTGCTGTTCTTGGTGCTGCTCCGAAAGTTTCCAATAGACCAAAAGATCGTCAAATAGAAATACCCCTCTTGCCCTCTTAAATATGAAATTCCAGGCCTGCATATCCACTCCTTGATTACTTGGTGTGTCGTGGCCGAGTGGATAAGAGCACCGGACTCTGGTGTTTCCGAGTGTGGGTTCGAGTCCCGGTCGTGACACTTGTGTCCTTAAGCAAGACACTTAACCATTTATTGTGCTTCGTCCTTCGGGATGGGACGTAAACTCAGTGCACTTATCGAATAGAGAAGGGGTCCGCCCCGGTGTTTCTGGTTTGATTGGCTGCATATTGCGCCACAGCACCTTGTAAACCATTACATGGTGCTATGTAAAGGAGTAGGTCTCATAATTCAAACGAAGCCCCATACCTTGCAGGAAAATACTTGATGTTGAAGCGCCTTGAGCATCACTGAGTGACGGATATGAGCGCTATATAAGAAGCCATTGTTATTATTATTATTATTACTTGACTTGTTCTCCGCAGGTAACACCAGAGTATTTACAAACTGTTTGCCAGAGGCTATTTTCAAATCAACTCCGGGAGTCTGTGGATGTCAACAGGCCTTCGACTGTAAGTGGATTATTTCTTGACTTCCGGAGAAAGTAATAGTGGATGTTGATATTTTGATGAGTGGATTCCGTAGAGTGCCATGGCCAAGCGATCTAGTGCACTGGAGTGCATTTCTGGAGTTGTCGGAGTGTGGGCTCGGGTACCGGTCAAGGCACTTGTGTCCTTGAGGGAAACTTAACCATCATTGTTTCTTCCTTCAGAAGGGATGTAAAGCTGTCTGTCCTGTGTGTTGTGTAATGCATGTAAAGGAACCCAGATCACTTATATTTAAAAGAAAGGTTTTAGCGGCAGTGTTTCCGGTGTGGTTGGCTGCTGATTGTACTGCATCACTTTGTATTAAAACCCCTTACAAGGTGCTTTGTAAATGGGTCTCATAACTCAAATGCCAATACCAGTCATTGAAATGAAAAGCCACTTGACACACCAGCAGCCGATTTCACGAAACGCTAGGATTAATCCTATCTCGAGTTAGGACGAGTAACTAGTCCTAACTTAGGATTAATCTTAAGGTTTACATGTTACAGTGCAAGGCTGGGACTCGTCCTAAGTCCTAAGATTAATCCTTAGTTAGGAAAAGTTTGGTGAAATTGACGGCAGGGGCCGATTTCACAAAGCACCTAAGATTCATCTTAAGATGAGTTGTCAGTATTGGCAGAATGATTTGTATTGTGACGTCACACTTTGCTTAGCAATTTAGAGTGATTTGCAACTTCAGATCAATCTTTGCTCTTTGTGAAATCAAGCCCTAGGCTCGAATTTGGGATAAAATTCCACAAGACCGCAGGGCTTGTAGCTCACAATGTTTACCGGACCAGAGTTTATTTCACAAGACCACAATCTTTCACAAGACCAGAAAGAACTTTCTGCACAGTTTCACATGTAAATTGCAGATTTTTCTCATTTGTTTTATGGGTTAGTATTATTTTGATACTCAATGGAATTGTATAAATGCCAGACTCAAGGTCAACATTTGAACATCTTTTCTTTCTGTTGAAGATATTACACAGTGGCTATTATTCAATTGAAACACACAAGACTGCAGGACTTGTCAGGTCCTAAGTTTACTGGCCCAAGGATTAAATCACTGGCCTCGGGCCGGCGGCCCAGTGTCAAATCCAAGCCCTGCACACCTGTAGATAAAGTGCTTTGAAAGTGTTTCATTGTTACAGTTATTTTGTTGCTTTGTTTTTCTTAAAGGCTGGTGAGATAATCAGAGCTTCATTTGCACACCCAAGGTAAGAAAATTCGGGTTTTCAAACAATGGTTTTAATTTGACAAATATTTTAAGTTTTAATATTCGGTTTTTGTTTTTATTCCTGGTATGATTACTATGGTATATCAAGTAATAAAACCAAAGCATGACTGGATAAATTGAAATTAATTTTGGGGCGAACAAAGAAAAAATTGACAAGAGCGGAATTTCCGCTCGAACCTCTAGTTTTACATTCCAGTGCTCTACCATCTGGAGGTCTCCCTATTCTGTCGATATCTTTTGATCTCAGTGCACCAGTCAGAAGTTTTACAACTGTGTACTGCACTATAGCTAGGGATCACACCCAGTTAGGGGCTACAACATGGGAAACGGCGTTGTAAATGTAAATGAGTCACAATAACGGCATGCAACTTCTGTCAAATATCAAGTACTACACCACAAGGGAAAGTTGCACGATTATTTGTTTGGATATTATTTATTGTTGTTTATTTGATTGAGGACTTTTTGGCAAGATTATTTATTTAAATATTATTTATTGTTACTTATTTGATCGAAGAGTTGTTATTGCAATTTCAATAGTCATTCACAAGTTTGGAAATGTTTGTGATGCAAGCTTGTAACCACTGTGTGATTTCGCACCCTCAGAGGCTGTTATATAATCCAGATCAACATGATCAATGAATCAATGGATGTATGATTTTGACTTGTCATTAATTTGTGGAATCAATGGGTGTATGATTTTGACTTGTCAATAATTTCTGGAATTAATGGGTGTATGATTTTGACTTGTTAATTTCTGGAATCAATCGGTGTATGATTTTGACTTGTCGTTAATTTCTGGAATCAATGGGTGTATGATTTTGACTTGTCATTAATTTCTTGAATCAATGGGTGTGTGATTTTGACTTGTCATTAATTTCTGGAATGAATGGGTGTATGATTTTGACTTGTCATTAATTTCTGGAATGAATGGGTGTATGATTTTGACTTATCATTAATTTCTGTTTTTATGTTTATTTGCATGATGGTGATTGATGCATGATGCGTAACCCTATTGTGTTTCCCTCACTCATAGTCCAATTCCAGAAGAAAGGTTCAGGTAATTTTATGTTTACCATTTTAAAAAAATTTTCTGTTTTTTCTTCATCACCTCAGTTTAGCAGGCCTGGAATTTCATCTTTGAGAGGGCAAGGTCATTTTGATTTTGCAAAGGGCATTTCCATTGGAAAATCTTAAAGTTTATGGGAAGTATATTTGGTTTGCAGTAACACCATGTGTATATCTACTAGCTATGTAGATTTGTTCTTAGAGAACTAGGTCTTGCTTTTTATTCTACTGCCGTGGAGTCATCGTCAGGAGACTGACGATGACTAGAGCAAGCTAGTCGAATTGTTGAGACCAATTAAGAACTCACTCCACGGTAGAGAAGTCCCCTCGATCCGATCCACTATTAAGCTAAAGTAGTAGTCCCGGCCGATTTCCTACCCTCCGCCAAGGTAGTAGTTTATAAGCTGGACAGTTCTTTTCAGAACTAAGTAGTCTCCCGATTTTCCAAAATCTACTCCGCGGCAGTAGAATAAAAAAGCAAGACCTAGTTCTCTAAGAACAAATCTACATAGCTAGTACATATACACATGGTGTTACCGCAAACCGAATATACATTGATACCTCACCAAGCAAAGCCTCAAAAAGTATACATGTCCATGTCTATGGGGCACCAAGGCCAAGACCAGGGCAACAGAAACCATGGCATGCGTGTAATTCCAGGCCTGCAATTCATCTGAGAACTTAAACTATTATCTGTTTCTTTGCCCTCACACCGATATGTGAGATAAGCACACTGTATACTCATGTCATCTGATGACACCACCCACGATTAACCATGTTCTGATGTTAGCCCCGTTTTTGGAGTCAGATTCCCGGTGTGTGTTACTGTAGTGTGTAATGCACTTGTAGGCGATGCATGGACCTTCAGATCACAAGGCTGTATCCAAATTGGCGGCTTTGGCTACAGCTTCCAACTATTGCTAAGGATGTCCTAAACTTCCATCACATAATGATGCAGCAACATAGTGTTAGCCAGAGGGGTGTCTGGGTGTTTTTTGGACATCCTGTTGTAAATTTTGATACCCTGTTTTATCTGTCATTTACATGTCAATGTTGTTAGTGAACAATTTGGACACCCAGGTTTTAAATTTACAGCAAATTTGGACACCATTTTTACCAAATCCTGGCTAATACCTTGTGCAGCAGTCCAGCCATAGCCAGAGTCGTAGCCGCCGATTCGGACACGCCCTAACTCTGGAAGATTTAAGAAAATATAGAGTCCCTCTGATATCCTGTGTGAGGAATTTGTCGACAAAATCCACAGGCATCTTGGGTAGGATTCGAACTAACAACCCTCTTCATTTTTTCTGATATCCCATGTTGAGTGATTTCTGTCAACAAAATCCTCTGGGATCTCGGGTGGGATTCGAACCAACAACCCTCTACATTTTCTCCGATATCTCATGTTGAGTGATCTCTGTCAACAAAATCCTTTGGCATCTTTGGTGGGATTCAAACCAACAAGCTTTTTTCTCTTCTGTCGATTCTACATCACATCTAGTTTATAGGCACTTAATGTTCATGTGCTTTCCAAGTCCTGAGCATAATATCCATACACACCTCGAAGAGGATTCGAACCAACAATCTTTCTTTCCTCTGTTCGTTCTAATTCTCCTTTGTTTTACTCATTTTTTGAGAATTCAAACTAACGTCAGATTGAATTGAATTGAATTGCAGTAAAGATGAGGTCCCATTACTTCCCTCTCTTGATTACGATCAAGTGAAGTTTGATATGATCAACGCTCCTAAAAGAAGACGAGAATTACTCCTGCAAGCTCTGAGATGGGTAAGAGATTCATGATTGTATAGAATAGGAATTAAGAAACCAACTGTTGCTAAACATCATTTACCAATGTGTCAGATTGATTTCTGAATATTTGATTCCAGTGGACTTAAAGAAATGTTATAAACTCTGTGTCTTGCTGGCAAATGCTGACAGTCAATATTATGTTTTTTATTGTTTGTGTGTTGATATTTTTTTTTGAAGCGTTTGACTCGCAGTGAACCTGGGGAACAGAGAGATACTGTACTATCAGCCTATATACAGCATGACCTACTAGGGTGTGCAGAAGAGAATGACCACAGGGTGAGTTTGTCCGGTTGCTTACCCTTCTACCCCTTCAAGTGACCCACCGACCACCCCAACCCTCACCCCTCTAGCCTACAAGTTACCCATCAACCACCCCAACCCTCACCCTCTAACCTACAAGTGACCCATCAACTACCCCAACCCTCACCCTTGTAGCCTACGAGTTACCATCAACCACCCAACCCTCACTCCTCTAGCCTACAACTTACCCATCAACCATTCAACCTTCACCCCTGTAGCCTACAAGTTACCCATCAACCACCCCAACCCTCACCCCTCTAGCCTACGAGTTACCCATCAACCACCCCAACCCTCACTCCTCTAGCCTACAACTTACCCATCAACCATTCGACCTTCACCCCTCTAGCCTACGAGTTACCCATCAACCACCCCAACCCTCACCCCTCTAGCCTACAAGTTACCCATCAACCACCCAACCCTCACTCATCTAGCCTACAAGTGACCCATCAACTACCCCAACCCTCACCCTTGTAGCCTACGAGTTACCCATCAACCACCCCAACCCTCACCCCTCTAGCCTACAAGTTACCCATCAACCATCCAACCCTCACTCCTCTAGCCTACAAGGTACCCATCGACCACCCAACCCTCACCCCTCAACCCATTGAAGTACTGCTACCAATCCATCAATCAATCAATATCTTTACTGTCTACTGATACAGAAAGCAGTGATGGATGCCCTCATAGCTGGAGACGACGTAACTCAACAGTACATGGCCAGGTTATTCAACGCATTTGCATCTCTTGCTGCAGGTACAGTAATTCCTTATGAAGAATCCATCCCAGCATTCCCAGATCAGTATTAAGAACACAGTATCAAAATTACAACAATTGAATAATGAATCGGTCTACAACGCCGTTGCTTTCAGGAAGGACATATCTTGGTAAGAATGAGAAGATCATTGAGGTACTTGAAGCTACTCTGCAATCTGAGGAGAAAGATCCCATCACAAGAGAAAATGTTCTAGGAGCGTTGCAGAAACTCAGCCTCAAGTAAGTCATCACAAACTCCCCAAATCTCAAACCTCTCCCTATGTGAAACTGTTTTCAAAATATGAAATATACGTTTTTGAGATTTCTGTACAAATAACATTTTTCTGGGGGGTTGATATCTGAGCTGGCCTTGTCAATACCATGGATTGGGTTCTAGTTCTTGAGTAGTCGGTTGGAAGTCGTAGCTTACACCAATGGCTTATGGCTTCCCAATGGCTTCAAAGGGCTTCGGCTGTGGCTGTGGCTACATCACTTGGCAACCGTTGTCCGTCACTAAGCCAAAGACGCTTCATTTACTCTCCGCCAAAATCTCTTCTTTTTTATTTCTATGGCCCTTTTTCCGAAACCTCGGCTTTGGCTTGGGTTCTGACATGGGCTCTGACTTTGGGTCTGTCAGTTATTTGGGACTTGTGTGCACTCAGTACAGAACTTCTATAACAAGTGGACACAGATCCTAGGCCTCGGCCCAAGCCCAAGCTGTGGTTTTGGAAAGGGCCTGTATTATTATGATTGATATTTGTATTTATTGATTTTGATTTTACCCTTACACTGAGTACTGAGTATACAGTTCTAACACACATTGTTGTAGGGTAAAATAAAAATTAATATTCTTTATCCCCGATGCAAAATTAACATCTATTAAATCGTTGCGGAACACACTGCTAAAATATAGGATTCGAACTGCCTCTAGCTATCGGGCAATCTCGGTGGTCGAGTTGGTAAGACACTGCTCTAGAATTGCAAAGTTCGTGGGTTCGAATCCCACCCGAGTAATGTGCCTGTGTTTTTTTCACAGAACTCAGGAAAGTACTGAGTATACAGTGCTAACACACATCGGTGAAGGGCAAAATCAAAATTAATATTCTTTATCCCCGATGCAAAATTAACATCTATTAGATATTTTTATTATTATTATTATTACTCGTGGTTTATTAAAATTCAAACTTGTTGCCAGAGGCAAAATTGCATCCAAGTGTACATATCAAATTTCATGATTTAAAAATGGTAAAAATGGCAAATCCAAGGCAAAACAAGAGAATTACATACAAAAAAATACATTCAGTTGTAATATATAAAACACGACAACTATGTACAGGGTGAATGCTTAGAAAAATACAACAATATGGCAAATCTGACATTAAAACTTCTCCTATAAAAGTATATAACCAGATTGAATTTGAAGATAACCAATCATTAAGCACAATATAGCAAAACTACAAGAAAAATCCAACATATCAAGCTAAAACATGTAAAACGACACTCAAGAATCAAACCTCAGTTGCATATTGAAGTGTCAAAAAAAAGGGGGGAAATAACTAATAATTCCAAAGACTAGAATTTGATTCCAAAATGTCATAATCAAGAGTGAGTTTTTGCCATGTGATTAGGAAGACCACACTAAAAGAGTACACTGCAGGGCCCAATTTCATCATGTTCATGGCTCTGCTGACTGCCGAATTCTGCGCTTGCGATCACTAATCTCCGCTTACTGTGCAAGCGCCGAATTTCTGTGCAAGCTGTGTAAGCGAAGAATGCCTAGTAACGTGAAGTACGCGCGCGCTCAAGCAAAAATTCTCTGCTAAGCCGTGAAATACGCTTGACGTAAGCGCGGAATTCCCTGCTTCGGTAAGTGCCGATTCTTTTCTTACGGTAAGCAGAGCCATGAAATTGGGCCCAGATGTGTATAAATATTGATTTATTTGTCAACAGACGACACTTGCAGACTTCTATGATAAACACAGGGATCATCAGCTGGCTTGTTGGTGTGCTAGAGGATAGTGACTCCCTCTCCGATTATACCTTGGAGTACTCCGTTGCCTTGTTGATGAACTTGTGTCTTCGAACAGCAGGTACAAACACACAAAGAACATCAACAATGTTTGAACGCTTTCAATATCCTTTCACTGAGCTGAATTACATTACCTTGTCAAAGTAGAAATGTAGTGCCAGCCAAAACACTATGGCTATGTCTGGGTTAATGGCGCCATCAGTGGCTACGGCCAGATTGCTGGAAAGTCTTATTCTTCAATGCTGTCATTGTAACCAGCAGCCATAGCTGTAGCCAAAGTCACTTAATTCAGATGCATGTACATGATTATGAACTGTTTTTTTTTACTGTATAAAAACGAATGAATATTCAGAAGTTTAGCAATTTGTGAAATGTTATGTGAATGCATTTAGAGCAAGGTTTTTTTTGTTTTGTTTAATCTTTCTCTCTGACAGGGAAGACCAAATGTATCAAGGACAAAACTAAGATGCTGAAAGTGTTGAGCGATCTCCTGGGTCATGAAGACCAAGAGGTAGGGATTTATTTAAGCGTTCTCCCAAGGCTTTTTCAAAACTGGGTGGGGGGCATTCGGGACCCAAGTTTTGAAGTTTTGCCAAAGCACACTGAATTGAAACAAGATCCTTTGGTTGTTTTTACTTGGTGTTTATCTTTGGTTTTAAAAGCCCCAAGTGCAATCTGGTGCCTTAACATGGTTTTTATCTTAATGATTTTTTTTTTGCGTATCGGCCGCAACTTAAGCTTATCAGCTCACAAATCACGCGTATTGGCCCGATATCTTGTGCATGGGGAGACCCCTGATATTGTTGTAATAGGTCAGGAGGAACAAAAAGGTCCACCCCTCTTTAAAAACCTGCCAAACATATAATATGGACATATGAATAGTGGTTGATATGCACCATGATATAAATTCTTGCAGCCGTGTAATCATCAGAATCCATGATCCTCAGGAGGTGGATGACAACGTTTTATGTGATCACCTTAAACTGCATGCACTCAAACACTTGCAAGATACACAAAAAAAAAGAGAATAAAAGGGGACCAGTTCCCCTGTGATTTGATGCCTCCTTTGCAGGTTACCATTCTAAAATATGCGTGTAGAGTGGATTGACCACATGCCTAATTAAACTGTGACATTATATTTGCACATTTTAGCACATTAAAAAAAAATGGCGAGGAGAGATCATACACCCATGAACAAGTTTACACTAATTTATTCATGTATTCAATTCTTAGATCCGCCCATATGTAAATGGCACCCTGTATAGCATCCTTTGTGTTCCAGAGATAAGAGAAGAAGCTAAAGCTATGGTAAGTCACACCCAAAATGACACATTTTTAACTTTTTAAAAACTAAATTTAACGCCTCTATGCGAATCTCTTTTTTTGAAGATTGCATTGCAACAGCATTTTTACATAAATTGAATTTTTATTTTGAATCGCAGGGAATGGAAGAGATTCTTAAATGTTTCATCAAAGATGACAGCCCAGAAATGAATCGGCAAATTCATTTCATTATCAAGCAACTTAATACAGGTATGTTGGGTGCTACTGGGTTAGGGGCAAGGGTAGGAGGGTTAATCCAGCACTTGATCTTTAAGAGTTTCTGGGTAAAGAATTAAAATTTAGTACAGGTATGTTGGGTGCTTCTGGGTTTCGAGTAAGGGTAGGAGGGTTAATCCTGCACTTGATCTTTAAGAGTTTCTGGGTAAAGAATCTAAATTTAATACAGTTATGTTGGATGATCCTGGGTTAGGGGTAAGGGTAGGAGGGTTAATCCAGCACTTGATCTTTAAGAGTTTCTGGGTAAAGAATTAAAATTTAATACAGGTATGTTGGATGATCCTGGGTTAGGGGTAAGGGTAGGAGGGTTAATCCAGCACTTGATCTTTAAAAGTATCTGGATAAAGAATAACAACTTGATCTTTAATAGTAATAATAATAACAATAAATATAACTTCCATAGCGCCTTGCATCTAAAACATAAACCCCAAAGCACTTAACAAGGAATACAATTCTTGAATAAACAAAATAAAAAAGGACTAAACGCACAAGCACTTAAATCAAGAAGTACTTCGTTAACAATTTTGAGTAAAGTACACTAGCAAATACCGAATAAACGACAACAGCAAAACGTTTGTAAAATGAACAAGCCACAGAGTAAAATTGTGTTTTTACAAGTATAGGCCCTAATAAAAAAAAATGCAGATTGTATGACCGTACAATAGCTAAAAACTTTCATAAAACGTTTCTAAAATGAACAAGCCACAGAGTAAAATTGTGTATTTACAAATATAGGCCCTAATAAAAAATGCAGATTGTATGACCGTACAATAGCTAAAAACATTCATAAATAGAACAGGCCAAAGCCCAAGCAAAACCAACAACCATATTAGCATATCAACTAAAATGGTGAGTTTTTAAGCCTTTTGAAAACAACTGAGGGAAGACATAGCAGGAATGTTAGGAGGCAAGTTGTTCCAAACTCTCTGACTGATGATGCAGCAAGTGATCTGTCTCCACCTGGGCCCATATTCATATAGCCTGTAAGCACAAAAAATTGCTAAGCACAGGAAAATCTTGCTAAGCAGAAACAGTTTACCAGCCAACATTCCATAAAGTTTACATTGTTGCCACTGGTACCACGCTCATTTCTTGCTAAGTAAAGAAATTTGCTAAGCAGAATTGTCTGCTTAACAGCTTTATGAAATTGGGCCCTGATCGTGAATCACTTTTTCTCAGCAGCAAAACCAGAGTCCTACTTCAGAACATGCGGAGGACATATCTTTAGCGAGATTTTATACCTCTCAAATCATTTAGGGTTTAAGAAATGACATGAAACTAATTATCAAGATGGTGAATTTTGTGTTATTTGTTCAGATGTTGTGAGTGATGACGTGGAATCTGATGATGAAGAAGATGATGAACCAGAGGTAAGGAGTTTGAGTTTATGGCGTGTCGTGGCCGAGTGGATAAGATCACTGGACTCAAGCTCTGGTGTTTCTGATCAGCAGAGTGTGGGTTCGAGCCCCGGTCGTGACACTTGTGTCCTTAAGCAAGACACTTAACCATGATTGCTTCGTCCTTCGGATGGGACGTAAAGCCGTTGGTCCCGTGTGTTGTGTAACGCACGAAAAAGAACCCAGTGCACTTATCGAAAAAGAGAAGGGGTCCGCCCCGGTGTTCCTGGTTTGATCGGCTGCATATTGCGCCACAGCACCTTGTAAACCATTACAAGGTGCTATGTAAAGGAGTAGGTCTCATACTTCAAACGTAGCTCCAAATACCTTGCAGGAAAACATGAATGTTAAGCGCTTAGAGGCTGGCCTGCAGTAGGCGCTATACAAATACAATATATTATTATTATTATTATAAGAAGAAAAGCAAGAAACTCTACCATAACTGCTTTTATCGTCGGATGGGTGAGCTGTAGGTCCCATGTACTAGGATAGGTAAAAGAACACTTACCGTGAAAGAGTAGGGGTTGACGTTGGTGTTTCGGGTTCACATAGCAAGCACCCTTGTCTACAGGTTTCCTCTGGCTTGTGAGCTACAGTGATTAAGTTCACTTTTGAGGCATCCTTGGTTTTAGTACCAAAAATAAATGTTGCGTAAATAGGGTTTTTATCAAGAATTCTGAGAGTGAAACTTCTGTGTTTATAGGAGGATCAAGACCAAGACGCCATGGAGGCCGACTTGGACAAAGCTGAAGCTGTTAAAGCTAAGCCAGGAGAGCTAGCTGGAGAGAAGCTTCTCAGTACAGAGTACCTTGGGGTAAGGACACCAGCAAGCATTCCTCAACCCCTACACCCCATTCCCATTCCACATTCCCACCCAGGGCCCAATTTCATAGAGCTGCTTAGCGGCCGATTCTGTACTTACCGTGCGGTTTCCATTTCACAGCGCTGCTAACCTTAAGAACACGTTAAAGGCATGCCAATCTTCCGGTGCTTACTGTATGAAAATGAATGGCGTAACAATGTAAATTCATGGTGTTCGCGCAAGCTGGCCGCTTAATTGTTTGCTAGCCTGTCAAATACGCTTACACTCAAGTTTTTCTGGTGTATAGTTAGTACCAAAGTTTGCTTACCGTTAAGCAGCGCTATGAAAATGGCCCCAGGGCATACTAGGGGTCTCCCAAGATGCATCAACCATTCCCCATTTCCACCGGGGTTCATACTTGAGGTCTACCGATATGGATCTATTTCTATCATCTTGGAGCCTCATGAACCTGAGAGTGTTGCCCACCTGAATCAGATATGTACATCGTGTGGGAATTTCCCGTCATATAATCTCTTGTAATCCATCAGGATGATCCATATAAGATGATCTCATCTGCTAGTTTCCTTCTCTACAAATGTTTGTCTTTTTAGTTTTTTTTATTTATTTTTTTTAAATATTTTTTTTTTATACAAATGTACTTGATTTTCAGGTATACTCTTAAGACGAAAGAAGTTGTCATGTTAAGTATCGTTGTTCTGGTGGTGGCATCTTGTCTTATCATTGATAAATTATTTATTCCCAGATGCTGACAAACACACCATTCCCAAATCTTTCTGAAGATAAGGTAGCAATTACCGTAAAGTCATTAATTATTCATATCCTGCCTGCCAATCCATGACACAGGTTCACTCAACCCCAATCACATCTGCATTTGTTTTTTTAAATGATTCATAAGTTATGTACTGCTGTTAGCCAATCAGCTGCTGAGGGTTAATTTACCACACCCACTTTCCCAGCTTAATATTAATTTATGAGTTATTAACATCCTGCAACCCAAATGGCTGAAAAGTTTTGTTTAACCCCTCCCATCCCATCTTAATATGCATGTATTCATATGTTGCTAAATTCCCGTGCTCATTCCTGGCATTGACATGTGATGCTACCAGCCAGTTTTCCTTCACCAAATCTTACCTTCATAGTTTCTTTATAAATATCAGAAAGTGTACGCACCTTTTTAATTATAATTTTGTATCGCATGAATAATTCATTTTTAATTTACCCAATCAGTGGTACCTTTGGATGTTAAGTTTGCATTAATGTAAGGTCATTAGCATAAAACTTAAATGTTGTGTTCAGCAAACCAAGCTGCTATAAAGTGATGCTTGTCCCACTCTCTACCTCCCCTGAGCGCCCCCTCCCCCTCCCCCCCCCCCCCCCACCCAACAATCTTCCATTTGATGGCTCTGCTTCTTTTAGTCACCTGACAACATCACTTGATAAATTGTTTGTGTAAAAACTTTTGTGTATGTTTCGTGTCTGTATTTTTGTGAAATATTTTTATCGGCAGACTGAACCTTTTATTAGGTTATAGGAAAATTTGAATTTTCCTCCTCACTCTAGCCTTCTCCACATCTATTTTGGATCTCTTTTGTGTGTAAATTTTTATTGAACTTGTTTGTGGAGAGAAATAAAATAATAATAGTAATAATAAAAATAATAATAAATCTTAATGTGCCATTTTGGAAGTCCAATCCCCCTAGTGTTATTGAGCGATGTGCATTTTGGGTGACACTTGTGCAGTTAGACTCACACCCTATGTTGGCATGGATGTAAATTTGTCTCCCAAAATGGCAGATCATGGGCAGACAGTAGCAGCGTTAGTGCAGGGGGGGTCTCTGCAGGTTTTCTCAGTGGTAGGGATGTTTGTGTTTTACTGGAAAACTCACAGTAAGGCAGATATGGCACATAATGATTGGATAGATAGTCAGCTCAGTGTTCTTATTTGTTGTCAGGGATCAGCAATGAACGAGAAGCCGTTCTCAAGACCTGATACGGGAAGCAGCGCCATGATGGACGTCTCTCAAGAGTAAGGAATCCCAGTGCCTTGTGTTTGGTTTATTAATTTTATTTTACTAAGAGAGGTTTGCGGTAACACCATGTGGAAATCTCTCTTTGAGTAGTGTAGGGTCTGAAAAGTATCGGTGGTTAACAACTCAACGTTTCGATCAGTATGCTCTGATCGTCTTCAGGAGAATGCTGGACTCTGTTGCTTCTTTAGTACTGCCTTGTAGGGGATTAACTGGTAGCTGGGCTTGGCTCGGTGGTGCGCGAAGGCAGGAACAGGAACTGGATAAGCTGGGCTTAGCTCGGTGAAGCGTGTAGGCTGGAGCTGGGACTAAACCTAAACTGGAACCCACTGGGAGTGGGTAGGGAGTCCAGCATTTCTCCTGTAGACAATCAGAGCATACTGATCGAAACGTTGAGTCGTTAACCACCGGCTCTTTTCAGAACCTACACTACTCAAAAAGAGATTTCCACATGGTGTTACCGCAAACCTCTCTTAGTTATACTTCCACCATGCAAAGTCTCAAATCCTACTTATTTTATTTTCCACTCGGCCCACTTAATGTCCTCACACACAAATACAACCATAACCCATCGATAGTAGAGAGATCTGGCTTTGCTGCTTGATCTACATGCAGACCAAGAAACACCAACATACTGGGCCATTGCTCTGCTAGTTCAGTAAGACAACTTGCCAACTTTTCAATCTTTTTCACACTGCAAGCCGGGCCTCTCTGGGCAAACTGTAGAGGGCGCTCTGTATTGTGAATCAGTCAGGTTGTGGACACTTCACTGTCTGTTGTATGTAGATCCTTTAAAAGTTAAATAATTTTATTTGTACTGGTTTTTTTCTCTCCCCCTTCATGTCAGTGTATCGTTGGCGGGCACTGCACCACCAGTTAATGGACAGGTAAGACCATTCTTAATATTCTTTTAAAGAAATTTGTTTAACTTATGTCGGCCTGGTTTTTCAGTTTAAAAAGGTAAACACAGGTTAACCAAACCCTTTGAATACAATTGTTGGTATGTACAGGTTTATCGACCACCGACGAGAAGTGGTAGTCGTGGTAGTCATCATTCTGAAGCAGTCGCTGCTGCAGGTGACTCGTATGAGAAACCCCCGAGTGGTAAGTAACATCTTCATAAAGTCTGATTTGGGAGTAGTTTGAGTTTAGGAGTTGAGTGTGGGGTGGAAATGAGAGTCTCTTAAGTGGTGAGTAACATCTTCATAAAGTCTGATTTGGGAGTAGTTTGAGTTTAGGAGTTGAGTGTGGGGTGGAAATGAGAGTCTCTTAAGTGGTGAGTAACATCTTCATAAAGTCTGATTTGGGAGTAGTTTGAGTTTAGGAGTTGAGTGTGGGGTGGAAATGAGAGTCTCTTAAGTGGTGAGTAACATCTTCATAAAGTCTGATTTGGGAGTAGTTTGAGTTTAGGAGTTGAGTGTGGGGTGGAAATGAGAGTCTCTCAAGCGGTGAGTAACATCTTCATAGAGTCTGATTTGGGAGTAGTTTGAGTTTAGGAGTTGAGTGTGGGGTGGAAATGAGAGTCTCTTAAGTGGTGAGTAACATCTTCATAAAGTCTGATTTGGGAGTAGTTTGAGTTTAGGAGTTGAGTGTGGGGTGGATATGAGAGTCTCTCAAGTGGTGAGTAACATCGTAGTTGAGTCTGATTTGGGAGTAGTTTGAGTTTAGGAGTTCATTGTGGGATGGATGATATGACATACCCCGATTGGTGAGTAACATCTTCATAGAGTCTCGATTGGGAGTAGTTTGAGTTTAGGAGTTCATTGTGGGATGGATGATATGAGATACCCCGATTGGTGAGTAACATCTTCATAGAGTCTCGATTGGGAGTAGTTTGAGTTTAGGAGTTCATTGTGGGATGGATGATATGAGAGACCCCAATTGGTGAGTAACATCTTGGCTGAGTCTCGATTGGGAGAAGTTTGAGTTTAGGAGTTCATTGTGGGATGGATGATATGAGATACCCCGATTGGTGAGTAACATCTTCATAGAGTCTCGATTGGGAGTAGTTTGAGTTTAGGAGTTCATTGTGGGATGGATGATATGAGAGACCCCAATTGGTGAGTAACATCTTGGCTGAGTCTCGATTGGGAGAAGTTTGAGTTTAGGAGTTCATTGTGGGATGGATGATATGAGATACCCCGATTGGTGAGTAACATCTTGGCTGAGTCTCATTTGGGAGTAGTTTGAGTTAAGGAATCGAGTGTAAGATGGATGATATGAGAGACCCTCAAGTCGTGAGTAACATCTTAGTTGAGTCTCATTTGGGAGTAGTTTGAGTTTAGGGGTTGAGTATGAGATAGATGGTAGTGGTGTCTTTTAGATCACAGTAGACTTGCATCATTCATTCAGAGATTTACATTCATTCCTCAACCATTTTGATCTTTCTTCAATTCAAACCAAACTGAAAGAAAAACCAGTCTGGTTTCTTTTTGTGCAATGAATACTTGCATTTATCATTGTTATTGGATACAGGGAATATGACCGAGATGGTAGCAGCATAAAGGTCTCTATGAAAAGCTCATAAATAGTTTTGTTGCTGATAAGAATCCATGTTTTATTCTTCTTCTTTTGATAGAATTTGACATGGAGAGAAGCAAGACATTTTCTCGATCTGCTGGGGTGAGTTTTACCTTTTGATTTCTCAAAAAGAAGAACTGTATTTCCAAATGTTTTTTTGTTTGAATTAGTAACTCAATAATCATTCCCTGCAAGATGCAAGTAAACTTGTATAGTGAGAGCTACACATATTATTTTTAATATGAATTTTTCCTTGAACCGACAGGAGCCCAAGCCAGAAGTGAAGTCGGCATCCAAACCTACAAATGAAGCCAAAAATATTTTCTCAAAGTAAGTACCGAAACCACAGAATGTTTGTTTCGTTGATTCAATCCGGAGAAGAAGACAAATTTCTTCCTATATTACAAAACTCTGTTTGAAAACACCAAAAGAATGTTTTAAACCCTCCATTTTAAAAAATGTTATTTATTGTGTTTAAATGAAAACTACGCACTTACACTTGGCCAGAGGGCCACACGAGGTGAGGGCTACAAGGAAAGTAAAGAAATATTAAAAGGAGAGGAGATTTCTGTTCACAATTAACGTAAACTGGAATAGATTGTAAGATGGTTGAAAGCAAGATACAGGTAGGGAGTTCCAAAGGGCAGCAGTACAAGGGAAAAGGCTAGTAGAATATCTCACGGTGCTGGCCTTTGGAACAGATACAATGAAGGAAAGAGCAGATGCAGCAAAGCGTGTGCTGCGAGTGAAAGTGGTACAGATGGGACAAGTAATGTATCATGAATTATTTGATTATAGCTTTTCGTCATTTTTTGATTGCAGTAATGTTGACTATGAGAAAGCATTCAGTAGCCGACCTCGACTCACTCGGACCCCTGACTCCAGCAAAGGACGACCTTTGACCCGGGGTATGACCCCACCACCAGCTCCGAAGGTCTCTGGGTCACCCCCTCGGACCAGGCCAAGTACAGGAGGCAGTAGACAAAGTAAGAAACTTTTGTTTCTTCTTTTTTTTCCCCCTTTTTTTCCCCAGCGTATTCTCTGATGGTGATTTTGTTCTGCAGATCTGAATCAATTTGAAGACAGCTTTAAAACTAGACCCCCCCCCGGAAGGGCAGACTTGTCTAAATTTGAATTTAAAAAACTGCATTGAACTAACATATCAATTGGACACTAGGTGACACTAGGTGGCAGCAGACACCGAGTAATCTGCAGATCTGAATCAATTTGAAGACAACTTTAATACTAGACCCTCCCCCCCCCCCAGGAAGGGCAGACTTTTCTAAAATTGAATTTTAAAACCTGCATTCAACTACCATACCAATTGGACACTTTGTGACACTAGGTGGCAGCAGACACCGGGTAAATTGCCACTATTAAAGGTGTTCACAACATTGGTAAGATTTCAAATAGAAATGTTCACCGATCTGCACATTAGTGGATTAGTGATATGAAGATGGTCATGTGGGAAACTTCCCTCAAAATATTTTTGCCTGAAATGCCATCATATTTTTAGAAATGAGTTACACAATGATGTTTGATCTCGCAAGTCTAAAACCGGATGTTTGAAAACATCGATGGGGTCTTTCACTATTTGCTCTTGATTCCAATGACCTGATGAAGCTTAAACTTTCACAGGTGTCTTATTTCATGTAAATGTTTAAGTCACACAAAGTGCAGAATCTGCAGATAATAGTCTTTGGCATTACGCAATGTTGGTGACATGCTTTAACATACTAGTTCTGAGTATGGTTTCATCTCCAATAATGGTGGATTGATGCGGTTATGAGTCTGCTGCCACCAAGTGTCCTGAAAGTCTTCCGTTCTTACCATTTTTTTCCTTCACATCTTTCAAATGTTTCGTTTCAGAAGGGACTTTTGGTGTTTCGTAAACCATGACATGGCTGTCCAGTTGATTGGGAAGATTGATCTTGTGCTTAACACGTTGACTGCCGGTCATAGATTCGTAGGGCGTTCCCATTTGCCAAGTGTGGTGCGCATGCGCGCATACCAACAGCAAAAAAAACTAGAGCTTTAGTGTTTGTTGAAACAAACACTAGGTGTTCGGGTATTGTTGGAGTCAGTGCAATTGTGTTGATGTCAGAACATTTGAATCGATAAAAACGTGTTTTTGCTTGTGTTTTCGCGGAATTTGCCCATAGTTTGGGTATGGTCGGGTGCTTTCAAAATTACGGTATCCAGACGTTGATTTCCATAGGCGCTGTCGGTCTATAGACTTTTCTTTTGCAACGTCACAGCTCAAGAAAACTATGGAAAGCCATCAAATGCAAAACAAAAACAGGTAGCTACAGTTTGTAACAACGTTACACAAATATTCAAATATAGTGTTGAATTTTTTGGAAACAAAGCAACCGATCATGGGAGGTAATTTATTTAATTAGAAGCTTGCCGAAAATGTTGAATTTGGTTAAAACATCTGTTAACACGGTTGAATGTTTTACTAACATTCGGCGGTCCATGCCACCAGCGCTGTTTGTTTATCAACAATGGAAAGGTCTAGGTATTATGTCTGTACATGAACAGGAGTTCAATGATGTGTATAGAGCGCCCTCTATTGGTGAAGTGTGACACAGCCGATTCTATGACCAATCGGTCAGGAAAAAACCCTGCTAAGAACGTCTTGCACCAAGACTATCATTGTACACGTGCGCACCGCGTGGCTGTGTACATGTACAGTGTCGGCGTATGTTTGTATTGGCCTACACTATCGTGTGTTGTCATACAATGAAAGTCAACAGACACGAGCGCTTTGACGCCCGGTTTTGACCAGATGCAAAGATTAAAATGCTATTATCTCTGTGCAAAAGTTTCGGGAGGATAACTCATCTATAACCTCATGCAAAATTCATGTTAAAATATTACATAATTGTTGAGATATGAATTTTTAAAACTTTCAACTTCCGGTTTGAACCGAAAGCCAAGGTCAAATGGGGTCATGTTGTGTGTAGCGTTTGTTGAACTTTTAACGACCAATCCGATGATGTGTAGATTGTAAAAATCCAACATGTGGTTCATGAGTTATGATTTTTTACAAGTATTAAACTTTGATTTAATGTAATTCAATACCCGATGACGTCATCATGACATCATCATGTTTGTAGCGTCTTGATACTGAGGTCCAATTGTCTGATAAGTTTCAACCGTCAATTCGATTTCAATCTTGAGTTATGCTGTAGAAAAGCCCAAAACATGATTTTTTGAAGAAAAAAATCGAAGGTAAACTTCGACCTAGGGTAACGACCTAGAAGTTAAGGTCATACGATTTTGGCGTTAACTTGTCAAATGTTGCCCCAGTCTTGATCTATCCGATGCCCAATTATGAGCATCATAGCTTTAATATTCACAAACATACAAGCATTTGCATATGGTGACTTTTTGACCTTAAATGGCTTGTAATTTGACATCCGATGACGTAATCGTGACGTCAAAAATTCCTCAGCTTCTGCTAGTTATGTTCTAAGTTCACATGAAGTTTCAAGTTGATCAAAGGTTCGCAAGCATGTGTTTGCTTGCGGACAAAGCCCACTGAAAAGAAAAAGATAAACTAAAAAAACAAACCAAAAAACCGAACAATAAGCTTAAAGCCCGAACACCTAAAAATCTAAAAATCATTTGAACATACAAATTCTATGGATGTATGTCCTCACCACTGCCAGAAGCGTATTTGTTGCATTCTCAGTGATGCCAGTGATGCCAATACACTCGTAGGCGGCAGTCAACGTGTTAAGGAGACCTTGCACACTATGGCCGCATCAGACTGAGTGGATTCAGCTACGGCTACGGCTATTGCTAAGGGTGTAAGCCATAGCCACCAATCGCTGTAATGAATCTCCATCACATTCAGCTTATAGTCTGGCGCTTTGCTTCTTCCATCACATCTCTTTAACTGTATATTTTATTATCCTCCTACTAAAGTGAAACAGGTAACCAGAGTAGGTGCATCAAACGGCACCCTTCCACCAGTAGAGAATGTAGAACTAGATGATCAGGTCATAGGTCGACCTGGTAGCTCCTCTAGTAAGTGTTTTGATTCGTTGGTAGGGGTGTGGCAATCTAACAAACTCCAGACCCAAAGTTATTTATTGAAAACATTTGCGCTGGTTAATCAGTTTGTTCTCGTTAATTAAATTTTCTTGGGAAGCATGCGTGCTGCAGCTGCAGTAGTTAAACCACTAATTAGGGCAAAACTCAACCCCCCCCCCCCCCCGAATAAAAAAGTTTATTTTTACACATCCCTTCAAAAATGCCTATTCCTTGGTATTTCACATAAAGTCAGAAGATCAATTTATAAAAACCTACTCCAATATTTTTATCCAGCACGCTAGATGTGTTGTTTTAACCCATCTGCTATATATTTCATTTTCACTTCTGCTTCACAACAGACTATTTATGGTTCCTGGACTCAATATTCACACTCATGGATTAACAACTTTTATTTTGATAGTTTACTTTCTTCATATGAATCCAAATTAACAAAGAACTATCTCAAAGAAGTTTTCTTGCTATTGCAGCTGCAGAACACATGTTGAATTTGTTGGATTCTGTTTTGCTTCTTGCTCTGGAGGGTTTTGATCAGCCATTTTAGGAAGCATTTCAAAATTCTTTGTGAGACGCTCTCGAATACACCAGTTACTGTCTAGCAAGGGTTAAGGATCAACATATTCAAACAGAAAGAGACTTGTTTTTTTTGTTTTTTTTAAGAAATGAAAAGAAACTATTGCTAAAACCAAAAACCAAATCAAGAGTGAAAAACAACAAAAAGCATTCTTCAATGTTTTCAATGAAAATGTTTGATTTTCTTTGTGGCTGGTTTTAGTTGGGATGACTAATGCTTTTTTTGATGAGCTCATCAATTACATCATAACTTATATTTAGCGCAAGTTTGTGGGCAAGCAAGGGGTGATTTGTGCGTGAAATAATGCCACTAACCCAAACAATGTTGTATAATGGAACTTTCTTCACATTCAGTCGTAATTCTTTGGGTTTTGTGGGTTTTTTTTATGGTTGAAGTTCAAGTTGTGAGGCTCCATGCCAAAACTGAACACTTAGTTTATTTGCCCGTCAATTAAATAACAAAAGGAGCTTTCAAATAACACCTGTTTAGGACACCACGGGTCGATTTCACAAAGCGCTAAGATTCATCTTACGATGAGTTGTCAGTATCACCATAGTAATTTGGATTGTGACATCACACTTTGCTTAGCAATTAAGACTGATCTGCACTTAAGATCAATCTTAACTCTTTGTGAAATCGAGCCCACGTCACATTGATATCAATTGCTGATATTTTTGTTGTCCTCACTTTTTGTGCCATTTTGCTTTTTCCGAGAAGTGCCTGATTTTTGTTGTGGGGCATCCCAACCGTGCAACTACAAACATAGCAAAGTTCACAACGTATGAAGTAGTTTATTATCAAGGGTGTTTATGATTGATTCGGTGGAGAAAAGTCTCACTGGGTTTGGGTTCAGATTCAGACTACACTGGTTCCCAGTCCATATCATGGCAAGTATAGAGACTAGATTTGCGTGTACCAGTTAGTAAGTTACTGCTCAAAAGAAATGGGAAAAATATTCACTTCAGATTACTGACCATATCGCAGAATTCATTTCCCGAAGTATTTTTTTTCCCTCTTTTTCATAGCTCTTTGATTCTTAATCCAAACATTAATTTCCAACAGGCAAAGTATCCGCTATGAGTTCTGTCTCACTTCCATTTGCCAGCGATTCTTATGATCATCCATCCAGGGAGCATAGCGGATTGAAATCGGTTAAAAGTAGGCTGTGTCTTCCACTCGACATCCTCCTGCCCTCAGTCCTTTCACCTTCGGTCCCCCCTTCACCTTCCCCACCTGTCAGCTCCATCAATTCTTTCCTCCCCACCTTGCACCATCTCCACCTTTTCAATTTATCAACTTTTTCCCTTCTAACCCCGTCACTAGACCCAGTAACTTGGGCGATGTTTTTTTTATTTTGACATTATTCAGTCTTACTAGCTAGTACGACCCAAGATGTCAAACATTTGTTTAAAGGCTTACAGCGCCCCAGTTACTGGGTCTACCCCGTCCCTTATCCTACCCCTTCATCTCTCCACCCTTTCCCTCTAACTCCCTTGTTCATGATCTTTCTCCCACTCCTTCAGCTCCTTACTCTTCACAACCAACCTTCACATCACCTCTTCAATTATCTACCCTTTGACACCTCCCCCAACCCTTCACCACCCACCTTCACCTTCTCACTTGTTCACCTCCTCAATACTAACCCTTCACCTTCTAAGGTCCTTCACCTCTCCCAACTCTCTCGCCTTTCCACCTCTTTACCTCCCTAACCCTTCTCACCCCTTCACCTCTCCCACCCCCTGTACCTCCCCCACCCTTCTCAACCCTTCACCTCTCCCACCCCTGTACCTCCCCCACCCTTCTCAACCCTTCACCTCTCCCACCCCTGTACCTCCCCCACCCTTCTCAACCCTTCACCTCTCCCACCCCTGTACCTACCACCCTTCTCAACTCTTAACCTCTCCCACCTCTGTACCTCCCCCACCCTTCCCAACCCTTCACCTCTCCCATCCATGTACCATCCCCCACCCTTCTCAACCCTTCACGTCTCCCACCCTGTACCTCTCCCCCCCCCTTCTCAACCCTTCACCTCTCCTGTGGCACCCCACAAGTTGCTATCTTGTTCAATTCATTTTTGTTAAATTCATTTAATGTCTGTAACCTTGATGAAATGGCAATTCATTCTAAAATGGCTTGATGTATGTATCTCCCACCATTTAAAGTAACGGATGGATCCGGAGACTCCATTTAACACTAAAACAAAATAGAGAAATAAAAGGACAAAATTCTGACACCTTATAAGGCTTTCAGTTGTTGGGACTTGACTTACCAACACAAGAATCTTTTCAGTTGTCATTTACTTCCTTATTAAGGGGTGTATAGAAATTCATCATCTACGTAGAATATGTCGCACTATGATCAGCAGTTACAGGAAGTGACCTGCTGGTAGACTACTGGAAAAGCACAGGATTTCTGTAAAAATGTGCCGCTTTCATTTTGATTGTGGGTGTAACACAGGAAGCACAAAGCAGGATGCTGGTGTCAGTTTGCACATTTGGCATTAAATGGAAAAACACTGGATTGAAACATTTAACCACAAATATTGATGCAGTTGTGGAATTTTGAAAACAGTTGGGTTGGGTGTTAATACATGGTAGACCTTATGCTTGTGACCTCAATGGAAAGGGGCACTCTCATCTCATGCCATGGCCAAGCAGTCTTGTGCACCAGACTCAAGTTCTGCTGGCTAAGTCTTTATGTGTGGGTTCGAATCCCAGTCATGACACTTGTGTTTTGGAACAAGAAACTCAAAGATAATTTCTTCTCTTCACCCAGGAGTAAATGAGTGCTTGTGAGGCCAGAGGTTATTCCTGTGATTGGTTAAGCTTGGTGCACTACATTAGTTGGCAGCACTGCCTGTATACTCCCAAAAGAGCTGGGGAAAAAAAATGGCAAAGTGACTGGGGTGAGACTTAGCCATGAGGGTCAACATTTGCAAATACCAGATTTATATCAAATCCATTGTTGTTACATTTCTCATTGGCCGATCCTGTGCTTCTGAATTTCCAGTATTTTGTTTGCCTCCAAGATGGGGGTGGGATGAGGTCACTGCATAAGGTCTATTCCAGGAAGTTCCTTCTTTTTTTTCTGAACTTTCTTATCCAGTTATTTAGTTACTGCAGAGTTTTGCTCCTTTACGCTATTTTATCTATTTTTTTTTAAAAATCACATTCATGAATAATCACTCCTTGGTCTAATTTATCATAGGTGATCGCTCGGTGATCAGCGCTGGTTCTGCTGAAGTAAACTTAAAGCAGTAATCCTCGCAATGTAAACATCGAACCATTTATTGTTCTTATTTTGACGACGAACCTTGCACTGCTTGAAGTGAAACACATCTGTAATAACTTTGTGTGTGTGTTACCTGACCGAGTCGTTAGAAATGGGGTTCGAATCCCAGTTGTGACACTTGTTTGTTTGGGTACCTGAATGGGAATGGGTACCTGCTAGGGTAGAGATCGTGGATGAGGACGAATAGCACCCTGTGTGCCAATTTGGTTGCTGGTGCTGCATACTCCAAAGGAGTTGAGAGTGTTTCAGGAACGCTTAAGGCCCAATAAACAGGAGTAGCACTGGTGTAAAGGTGCTTTGATACAATGTTTAAAAGCACTCGACAATGCCTATTGTTTTTCAATTGGCATTTGGACTTGTATACTGAAATCATGGTGCCATCATCCATTCACTGCATTGCACAGCAGCCATTAATACTATTTATATGTTGAAGTTCAACTTTGTTTTCCTCTATTTTAACCCTCACTTATGTGTGGAACATTTTAACAAAATTTTATTAACAGACTTTAAGTGATCCACTGTTTTTTGGGTTTTTTTTAACCGCACTTCAGAGTTGACTTGGTGTGTTTCACCTTTAACTTGTTTGACATTTTTAGTGGGTTTTCTCTGCAGGAGTTGGTCATCGCTTGGAACGACTGCACAAAATTATGTCATATGAGATCATTTATGGAGAAAAAGACTTGCAAACTTTAATAATGGACAAAATGTTTTGTGTTGTTTCAGGTGTGTCTTCATGGAAACAATCCGGATCTGGTCACAACTGAATCGAGGTCATCAGGATATCAGAAGAAATGGTGGCGATGCCAAACATTTTTCGTTAACTGTCATTTTAGTTCCTGGAATAAATTAACCTACAATGGTACACACTATGTACATGTAGCTGAAATTTTCCTGCGTTGGAAAAATCTTAACTTGAGAATTGTTTCATAAAACCTCATGCACACTTGAAAAAGGGTTTTGTCTTCTGGAGTTGTTTTTCTGAGGTTCTGAGGTTTTTTGACTAAAAAAAACCAAACAATTCAATCAAAATAAATATTCAATTTGCAAATATTATGAAAACAAATGTAGCATTTATCAAAGTGTATGTATTATGTAAATGATATTTATATAGAAGAATTGTGCTTCTTTCACTGATGATTGTTGTATAGGTGTGTAAAAAGTTTTAATTTTCAGTTGAACAAAATCGTTAATTTTTTAAAACAGAAATGTGACTCTCCACACCAAAACCAGGCGCTTCCTGCCAAAACTCATAACTGGGTTTATTTGCTCATCAAATAGATGAGAAGACGAGCTTTCAAATAACACCTAGTAAGTATTTTTCAATATGGACCGTTTAAGACTTCACATCACGTTGGTATCACGTCTGATGTTTCAGTTGTCTTCACCTTTGATTGCATTTCTCTTATTCCGAGACAAATGCCTGATTTCGGTGTGGAGCCTCGTAAATAGTTTGTACAAATGTTTTAACTTTGTGACCACCTTGATCAAATAATGGGCTTAATTTTAAGCCTTCCATTTTAGTATTCAGTGTTTAATGTAACTCAAAAGTGAGGCTTGGTTCTTAAGAAATAACTGACTTTCACATTTTGTATTCACTTCGGCCCCGTGTCACAGCAAGCTTCACCTGAAAATATCAATGCATCAAAGTCAACCTTTAACCTGTATTTTGTTTAAAGAAATGAAGCAAGAAGCTGGTCAAGTATGCATAGTACTCCTGTATTTATCTTTTCCAGAGCTATGCAAATGATTTGTTGGTCGTAAGGAAGAATTTGACACCAGGAGTCACTTGGTTAAAGCCTTATGAACTAAAAATAAAATACTCACGTCTTTCTACAATAGCCAGTACTATTTAAGTGTGAATTTAAAAGTAAGATATTTACTGCAAATGCTTCGTGGGAAGCTAACTCTCATGCGTCACAATCGGAAGAACAGCGCGTACCGATTATTGCGTCACCAAAATGCGCAATCGAATTCGGAGGAAGTATGGACCGGGTTTTACTCTGCCAGAGTTATTGTGGCTATTGAATTTCCTATTGCATTGCAAGCTGGAACATAGCTTAACAATATTCTACTGGGTAGAAAACCTGTCACAATGGGCACATGGGACATGGTATTTTGGCTGGTAACCGTAATCTGGTAAGCAGAATTTGTTTGTGCTGAGCTACTTCTTGTGGTTAAGCAGCTGTATGAAAGTGGGCCCTGCTGTTATCACGATGGCCCCCAAAAGCCACGGAGATTTTTTTTCACGGTGGCCTGCAGAGGCCAAGAATAATCTATGTTACACTGTTCTACACGGGTCGTGCTCCCAACTAAATGCACTGTTTAAACACAAGGAACTGGTGTTTAATAAACCTGTTATTGCAGACTGCCTTTGTTGTTACTTGCCGATAATTTTGAAGGAAACTGCATTGAAAATTACTTTGATTGTGTTGCCCTTTGTATTTTTTAGGCAAAGTTTCCTCATCGGATACCCCATGGTATCATTTCAAATCCCTGTTCGTCAACCTCAAGTTTCCTGTGGTCGTTTGCCTTTCACTTTATTCTTCCTGTTGCCACTTTGCCTCTTTGTATGTGTTTGTCTGTTTGTTTTGAGACCTTTGTCTGTCACTATCCTTCTGTTTGTAGGTTTCAGAATCTCTTGGTCTGTCGGTTTGTAAAACTTTCCGAACGTTATCATTTTCTAACGGGCCAAGTTTCATAAAACTTCTATGACATATTCTGTAAAGATCATTGGAAATCTGGAAGTCTAAGGAAAACTTTAAAAAGGGCATCCAGGCCACGACACGGGGCCCAAAATTTCATGAAGCTGCCTAAGCAGGAAATAGAAACAAATTTCTGCTTAGCAGAAATGAGCAGGAGACCAATCACACATTGTACATTATGACATGTTAGTTTGACTGGTAACCTTATTCTAGTAAGAATAGTTTTGTTTTGCTTAGCTACTTTTTGTGCTTTAGTAGCTCCATGAAACTGGGTCCTCTTGTGCCCAATTTCACAATGCTGCTTAGTGGTTAAGCTAAACAAGAAGCTAAGCACATACCAATCACTCTTAAGCTTAAATACCATGCCTTATCTACAATTTGTGACTGGTGTTCTGCTAATTTTTGCTGAGCAGAAAATTGTGAAGCAATATTTTGTGTATCAGCAGCTCTATGATCTTGGTCCCTGCCCTCAAAAGAACATTCAAGAAAAGTTGTTTTAATCGCAGAAAAGCTTTTTTATTAAAATTATCAAAGCATTGTTAAAAACTACAATTTTTTTAATACAAGAATAATGAATATTATGTCATGTTAAAGATTATTTTAATTGATTGCATCTTCACAATCAGTGCTAATTCCATCGAGCTGTTTAAGCAGACTAATTTGCCTAGCAAATTTCATCGCCTAATAATAAGCTAGGAACCAGCCGGCAACAAGTTGCATCATTTGATGATTTGGCTGGTGCTGCTTCCGCTTAAAACACTTTGCTATGTAAAGCACGGTTAATTTGCTTGCTTCTCAGCTCTGAAATTAGCCCAGTTTGTATCACACTCACTTTATAAGAACATTATTAAATAATTTTTGTCCAAATTGAAAACTACAGTATGATTTGAAATAATCTAACAAAAACATTGAGTTTTTCTTAAAAGATTTACAAAAAGAAACTTGATCACATTGCAAGACCATTTCCGTCCTGTTTCCAAAATCCAGTCCATAATTGTTTTGCGGTTTTTTTTCTCTCCATAAAAAAAACACCTGATGTTTGTTTTTTCTTCTTCGGTTGACATTCATTAAATGGGAATTAAAGGAGAAGGTAGTTGCAAGATAGTTAAAGGTGTGATCTCTTCCTTTAAGGCTTTTTCCAAACCTTGGCTTAAGACTCCGGCTTGGGTTCCGCCATCAGTTCCGGAGCATCGTGTGCATTTTGCACGGTGCTGCAAGACCCACCGGAACCAGAGCCGATAGGCCAAGGTTTGGCAAAGAGTACACTTGAGGCATTTTCCAAACCCAGGCTTGGACCCTGGCTTCGGCTTGGGAGCCGTAATCAGTTTACGAAGCAATCAGTTCCGGAGCAATGTGTACATTTTTACACGGTGCTGCAACACCCACCGGAACCAGAGCCGATAGGCCAAGGTTTGGCAAAGAGTACACTTGAGGCATTTTCCAAACCCAGGCTTGGACCCTGGCTTCGGCTTGGGAGCCGTAATCAGTTTACGAAGCAATCAGTTCCGGAGCAATGTGTACATTTTTACACGGTGCTGCAACACCCACCGGAACCAGAGCCGATAGGCCAAGGTTTGGGAAAGAGTACACTTGAGGCATTTTCCAAACCCTGGTTTGGGCTTGGGATCCGTCATCGTGTCCAAGCTTCAACCAGAGCCAGAGCCTAAACTGAAGTTTGAAAACTTTCCCCTAGTTAAGCCTTCTTTTGTAATCTTAAAAAGATGAAAAATTATTGTATCAGAGTACGACTGAGTACTTTGGCTTAACACTAAAAGAACCTCACTACACACAATAATTGTATAAATTTAACATTAAGCAAACTGTTTACAACCAAAACAAACCGAGTTTATCGGTAATCCTTCATCCAAATCTTTGTTTGGCATTGATAAACATAATACCCTTTTTTCATACAAACACTTATTTGGGCCGTGTTTGGTAATTGTTTTCTCTGATCTGTTTAGCTTAAATTTAAGGCCGTTTTTGATTATATGTAACAGGACAGACGGCTATTTGACGAGAAAGCGGAGTGACTGCCACTGTAGGAACATTTAGGATAAGTACAAAACTTTCGCTGTCAAACATTAAAGCCCCCCCCCCCCAGCCCCGCCCATCCCATCACAGCCAGCGAAACCAATTTGTAATTAATGACTGCTTTTTATTGATACAGAAACTGCAACATATTGCTATTAATAGATTCTTGATGTAGATATGCATCATTTGATATTTTGGCTGATTTATTGCTAGCAAATAGATTAAAGTATTTAGCAGATATTTCTCTGAAGTCGAAAAAACTACAAACTTTCAAAGTGAGATCATAAACTATAAAAAAAACTGCCGATGATTGATACATACTACTAGCTGGTTTCAAAACTAAGAAGCACATTTATTCATAATTGCGAACATCCTTTTTTTTTTTCTTCTTCTTCTTCTTTTTTCCCCTTTTGATGCAATGCAGCAGTTCAATTTTGTAAAGTTGTTATTAATTACAGTATTTCAGCCAATAATCGCAAGGTGCAACCTTACAAAAACAAGTTAATCCATATGCAATAGTGACTTACACAATTAATATACCTTGATGATTATTCACACCATTGTGTTTAACTAGTTTAAGTAAACAATATTAAAAACCCTTTTTGTGTTATAAATTGAACAGTTAATCATGCATAACACTCGAATAAGGCACTGCTTGTTAACAGCCGTTATCATTAGTTACAAATAAAACAATACAAATGGTAAATAACTTGTGTTGTAACAAGGTCTACAAAAAGCTTCTTTTTTTTAATGTACAGGGGAAAACAGACATTTCAATTTGTTCCTGTCTTTATACGCCTACCGATAAAGATTTAGTTACATGCAAACTACAAAAATTTCCTTTTTTCTTCTTCTCCATATTAAAAAAACAAACCCACAATTATTAAACCGTATTAATGCGATAACATTTATCTTACACTACAAATTGTTTCAAGGGGCAAGGAAGTAAATCTCGTTATTTACAGATGAAACTTGTGCAATCTAAAATCCATATTCGTCACAAAAGATTGTTTAAAAATGTCGCTATCCAGCTGAGCGTAATAGGCTTATTCATACCTTATCTGCTCTCATGCCGATCAATCTTTGAAAACCGTTTTGCAAAACTAGTAAGGGCGCTTTACTTTTTGTTCATCGATGAAATCAATTCAATTTTTGTACATTGTAAAATATTACCTATTAATTTTTAATTATATATGAAATAAAAATCCGCTTTGAAAAAATATTTAAACAAAAGCTTCAAAGTTAAATATTTTCTGATTAAATGCTAAACTGTTTTATATATTAAAAATGTTTAATTAAAAACAAACATACTGGTTGAGCCTACAAAATGTTATGGCCACATTTCTGGAAAGTTTTGAAAAAATTGTCGTCTGCTAAGCAATGACTAAAAATTGTTGATGTAGAGACATTTTGTGCCCGATATTTCTACTTCAAGCTCGTAGTCTCATTGAAATTATCTACGGAGTTACCTTGGACAGAAAGGAACGACAGGGAATGTCGACATTCTTTGGAGTTTTGGTGAGTAACAATGTTTCCATTATTAAATTTTACTCAGCAACAGAAAAACAAGCGCAGCTGGCATACATAACGTAACTGGTGTATTGCTGCCTAGTGCATGGCGGTGCAGTGGGTGGTGACCAGTGGTGGTGGTACATTGTGTCTAGCATCATATCTAGGACCTTAATGAGCTCTGGCGACTGGTGGTCATGAATGTTCACTGTTCCTGGTATACGTGTACGAATAGGTGGTTATTTTGTTTATTTTTTTTAAAAAGTGAACATCTCACTTCAGTTCAGCACAACTCTGCCGTGGCCGTGTTCCTTTTTGCCTATTCATTCACTAGTTTAGTTAGTATCTAATACTTAAGCGTACTGTCTGTAGTGCTGAACTGCTCAATTGGCTTCGTAAACGTTTTGAAAACTGAAGATGGGACTACCATTATACCATCTATGGATAGCAACCCCCCCCCCCCCCTCGCCTACCCACCTACCCTAAGAGTGAGGGGCTCAGGGTTAGTATTGTGTATTATTACTGCAAAGTGTTCTGTTCACCACACAAACGCAATGCAAACATTGTTTAAAAATACATAAATAATTATGGTATCTACCAACAGGCAAAATGCTTTCATTTCATTTATCAGCGTCATATTGATATCACTTATTACACTCATGGTCATTTGAGAATTGTACGTTGCTAATAATGCTAATAAAAGTACAAACATTAATACTCTCTTGTCGTAAATTATATTACGGTTACCCATCTCTTTCAGCTTTACTCACTCAAGTCAAAGACCATAATACTGTGCTTATCTTGTGTGTGTGTGTTGAATTTTATCATTTAGGGCCTAGTAGTAGCAGTCTAATTTGTATTTATTACATTCTGTTTATTTGTTTATTTAAATTTATTTGTGCCAAATAAGCTGTACACACAACATGGTGTGTACCAAAGTCTAATCAGTGTGAAGTGGTTACTAAAATTCTACAGAGTATTTTCCTTATAACTGCTTTTTGGCGAATTAGTGTAACATGGCGATATTATCACCAGTGTGGCTATTATCATGCACAAACTACAGTTGGCATGATTAACAAGTGTAAAATCGGCAAAACAATATACAAGTCATACAAAAGTACGGAAGCGAAAGTACATTATACAATATACAAGGTCAAAGAAATTGGGAATTTAGGGAAATAGCTTCATACAAAATCCATTGTGACTTTGGATGTTTTTTTTAGTGCCTGTCAATTTGCATTTGATATCGAAAGAAACAAAGCAAGCTCAACCTTTACTCATTAAACAAATTAATTCAGGCCTGGAACTTCATCTTTGAGTGAAGGCAAGGCCATTTTCATTTTGCATAGGGCACTTCCATTTGAAAACTTTTAAAGGGGCACCGAGGCCAAGACTACGGGCAACAGATGCCATCGCCTCCGTGCTCCCCCCGGTAATTCCAGGTCTGTTTTAATTGTTACTAATTCTTGTTAGTAACGATGAAATTAATGTGAATATATTTTGAAGTGAATTTCCTCGCTTATTTACAGTGCCTGAAACGTTCAATCCGATGCATCAGAATAATAATGTTGATGCTTTTTATATAAGTTTTTGTATTACTGTTTCGCCCCAAGCTTTACCTTCGAAATGACACTTTAATGAACCTTATGAGAATCTCTAATGATTGCCAATTTGAGCATAAAACGTTTGGTCTGTGGGCAAAGGAACCGTGTCCGATGTACACGGTGGTAGATCGAGGTCAGCGTACGTAGTGTACGCAGACGAGACTTGGGGTACACGCTGTTGGCTTGACACCTCAGAATATACAACCTCACCTGTCGTAGGCGTTGACTTGTGATTCTCATGTGGACGTAGAACCTCTCCTTGGCCTTGTGTAGAGTCACCTGTGTCTGGAGTGAGCTCAGGCTGAGGTGTGAACGTCTCGATTTTCTTCTTATCAGCATCTGTTGGAGATGGACCTGTGCCATTGATGCCTGCAGATTGTTTGTCCTTAGGATCAGTATTCGGAGAATGTGAAACTGACCTGACTTTAGGTTTCGGATTTTGATCGGCACCTAATTCCTCTGGTGTATCATCCTTCTCAGTCGTGTCATCTCTGGCCAGGTTTGTGGACTCTCGACGAATGACATGGTGACTTCCCTGGGGCTCGAAAACCAAATCTGTAGTCGGTTGAAACAGTGGTAGGTTGATCTGTGGTTGTCTGGATTTCGGCTTCTTCTTGAGGCAGCAATATACCACAAGTATCAGTAATATCAGTAAGAAGATCAAGCCTCCTACGATCACTGCTATAAATACAACCGGGAGACCAGTTACTGGTAGGTTTGGAGTTTCCTGACTAGGGATTGATGGTTTTGCAGTTTCCTGCCGGCTAGGTGTTGAAGTTTCTTGACCGGAGATTGATGTGGGGGTTGTTGGGTTTACAGTATCTGGGCGAGGCTTTGTTGAGTGTGGAGTTCTCTGACTCCTGCCTGTCGTAGTTTCCGTCAACGGTGGAAAACTTGTGCCCGAACCGACCTCGCTTGTTGTTGAATCGATGTGAGGGGTGGGGCTATTTTCCATGGTTGTTGGTAGCTGAGTTTCTCGATTATCTGGCAATGTCACAGTAAATGGTCCGAATATGCAAGAACTTTCGAAGGGCAAACTCAAGATTTTACATTCGACAAATGTACCGTTATCATCTGCAGTGAAGTTTAAATTGGATGATCTATTAAAAAAGAGATTGTTAATTCCAGAATGAGACAACCGTGAAGGAACAGTTTCACCATTCTTTAAGATTACCATGCTTACCAATGGACTCCCTCTTTCAGTTGCACAAGTGAATTGTTGAGTTGTTCCTTCTTGCACAGTGAAAGGACCATTAGGAGAGCACAATGGGTACTCAGCCGATGGTAAGTAACGCACCGTTAAATAGATACTTGCTGTTTCTACTACGGTCCCTTCGGAACGCTTCACCGTGCAATCGTAAGTTCCCGCGTCGTCTCTTTTCAACACATTAATTTTGAGGACCTCAACCAAAGATTGTTCTGAAGAAGACTCTGTGTACAGAGTGTACTTATTTTCGTTCAAAGTAGGACGTATTATTACTTCAGTATTCATGTCTAGCCTTGACCACTCCAAGAAGTTGCCAGATTCCAGGTTGGTGGCATTACATCGCAGGTCAACGATTTCACCCTCCTCGGGATCATCTATTGGTGCTACTTTTGAGATGGTCACATTCTGTGCATTGACACATTGGAGCTTCGTGTTAATACACCACCACACACAAAGCAGCAGTAAATGCACAAACACATGCCCTTGAGCCATCACGACAGGGGAAGTGTAGACCAAGAACTTTCAAAATCAGACACCAACAGGGAACTAAAAGGACTGAGGTAACTGACTTCGATTTATATCAGTCTCTCTGGTTCCGTGTATACTGCTGACAGCTTCGTGCTCATGCGCGTTTTACTCTTCGTCGGGAAATTTGAATAATGATAATAACAACAACGAATCAAAAACCTTGCTTTTAAAATAAATATGGGACAATTATAGACCCAAAGCCATATGGTGATGTGTCACTCCTTGAAAAAAAACCCACTGTGATGTGATACTTAAGGAAGTTGAATAATGATCATTTCACTCAATTTGTCTGATTGATGATTCCTGATACCCTTTACGGCTAAACATTCTCTGAAAAATTCTGTAATTCTATCGCTGCAGGTTAATATAAAAGATATCAACCAACATGTTGAAATGGATGGATTTAGTCTCAGACTGTGTTGAGTCAGATTATTAACTGATTATCTGGCTGGTAAAAACTTGTCTCATATAAAACTAACTCGTATTAATGTCCAAACATTCAAAAGTGACGTGAAGTTTGCACGGAAGTTGGTTTTAAAACGGAGCTGACCCAAGATCGGATCTCCCCTGTGACTTCGCGCCAACAATCGAGTCTCTAGAATCCAGGGGGTGAAAAGATAAAATCACGTAAATAATTTCCTTCCTTACATTGTGTCAAAATCTACTCCCCCCCCCCCCATTATAATAATTTGTTCGTCGACAGACTAAAGGACGCTCGTGTTGTTTACTAACTTGTAACTGTTGATGCTGAAGTATTGTTTCAATAATTGAAGGAAGGGCGGTGTTTTTGACCGAAGAGCATTCCTCAGAGCTAGAAGTATTTTCCAACAATAATTTCATGAATTGGAACGAGCAATGCATCAGCTAATGATAGAACTTTTATCAACAAACCGATAACATTACGTATATTTACAGTTTATACTTTTGATTAAGAACATTCTTGCTTACAATAATGTTTCTGCTTACACGTTTGGCTATAATCTAATTGTTAATTAAGTGTTAATAAATCTGTTATTTATTCAGAGCTAAACGTTTCAAACGCGCACATGAAGTTCCTGTGACCAGCAGTGGCGTAACTAGACATTTTCATTTTTTATTTTTTTTAATTTACTTTTTGGAAGGGGGGGGGGGGAACAAACAGGGGCAAAATAATACATAGTTTGGAGGCTAATTTATGTATCGAACAATTCATTTGCTTATTTCTTTTTTTATCTCATTTGGGGTTCTGTGTCAGGTTTACCCTAATCTGGTTTTAAAAAAAATTAATAAATAAATTAGCTGGGTCATTTTTAAATCACAGATTCCGATCACACTGACCCCAAAATGAGTCAGATCCCTAGTTCGATTCTGACTGGGAAGTTTTTAGCGTGTAGATGTTGTGCATGAAACTGGTATAAAATCAGAGCATTTCAAATCCGCTCATACCCTTTTTGTGAACTGCAGTTTTGCTGATTTTATGCATGACTAAGAACGAGGCTTTTGAGGAAAATACCCTTATTATCATAAATCAATCAAAACCCAGACATGAACTGTAACTCCAGGAACTACGTGGGTTCGGCATTTGTTTGGCTGTACTTTATTTTGATACACAATGGTATTAATAGGAAGTATAGGACTGTTTCCCAAGGTGCTTGGCATTATAGCTTCTAGGTCATTTTGCAAAACCAGAGGTGATGTTTCATATCAATTTGTTGTTGTTTTTTTTATTTTTTAACTCAAGCTATACAAGCTGACGACGAGTACAAACTGTCTATGCCTCCGGATGATTATTACTTGTTTAATCTGACAATTTTTTCTAATAAGGACTTACAGGGCTGGTGTCGTCATGATCAAAGCTAGCCCGTGGCTGTACATGGAATTAAGAACTCTCACCCAGTTACTGCACGCCCCTCCCCCACCTAGTATCTAAACTATGGAGAGATCGCACGCGCATGCAGTGTGTGATTGTTCATAATTCCATGCACAGCCGTAGGCCTACTTTGATCATGACGACACAGCGCCCCCTCCCCCTTAAAGAAAAACCACAGGATTCGTGTTATTTGAAAACAATATACATAACTTTCAAAATAAATGATCAATTAATATACAGATTATTCAGGCTTCAATCCCCAATTGAGAAAGTACAATATTCGTCTGAAATACTGTTAAAAAGAAGGAGGTGGCATTTAAAGAACACCAAACCACAATAGCTCATTCGATTATGAACGCTTGTTCACAAATCCCTGTCTGTCTGTCGCTGTTTTCACAGACGCGTAACCAATTTGTGTATAGCCGCTTTAGTAAGTAAACAAATCAGTAGACGCAGACATTGCAATTAGCCTTTTTGAATTATAGTGAACACTTACAAACAAATTTACCCAAACCTGATAGTGCCATAGTACTGTGTCAACTCTATATCAAAATGGCCATTTCTGTGTGAAGCCCACAGTACATTGATTTCATGTCAGCTACTTCCTCTTAGTGATCGTGACAAAATGAAAATACACAAACTATCTTAATCATTATTAGCAAAAAGCATGCTCTGGTGTTGAGTCATCCCAAATAGTCAGTTTTATCTTATTCCTTTATTGTGTTTGTCGAAGTAAAAGTCTAAACTTCACATTGTTTTCTTCTTCTTTATTAATTTACAAGGTTGTTTTAAGGCTTCCATGATACAATTTACAGCAGGTGAAGTGGATAGGTCAGTTTATTTACATTGAATATTCTTTTCTTCTCAGCCCCCAAAATAAAATAAAAAAATCCCGAGGCAGAATTGACGCTGACTCCAGCTCCCCGTGGGTCTGACCCGTTTCCAGGTCAAGCTGATGTGGTGAAATGGATTATCAACTTGGATTCTGCGTTCATTTCGACCCATCTCTGGGTCATTTTGACACAGATTCCGGGTCATACTGACCCAGAAATGAGTCAGGCCCCCACGGGACCAGGATCCAGGTCAACTCTGACCCGGAAGAGATTAGAGGGTATACAAGTTCTATTTCAAGTATTTCTCTTTACTATTATTTAGTTTTATCATCACCACAAGCCCGACAGATGGACGAGTTAAATATTAATTTCGAAAAATTTACAATTCGGCCATTTTTCACATTACCTACTGAAGTCGACAGGTCAACCTATTAACGCCAACTGTTTATTTCTTTAAAGCCAGTATACAAGTTCTAGTTCTTGTGTTTCACTTTACTTATTTCCTTTGAAATCACTATAACTCCCGACAGGCGGACGTGTTGTTTATTAATAATAATAATATAATATCTGGTATTTGTATAGCGCCTACTGCAGGCCAGCCTCTAAGCGCTTAACATTCAGTATTTCCTGCAAGGTATTTTGGGGCTACGTTTTGAAGTATGAGACCTACTCCTTTACATAGCACCGTGTAATGGTTTACAAGGTGCTGTGGCGCAATATGCAGCCGATCAAACCAGGAACACCGGGCGGACCCCTTCTCTTTTCGATAAGTGCACTGGGTTCTTTTTCGTGCGTTACACAACACACGGGACCAACGGCTTTACGTCCCATCCGAAGGACGAAGCAATCATGGTTAAGTGTCTTGCTTAAGGACACAAGTGTCACGACTGATTATTGAATATATAAATTTGACAAATCAGCCATTTTATACATTACCTACTCCTTGACAATGCTGGCGTACAGTGTCTGCTCTTCCTGCGGCCGAGGCATCGCGTGTGATGTCGGTGGGTTTAAATCCAGCTCAGCGTACGTAATGTCATGATGATCATCTGGTGTTCCAGCCTCATGAGGTGTCGCGTAATCGTGTGATACCTCAGCATAACTCGCCTCCTCATTGTGATCATATTGAGGTGTGTTTCCTCGCTGCTCAATAGGAGGCGACCAGTCGTCAGGCGATTGTGGCGGCTCTGCTGAGGAAGGTGGCGTCGATGCGATGGGCCGAGATGGTGATGTGGCTGGATTGGAATCACCTCTTAGTGGCTGGCTCTCGGACCGATCCTTGGGTTTAAACTTCTTGATATTTGGCTTATTATTCCCCAAACTAGGGGAAGCTGTATCGTTGCTGTATCGATCACCTTCAGGTTTAGAGACGGTTGGGTGAACGACTGGCTTCACCACAGCTGTTGGTTTTAAACCCGGATCAATGTCAGCCAAGTTAGGTATCTCCGTATAGTTGTGTTCAATGAGTACTGGGTCATAGGCTGGTGGGTCGGTGCTTGGCAATAGCACAGCATTATCATCCTGAGACATCTTCTCTTCTTTGTTTACGTGTGGTTTGTTTTTGGTTTTATGTACCTTACCGTACACGGGTGAACTCCCATCACCCGTTTCATCTGCCTCTACTCCTGCATCCTCGGCATCAACACCCGATGCGTCAATTCCTTGAGGGCGAGAAATGTTGTCATCTTTATTCTGTTCTTTGAAAGTCGACTTCTCCCGTGATTGGGCATACATTACTTCCCCTCCCGCATTGGTCTCCATCTCCTTCGTCTCTAGTGTATCCTCCATCTCATGTAATTGAATGAAACCTGGAGTAAGGTTTGCTTCTCTCATTTCTTCCACGTCTTGATCGAAGGAGTCTGGATGTTTATCATTTGACTCAGTAAGTGGTAAGTTAGTTTGCAATAATAAAGGATCTAGTTTGTCTTTCTTGAAGCATCCACATTTACATACGTAGAGTATCAATAATATGAGAATTAAGAGGCCACCTCCTCCTGCAGCTCCTGCTATGATGGCAATAGGAAAAGAAGTCGTAAGACTGACGTTAGTTGTCATGTCATCAGGCCGGGCTGTACTTTCATCAGGGTCGGGTGTAGTAGAGTGTATGTTTGAAGTATCTGGTGACACAGTTGCTGGGATCTTTGATGTGTCTGTTACATTCTGCGTATTGGGTTTGGACGACATTGTATCGGTTGTCATGTTACCAACAGTTATTGGTCCCATCGTACATGACCTTTCCATTCCTGTGAATGGTGATGAGCCCGAGTTTGGGTCTGGGTTGATTCTACATTGATAAGAACCACCGTCATCAGCTGCAGTAACACTCAGCTGTAATGATCTCATTTGTTCTTTACTACCTCTATTGTATGTCCATACATACACGACACTACTCGCAATAATCTCAATCCGTACTGACGGGTTTCCTATCTCAGTAGTGCAGCTCATGTTTACTGTCGTTCCTTCTTGTACAATGGAAGGACCATCGGGGATGCAGATTGGGTACATGGCAGATGGGAAGTAACGTACCGTGAAAGAGAGAATTTGTGCTTCTACCACTATAGTGCTATTTAGATCAACAGAGTCCCTCACTCGGCAACCGTAAAACACTCCTATGTCCTCCTTGGTAGCATTAAAAGCAAGTATCTCAGTCTTATTCAGAGCCAGAGGCGTTGGTGATATTAAAAGCTTGTATTCCGAGTCCACACTCACTCCATTTCGGGCTATTGATACCTCCCGAGCCTCCGTGCTAACTAACCTCGTCCACTCAATGATATAACCTGCCATCAAGCCGGTAGCTTGACATTGTAGCCTCACTTCGTTACCCTCTACTACAGGATCTCCCTCTGCTGGTGTTACCTTACGGAGTGTCACATTCTGTGCAATAACACCTGTAAGTACCAGAGAGCACCACACCAGAAGTAGATGCAACAACCAACACCCTCGAGACATGGTGATAATTTAAACAGTTAGAAATCACTCAGATCCGATTCGTATCAAGGATGGAAAGAAGTGTTCACTGCTAGCAAATGTTTCCTCAATTTTATTCCAACCATTGCGTGTATCCTTTGATAAAAAGGTATCAATGCTGTTCTGATTTCCGCGTTTATTCGCCTGTCAATCAGTGTGGTTTGTATCGACAGGAGTCATACACGACGAGTAGACGCGCTCAGTCTCCGTGACCTCTGCCGGTCAGGTGGCGGGTCATTATCTTGGTCTGGCTCGCTCTTTTTTTTAACTCGGTGACTCAATATTATCTCTCAACAGTGGCGTTTTTAATGGTGTGGATTTATACAATGTTACCGGTTTCTCCCTGTGTTGAAATATCAGAGTTGTAGTATTCATTCTAGATTTCTATAATAATTTACCACTAGTTGTTTATGGAGGGGATTCTCCCGATTTCTTTTAGCTTTATCGATTTTTTTCTGCGCGTAACATTAAATATTTGACGTGGTACTCATTTGTACTTCAGACAACTACAATCCAATTATTTGTATTTGTTTACTATATTTTGTTATTTTGTTCTATTTTGTCAATATTTTTGTGTCAAAAACTATGTTCGTATGTAATGTGTAGGCATGTCAACGCATTCAAATCGAGTTTTCGGTGCTGATTGTGAAAAAATTCAAATTACAAGGATATGTGTTTGTTATAGCCTTTGTAACAAATGTTGATTGCATTTCTTTCGTGCAGTGCCGAAGAATATAATCACTCCGTAAAATCTGACTTCCATTTCTCTCAGCTTTGTCTCGTCATTGGAATAGTCCAGATTTCACCTGGTGATTATTCTGCGACAATGAACTCAGACACGCATCCAATTGTAGATCGGTTATTATAAAGCAAAAATACAACCACTGTTTGTCTTTATGAACTTAGCAAACCTAAATTCTGCTGCCCGGTTTGGGGCTGGAAATCATCTGAATTTTAAAAACAACTTGAGTAGCATCACGTGAGATCAATCTTGATCAAGAAAGAGCTAATCTGAAGAAACTAACAATGATTCAAGATAGTTGCATCACAGTCAATAACAAATACACATCATCACACTTAAAACTTTTTCAAAATATATATTGTTAAATCTGTTAGCTTCGGTCAGCCATGTTAAATTACAATATTCATTTTAGTACACAATACAGCATTGCTCAGCGTGCAGGCAGTCAGCTATGTACACATTGTTTATTCGAACCTCAACAAAAGGCTATCACGAAGATCATATAAGGTAAAACTAAAAGACAACATTTTCTATTAATGAGCTGTCAAAGTAAGAATATTATTGTTTTACATTGATGGGTGAAACGATTACAAAAATAAATGTTATAAAGAATTGTTTTATAATTAAAGGTAGTGTAACTGATTCCGTAATTGGAAGATAGTTATCATGTTCAGGTTGCTAGAAAAAAAACCGTATGAATAAATTTGTTTTGCATTAACATTCAAATCCGAAACAGTGTGATATTAGTCGGAGAAATCACTATCCATTGGGATATTAATTAGAGACTATGTTTTTTAAAAATAGATTCTCGAAAACACGACCTCTGTTTTCGGATACGAAAACACAAATGAACTTCCAACCGGAAACATTTCCACTGGAGTTTGTTACCTATTTCACAAAGCACAAAAGTGATTTGTATTGTGACATCACACTGTGCCAGCTAAGATTAATACACAGTTAAATCAATCTTAGCTCTTTGTGAAATCGAGCCCTGGGTTGTTTTTGTACGCAATTGCTGAGTTTGTTTTTTGCTATCAACGCCAAATCAATTGGCCACCAACTCAAACGGTTTACGCTACGACACCCAACATGCATTTCAAGAGTAATTTAATTAGTTACTTCACATTATCATCAATGTTCTGCCTCTGCTTTAATGCAGGAGAGTGCAGTTGTCACCTGATCATATTTTTTGTAAATGTGAAAACACCGCCCTCTGCCGACACGCAGTAAATAACGTTCTGTATACGCGGGCTTTTTCCTTTCGGCTTGTAACTGATTGTTACGTTTTCCCACATTGAATTAAACGATGATTTGTAGCTGACTACAAGCATTCACATTTAACTTTAGTACGTAAAAGATAACCTCGTTACAAAGGTATAACAATTTAAATTCGGATAAATCATTTATCAAAAGCAAAAGTCTAAACCTTTAAATTTTTAACAATGATTATAAGTTTCTACTGTCCTCAGAAGCTCCTGCATTATGCGCACTTTAATATAAATGTCTTGTATTAATATATCTTTGTATTAATCTTAGAGACTTGGAGAACTTTCTGACCTATGTCTTCATCATATACGATGAAATTGCGCAAATAATTGGTCATTGTGCAGTTCTCAGTTGTTAGACGCAATTGTAATTTGTTTACCTCCGCATGAGTTGTCATATTCATCCAAATCTAAAGTCTGAATTTCAAACTTTGTTTTTGGTTGGGTGCTGCCCTCTGGCCTAGCGTTTAGTCAAACTTTGGGCTTACGACTACGCCTAAACGCCTTTTCTTATTATTTTTATTATTGTTAATATTCTGATACGGTCTCTCGGCTAAACTCTGCTTCCTGATCACTTCATGGCTGGTGTTTGTGCTGCCCTCTGTTGGCTGAACGTAGTCATACTCTGGGCTGTCAGTCTGTACTGCACCTAGTTGGTAGTAAGTATGTCGAATGTCAGTTGCTTCTGAGCTTGGCACTGGTTCAACGTGTACACTGACTTGGTGATTCATTCTTTGCTCCTTGGGATCATCTGGTCGAGCGTAGTCATACTCTGGGCTGTCAGTCTCTACTTCAACTGGTTGGTAGTAGGTATCTTGTGTGGTAGTTGTAGCCGTTGTAGGTTCCATGTAGACTCTGTTCTTGTCCTCCGTTGTCTGCAGCTCCATGTAGGGATCAGCTTTGGCTACATTGGTTTCCTTCTCTTTGGTGATCTTAAGATGTCGATGCTTGATGAGGAAGGAGGTGATGATGATGCAAAAAACACAGAAGAGAACGGAGAGCGTAATCCATAAAGGAGTTGTCTGAAAAACGGCCATCTCAGAAGTATGTGGTACTGACGAAGTGGTAGCCAGGGTGCTGTATTTTGGGGGTTCATTTGTCATGGAAACTACAGTTAATGGTCCGATGACGCAGTATTTTGACGAATTAATGAATTCCGTTGAGATAGACACGATACAATCATACGAACTACCATCGTCTGATGCATTTATTGTTAGCTCTAGAACAGACCTTGTGCGTTGACCTTTAAGATCTGTAGTTGGTATCCGTTTCTGCACGTTTCTTTTCCGTTCAGTTCGTAACGTGTACCTGATGTCTAAGCTTTGTCCGTTGCGAGCCACTACCTCTTCATTAGACTGTGTTTCACGGGAGACATATGTCGACCACTCAATGATGCCATTTCTCAGGTAACGGGCTTTACATTGAAGTACAACCTTGTCGCCCTCTACGGGATCCTGCTCTCCTATTGGTTCAACTCTAGAAATACTCACACTGGTCTGTCCATTGACCAAGATGCCTTGACTCGCATCCAGAAGGCACCAAAAACAGAGCAGGAGCACACACACCAACCTATACCGTCGATCCATGGTCACACGTTGAGTATGGTATGGATTCGCATTCAATTTGAAGCATAAAAGCAGGAAATTGTTTCAATTGAAATAACAAATAGTCTGACTGGTGGCTGGTGGTTCTGAGAAGAACCGATGGACTCAACGTTTCGGACAGTATGCTCTGCTTGTCGTCAGGGGACTGCTGGATTCCAACAGGGCCTGTGGCTGTTATAGGAGAGTGTATTCGAGTGACATCGCTCGTTAGCACGGTGAGACAACATATGCGTTTCCTGCATAATGGTGATCACATCGGATTTGCATTCAAACAACATCCGACTCTTTTATCTGGAATCTTGCCGAAAGACAAGTTTTTAAAGCCTGTTTCCTCCAAACGGATTTTGAGAAACAATTCGCAGTTTAAAACTTTCGCATTAATTTATGCCACAGACATTGCAAGATGCGAAATTGTTTGTATAAAAAGCTGAAGGACGTGCGATATTGACGGGATTCTGAAAATAATTTAGTTTAAATTGTTAATCATAACTTCGACTGAGCCTGTCATTGGCTGGTTTTCTTTCTGAAAAGAAATTCTGACGATACTTTTAATGAAAGCTTGTCACCACTTTCCCAAATCTTTCTAAAGTATGTAATTAAAATAAAAAATAAATTTGCGGGTTGGATCGGCCGAAAGTCAGACCTAGCATCGTTACCCCCCCCCCCCCAGCCAACTAAACATGATTCTTCATTATATCTATGACTATTGTCAGTGCTTGGTATCACGTATTCTTAGTGTAGAGCATGGTATGGTGCCTTCTGAAACCACAGGGTCTAGTTCAACTAAGTTTTTACCTCAACTACAACCAAACACATAGACATGTATTACAATGTTTACTTTTTAAATGATGTTGCATACTTTCTCTAACATTCCTCTACCCCTTGCAAGTTGTTCGTTTGTCAATTTGTGTTACATTTTATTTGTGTATGTCGGACAAATAGCTTTTGTTATTAAAGATTGTCCAGGTTTGCATTTATAGGGTTATGATGAATATTTGCCAAAAGATTACACTTTGCTGAATATATTAAACTAGACATCAGGATAAAACAACTTGTTTGCCTTACACCACCTTTCTCAGTCATGCAAACATTAAAAACACACTAAAAAATACTAGGTATCGCCGAATAAGAATAAATTATGATCCAAAGCATGTTTATTTTGAAGCGTTTGAAGTTCATTCAACAATGTGTACAAAAACGCTTATTACTGAGAGTACAACAGTCACAATTACATCCAAACTGTCATTGTGGTTTTTCCGAAAATCTTTCGTAGTCAGGTAAAAAAACAAAGGAAGTTCACCGGTAGGCCTGTGACGTAGTTTACAATTTGGTTTCCAATCATCAGGTTACACTGAAATGATTCTGTTTCCACGCAGGAGCTGCAAGCCTGAAATTACACGGAGGCCGTGACGTCTGCTGTCTCTGGTCTCGAGTCTTGGTTTTCCAAAGATTTTCCGAGAGAAGTGCCCTTTTCAAAATGAAAATAGCCTTGCACTCTCAAAGATGAAATCCCAGGCTTGTGCTGTCTGAGAAAGTATTAAGGAAAAGATTAAATCTTGCATTTAGAGCCGCTCTTTTTTGAAGTTCAGCCTCTGATTTAATTAAAAACTGAACGCTCAACTTCTGGGTATGGCAACTGTCGTTTGTGGTGTATTGTGCTTATGTTTTTACAATGCGCTCAATCTTGTGCTACTGAACGTGATTCAAATCTGGGAAAAATTATTGGAATCTTCCCCTCTCTTGAAACATGTTCGTTTCCCACTAGATGGCGCCCGGTAGTTTTCCCCTTCGCGATCAGCGCCCGTAGGCGGTCCGAGTCACCGCGTCTGGGTTGGGCATCTCCGGTTCGCGATATTTTTTTTCCATACCACACGCTATGGGGCCACAAAAAAAGCGTTCTGATTGGTCAGTTTCTGCAGAGGTCGTGCATTTTAAATAAGGGAAACTAAGGAAAGCGTTATAATTACACGTACTGGTGGTACAGGGCCCTGGTCTTGGAGAACAGCGTGCGGTGTCTGTGTGGTGTTAATACAGCGGCACTTGGTATGACCATGGAGGTAGAACATCCATGGTAAGACCCACTTCTCTATGGTAAGACATGGTGTCAATAAATATCTTAGTGTAAATAATTTGTAAATATGTCAGAAGTTTTAAAAGTAGAATTGTATGTATTGTCTACGACAGCCCTTGACGTTTGTCTTTTCGTCTGTCAGTCTCATTTTAAAAACAAGTAAATGATCATTACTACATACCTTTTTCTTTCTTCTTGGTTGCTTTCTTTGATGATTTCGATTGATTATTCTTGGCATTGATTGATTCTCCTGTCTTGTCACTTGCAACTGGGGAAGAATGTTAATACTATTGATAATTACAGGGCCAATCTATTATAAACTTAAACTCAAGGAAGGCCTATCATGAAATCTTCACTTGGCTTAATATGGTGAGTTTATACACCAGGGTTTGTGCATATATAGGTTAAGGTAGTTTTTTTTTACAAACAAATTCAAATAAATACAAAAATTATTTCAGTGATGCACAAATTGGTAAAATTGAACAGAAATTCACCTTTGTCTTTTTCTTTCTGAGTTTTTGGTCGGCTCCCCTTGTTCCTTTTTTGGGTTGTTCTGGATGTCCCACTTGCATCATCAGCATCATCATCATCATCTCTAGAACCAGAAGTGCTTGGAGCTCCTATTGTCGTTGCACTACTGTCTCCCTGATCAACATTAGCCAAGACGACGTTGCTCGTTGAATCTGTTTGATAAAAATAATTAAGATGGATTTGATTACTCCCAAATAGTAAAAACATGAGCGGCCACCATACATGTATCTGTCGGCCAAATCTGGTGAAAAATAATAACAAAGAAATTGGCTCATGTCATAACTCTTTCTTTTTTAATCTTTGAGTTTTACTTTACTTTGATTGACATTTCCCCCAAACTTAAAAATCCAAGTCATGCCCTGGTCGAGTCCGTGGACTCTGAGTCTGAATATTTGTTTAAATGGGGAGCTTTTCCCCTATAAACAAGAATTAGAAAGTTGATTTAGCGTTCAGGTGAGAGATCGATAACTCGAAATTACTAAAATTACTCATACATTTTTTTTTAAATAAACTAAAATAAAAAATCATTTGGATGTGGTTTGAATAATGATAGGCCCATCACATTATCGTAATCCATGAGCATGATCATGATGAATCATGCCTGAAAACAGTTCTCAATGACCATTGCAAACAGTGAGAACATCAAATAATTTACCTTTTGTTGGCCGACAAATGTCGCATATCCATTCATCATCGGGAACCGTTTCCGCTGTTAAGCCAACGCACGAGTAGTGAAACCACTCGATTTTACATTCGCTATTTTCGCACGCTATCATCTCCGTTGATGCCGGTAAACCACATACACAGTAGCGTAGAATGTCATCTTCATCATCAGATCCAATACTTCCGTCAGAAAGATTGACTGAGTCTCCATCGCTGTCTGAAAATTCGCTAAAATCGGACCCATAATAGAAATCGTCTTTGCTGTACGCCGCCATTTTAAGAACAGTGTATGTGGTTTGCGCACGCGCGCAATGTCCCACAGTGCATTGCGTCTCAGGCCTGCGACTCGTCTCAAGGCGCTAATTAGATTAGACGGACTCTGGCCAATGTTTGCATTAGGTAACGAAGTGATAGTTTAGCCGCGTTTACACTAGATCCAGAAAGGTGGATTGAGATCCGGCAATTTTTTAACGACCGCAGATCAAGATCCTGTGTCGCGTTTACACCAGCGCTTGATCCGGCTCCGATCCCACTTTTGAACCGGATGTATATTGGTCATGACGTCACCGCTCCTCGCAAAGAGCTCAAAGGTCACGATTACAGCGCGCCACTTCTAGAAATAATCATTATCAAGGCGAAGGTAGAATGCAGAAAATACAGTACAGCAAATGATACGGATAACAACGACCATGCAGGTAGAAATATTTGGTAGATGGGAATTTAAAAAATACAGCAACAAGGCAAGCTCCGAACGTAACGATGTATGTATAAGGACGCTGAAAACAACAAAACGTTTCACACACGCACAGTCCATGTGCACACCACACACACACAATATAAACAGCGACGGATGTCCCACCAAAGCACAAGCAAAAAGCGCGCCATTCGTAGCGAAACCGGAAATGACCACATCAAATTGCAGTGTCTGATCCACCTTTGCGTTTACACTTGTATTTGGAATCCACTTTGCCGGATCTGATCCACCAATTGCCGGATTCAACCCTCCTCGAAAGGTGGATTAAAATTGCCGGATCTTGAACCGGGTCTGATCCGGCTTTTTTGCGTTTACACTAGCCGTTAATCCACATTGCCGGATCAGACCCGGGTCTGATCCACCTTTCTGGATCTAGTGTAAACGGGGTCAAGTGGGGGACGTTCCAACTCCTTCTAATTCTACCTCCATGGTATGACCATGGAGGAAGAACATCCATGGTAAGACCCACTTCTCTATGGTAAGACATGGTGTCCGAGTGTGAAAATGTTGTTGACGGTGTCACGCTGGGTTAATGGCCGAATAAACCAAAATGATAATAAATGGCTAAACCTAGGTCGTAGGTATGTGAGAGAATCAGAGCGAAAAATTACATCACTTCCTGGAGCAAGGGTGGTCTCCCTGTTCTGGTCAGTACTGGGGGATTTAAAGAATGTTTGGTGTGTTTATGTTTTGGGGCAATACCTATTGACACGTAGGCCTAATTATTGGGGAAGTCTCTATGACTTGTGATTTGTAAAATTGTCCTTTCGACAGTGTTTTGCATTACATTTTGTTCGCTTACACGACTCAGAAACAACAAATAGTTGATACATTTAAAGAAAGTAGATCAGTGGAGTAAGAATAATGGGCAGGAGATAACATTTCAGTTTGTTTAGTTTTCTTGTAGGCCTACCTCTTGTGTCTATTTTTATTATCACCGAGTAACATTAGCGACACCGATAGGGCCCACAGTGTAGTACCATGAAGGAAGAAATGGTAGTACCAAGTGCCGCTGTATTAACACCACACACGCCGCATGCTGTGCTCCAAGGCCAGGGCCCTGTACCACCAGTACGTGTAATAACGCTTTCCTTAGTTTACCTTATTTAAAATGCACGACATCGACAGAAAGGGACCAATCAGGACGCTTTTTTTGTGGCCCCATAGCTAGCGTGTGGTACGGAAAAAAATCGCCTCCGAGGCGTTGCCGCGCTCCACTCGCCGGACTACCGTGAGGCAGGTTACTCGCTCTCATTCCGCAAGGTAGAGAGGAAGCCAGAAAGTAAAGGGGAAGGCGAACCCCGAATTAAAGATTTAAAAAGACAGAAAATGACTATTATACTATTCTCTATTTACACTGTAGTTTAGTTTGCCCCATGATTGTCTTTCTCTACAGCCTTGAAAGTACGATGGAAAATCAAAGTTACAGTAGTGACTTAAAAAAAAAAACTAAAAGAAATTGCAAATCTATTTAGCCTAGGTCTATAGCCTTTGGCTGGCTACAGTTACGTTCATCAATTACGTTAATTTTGGAAATAAGACTTCTGTGTCTTTATTTCTTCTGTGTCTTTATTTTTCGGTTGGGATGGGGTGGAGTGTTTGTTTGTTGGAATGTTTGTTTGTTGGGGTGTTGGGGTGTTTGTTTGTTTGTTTGATGTTGTTGTTGTTGTGTTTTTTTTTTTTTGGGGGGGGTTCTTTCTCGTTTGTTTGGTTGGTGTTGCTTTGCTGTTGTTGTTGATGTTCTTTTGGGGATTTTGGGGTAGTTTGTTTGGGTTTTTGGGGGTGGGGTTAAATAATTTCAGCGTTATAATCCTTGAAACGATTTTTAGTGTTTGACGGCGTCCTAGAGGCGCGGTTCTTGATTAAGGGAAACAAAAATTCATTAAATATGTACACATGCGCAAAACCTTTCGAAAACATCAACTAAAATTCAATCTAAAATTTCTTCTCAGAAACAAATCCATCCATTGTAGAAACCATCATAATTCAGTTGTTTTCTATTTGTTTGTAAAGAACCACACCACATCTTTAATTCCTTCCAACGCTTCCATTGTTAGTTTGAAAGTCATTGACGTCACGGTACCGTGTTGCTTTCATACCAATTCACACATGAAACCAGACAAGCTTTTGAAATTATTTGGAATGTTATAAAAAAAGGAGAATTTTGGTTCAGCCGTGCCTTACAATCCTGTATCAATGGAAGTTCTTTGAGTACACACGGAAGTTAGAAATACCTAGCATTTATTGGGTTTATACACAGTCAAACGGAAAATACATTTGAATTACTCGTCATTTGGCCAAACTGCTAAGAAGAAATTAGCTAATGTGTTTTAAAACTACCATGTATTATAAGTTATTGGCAAAATATAACGATCAACAATAGTATATCGTGAAAACCAGATTTGTAAACCTGAAATCTCACTGTTTAGTATACAAAGAGTGAGAAGAACATTTTTGTGGGAACCTAAAATGAAGTCCATAGTTTCTGTGATCATTCATTAACCAGCCTTTAGACTTACCTACAATTCACAGTTGTTTCGAAGAATACAAAAATCACGCACAACTTGCCAAGCAAGATGTAATTGTTACAGTCAATGTTAAGCAGTGAAATTTGGCTTGTTCCTATAATAAGCGAAAATTCCCTGAGCGATTATCACTTTACGTTTTCACTCTTGTTTTCCATAATGACACCATTTGAAAAGCTTCAGTTGGTGTTAATCTACACAAAACCTACTTTAAATTTGTCGGAACATTATCATTTTCAAATAAGGGTCCAATTTCATAGAGCTGCTTTAGCATAACAAGTACATGAGCACAAATTAGTTCCGCTGACTGGATTAAAACCAGCCAAGATGCCATACCGCATGTACCGTCTGGGAATGTTTTTAGTGTATCTCATATTGGAAACCTTTGAAGGGGCACCAAGGCCAAGACTATAGGGGCAACAGATAACATTTCATGCTCTATTACATGAACTGGAGTTAGCAATGCATTAGCTACAGATAGAAGTTTTATCAACAAACCGATTACATTTCGTTTTTTTTACATTGTATACTTTTTTATTAAGAACATTCTTACTTACAATAATATTTCTGCTTACAGGTTTAGTTATAAACCAATTGTTAGGTTAAGTGTTAATAAATCTGCTATTTGTTCAGAGCTAAACATTTCAAACACCCACATGAAGTTCCTGTGACCAGCAGTGGCGTAACTATACGATCCCATTTTCATTTTATTTACTCATTATTTTACTTGTGAGGAGGAGGGGGCAAACTGGGGCAAAATAATACATAGTTTGGAGGCTATTTTATGTATCGAACGAATCATTTGTTCATTTTTAAAATCTCATTGGGTTGGGCCAAGGGTTCTGAGGTGGGGAGGGGCTAGGAACCCCCTTCCCACCCCCATTACGCCAATGGTGAACAACTTTTTTGTGTCCATTTTAATGCATGACTACCAGCGACTGGTTATTTCAGGAGAATACCATGAACAAAACTCTGCCGTTTAAAAACTTGGTCATGTAGAACACTATTGAAGTATGATTAACCTAAAGGAGTGCTGTGGATTCGGCCTTGATTGCTGAACTTGGCTTTTATACTATACAACACAATGACGTGCAGTAGCCGATTTTTGGGAAATCATGTTACAAGCGAAAAGAAAATAGTTTAGTGCAATATTGGCTGATGGGATGATTACAGAGTTGTTAAATTCTGACACTAATTTCTGCATTGTGTGTTATATCGAGTATTAGGAAATTGATCATGCAAACAGTTGTGATTCTTAAATACAAAGTATATTATGATTATCATAAAAGTATATGCTTATTTATACAATATTAAAATCACAAAAGACTTTACCACGTACTTGTTAAAACTTTGCTAATAGTGCTGTTTCAAACCAAACAGGATACATTTTTAATTGATCTTTTGCAATGACGTCATCACGCTGCCATCTTAGAGGCAAATCGATGATGAAACAATTGTAAACTCGCATGTACGCGCAGCTTCAAGGATGGGCCAGTTGGCAGCCCTCTTTAGACCTGTAGACCAAGGTGCCCTAATTCAAATGATGTCAAATGCATAAGGTATGTACAATACTTCTCTACAAGCCAGTGATGTATAATTCCGGTGAACCCTAAAGAAACATTCTTCGTTATCGCTAATGCTTACATGTTGGTTATAAATGATCTTTACACTCTACACTCTAAAAACTCCCGGGTCGATCAGAATTGACCTGGACCCAAGGTCCCAGAAGGGTCTGACTCTCTTCTGGGTCATGATAACCCAAATCTGGTTTCACAAAACATTGATTTTTAGATCTGATTTTGCGTCAGTTTGACCCATTTCTGGGTCATTTCTAAAACACAGATTCCAAGCACACTGACCCCAAAATGAGTCAGATCCCTAGTTTGATTCTGACTGGGATGTTTTTAGCGTGTAGATGTTGTGCATGAAACTGGTATAAAATCAGAGCATTTCAAATCCACTCATACCCTTTGTGTGAACTGCAGTTTTACTGATTTTTTGCATGACTGAGCACGATGCTTTTGAGGGAAATACCCCCAATATATAATAAACCATTCAAAACCCAGACATGTATAGAAAACCATTGAACTGTAACTCCAGGAACTACGTGGATTCGGCATCTGTTTGGCTGTACTTTACTATGGTACACAAAGGTATTAATAGGAAGTAAAGGACTGTTTCCCAAGGTGCGTGGTTTCATATCAATTTTTATTTTTACAATTTTTTTTTACTCAAGCTAGAAGCTGACGATGAGTTTAAACTGTCTAAGCATATGGATGATTATTACTTGTTTTATTCTGACATTTTTTTCTAATGACGACACAGCCCCCCCCCCCTTGAAGAAAAATCACAGGATACGTGTTATTTGAAAACATATACGTATATTGGCTAACTTTCAAAAATAAGAGATCAAATATTATAAAATTAATTCAGGCTTCAATCCTCAATGGAGAAAGTATGGGGGCATTTAAAGAACACCAAATCACGATAGCTTATGCGAAGTATGCACGCTTAATCACAAAATCCCTGTCTGTCTTTTGTGCTTCACAGACGCGTAACCACTAATTTTAACAAATATTTACAGAATATAGGTTGCTTTTTTTTTTTTTTTTTCATGAAGTAAGAGGTTGGGGGTAAGTTACTCTTACAAAGACCAAATTTATGTATAGTCGCTTTAGTAAGTAAACAGTTCAGTAGACGCAGTCATTGCAATTAGCCTTTTTGAAATATAGTGAACAGTATACAGACAAATTTACCCAAACCTGAAAGTGCCATAGTACTGTGTCAACCATATCTCAAAATGGCCAGTTGTATGAAGCCCGCAGTACATTGATTTCATATAAGCTACTTCCTCTTAGTGATCGGGACAATATATATATATAATGTGACACTGACCCTACTCAATTATTTTCCCAACAAATCAGTGACACCTTGGTTAGAATGCACAATGCCAACGGTATCGACAAAGATACCTTCAACTATCTCCTTCCACAGGACCCCCGTACAGCACGCTTCTACCTTCTACCTAAGATACACAAGCCCAACAACCCAGGCCGACCCATTGTATCTGGTAATGGTAGCCCTACAGAGCGCATTTCTGAGTTTGTAGATAGCTTTCTCAACCCCCTAGTCTCCGGCATCCCTTCCTTCATAAAGGACACCACAGACTTCCTCCATAAGCTAGAGGATGTCAAACATCAAATACCTGACTCTGCTTTTTTGGTTACTCTAGATGTTTCATCTCTGTATACTAACATACCCCATAATGAAGGCATAAGTGCATGTGTCTCTGCTCTCAGGGGCAACAAACAATCCCGCCCCTCAGTGATACATGTTAAGGAACTCATCAGCCATATTCTCACTAAGAACAACTTTTCATTCACTGACAGGCATTTTCTACAGATACAGGGTACCGCCATGGGTACAAAAATGGCGCCATCATATGCCAACATTTTCATGTCTGACTTAGAGGAAAAACTTCTGTCTTCTGCCCCCAGCCGCCCACTAGTTTGGTGGAGATTTATTGATGATATTTTCTCTATCTGGTGTGGTAGTCAAGACAGCTTGGTTGAGTTTATCGACCATATCAACTCATTCCACCCAACCATAAAGTTCACTACTGAATACTCTCTAACAAGTGTTAACTTTCTAGATGTAACTATCAGTAAATCCCCTAGCGGCATTGCTACGGATGTATACAGCAAACCCACTGACACCCACCAGTACCTTCTCTCCAACAGTTGCCACCCCAGTCACTGTAAGAAGGCAATAGCTTACAGTCAGGCCTTGCGCATAAGACGTATCTGCTCCACAGATACCCTATACAAAAGGCGCTCATCGGACCTCAGGAAACACCTTGTCTCTAGAGGTCACAGCGCACGCAGGGTTCAACTTGCCATCAACAAGGCCCTCAGTATACCACGCCATACTCTTTTGGCCAACAAGGGGTCCAGAAAAGTACCGACCAATAGAGTTGCCCTGGTCACCACCTACCACCCTAAACTACCCAAACTCTCCTCAATCCTCAATGGTAGAATGGATATTCTCCATTCATCTAAGAGGATGCGCTCAGCAATCCCTGATAACCCCATGGTTGCTTTCCGCCGCCCTAAAAACCTGGGAGACATTCTAGTCAGGGCCAAACTCCCCCAGGTACAGGCCAAACACCAACACTAACAGAGATACAGGGTTGTCACAAGTGTACCCGCTCTAAATGTAGAACCTGTCTCTACATCAAACCTGCACTTAAAGTGAAGAGTCATAGCACTGGCTCTTCTTACAATATCAAGACCGACTCCCTATGTAGCACACCCAATGTGGTCTATGTTATATCTTGTAAAAGATGTGGACTACAGTATGTGGGAGAGACTAAGACCAAACTCAGTCTTCGCTTTGCGAACCATGTCTCTTCCATAAAGACCAAGAAACTGTACCCCGTCTCCATCCACTTCAACAGCCTTAATCACAGCGTCAAAGATGTTGAACTCATCGTGATTGAGGCTTGCAATGGTGACGACACACACCGCAAACTCAGAGAATCACACTGGATTCACCAACTCAAGACAGTCCAACCCTTTGGACTTAACGTAAACACCGGTATTAAATAAATCCCCATCACCCTCCTTTTACTTTCGATTTATTATTAATAACATGTTCCCTCCACTGGTCTATTTCTACGCTTCTTTCTCTCGCTTACTTTATTGATGTAAAATAGATACAGTTACTGTCATTTACATGTTCTCTACACTGGTCAATCTCTGCACTTCTTTTTTCTCTCTCAAGAAGTTTTGGAGTTAACCTGTCAATTACCTATTCCCTTTACAGAGAATTTAATAACCTGCTCACTCTGCAGGTTCCTCTTACTTAGTTTAAACTTTTTTTACTGATTCCTTTTAATCTATAACTACTTTGATCTTGCCTCCTATTGTTAGCTGCATTCTCTTATGTGGCTTGTTCCCTAATCCTACCCTTTCATGCTTCCAGCATTGTAATGCCTACAATGCGGCACCACCTGTATGGTCCAGTGATCCAGCCTTTTACACTGACCATCCTTTGTCCTCACTTCTTCACTCTTATTGGTTCTTAGCCAGTAAATTTACAATTCTGATTGGCTATATTTTCCCGCTTTTTTCTGGATACTCTCCCTTAATCCTTTGCTCCTCTTTTTGCTATAAATGGATATGTTTGTGTTTGTTCTTGTTTATGCCTCTGACGAAGGTCCGGATTGGATCGAAAGCTAAGGCCATCTCCCCTACTAATTATATATATATCCTATTCATTATTAGCAAAAAGCATGATCTGGTGTTGAGCCATCCCAAATAGTCAGTTTGATCTTATACGTCCCTTGTGTTTGTCGAAGTTAAAGTCTAAATTTTACATTATTTTCTTCTTCCTTTTTAATTAACAAGGTTTTTAAAGGCTTCCATGATACAAGGTACAGCGGGCAAACGAACTGATTTATTTTTTCTTTTACAATTTCACATAATGCTTTACGTTAATTTTGAAGGAAATATAATTAACAAAACAAAAAAGTGTGTTTTTATAAAAAAGTGATATCAGAATTGGTTGACATGAAGTGGATAGGTCAGTTTACTTACATGAAATATTATTTTTGTCTCAGACCCTACACTCTACAAAGTCCCGAGTCAGAATTGACGCTGACTCCAGCTCCCCGTGGGTCTGACCCGTTTCCAGGTCAAGCTGATGTGGTGAAATGGATTACCAACTTGGATTCTGCGTTCATTTCGACCCATCTCTGGGTCATTTTGACACAGATTCCGGGTCATACTGACCCAGAAATGAGTCAGGCCCCCACGGGACCAGGATCCAGGTCAACTCTGACCCGGAAGAGATTAGAAGGTATACAAGTTCTATTTCAAGTATTTCTCTTTACTGTTATTTAGTTTTATCATCACCACAAGCCCGACAGATGGACGAGTTATATATTAATTTCATAAATTTTACAATTGGGCCATTTTTCACATTACCTACTGAAGTCGACAGGTCAACCTATTAATATCAACTGTTGATTTCTTTAAAGCCAGTATACAAGTTCTAATTCTTGTATTTCACTTTACTTATTTTTTTTTACCACCACCATAACCTCGACTAGTGGATGTGTTATTTATTGAATTGATAAGTCTGACAAGTCAGCCGTTTTATACATTACCTACTCCTTGACAATACTTGCGTACAGTGTCTGCTCTTCCTGCGGCCGAGGCAGCGCATGTGATGTCGGTGGGTTTAAATCCAGCTCAGCGTACGTAATGTCATGATGATCATCTGGTGTTACAGCCTCATGAGGTGTCGCGTAATCGTGTGATACCTCAGCATACCTCGCCTCCTCATTGTCATCATATTGAGGGGTGTTTCCCCGTTGCTCAATAGGAGGCGACCAGTCATCAGGCGATTGTGGCGACTCTGCTGAGGAAGGTGGCGTCGATGCGATGGGCCGAGATGGTGATCTGGCTGGATTGGAATCATCTCTTAGTGGCTGGCTTTCGGACCGATCCTTAGGTTTAAACTTCTTGATATTTGGCTTATTATTCCCAATACTTGGGGGAGCTCTTTCGTTGCTTGAAAGTGGGGATTGAAGATCGCCTTCAGGTATAGAGACGGTTTGATGAACGACTGGCTTCACCACAGCTGTTGGTTTTAAACCCAGATCAACGTCAGCCAAGTTAGGTATCCCCGTATAGTTGTTTTCAAGGAGTACTGGGTCATAGGCTGGTGGGTCGGTGGTTGGCCATAGCTCAGCATTATCATCCTGAGACATCTTCTCTTCTTTGTTTACGTGTGGTTTAATTTGGGTTTTATGTACCTTACCGTACACGGGTGAACTCCCTTCACCCGTATTATCTCCCTCTTCTCCTGTATCCTCGGCATCAACACCCGATGCTTCAATTCCTTGAGGGCGATAAATTTTATCATCTTTATTCTGTTCTTTGAAAGTCGACTTCTTCCGTGGTTGGGCATACATTACTTCTCCTCCCGCAGTGGTCTCCATCTCCTTCGTCTCTGGTGTATCCTCCATCTCATGTACTTGAATGAAACCTGGAGTAAGGTTTATTTCTCTCATTTCTTCCATTTCTTGATTGAAGGAACCTGGGTGTTTTACCCACGGCTCGTGATTATCATTTGACTCGGTAAGTGGTAAATTAGTTTGCAATAATAAAGGATCTAGTTTGTCTTTCTTGAAGCATCCACATTTATATACGTAGAGTATCAATAAGATGATAATTAAGATGATTAAGAGGCCACCTCCTCCTGCAGCTCCTGCTATGATGGAAATAGGAAAAGAAGTCGTTAGACTGACTTTGGTTGTCATGTCATCAGGCATGGCTGTACTTTCATCAGGGTCGGGTGTAGTAGAATGTATGTTTGACGTATCTGGTAATACAGTTGTGGGACTCTTTGATGTGTCTGTTTCATTCGGTGAAGTAGGTTTGGACGACGTATTATCGTCTGTCATGTTACCAACAGTTATTGGTCCCATCGTACATGACCTTTCCATTCCTATGAATGATGTTCTCCCGGCCGGGCCGTCCGGTGAAATTTTACATTGATAAGAACCACCGTCATTAGCTGCAGTAACATTCAGCTGTAATGATCTCATTTGTTCTTTACTATCTCTTTTGTAAGTCCATTCATAGACGACACTACTCGTAAGAATCTCAATCTGTACTGATGGGTTTCCTAACTCAGTAGTGCAGCTCATGTTTACTGTCGTTCCTTCTTGTACAGTGAAAGGACCATTAGGGATGCAGATGGGGTACATGGCAGATGGGAAGTCAAGCACTTCGAAACAGAGAGTTTGTGCTTCGACCACTATAGTGCTATTTAGTCCAACAGAGTCCCTCACTCGGCAACCGTAAACCACTGCCGTGTCCTCCTTGGTAGCATTAAAAGTAAGTAGCTCAATCTTATTTGGAGCCTCAGACGACATTGATGTAGAAACCGTGTATCTCGAATCCACACTCATTCCATTCCGGGCTATTGATACCGTCTGGCCCTCCATTATAACTAACCTCGTCCACTCAATGATATAACCTGCCATCAAGCCGGCAGCTTGACATCGTAGTTCCACTACGTTACCCTCTACAGGATCACCCACCGGTGATACCTTACTGATTGTCGCACCCTGTGCATTGACACCTGTATGTTCCATAGAGCACCACACCAGAAGTAGATACAACAACCAACACCCTCGAGACATGGTGTCAATAGTTATATCAATTGGAAATCACTCAGATTCGTATCAAGGATGGAAAGAAGTGTCCACTGCTGGCAAATGTTTCCTCAATTTCATTCCAACCATTGCGTGTATCCTTTGGTAAAGGTACTAATGCTGTTCTGATTTCCGTGTTTATTAGCCTGTCAATCAGTGTGGTTTGTATCGACAGGAATCATATACACGACGAGTAGACGCACTCAGTCTCCGTGAACTCGGCAGGTCAGGTCGCGGGTCAATAGTTTGGTCTGGCTAGCTCTTTTTTCAACTCAGTAACTCAATAATAACTCTCAACAGTTGCGTTTTTAATTGTGTGGATTTTTACAATGTTACCGGTTTTTCCCTATGTTTAAATATCATAGTTATAGTATTAATTCTAGACTTCTAATAATAATCCACCACTACTTGTTTATGGAGGGGATTCTCCAGGTTGCTTTTAATTTTGCGCCTAACATTAAATATTTGACGGGGTACTCATATGTACTGAAGACTACTAAAATCCACTTATTTGTATTTGTTTACTATATTTTGTTATTTTATTATTATATTGTCATTATTTTTGTGTCAAAAACTATGTTCTTAATGTTATGTGTAGGCATGTATACGCATTCAAATCGAGTTTTCGTGCCTATTTTGTGCTTATTGTAAAAACAATTAAAATGACATGGTAATGTGTTTGTTATAGTCATTGTAACAAATAATGAATGCATTTCTTTCGTGCAGTGCCGCAGAATATAATCACTAATAGTAAAATCTGACTTCCATTAATCTCTCAGCTTTGCCTTGTCAGTGGAATAGTCCAGATTTCACCTGGTGATTATTCTGCGACAATGAATTCAGACACGCATCTATTTGTAGATCGGTTATTATAAAGCAAAAATACAACCACTGTTTGTCTTCATGAACTTAGCAAACCTAAATTCTGCTGCCCGGTTTGGGGCAGGAAATCATCTGTACATCACCTCAGATCAATCTTGATCAAGAAGGAGCTAATCTGAAGAAACTAAAAACTATTCAAGATAATTGCATCACAGTCAATAATGTGTACACATCATCACACTTAAAACTTGTTCAAAATATATCGTTTAATCTTTGTTAGCTTCGGTTGGTCATGTTAACAAAGTTTATTTTAGTACATAATACAGCATTACTCATCAGCGTGCACGCAGTCAGCTAAAATGTACACACTGTTTATTTGAATCTCATTTTAGAATTACTCACACATATCTTTTTTAGCTCAACAAGAAAAGGTTATTACGAAGACCATATAAAATAAAGTTAATCTGGCCACCAACTCAAACGGTTTACGCTACGACATCCAACATGCATTTCAAGAGTAATTTAATTAGTTACTTCACATTATCATCACTGTTCTGCCTCTGCTTTAATGCAGGAGAGTGCAGTTGTCACCTGATCATATATTTTGTAAATGTGAAAACACCGCCCTCTGTCGACACGCAGTAAATAACGTTCTGTATACACGGGCTATTTCCTTTCTGCTTGTTACTGATTGTTACGTTTTCCCACATTGAATTAAACGATGATTTGTAGCTGACTACAAGCATTCAAATTTAACTTTAGTACGTAAAAGATAACCTCGTTACAAAGGTTTAACAATTTAAATTCGGATAATTAATTTATCAAAAGCAAAAGTCTAAACCTTTAAGTTTTTAACAATGATTATAAGTTTCTACTGTCCTCAGAGGCTCCTGCATTATGCGCCATTTAATATAAATGTCTTGTATTAATATATCTTTGTATTAATCTTAGAGACTTGGATAACTTTCTGACCTAGGTCTTCATCATACATGATGAAATTGCACAAATAATTGGTCATTGTGCAGTTCTCAGTTGTTAGACGCTATTGTAATTTGTTTACCTCCGCATGGGTTGTCTTATTCATCAAAATCTAAAGTCTAAATTTCAAACTTTGTTTTTGGTTGGGTGCTGCCCTCTAGCCTAGTGTTTAGTCAAACTTTGGGCTTACGACTGCACCTAAACGCCTTTTCTTGTTATTTTTATTATTGTTAATATTCTGATACGGTCTCTCGGCTAAACTCTGCTTCCTGATCACTTCATGGCTGGTGTTTGTGCCGCCCTCTGTTGGCTGAACGTAGTCATACTCTGGGCTGTCAGTCTGTACTGCACCTAGTTGGTAGTAAGTATGTCGAATGTCAGTTGCTTCTGAGCTTGGTGTTGGTTCAACGTGCACACTGACTTGGTGATTCATTATTTGCTCCTTAGGATCATCTGGTCGAGCGTAGTCATCCTCTGGGCTGTCAGTCTCTACTTCAACTGGTTGGTAGTAGATATCTTGTGTGGTAGTTGTAGCCGTTGTAGGTTCCATGTAGACTCTGTTCTTGTCCTCCGTTGGTTGCAGCTCCATGTAGGGATCAGGTTCGGCTACATTGGTTTCCTTCTCCTTGGTGATCTTAAGATGTCGATGCTTGATGAGGAAGGAGGTGATGATGATGCAAAACACATAGAAGAGAACGGAGAGCGTAATCCATAAAGGAGTTGTCTGAAAAGAAGTATGTGGTACTGACGAAGTGGTAGCCAGGGTGCTGTATTTTTGGGGTTCATTTGTCATGGAAACTACAGTTAAAGGTCCGATGACGCAGGATTTTGTCGAATCAATGAATTCCGTTGAGATAGACACGATACAATCATACGAACTACCATCGTCTGATGCATTTATTGTTAGCTCTAAAACAGATCTTGTGTGTTGACCTTTAAGATCTGTAGTTGGTATCCGTTTCTGCACGTTATTACTAGAAGGCAGGATATGTATACGTACTGGTGGATTTCTTCTCTCGGTAACGCAGCTTATGTTTGTGCCGTTCCTTCGTGCACAGTGATTGGACCATCAGGGAAGCAGATGGGGTACTTGGCAGATGGGAAGTAAAGCACTGATAAAAGCAAAGTGTCTGTAACTGCAGAGTTCCTCAGACGGCAAGTGAAATATGACGTGTCGTTCCTAGTCGCAGTAAATGTCAGTGTCTGATGTGCCTCTAAGTAAAGTGATATAACATTTTCAGTTCGTAACGTGTACCTGATGTCTAAGCTTTGTCCGTTGCGAGCCACTACCTCTTCATTAGACTGTGTTTCGGGGGAGACATATCTCGACCACTCAATGATGCCATTTCTCAGGTAACGGGCTTTACATTGAAGTACAACCTTGTCGCCCTCTACGGGATCCTGCTCTCCCATTGGTTCAACTCTAGAAATACTCACACTGGTCTGTCCATTGACCAAGATGCCTTGACTCGCATCCAGAAGGCACCAAAAACAGAGCAGGAGCACACACACCAACCTATACCGTCGATGCATGGTCACACGTTGAGTATGGTATGGATTCGCATTCAATTTGAAGCATAAAAGCAGGAAATTGTTTCAATTGAAATAACAAATAGTCTGACTGGTGGCTGGTGGTTCTGAGAAGAACCGATGGACTCAACGTTTCGGACAGTATGCTCTGCTTGTCGTCAGGGGACTGCTGGATTCCAATAGGGCCTGTGGCTTTTTATAAGAGAGTGTATACGAGTGACATCGCTCGTTAGCACGGTGAGACAACAGATGCGTTTCCTGCATAATGGTGATCACATCGGATTTGCATTCAAACAACATCCGACTCTTTTATCTGGAATCTTGCCGAAAGACATGTTTTTAAAGCCTGTTTCCTCAAAACGGATTTCGAGAAACAATTCGCAGTTTAAAACTTTCGCATTAATTTATGCCACAGACATTGCAAGATGCGAAATTGTTTGTATAAAAAGCTGATGGACGTGCGATATTGACGGGATTCTGAAAGTAATTTAGTTTAAATTGTTAATTATAACTACGACTGAGCCTGTCATTGGCTGGTTTTCTTTCTGAAAAGAAATTCTGACGATACTTTTAATGAAAGCTTGTCACCACTTTCCCAAATCTTTCTAAAGTATCTAATTAAAATAAAAAATAAATTTGCAGGTCGGATCGGCCGAAAGTCAGACCTACCATCGTTACCCCCCCCAGCCAACTAAACATGATTCTTCATTATATCTTTGACTATTGTCAGTGCTTGGTATCACTTATTCTTGGTGTAGAGCATGGTATGGTGCCTTTTCAAACCACAGGGTCTAGTTTAACTAAATGTTTACCTCAACTACAACCAAACACATAGACATTCATTACAATGTTTACTTTTTAAATGATGTTGCATACTATCTCTAACATTCCTCTACCCCTTGCAAGTTATTCGTTTGTCAAATAGCTTTTGTTATTAAAGATTGTCCAGGTTTGCATTTATAGGGTTATGATGAATATTTGCCAAAAGATTACACTTTGCCGTATTAAACTAGACATCAGGATAAAACAACTTGTTTGCCTTACACCACCTTTCTCAGTCATGCAAACATTAAAAACACACTAAAAAATACTAGGCATCGCCGAATAAGAATAAATTATGATCCAAAGCATGTTTATTTTGAAGCGTTTGAAGTTCCTTCAACAATGTGTACAAAAACGCTTATTACTGAGAGTACAACAGTCACAATTACATCCAAACTGTCATTGTGGTTTTTCCGAAAATCTTTCGTAGTCAGGTAAAAAAACAAAGGAAGTTCACCGGTAGGCCTGTGACGTAGTTTACAATTTGGTTTCCAATCATCAGGTTACACTGAAATGATTCTGTTTCCACGCAGGAGCTGCAAGCCTGAAATTACACGGAGGCCGTGACGTCTGCTGTCTCTGGTCTCGAGTCTTGGTTTTCCAAAGATTTTCCGAGAGAAGTGCCCTTTGCAAAATGAAAATAGCCTTGCACTCTCAAAGATGAAATCCCAGGCTTGTGCTGTCTGAGAAAGTATTAAGGAAAAGATTAAATCTTGCATTTAGAGCTGCTCTTTTTTGAAGTTCAGCCTCTGATTTAATTAAAAACTGAACGCTCAACTTCTGGGTATGGCAACTGTTGTTTGTGGTGTATTGTGCTTATGTTTTTACAATGCGCTCAATCTTGTGCTACTGAACGTGATTCAAATCTGGGAAAAATTATTGGAATCTTCCCCTCTCTTGAAACATGTTCGTTTCCCACTAGATGGCGCCCGGTAGTTTTCCCCTTCGCGATCAGCGCCCGTAGGCGGTCCGAGTCACCGCGTCTGGGTTGGGCATCTCCGGTTCGCGATATTTTTTTCCCCATACCACACGCTAGCTATGGGGCCACAAAAAAAGCGTTCTGATTGGTCAGTTTCTGCAGAGGTCGTGCATTTTAAATAAGGGAAACTAAGGAAAGCGTTATAATTACACGTACTGGTGGTACAGGGCCCTGATCTTGGAGAACAGCGTGCGGTGTCTGTGTGGTGTTAATACAGCGGCATTTGGTATGACCATGGAGGAAGAACATCCATGGTAAGACCCACTTCTCTATGGTAAGACATGGTGTCCGAGTGTGAAAATGTTGTTGACGGTGTCACGCTGGGTTAATGGCCGAATAAACCAAAATGATAATAAATGGCTAAACCTAGGTCGTAGGTATGTGAGAGAATCAGAGCGAAAAATTACATCACTTCCTGGAGCAAGGGTGGTCTCCCTGTTCTGGTCAGTACTGGGGGATTTAAAGAATGTTTGGTGTGTTTATGTTTTGGGGCAATACCTATTGACACGTAGGCCTAATTATTGGGGAAGTCTCTATGACTTGTGATTTGTAAAATTGTCCTTTCGACAGTGTTTTGCATTACATTTTGTTCGCTTACACGACTCAGAAACAACAAATAGTTGATACATTTAAAGAAAGTAGATCAGTGGAGTAAGAATAATGGGCAGGAGATAACATTTCAGTTTGTTTAGTTTTCTTGTAGGCCTACCTCTTGTGTCTATTTTTATTATCACCGAGTAACATTAGCGACACCGATAGGGCCCACAGTGTAGTACCATGAAGGAAGAAATGGTAGTACCAAGTGCCGCTGTATTAACACCACACACGCCGCATGCTGTGCTCCAAGGCCAGGGCCCTGTACCACCAGTACGTGTAATAACGCTTTCCTTAGTTTACCTTATTTAAAATGCACGACATCGACAGAAAGGGACCAATCAGGACGCTTTTTTTGTGGCCCCATAGCTAGCGTGTGGTACGGAAAAAAATCGCCTCCGAGGCGTTGCCGCGCTCCACTCGCCGGACTACCGTGAGGCAGGTTACTCGCTCTCATTCCGCAAGGTAGAGAGGAAGCCAGAAAGTAAAGGGGAAGGCGAACCCCGAATTAAAGATTTAAAAAGACAGAAAATGACTATTATACTATTCTCTATTTACACTGTAGTTTAGTTTGCCCCATGATTGTCTTTCTCTACAGCCTTGAAAGTACGATGGAAAATCAAAGTTACAGTAGTGACTTAAAAAAAAAAACTAAAAGAAATTGCAAATCTATTTAGCCTAGGTCTATAGCCTTTGGCTGGCTACAGTTACGTTCATCAATTACGTTAATTTTGGAAATAAGACTTCTGTGTCTTTATTTCTTCTGTGTCTTTATTTTTCGGTTGGGATGGGGTGGAGTGTTTGTTTGTTGGGGTGTTTGTTTGTTGGGGTGTTGGGGTGTTTGTTTGTTTGTTTGATGTTGTTGTTGTTGTTGTTGTTGTTTTTTTTTTTTGGGGGGGTTCTTTCTCGTTTGTTTGGTTGGTGTTGCTTTGCTGTTGTTGTTGATGTTCTTTTGGGGATTTTTGGGTAGTTTGTTTGGGTTTTTGGGGGTGGGGTTAAATAATTTCAGCGTTATAATCCTTGAAACGATTTTTAGTGTTTGACGGCGTCCTACAGGCGCGGTTCTTGATTAAGGGAAACACAAATTCATTAAATATGTACACATGCGCAAAACCTTTCGAAAACATCAACTAAAATTGATTGTCCTTCTCAGAAACAAATCCATCCATTGTAGAAACCATCATAATTCAGTTGTTTTCTATTTGTTTGTAAAGAACCACACCACATCTTTAATTCCTTCCAACGCTTCCATTGTTAGTTTGAAAGTCATTGACGTCACGGTACCGTGTTGCTTTCATACAAACTCACACATGAAACCAGACAAGCTTGTGAAAATATTTGGAATGTTATAAAAAAGGAGAATTTTGGTTCAGCCGTGCCTTACAATCCTGTATCAATGGAAGTTCTTTGAGTACACACGGAAGTTAGAAATACTTAGCATTTATTGGGTTTATACACAGTCAAACGGAAAATACATTTGAATTACTCGTCATTTGGCCAAACTGCTAAGAAGAAATTAGCTAATGTGTTTTAAAACTACCCATGTATTATAAGTTATTGGCAAAATATAACGATCAACATTAGTATATCGTGAAAACCAGATTTGTAAACCTGAAATCTCACTGTTTAGTATACAAAGAGTGAGAAGAACAGTTTGTGGGAACCTAAAATGAAGTCCATAGTTTCTGTGATCATTCATTAACCAGCCTTTAGGCTTACCCACAATCCACAGTTGTTTAGAAGAAAACAAAAATCATTTACAACATGCCAAGCAAGTTGTAGTTGTTAAAGTCAATGTAGGGCAGTGAAATCTAGCTTGTTCTTATATTTTATAATGAGCAATAATTTCCTGAGCGATTATTACTTCACGTTTTCACTCCTGTTTTCCATAATGACTCCATATGAAAGATTTACTTGGTGTTAATCTATACAAAACCTGCTTTAAATTTGTCGGAACATTATCATTTTCAAATAAGGGTCCAATTTCATAGAGCTGCTTTAGCATAAAAAGTACATGGGCACAAATTAGTTCCGCTTACTTGATTAAAACCAGCCAAGATGCCATACCGCATGCACCGTCTGGGAATGTTTGTTATTGTATCTCATATTGGAAACCTTTGCAGGGGCACCAAGGCCAAGACTATAGGGGCAACAGATACCATTTCACGCTTTATACATGAATTGAAGTTAGCAATGCATCAGCTACAGATAAAACTTTTATCAACAAACCGATTACATTTCGTTTATTTACAATGTATACTTTTGATTATTAAGAATATTCTTGCTTACAATAACGTTTCTGCTTACACGCTTGGCTATAATCCAATTGTTAATTAAGTGTTAATAAATCTGCTATTTATTCAGAACTAAGCGTTTCAAACGCCCACATGAAGTTCCTGTGACCAGCAGTGGCGTAACTGGACATTTTCATTTTATGTATTCATTTATTCATAGGAGGGGGCAAACTGGGGCAAAATAATATATAGTTTGGAGTTTTTTTTTGTATCGAACAATTTGTTCATTTTAAAACTCTCATTGGGTTGGGCCGAGGGTTCTAAGTTAGGGAGGGGCTACAAACCCCCTGCCCACCCCCCTTACGCCAATGGTGAACAACTTGTTTGTGTCGATTTTAATGCATGACTACCAGCGACTGGTCATTTCAGGGGATTGCTGAACTTGGCTTTTATACTATACAACACAATGGCGTGCAGTAGCCGATTTGGGGGAAATATTTTACAAGCTTTCTATGAATAGAAACTACTTTAGTTCAATGTGGGCTGATGGGATGATTATACAGTTGTTAAATTCTGACACTAATTTCTGGATTGTGTGTTATATCGACTATCAGGAAATTGATCATGCAAACAGTTGTGATTCTTAAATACAAAGTATAATAATTATTATGACTATCATAAAAGTAAATGATTATTTATACAGTATTAAAATCACAAAAGACTTTACCACGTACTTGTTAAAACTTTGCTAAAAGTGCTGTTTCTAACCAAACAGGATACATTTTCAATTGACCTTATGCAATGACGTCATCACGCTGCCATCTTAGAGGCAAAACGATGATGAAACATCGGTAAACTCGCTTGTACGCGCAGCTTAACAGATGGGCCAATGGGCAGCCCTTCTTAGACCTGTAGACCAAGGTGCCCTAACTCAAATGATGTCAAATGCATAAGGTCTGTACAATACTTCTCTACAAGCCAGTGATGTATAATTCCCTTGAACCCTAAAGAACATTCTTCGTTATCGCTAATGCTTACATGTTGGTTATAAATGATCTTTATACTCTACACTCTGAAAACTCCCGGTCAGAATCGACCTGGACCCAAGGTCCCAGAGGGGCCTGACTCTTCTTCTGGGTCAGGTTAACCAACAATCTGGTTTTTATCAAAAGAGATTTTTTGCTCTGATTTTGCGTCAGTTTGACTCATTTTTGACACAGATTCCGAGCACACTGACCCCAAAATGAGTCAGATCGCTTGTTCAATTCTGACTGGGAAGTTTTTAGCGTGTAGATGTTGTGCATGAAACTGGTATACAATCAGAGCATTTCAAATCCACTCATACCCTTTTTGTGAACTGCAGTTTTACTGATTTTATGCATGACTGAGCACGAGGCTTTTTAGGGAAATACCCGTAATATAATAAACCATTCAAAACCCAGACATGTGTAGAAAACCATTGAAATATAACTCCAAGAACTGCGTGGATTCGGCATCTGTTTGGCTGTACTTTACTATGATACACAATGGTATTAATAGGACGCATAGGACTGTTTCCCAAGGTGCTTGGTGGCATAGCTTCTAGGTCAACTTGCAAAAACCAGAAGTGATGTTTCATATCAATTTTTTTTTTTCAAATCTTTTTTAAACTCAAGCTACAAGCTGACGATGAGTTTAAACTGTCTATGCCTCCGGATGAGTATTACTACAATTTTTTCTAATGACGACACAGCCCCCCCCCCCCCACCCCCTTAAAGAAAAATCACAGGATTCTTGTTATTTGAAAACATATACGTATATAACTTTCAAAATAAAAGATCAATTATTATAAAATTAATTCAGGCTTCAATCCTCAATTGAGAAAGTATGGGGCATTTAAAGAACACCAAATCACGATAGCTTATACGAAGTATGCACGCTTAATCACAAAATCCCTGTCTGTCTTTTGTGCTTTTCACAGACGCGTAACCGATGATTTTAACGAATATTTACAGAATATAGGTTGCATTTGTTTTGTTTTTTCATGAAGTAAGAGGTTGGGGGTAAATTACTCTTACAAAGACCAAATTAATGTATAGTCGCTTTAGTAAGTAAACAGTTCAGTAGACGCAGTCATTGCAATTAGCCTTTTTGAAATATAGTGAACAGTATACAGACAAATTTACCCAAACCTGAAAGTGCCATAGAACTGTGTCAACCATATCTCAAAATGGCCATTTGTATGAAGCCCGCAGTACATTGATTTCATATGAGCTACTTCCTCTTAGTGATCGTGACAATATATTTAAAAAGCATGATCTGGTGTTGAGCCATCCCAAATAGTCAGTTTGATCTTATACGTCCCTTGTGTTTGTCGAAGTTAAAGTCTAAATTGTACATTATTTTCTTCTTCCTTTGTAATTAACAAGGTTTTTCAAGGCTTCCATGATACAATGTACAGCGGGCAAACGAACTGATTTCTTTTCTTTTACAATTTCACATAATGCTTTACGTTAATTTTGAAGGAAATATAATTAACAAAACAAAAAAGTGTGTTTTTATAAAAAAGTGATATCAGAATTGGTTGACACGAAGTGGATAGGTCAGTTTATTTACAATGAATATTATTTTCTTCTCAGCCCCTACACTTTACAAAGTCCCGAGTCAGAATTGACCCGGACTCTAGCTTCACGGGGGTCTGACCCGTTTCCAGGTCAAGCTGATGTGGTGAAATGGATTATCAACTTGGATTCTGCGTTCATTTCGACCCATCTTTGTGTCATTTTGACTCAGATTCCGGGTCATACTGACCCAGAAATGAGTCAGGCCCCCACGGGACCCGGATCCAGGTCAATTCTGACCCGTAAGAGATTAGAGGGTAAACAAGTTCTCTTTCAAGTATTTCTCTTTACTATTATTTAGTTTTATCATCACCACACGCCCGACAGATGGACGAGTTAAATATTAATTTCATAAGTTTTACAATTGGGCCATTTTTCACATTACCTGCTGAAGTCGACAGGTCAAAATATTAATATCAACTGTTTATTTCTGTAAAGCCAGTATACAAGTTCTAGTTCTTGTATTTCACTTTACTTATTTCTTTTTACCATCACCATAACCCCGACTAGTGGATGTGTTATTTATTTAATTGATAAGTCTGACAAGTAAGCCATTTCATACATTTAATTACCTACTCCTTGACAATACTTGCGTACAGTGTCTGCTCTTCCTGCGGCCGAGGCATCGCGTGTGATGTCGGTGGGTTTAAATCCAGCTCAGCGTACGTAATGTCATGATGATCATCTGGTGTTACAGCCTCATGAGGTTTCGCGTAATCGTGTGATACCTCAGCATACCTCGCCTCCTCATTGTGATCATGTTGAGGTGTGTTTCCCCGTTGCTCAATAGGAGGCGACCAGTCATCAGGCGAGTGTGGCGCCTCTGCTGAGGGAGGTGGCGTCGATGCGATGGGCCGAGATGGTGATCTGGCTGGATTGGAATCACCTCTTAGTGGCTGGCTCTCGGACCGATCCTTGGGTTTAAACTTCTTGATATTTGGCTTATTATTCCCCAAACTAGGGGAAGCTGTATCGTTGCTGTATCGATCACCTTCAGGTTTAGAGACGGTTGGGTGAACGACTGGCTTCACCACAGCTGTTGGTTTTAAACCCGGATCAATGTCAGCCAAGTTAGGTATCTCCGTATAGTTGTGTTCAATGAGTACTGGGTCATAGGCTGGTGGGTCGGTGCTTGGCAATAGCACAGCATTATCATCCTGAGACATCTTCTCTTCTTTGTTTACGTGTGGTTTGTTTTTGGTTTTATGTACCTTACCGTACACGGGTGAACTCCCATCACCCGTTTCATCTGCCTCTACTCCTGCATCCTCGGCATCAACACCCGATGCGTCATCAATTCCTTGAGGGCGAGAAATGTTGTCATCTTTATTCTGTTCTTTGAAAGTCGACTTCTCCCGTGATTGGGCATACATTACTTCCCCTCCCGCATTGGTCTCCATCTCCTTCGTCTCTAGTGTATCCTCCATCTCATGTAATTGAATGAAACCTGGAGTAAGGTTTGTTTCTCTCATTTCTTCCACGTCTTGATCGAAGGAGTCTGGATGTTTATCATTTGACTCAGTAAGTGGTAAATTAGTTTGCAATAATAAAGGATCTAGTTTGTCTTTCTTGAAGCATCCACATTTACATACGTAGAGTATCAATAATATGAGAATTAAGAGGCCACCTCCTCCTGCAGCTCCTGCTATGATGGCAATAGGAAAAGAAGTCGTAAGACTGACGTTAGTTGTCATGTCATCAGGCCGGGCTGTACTTTCATCAGGGTCGGGTGTAGTAGAGTGTATGTTTGAAGTATCTGGTGACACAGTTGCTGGGATCTTTGATGTGTCTGTTACATTCTGCGTATTGGGTTTGGACGACATTGTATCGGTTGTCATGTTACCAACAGTTATTGGTCCCATCGTACATGACCTTTCCATTCCTGTGAATGGTGATGAGCCCGAGTCTGGGTTGATTCTACATTGATAAGAACCACCGTCATCAGCTGCAGTAACACTCAGCTGTAATGATCTCATTTGTTCTTTACTACCTCTATTGTATGTCCATACATACACGACACTACTCGCAATAATCTCAATCCGTACTGACGGGTTTCCTATCTCAGTAGTGCAGCTCATGTTTACTGTCGTTCCTTCTTGTACAATGGAAGGACCATCGGGGATGCAGATTGGGTACATGGCAGATGGGAAGTAACGTACCGTGAAAGAGAGAGTTTGTGCTTTTACCACTATAGTGCTATTCAGATCAACAGAGTCCCTCACTCGGCAACCGTAAAACACTCCTGTGTCCTCCTTGGTAGCATTAAAAGCAAGTATCTCAGTCTTATTCAGAGCCGGAGGCGTTTGTGATATAAAAAGCTTGTATTCCGAGTCCACACTCACTCCATTTCGGGCTATTGATACCTCCCGAGCCTCCGTGAACTTCGTCCACTCAATGATATAACCTGCCATCAAGCCGGTAGCTTGACATTGTAGCCTCACTTTGTTACCCTCTACTACAGGATCTCCCTCTGCTGGTGTTACCTTACGGAGTGTCACATTCTGTGCAATGATACCTGTAAGTACCAGAGAGCACCACACCAGAAGTAGATGCAACAACCAACACCCTCGAGACATGGTGATAATTTAAACAGTTATAAATCACTCAGATCCGATTCGTATCAAGGATGGAAAGAAGTGTCCACTGCTAGCAAATGTTTCCTCAATTTTATTCCAACCATTGCATGTATCCTTTGGTAAAAAGGTACTAATGCTGTTCTGACTTCCGTGTTTATTTGCCTGTCAATCAGTGTGGTTTGTATCGACAGGAATCATACACGACGAGTAGACGCGCTCAGTCTCCGTGAACTCTGCAGGTCAGGTGGCGGGTCAATAGTTTGGTCTGGCTCGCTCTGTTTTTTTTTAACTCGGTGACTCAATAATATCTCTCAACAGTTGCGTTTTTAATGGTGTGGATTTATACAATGTTACCGGTTTCTCCCTGTGTTGAAATATCAGAGTTGTAGTATTAATTCTAGACTTCTTATAATAATGTACCACTAGTTTTTTTTATGGAGGGGATTCTCCCGATTTCTTTTAGCTTGATCGATTTTTTTTTGCGCCTAACATTAAATATTTGACGTGGTACTCATTTGTACTTCAGACAACTACAATCCAATTATTTGTATTTGTTTACTATATTTTGTTATTTTGTCCGTATGTAATGTGTAGGCATGTCAACGCATTCATTTCGAGTTTTCGGTGCTGATTGTGAAAAAATTCAAATGACAAGGATATATGTTTGTTATAGCCTTTGTAACAAATGTTGATTGCATTTCTTTTGTGCATTGCCGCAGAGTATAATCACTCGGTAAAATCTGACTTCCATTTCTCTCAGCTTTGTCTCGTCAATGGAATAGTCCAGATTTCACCTGGTGATTATTCTGCGACAATGAACTCAGACACGCATCCTATTGTAGATCGGTTATTATAAAGCAAAAATACAACCACTGTTTGTCTTTATGAACTTAGCAAACCTAAACTCTGATGCCCGGTTTGGGGCTGGAAATCATCTGATTTTTAAAAACAACTTGAGTAGCATCACGTGAGATCAATCTTGATCAAGAAGGAGCTAATCTGAAGAAACTAACAACGATTCAAGATAATTGCATCACAGTCAATAACAAATACACATCATCACACTTAAAACTTATTCAAAATATATATTGTTAAATCTGTTAGCTTCGGTCAGCCATGTTAAATACAGCATTACTCAGCGTGCAGGCAGTCAGCTATGTACACATTGTTTATTCGAACCTCAACAAAAGGCTATCACGAAGATCATTAAAGGTAAAACTAATAGACAACATTTTTTATTAATGAGCTGTCAAAGTAAGAATATTATTGTTTTACATTGATGAGTGAAACGATTACAAAAATAAATGTTATTAAGAATTGTTGTATAATTAAAGGTATTATAACTGATAATTATCATGTTCAGGTTGCTAGAAAAAAAACCTACATTCTGCTGCCCGGTTTGGGGCTGGAAATCATCTGCTTTAATGAACTTGAGGTACATCACGTGAGATAAATCTTGATCAAGAAGGAGCCAATCTGAAGAGATAACTGGGAGCTACTTATCGTGTTCATACTTATCCGTATGAATAAATTTGTTTTGCATTAACATTCAAATCCGACACAGTGTGTATTAGTCAGAGAAATCACTATCCATTGGGATATTACTTAAAGACTATTTTTTTTAAATAGATTCTCGAAAACACGACCTATATCATGACACTGCACTGGTCGATTGGAACAACTACCTGCAATTGAAGTGACCTTGCTCCGGATACGAAAACAACAAATGAACTTCAAACCGGAAACATTTCCACTGGAGTTTGTTACCTATTTCACAAAGCACAACAGTGATTTGTATTGTGACATCACACTATGTCAGCTTAGATCCATTCACAGTTAAGTTCAATCTTAGCTCTTTGTGAAATCGAGCCCTGGGTTGTTTTGACACGCGATTGCTGAGTTTCTGTTCTATCAACGCCAAATCAATTGGCCACCAACTCAAACGATTCACGCTACGACATCAAACATGCATTTCAAGAGTAATTTCATTTGTTACTTCACATTATCACCAATGTTCTGCCTTAGCTTTGAAGGAGAACGCAATTTTTACCTGATGACATAAAATTATTTTCTAAATGTGAAAAACGCCCTCTGTCGACACGCAGTAATTAACTTCGTTCTATACACACGGGCTTTTCCCTTTCTGCTTGCAACTGATTGTTACGTTTTCCGACATTAAATTAAAATATGATTTGTAGCCGACTACAAGCATTCATGTTAAACTTTAATACGTAAAAGAGGTTTTTAATGGTTTAAAAAATCGTTGATTCAAAAATCTAAATGTTTTAATGTAATTTAGATACAGTGTATACATCGATTAACTGGTTTGTGGTATCCTTACCTTGTATATAAAACAGTAAGACAAACTTAATAAAATGCTTTCATCGCAAATTAGTTTTAATCGTTAACCTCGTCACAAAGGTAAAATCATTTAAATTCGGATAAATGATTTATAAAAAGCAAAAAGTTTAACCTTTAAGTTTTTAACGATGATTATACGTTTCTTTGTGCATAGAGACGCTTGCATTATGCGCTATATAAATGTCTCGTATTGATATATCTGTGTAATAATCTTAGAGTCTTGGAGGACTTTCTGACCTATGTCTTCATCATAATACGATTAAAATGCGCAAATAATTGGTCATTGTGTCTGATAATAAAATGACAGGTACAGTTCTTATTTGTTAGACGCAGTTTTAACTTGTTTAGGTCCGCAGTTGTCATATTCATCCAAATTACAAGTCTGATTTTCAAACTTTGTTTTTAGTTGGGTTGCAAACTACACCAAGCCGTCTTTTCGTGTTACTGTTATTAATATTTTGATATGGTCTCAGCTGAACTCTGTGGCTTTCTGACCGCGTTAACGTTGGTGCTGGCCTCTGGTCAAGCGTATAGTCAAACTTTGGGCTTACGACTACACCTAAACGCCTTTTCTTATTATTTGTATTATTATTAATATTCTGATACGGTCTCTCAGCTAAACTCTGCTTTCTGATCACTTTATGGTTGGTGTTTGTGCTGCCCTCTGTTGGCCGAACGTAGTCATACTCTGGACTGTCAGTCTCTACAGTACCTAGTTGGTAGTAAGTATGTCGAATGTCAGTTGCTTCTGAGCTTGGTGTTGGTTCAACGTGCACACTGACTTGGTGATTCATTATTTGCTCCTTGGGATCATCTGGTCGAGCGTAGTCATCCTCTGGGCTGTCAGTCTCTACGTCAACTGGTTGGTAGTAGGTATCTTGTGTGGTAGATGTAGCCGTAGTAGGTTCCATGTAGACTATGTTCTTGTCCTCCGTTGGTTGCAGCTCCATGTAGGGATCAGCTTCGGCTACATTGGTTTCCTTCTCCTTGGTGATCTTAAGATGTCGATGCTTGATGAGGAAGAAGGTGATGATGCAAAACACACAGAAGAGAACGGAGAGCGTAATCCATAAAGGAGTTGTCTGAAAAGAAGTATGTGGTACTGACGAAGTGGTAGCCAGGGTGCTGTATTTTTGGGGTTCATTTGTCATGGAAACTACAGTTAAAGGTCCGATGACGCAGGATTTTGTCGAATTATTGAATTCCGTTGAGATAGACACGATACAATCATACGAACTACCATCGTCTAATGTATTTATTGTTAGCTCTAAAACAGAACTTGTGTGTTGACCTTTAAGATCTGTAGTTGGTATCCGTTTCTGCACGTTATTACTGGAAGGCAAGATATGTATCTGTACTGGTGGATTTCCTCTCTCGGTAACGCAGCTTATGTTTGTTGCCGTTCCTTCGTGCACAGTGAATGGACCATCAGGGAAGCAGATGGGGTACTTGGCAGATGGGAAGTAAAGCACTGATAAAAGCAAAGTGTCTGTAACTGCAGAGTTCCTCAGACGGCAAGTGAAAAATGACGTGTCGTTCCTAGTCGCAGTAAATGTCAGTGTCTGATGTGCCTCTAAGTAAAGTGATATAACATTTTCAGTTCGTAACGTGTACCTGATGTCTAAGCTTTGTCCGTTGCGAGCCACTACCTCTTCATTAGACTGTGTTTCGGGGGAGACATATCTCGACCACTCAATGACGCCATTTCTCAGGTAATGGGCTTTACATTGAAGTAAAACCTTGTCGCCCTCTACGGGATCCTGCTCTCCCATTGGTTCAACTCTAGAAATAGTCACACTGGTCTGTTCATTGACCAAGATGCCTTGACTCGCATCCAGATTGCACCAAAAACAGAGCAGGAGCACACACACCAACCTATACCGTCGATCCATGGTCACACGTTGAGTATGGTATGGATTCGCATTCAATTTGAAGCATAAAAGCAGGAAATTGTTTCAATTGAAATAACAAATAGTCTGACTGGTGGCTGGTGGTTCTGAGAAGAACCGATGGACTCAACGTTTCGGACAGTATGCTCTGCCTGTCGTCAGGGGACTGCTGGATTTCAACAGGGCCTGTGGCTTTTTATAGGAGAGTGTATACGAGTGACATCGCTCGTTAGCACGGTGAGACAACAGATGCGTTTCCTGCATAATGGTGATCACATCGGATTTGCATTCAAACAACATCCGACTCTTTTATCTGGAATCTTGCCGAAAGAAATGTTTTTAAAGCCTGTTTCCTCCAAACGGATTTTGAGAGACAATTCGCTGTTTTGAAACGAAAAACGTCAAAAATGTAATATTTGTCGGGATTTCGAAAATAGTTTAACTGAAGTTTTTAATTAACTACGACTTACCCTACCATTGGCGTTTTTTTTCTTTTCTTTGTTTTCGTTTCTTTTACAATACTTTTAATGAAAGCTTGTCATCACTTTCCCAAATCTATTATTTATTTAATATGCAAAAATAATTTTGCAAATTCGATCGGCCGAAAGTCAGACCTAGCATCGTTTACCCCCCACCCCAGCCAACTAAACATGATTCTTCATTATATCTTTGACTATTGTCAGTGCTTGGACTGTCTAGACCATCACTTATTCTTAGTGTAGGGCGTGGTACGGCGCCTTCTGAAACCACTAGGTCTAGTTTAACTAAATGTTTACCTCAACTACAACCAAACACATAGACATTCATCACAATGTTTACGTTTTAAATGATGTTGCATACTATCTGTAGCTATCCTTTACCCCTTGCAAGTTTTTTCGTTTGTCGATTTGTTTTACGTTGCATTTCATTTATGTTTGTCGGGCAAATAGCGTTTGTTATTACAGATTATCCAGGTTTGCATTCATGAAGGGTTATGATGAATATTTGCCAAAAGATTATACTTTGCTGTATTAACTATACATCGGGATAAAACAAATTGTTTGTCTTACACCACCTTTCTCAGTCATGCAAATATTAAAAACACACTAACAAATACTAGATATCGCTGAATAAGAATAAATTGTTATCCAAAGTATAACGTATTGTGAAGCGTTCATTCAACAATGTGTACAAAAACGCTTCATTACTGAGAGTACAACAGTCAATACTACATCCAAACTGTCATTGGGGTTTTTCTGAAAATCTTTCGTAGTCAGGTAAAAAAAAAAAAGGAAGTTCACCGATAGGCCTGTGACGTAGTTTGCAATTTGGTTTCCAATCATCAGGTTACACTGAATTGATTCTGTTTCCACGCAGGAGCTGCAAGCCTGAAATTAAACGGAGGCCGTGACTTCTGCTGCCTCTGGTCTTAGTCTTGGTTTTCCAAACATTTCCGATGGAAGTGCCCTTTGCAAAATGAAAGTAGCCTTGCCCTCTCAAAGATGAAATCCCAGGCGTCTGAGAAAGTATTTAGGAAAACATGAAATCTTGCATTTAGAGCTCTTTTTTTGAAGTTCTGCCTCTGATTTTATCAAAAACTGAACGCTGAACTTCCGTGGAGATGACAGTTGCCGTTTGTGGTGTATTATGCTTGTTTTTTACTATGCGCTAAATCTTGTGCTAGTACGTGATTCAAAACTGGAAACAAAATTATTGGAATTTCCTTTCCCCCTCTCTTGAAACATGTCCGTTCCCCACTAGATGGCGCCCGGCAGTTTTCCCCTCCGCAATCAGCGCCCGTAGGCGGTCCTAGTCACCGTGTCTGGGTCGGGCCTCTCCGGGGCATTGCTGCGATCCAATCGCCGGACTACCGTACAGCAGGTTACTCGCTCTCATTCCGCAAGGCAGGGAGGAAGCCAGAGAGAAAATGATTAAGAGAGAAAATGATTATTATAATTCTCTATTTACACAGCTGTTCTGTTTCCCCAATGATTGTCTTTCTCTGTAGCCTTGAAAGTATGATGGAAAATCAAAGTTAAAGCAGTGACTAAAAAAACCCTCAAAAATTGCAAATCTATTTAGCCGAGGTCCATAGCCTTTGGCTGATTACAGTTACGTTCATCAATTACGTTAATTTTGAAAATAACAGTTGTTTTAAAGCGTTCTGTGTCTTTAATTTTTGGTTGGGGTGGGTGGAGTGTTTGTTTGTTTGTTTGTTTGTTTGTTTTCCTCGTTTGTTTGGTTGTTGTTGCTTTGCTGTTGTTGTTGTTTTTTGTGGGGGGGGGGGGGTTCAATAATTTCAGCGTTTTAATCCCTAAAACGATTTTTAGTGTTTGACCATGTCCTTAGAGGCGCGGTTATTGATATAAGGGAAACACATATCGATAAATTATGTACACATAGTTATGCACAAAACCCAAAAACATCAACTAAATTTGATTGTCTTTCTCAGAAACAAATCCACCTGTTGTAGAAATTATCTTAATTTAGTTGTTTTGTATTAATTTTGTTTGTTAAGAATCACACCACATCTTTAATTCCTGCCAACGTTTCCATTGTTAGTCTGAAAGTCCTTGACGTCACGGTACCTTGTTGCTTTCATACAAACTCACACATGAAACCAGACAAGCTTTTGAAATTATTTGGAACGTTATACAAAAGGAGAATTTTGGTTCAGCCTTGCCTTACAATTCTGTATCAATGGAAGTTCTTTGAGTACACACGGAAGTTAGAAATACGTAGCATTTATTGGGTTTATACACAGTCAAACGGAAAATACATGTGAATTACTCGTCATTTGGCCAAACTGCTAAGAAGAAATTGGCTAATGTGTTTTAAAACTACCCATGTATTATAACTTATTAACACTATTTAACGATCAACAATAGTATATCGTGAAAACCAGATTTTTGAACCTGAAATCTCACTGTTTAGTATACAAAGAGTGAGAAGAAAATTTTGTGGGAACCTAACATGAAATCCATAGTTTCTATGATCATTCATTAACCAGCCTTTAGGCTTACCCACAATCCACAGTTGTTTCGAAGAATACAAAAATCACTTTCAACTTGCCAAGCAAGATGTAGTTGTTACAGTCAATGTAAAGCAGTGAAATTTGGCTTGTTCCTATATTAAGCAATAATTTCCTGAGCGATTATCACTTCACGTTTTCACTCTTGTTTTCCATAATGACTCCATATGAACAGTTTCAGTTGGTGTTAATCTACACAAAACCTGCTTTAAATTTGGTGGAACATTATCATTTTCAAATAAGGGTCCAATTTCATAGAGCTGCTTTAGCATAAAAAGTACATGAGCACAAATTAGTTCCGCTTACTTGATTAAAACCAGCCAAGATGCCATACCGCATGTACCGTCTGGGAATGTTTTTAGTGTATCTCGTATTGGAAACCTTTGAAGGGGCACCAAGGCCAGGACTATAGGGGCAACAGATAACATGTCATGTTCTATTACATGAATTGGAGTTAGCAAAGCATTAGCTACAGATAGAACTTTTATCAACAAACCGATTACATTTCGTTTTTTTACAATGTATACTTTTTTATTAAGAACATTCTTGCTTACAATAACGTTTCTGCTTACACGTTTAGTTATAAACCTAATTGAGTGTTAATAAATCTGCTATTTGTTCAGAGCTAAACATTTCAAACACCCACATGAAGTTCCTGCGACCAGCAGTGGCGTAACTAGACGATCCCATTTTCATTTTATTTACTCATTATTTTACTTGTAGGGAGGAGGGGGCAAACTGGGGCAAATAAATACATAGTTTGGAGGCTATTTTATGTATCGAACGAATCATTTGTTCATTTTTAAAATCTCATTGGGTTGGGCCAAGGGTTCTGAGGTGGGGAGGGGCTAGGAACCCCCTTCCCAACCCCCCTTACGCCAATTGTGAACAACTTGTTGTCCATTTTAATGCATGACTACCAGCGACTGGTTATTTCAGGGGAATACCCTGAACAAAACTCCGCCGTTTAAAAACTTGGTAATGTAGAACACTATTGAAGTTCGATTAGCCTAAAGGAGTGCTGTGGATTCGGCCTTGATTGCCGAACTTGGATTTTATACTATACAACACAATGACGTGCAGTAGCCGATTTTGGGGAAATCATGTTACAAGCTTTCTATGAAAAGAAAATAGTTTAGTGCAATATTGGCTGATGGGATGATTACAGATTTGTTAAATTCTGACACTAATTTCTGCATTGTGTGCTGTATCGAGTATTAGGAAATTGATCATGCAAACAGTTGTGATTCTTAAATACAAAGTATATTATGATTATCATAAAAGTATATGCTTATTTATACAATATTAAAATCACAAAAGACTTTACCACGTACTTGTTAAAACTTTGCTAATAGTGCTGTTTCAAACCAAACAGGATACATTTTTAATTGATCTTATGCAATGACGTCATCACGCTGCCATCTTAGAGGCAAAACGATGATGAAACAATTGTAAACTCGCATGTGCGCGCAGCTTCAAGGATGGGCCAGTTGGCAGCCCTCTTTAGACCTGTAGACCAAGGTGCCCTAACTCAAATGATGTCATATGCATAAGGTCTGTACAATACTTCTCTACAAGCCAGTGATGTATAATTCCCTTGAACCCTAAAGAACATTTTTCGTTATCGCTAATGCTTACATGTTGGTTATAAATGATCTTTATACTCTACACTCTAAAAACTCCCAGGTCGGTCAGAATTGACCTGGATTCAAGGTCCCAGAGGGGCCTGACTTTTCTTCTGGGTCAGGTTAATCAACAATCTGGTTTTTATCAACAGTTTTTTTTTAGCTCGGATTTCGCGTCAGTTTGAATCATTTCTGGGTCAGTTTTAAAATACAGATTCCGAGCACACTGACCCCAAAATGAGTCAGATCCCTAGTTCAATTCTGACTGGGATGTTTTTAGCGTGCAGATGTTGCGCATGAAACTGGTATAAAATCAGAGCATTTCAAATCCACTCATACCCTTTTTGTGAACTGCAGTTTTGCTGATTTTATGCATGACTAAGAACGAGGCTTGTGAGGGAAATACCCGTAATATAATAAACCATTCAAAACCCAGACATGTATAGAAAACCATTGAATTGTAACTCAAGGAACTACGTGGATTCGGCTTTTGTTTGGCTGTACTTTTTTATGCTACACAATGGTATTAATAGAAAGTATAGGACTGTTTCCCAAGATCCTTGGTGGCATAGCTTCTATGTCATTTTGCAAAACCAGAAGTGATGTTTCATATAAGTTTTTATTTTTTATTTATTTACGTTAAACTCAATCTACAACCCGACTATGAGTATTAACCGTCTATGCCTATAGATGATTATTACTTGTTTAATCTGACAATTTTTTTTCTAATGCGAACTTAAAAGGCTGGTGTCGTCATGATCAAAGCAAGCCCGTGGCTGTACATGGAATTAAGAACTCTCACCCAGTTACTGCACGCCCCTCCCCCACCCCGTTTCAAATCTATGGAGAGATCGCGCGCGCACGCAGTATGTGCGAATGTTCATTATTCCATGCACAGCCGTAGGCCTACTTTGATCATGACGACACAGCCTCCCCCCCAAAGAAAAATCACAGGATTCGTGTTATTTGAAAACAATATATAACTTTCAAAACATATATAACTTTCAAAATAAAAGATCAGTTATTATAAAGTTTATTCAGGCTTCAATCCTCGATTGAGAAAGTACAATATTCGTCTGAAATACTGTCAAAGAAGGGGATGGCATTTAAAGAACACCAAATTACAATTGCTCATTCGAAGTATGCGCACTTGTTCACAAATCCCTGCAGTCTTTCGTTGTTTTCACAGACGCGTAACCACTGAATTTAACGAATATTTACATAATATAGGTTAAATTTGTTTTTGTTTTTTATGAAGTAAGAGGTTGGGGGTAAGTTACTCGCACAAAGAGCAAATTAATGTATAGTCGCTTTAGTAAGTAAACAGTTCAGTAGACGCAGTTATTGCAATTAGCCTTCTTGAGATATGGTGGACACTGTAGGATTACACTGTTTGGTTTAGGTGTATACAGACAAATTAACCCAAACCTGATAGTGTCATAGTACTGTGTCCACCATATCTCAAAATGGCCATTTCTGTGTGAAGCCCACAGTGCATTGATTTCATAAAAGCTATCCTCTTAGTGATCGTGACAAAATGAAATTACACAAACTATATAAATCATTATTAGCAAAAAGCATGATCTGGTGTTGAGCCATCCCAAATAGTCAGTTTTATCTTTACGTAGGCCCAAATGTGTTTGTCGAAGTTAAAGTCTAAACTTTACATTCTTTTCTTCTTCCTTTTTAATTAACAAGGTTTTTAAGGCTTTCATAATACAATGTACAGCATCCCAAGCAAACAAACTGAAAGACTTTTTTTTTTTTTACAATTTCGTGTAATTCTTTACGTTAATTTTGAAGGAAATAATAATTAACAAAACAAAATAGTGTGTTTTTATAAAAATGTGATATAAGAATTTGTTGACACGAAGTCGATAGGTCAGTTTACTTACATTAAATATTAATTTTGTCTCAGCCCCTACACTCTACAAAGTCCCGGGTCAGAATTGACCCTGACTCCAGCTCCCCGTGGGTCTGACCCGTTTCCAGGTCAAGCTGATGTGGTGAAATGGATTATCAACTTGGATTCTGCGTTCATTTCGACCCATCTCTGGGTCATTTTAACTCAGATTCCGGGTCATACTGACCCATAAATGAGTCAGGCCCCCACGGGACCAGGATCCAGGTCAACTCTAACCCGGAAGAGATTAGAGGGTATACAAGTTTTATTTCAAATATTTCTCTTTACTATTATTTAGTTTTACCATCACCACACGACCGACAGATGGACGAGTTAAATATTAATTTCACAAATTTTACAATTGGGCCATTTTTCACAGTACCTACTGAAGTCGACAGTTCAACCTATTAATATCAACTGTTTATTTCTCTGAAGCCAGTATACAAGTTCTAGTTCTTGTATTTCACTTTACTTATTTCCTTTTACATCACCGTAACCCCGACTAGTGGATGTGTTATTTATTTAACTCATAAGTTTGACAAGTCAGCCGTTTTATACATTACCTACTCCTTGACAATGCTTGCGTACAGTGTCTGCTCTTCCTGCGGCCGAGGCAGCGCGTTTGATGTCGGTGGGTTTAAATCCAGCTCAGCGTACGTAATGTCATGATGATCATCTGGTGTTACAGCCTCATGAGGTTTTGCGTAATCGTGTGATACCTCAGCATACCCCGCCTCCGTATTGTCATCATATTGAGGTGTGTTTCCACGTTGCTCAATAGGAGGCGACCAGTCATCAGGCGATTGTGGCGGCTCTGCTGAGGAAGGTAACGTCGATGCGATGGGCCGAGATGGTAATCTGGCTGGATTGGAATCACCTCTTAGTGGCTGGCTCTCGGACCAATCCTTGGGTTTAAACTTCTTGATATTTGGCATACTATTCTCAACACTAGGGGGAGCTCTATCGTCGCTGTAAGTTGGGGATTGAAGATCGCCTTCAGGTTTAGAGACCGTTGGATGAACGACTGGCTTCACCACAGCTGTTGGTTTTAAACCCGGATCAACGTCAGCCAAGTTAGGTATCTCCGTATAATTGTTTTCAAGGAGTACTGGGTCATAGCCTGGTGGGTCGGTGCTTGGCCATAGCTCAGCATTATCATCCTGAGATATCTTGTCTTGTTTGTTTACGTGTGGTTTGTTTTGGGTTTTATGTACCTTACCGTACACGGGTGAACTCCCATCACCCGTTTCATCGGCCTCTACTCCTGCATCCTCGGCATCAGCACCCGTTGTGTCAATTCCTTGAGGGCGAGAAATGTTATCATCTTTATTCTGTTCTTTGAAAGTCGACTTCTTCCGTGGTTGGGCATACATTACATCTCCTCCCGCAGTGGTCTCCATTTCCTTCGTCTCTAGTGTATCCTCCATCTCATGTACTTGAATGAAACCTGGAGTAAGGTTTATTTCTCTAATTTCTTCCACGTCTTGATTGAAGGAACCTGGGTGTTTCCCCCATGGCTCGTGGTTATCATTTGACTCAGTAAGTGGTAAATTAGTTTGCAATAATAAAGGATCTAGTTTGTCTTTCTTGAAGCATCCACATTTACATACGTAGAATATCAATAAGATGATAATTATGACGATTAAGAGACCACCTCCTCCTGCAGCTCCTGCTATGATGGCAATAGGGAACGAAGTTGTCGTTGGACTCACGGTATTCGTCATGTCATCAGGCCAGGCTGTACTTTTATCAGGGTCGGGTGTAGTAGAGTGTATGTTTGACGTATCTGGTGATACAGTCGTGGGACTCTTTGAAGTGTCTGTTACATTCGGGATATTTGGTTTGGACGTAGTATCGGTTGTCATATTACCAACAGTTATTGGTCCTATCGTACATGACCTTTCCATTCCTGTGAATGATGTTGTTTGTGAGTCTGGGGTAATTTTACATTCATAAGAACTACCGTCATTAGCTGCAGTAACATTCAGCTGCAAGGATCTCATTTGTTCTTTACTATCTCTATCGTAAGCCCACACACTACTCGTAAGAATATGCATCTGTACTGACGGGTTTCCTAACTCAGTAGTGCAGCTCATGTTTACTGTCGTTCCTTCTTGTACAGTGAAAGGACCATCAGGGATGCAGATGGGATACATGGCAGATGGGAAGTAAAGCACTGTCAACGTGAGAGTTTGTGCTTCTACCACTATAGTGCTACTCAGTTCAACAGAGTCCCTCACTCGGCAACCGTAAACCACTGCTGCGTCCTCCTTGGTAGCATTAAAAGTAAGTAGCTCAATCTTATTTTGAGCCCCGGACATTAATGTAGAAAGTGTGTATCTCGAATCCACACTCATTCCATTCTGGGCTATTGATACCGTCTGGCCCTCCATGATAACTAACCTTGTCCACTCAATGATATAACCTGCCATCAAGCCGGTAGCTTGACATCGTAGTTCCACTACGTTACCCTCTACTACAGGATCACCCACCGGTGATACTTTACTGATTGTTGCACTCTGTCCATTGACACCTGTTTGTTCCGTAGAGCACCACACAAGAAGTAGATACAACAACCAACACCCTCGAGACATGTTGGTAGTTATAACAGTTGGAAATCTCTCAGATTCGTATCAAGGATGGAAAGAAGTGTCCACTGCTAGCAAATTTATTCTCAATAATCATTCCAACCATTGCATGTATCCTTTTATTTCCGTGTTTATTCGTCTGTCAATTAGTGTGGCTTGTATCGACAGGATTCATACACGACGAGTACACGCGCTCAGTCTCCGTGAACTCGGCAGGTCAGGTCGCGGGTCAATAGCTTGGTCTGGCTAGCTCTTTTTTTAACTCATTGACTCAATAATGACTCTCAACAGTTACGTTTTTAATGGTGTGGATTTATACAATGTAACCGGTTTCTCCCTGTGTTGAAATATCAGAGTTGTAGTATTAATTCTAGACTTCTTATAATAATGTACCACTAGTTTTTTTTTATGGAGGAGATTCTCCCGGTTGCTTTTAGCTTGATCGATTTTTTGTTTGCGCCTAACATTAAATATTTGACGTGGTACTCATTTGTACTTAGGATGACTAAAATCCAATTATTTGTATTTGTTTACTATATATATATTTTTTTATTACTCTATTGTCATTATTTTTGTGTCAAAAACTATGTTCGTATGTTATAGGCATGTCAACGCATTCAAATCGAGTTTTCGTGTTTATTTTATGCTTATTGAAAACAAAAATCAAATGACATGGATATTGTGTTTGTTATAATCTTTGTAAGAAATATTGATTGCATTTCTTTCGTGCACTGCCGCAGAATATAATCACTTGGTAAAATCTAACTTCCATTTCTCTCAGCTTTGTCTCGTCAATGGAATAGTCCAGATTTCACCTTGTCATTATTCTGCGACAATGAACTCAGACACGCATCCAATTGTAGATCGGTTATAATAAAGCAAAAATACAACCACTGTCTGTCCTCATGAACTAAGCAAATTTAAATTCTGCTGCCCGGTTTTGGGCCGGAAATCAACTGCTTTAAATAAAGAACTTGAGGTACATCACGTGAGATCATTCTTGATCGAGAAGAGGCCAATCTGAAGAAACTAACAACGATTCAAGATAATTGCATCACAGTCAATAATGTATAAACATCATCACACTTAAAACTTGTTTAAAATATATATTGTTTAATCTGTTAGCTTCGGTCGGCCATGTTAAATTACAAATTCATTTTAGTACACAGTACAGCATTACTCAGCGTGCAGGCAGTCAGCTAAAATGTACACATTGTCAATTATTTGTTTTGCATTTAAACAATCATATCCGAAACAGTGCGATATTAGTCGGAGAAACTACTATCCATTGGAATATGTATTATTTGTTAAAGAATTTTTGTTTAATAGATTCTCGAAAACACGACCTATGTATCATGACATCTGCACTGGTCGATTGGAACAACTGCCTGCAATTGAAGTGACTTTGCTCCTGATACACAAACAACACATGAACTTCAAACCGGAAACATTTCCACAGGAGTTTGTTACCTATTTCACAGAGCACAAAAGTGATTAGTGCTTAGACTCATACACAGTTAAGTTCAATTTTAGCTCTTTGTGAATTCAAGCTCTGGGTGTTTTCATACACAATTGCTGACTTTTTCCGCTATAAACGCCAAATTGGCCACCAACTCAAACGGTTTACGCTACGACATCCAACTTGCATTTCAAGAGTAATTTAATTAGTTAATCCACATTATCACCAATGTTCTGCCTCTGAAGGAGAGTGCAATTTTTACCTGATGACATATTTTCTAAATGTGAAAAACGCCCTCTGTCGACACGCAGTAATTAACTTCGTTCTATACACACGGCTTTTCCCTTTCGGCTTGGAACTGATTGTTACGTTTTCCGACATTAAATAAAACAATGATTTGTAGCTGACTACAAGTATTCATGTTAAACTTTAATACGTAAAGGAGGTTTTTAATGGTTTAAAAAATCGTTGATTCTCAAATGTTAATGTTTTAATGTAATTAAGATACAGCGTATACATCGATTAACTGGTTTGTGGTATCCTTACCTTGTATATAAAACAGTACGACAAACGTAATGAAATGCTTTCATCGCAAAATTAGCTTTAATCGTTAACCTCGTCACAAAGGTAAAATCATTTAAATTCGGATAAATGATTTATAAAAAGCAAAAGTTTTAACCTTCAAGTTTTTAACGATGATTATACGTTTCTTTGTGCATAGAGGCGCTTGCATTATGCGCTATATAAATGTCTCGTATTTATATATCTGTGTATTAATTGAGACTTGGAGGCTTAGAGACTTGGAGGACTTTCTGACCTATGTCTTCATCAATACGATTAAAATGCGCAAATAATTGGTCATTGTGTCACATATTAAAACGACAGGTGAAGTTCTTACTTGTTAGACGCAGCTGTGAATTGTTTAGGTCCGCAGTTGTCATATTCATCCAAATTACAAGTCTGATTTTCAAACTTTGTTTTCGGTTGGGTTGGAAACTACACCAAGCCGTCTTTTCGTGTTACTGTATAAATATTTTGATATGGTCTCAGCTGAACTCTGTGGCTTTCTGACCGCGTTAACGTTGGTGCTGGCCTCTGGTCAAGTGTATAGTCAAACTGTGGGCTTACGACTACACCTAAACGCCTTTTCTTATTATTTGTATTATTATTAATATTCTGATACGGTCTCTCAGCTAAACTCTGCTTTCTGATCACTTTATAGCTGCTGTTTGTGCTGCCCTCTGTTGGCCGAACGTAGTCATACTCTGGACTGTCAGTCTCTACAGTACCTAGTTGGTAGAAAGTATGTCGAATGTCAGTTGCTTCTGAGCTTGGTGTTGGTTCAACGTGCACACTGACTTGGTGATTCATTCTTTGCTCCTTGGGATCATCTGGTCGAGCGTAGTCATCCTCTGGGCTGTCAGTCTCTACTTCAACTGGTTGGTAGTAGGTATCTTGTGTGGTAGTTGTAGCCGTAGTAGGTTCCATGTAGACCCTGTTCTTGTCCTCCGTTGGTTGCAGCTCCATGTAGGTATCAGCTTCGGCTACATTGGTTTCCTTCTTCTTGTTGATCTTAAGAAGTCGATGTTTGATGAGGAAGGAGTCGATGATAATGCAAAAAACAGAAGAGAACGGAGAACGTAATCCATAAAGGAGTTGTCTGGAAAACGGCCATATCAGAAGTATTTGGTACTGACGAAGTGATAGCCAGGGTGCTGTATTTTTTGGGTTCATTTGTCATGGAAACTACAGTTAATGGTCCGATGACGCAGGATTGTGTCGAATTAATGAATTTCGTTGAGATAAACACGATACAATCATACGAACTACCATCGTCTAATGCATTTATTGTTAGCTCTAAAACAGACCTTGTGCGTTGACCTTTAAGATCTGTAGTTGGTATCCGTTTCTGCACGTTATTACTGGAAGGCAGGATATGTATCTGTACTGGTGGATTTCCTCTCTCGGTAAGGCACACACACCAACCTATACATTCGATTTATGGTCACACGTTGAGTATGATATGGAATCGCAATCAATTCGAAGCATAACAACAGGAAGATGTTAATTGAAAAAACAAACAGTCTGAGTGACATCTAAGAGGTTTGCATGTTGGAAAGACACTAAAACGTAAGACATGTACGGTGACACCGTGCTGACGTTAGACTTCTTTTGAGTGATTGGTGGTTCTGAGAAGAACCGATGGACTCAACGTTTCGGACAGTATGCTCTGCCTGTCGTCAGGGGACTGCTGGATTCCAACAGGGCCTGTGGCTTTTTATAGGAGAGTGTATACGAGTGACGTCGCTCATTAGCACGGTGAGACAACAGTTGCGTTTCCTGCATAATGGTGATCACGTCGGTGTTGCATTTAAACAACATCCGACTCTTTTATCTGGAATCTTACCGAACGAAATGTTTTTACAGCCTGTTTCCTCCAAACGGATTTTGAGAGACAACTCGCAGTTTAAAACTTTCGCATAAGTTTATGCCACAGACATTGCAAGATGCGAAATTGTTTGTATAAAAAGCTGATGAACATGCAATATTGACGGGATTCTGAAAATATTTTAGTTTTAGTTTATAATTATAACTAAAAGTTAGCCTGTCATTGTCGGGTTTTCTTTCTAAAACAAAATTCCTACAATACTTTTAATGAAAGCTTGTCACCACTTTCCCAAATCTTTCCTAAAATATCTAATTAAAAAAAAAAATTAATTGCGGGTTGGATCGGCCAAAAGTTAGACCAAGCATCGTTACCCCCCCCCCCCTCAGCTAACTAAACATGATTCTTCATTATATCTTTGACTATTGTCAGTGCTTGGACGGTCTAGACCATCACTTATTCGTAGTGTAGGGCGTGGTATGGCGCCTTCTGAAACCACAGGGTCTAGTTTAAATAAATGTTTGCCCCAACTACAACCAAACACATAGACATTCATTACAATTTGTACGTTTTAAATGATCTTTCATACTATCTGTAACATTCCTCTACCCCCTTGCAAGTTTTTGCGTTTCAATTTCTGTTACATTACATTTTATTTATGTATGTCGGGCATTATCAAGGTTGTGCATTTATAAAGGGTTATGATGAATATTTGTCAATAGATTATACTATGCTGTATTAACTATACATCGGAATAAAACAAATTGTTTGCCTTACAACACCTTTCTCAGTTATGCAAGCATTAAAAACACACTCAAAAATACTAGGTATCGCCGAATAAGAATAAATTATGATCCAAAGCATTGTTTTTTTAAGTGTTTGAAGTTCATTCAAAAATGTGTACAAAAACGCTTCATTACTGAGAGTACAAAAGTCAATATTACGTCCCAAAAGTCATTGTGGTTTTTCTGAACTTCTTTCGTAGTCAGGTAAAAAAACAAAGGAAGTTCACCGGTAGGCCTGTGACGTAGTTTACAATTTGGTTTCCAATCATCAGGTTACACTGAATTGATTCTGTTTCCACGCAGGAGCTGCAAGTCTGAAATTACACGGAGGCCGTGACTTCTGCTGTCTCTGGTCTTGGTCTTGGTTTTTAAAAGATTTTCCGATGGAAGTGCCCTTTGTAAAATGAAAATAGCCTTGCCCTCTCAAAGATGAAATTCCAGGCTGTCTGAGAAAGTATTGAGGAAAACATGAAATCTTGCATTTAGAGCTGCTCTTTTTTGAAGTTCAGTCTCTGATTTTATTAAAAACTGAACGCTCAACTTCCGTGTATGGCAACTGCCGTTTGTGGTATTGTGCTTATTTTTTTTTTACAATGCGCTCAATCTTATGCTATTGAACGTGATTCAGAACTGGGTAAAATTATTGGAATCTCCTCTCCCCGTCTCTTGAAACATGTCCGTTTTCCACTAGATGGCACCCGGTAGTTTTCCCCTCCGCGATCAGCGCCCGTAGGCGGTCCGAGTCACCGCGTCTGGGTCGGGCCTCTCCGGGGCATTGCCGTGCTTCACTCGCCGGACTACTGTAGAGCAGGTTACTCGCAAGGCATACCGCAAGGCAGGGAAGAAGCCAGAGAGTGAAGGGGAAGGAGAGCCCCGAATTAAGTATTAAAAAGCGAGAAAAAAATTCGTTTTTTTTTCTTGTTTGTTTAGTTGGTGTTGCTTTGCTGATTTGTTGTTTGTTTGTTTGGGGATTTTGGGGTGGGGGTTAAATAATTTCAGCGTTATAATCCTTAAATCGATTTTAAGTGTTTGACAGCGTTCTTAGAGGCGCGGTTCTTGATTTAAGGGAAACAAAAATTCATAAAAGATGTACACATGCGCAAAACCATTTCGAAAACATCAACTAAAATTTATTGTCTTTCTCAGAAACAAATCCATCTATTGTAGAAACCATCATAATTCAGTTGTTTTCTATTTGTTTGTAAAGAACCACACCACGTCTTTAATTCCTTCCAACGTTTCCATTGTTAGTCTGAAAGTCATTAACGTCACGGTACTTGTTGCTTTCATACCAATTCACACATAAAACCAGACAAGCTTTTGAAATTATTTGGAATGTTGAAAAAGAGGAGAATTTTGGTTTAGCCGTGCTTTACAATCCTGTATCAATCGAAGTTCTTTGAGTACACGCGGAAGTCAGAAATACGTAGCATTTATTGGGTTTATACACAGTCAAACGGAAAATACATTTGAATTACTCGTCATTTGGCCAAACTGCTTAGAAGAAATTAGCTATTGTGTTTTAAAACTACCCATGTATTATAACTTATTGGCAATATATAACGATCAACATTAGTATATCGTAAAAACCAGATTTGTAAACCTGAACACTCACTGTTTAGTATACAAAGAGTGAGAATAACATTTTTGTGGGAACCTTATATGAAGTCCATAGTTTCTGTGATCATTCATTAACCAGCCTTTAGACTTACCTACAATCCACAGTTGTTTCGAAGAATACACAAATCACGTACAACTTGCCAAGCAAGATGTAATTGTTACAGTCAATGTTAAGCAGTGAAATTTGGCTTGTTTCTATAATAAGCAAAAATTCCCTGAGCGATTATCACTTCACGTTTTCACTCTTGTATTCCAAAATGACACCATATGAAAAGCTTCAGTTGGTGTTAATCTACACAAAACCTGCTTTAAATTTGTTGAAACATTATCATTTTCAAATAAGGGTCCAATTTCATAGAGCTGCTTTAGCATAAAAAGTACATGAGCACAAATTAGTTCCGCTGACTGGATTAAAACCAGCCAAGATGCCATACCGCATGTACCGTCTGGGAATGTTTTTTATTGTATCTCATATTGAAAACCTTTGAAGGGGCACCAAGGCCAAGACTATAGGGGCAACAGATAACATTTCACGCTCTATTACATGAATTGGAGTAAGCAATGCATTAAGATAGAACTTTTATCAACAAACCGATTACATTTCGTTTATTTACAGTGTATACTTTTTATTAAGAACATTCTTGCTTACAATAACGTTTCTGCGTACACGTTTGGTTATAAACCATTTGTTAATTAAGTGTTCAAACGCCCCCATGAAGTTCCTGTGACCAGCAGTGGCGTAACTACACATTTTTAGTTTATTTATTCATTTACTTTTGGGGCAAACTGGGTCAAATTAATACATAGTTTGGAGGCTATTTTATGTATCGAACACTTCATTTGTTCATTTTTTAAATTTCATTGGGTTGGGCCAAGGGTCCTGAGTTGGGGAGGGGCTACAACCCCCTGCCCCCACCCCCGTTACGCCAATGGTGAACAACTTCTTATTGTCCATTTTAATGCATGACTACCAGCGACTGGTTATTTCAGGGGAATACCCTGAACAAAACTCCGCCGTTTAAGACTTGGTCATGGAGAACACTATTGAAGTATATTTAACCTAAAGGAGTGCTGTGGATTTGGCCTTGATTGCTGAGCTTTTTTAAACTATACAACACAATGACGTGCAGCCGATTTGGGGGAAATCATGTTACAAGCGTTTTATTAATAGAAAACAGTTTAGGCCAGTGTTGGCTGATGGGATGATTATAGAGTTGTTAAATTCTGACACTAATTTCTGGATTGTGTGTTATATCGAGTATCAGGAAATTGATCATGCAAAAAGTTGTGATTCTTAAATACAAAGTATAATAATTATTATGACTATCATAAAAATAAATGATTATTTATACTGTATTAAAATCACCAGAGACTTTACCACGTACTTGTTAAAACTTTGCTAATAGTGCTCTTTCTAACCAAACAGGATAAATTTTCAATTGACCTTATGCAATGACGTCATCACGCTGCCATCTTAGAGGCAAAACGATGATGAAACATCGGTAAACTCGCATGTACGCGCAGCTTAACAGATGGGCCAGTGGGCAGCCCTCCTTAGACCTGTAGACCAAGGTGCCCTAACTCAAATGATGTCATATGCATAAGGTCTGTACAATACTTCTCTACAAGCCAGTGATGTATAATTCCCTTGAACCCTAAAGAACATTCTTCGTTATCGCTACTGCTTACATGTTGGTTATAAATGATCTTTATACTCTACACTCTAAAAACTCCCGGGTCGGTCAGAATTGACCTGGACTCAAGGTCACAGAGGGGCCTGACTCTTCTTCTGGGTCAGGTTAACCAACAATCTGGTTTTTATCAAAAGAGATTTTTTGCTCTGATTTTGCGTCAGTTTGACTCATTTCTGGGTCAGATCCCTAGTTCGACTCTGACTGGGAAGTTTTTAGCGTGTAGATGTTGTGCATGAAACTGGTATGAAATCAGAGCATTTCAAATCCACTCATACCCTTTTTGTGAACTGCAGTTTTACTGATTTTATGCATGACTAAGCACGAGGCTTTTGAGGGAAATACCCGTAATATAATAAACCATTCAAAACCCAGACATGTATAGAAAACCATTGAATTGTAACTCCAGGAACTGCGAGGATTCGGCATTTCGTTGACTGTACTTTAATATGATACACAATGGAATTAATAGGAAGTATAGGACTGTTTCCCAAGGTGCTTGGTGGCATAGCTTCTAGGTCATCTTGCAAAACCAGAGGTGATGTTTCATATCAATTCATGTTATTATATATATAGTTCGGGTTTGAACAAAGAAAAATTTACTGGAGCGGGACTTGAACCAACGACCTCCGGATTAACGTACCGGCGCTCTACCAACTGAGCTATCCAGCCCCATGTTGGCGGTCTCCCTATTAGTCAATGTCTTTGTTCGGGGTGCCAGTCAGAAGCCATACAACCGTTAACTGCCGTGTAGCCAGGGATCACACCCACGTTTACGATTCAACCTGGGAAGCGGCAGCCACGGGATCACCTTAAGGGGATGCGACTTTTTAATATTAAATATCTAGTCATGAACCACAAGGGAAACTGACTGGGAAATTTTATTTAAATAGTTCGGGTTTGAACAAAGAAAAATTGACTGGAGCGGGACTTGAACCAACGACCTCCGGATTAACGTACCGGCGCTCTACCAACTGAGCTATCCAGCCCTATGTTGGCGGTCTCCCTATTAGTCAATATCTTTGTTCGGGGTGCCAGTCAGAAGCCATACAACCGTTAACTGCCGTGTAGCCAGGGATCACACCCACGTTTACGATTCAACCTGGGAAGCGGCAGCCACGGGATCACCTTAAGGGGATGCGACTTTTTAATATTAAATATCTAGTCATGAACCACAAGGGAAACTGACTGGGAAATTATATTTAAATAGTTCGGGTTTGAACAAAGAAAAATTGACTGGAGCGGGACTTGAACCAACGACCTCCGGATCAACGTACCGGCGCTCTACCAACTGAGCTATCCAGCCCTATGTTGGCGGTCTCCCTATTAGTCAATATCTTTGTTCGGGGTGCCAGTCAGAAGCCATAGGTTCCCAGGTTAAATCGTAAACGTGGGTGTGATCCCTGGCTACACGGCAGTTAACGGTTGTATGGCTTCTGACTGGCACCCCGAACAAAGATATTGACTAATAGGGAGACCGCCAACATAGGGCTGGATAGCTCAGTTGGTAGAGCGCCGGTACGTTAATCCGGAGGTCGTTGGTTCAAGTCCCGCTCCAGTCATTTTTTCTTTGTTCAAACCCGAACTATTTAAATAAAATTTCCCAGTCAGTTTCCCTTGTGGTTCATGACTAGATATTTAATATTAAAAAGTCGCATCCCCTTAAGGTGATCCCGTGGCTGCCGCTTCCCAGGTTGAATCGTAAACGTGGGTGTGATCCCTGGCTACACGGCAGTTAACGGTTGTATGGCTTCTGACTGGCACCCCGAACAAAGATATTGACTAATAGGGAGACCGCCAACATAGGGCTTGATAGCTCAGTTGGTAGAGCGCCGGTACGTTAATCCGGAGGTCGTTGGTTCAAGTCCCGCTCCAGTCAATTTTTCTTTGTTCAAACCCGAACTATTTAAATAAAATTTCCCAGTCAGTTTCCCTTGTGGTTCATGACTAGCTATTTAATATTAAAAAGTCGCATCCCCTTAAGGTGATCCCGTGGCTGCCGCTTCCCAGGTTGAATCGTTAACGTGGGTGTGATCCCTGGCTACACGGCAGTTAACGGTTGTATGGCTTCTGACTGGCACCCCGAACACAGATATTGACTAATAGGGAGACCGCCAACATAGGGCTGGATAGCTCAGTTGGTAGAGCGCCGGTACGTTAATCCGGAGGTCGTTGGTTCAAGTCCCGCTCCAGTCAATTTTTCTTTGTTCAAACCCGAACTATTTAAATAAAATTTCCCCGTCAGTTTCCCTTGTGGTTCATGACTAGCTATATATATATATATATATATACATGAATTGATATGAAACATCACCTCTGGTTTTGCAAGTTGACCTAGAAGCTATGCCACCAAGCACCTTGGGAAACAGTCCTATACTTCCTATTAATTCCATAGTGTATCATAATAAAGTACAGCCAAACAGATGCCGAATCCACGCAGTTCCTTGAGTTACATATATATATATATATATATATTGTTTTTACTCAAGCTACAAGCTGACGATTAGTATAAACTGTCTATGCCTATAGATGATTATTACTTGTTTTATTCTGAATTTGTTTTTCTAATGCGAACTTAAGGAGCTGGTGTCGTCATGATAAAAGCTGGCCCATGGCTGTACATGGAATTAAGAACTCTCACCCAATTACTGCACGCCCCTCCCCCACCCCGTTTCAAATCTATGGAGAGATCGCGCGCTCATGATGTGTGAATGTTCATAATTCCATGCACAGCCATAGGCCTGTTTTGATCATGGCGACACCCCCCCCCCCATTTAAAGATAAATCACAGGATTCGTGTTATTTGAAATTATATACATATATTACTTTTAAAATAAAATATAAATTATTTTAAAGTTGATTCAGGCTTCAATCCTCGGTTGAGAAAGTACAATATCAATCCGAAAACCGTCAAAATAGGGGAGGGGGCATTTAAGAGCACAAAATCACAGTAGCTCATTCGAAGTATGCACGCTTGTTCACAAAATCCCGGTATGTCTCTCGTTGTTTTCACAAACGCGTAACTACTGATTTTAACGAATATTGACAGAATATAGGTGGCATTTGTTTTTGTTTTTGATGAAGTAAGAGGTTGGGGTAAGTTACTCTTACAAAGACCATTTTTTGTATAGTTGCTTTAGTAAGTGAACAGTTCAGTAGACGCAGTCATTGCAATTAGCCGTTTTGAAATATAGTGTACACTATTCAGACAAATTTACCCAAACCTAATAGTGCCATAGTACTGTGTCCACCATATCTGGCTATTTCTGTGTGAAGCCCGCAGAACATTTATTTCATATAAGCTACTTCCTCTTTAGTGATCGTGACAAAATAAACTTACACAAACTATTTTAATAATTCTTAGCAAAATGCATGATCTGGTGTTGAGCCATCCGAAATAGTCAGTTTTATCTTCTACGTACATTGTGTTTGTCGAAGTAAAAGTCTAAAGTTTACATTATTTTCTTCTTCCTTTTAATTATCAAGTTGTTTCTAAGGCTTTCATAATACAATGTACAGCATCCCAGGCAAACAAACTGAAAGACTTTTTTTCCCCACAATTTCACGTATTATTTTACTTTAATTTTGAAGGAAATATAATTAACAAAACGAAATAGTGTGTTTTTATAAAAATGTGATATCAGAATGTGTTGACACGAAGTCGATAGGTCAGTTTATTTACATTGAATATTATTTTCTTCTCAGCCCCCAGGTCAATTCTGACCCGGAAGAGATTAGAGGGTATACAAGTTCTATTTCAAGTATTTCTCTTTAGCATTATGTCGTTTTATACTCACCAAACGCCCGACAGGCGGCCCAGTTAGCTATTTATTTCTCAAAGTTTACAACTCGGCCGCGATGTACACTACCTGCTGAAGTCGACAGGTCAACCTATGAATATCAACTGTTTATTTCTTTAAAGCCAGTATACAAGTTCTAGTTCTTGTATTTCACTTTACTTATTTCCTTTGAAATCACTATAACTCCCGACAGGTGGATGTGTTATTTATTGAATTGATAAGCTTTACAAGTCAGCCATTTTATACATTACCTACTCCTTGACAATGCTTGCGTACAGTGTCTGCTTTTCCTGCGGCCGAGGCAGTGCGTGTGATGTCGGTGGGTTTAAATCCAGCTCAGCGTACGTAATGTCATGATGATCATCTGGTGTTACAGCCTCATGAGGTTTTGCGTAATCGTGTGATACCTCAGCATACCCCGCCTCCGTATTGTCATCATATTGAGGTGTGTTTCCACGTTGCTCAATAGGAGGCGACCAGTCATCAGGCGATTGTGGCGGCTCTGCTGAGGAAGGTAACGTCGATGCGATGGGCCGAGATGGTAATCTGGCTGGATTGGAATCACCTCTTAGTGGCTGGCTCTCGGACCAATCCTTGGGTTTAAACTTCTTGATGTTTGGCTTATTATTCCCAACACTAGGGGAAGCCCTATCGTTGCTGTGTTGATCACCTTCAGGTTGAAAGACGGTTTGATGAACGACTGGCTTCACCACAGCTGTTGGTTTTAAACCCGGATCAATGTCAGTCATGTTCGGTATCTCCGTATAATTGTTTTCAATGAGTAGTGGGTCATAGGCTGGTGGGTCGGTGCTTGACCATAGCTCAGCATTATCATCCTGAGACATCTTCTCTTCTTTGTTTACGTGTGGTTTGTTTTTGGTTTTGTGTACCTTACCGTACACGGGCGAACTCCCTTCACCCGTTTCATCTGCCTCTTCCCCTGCATACTTGGCATCAACACCCGATGCGTCAGTTCCTTGGGGGCGAGAAATGTTGTCATCTTTATTCTGTTCTTTGAAAGTGGACTTCTTCCGTGGTTGGACATACATTACATCTCCTCCAGCAGTGGTCTCCATCTCCTTCGTCTCTGGTGTATCCTCCATCTCATGTACTTGAATGAAACCTGGAGTAAGGTTGATTTCTCTCATTTCTTCCACGTCTTGATCGATGAAACCCGGGAGTTTTCCCCACGGCTCGTGGTTATCATTTGACTCAGTAAGTGGTAAATTAGTTTGCAATAATAAAGGATCTAGTTTGTCTTTCTTGAAGCATCCACATTTACATACGTAGAGTATCAATAAGATGAGAATTAAGATGATTAAGAGGCCACCTCCTCCTGCAGCTCCTGCTATGATGGCAATAGGAAAAGAAGTCGTCAGACTGACGTTAGTTGTCATGTCATCAGGCCGGGCTGTACTTTTATCAGGGTCGGGTGTAGTAGAGTGTATGTTTGACGTATCTAGTGATACAGTTGTGAAAATCTTTGATGTAGTGTCTGTTACATTCGTGGTATTTGGTTTGGACGTAGTATCGGTTGTCATGTTATCAACAGTTATTGGCCCGATCGTACATGACCTCTCCATTCCTGTGAATGGTCTCGTGTCTGATGTGTTATCCGGATTGATTTTACATTGATAAGAACCACCGTCTTTAGCTGCAGTAACATTCAGCTGTACTGATCTCATTTGTTCTTTACTATCTATATTGTAATCCCATACATAGACGACACTACTCGTAAGAATCTGCATCTGTACATCCGGGTTTCCTGTCTCAGTAGTGCAGCTCATGTTTACTGTCGTTCCTTCTTGTAAAGTGACAGGACCATCAGGGATGCAGATGGGGTACATGGCAGATGGGAAGTAAAGCACTGTAAAAGAAAGAGTTTGTGCTTCTACCACTATAGTGCTACTCAGTTCAACAGATTCCCTCATTTTGCAACCGTAAACCACTGCTGTGTCTTCCCTGGTAGCATTATACGTAATTTTCTCAAGCTTGTTTTGACCCGAAGACCCCATCCATGTAGTGACCGTGTATCGCGAATCCATACTCATTCCATTCCGGGCTATTGATACCGTCTGACCCTCCACGATAACTACCCTCGTCCACTCAATGATATAACCTGACATCAGGCCGGTAGCTAGACATTGTAGTTCTACTACGTCATTCTCTACAGGATCACCCACCGGTGATACCTTACTTATTGTCAGATTCTGTGCATTGACACCTGTGTGTTCCATAGAGCACCACACTAGAAGTAGATGCAACAACCAACACCCTCGAGACATGGTCATAGTTATAACAGTTAGAAATCACTCAGATCCAATTCGTATCAAGTTTGGAAAGAAGTGTGCACTGCTAGCAAATGTTTCCTCAATAATCATTCCAACCATTGCGTGTATCCTTTGATAATAAGGTATCAACGCTATTCTGATTTCCGTGTTTATTCGCCTGTCAATCAGTGCGGTTTGTATCGCAGGAATCATACACGACCTGTAGACGCGCTCAGTCTCCGTGAACTCTGCAGGTCAGGTGGCGGGTCAAAAGTTTAGTATGGCCCGCTCTTTTTTAAATCAGTGACTGAATAATATCTCAACAATAATCTCAATAGTTGCGTTTTTAATGGTGTGGATTTAAACAATGTTACTAGTTTCTCCCTGTGTTGAAATATCAGAGTTGTAGTATTAATTCTAGACTTCTAATAATAATGTACAACTAGTTGTTTTTTTATGGAGGGGATTCTCCCGATCGCTTTTAGCTTGATAATTTTTTTCTGCGCCTTTTATTAAATATTTGACGTGGTCCTCATCTGTACTTCAGACAACAAAAATCCACTTAATTGTATTTGTTTACTATATTTTGTTATTTAATTGTTCTATTGTCAATATTTTTGTGTCAAAAAAAACTAGGTTCGTATGTAATGTGTAGGCATGTCAACGCATTCAAATCGAGTTTTCGGTGCTGATTGTGAAAAAAATTCAAATGACAAGGATATGTTTGTTATAGCCTTTGTAACAAATGTTGATTGCATTTCTTTTGTGCATTGCCGCAGAGTATAACCACTCGGTAGAATCTAACTTCCATTTCTCTCAGCTTTGTCTCGTCAATGGAATAGTCTAGATTTCACCTTGTCATTATTCTGCGACATTGAACTCAGAAACGCATCCAATTGTAGATCGGTTATTATAAAGCAAAAATACAACCTCTGATTGTCTTTATGAACTTAGCAAACCTAAATTCTGCTGCCCGGTTTTGGGCTGGAAATCATCTGCTTTATATAAAGAACTTGAAGTACATCACGTGAGATCAATCTTGATCAAGAAGGAGCTAATCTGAAGAAACTAAAAACAATTCAAGATAATTGCATCACAGTCAATAATGTATACACATCATCACACTTAAAACTTGTTTAACATATTTATTGTTTAATCTGTTAGCTTCGGTCGGCCATGTTAAATTACAAATTCATTTTAGTACACAATACAGCAATACTCAGCGTGCAGGCAGTCAGCTAAAATGTACACATTGTCAATGATTTTTTTTTGCATTTAAACATTCATATCCGAAACAGTGCGATAGTAGTCGGAGAAACTACTATCCATTGGGATATTTATTATTTGTTAAAGAATTTTTTTTTAATAGATTCTCGAAAACACGACGTATATCATGACATCTGCACTGGTCGATTGGAACAACTGCCTGCAATTGAAGTGATCTTGCTCCTGACACGTAAACAACAAATGAACTTCAAACCGGAAACATTTCCGCAGGAGTTTGTTACCTATTTCACAAAGCACAAAAGTGATTTGTATTGTGACATCACACTGTGCCAGCTTAGACTCATACACAGTTAAGTTCAATTTTAGCTCTTTGTGAATTCGAGCTCTGGGTTGTTTTCATACGCAATTGCTGACTTTGTCCGCTATAAACGCCAAATTGGCCACCAACTCAAACGGTTTACGCTACGACATCCAACTTGCATTTCAAGAGTAATTTTATTAGTTAATCCACATTATCATCAATGTTCTGCCTCTGAAGGAGAGTGCAATTTTTACCTGATGACATATTTTTTAAATGTGAAAAACGCCCTCTGTCGACACGCAGTAATTAACCTCGTTCTATACACACGGGCTTTTCCCTTTCTGCTTGCAACTGATTGTTACGTTTTCCGAAATTAAATTAAACGATGATTTGTAGCTGACTACAAGCATTCATGTTAAACTTTAATACGTAAAAGAGGTTTTGAATGGTTTAAAAAATCGTTGATTCTAAAATGTTAATGTTTTAATGTAATTATAATACAGTGTATACATCGATTAACTGGTTTGTGGTATCCTTACCTTGTATATAAAACAGTAAGACAAACTTAATGCAATGCTTTCATCGCAAATTAGTTTTAATCGTTAACCTGGTCACAAAGGTATAATCATAATTCGAATAAATGAATTATAAAAAGCAAAAGTTTTAACCTTTAAGTTTTTAATAAAGATAAGCCTATAATACGTTTTTTTGTGCATAGAAGCTCCTGCATTATACGCTATATAAATGTCTCGTATTAATATATCTGTGTATTAATCTCAGAGACTTGGAGGACTTTCTGACCTATGTCTTCATCAAATACGATTAAAATGCGCAAATAATTGGTCATTGTGTCTGATATTAAAACGACAGGTGAAGTTCTTATTTGTTAGACGCAGTTGTGAATTGTTTAGGTCCGCAGTTGTCATATTCATCCAAATTACAATCTGATTTTCAAACTTTGTTTTTGATTTTCAAACTTTGTTTTAAACTACACCAAGCCGTCTTTTCGTGTTACTGTTATTAATAATTTGATATGATCTCAGCTGAACTCTGTGGCTTTCTGGTCGCGTTAATGTTGGTTCTGCCCTCTGGTCAAGCGATAGTCAAACTTTGGGCCTACAGCTACACCTAAACGCCTTTTTCTTCTTCTTCTTCTTATTATTAATATTCTGATACGGTCTCTCAGCTAAACTCTGCTTTCTGATCACTTCATGGGTGGTGTTTGTGCTGCCCTCTGTTGGCCGAACGTAGTCATACTCTGGACTGTCAGTCTCTACAGTACCTAGTTGGTAGTAAGTATGTCGAATGTCAGTTGCTTCTGAGCTTGGCACTGGTTCAACGTGCACACTGACTTGGGGATTCATTCGTTTCTCCTTGGGATCATCTGGTCGAGCGTAGTCATACTTTGGGCTGTCAGTCTCTACTTCAACTGGTTGGTAGTAGGTATCTTGTGTGGTAGTTGTAGCCGTAGTAGGTTCCATGTAAACTCTGTTCTTGTCCTCCGTTGGTTGCAGCTCCATGTAGGGATCAGCTTTGGCTACATTGGTTTCCTTCTCCTTGGTGATCTTAAGAGGTCGATGTTTGATGAGGAAGAAGGTGATGATGATGCAAAAAACACCGAGGAGAACGGAGAGTGAAATCCATAAAGGAGTTGTCTGAAAAACGGCCATCTCGGAAGTATGTGGTACTGACGAAGTGGTAGCCAGGGTGCTGTATTCTTTGGGTTCATTTGTCATGGAAACTACAGTTAATGGTCCGATGACGCAGGATTTTGACGAATTAATGAATTCCGTTGAGACAGACACGATACAAACTACCATCGTCTGATGCATTTATTGTTAGCTCTAAAACAGACCTTGTGCGTTGACCTTTAAGATCTGTAGTTGGTATCCGTTTCTGCACATTATTACTGGATATGTATCTGTACTGGTGGATTTCCTCTCTCGGTAATGCAGCTTGTGTTAGCTGCCGCTCCTTCGAGTACAGTGAATGGACCATCAGGGAAGCAGATGGGGTACTTGGCAGATGGGAAGTAAAGCACTGATAAAAGCAAAGTGTCTGTAACTGCAGAGTTTCTCAGACGGCAAGTGAAAAATGATGTGTCGTTCCTAGTTGCAGTAAATGTCAGTGTCTGATGTGTTTCTAAGTTAAGTGGAGACAATCTATCAGTTCGTAACGTGTACCTGATGTCTAAGCTTTGTCCGTTGCGAGCCACTACCTCTTCCTTAGACTGTGTTTCGGGGGAGACATATCTCGACCACTCAATGACGCCATTTCTCAGGTACTGGGCTTTACATTGAAGTACAACCTTGTCGCCCTCTACGGGATCCTGCTCTCCCATTGGTTCAACTCTAGAAATACCCACACTGGTCTGTACATTGACCAAGATGCCTTGACTCGCATCCAGAAGGCACCAAAAACAGAGCAGGAGCACACACACCAACCTATACCGTCGATCCATGGTCACACGTTGAGTATGATATGGAGTCGCAATCAATTTGAAGCATAAAATCAGGAAAATGTTTCGATTGAAATAACAAACAGTCTAAGTGACATCTAAGAGGTTTGCACGTTGGAAAGACACTAAACGTAAGAAATGTACGGTGACACCGTGCAGACCTCTTTTGTATGGGGGCCCTGAAGTGACATCGCATATCGCAAACGTGTGCGCATTCGTATGCGATGTCGTGAAACAATTCGCGAATATGTGCGCACACGTGTGCAATGTCGTGAAACAAATCACGAATATGTCGCATACCTTTGGGGTGGTGTCATTTTGCGGGCAATGTGTTAGTAACCTAGGGAGTACGCAAGTGGCCCGGTCCCATTTTGTATACCAAAGATACTTCAAGGCAGGAGCTTGGGTACCAGGCAGGTACATTTTAGTGTGGCCATGTCTAGCCGGCCAGCCACAGTGATGGTACAACATCATATCACAATCATAAGGTCCATGCGAACAATCGTCGGACTATTCTCACTAAAATGAGCACCAGTACAATGATCAGTAAAATAGTTATTCACTTATTGGGAAAGCGTGAGGAACAGCGAGCACGCGAAGGTAAATTAGTCAGACCCTATTTATATCTATTTGTACGTCTCGATTCCAGACTAGCTGCTACAACTCCCCAGTTCATTAAGCATTTTATTGAATGGTATGCGACAAAGGTATGCAATAAAATTCACGACATTGCAAATTAAGTCGCATACGTATGCGCACATATTCGCGAATTGTTTCACGACATTGCATACGTGTGCGCACATATTCACGATTTATTTCGCGACATGGCATACGTATGCGCACACGTTTGCGTTATGCGATGTCCCTTCAGGGCCACCGTACGTTTGAGTGATGGGTGGTTCTGAGAAGAACCGATGGACTCAACGTTTCGGACAGTACGCTCTGCCTGTCGTCAGGGGACTGCTGGATTCCAACAGGGCCTGTGGCTTTTATAGGAGAGTGTATACGAGTGACATCGCTCGTTAGCACGGTGAGACAACAGATGCGTTTCCTGCATAATGGTGATCACATCGGATTTGCATTCAAACAACATCCGACTCTTTTTTCTGGAATCTTGCCGAAAAAAATGTTTTTAAAGCCTGTTTCCTCCAAACGGGTTTTGAGAGACAATTCGCTGTTTAAAACTTTCGCATAAATTTATGCCACAGATATTGCAAGATGCGAAATTGTTTGTATAAATAGCTGATGGACGTGCGATATTGACGGGATTCTGAAAAAAAAAAAAATAGGTTGTTTTTATAATAGCTACGACTTAGCCTGTCATTGGCGGGTTTTCTTTCTAAAAAGAAATTCGTACAATACTTTTAATGAAAGCTTGTCACCACTTTCCAAAATCTTTAAAAAAATACCTAATTAAAAAATTATGATAAAAAAACACATTGCGGGTTAGATCGGCCGAAAGTCAGACCTAGCATCGTTACCCCCCCCCCCCCCCAGCCAACTAAACATGATTCTTCATCTTTGACTATTGTCAGTGCTTGGTGTTACGATCCAAAAAACTCCAAACTATCCGTTAATATAAATCACTCAAAAAGCCTGAACAACAAAGAAATCAAACAAGGTGACACTGATGTAAAGAACACAGAATCAAAGTGATTTAATGATAAAATTATCGTCAACCTGGATGATGTACAGGCGAGGATCACAGCAAGAGAAGATACAGCGAGAATCTCATACACTGGCTCTAAAACGATCAACTCCAGGGGCGGTAAATCAGTTCTTTGCCGATGTGACTATGAGCTATCACGGGGTAAACTCACTCCGATAAGATGTCCAGAAAAAGACGAAGCAACAACGGGTACACAATTTGACACCCGCCACAAAATATTGGGAAAAGACCCCAAAATACCGAACTGTAGATTAAGTTCGAAAATGTCCTTTCCGGAATCTAATTAAGCTCTTTAACTGCACTCGGTCAAAAGCGAACTCTATCACAAGCTCCTCCAACAAGTTAAATCACAATCACAGAAGTCGTAGCTTCCACCAGTCTTGAGTATTTGTGTCCTGTCCAAGATTTATCCTCAGCGCATATAAAAGATTTGTGACGTTTTCTAGAAAGTACTAAAACTAACTTCCAGAGCCTAGATCATTCTAGATCCTTCATAACGGATTGGCGCCGCCCACTATGGGTCAACGGACTTACACACACAGAATGATTGACAGCGTGCGTTGCACATACGTAACTACATGCACATGCACTAGGGTCTCATAACATTGGTATCACTTATTCTTAGTGTAGAGCATGGTATGGTGCCTTCTTAAACCACAGGGTCTAGTTTGTTTAAATGTTTACCTCAACTACAACCAAACACATAGACATTCATTACAATGTTTACTTTTTAAATGATGTTGCATACTATATGTAACATTCCTTTACCCCTTTCTAATTTCTTGCTTGTCAATTAGTTTTACATTACATTTTATTTATGTATATGTCGGGCAAATAGCGTTTGTCATTACAGATTATCCAGTCTTGCATTTATAAAGGGTTATGATGAATATTTGCCAAAAGATAACTCTTTGCTGTATTAACGATACATCGGAAAAAAAAACAAATTGTTTGCCTTACAACACCTTTCTCAGTCATGCAAATATTAAAAACACACTAAAAAATACTAGTTATCGCCATATAAGAATAAATTATGATCCAAAGCATTTTGTTTTTTAAATGTTTTAAGTTCATTAAACAATTTGTACAAAAACGCTTCATTACTGAGAGTACAAAAGTCAATATTACATCCCAAAAGTCATTGTGTTTTTTTTTCTGAAAATCTTTCGTAGTCAGGTAAAAAAAAAAAAGGGAAGTTCACCGGTAGGCCTGTGACGTAGTTTACAATTTGGTTTCCAATCATCAGGTTACACTGAATTGATTCTGTTTTCACGCAGGAGCTGCAAGCCTGAAATTACACAGAGGCCGTGACTTCTGCTGCCTCTGGTCTTAGTCTTGGTTTTCCAAACATTTCCGATGGAAGTGCCCTTGCAAAATGAAAACAGCCTTGCCCTCTCAAAGATGAAATCCCAGGCATGTGCTGTCTGAGAAAGTATTGAGGAAAACATTAAATCTTGCATTAAGAGCTCCTTTTTGAAGTTCAGCTTCTGTTTTTATTAAAAACGGAACGCTCAACTTTCATGTAAGACAAATGCCCATAATGGTGTATTATGCTTATTTTTTTTACAATGCGCCAATCTTGTGCTTCTAAACGGGATTCGAAACTGGAAAAAAAATTGTTGGAATCCCCCCCCCCCCTTTCTTGAAACTGAAACATATCAGTTTCCCAATAGACGGCGCCCGGCAGTTTTCCATTCCGCGATCAGCGCCCGTAGGCGGTCGAGTCCCAGCGTACACAGCAGTTTTGTTTCCCCCAGGATTGTCTTTCTCTGCCGCCTTGAAAGTACGATGGAAAATCAAAGTTACAGCAGTGACTAAAAAAACAACTTAGTAAATCAAAATCTGTTGAGCCTAGGTCCACTATTGGCTGGCTACAGTTACGTCCATCAATTACGTTAATTTTGACAACAGCAGTTATTTTAAAGCATTATGTGTTTTTTTGGGGGGTGGGGTGGTGTCGAGTGTTTGTTTGTTTTTTGTTTTTGTTTTTGTTTTTGTTTTCTTTGGGGGTCAATAAATTCAGGGTCATAATCCTTAAAAACGATTTTTAGTGTTTGACAGCGTTCTTAGAGGCGTGGTTCTTGATTTAAGGAAATAATTTGTTAAAACAATTATATACACATATTTGTGCACAAAACCCTTCAAAACTACAATATGTTGTGTTTCTCAAAAACAAATCCACCTGATGTAGAAACCATCATAAATGTGTTGTTTTGTTTGTTTGTAAAAAAGCACACCACATCTGTAATTCCTGCCAACGTTTCCATTGTAAATCTGAAAGTCCTTGACGTCACGGTACCTTGTTGCTTTCATACAATTTCACACATGAAACCAGACAAGCTTTTGAAAATATTTGGAATGTTGTAAAAAGGAGATTGTTGGTTCAGCCGTACCTTACAATCCTGTATCAATGGAAGTTCTTTGAGTACACACGGAAGTTAGAAATACGTAGCATTTATTGGGTTGATACACAGTCAAACCGTTTTTGAAAATACTTGTGAGTTATTCTTCAATTGGCCAAACTGCTAAGAAGAAGTTAGCTAAATGTGTTTTAAAATTACCTATTTATTATACTTATTGGCAATATATAACGATCAACATTAGTATCTCGTGAAAATCAGTCTTTAAAACCTGTAATCTCACTGTTTAGTATACAAAGAGTGAGAATAACATTTTGTGTGAATCTAAAATTAATCTATAGTTTCTATGATCATTCATTAACCAGCCTTTAGACTTACCCACAATCCACAGTTGTTTAGAAGAATACACAGAATGCTTACAACATGACAAGCAAGATGTAGTTGTTATAGTCAATGTAAAGCAGTGAAATCTAGCTTGTTCTTATATTTTATAATGAGCAATAATTTCCTGAGCGATTACAGTCAATGTAAAGCAGTGAAATTTGGCTTGTTCCTATAATAAGCAATAATTTCCTGAGCGATTATCACTTCACGTTTTCACTCCCTTTTTTCATAACGACTCTATATGAACAGATTCAATTGGTGTTAATTTACACAAACATGCTTAAACATTTTCGGGACATTATCATTTTCAAATAAGCGTCCAATTTCATAGAGTTGCTTTAGCATAAAAAGTACATGAGCAAAAATTAGTTCCGCTGACTGGATTAAAACCAGCCAAGATGCCATACCGCATGTACCGTCTGGGAATGTTTTTCTGCAATTCTTTTTCAATTTCTTCAGCAAAATTGTATGCTTAAACAACTCTGTAAAGTTTGGCCCTGTGCTTTTTATTACAGGAAGCAGAAATCCTTGTAAGTGACAAAGTATATCTTGGCTGGAAACCAATCTCCGCTAGCGATATGTTTTTCTTTGCTTAGCCAATTTTGGTGCTGAGAAGTTTGATAAAGTATTGCCATGACCCAATACAGTAAGAAATGATGGTTATCTGAGAAGGTTACCAGCCAAAATACCATAATCGTGTACTGCTTGTGTCCTTCTGCTTTGTCCTTAAAGTCAAACAATAATTTTGCCGTTTAAATTGGGCATGGTTTTAAGCCAAGGCAACACATTTGATCAATAACTACCAATAACGAGTTTTCAGATTTAAAAAAAAAAAAAAATATAAAACAAATTTTAGAAATTAAATTTTCAGATGGATATAGTTTAAGATACCTCAAACAATAACTGTATTAAAAAAAAAAAAAAAAAAATTATTGGTTGTTTGTCTTTTCTCCCTACTCCCCACAGGGGTTTTTGATTAACCTTTATTAATATTATTGCGAGCAACATTTATGCCTACTACGTTTCCTCCGATTTATTTTTTAAAATTAAGGTTGCCTTTCACATTAACGTTTTGGTATACTTGTAAACTATTATTGAATATATTTTGTAATGTAACAATAAATGCCAACCACAAATCTAAAACTTAATGATTGCGTTACTTGAATAATTTCATAAACAAAACAATAACATTCAAATACGTTAAAGTAATAACTCCCAAAGGATCGTTTGGGATTTCAAACATTCCATTAAAGACAGATTTTCGGCAAGCTAAGAACACCTCACTCCAACCCTTGGAAGCTCAATACTTCGTTCTGGTAAGGGGCAAGCAGGTTTGTCCTGAATAGAGGACACTTCAATGCAGAAAGTTCAAATGTCAAAGGGCACCAAGGCAATGACCAGGGGCACGGAGGCAATTGTCTAAGTTTTAGTTTCTTCAGACACCAAATGATACACAAAAAGACCATTATAAAAACAAAACAAAATATAGCAAAGCAATATATTTTACAGTGTATGTCAACAAGAAAAAAGAGAATAACAACCATGAAAAGGTGCACCAAACTTTAAAAAATCAGTAATCACTCTTTGGGAAAAAAACCCAACCTTTTCACATCAATTTCCACAAATGCAGTTTTCTTGAGTGAATAACGTGCCTTCCTTTTTTAGCACACCCCCTTCCCCCACCCGTTAGCTCGCAATAACATCTTTTCTTTTCAGTCATAAAACATTCTTTAGAAACCTGTTTGTATTTAGGTACGAGTATTCTCTCCATTTAACAATTCTGAGGCCCTTGGGGCAGGTTACACCAATAATTTCATGAATTTGTTTCCTCTTTCAACAGTAAGAAAGTATGTCAACTTTACATATTAGTAGGTGATGGAATACTTGTTGGGGCTACGGTAGTGCAATTATGTTACTACTATAGTTTGATCTCATTCCTGTCAACTCTATCAATTGTATATTATTATTTAGTTTTTCTTTAGTCATTACTTTCCGTTGTCTTCTAATTGAAACCGAAGTGCATCATTTTGTACATCTACTTTAAATAAACGCTGAATGATTTTACACAAGCAACATAAAATGTACATTTAATTAACATTATTCGCTGGTATAGCCTCCAACCCCCCCTTTTTTTTTACAGATATGTCTAAATTAAGGTTACGCAGAAAAAGTGTGCATGGGCTTTTCTATCAACATTAATCAATGCTATAACCATCCACTATATTTATGAAACAAAGTTGACGAAATCTAACAAAAAAATGCTCATCTGCGAGATGTCCTTTTCTGTCTGCGTTTTTTTTTTTCCGACATCTGCCCGTGTGTTTGTTTATTTAATTACAGGCAACCTAGTGCGATTACACGCCTCTAACTTGTTGCTCTTTCAAAAGCTGATTACACATTTTTTACTTCACTGAAGATGGTAAAGATCGACGGTGGAAAGTAGGCTTGTACAAAGACAAAACAGTCTAACAGCATAGAATTGGATATGAGTCCACCTTTGGTATTCTTAAGAATAGTAAATATGAAAGCAGCAAAAGAATTTCTCTGTGCTTGTCCCCAATTTTTGAACACATCCAACCAAAGTGTCACAACCACGATCCTTCTACTTACTCATGATACTAGCATACAGTGTCTGTTCCTCCTGTGGTTGGGGCATCGCGTCAGATGTTGCAGATTGCAAATCAAGCTCAGCGTACATTACGTCATCATCATCCGCTGCATGAGCCTCATGGGTATCAGGTGGTACCTCATCGCCTCCTTCCTCACCGTATCCCTTCACTGAGGCATTCTCCTCGTGATCAATGAGAGGCGATGGTGGTGGGGGAGGATGTGGGGATACACTCGGTGCTACTGGAGAAGGCAGAGGTGTCTCTTCTGGATTCCCAAACTCATCTGCTGTTGGATTTTTCTCCTTGGGTTTGAACTTCTTGATGGGCTTTTTGGCAGGACTTGGTGGGGCTTGATTAGTGTTAGTACGGCGTGATGACTGATGATCTAAGACAGGTTTAGTGGGAATGGGTGGTTTGGGGGTGTGGGACATAGGTCTTATCGTAGCTGTTGGTTTCCCGCTGTGACCTGGATAATCAGAGAGGGAAGGCATCTCTGCATATTCATTTTCGGTGGATGCTGGATTTATGTTCTCATGCTGATTGAGTGAAACATCGGCCCAAGGATCTGGTCCATCTGTCATAATCTCCGGCTGCTTCTTCTTATTTCCCTGTGAGACGCGATTCGATTTCTTTACCACTCCATACGTAAGAGCATCTCCTTCATTGGGTTCTACTGTTCCAAGATGCTCCTCATCTTCCTTGTCAGTGATGCAATCATCGGACCTGATCAATTTAAAGCTTGAAATCCCTGGAGATCTGGGACTTTCTTGGTCGTTGTTTTGAGAGTGAATTGAGAACATTTTGGGAGAAATGAAGTCTGTTGCCTCATCGTCATTATTTAGCATCTCCTGTGTGTCAAGGTGGGATGATTCTGGTTCAGATTGTGGTGGCATTCTCAGATCGGGTTGGTTTTCTGTCATGAGGTCAGTCGCATTCTGGTACACGCTCCTGGACATATTGGGTTCACTACGATTATTGTCATGGTCAGTGTTTGGGTTTTCAACTGTTTCATTTGGTGGTAAGTCATTCAGCCATAATGATGATCTACGTGATTTATCTTTGAAGCAGCAACATCTACACACGTAGAGTACAATCAGTGTTATCACTATGAGGAGTAAGAAACCACCAGCACCAGCGGCTCCTGCTATGATGGCAATAGGGAGGCTGTATGGGTTGATAGTTGTCGTCATATCACCTGAGATGCTCGTCGTTGTTTGGATACTGCTCCCATCATCTGTTGTACGAATGTCTTTTGTTTCTTGGTTGGATGTGAACTCGGTGTTCCCTGGATTTTCAGTTGTCATATTGGTCACTGTGATTGGTCCGATGATACAGGACCTACTTCTTCCTGGGGGACGTGAAGAGATGATCTTACATTGGAATTGATAGCCATCATGACTGTCACTCAGTTGAATATGGGTACGTTGTTCTATTTTGGAAATGTTTTCTATAAACATCCACACATAAATAGCAGTTGCTGGACTAGGTATAATCGACACAGTTACCTGTGGAGTTCCTTTCTCGGATGTGCAGCTCAGAGTTTGCTGCGTTCCTTCTTGTACAGTGAAATCGCCATCGGGGGAGCAGATGGGGTACATTGGTGATGGGAAATAATGAACATACAAATCAATGTTATTTGATATCGGAAAACTGCTGCTCATCATTTCGCTTCCCGAGTCATTAATACGACAGGTGAATGATGTATCTGTTTTACTGATGTTTTTGATGACAAGAACTTGTTGAATTGATACTCCAGTATTCGACGTGTAAAGTTCATATCTCTGTCCTAGACTTGTCCCATTCTTTGCTATTATCACTCCTACGTTCATGTAGATTCTAACCCATTCTATCACATGACTTGCTGCAAGTCCACTGACATCACATTGCAGCTTCACTTCGTCACCTTCATCGACACCGTCCCCCACTTGTGAAAGCTTCATCAAGTGTACACTTTGTGAATTGACCCCAAAGAGTTGGGTTGTATCCAGAGAACACATAATGAAAACCACGAGGAGCAAACGATTGAACCAAGACGTTAAATCCATGTCGGAGAGCATTCTAAAAGTCAGAATGAGATTACATCGGTAGCAAATCACTGCGCGCACTCCTCACATTGAAGGAAAAACTTCAATTCATAGCTCCAGGATTTCAAGAGTGTGTGTTAAATATACATGACGCTTCATCAGTTTCGAGCACTTAGGTTGAACTTTGACTCTTTGTGGATTTCCCATTAGACACGCAGTATATGAAAACCCAGATATTGTGATTACTTTACCGTCTCACATTATTTTCCAATGACATAACATGCCGGTGGCGGCGCCAGACTCTCTACAATTTGTTTGGGTAAAGGGGATGAATGAGAGGGAAAGAAAACCGATCGAGGTAGGGGGAGATGGGTCGGGCTTTCACCACCGTTTGCACGTGTTTGTATAGGGGGTAACTGGTATGGGGCGATGGAAAAAAACATTTTGTCGAAAAATACCGTTTTTCAGCCCCCCTCCCCCGACATGTGTATTGTGAAAGTTGCGACGTGTAGGGATCAACTTTTTTTGGTAACGTGGTTGTTGGACGTCATTTTTGGTCAAAATGAAGCACAACCCAATGTGCAGTCCAGTCTGTCACCCTGTGTGTGGACATGCGTGGTTTTTTTTAACACAAAATATCCTCTAATCGCATTCTGTTATTACACAACTAAGCTCTCCCCTTCGTTTAGCATCACCATTATGTGAAAGGCTTGTTCAGTAATGATGTTTTGATAAAGTTATTTACTCTTTCGGTTTGAAAGACACAGCTTAAGTAGAATATTATTAGAATATTATTATGTTCATATCTCTGTCCTAGACTTGTCCCATTCTTTGCTATTATCACTCCTACGTTCATGTAGATTCTAACCCATTATATCACATGACTTGCTGCAAGTCCACTGACATCACATTGCAGCTTCACTTCGTCACCTTCATCGACACCGTCCCCCACTTGTGAAAGCTTCATCAAGTGTACACTTTGTGAATTGACCCCAAAGAGTTGGGTTGTATCCAGAGAACACATAATGAAAACCACGAGGAGCAAACGATTGAACCAATACGTTAAATCCATGTCGGAGAGCATTCTAAAAGTCAGAATGAGATTACATCGGTAGCAAATCACTGCGCGCACTCCTCACATTGAAGGAAAAACTTCAATTCATAGCTCCAGGATTTCAAGAGTGTGTGTTAAATATACATGACGCTTCATCAGTTTCGAGCACTTAGGTTGAACTTTGACTCTTTGTGGATTTCCCATTAGACACGCAGTATATGAAAACCCAGATATTGTGATTACTTTACCGTCTCACATTATTTTCCAATGACATAACATGCCGGTGGCGGCGCCAGACTCTCTACAATTTGTTTGGGTAAAGGGGATGAATGAGAGGGAAAGAAAACCGATCGAGGAAGGGGGAGATGGGTCGGGCTTTCACCACCGTTTGCACGTGTTTGTATAGGGGGTAACTGGTATGGGGCGATGGAAAAAACATTTTGTCGAAAAATACCGTTTTTCAGCCCCCCTCCCCCGACATGTGTATTGTGAAAGTTGCGACGTGTAGGGATCAACTTTTTTTGGTAACGTGGTTGTTGGACGTCATTTTTGGTCAAAATGAAGCACAACCCAATGTGCAGTCCAGTCTGTCACCCTGTGTGTGGACATGCGGGTTTTTTTTTTAACACAAAATATCCTCTAATCGCATTCTGTTATTACACAACTAAGCTCTCCCCTTCGTTTAGCATCACCATTATGTGAAAGGCTTGTTCAGTATTGATGTTTTGATAAAGTTATTTACTCTTTCGGTTTGAAAGACACAGCTTAAGTAGAATATTATCTATTTTATTATCTTTATGAAAGACTTTATTTAAAGCCTGCACAGGCAAAAATACTAGCCATATCACATAGAGAAATTAATTTCACGATATGTCAGAACTGGAGTCTACACTTTGATTCTCTCCAATGAACATTTGCTATTAAGTCATTGACAATTGAATATGAATCAATTACTGTCTACACAAACTGTCAAAATAAGGGCCGTATTTCAATGAAATTCAACCCAACACCCTAAAAAAAATTATGATTATGATGTACTAAAACGTAAACCTATACAATTCATTGTACGTTGTACTTGTCATGACCAGTTTGTAGTCGTTAATTTACGATTATAGGAGCTATATATTATACATCAACATTTTTATATATACAATATTAACTTAGTAATATTCATTTAGTGTGTAACATACAAACTAAAATTATGTATGCAACTGATACCTTTAAGTTACACACGTCATGGGGTCTCTACTCGACAAGCTCTGCTTCTTGGAGAACCCCCACCTTTTAATCACCCACCACTCTGCACTTATCCACAATATTATTGTTGATTGATTGAGTGGGATTCAAGTGTTGAATTGATAAAAGACTTAAATAAGGTTCCGTTGCTGGACATAGATTCATGTTTTTATTGATGGTGCCAAAAAAAAACTGTTGGCTCCAGGCAATCCGACCGAGAAAATAGTTAACAACGTTCATGGTAAATTTTTAAACCCCCAACAATGTCCGGAGTCAAAATCAGCATGACAGTTCTTTCGTCAACTTCAAAGTTTTTAAAGGGAACGAATACGTATAGGTTTTCGGAACCGTTCGACTGTTTTAACCTTTTATAACTGTACCAAAAAACAGCTGTGAAAATTTCCTTTCAAAAGGTGGTAGCGTTTTTGAGATATCGCCGAAAATCTGGAGCGGTTATGTCCACGCACACACTCAGAACAAAATGCAAAAAAAACTTAGGTTAAAAAAAGTTGTGTAGGAAATTACTTAATTGAAGTAAAAAGCCACAAAAAAAATATACTCAATTGTTATGTAAAAAAAGGTACATATTCAAAGGGTAAAATTACTGTTTACTTTATGTTTTGTAAACTTTACATGTAATTTGTAAGTTTTTCAAGGAAGTGGTAAAAAGTAACCGAAATTGAAGTCAACTGGTCAACGTGAAAATTTTTCTCAAAATGCAAATGTAATACACTCGTGCATAAGCATAGAGTAAGCAAGTCGCAGGCACATATACCAACCCAAGATGGACGGGGGTGGACAGAACACTGGTTCTGCAGGGTTTTGATGCTTGGAGTTCGTGTGTTCAAAGTTGCAAGGGGGAATTTGGCTTTATGGTCGTCGTGGAACAACAGTCTGTCGAGGAGAGAAAGGCCTCATCCAGGAAAACCATGGTGTACTAGCTACAAAGACTTTCAACACGAAGGCAATCAGAACTGGGGCAATTTAAACCGTCGAAAAAGGTCTGATTAAACCAACCGGCTCTTTTCCAGAAGAGATTTTTAACCTTGTTTGCCGGGCTGATCCCCCCCATTTTGTACACTATAGCTATAAGATCTTTAATTAACAGCAGAGTGTGATTTTTTTCTCAAACGTTTAGACGGAAAAGGTACAATTTAGCGGTAGAAATATGTAGATTGTACGGATACACAAAATCCAAGTAAACATTTTACCTAAACAAACAGTAAAATGATAATATTTGCACAGCTATAAGTTAAATTATTTACCCATAAAAATGGTGACGCGGAATAGTTTTACATGTAATAAAAGTATAAGGTTTACACAATCAATGTGTAAGATTTTACATATCTAGCATTTACTTAAAATTTAGGTAGATATGTTTACTTCTAAACGAAGTAAGTTTATAAGTCTTTGTTGTGTACGTTTTTACCGTGCAACGAACTGGTAAAAGTTTACCTAACTGTTAGCAGGTTCACCTGGTGCCTCTAAAACATGTTTTTTTTTACATAACTTGTGTAAACATTTTTCTGAGTGCAGGAAGGAAAATCCGTAAATGGAATACACAATCTGAAAAACGTTAACTTTGCTATAAATCAATAAACGACTACGCTTTGAAAAGAAGAGGTGTTTTTTTAGAGATATTTCAACCCCACCCCCACCAGAACAAAGTTTATAATTATGGTAATTATAAAACGAACATTTATGATTGATCACCATTTGTACTTGCCAATTATTAATTAATTGTCTTCCGTACAAACGATTGAATGAACTGTTATCAAAAAAATACATAAAGATTAGTAGTAAGGATTAGTTGCTGAAACTGGATTCATGTTTTTGTTGATAATGTAGTAAAACTGTCGATTCCTAGCAATCAATACCAAGAAAGTTATTGACGAGTTTTCATGGTATTTCCAAACCCCCAAAATTAATGTCCGGTGTCAAATTCAGCGTGTCAGTTCTTTTGTCACCCTTCAAAGTCTTTAAGATGTTACTTTTTTCACCTGTTTTTCCCCCAAATTAATTGTTAATGTTCTGGTTTGGGCTCTCTGACCACTTTGTAGCTGGTGTTGGTGCTGCCTTCTGGCCGAGCGTAGTCATACTCTGGGCTGTCAGTCTCTACTTCAACTGGTTCGTAGTAGGTATCTTGTGTGGTAGTTGTAGCCGTAGTAGGTTCCATGTAGACTCTGTTCTTGTCCTCCGTTGGTTGCAGCTCCATGTAGGGATCAGCTTTGGCTACATTGGTTTTCTTCTCCTTGGTGATCTTAAGATGTCGATGTTTGATGAGGAGGAAGATGTTGACGATGAGACAGACAATGAAGAGGATGAGAATGTCCCTAACTGTTCCCTTTGGTTGCCCCTCCCCAACTGTTCCCTCTAGATGCCCCGCACCCAACTGTTCCCTCTAGATGTCCCACCCCAACTATTCCCTCTAAATGCACCGCATCCCTTTTACTGCGATCTCAGTGTTGGATTCAGTCTTGGTTTTGACTATAAATTTTCATTGAACTTAAAAACTGTGAACCAATACAAAACGCCTGCTGTGTTTCTCATGATTGAATAGATTGTTTTAAAGGATTATCATTCGTTGTTAACGCTTTATCTAATTTGACCCGTAGGGAGGTTACGGTCTCGTTGTGCTGAACGTTTCTCTGCAACGTGAATTTCCTCATATTCAGTGTTCAATGCTGCCTGTTTTAACTGCTTTAATCTAAGTTTAAAACTGTTTTGGTTCAATGTATTGATGATGTAGGAAGATCACACAGTTTGACTGCATTTTCGAATCTTGTAAAATGAAAACTGACTGGTTAAAAACGGTATGAAAACTTATCGTTTATCAAACGCCATTGAAGTTTCATTTTCATTATCGAAAATTATACATAATGGATATATAAATTCCAAATATAGGAAACTCAAGAATCATGTCACTAAAATCACATTCTACTCAAAGGAGATTTTATACACATGATCTCATCGCAAACCTCAATGGAAAGGATTTATTTTTTATTTTTATTACGACATGTGTGTTTTTTGCAACCGACACAACCAGCCTACGTTAAATTCCTGCCACAAATCCCATTGTTACACTGAAAAGCCTTTTCTTCACATTCCTTTGTTTTTCTTCTGCAAGCTCTATGTCACGAAACCAAACAACCTTTTGAACTCATTTGAAAGGTTTGTAAGAACGAAATAGCTTGGATCAATGCAAGAACTTTGAGTAAACACGGAAGTTTGAAACACGCATCATTTATTGGGTTTAAAAACAGTAAAATGGAAATGACATCTAAAATATTCACAATTCATCCTATTTGCACTTAAAACTTAGTTATTTGAGCTTTAAAACTTTACTAAAATATTGTATCAGCACTGTTAAATCGAACAAGTTAAACCTTAAAACATACATAACCGAATTTGTCAAATTTAACTACAGGCCAAAAAATAAACACATAAAAATTGAAAATCAGAAAATAATACATGATGTCATAAAACCATATCATTTGACTTACTTTGGAAAGGTTTTCTGCTTATTTTATTTCTTATTTAAGTGAGCCAAGGTTTGTAACTCTGACAACACTTTCAAGATTCCTTAAAAATCGTAAACAAACTACTAATGCATTTTCTGCTGATTAAGTTACGAGAAAGCTAAAGCAATCTTTTAAAAAAATGAGTCTTGAGATGAAATAGTTTTATATCTTACTCTTAAAAAAAAATTCCTGAGGTGGATGTCAGTCCCTCTTCCTTATTCCACATTTTTGTTTTCCAATATCAATATTTTATAATAAAATTTCATGTTAAGCTTTTTGTATAGATTTTGGTATTTCATAAGAATAAATGCACATTACAGTTTTTTTTGTTTTTTTTTTCAACTAATTAATATTTTTTAAAGGAACTGTGAATGCTAAATGATTGCGCAACTAAAGGAATACATTTATATAAAATCGTACGATTAGAAATTACGCTCAGTTAAAATGTTTGAAATTTTCAGCATTTTACGGAAAAAAAAATTGCATTTCGAGAAACTCTCTCCCGTCCCGTCCCTTTTTACATTTATAGATTATATCATTGACAATAAAAATGCACAAGATCATTTAGCTAGAAAGTAACAAGCATTTACAAACTGTTTTGAGTAAGATTAAACAATCCTCGTTGTTGCAACAGTCCTCTGGGCCAATAATCCGAGTAAATGCTAATCATTGCAAAAATTCATGTCCTTCTTAAACAAATACACACTATAGTCAAACAAGTCAAAAATTTGGCAATTTAATAGTTAGTTGTGTGGCGCTGTAGTACAATCATAGTGCTTTTTGCCATGTTTTACCCCTGTCGAGTTTGTCAATGTATTATATTATATGTTTTTTTATTATTTCAGATTTACTACCGTTGTCCTCTAACTCAGTAAGTGCATTTTCGTTCTACATAAACCATTGCTCAATCATTTACCAGTATTGTAGCTAAAAACTGTTCAGTCGAGTACCAGGTACTGCCGAGTACTAGGATGGCCAAGTAGTACTCAAGTACAAGAACTTCGGTCATCAGGTACAAGTACAAGTGTCTGAGTACCGAGTATTGTGATATCTGAGTACTGAGTCCATCAGCTGAGTATCAAGTACTTGCATCTCCATGTGCAAGTACTTTATAAAACAAATACTGCCAGATGAGGCAAAAACACTTTCTTTTTTGACTGATTTCTAGACTGCAATGTGTGCTTGTTATCTTTTTAACACGAATGCATTATAGAGCTTTATTCCTCTATTCATGCATTGGCGCACGTATTAAAGGAAAGGAAAGTAGTGGTTTGACCACGAGTAAATGAAGTCTGGGTGCATGACTTCAAGGATGATTGTTTTTCATGAAAGTATCGAGTATGGGCTTCGACGGGGGAGCACTTTGCTAGTCGGGTACGAGCTCGTAACGAGTACCATCGAAACGGTGTTCGAGTACCATCGAAACGGTGTTCGAGTAGTACGCGAGTTCAAGTACTGAGTACTAGTACTATAACACTGGATTTTATACAAGCAGATTTTAGTGTGTAATAAATGTACAGTCAATTTCAAATTGTTTGATGGTGAACCTTCTTGGTGTTTCTTTTTTATCCGGGTTCATCTGACTCAAGGTTACATGGGACAGGAATGTTATAATAATATTTATAATATCTATAATAATCAATGTTCTCATCATAACTTCATTTTGTATTCCACTTTGACGAAGTGTTAGAAAGGGGGGAGCAACGCAAAACGTCCTTATTCTGTCTCATTTTTACAGACTATACTAAGGTGTATATTTAATCAGGTTAATAATATGTATCATATTTAATAGATGTTTATTTTTGTATTGGGGATAAAGAATATTAATTAGTTTTACACTTACACCAATGTATCTAAGGCACTGTATACTCATTGATTTGTCTGTAGATTTTTTCACAGAACTCGGGAAAGTACTGAGTATGGTTCTTAATTTACATCAGTGTAAGAGCTATTTATTTATTATTTATCACCTATGCAAAAATGTGCATCTATTTAATATTTGTGGTACCAGCTGCTAATGATTTGGACCTGCCTCTAGCCATCGGGCTAGCTCGGCGGTCTAGTGGTTAAACATCCTGCTCTAGCTATGCAAAGGTTGTGGGTTCGAATCCCACCCGCTTGATTTGACTGAGTATACAACGCTTAATATACATTGGTGTAAGGGTAAAAACAAAGTGTTATATGTATTATAATATCCATGTATGTACATCACATCTTAAGAGAGCTGATAACCGGATATGGGTCCAACTTCGGTAACTTAATAGGCTTTCTTAAAGATCGGAAAGCACCAACAACAGGTTTTTTGTTTTTTTTCTCATTTTTGACTGTGGAAAGTAGGCTTGTACAAAGACAAAACAGTCTAGAATCGGATATGAGGCCACCTTTGGTATTCTTAAGGATAGGAAATATCAAGGAAGCAGCAAATGAATTTATCTGCGCTTTGTCAATGTTTTGAACACATTCAACCAAAGTGTCACAACCACGATCCTTCTACTTAACTCATGATACTAGCATACATTGTCTGTTCCTCCTGTGGTTGAGGCATCGCGTCTGATGTTGCAGATTCCAAAACAAGCTCAGCGTACATCACGTCATGTTCTTCCGCTGCACGAGCCTCGTGAGGTACCTCATCGCCTCCTTCCTCACCGTATCCCTCCACTGAGTCATTCTCCTCATGATCATTGAGAGGCGATGGTGGTGATGGAGGATGTGGGGATACACTCGGTGCTACTGGAGAGGGCAGAGGTGTCTCATCTCGATTCTCAAACTCATCTGCTGTTGGATTTTTCTCCTTGGGTTTGAACTTCTTGATGGACTTTTTGGCAACACTTGGTGGGGCTTGATTAGTGTTGGTACGGCGTGATGACTGATGATCTAAGATAGGTTTAGTGGGAATCGGTGGTTTGGGGTTGTGGGACACAGGTCTTACTGTAGCTGTTGGTTTCCCGCTGTGGCCTGGATCATCAGAGAGGGAAGGCATCTCTGCGTATTTTTTTCGGTGGATGCTAGATTTATGTTCTCATGCTGATTGAGTGAAACATCGGCCCAAGGATCTGGTCCATCTGTCGTATTATCCGGCTGCTTCTTCTTACTTCCCTGTGAAACGCGATTCGATGTCTTCACCACTCCATACGTAGGAGCATCTCCTTCATTGGGCTGTACTGTTCCAAGATGCTCCTCATCTGTCTTGTCAGTGATGCAATCATCAGACCCGGTCAATTTAAAGCTTGAAAACCCTGGAGATCTAGGACTGTCTTGGTCAATGTTTTGAGAGTAAACTGAGAACTTTTGTGGAGAAATGAAGTCGGCTGCCTCATCGTCACTATTTAGCGTCTCCTGTGTGCCAAGTTGGGATGATTCTGGTTCAGATTGTGGTTGCATTCTCAGATCAGGTTTGTTATCTGTCATGAGGTCAGTCGCAGACACGCTCGTGGACATTTTGTATTCACTGCGATTAATGTCATGGCCGATGTTTGGGTCTTCAACTGTTTCATTTAGTGGTAAGTCAGTCAGCCGTAATGATGATCTACGTGATTTATCATTGAATCAACAATATCTACACACGTAGAGTACAATTGTAAGTGGGCTCAAACAGGCAAACAATTGGACCTATCATTTTTAAAACAAAGGTTCTGATTCAAACTCCCCTTTTATTTCAACCTAGAAGTCGCATTATTATAGGAAGAGGAATACTCGGAAAATGAAATTCAGTCATGAACAATAAATTTACCCCCCTCCAAAAAACAAAAACAAAAACAAAAACAAAAACACCCATAAAAAATAAAGGATATCATATTTGGTTAGCAGTGTTCAAGTCGATCAAAAACCGAGAAGAAACCACAAATATCGAAAACCAAAATGATATTGCAGACAACGAGTTGCGGGGACCGAGAAGGAAGATACACTGGTGACGAGATGGACAGGACCACTAGGTTGAGAACTACAACACAACAAGCGGTTCAATTGAGTCAATAATTTCATTTACATGGATTCAAGTCGGCTGTTAACTTAGCATCTATTCATGTCTCCACAAATTCACATTAGGACATTATTTTCAACCCAAGTGTAAGGTTATCATAATAATTTTCATGCGAAAACAAATTATTGGACCGTGGATGTCAACAACGAACCCGGAAGGAAAGGTGTAAATCACTGATAGTTACTCTTCAGTATCAAATATAGTGTTCAGTTTGGACTGGACTTCATGCAGCCCGAAATCGTAAATTTTCTGACAGTTTACGACTCTCATTCTGCGTACTTGTTCTTCAGTAATTAACAATCAGCCATGGCTTTAAGATGTTGGTTGATGCGTCTGATACTGCTGTGTGTTTGGTGCTCTATGAATTCATATACAGTCATTATGGCTGATGCACAAAATCTGACAATCATTAAAGTTTCGACCATCTTCGTCTCCCGCATCACTTTGTCTGCAATCTCATATTGGGTTTCGATCTTTGTTATGACTTTAACGTTTTCAATCGACTTCGACATCACTGGTATATATAGACATTAGCTATGCATTTTTTCATTGTTCGATTATTCTTTTTATTTGACAGTGCGTCATCTAAGTTGAGATAAAGGAGGGATTCGGATCAGTACCTTTGTTTTAAAGATATTTGTCCAATGTTGGGCCTATTTGACCTTACTTATAACTTTGATTGAAATTTTAAAAAGCTTTTGTTATAGATTCAAGAATGTTTATAGCTTTTATTTGAGGTATTGCACGATAAAAATCTGCCTTTGAAGTGTTCACAATTAAAAACTCAAAAAGGAATGATGCTGGGGATCCCGGCATTATCTCACGTCCATCAGCCATGTACAGTTAATTTTGCACGTTGCGCGTATTTTGTGCATTATCCTTGTTATAAGCAAGACTTTATGTATGTTTTTTTTTGTGTTTTAACAGCATCATCTGTTAAAATTTGTTTCAAAGAAACAACTGGTAAAAGAATTAGAACTCGGCATTAATCAGGCCTTTCAACTTTAAGCATTTTGCAGAAGTGTAAACACATGTATTGAGTCTTTGACAGACAATTTACTTAATTTGTACACATGTTAGTCCTGTATCTGTTAACATTGAAAATTTGTAAGAAGATGATGTAGTCATACAAAACTGTTTTAATACCCTCTCTCAAAACCCGTGTTTTGAAAAGGATGAGCTCCCCTATCCCACCTTGCATTATCAACTTTATCAGTCCATCTTTGATAGCATAACCTTAAGACAAACAAGAATATTCATCTCTCGTCAGAAGAGTGTTCATTGTCAAATTAAAAACACTTACAACTGTCCGAACAGGAAAACAAGATACGCACATTAACATGCCAAGTACATCTATCTTTCTTGTTCTGGATGAAAACGGTTTTATTGACACCAAAAAAACACAAAACTCACCAGTGGCTCTGAGAATTGACCAAACCAAGCCAAGGCAACTGAAGAAGAAAAAAATGTATAAAGCCGAAGCAAAGTGCATAACTTTTGTGTTGTCCCACCTCTATGGCTTACCTTAGTATTATAGAATTTGACAAAATAAACCAAATTGTTCGTCGGTTTCCTCGGTTTATAATATCATAAAAGAATCACACTTAGATAATTTTGAGTAAAAGCAAGCGATACATTTTGGTTTTTGAAATGTCCGATTGTTTTAATCCTACATAAATGCAGATATTTACAATAAAACTAACATGTGGAAATTTCATTTCGAAAGGTGATCGCGTTTTTTTATTGCTAAAAGCCCGAAGTGGAAATGTCCACGCGAGAAAAATAAAATAGGAATACACAAGCTGAGAAACGTTTGTGGCAGTAACGCTTATCAGATTTGAATTTGGGGGCATCACAACTGATATCTTGTTTTACATAGCCACATTACTTCGCAGTGAAACTTTTCTCAAACTGCTTTCTACTATAGAAAGCTGCTGTAGGCTTCCAACCATTAAGGTTTGTATTGTTATTGATTTTAAACCACCACACCAACGAGTACAGTCAGAAGACGAATTGTTTAAACTGTCAACCTTAACCCTAATGTTTACATGGTATTATCAACAGATTGAGGGCAGCAGAACAAAAGGACACGAAAAGAACAATGATGTCCTCCTATTATGAAATCCTTTGTGTTTGTGCTTGGGCATCATTACATTTTTCCGTGTGCATATAGTCTATGGAGAGTTTTAAGTGAAAGGGACAAATTAAAGTCCTTACACCGATGCCAATATAATGTACGTATAATTATGAATCGGTAAGATTCAACCGTAAGATGCAACCGTCATTACTGGAGATTGAAGTCACGCCAACTCGAATGCACAATATCCTGGCGTTCTGAAGATTATATGCAGTCAAAATTTATTTTGATTCTGATTTGGTCTGTCAGTTGAACTCTGTGGCTTTCTGACTGTTTCGTAGCTGGTGTCGGTGCTGCCCTCTGGCCGAGCGTAGTCATACTCTGGGCTGTCAGTCTCTACTTCAACTGGTTGGTAGTAGGTATCTTGTGTGGTAGTTGTAGCCGTAGTAGGTTCCATGTAGACTCTGGTCTTGTCCTCCGTTGGTTGCAGCTCCATGTATGGATCAGCTTTGGCTACATTGGTTTCCTTTTCCTTGGTGATCTTAAGATGTCGAAGTTTGATGAGAAAAAATATGTTGATGATGAGAGAGACAATGAAGAGGATGAGAATGATGATGAAGGCTGCCAGCAATGTAATGTTCAATGAGGAGTCTTTACATGAAGGTATCCCTGTCGACTGCCCTTTGGTGATGGGTTCCGTGGGTGCTGTCGTTTTTTTCCTGACTGTCACTGGTTTGGGGGACAATACTTGAGATTGCTGAAGATTCTGGGATTCGAACTACTGTTGTTTCTTTGTGTAGCGTTGTTGGCTGAGTTGTGAATTAGCGAGACGTCGTGGTGAATGGACCCATTGTGCATGATCCTTCCATACCGGGGAATCTTGTCGAAGTGATTTTACAGCTATATAAAAAACCCTGATAAGCTTCATTTACACTCAAAATTGAGGACATCATGTGTTCGTTGCCAACTGTGATATCAGTCCATGCATAGCTAGTACTTCTCGTGAGAATCTGCATCTGTACTGCTGGGTTTCCTAACTCAGTAGTGCAGCTCATGTTTACTGTCGTTCCTTCTTGTACAGTGAAAGGACCATCAGGGAAGCAGATGGGGTACATGGCAGATGGGAAGTAAAGCACTGTAAGATAAATGCTTACTGCTATCACTATCTCACTATTATTCATGTTTGGAGAGTCCTTCAATATACAGCTGTAAGTTGTTGCATCCTCCTTCCGTACATTACTATTAACAAGAAACTCAATCCTAGATTCTGTTGCCGAATGAGCTATATTCGGAGTAAATCTCGGGTCTACGCTGGTCCCATTAGTAGCGAGTGTCACTTGTGATGACTGTACCACTCTCGTCCACTCAATGAAGTGCCTGGTTTGCAGGTTAGTGGCGTCACATTTTAGTTGTACTGTATCACCCTCCACTACATCACCCATTGGTGAAGCTTTAGTGAGTACCAGTGTTTGTGCATCCGCCGTAATGAGTGTATACATAGAGCACCACATACACAGCAGGATCAGACGCATCAACCAGCACCTTAAAGCCATGGTTGATTGTTAATTACTGAAGAACAAGTCCGCAGAATGAGAAAACAAATATGAACAATATTGACGAACTCGAGCTACATGAAGTCGAGTCAAAATATCACTGCCTGATGTTCAACAGTGTACGCGCAGATTGAGTATCGATTGAAAACGATCGAGGATTTAGGTGGTGCGCAGACTGCACGTGTCAATTGTGAAAAAGATTGCAAGCTGTTTCAATCAATAACAGCGATTGAAAACTTGAACCAATCATAAAGCTGAACCTACACATCCGATTGAGAATTCGAACCAATGAAACGCCAAATCAATTATCACATGACTGTAATTTCGCGCTTCGCGCGCGCGGCGGGAAAGGCGAGCTTAAAGGGGCACACCGGCTTCGTTGGGCTATTTTGGCTACAAAATAGGCTAACATATGACTTTAAAGGTCTTCCAGGAATGAAGCAGAACGGTTCCTAAAAGAAACCATCAAATTTTGCAGTTTTTGAGCATTTTTCAAAAAACGATGGTCACGTGATTTATCCGAACCAAAAAAGTGGTTCGGATAAATCATATGATCTTCGGAGATAGTTTTACTTCCAGCCGTATAAAAGTAAATTACTGAACCAAATTTAAATCTGTTTTGTTTTAAATTATTCATGAGTATTTGACAAAAAAGACTATGTATTCAGATTATTGATACAATTTGTAAATAATGTTGAAAAATCGAACGTAAAATTCGCATTCAGAGAGTCCGTGCAACCGAAGCGTGTTTTACGGCACACCAGCGTGGGAGCTAGCGGAACGTAAACCTTGGGGCATATCCTGTATAGCCGGTGACGTGTCTCGTGGGGCCAGAGAGACAAGCCCCGGGCAAGAACTCCCCAGCTTGCCGGTCTAGCCGTGAGCTTTGGAGCTTGTCAGAGGGGTAGGGAGCCAGACCAACAATTACGTTTTTTTAGGAGGGTTTTAGTCTGATACCCTAGCTACTATCCCCTAACTACACGCGCTACACACGCGGGACGACGACGGGAATATTTATCCCATACAGCTGGTCTACTTCTATGATAGCTGCACAATATCCACCCCCCCCCCCCCAATTGCTGCTTTTGCTGGCTTTCCCTTTGGATCCATCGTGTTTGTTTTTTTTTACTTTTTAATTTTCGTTGGACCACCTTCTGGGTGTTTTTCCTTGCGATGTTTTTTTGTACTGATCCTTGGATGTCGAAGCCTCTCCAATAACTGTTTCAATGGCAAGTTCAACCGAAACAGTTATTGGTTACGACCGCGAGTGGACTTCGACTAGGACTGACCATAGAGCAACCTTGCTCTATGGACTGACGTCCGTTCATGTCTGGTTTTTTTATTTACACGTGAATTTGTGCTTGATGGATATGAAGTCTGGGTCCTCATGCCTCGCCATTGTTATAATTTATACATAAACAGAGCACCAGTCTACTTACAACATTGCGCAACATTGTCACGTAAACTTGACAGTTGCAACGGCTGGAAAAACGTACAAGCTGACCTTTGACCGCGTTTTTTTTTTCTTCAAATTTTTCGTTAATTACGTTATATTTTGATGATTTTTTTTTACAACAACCATTTAAAAATTGTTGTCTGTCATTCCACATTACTATTTTGGGGAAACAGTAAGCCGGTGTGTCCCTTTAAAGCTGTAAAGTACATCATTCGGCGTCGTCCACTTCTCGCTCTGGTGCCTAGCTCCGGCCCCCTTAAGCTTGCTCCGAATTGCATTGATGTTCTAGAAAGTGAGTAGTTTTTGTAACGTTTGCCAATGTTTTAATACAAATGGGAGATCTAACGTTAATCGGACTTACGTCACAGTGCGTTAGGATTATTATAAAAACGTCAGCCTTGTGTGTGGCTGTATCTAAATACGTTACAATCATGGCGACGACGTCGTACGTTACATTTTAATTTTTCATGGACTTCCGAGCGACGTGTTCGAAATCCCATTTGGAGATTCTCCGCATACATTCTCGGAATCTAACCCAGCGAGAACTGTATGTTCAGCAGGCCTCCCTAAACATGATAAAGCATAATTTGTACACAAACGTTAGTGGTAAAGGTTAGGCCTAACGTAGTGTGACTTTTTATAGGCAACTATGTTAAAAACTGTTCGGATCCATGATTTAAAAAAAAAGATGATTCAAGAGGAGAATAACAACAGTTAACGTTAACACGTTCGTTAAAGAGTACAAGAAAATAGGGCCTAGCCTATACGATTTTTCAGGAATTATTTAACGTTAGCCTACGAAAGTACGAATTGCTCTTTGACTTAAAAAATTACGATTTTCAAGTTTCCCGGCTGGCCAACTCCATCCAACCAAGGGAAAAGAAAAAACTAAATTCACATTCTAAGAGCATAAACAGTTATTTCAAAACATCATGATAAACTAGGCCTAGGGCCTATTGTATCTATGAAAATCGATACCTATGCCATACATAGGGCCTACCGAATAATGTTTGTATGTAGGCCTAACCAAGGCTATGCTGATGTGATAAATAAGTTCTGAATTTCCCAAAAGTATGAGTGTCAATTAATTGAGTGCAAGAATCGATTACTTTGTCGGCCTACTGGTATCCAGTGCACAAGCAGTGGATACTATAGGCATTACCACTGTAGGGCCAAGAATCTTGTTTGATTAATGATTGGGAACCAGTGCAGAAAAAGTGTTTTCAAGATGGCCTTCAGTGAGGGAAAGGTGGACAGACATTGATAAAATTAGCATAATCTCCAAAGTGTAATGACCTGTTGGACTCAAATTCCCTGACATCCCAGACAAGACCATTCCACGTATCTAAGAGGGGGAAGTGTCAGGTCCCATATTTTGTTTGAGGAGCAGAAAACTATTTGCACTCATGTACTTAGCACATAAATATCCCATGTCAAATACAGACCTCCCAAGACCTACCCCTTTCATAAGTTGAGCCGCCTGTTTTTGTGTGTAGCAGGTGTCTGACGTCTTGCCGACAGCTGTGGCTATGTGTCTGGTTTGTAACCAGTACCCCCCCCCCCCAAGTCAACTGTGTGAGCTCACTTGGGTAATGACCTGTCTTTCATGTTTTGCTGGCTTGAAGAGAGATAGAGTTTACAGATAATTTGTGTTGTCATGGCTGGGTAGTTTATTGCAGACGGTCAGAGGGTTACTGGTGGAGTTTATTGGGTCATGGAGGTAGCCTCCATGACTGAGTGTAGTTTATTGCTAGCCCCATTATGTAAAAGCCACATGTTAGGCGTAGGGCAATGTTATGAATGTTGTGATGGCGCTAATTTTATATGTTCACTAATTGAACGTAAGTAATTAACCAAAATAATAAAAAAATAATAAAAAGGCTAAAACAATCATAGACACTAGCTTGGCAGAAAAAGAAGTCATTCATATATAAAACATCATTGTAAATGCACAGAAAACATTTTTAATGTATGTTGGATTGTGTGGAACAGTCAGTACCACCTACCCCACATTTGCGTATACTCAGGGGATTTAACACATTTAAAGGATAAAAAGGAGACAAAAATTACAAATGAACGAATTCAGAAAGTGTATAAGCCATAAGTAATGAAAATATTTTAAATTTTCAATTTTGATGACAATGAACCATCAAAGAAAAAAAAACTTTTAAAATCAACGCGCGTGATACACTACACGTACATGTACATTCCCATTGTTCATTTTCAGTCACGAGACAGTCACGTTACGTATTGTCGGGATCCTGACAATATTATTTTTTTTTTTTAATAATAATAATGATAATTATAAATAATTATTATATAGCACATTGCATACGAAATCTCAATGCGCTTTACAAAGAACTTACTACAATACATAAAAAGCTAAATATATATTACTAGTCCAATAAAATGTTTAGTTTGAATGTTATAAGAATACCTTTAAAAAACTCTTAAAACTACTTATACATCAAAGAGTTAATAACAAATATACGGCAAGTCTCATACGAAACGCATTAAAAATCACAAACACCTGGTTGGACGATTAATTAATAAAACATAGTATTAATAATAATACGGTTAAGTGCTGGCTTAAAACTTACTTGCATCATTTGCAGCGGATAAATAAGACTACATGTACATCAATTGAAGCGGTTTTTCTAGCCTAAGTTTGTTAAAAAAAAAATGTGTTTTAAGAACCTTATTGAAGTGATCAAGTGAGTTGGAATTCCGAATATTGGCCGGTAAGTTGTTCCAGAGCCGGGGAGCTGAAAGCGAGAACGCAAGATTAATGTAAAAAGCAGTGCGTCCTCTGTATGGTTTTTGAAGGAGGCGTTGTGATGATGACCGGAGACTGCGATTTGGTTGATACTGGGTGATGATCTCATATAAGTAGTCTGGGGCAAGCTTATTCAAGGTTTTGTATGTGTGTAGCAAGATTTTAAAGTGGATTCTTTGCGCGACAGGCAACCAGTGCAGATTTTAATCAACTACCACTAATGATTTGCAGATTTGTTTGTGCACTTTATTTAAATGAAAGCTTTGAACCTTCTATATGATCTTTAACAATAGATATTTTAACACTTATATCACAGTGTTAGGATCAAATTAGCCAAAAGTCGGCCATGCAACTTTAAATATTTGACCCGACTCACACAACAGATTGAGACCCAAATTGTACATGTTATGTGTATCGAATCACACTGCATTAATTATCAACTTATATTTGACCTTTATTACTCAAATTCAAGCTTTTTCATGAATTGAATGTAGTTGAATTAAATATAAATTTTACTTGAATTTAATGTTTTACTTGATTACAATGAATTTTTCGCTTCATATTGATGTGTTGATCACTTGAATTTATTGAATTAGTTGAATATATTGAATTAAAACAGCTATGAATTTAATTAAAAACATCATGATCAATATCTCCATTTTTTGATTGTCAAAAGATTGTCAACTTGTGTGGGATTGAGAATTTCGCAGTATACAAAAGATTGACAATGTCACTCTATTAGATTGAAAAGTTCTCATTATATTAGATTGAATAGTTCACTCTTCACTCCAGATTGAATTGTTTCAATCCAAATTAGATTCACTCGTTTATGGAGTGAAAATGCTCACTCTAAAAAAAGATTGACCCTCAATCGGGACAGATTGTACCCTCACGGCAATCTGTGAAAGATTGAAAATTCAATCTTATAGATTGAAATCTCAATCTTGGTTTACATCCTTTTCACCCGTGTTTTTACTGTTGACATCATCGCTTCAATGAGTTGGTTTGTATGTAGAGAGAGTGCGAGGTCCATGACCTTATTGGGGCCATTGTAGGGATCAAAACTACAAGAATTGTTGTAATGCAGTTATGTAGAGTTATCGACAAACTTGTTCTCTGCTCTCCCTCCCCAACTGTTTCCTCTAGTTGCCCTACCCCCAATTGTTACCTCTAGGTACCCCGTCCCTAATTGTTCCTTTTGGGTGCCCGCCCCCAAACTGTTCCCTCTAAATGCACCGCATCCCTTTTACTGCAATCTCATTTTTGGATCCAGTCTTGGTTTTGACTATATACTTGTCATTAAACTTAAAAACTGTGAACCAATACAAAAACGCCTGCTGTATTTCTCATGATTGATTTTAATTTGACCCGTAGGAAGGTTACACGAACCTCCTCATATTCAGTGTTTAATCCTGCCTGTTTTAACTGCTTTAATAAAAGTTAAAAACTGTTTTGGTTCAATGTAATGGTGATATAGCAAGACGAAGCAGTTTGACTGCATTTTCGAATCTTGTAAAATGAAAACTGAATGGTTGCAAACGGAATGAAGACTTATTGTAAATCAAACGCCATTGAAGTTTTATTTTCATCATTAAACATTTTACATAATGGATATATAAATTCCAAATATAGGAAACTCAAAAAGCCATGTCACTAAAAACAGGTTCATTTTTAACTGCATTTTTCATTTTTGGTTATTTTTCAAATTTACAGCTTAAAATTTTCATTATAGTCCGAAAATTGCTATCGAAACAGGAATTTAAAGCAACAAAATTTTCTTTTACCATTTTCTCCTCCAAATTGTGAAAAACATGCTTCAGATTTTACGAATCAAACTAATTTTTCTAGGCTAACAAATAAAAAAATTATAAATTCCAGTTATTTCTTATCAATATATTGCACATTTTGTCAGGTTTGAGGTTCAAGGGATAAAAAAATCTATCCCCTCCTCTTTTTCGCTTGATTTGAGCAGCAAAGGATAAAACAAATTTTCCCTTCCACTTTTCGGCTAAAGTTTAGGAACAAGGGAAAGAAAATTCTATTCAAGGGATAGAAAATTCTATCCCTCCCCTTTTCGGCTGGATTTGAGCAACAAGGGATAGAAAATTCTATCCCCTCCTCTTTTCGGCTAGAGTTGAGGAACAAGGGATAGAAAATTCTATCCCCAACTCCTTTCGGCTTGGTTTGAGGAACAAGGGATAGAAAATTCTATCCCCTCCTCTTTTCGGCCAGAAGTGAGGAACAAGGGATAGAAAATTCTATCCCCTTACTAAAATTATTACCACTCGAACCACAAATAAACTCTTTCTTGGGGTCAGCTTTCCCAATAATGAAGTATACATTGTAAATAAAAAAAATTTACGTACTCTTCTTTGATATTATGATGCAATAATAGTTTGGAGTACAAGATGTTGCACAATTTTTTGCTAACGAAAAGGTATAAATAAAAAGACTGTTAAAAATATTTTTAAGAGTGCACCCGATTCTTACATTGTTCCTCCAGCAATATTTTATGAAGAAAAACAGCATGATTTTAACATTTTGAAAACAACTTCACGAAAAGTTGCTATATATTACCCCAAAAAAAGGAAAAATTAAAAATTGTAGTTACAAATGAACCTGTTTAAAATATCTTTCTAACTTTTAATGAAAAGGTTTTCATGTAGGATTTGGAACTTTGCATAATGGGAGGACAGTCAGGCCAGGTTTGTCAACCCAGCGGCTGTTTCCATAACCATCACTACTCAATGGAGATTTTACACAAAAATGATCTCTTCGCAAACCTCAATGGAAAGGCTTTTATTTTTGAAAACTAGTTAAGACTCAAATTACTGAAAGTTAAGATGAAATATATAATTTAGGCTGTGTATTTCTTGCAAACGACACAACCAACCTAAGTTCCTGCCACAACTCCCATTGTTACACTGAAAAACCTTTTCTTCACAGTCCTTTGTTGTTTTTCTACACATTCTATGTCACGAAACCAGACAACCTTTTGAACTCATTTGAAATGTTTGGAAGAACGAAATAATTTGGATCAATGCAAGAACTTTGAGTAAACACGGAAGTTAGAAATACGCAGCATTTACAGGGTTTATACACAGTCAAATGGAAAGTACATCTAAAATATTCACAATTCAGCCAAATTGCACTAAAAATCTGAATGTGCCAAATATGACTTCAAGCCAAAAAATAAACATATAAAAAGTGAATATCAGAAAATAATACACAACGTCAAAACATCATATCATTTGACTTACTTGGGAAAGGCTTTCTGCTTATTTTCCTTGATTACTGATATGCAATAACTGTTCTTATTAAAAAGAGCCAAGATTTTTAACTCTGACCAGCCTTTTAAGATTCCTTGAAAATCGTTAACAAACTACCAATGCATATTCTGCCGAAAGTTACGAGAAAACTTAACCAATTTTTTAAACATGAGTCTATAGATGGAAATAGTTTTATATCCTACTCTTTAAAAAAAATTCCTTGGGTGGATGTCAGTCCCTCTTCCTTGTTCCACATTTTCGTTTTCCAATATCAATATTTTATAATGAAATTTCAGGATTATGCTTTTTTATATAGATTTTTGTATTTTACAAGAATAAATGCATATTACAATTTTATTTATTGGTGCGGATGTCAATGATTTGTGCTTTTTGTATAATGATAACATCCAATCAACTAATTACTATTTTTAAAATGAACTGAATGCAAAATGATTGCGCAACTTAAATAATAAGTTGATATAAAAACGTATGATTAAAACTAACGTTCAGTTAATAATTACACAAGGAAATGTTTGAATTTCTAAACATCTTAGGGAAAGAGAATTTGCATTTCAAGAAACCTTCTCCCATCCCGTTCCCTTCTTAGATTTATAGGTTATCATTGACATTCAAAATGCACAAAATCAGTAGTTAAAAACAATAATTTACGAAATGTTTTGTATAAGATAATGATACGCGTAAATACTAATCATTTCATTAATTCGTTTCCTTCTTAAGCAAATACATATTATAATAACAAGTCAAAAAAGTTTTTTTTAAAGTTAAGTCTAAAGTTAGGTAATGAAATGTGGCGCTGTAGTACAATCATAGTCCTTTTGCGTTTTCGAATTTGTCAATGCATTCTATTATATGTAATTTTATTTTTAATCATTTCAGATTTACTACTGGTGTCCTCTAACATCGTAAGTGCCATTTAATTCTACTTAAACCATTACTCAATCATTTACCAGTATTGTAGCTGAAAACTTTCAGTCGAGTATCAGGTACTGCCGAGTATTAGGCTTGCCAAGTAGTACTCAAAAACAAGAACTTGGGACATCATGTACGAGTACAAGTGTCTGAGTACCGAATATTGTGATATCTAAGTATCAAGTACTTGGATCTCCATGTACATGTACTTTATAAAACAATCACTGCCAAATAAGGTAAAAACATTGACTTTGTTGACTGATTTCTAGACGCTAATGTGTGCTTGTTATCTTTCAAACACGAATGCATCATAGAGCTTTATTCCTCTATTCATTGCATTAACGCTCGTAAAGGAAAGGAAAGTAGTAGTTTGACCACGAGTACTTAAACTTGAAGTCTGGGTGCATGACTTCAAGGATGGTTGTTTTTCATTTGAGTATCGAGTATGGACTTCGATGGGGGAAGCTTATTGCTAGTCAGGTACGAGTTCGAGACGAGTACCATCAAAACGGTGTTCGAGTAGTACTCGAGTTCAAGTACTGAGTACTAGTACTACAACACTGTATTTTATACAAGCAACGTTGAGTATGTTAAAGGTTAAATGGTTAAATGGGCCAGGAATGGTATTCTATAATAATCAATGCTATAATCATACCTTCATTGTGTATTCCACTTTGCCTAAGTAATAAAATATGGAGAGAAACGGTTATCTGCAAAATGTCCTCATTCTGTCTACGTTTTTAGAAACAGCCTACTAAGGTGTATATTCAATCAGCTAGTTAATAGATGTTAATTTTTGCACTGGAGATAAAGAAAATATTTTGGCTCTACTCTTACACCAATGCTTAGTTAGTGCTGTACACTAAGTGATTTGTCCGTCGATTTTTTTCACAGAACTCAGGAAAGTACTGAGAATAGTCCTTAATTTACATCAGTGTAAGGGCAAAACCAAATTATATTATTTTTCCCCTATGCAAAAATGTACATTATTTAATCTTTACGGTACCAGCTGCTAAGGATTCTAACCTGCCTCTAGCCATCGGGCTAGCTCGGTGGTCTAGTGGTTAGACAACTGCTCTAGTTATGCAAATGTCGTGGGTTCGAATTCCACCCGCTTGTTTTGCCCAAATGTACAGTGCTTAATATACATTAGTGTATAATAACGTTCATGTATGTACTGTACATCACATCTTAAGAGTTCTAATAACCGGATATGGGTCCAACTTCGGAAACTTTATAGGTTATTCATAAGGATTGGAAAGCAACAAGAAAAGTTGTTTTTGCTTTTTCTCATTACTGTGGAAAGTAAGCTTGTACAAAGACAAAACAGTCTAAGAGCATAGAATCGGATATGAGGCCAACTTTGGTATTCTTAAGGATAGGAAATATCAAGGAAGCAGCAAATGAATGTTTATGTGCTTTTTCCATTTGTTGAACACAATCAACCAAAGTGCCACAACCACGATCCTTCTACTTACTCATGATACTAGCGTACAGTGTCTGTTCCTCCTGTGGTTGAGGCATCGCGTCTAATGTTGCAGATTGCAAATCAAGCTCAGCGTACATCACGTCATGATCATCCGCTGCATGAGCCTCATGAGGTACCTGGGTATCCGGTGGTACCTCATCGCCTCCTTCCGCATCGTATCCCTCCACTGAGGCATTATCCTCATGATCAATGAGAGGCGATGGTGGTGATGGATGATGTGGGGATACACTCGGTGCTACTGGAGAGGGCAGAGGTGTCTCATCTCGATTCTCAAACTCATCTGCTGGTGGATTTTTCTCCTTGGGTTTGAACTTCTTGATGGGCTTTTTGGCAACACTTGCTGGGGCTTGATTAGTGTTGGTACGGCGTGATGACTGATGATCTAAGACAGGTTTAGTGGGAATGGGTGGTTTGGGAGTGTGAGATATAGGTCTTACCGTAGCCGTTGGTTTCCTTCTGTGGCCTGGATCATCAGAGAGGGAAGGCATCTCTGCATATTCATTTTCGGTGGATGGTGGATTTATGTTCTCATGCTGATTGAGTGTAGAGTCGGCCCAATGATCTGGTCCATCTGTCGTAATCTCCGGCTGCTTCTTCTTACTTCCATGTGAGACTCGATTCGATTTCTTCACCACTCCATACGTAGGAGCATCTCCTTCATCGGGCTCTACTTTTCCAAGATGCTCCTCATCTTCCTTGTCAGTGATGCAATCATCAGACCTGGTCAATTTAAAGCTTGAAATCCCTGGAGATCTGGGACTTTCTTGGTCATTGTTTTGAGAGTGAATTGAGAACTCTTTAGGAGAGATGAAGTCTGCTGCCTCCTCGTCATTATTTAGCATATCCTGTGTGTCAAGGTGTGATGATTCTGGGACAGATTGTAGTGGCATTCTCAGATCAGGTTTGTTTTCTGTCATGAGGTCAGTCGCATTCTGGTACACGCTCGTTGACATCTTTGGTTCACTACGATCAATGTCGTGGTCGGTGTTTGGGTCTTCAACTGTTTCATTTGGTGGTAAGTCAGTCAGCCATAATGATGATCTACGTGATTTATCATAAAAGCAGCAACATCTACACACGTAGAGTTCAATCAGTGTTATCACTATGAGGAGTAAGAAACCACCAGCACCAGCGGCTCCTGCTATGATGGCAATAGGGAGGCTGGATGGGTTGATAGTTGTCGTCATATCACCTGAGATGCTCGTCGTTGTTTGGAGACTGCTCCCATCATCTGTTGTACGAAAGTCATTTGTTTCTTGGTTGGATGTGGATTCGGTTTCCCCTGGGTTTTCAGTTGTCATATTGGTCACTGTGATTGGTCCGATGATGCAGGATCTACTTCTTTTTGGGAAATATTCACTGGTGATTGTACATTGGAATTGATAACCATTATAAGTTTCATTCAATGTGAGATTGATAAATCGTTTCACTTCGTTGCTGCTATCCGAATATATCCACAATAAAATAGCAGTTGACGGAGTTGGCAACAAATTAAAACTTATTGTTGGGTTCCCTTTCTCGGATGTGCAACTCAAAGCTTGCCGCGTTCCTTCTTGTACAGTGAAATCGCCATCAGGGAAGCAGATGGGGTACATTTGTGATGGGAAGTAATGAACATATAAATTAATGTTATTTGATAACCGAAGACTGCCGTTCATGATTTCGCTTCCAGAGCTAATACGACAGGTGAATAATGTATCTGTTTTACTGATGTTTTTGATGACAAGATTTTCTTCAATTGATGTCCAAGGCGGAGACATTGGTCTGGATGTTTCAAGTTCATATCTCTGGTCTCGACTTGTCCCATTCTTTGCTATTATCACTCCTACGTTCATGTAGACTCTTACCCATTCTATTACATCACTTGCTGCAAGTCCTCTGACATCACACTGTAGCTTCACTTCGTTACCTTCAACGATATCACCCCCTGGTGAAAGCTTCATCAAGTGTACACTTTGTGAATCGACCCCAAAGAGTTGAGTTGTATCCAGAGAACACATAATGAAAACCACGAGGAACAAACGATTGAACCAAGACGTTAAATCCATGTTGGAGAGTATTCTAAATCGGTTGCAAATCACTGCACGCACTCCTCATATTGAAGGAAAAACTTCAATTCATAGCTCCAGGATTTCAATAGTGTGTGTTAAATATACATGACGCTTCATCAGTTTCGAGCACTTAGGTTGAACTTTGACTCTCTGTAGATTTCCCATTCGACACGCAGTTTATGAAAACCCTGATATTGTGAGTACTTTACCTCTCACATTATTTCCCAATCACACTGGATTCACCAACTCAAGACAGTCCAACCCTTTGGACTCAACGTAAACACTGGTGTTAAATAAATTCCCATCACACTCCTTCCACCTTTGCTTGTTTTTTTCTTCGATATAAAATAAATACAATAACTGTAAACAACAAGTTCTCTCCACTAGTCTATTTTTACGCTTTCTCTCTCGCTTACTTCATTGATACAAAATAGATACAGTTATTGTCATTTACATGTTCCCTACACTTCTTCTTTTTTCTCTCTCTCAAAAAGTTTTGAAAAAAATCAACCTGTCAATAACCCATTCCCTCTGCAGAGGAACCTGCTCTCTCTGCAGGTTCCTCTTGCTTAGTTTTAACTTCTTACACTGATTCTTTTATTCTATAATTACTTTGATCTTGCCTCCTATTGTTAGTTGCATTTTCTTATGTGGCTTGCCCTCTAATCCTACCCTTTCATGCTTCCCGCATTGTAATACCTACAATGCAGTACCACCTTTATGGTCCAGCGATCCAGCCTTTGACACTGACCATCCTTTGTTCTCACCTCTTCACTCTTATTGGTTCTTAGCCAGTAAATTTACAACTCTGATTGGCTATATTTTCCCGCTTTTTTCTGGATACTCTCCCTTAATCCTTTGCTCCTCTTTTTGCTATAAATGGATATGTTTGTGTTTGTTCTTGTTTATGCCTCTGACGAAGGTCCGGATTGGATCGAAAGCTAAGGCCATCTCCCCTACTAATTTTATATATATGACTATGACTATGACTATGACTATGTTAATCTTGTCAGGGCGAATGTCACCAAAACATACAAGAAAACCGAGCAAAAGGAAGTAGTGGAAATCAATCGCGAAGCGAAAAGAATTGCTGAAAGTCTTGAACTGGGAGACCGCATAGATAAATTGGCCGAGAGGGAAGTCTTCATTACTTTGAAGGACCACAAGGACAACTTTGATAATAAACCATCATGTCGACTGATCAGCACCCAACTGTTCCCTCTAGATGCCCAGCACCCAACTGTTCCCTCTAGATGCCCCGCACCCAACTGTTCCCTCTAGATGCCCAGCACCCAACTACTCCCTCTAGATGCCCGCACCCAACTGTTTCCTCTAGATGCCCCGCCCCCTCTTGTTCCCTCTAGGTGCCCCGCACCCAACTGTTTTCTCTAGATGCCCTGCACCTAACTGCTCCCTCTAGATTCCCAGCACCCAACTGTTCCGTCTAGATGCCCCGCACCCAACTGTTCCCTCTAGATGTCCCGCACCCAACTGTTCCCTGTAGATGCCCCGCACCCAACTGTTCCCTCTAGATGTCCCTCACCCAACTGTTCCCTCTAGATGCCCCTCCCCAACTGTTCCCTCTAGATGCCCCACCCCAACTGTTCCTTTTATATGCCCCACCCAAACTGTTCCCTTCAGATGCCCCGCACCCAACTGTTTTCTCTAGATGCCCCGCACCCAACAGTTCCCTCTAGATGCTCCACACCCAACTGTAACCTATAAATGCCCTGCACCCAACTGTTCCCTCTAGATGCCCCGCACCCAACTGTTCCCTCTAGATGCCCCGCACCCAACTGTTCCCTTTAGATGCCCCGCACCCAACTGTTCCCTCTAGATGCCCCGCACCCAACTGTTCCCTCTAGATGCCCCGCACCCAACTGTTCCCTTTAGATGCCCCGCACCCAACTGTTCCCTCTAGATGCCCTCCCCCAACTGTTCCCTCTAGATGCCCCGCACCCAACTGTTCCCTTTAGATGCCCCGCACCCAACTGTTCCCTTTAGATGCCCCGCCCCCAACTACTCACTCTAGATGCCCCGCACCCAACTGTTTCCTTTAGATGCCCCGCACCCAACTATTTTCTCTGGATGCCCCTCACCCTACTGTTCCCTCTAAATCCCCACCCGAAATGTTCCCTCTAAAAGCCCCGCACCTAACTGCTCCCTCTAGATGCCCCGCACCGGACTGTTTCCTCTAGATGCCCCGCACCCAACTGTTCCCTTTAGATGCCCCGCACCCAACTGTTCCCTCTAGATGCCCCGCACCAAACTGTTCCCTCTAGATGCCCCTCCCCAACTCTTCCCTTTAGATGCCCCGCACCCAACTGTTCCCTCTAGATGCCCCGCACCCAACTGTTCCCTTTAAATGCCCCGCACCCAACTGTTCCCTCTAGATGCCCCGCACCCAACTGTTCCCTCTAGATGCCCGCCCCCAACTGTTCCCTCTAGATGCCCCGCACCCAACTGTTCCCTTAAGATGCCCCGCACCCAACTGTTCCCTCTAGATGCCCCGCACCCAACTGTTCCCTCTAGATGCCCCTCCCCAACTGTTCCCTCTAGATGCCCCGCACCCAACTGTTCCCTCTAGATGCCCCACCTAGCCAACTGTTCCCTCTAGATGCCCCGCACCCAACTGTTCCCTCTAGATGCCCCGCACCCAACTGTTCCCTTTAGATGCCCCGCACCCAACTGTTCCCTCTAGATGTCCCACCTAGCCAACTGTTCCCTCTAGATGCCCCACAACCAACTGTTCCCCTTTAGATGCCCTCCCCCAACTGTTCCCTCTAGATGCCCCGCACCCAACTGTTCCCTCTAGATGCCCCACCTAGCCAACTGTTCCCTCTAGATGCCCCACAACCAACTGTTCCCTCTAGATGCCCTCCCCCAACTGTTCCCTCTAGATGCCCCGCACCCAAACTGTTCCCTTTAGATGCCCCGCACCCAACTGTTCCCTCTAGATGCCCTGCACCCAACTGTTCCCTCTAGATGCCCCGCACCCAACTGTTCCCTTTAGATGCCCCGCACCCAACTGTTCCATTAGATGCCCCGCACCCAACTGTTCCCTCTAGATGCCCTGCACCCAACTGTTCCCTCTAGATGCCCCGCACTCAACTGTTCCCTCTAGATGCCCCACCTAAGCATCTGTTCCCTCTAGATGCCCCACAACCAACTGTTCCCTCTAGATGCCCTCCCCCAACTGTTCCCTCTAGATGCCCCGCACCCAACTGTTCCCTTTAGATGCCCCGCACCCAACTGTTCCCTTTAGATGCCCCGCACCCAACTGTTCCCTCTAGATGCCCCGCACCCAACTGTTCCCTTTAGATGCCCCGCACCCAACTGTTCACTTCAGATGCCCCGCACCCAACTGTTTTCTCTAGATGCCCCGCACCCTACTGTTCCGTCTTGATGCCCCACCCCAACTCTTCCCTCTAGATGCCCTGACCCAACTGTTCCCTCTAGATGCCCCGCACCCAACTGTTCCCTCTAGATGCCCGACCCCAACTGTTCCCTCTAGATGCCCAGCACCCAACTACTCACTCTAGATGCCCCGCACCCAACTGTTTCCTTTAGATGCCCCGCACCCATTTGTTCCCTCTAGGTGCCCCGCACCCAACTATTTTCTCTGGATGCCCCTCACCCTACTGTTCCCTCTAAATCCCCACCCGAAATGTTCCCTCTAGAAGCCCCGCATCAAACTCTTCCCTCTAGATGCCCTGCACCTAACTGCTCCCTCTAGATGCCCCGCACCCGACTGTTTCCTCTAGATGCCCCGCACCCAACTGTTCCCTTTAGATGCCCCGCACCCAACTGTTCCCTCTAGATGCCCCTCCCCAACTGTTCCCTTTAGATGCCCCGCACCCAACTGTTCCCTCTAGATGCCCCGCACCCAACTGTTCCCTTTAGATGCCCCGCACCCAACTGTTCCCTCTAGATGCCCCGCACCCAACTGTTCCCTCTAGATGCCCCGCACCCAACTGTTCCCTTTAGATGCCCCGCACCCAACTGTTCCCTCTAGATGCCCCGCACCCAACTGTTCCCTCTAGATGCCCCGCACCCAACTGTTCCCTTTAGATGCCCCGCACCCAACTGTTCCCTCTAGATGCCCTCCCCCAACTGTTCCCTTTAGATGCCCCGCACCCAACTGTTCCCTTTAGATGCCCCGCCCCCAACTACTCACTCTAGATGCCCCGCACCCAACTGTTTCCTTTAGATGCCCCGCACCCAACTATTTTCTCTGGATGCCCCTCACCCTACTGTTCCCTCTAAATCCCCACCCGAAATGTTCCCTCTAAAAGCCCCGCACCTAACTGCTCCCTCTAGATGCCCCGCACCCGACTGTTTCCTCTAGATGCCCCGCACCCAACTGTTCCCTTTAGATGCCCCGCACCCAACTGTTCCCTCTAGATGCCCCGCACCAAACTGTTCCCTCTAGATGCCCCTCCCCAACTCTTCCCTTTAGATGCCCCGCACCCAACTGTTCCCTCTAGATGCCCCGCACCCAACTGTTCCCTTTAAATGCCCCGCACCCAACTGTTCCCTCTAGATGCCCCGCACCCAACTGTTCCCTCTAGATGCCCCGCACCCAACTGTTCCCTTTAGATGCCCCGCACCCAACTGTTCCCTCTAGATGTCCCACCTAGCCAACTGTTCCCTCTAGATGCCCCACAACCAACTGTTCCCCTTTAGATGCCCTCCCCCAACTGTTCCCTCTAGATGCCCCGCACCCAACTGTTCCCTCTAGATGCCCCACCTAGCCAACTGTTCCCTCTAGATGCCCCACAACCAACTGTTCCCTCTAGATGCCCTCCCCCAACTGTTCCCTCTAGATGCCCCGCACCCAAACTGTTCCCTTTAGATGCCCCGCACCCAACTGTTCCCTCTAGATGCCCTGCACCCAACTGTTCCCTCTAGATGCCCCGCACCCAACTGTTCCCTTTAGATGCCCCGCACCCAACTGTTCCATTAGATGCCCCGCACCCAACTGTTCCCTCTAGATGCCCTGCACCCAACTGTTCCCTCTAGATGCCCCGCACTCAACTGTTCCCTCTAGATGCCCCACCTAAGCATCTGTTCCCTCTAGATGCCCCACAACCAACTGTTCCCTCTAGATGCCCTCCCCCAACTGTTTTTCTAGATGCCCCGCACCCAACTGTTCCCTTTAGATGCCCCGCACCCAACTGTTCCCTTTAGATGCCCCGCACCCAACTGTTCCCTCTAGATGCCCCGCACCCAACTGTTCCCTTTAGATGCCCCGCACCCAACTGTTCACTTCAGATGCCCCGCACCCAACTGTTTTCTCTAGATGCCCCGCACCCTACTGTTCCGTCTTGATGCCCCACCCCAACTCTTCCCTCTAGATGCCCTGACCCAACTGTTCCCTCTAGATGCCCCGCACCCAACTGTTCCCTCTAGATGCCCGACCCCAACTGTTCCCTCTAGATGCCCAGCACCCAACTACTCACTCTAGATGCCCCGCACCCAACTGTTTCCTTTAGATGCCCCGCACCCATTTGTTCCCTCTAGGTGCCCCGCACCCAACTATTTTCTCTGGATGCCCCTCACCCTACTGTTCCCTCTAAATCCCCACCCGAAATGTTCCCTCTAGAAGCCCCGCATCAAACTCTTCCCTCTAGATGCCCTGCACCCGACTGTTTCCTCTAGATGCCCCGCACCCAACTGTTCCCTTTAGATGCCCCGCACCCAACTGTTCCCTCTAGATGCCCCGCACCCAACTGTTCCCTCTAGATGCCCCTCCCCAACTGTTCCCTTTAGATGCCCCGCACCCAACTGTTCCCTCTAGATGCCCCGCACCCAACTGTTCCCTTTAGATGCCCCGCACCCAACTGTTCCCTCTAGATGCCCCGCACCCAACTGTTCCCTCTAGATGCCCCGCACCCAACTGTTCCCTTTAGATGCCCCGCACCCAACTGTTCCCTCTAGATGCCCTCCCCCAACTGTTCCCTCTAGATGCCTCGCACCCAACTGTTCCCTTTAGATGCCCCGCACCCAACTGTTCCCTTTAGATGCCCCGCCCCCAACTACTCACTCTAGATGCCCCGCACCCAACTGTTTCCTTTAGATGCCCCGCACCCAACTATTTTCTCTGGATGCCCCTCACCCTACTGTTCCCTCTAAATCCCCACCCGAAATGTTCCCTCTAAAAGCCCCGCACCTAACTGCTCCCTCTAGATGCCCCGCACCCGACTGTTTCCTCTAGATGCCCCGCACCCAACTGTTCCCTTTAGATGCCCCGCACCCAACTGTTCCCTCTAGATGCCCCGCACCAAACTGTTCCCTCTAGATGCCCCTCCCCAACTCTTCCCTTTAGATGCCCCGCACCCAACTGTTCCCTCTAGATGCCCCGCACCCAACTGTTCCCTTTAAATGCCCCGCACCCAACTGTTCCCTCTAGATGCCCCGCACCCAACTGTTCCCTTTAGATGCCCCGCACCCAACTGTTCCCTCTAGATGCCCCGCACCCAACTGTTCCCTTTAGATGCCCCGCACCCAACTGTTCCCTCTAGATGCCCCACCTAGCCAACTGTTCCCTCTAGATGCCCCACAACCAACTGTTCCCTCTAGATGCCCTCCCCAGCTGTTCCCTCTAGAAGCCCCTCACCCAACTGTTCCCTCTAGATGCCCCACCTAGCCAACTGTTCCCTCTAGATGCCCCACAACCAACTGTTCCCTCTAGATGCCCTCCCCCAACTGTTCCCTCTAGATGCCCCGCACCCAACTGTTCCCTTTAGATGCCCCGCACCCAACTGTTCCCTTTAGATGCCCCGCACCCAACTGTTCCCTCTAGATGCCCCGCACCCAACTGTTCCCTTTAGATGCCCCGCACCCAACTGTTTTCTCTAGATGCCCCGCACCCTACTGTTCCGTCTTGATGCCCCACCCCAACTCTTCCCTCTAGATGCCCTGACCCAACTGTTCCCTCTAGATGCCCCGCCTCCAACTGTTCCCTCTATATGCCCTCCCCCAACTGTTCCCTCTAGATGCCCCGCACCCAACTGTTCCCTCTAGATGCCCAACCCCAACTGTTCCCTCTAGATGCCCAGCACCCAACTACTCACTCTAGATGTCCCGCACCCAACTGTTTCCTTTAGATGCCCCGCACCCATTTGTTCCCTCTAGGTGCCCCGCACCCAACTATTTTCTCTGGATGCCTCTCACCCTACTGTTCCCTCAAAATCCCCACCCGAAATGTTCCCTCTAGAAGCCCCGCACGAAACTGTTCCCTCTAGATGCCCCGTTCCCAACTGTTCCCTTTAGATGCCCCGCACCCGACTGTTTCCTCTAGATGCCCCGCACCCAACTGTTCCCTCTAGATGCCCCGCACCCAACTGTTCCCTCTAGATGCCCCGCACCCAACTGTTCCCTTAAGATGCCCCGCACCCAACTGTTCCCTCTAGATGCCCCGCACCCAACTGTTCCCTTTAGATGCCCCGCACCCAACTGTTCCCTTTAGATGCCCCGCACCCAACTGTTCCCTCTAGATGCCCTGCACCCAACTGTTCCCTCTAGATGCCCCACACCCAACTGTTCCCTTTAGATGCCCCGCACCCAACTGTTCCTTCTAGATGCCCCGCACCCAACTGTTCCCTCTAGATGCCCCGCACCCAACTGTTCCCTTTAGATGCCCCGCACCCAACTGTTCCCTTTAGATGCCCCGCACCCAACTGTTCCCTTTAGATGCCCCGCACCCAACTGTTCCCTCTAGATGCCCTGCACCCAACTGTTCCCTCTAAATGCCCCGCACCCAACTGTTCCCTTTACATGCCCCGCATCCAACTGTTCCCTTTAGATGCCCCACACCCAACTGTTCCCTCTAAATACCCCGCACCCAACTGTTCCCTTTAGATGCCCCACACCCAACTGTTCCCTCTAGATTTCCCGCACCCAACTGTTCCCTCTAGGTGCCCCGCACCCAACTATTTTCTCTGGATGCCCCTCACCCTACTGTTCCCTCTAAATCCCCACCCGAAATGTTCCCTCTAGAAGCCCCGCACCAAACTGTTCCCTCTAGATGCCCCGCTCCCAACTGTTCCCTTTAGATGCCCCGCACCCGACTGTTTCCTCTAGATGCCCCGCACCCAACTGTTCCCTCTAGATGCCCCGCACCCAACTGTTCCCTCTAGATGCCCCGCACCCAACTGTTCCCTTAAGATGCCCCGCACCCAACTGTTCCCTCTAGATGCCCCGCACCCAACTGTTCCCTTTAGATGCCACGCACCCAACTGTTCCCTTTAGATGCCCCGCACCCAACTGTTTCCTTTAGATGCCCCGCACCCATTTGTTCCCTCTAGGTGCCCCGCACCCAACTATTTTCTCTGGATGCCTCTCACCCTACTGTTCCCTCAAAATCCCCACCCGAAATGTTCCCTCTAGAAGCCCCGCACCAAACTGTTCCCTCTAGATGCCCCGCTCCCAACTGTTCCCTTTAGATGCCCCACACCCGACTCTTTCCTCTAGATGCCCCGCACCCAACTGTTCCCTTAAGATGCCCCGCACCCAACTGTTCCCTCTAGATGCCCCGCACCCAACTGTTCCCTCTAGATGCCCCGCACCCATCTGTTCCCTTTAGATGCCCCGCACCCAACTGTTCCCTTTAGATGCCCCGCACCCAACTGTTCCCTCTAGATGCCCCGCACCCAACTGTTCCCTTTAGATGCCCCGCACCCAACTGTTCCCTTTAGATGCCCCGCACCCAACTGTTCCCTTTAGATGCCCCGCACCCAACCTTTCCCTCTAGATGCCCCGCACCCAACTGTTCCCTTTAGATGCCCCACACCCAACTGTTCCCTCTAGATTTCCCGCACCCAACTGTTCCCTCTAGGTGCCCCGCACCCAACTATTTTCTCTGGATGCCCCTCACCCTACTGTTCCCTCTAAATCCCCACCCGAAATGTTCCCTCTAGAAGCCCCGCACCAAATTGTTCCCTCTAGATGCCCTGCTCCCAACTGTTCCCTTTAGATGCCCCGCACCCAACTGTTCCCTCTAGATGCCCCGCACCCAACTGTTCCCTCTAGATGCCCCGCACCCAACTGTTCCCTCTAGATGCCCCGCACCCAACTGTTCCCTTTAGATGCCCCGCACCCAACTGTTCCCTTTAGATGCCCCGCACCCAACTGTTCCCTCTAGATGCCCCGCACCCAACTGTTCCCTTTAGATGCCCCGCACCCAACTGTTCCCTCTAGATGCCCCGCACCCAACTGTTCCCTTTAGATGCCCCGCACCCAACCTTTCCCTCTAGATGCCCCGCACCCAACTGTTCCCTTTAGATGCCCCGCACCCAACTGTTCCCTCTAGATGCCCCGCACCCAACCTTTCCCTCTAGATGCCCCGCACCCAACTGTTCCCTTTAGATGCCCCGCACCCAACTGTTCCCTTTAGATGCCCCACACCCAACTGTTCCCTCTAAATACCCCGCACCCAACTGTTCCCTTTAGATGCCCCACACCCAACTGTTCCCTCTAGATTTCCCGCACGCAACTGTTCCATTTAGATACCCCGCACCCAACTGTTCCCTCTAGATGCCCTGCACCTAACTGTTCCCTCTAGATGCCCCGCACCCAACTGTTCCCTCTAGATGCCCTGCACCCGACTGTTCTCTCTAGATGCCCCGCACCCAACTGTTTCCTCCAAACGCACTGCATCCCTTTTATTGCGATCTCAGTTTTGGATCCAGTTCTGGTTTTGACTATAAATTTTCATTGAACTTAAAAACTGTGAACCAATACAAAAACGCCTGCTGTATTTCTCATGATTGAAATATTTTGTAAGGGATTATCATTTCATGTTAAAGCTTCATCTAACTTGACCCGTAGGGAGGTTACGGTCTATTTGTGCCTAACGTTTCTCTGCAGCATGAACTTCCTCATATTTAGTGTTCAATGCTGCCTGTTTTAACTGCTTTAATAAAAGTTGTAACATTTTTGCTTCAATGTAATGATGATAAAGTAAGACGTTAGCAACAGATTGTCAGCATTATCGAATCTTGTAAAAAAGTAGCTGAATTGTTGAACATAGTATGAATACTTAACTTTTATCAGATGCCATTGAGGTTTCATTTTTATTTTTTAAACATTTACATACTGTTATATAAATGAAAATAGTTTAAGGAAACTAAAAGACCATTGTCACTAACGAAGCCTTCTTACTTTTCATGAAAGGGGTTTTATAAAGGGTTTGGAACTTTGCTTGGTGAAACAATCAGATCAGGTTGACAAACAACAGCAGTGGTTCTTCCCATAAAGGTTTCTACACGTGGTCTAATCGCAAACCACACCAAAAAAGGTTTTGTAAAAAAAATAACTGTAAAAAACAACTCGGATTTCTCAAAGTTTCGATGAAATATGTGATTTATGTTGACTTGTGTGTTTGTTGCAAACGACACAATCATTTTTCGAACATCCCAGCCTTTAATTCCTGCCACAAATCCCATTGTTACGCTGAAAAGCCTTTTTCGTCACAGTCCTTTGTTGTTTTTTTCTACAAACTTTATGTCACAAAACCAAACAACAATTTGAAATCATTTGAAAGGTTTTGTTAGAACGAAATAGTTTGGATCAATGCAAGAACTTTGAGTAAACACGGAAGTTAGAAATAGGCAGCATTTATTGGGTTTATACATAGTCAAATGGAAAGTACATCTAAAATATTCACAACTCAGCCAAAATGCATTAAAATCTTAGCTACTTGAGCTTTAAAACTATACTAAAATATTGTATCAATACTTTAAAATCGCAAAAGTTAAACCATAAACCTTACATAACTGAATGTGCCAAATTTAACTACAAGCCAAAAAATTAACTCATAAAAAGTGAATATCAGAAAAAAAATATATGACGTCAAAACACCGTATCATTTGACTTACTTGGGAAAAGCTTTCTGCTTATTACCCTTGATAACTGATTTTTTTATTAAAGTGAGCCAAGATTTTTAACTCTGACAAGACTTTCAAGATTCCTTAAAAATTGTAGACAAACAATTTGCTGATGAAGTTACGAGAAAGGTAAATCAATCTTTTAAAAATGAGTCTTGAGATGGGAATATTTTATATCCTACTCTTTAGAAATAATTCCTTGGTTGGATGTCAGTCCCTCTTCCTTGTTCCACATTTTTGTTTTTCAATATTATATTTAAATGAAATGTCTTGGTTATGCTTTTTGAATATATTTTGGTATTTATATTGATAAATGCATAAAAACAATTTTACTTATTGGTGTAGTTGTCAATGATCTGTGCTTGTTGTATAACATAATGATAACATCCAACCGACTTATTAATATGTTTGTAAAGGCACTGTGAATAAATTTATATAAAAACATACGATTAGAATTCACGTTCCGTTAATAATTACCCTAGAAAGTGTGTGAAATGTTTAACATTTCAGGAAAAGAAAATTTGCTTTTCAAGAAACCCTTTCCCATCCCGTCCTCTTTTTACATTTAGGTTATCATTGACATTAACAACGTACAATGTCATTAGTTAAAAATAACAATTTACAAACTGTTTTGTATAAGATGAAAGAATCCTTGTTGATGCAACAGTCCTATGGGCCAATGATACGAGTAAATACCAATCATTTCATAAATTCGTGTCCTTCTTAAGCAAATACATATTATAGTCAAACAAGTCAAAAATTAGGTATGGAATAGTTAGTTTTGTGGCGCTGTAGTACAATCATAGTGCTGTTTACCCCTGTCGAATTAGTCAATGTAATCTATTATTATAAAAAATCATTTCAGATTTACTGCCGTTAAGTGTCATTTAAATCTACTTAAAGCATTGCTCAATCATTTACCAGTATTGTAGAGACAAGTTTTCAGTCAAGTATCCGCCACTGCAGAGTACTATAGAATGGCCATGTAGTACTCAAGTACAATAACTTGGGTCATCGGGTACGAGTACAAGTCTCTGAGTACCGAGTATTGTGATATCTGAGTACCGAGTCCATCAGCTGAGTATCAAGTACTTGGATCTTCATGTACAAGTACTTTATAAAACAAATACTGACATATGAGGTAAAAACATTGATTTTTGCACTGATTTCTAAAAGACAATGTGTGCTTGTTATCTCTTTAACACGAATGCATCATAGAGCTTTATTCCTCTATTCATTGCATTAACGCACGTATTAAAGGAAAGTAAAAGTAGTGGTTTGACCACGAGTACTTAAAAATGAAGTCTGGGTGCATGACTTCAGGGATGATTATTTTTTCGTTTGAGTATCGAGTATAGACTTCGATGGGGGAGCACTTTGCTAGTCGGGTACGAGTTCGAGACGAGTACCATCAAAACGGTGTTCGAGTAGTACTCGAGTTTAAGTACTGAGTACTGGTACTACAACACTGGATTTTATACAAGCAACGTTTACTGTGTAATACATATACATTCAATTTCAAAGTGTATGATGGTGGACCTACTTGGTGTTTCTTTTTTGTCTGGGTTTGTCTGACTCAAGGTTAAATGGGACAGGAATGGTATTCTAAAAAAAAATCAATGCTATAATTATACCTTCATTTTGTATTCCACTTTGACGAAGTGTTAATATATGGTAGAAACACTTATCTGCAAAATGTCCTCATTCTGTCTACGTTTTTACAGCCTACTAAGGTGTATAAAGAATATAATTTGGTTTTACACTTACACCGATGTACATTTAGCACTGTATACTCAGTGATTTGCCGGTGGATTTTTTCACAGAACTCGGGAAAGTACTGAGTGTGGTCCTTAATTTACATCAGTGTAAGGGTTAAACCAAATTATATTACTTAAACACACGATGCAAAAATGTACATCTATCTAATCTTTGCGGTACCAGCTGCTAAGGATTCGGACCTGCCTCTAGCCATCGGGCTAGCTCGACGGTCTTGTGGTTAAATATCCTGCTTTAGCGATGCAAAGGTTGTGGGTTCGAATCCCACACGCTTGATTTGACTGAGTATACAGCGCATAATATACATTGGTGTAAGGGTAAAAACAAAGTTTCATATGTATTATATAATTTATGTAAGTACATCACATCTTAAGAGAGCTGATAACCGGATATGGGTCCAACTTCGGTAACTTAATAGGCTTTCTTAAAGATCGGAATGCAGCAACAACGGTTGTTTGTTTTAGTTTTTTTGCTTTTCCCATTTTTGACTGTGGAAAGTAGACTTGTACAAAGACAAAACAGTCTAAAAGCATAGAATCGGATATGAGTTTGCCTTTGGTATTCTTAAGGAGAGGAAATATCATTTTTTGAACACATTCAACCAAAGTGTCAAAACCACGATCCTTCTACTTAACTCATGATATTAGCATACAGTGTCTGTTCCTCCGGCATCGCGTCTGATGTTGCAGTTCGCAAATCAAGCTCAGCGTACATCACGTCATGATCATCCGCTGCACGAGCCTCATGAGGTGCCTTGGTGTCCGGTGGTACCTCAACGCCTCCTTCCTCACCGTATCCCTCCACTGAGGCATTCTCCTCATGATCAATGAGAGGCGATGGTGGTGATGGAGGATGTTGGGATACACTCGGTGCTACTGGAGAGGGCAGAGGTGTCTCATCTCGATTCCCAAACTCATCTGCTGGTGGATTTTTCTCCTTGGGTTTGAACTTCTTGATGGGCTTTTTGGCAACACTTGGTGGGGCTTGATTAGTGTCGGTACGGCGTGATGACTGATGACCTAAGACAGGTTTAGTGGGAATGGGTGGTTTGGGGGTATGGGACACAGGTCTTACTGTAGCTGTTGGTTTCCTGCTGTGGCCTGGATCATCAGAGAGGGAAGGCATCTCTGCATATTCATTTTCGGTGGATGGTGGATTTATGTTCTCATGCTGATTGAGTGAAACATCGGCCCAAGGATCTGGTCCATCTGTCGTAATCTCCGGCTGCTTCTTCTTACTTCCCTGTGAGACGCGATTCGATTTCTTCACCACTCCATACATAGGAGCATCTCCTTCATTGGGCTCTACTGTTCCAAGATGCTCCTCACTGTCCTTGTCAGTGATGCAATCATCAGACCTGGTCAATTTAAAGCTTGAAATCCCTGGAGATCTGGGACTTTCTTGGTCATTGTTTTGAGAGTGAGTTGAGAACTGTTTTGGAGAAATGAAGTTTACTGCCTCATCGGCATTATTTTGCATCTCCTGTGTGTCAAGGTGGGATGATTCTGGTTCAGATTGTAGTGGCATTCTCATATCAGGTTTGTTTTCTGTCATGAGGTCAGTCGCATTCTGGTACACGCTCGTGGACATCTTGAGTTCACTGTGATCAATGTCATGGTCGGTGTTTGGGTCTTCAACTGTTTCATTTAGTGGTAAGTCAGTCAGCCATAATGATGATCTACGTGATTTATCATTGAAGCAGCAACATCTACACACGTAGAGTACAATCAGTGTTATCACTATGAGGAGTAAGAAACCACCAGCACCAGCGGGTCCTGCTATGATGGCAATAGGGAGTCTGGATGGGTTGATAGTTGTCGTCCTATCACCTGAGATGCTCGTCGTTGTTTGGATACTGCTCACATCATCTGTTATACGAAAGTCATTTGTTTGTTGGTTGGATGTTGATTCGGTTACCCCTGGGTTTTCAGTTGTCATGTTGGTTACTGTGATTGATCCGATGGTACAGGATCTACTTCTTTCTAGGAAATATTCACTGCTGATTGTACACTTGAATTGATAACCATTATAAGTTTCATTCAACGTGAGATTGATAAATCCTTTGGCTTCGTTGCTGCTATTCGAATACAGCCACATAAACGTAGCAGTTGACGGAGTTGGCAACAAATCCACGCTTACTGTTGGGTTCCCTTTCTAGGAAGTGCAGCTCAAAGTTTCCTGCGTTCCTTCTTGTACAGTGAAATCACCATCGGGGAAGCAGATAGGGTACATTGGTAATGGGAAGTAATGAACATATAAAATAATGTTACTTGATAATGGACGACTGCTGCTACGACAGGTGAATGATGTATTTGTTTCACTGATGATTTTGATGACAATAACTTGTTGAATTGATATCACAGAGATAGACGCGTCAGATATAGTGTCAATTTCTTATCTCTGGTCTAGACTTGTCCCATTCTTTGCTATTATCACGCTTGCGTTCATGTAGACAGACATATAGATATGTAGATAACAGACATACTAAGGGTCCTTTGTTCCACTTATGAGGGCGCTGTTCTGTAGCCGCCACTGTTTATTTTCTCTGCCAGTGTTTTCTTATTTTTATCCGTTTAATCTTTGCTGAGTTTTTGGCGTCGTCTTTATGTTTATTGTTGACGTGTTTGGTAAGCTTTCTGTGCTTTTGTGTGATATATTTTGGTGCTTTATCCGATTAGTATTGCTAGTTATTTTGATGTTTTTGATGTGGTTTTTATCTCCGGTCGAGTTCACTATTTTGTAACGTGTGTTCATCATGGTTGTTGCCTTTAGTGCTAGTTCTCGTCTGTTGGTGTTTTTACATCTGCTTTTTATCATACATAGGTCACGGGTTCAAATCTTTCCTGATGCTGAGACTGTCAGAAATGAGTGTTTTGTGTCTTCAGACCAGTACATGTGTCTGACATTTTGGTGTGCCATTTTCACCCTGTCATGGGGTAACATTACAGTTGTGCTGTACTGGATTTAATGTCTCAAAAGTTCCATTAATTAAATGGTCCAAACATGGCCAAACTACTCTAGTTATTCCTGGTCATGACCCTCCACATGACATAACAATATTAAATGGATATTTCTGTTAACCCAGGCCCTCGTATTGGATCCACTAGTAATGACGAGTTGCATTTTTTACATACAGATAGTTCGCATTCTATTATGTCTAGTAATTCAACTATAATGTATTCCCGTGGTCAACTTTTTAACATCCGTAAGACTTCTTGTCACTCCATTCAGCCTGGATTGCTTTCTATTCTAAAAGCGAATGGAATTCTTCGGTTCAGGGGTAATAGAGCGGGTCATTGTAACTTAAGTGTAAAATTCCTGTTCAAATTGGTCACCGGCTTGATTATGTTCACAATAGAGTATTGGAAAACCGCACAGATGCTGTCCTTAAACACATTGTAAATCCTGCCGATCCCTCTGATGATCTATTTAAACTCTGTTGCTTAAATACTAGATCTCTTAAAAATTAAAGCAGCTATTTTGTTTCTTATGCTATTAATAGTAAGTCTGATTTGTTTGCCCTTACAGAGACTTGGTTTACAGATATGGATGTTGCCCACACGGTTGAAGCAACTCCACCTGGTTTTAGATTGCTAGATCATCCCCGGAAAAACCGTGTGGGGGAGGCACTGCTTTGTTGTTTCGTGATCATTTGAATGTCAAGAAAATTGCTGGAGATTAATTAGACTCATTTGAGTTTTCAGGATGGTCTGTGAGGATTAATTCGTGTAAATTACGACTTGTAAATATTTATAGGCCACCTTACTCAACTAGCCACCCTTGTACAGTAATTCGGTTTATCAATAATTTTGCTGATTATTTAGAATCCATTATTTTATCTTCTGAAGCAGTTTTAATAACTGGGGATTTTAACATCCATGTTGACATCTCTGATGATCCGAACACTATACGTTTTTTGTCACTTTTTGAATCCATGGGTCTCCAGCAACATGTTAACAAACCTACTCATGAGATGGGTCACACACTAGATCTTGTTATTACCAGGAAATCGGACGTGGTTCTTAACAGCCCCCCGACACTTCACCATCTTTTTGCTGATCATTGTTCTGTTATTTGTAATTTGCAACAAAACAAGTCTGCTTTTCCTGCTAAACAGATTGTTTATAGGGATATTAAATCCATTGACATTAATTGCTTCACATGTGACTTAGTCTCTTCTAGGCTGTGCAGGGACACTCCTCAAGGTCTTGAGGAGCTTACGAAGTGCTTTAATTCTACGCTAGCTGGTGCCTTCAATACACATGCCCCATTAAAGTTTAAGATGGTCACCGCTAGGCCCCGTCTACCTTGGTTTAGTCAAGAAATCAACTCTGCCTTGAGGATGAGGAGACGTGCAGAAAAGAAGTGGCGACGAACAAACATGGTCTCTGATCTTTTTAGAATATAAGCTTATAAGAAATAAGGTTACCTTTCCTTTTAATAAAGCTCGCTGCAATTTTTACAAAGACTTTATCGAAAGTAATAGTTCCGACCAGAGGAAATTATTTAGAGCATCTAAAAAGCTGCTTGGGCATAGTGTTGACGTCCTCTATCCACCTTTTAAAGATAAAATGACTCTTGCTAATGATATGGGTAGCTTTTTTGTAATGAAAATTATTAATATTCATGCTAAACTTGATGACTTGGAAGTTTCAACCTCTGTTGACAGACCGTTATCTTTTACACCTAAAACAATGTCCAGTAATAACCTGTTTGATAGTTTCGCACCATTAACCGAGTCACAGGTAAAACAGCTAGTTGTCAATTCTTCTAAGGGATCATGCGCTCTGGATCCCATGCCTACTAACCTTGTGAATGAGTGCCTTGATGTTTTGCTTCCAGTAAATTACCAACATTATAAACTCATCATTAGTTCCTGGTACATTTCCTACTGACTGGAAAGAAGCTTTAATATGCCCATTAATAAAAAAATACAATCTTGATATGAAATTAGAAAACTACCGACCAATCAGTAACTTACAATTTATTTCTAAATTAACTGAGAGGGCTGTTTGTGACCAACTTTGAAGACACATGTTAAAACATTCCATGTTTCCGGTTCTCCAGTCATCTTACCGGAAGCATCACAGTACAGAGACGGCTCTTATTAAGGTTAAAAATGATTTACTGATGAGGATGAATTCCCAACATGTTATTATGCTTGTCCCTTTAGACCTGAGTGCAGCGTTTGATACTGTTGATCATGACATTTTATTGAAACGTCTTCAGTCTAAATGTGGAGTCACTGGCAAGGCCCTCGATTGGTTTTCGTCCGTTTTGTCAGATAGAAGTCAACGTGTATCCATTCAAGGTACCTTATCAGAGAAGGTTAACATCAACTGTGGTGTTCCTCAGGGATCCTGATTAGGATCATTTATATTTATTGTCTATGCCTCTAAATTGTTTGACATCGTTGAGCATCATCTGCCTGATGTTCATTGCTATGCCGATGACACTCAGCTGTAGCTATCTTTTAGACCCGACGACGACAGATCTTGTCAAGCTGCTGTGACTATAATCGAAGATTGCATTAGGGACATCGGGCAATGGATGTTACATGACCGGCTTTTAATTAATGATGCTAAAAGTGAATTTTTGATTATCGGATCAAAGCAGCAGTTGAAGAAAATTAATATTTCCGATATAATGATAGGTGAAGCTACTGTTTTTCCTACAAGATGTGTTCGTAACTTGGAGTCTTGGTTCGATTCTGAACTTACAATGAACACCCACATCAATAAAGCTTGCTCTGCAGCCTTTGTTTTCATCTTCACAACATCAAACGCATTAGTCAATTCCTTACACAAGACTCTCTTTTAAAACTAATTCATGCATTTGTGACCAGTCGACTTGATTATTGTAATAGCCTTTTTATGGTCTGCCAAAGTCACAGATAGCTAAACTACAAAGGGTTCAAAACGCAGCTGCCAGAATTGTTACCAACACACACCGATTTGAATACATCACACCTATAATTCGTCAATTACATTGGCTGCGTGTTTCGTACAGGTTAATTTTAAAATCTTGTTGTTGACATTCAAAGCTCTTCATGGTCTTTCTCCAAAGTACTTACAGGATCTTGTTTCTATCCAGAAAGTATCTTCATATAAACTTAGGTCAGGGAATAATAGTAATTTCATGGAGTATCCTTCTGGTAAAATGTTGACTACATTTGGTGATAAGGCTTTTTCTGTTGCAGCCCCTAAGCTTTGGAATGCGCTACCGTTTCACATACGTAGCGAACAGAAACTCATCTCCGTTAAATGTAATATAAAAACCCACCTGTTTAAAACCGCTTTTTAGTGTGTCTTCTTCTATGGTCACCTTGCCAGTTAGTTTGAATTTTAGCATAGATAGTGTTATAGGCGTTTGTCTCCTGAAAAGGTCAAAACATTACCGATGCCAGCAGGGATAGGCCTATGTAATAAGTAGCTATTAGTTCTCTGTTGGCGGGACAGACGTATCCCCATACTTTTGTTTGGGCACTGGCCTGGTGACCAGTCGTTTTTCTTTGTCTTTTTCTTCCACTCTGTGCTTTTTAACATGTGTTCTGCGCCTTTGATCATTTTGTATGTAAGGGGCGCAATATAAATTTTAAATATTATTATTATTATTATTATATCACATATTAATTGGTGCGACTTTTCTTTACATTGTTGTTTGGTCACTATGACAAGAGTAAGCAGTAGGGTTGCTTTGTGTATAGTAATGCTTGTGGAGAACCCAATTATCAGGTTGGCATGACATAACAAGCATTGAGCCCAACACACGTACTAACTTGCCCCACAGGGTTTTGAGTTGTCGTATTCAGCTACTTTTCCGATTGGTTCTTTACTATCACGTCCTGAAATTCATTAATAGTCTTGGGTTGAATTTATTCAATGATGTCACCGTCTTGAAATTTAGTCTCATTTTTTAAAAAAGTTAAACCTGTTGGCAAAATAAGCCAAACATCTTATTTTGTCATTAATGAAATGCAAACATTATTGTATTTGTCTCAATTTGATTAGCATGCAACTCCCCTGCGTAGGCCTAATGAGCTGTTTATATAATCTGCAAGAGGTTTAAGATCTCGCGGAAAAAAATGTACCTGCCAGATTTCACTGCTGTTTTGTAAGACTATTTGTTGCGGACTGGAGAACTGCCGGAGAATCATAATAACTAAGATCTGCTTTGAAATTGTAAGAAATCAGTTTGGCTGAATGGCTGCATTTACACGAAACTGTTTATGGTCCCAGACATTATTAAGGACCAATTATCACATTTAAGATAATTAATTAATTTCATAGTTTGTTTTTTATAGTTTGTTTGAGTGATGGTTTGGAAGAAGGCATAAAACCATCAACTCAACAACACAAAGGAGCATTTTTATTATTTTTATATTGTATAATAACATATGTTTGTATTAGTTGATACACGTATTTGAAGTTGATAACTCTTAGTATTTTATTTTGTGTATCCTTTTATTCCATACTTGTTCCAAAATAATTTGTTCTTTACTCCGATTCTCCCATAGTTTATGAAAAGTCGGACTGCTGCTTAATTTGGGTTCAAGTTAATGTAAAGTGCGTTTGCTTAGATCGTTGGTTAAGGTCCAAAAACATAAAACATATTGTGTTTCTGCCGCCGCAAAGCCTCCCGTCAGGAGCCCTGGACGGTCGAAGGAACCCCGCTCGGTCGCTGGCGCCGCACCTGCGAGAACTGCACCAAGACGAGAACCAAAGTGACCCTGGATCCTGGACCCTGGAGAGTGCACGGGGACCGCGGTGTGCACCGCACCGGAGTTTGTGGAAATGTATGTCCTCGGAGATTCTTTCCCCCTGTATAGAGAATTACGGGCTGAATTAGGTAAATTCAAAAGAGGGCGCTGTCAGAAGAAAGTGTAAGTAGTACACAGTACACATTGTATACCGCATGGGGGACATAACCTCCCGGAAAACAAATATATATCCTGCCTCCCGGTCGCGTGCACTTCTCCTGGACGCGGCTCCTGGCTGCGTCGCCGGGAAAAGCCGTCCAGCTTGGTGCATCCAACAAGATGATGATGTTATCGTTACCAACCATTGAACTGAATACATTTCAATTTGAATAGTTTCTGCTTAATTGAAAACTACGATTGTTCACAACAATGTTAACGGCAAGGTATAACGTTTATGAAAAAAAAAATCTGAATTCGAAAAATTGTTGAAAATGTTATACATCCTCGTTCTGATGGTGGCGCAATCTAACAAACACGTTTGTCCTTGTCCAAATTACGTCAATTGACACTTTACATTGGCCGCTATCGCTGCTCAAACAATGGCAACGTGAACGTGTGTATGCGGCTCGCACAACTCTCAGCCAATGACATGTCTTCATTGACCACAATGAGGGCGCTAATGTTGGCTTGTGACGTCATACGCAAGGGGGTCTATCGGTGGTGCGCATGTATATCAAGAGAGGAAACAGGTTGAAATGTATCTCTGTCAAGTAGATGTGTATTGAAAACAGCTTTGTTTTGCAGAAAAACACAAATCTTGCGCTTTAACTAACAACCATTAGATAATGACGTCATTTGAGCGGAAATGAAAAGTAACTGGCTTGGTACTTCAGGAAGCAATCTGGCAGTGCAACGTAGTAAGGCGGATATGCTGTAAACACATGATGTGTATAAACTAAACTAGAGAGTTTGTCACAAATGACCTCCATTCGTAACTCACAGCTACATTCAAACAGTGATAAAAGTCACTTCCTTCAATCAGTGACTTTAACGTGTGTGTATGATTGGCTGATCATCGATTGTCAATCAAAACCCAAAGTAGATTGCTGTTCACTTCACTGGAAATGCAACAGTATTTAAACCGCTGTACCAGTAGCAATGCTCAAAACAACTTTTACATCTTAACAGAAAAGAGGAACCGAGAGAACTCCAACTACAAGAACTCAGCACCAAGGTAAGTGTTTCTCGTTATACTGCTGGCCCCGGCTGTGGTCTCAACATGCAAGTAGCGCATATTACAGTAACCTGATCTAAGGCGGTTGCAGATTTCGACCCCAAATGAGGTTTCAATCTATGCAACTAAAGTTCTCATGCGGTAATGGAGCCTCGACTCTACACCTAGCTCTCTCATCTTAGTGTAATGTCGCGGTACTGCGATTGTACAGATCCATGCATGGATTTATATTTCCTATCAAAACCACGCTATTGTAGCATTGATTCTTACGGGTGTTTTTTACCATACCTGCAGGTGAATTCGTGTAACTAGTTTTGAACGGGGCTAAGTTATTTGCTAAAAACTTCATCGCTTAGATTTAGTGCAATGTTTTGTTAAGTGTAACAGCTTATCACTACATATTTACATCGGACTTAGCTGGACAGTCTCTTCGATGTTGAGTACTTTGCCAACATACATTTTAAAAATAAATTCGGGTTAAACTATTGCAAACTTGAATACATAGTTAGTTATTTTGACCAAATTATTATTTGTTGTTTTAGTTGTTGGGTCAACATTAAACGATTGTGGCATGCTAATATGTGGTTCATAGTGTTGCGACATGGAGCAACCGGGGCAAAGCCGATACACATTTTGTCCCAAAGGTGTACAAAGCACTGGGACCAATGAGAGAGTTTGCAACAATAGTTGCGTTACAAAATGATAATACAACTTTTATTGATAGGCGAAAAATATTATTGATAGGTTCCTTTTTAACTTTTTTTTTTCGTTGTTTTTCTTCATAATTTGGGAGTAATTTATAGCAACTTTTTTTAAAAGTTGTTTTCGAAATGTAAAAATGCTGTCGTTTTTCTTCATAAAATATTGCTTGGGGAACTAAGTAGGCATCCGAAGTACTTGTAAAACAAAATTTAACAATATTTTGATTTTTACCTTTTTGTTAGCAAAAACAAAACGAATTGCCACATGTTGTACTCTAGAATGTCATTGAATCATAAAAGCATAAATAAATACACACACGTTTTTATTTACAATATTAACTTCATTATTGAGAAACCTGAAACAAAAAGGTTTGTTAGTAGTTCAAGTGATTATAATTTACGTAAGGGGATACATTTTTGAATCCCGTGTTCTTCGAAATCAGCCGAAAGGAGGAGGGGTAGAAATGTGTATCATTTGCTGCTCAAACACGGTTAAAAAGAGTAGAGGACTTAATTTTCTATCTCGTTTTACTGAAACCCAACTGAAAATAGGTGGAGGGGATATAGTTTGTATCAATTGTTCTTCAAACCCAGCCAAAAAGGGGACGGAATAAAAAATCTGCGTCCGTTGCTGCTCAAACAAAGTGAAACAAGAGAATGGGTACATGTTGTTTATCCCTTAATCCCTCTTCAAACAAGTCAAAATTTGCACAAAATTGCAAAACAAAACTGGAGTTTATCATTTTTGTAAATGCTAGCTTAGAACATAAGATTGATTCGAAAAAACTGGAGCAAGTTAAAACAAAAAACAGGAAGAGAACATGTAAAATAAAAAAACGTTGCTTTAAAATACTGTTTTAAAAAACATTTTTGAACTCTTACGACTGTAAATTTGAAGAAAACTTTAATTAAAAAAATGCAGTTGAAAATGAACCTGTTGGCGGTATGTTATCAACTTGTGTGACTGTTACAACAAAAGTGATGCACAGTTTACAAACAGACAGTTGTACTCTCGTTGCAGAGCAATTAGTTTGTGTTTTACAAAGTAACTAAGTTGAAATGTTTTGTTTGCCGTCGAACAACATTGTCGTGTTTTTTATAAAATGTATAATTAACAAGGTTTGCTAGGTTGCTTAAGAGCACACAATTGATATTGAACTAAATGATGTGTTTGTTTCGTTTTTTAAATAAAAATATCGTCGTTTAGAGAATAATAACATTGAACAAAGTAATGTACTTACGAAAGGACAGACATAAGCATCAACAACAACAACAACAACAACAACAGCAACAACAACAACAACAACAACAACAACAACAACAACAACAACAGCAGCAGCAGCAGCAGCAGCAGCAGCAACAACAACAGCAACAACAACAACAACAACAACAACAACAACAACAACAACAACAACAAACAACAGCAGCAGCAGCAGCAACAGCAACAGCAACAACAGCAGCAACAACAGCAACAGCAACAACAGCAGCAACAACAACACCAACAATATAATTAGTTAAAGAAATAAAGAAATGAATTAAGTATGTGCTAAGTTGATTAAAACCCTCGATGAAAAACTGTTGACACAATAGTGAAAACGACAAAAGTTGTTCAAAACGGTTCAGTACGTAGAGCGCTGACACACTTTTTGTTAGGGTTTGAGGTTCACATCCTGCTATGTTTTTCTTTGGTCATTCCAAATCAACTGTTTTGATGTAAACGAATCAGTATGTAACTCACTAGAAATTGCATCAACTCCGTCAACTCTGAAGTTCACAGGGAACGTTTGGGTTGGTTCGTGTTTGACGGAAAGCCTTTCTCGAAAACTGCTAATTCGCCAAAGGTGACTTTGGTGTCCCAAAAGAACAACAACTTACTTGGTATTCAGATGATTATTGGAAGTTGCCGTACAATTTTTTTCTTTCTTTCTCTTCTCCGTGGTCTGGGCGGTACCCGGTGACACCAGGCTGTCAACGCATAATGTTTTAGGAATCATTTACTTTTCTAGAGTACAAACGACGCCTCAAAAATAGCCCTCCAACGAAAAATAGAAGTAAAGTAATGTTTAAAGAGTTTACAATAATCTGTTTTCAGTCTAGAAAAATACAAAGGTACAAATTGACCCGGATTCCGGTTCCATAGGACCGTGTTAATGAATTATGAGATATCGCCCAACTCACAAGGCAGTACGGCTACTTCAAGGTGAGGGCTACAACCCATATCAACTGTCACCAGAGGCACGTTGCCACCTACTCTTGGAGCTGGAACAGGGTTACCCCCTTCACAGGATATAGGCATGGGTATCATCCACTAGGAGTTTGGCTGGTAGAGCAGAATGCACTACCTTCCCAACTTGTTACGAAGCAATGATGGTTTTACCCTAAGCACTCAAACAAAGAGCCATTGATAAAAGGGTTACAGCACCAAAGTGGATATTGAACAAAATCTTATCTTCCGAAACGAAATCTACGTTTTTCCTAAACTTTTTAAATATTGAGGTCTTCGGCCAACAAAATACAATTCTGAATGATTCATTGTGTGTATTTGTTGGCATACCTTTACCGAAAGATGACGTTTCTGAAATTTATTTTGTGGGATACTTTCATCCAAACCTTTTGAAGAAAGACAGGACCAAAAGTTTGAAGTTTTTGTGTTGTTGTCGTGTAAGGTTTACGTTTTGGAAATAAAAGTAAAAGACCGAATTGAATCACTGGAGAGTAGTTGTCATCCAGGTCCTTCCGTCTGGTGTCTTCATATTTTGTGTCGTGAATGAACCCGTCTTTACGCCATCTGTGATCGACGGTGACTGTATTCTCGCAGTGACACAATTTATAATAAATTGTGACGTCCTCCTTTCTGTCATAATAAAGTGTTATCTAACCCAACCTGTCCTTCTACCGTTATCTTTGCCCGTAACTTGTTATTGTTGCATCCGTTCACCACAAAACCGTGTAACTATTGTTAGTATTCATCAAGAGTCATAATGTGAATAACAAAAAACAAATATACACAAAAATGTTATCAAATGTTACCACGACAACCGTTTTTGTGACAATGCCCTAACGTTTAAGCGTGTCTTATTGGTTTATTTTCGTTGCAACATTTCTTAAATACGATTGATGTTTGTTTATAACAAACAAGTACTGCTCTGTTACACCTGATAACATTAACTGCGTTGTATACATTCAAAATCCGCGCCATATCCGGCTATTATCGAAGACTTTCTGTTTTCACGGTTTATTTTTATGATTATAGTATTTTTAATATGCTAATTTTCAGACTTTCAGGCCTAGAAACAATGTAGAATCACCAACAAGGGCCCAATATAATGTATATGGTTATCGTGCGTGTGGTCGTGCGTAAGTAACTATGTTTATTTGAATAGAAAGCTGCCACATATTTTAAGCGCTTTCCCTGATAGCAAAGAATGGTGATTGCAAGCACATGATTTGACGGTAAGCAGAGCAGTGAAATTGGGCCTTGGTCTCATCAAATCATTCTTGGACCCGAAAGTGGGCGGTCAATCGTTTATAACATGAAACAAAAAGTTGAATATTCGTGGTTTTTTTTAGGGAAACGGATTAACAACAAATTGATAACAGTACACAAAAGTTGAATTACCAATTTTGGGGGAAATCGGATAACCAACAATTACAGCATGCCAACTAACACAAAATAGTGCCTATTATCTATTATGTCAAAACATAAGTGTAAAGTAGTCCCTCAAAAAGGGTCGGACGTTGAAGTCTTCAGGAAATTGATCTAGGTGTACTTTTGGAGTTCCGTAAAACCGAAACGCTAGAATTAATACCGCAATCATGAAAAGAGCCAATTTGAATAAGAAAAAAAAACACAACAACAACAACAACTAATTTGTATACTTACGAACAATAGTATAATCGCTTTTTTTCTTCCATATTTTTAATTTCAGATGATGATTACCTCAACATTGGCCCTTGTTTTTGGATTAATGAAAATTCAGTTCATGGTGGCTACAGTTGCAGTTTCACCCGATCCCGATGTGACGTGTAATTCCTGCTGCCAGGGCCGAGACGGAATACATGGAATTCCCGGATCAAACGGTAACCATGGGCCAGTGGGTCCAAGAGGTGATGCAGGCTCTCCTGGTGAGGTAGGTGAACCCGGGACTAAAGGCGACAAGGGGTCAGATGGACTGGTTGGTGAGCAAGGCGCTAATGGGGATCATGGACTGAAGGGAGAGCAGGGAGTCGGTCAACCAGGGAAACAAGGACCTCAAGGTATGCCTGGAATGGATGGTTTGAAGGGAGAGAGAGGCGAACATGGACCAGCTGGACAGACTGGTGAAGCAGGGGAATGTAGTACGCGACGGTCAGCCTTCACTGCAGTGAGGAATAGCAACTTAAACCCGTCATCCTCATGGGATCCGCTGCCTTTTGAAGAGTTACTGTTTTCAGAGGAAGGAACTGATTTCAGGTTAAGTAACGGCACGTTTACATGCACTGTGCCTGGGATATACATCTTCATGTTCTCAGTCCTGAAACTATCAACTGGGTCTTCCCTGTATGTTCGTCTGGAGAAGAACCATGGCACCGTTGTTACAGGGCGTGTAAACGCTTCAGGTTATCATCAAGCGAGCAGCAGTGCGGTTATTCCCCTGCACTATGGAGATCAAATTCACTTAGCTGTACACGGTCAAGTATACAGTAACGCTGCCCATTACTCGTCTTTCACTGGATTCCTGTTGTACGAAATCTAAACAAAATATCATACTTTAATGTGTGATGTTATTTTGAAAATATGTTCTAAATTTCAACAATTAGTTTATCGGGGAAAAGCGGCCGTTTTCGTTGTTCTAACATGAAACGTGTTTGTGTTAATTCATGTAATTTATGATGACGACTCCCACGCATTAATAGTGAAATTGGATTGTTAAAAAAAGTAATTCGAAAAAATGCAAACATTTCCTTGCAGTGCGGATTTACGTAGCACGTTATAATTTGTCGGTTTACCTACTAAACTGTCATGCAGTCTGGGAATTCGTATTGCATTAGGGTATGACGTTTCTCCACATCATTGTCGAGCCTGTTGTCAATCAAAGTAGCTGAAAATGTTTGTTTCATATACAAATCGGTCAATATCCCCTCAGAGGGGCTATATTTACGTATTCCGGGTTAGTTAAGCAAGTAATTGTAAACAGAAAAACAACAGTAACATTTTGACATACATCGACTTTAATACAGGTTGAATAAAATAATCCATGATGTCAACCTATTATGGACATTATAAAATTGGTAAACAAACACGTACAACAAAATCATCAAACAACGTTAAAAACGTAACCCTTGTTGTCAACTTGTGTATTTAACAATTTGACCATAGATAATGTACGATAACAAGTCGGAAAGTTTTGTGTTAATTTGATACAGCATTGCTAAGCTAGGAAGAAACGAAATGATGCGATACATTGTGTGTGCCCCCTCCTTCCACCATTGGTGCCGTTAAATTGAAACAATATCTTGTTTCTCCTCGTAATTACAAGTCTCTACAATTTTCAATGAAATTTTAAATGGTTTGTATTTTGTCCAAAGCAGAAGAAACATGAGTTGTTCCTTTGAGGCACCTCTAGGCCCATTTGCCCTAAGAGGAATAACTTGTACTGTAGCTGTCTAAGCGAATCACTAATTAATACACAACTATGTATTTACTCCACCCTCCCAGATTTTCCCATTCCATTGCATTTTACATCATTTGAAATAAAACGCTTTAAAAATTCTGCTCTTTCTTTTAATTCATTTGTTACAAAGTGGTTTTCTTTTCTTCAAATAAAAATACACTCGACACCTTCGCTCTTGAGTGTCAGTTTGATATTAGCGTGTAATACAATTTTTATGGAAAATTCAATCACTTTTTAACCGCCCAAAGCAATATTTAAATATACCCTTTTGAATTAATCAAAAATATCAAGCAAAGTTTATTTGGGTTTGGGCTCACATAAAATATAAAAGGGGCACCATCTCACTGATAAAGCCTTGCATCTATCTGCTCAATCAACTATTTATATAACACCCTTTGTTTACACAATTCAGCATGAACTTCAACATATCGTATTTCTTGACTTGTCAAATATTGGGCTGTACTTTGAGTACATATAATATTAAGTACCATTGTGAGTGTTGATGTTAAGATGTAGTAGTCCTTAAAATATTTTTTCTTTGTTCCATTAAAATCGCCCAGGCGGCTCTCATGCATTCCTTTTGTTACGCAACGCCAGGTGCGTTTCTCCAACTCCACACACGCACGCGTATGTAAAACTGCACTGCACATTCACTCCGTGCTCACATATACCTTTTCGACCCTGGACGAGGATACAGCCCAGCCAGCACCGGAGTGTACATATGTTAATAACCTAGGTTTCAATTTATCATTTGCTGTTAGTATTACTTTCTTAAACTTCTTGTTGCTGTGGTGTGCCACCTGGCAGTAGTATACAGCCAATAGGCCCACCGCAGTTACAAGCCAATTAATTCGACCTGCGTTGTAACAAATCCGGCACAGTGTTGCCCCCTTCTTAGTTATTTGTAAAAGGCAAAGCAGCCAAGCTTCAATTTAGTTTTTATAATTTCCTTTCATATATATTTATATAACGCAAGAACACGCTACCAAAAAACCAATAAAACCATAATTGAATTTGATTTTTTTAGTTACGCAACGATTCCTCTCTGGACCGTGCAGACACATATGTTTTTCTTGTCCGATAACGTGTGAATTTTGCTGTGAAAATGTTTCAAATATAATTGCACTTTTTTACGTTTTAACGTGAGGTTAGTGACTTGTAAGTGTACCCTTCTGTCTTCGGGGACTCTTTTAACTAGGGAATGAAAAAATCGTATTTGAACGAAAAATCCCACTTTAAAGGCAATTACCTTAATCACAAAAAAGGTCGTCACGGAAAATCAGTTTGTATTACTAAAAAATCAAAAAAATAGTTATGAATAAGTGATAAAATTTTTGAAAAATACAGTGTGTCAAAGTTGACTTTCATTTTCAAAGTGTACCAGAAGTGAAAGCATATTATGCCAGAGTTATGGAAGTACTGATGTGTCATCCGGATGTGTTAAATGCTTATTAGCTTATTAGCTACTACCTGGGCGGAGATAGAAAGTTGGCAGGGACCACTACTTTCGCTTAGTGGATCGGATCGAGGGGGCTCCTCGTTATTAACTTCACTGCCGCGGAGTGAGTTCTTAATTGGTTTAAACGTTTTGACCAATTTGCTCCAGTCATCGTCCTACCTTCCCCATAGTTAGCAGCTAATAAGCTAGACTGTTATTTTCAGAACTACGTAGTTTCCCAAAGTCTACTCAGCGACAATAGAATACAGAGCAAGACCTAGTTCCATAAGAACACATTTACACAGCTAGTAGATATACACATGGTGTTACCGCAAACCGTATTTACATTGGTTTATATCTTGTAATGATTTGAAATTGTTAAGTTTGTTATGAATCGTAAGAAAAAGAAAACCACAATTAATTCGGATGAAAATCAATTTGCGTTTCAGCTACCGGGGCCAAAACCCCTAATAATAGTATAAGCAATTACAATACATATTTGTACATGTTTCAGTTGACATATTACTTTATATGAATATCTAAGTTTTGCCATGATTTGAGGTACAAATTGAGTGCTTGGGTGTTAAGGCTAGTTTGAAGTCATATTTACTTATTTGGTTTTCTACATTTTGACAGGTAGATTTCCTCCTAAGACTGTTATACCTGTACATGCAAAGAAAAGCGAAAGGTGTGTTCTGATGCCATCAAAGCATTTGACTAATTTTATGTTTGATTTGCTTTCAGCAGCTCAGAAATAATAAAATAACAAAGGGATTTTACTCCAATGGTTTATTAAGAGTATTTTTGAAAAATATCATTACCGTAGGTAGGGCCACAATTTGTAGATTTATTTAGCGTATTGCTTCTTTATATGTATAATAAACAATAAATACACACATTAATACACTAAAAGTAACCAGTGAAAGTTGAATACAATGTCTACTTGCTGAACAAAGTTAACAAACTATCTCAGTTTTGTTTATAAAAACGTCGTATCCATCCACGTTTAGCGAGGTGACAGCAAGTACCAAGCGCATCCCTGGACTCAGCAATCGCAAAAGGAAACCAAACCTCAGTAATCAGAGATACTGTTCATTTATGCAGGATTTGTTTCTCTGATTCCATTTAAATTACATTTGTGTTTTCTAATTAAAGGGAGCATTCCAGAGGATTAAACAAAACAATAACAACAAAGCAGGTTGCATTCTGCCCTTAATTACCAACGTTATAACAAATAAGCCCTTGGGCGGAAGTTACATCAACGGAGTCCTTACCATTAAATACCTTTATATTTTATTTCCTTACACTACAGTTGTTATTGGACAAAAATCGGGCCGAGGTTTTGTGTACATTAAATAATTGTATATAACAAACAAGTATATAGATATATATTTCCAAATTCAATTCAATCTATGAAACACAGCGGGCGTTTTTGTAATGGTTTACAGTTTTTAAGTTCAATAAAAAGTTATAGTCAAAACCAAGACTGGATCCAAAACTTAGATCGCAGTAAAAGGGATGCAGTGCGTATGGAGGGAACGGTTGGGTGCGGGGCATCTAGAGGGAACAGTTGGGGGGCGGGGTATCTAGAGGAAACAGTTGGGTGCAGGGCATCTAGAGGAAACAGTTGGGTGCGGGGCATCTAGAGGGAACAGTTGGGGAGGGCATCTAGAGGGAACAGTCGGGGAGAGGCTGCCAAAGGAAAATGTTAGGAACATTCTCAACCTCTTCATTGTCTCTCTCATCATCAAAATCTTCCTCCTCATCAAACTTTGTCATCTTAAGATCACCAAGGAGAAGGAAACCAATGTAGCCAAAGCTGATCCCTACATGGAGCTGCAACCAACGGAGGACAAGAACAGAGTTTACATGGAACCTACTACGGCTACAACTACCACACAAGATACCTACTACCAACCAGTTGAAGTAGAGACTGACAGCCCAGAGTATGACTACGCTCGGCCAGAGGGCAGCACCAACAACAGCTACGAAGCGGTCAGACAGCCACAGAGTTCAACTGAGAGACCATACCAGAATATAAACAATTAATTTGGGCAAAAAAACAGGTTAAAAAACTAACATCTTAAAAACGTTGAATGGTGATGAAAGAGCCGTCACGCTTAATTTGACTCTGGACATGAATGGGGTTAGAAAAAATACCATGAACAATTGTCAATAACTTTCTCGGTCGGATTGCTTTGAGCCGACAGCTTTTATAACACCATCCATAAAAACATGAGTCTCGGTCCAGGAACGGACCCTTGTTGAGGCTTTATCAATTCAATACTTTATCCCCACTCAATCAATCAATAATAGATATAGTGATAAATACAGAGTGAAAGGTGATTAAGTGGTGGGGGACTCGAAGAAGCAGAGCTTGTCAAGTAGACACCCCCATGACGTAACTTAAAGGTTTCAGTTGCAGACAGATTTTGAGTTTGTATGTTAAACACCAAGTGATCATTACTAAGTTAAACTTTTGTACAAAAACATGTTGGCAAAAGCTCCTATATTCGTGAATTGAAGACATACAAACTTTTTATTGGCAACTACAAAGTATAATCAATCATTGAGATTAACGTTTTAGTACAAAATATTATAACTTTTTTGGAGGGGTGGTGTTGAATTTTCTCTGAAATACCACCCTCATTTCACAGTTAATGGTGTAGACATTAAAATATTCGTATTCATTTGTCACTGACTTTATAGCAAATGCTCATCAGAGAGAATAAATTGTTAAACTCTAGTTCTGACATACTATCTTGAGAAATTAGTTGCTATATTGAGATATGGCTAGTAAATATTCCTGTGCGGGTTTTAAATAACTAAGTTTCTCACAAAGCGAAAAACTGTTTAATATTCTACTATTGTGTCTTTTAAATCTACAGAGTAAATAACTTGATCAAAACATCATTATTGAACAAGCCCTTCACATATTGGTGATGCTAAACGAAGGGGGATGGGAGGAGAGCATAGCTGTGTATTATTAAGAGAATGCGATTAGAGGCCATTTTGTGCCCAAAACCCGCATGTGCACACACAGGGTGTCAGACTAGACTGCACTTTGGGTTGTGCTGCATTTGGACCAAATTAAGGTCCAGAAACCACGTGACCAAAGACACAGATCCCTACACGTCGCAACTCTCACAATAAACAGGTCAGGGAAGGGGTTGCAAAGCGGTATTCTCCAAAATATTTGTCCATCGCCCCATACCATTTACCTGCTATACAAACCTGTACATTCCATGGCGAAATTCTCACCACACACCCTCCTCCCCGATTGGTTATCTTTCCCCCTTATTCGTCCCCTATACCCAGTCAATTTTTACAGAGTCTGGCGCCGCCACCGGCATGTCATGTAATTGGGCAATAAAGTGAGAGGTACAGTATTCACACTGTCATGGTTTTATTAAACTGCGCGTCTAGCGGGAAATCTACAGAGAGTCAAAGTTCAACCTAAGTGCTCGAAATTAATGAAGCGTCATGTCTTTTTAACACACAATTGAAATATTGGAGCTATGATTTGAAGTTTTTCCTTCAATGTGAGGAGTGCGCGCAGTGATTTGCAACCAATGTAATCTCATTCTGACTTTTAGAATACTCTCCAACATGGATTTAACGTCTTGGTTCAATCGTTTGCTCCTCGTGGTTTTCATTATGTGTTCTCTGGATACAACTCAAATCTTTGGTGTCGATTCACAAAGTGTACACATAATGAAACTTTCACCAGGGGGTGATATCGATGAAGGTGACGAAGTGAAGCTACAATGTGATGTCAGTGGACTTGCAGCAAGTCATGTCATAAAATGGGTTGGAGTCTACATGAACGTAAGCGTGATAATAGCAAAGAATGGGACAAGTATAGACTAGAGATATGAAATTGAGACTGCATCTGACTTGTCTATTCTGGGATATCGATTCAACAGGTTCTCATCAAAAGCATCAGTAAAACAGTAACATCAATTACCTGTCGCATTAATGACCCGGGAAGCGAAATAATGAGTAGCAGTCCTCTGTTATCAAGTAACATTAATTTATATATTTATTACTTCACATCACCAATGTACCCTATCTGCATCCCTGATGGTGATTTCACTGTACAAGAAGGAACGCGGCAAGCTTTGAGCTGCACATCCGAGAAAGGGAACCTAACATTAAGTGTGAATTTGTTGCCAACTCCGTCAATTAAGTGGCCGATTTGGATAGCAGCAACGAAGCCAACAGATTGATCAATCTCACGTTGAATAAAACTTATAATGGCTATCAATTCCAATGTACAATGACCAGTGAATACTAACCAGGAAGAAGTAGATCCTGTACCATCGGACCAATCACAGTGACCAATATGACACCTGAATCTACCGAATACGATAAATCTATAACTAGTACAGAGACGGGATCCAGAACAGATAACACTGATGACATGATGACTGGTCATATCTCATTGCTCGTAGCCTTCTTCGTTATTCTCATCCTCTTCTTTGTCTCTCTCATCATCAACATCTTCCTCCTTATCAAACATCGACATTTTAAGACCATTAAGGAGAAGGAAACCATTGTAGCTGAAGCTGATCCCTACATGGAGCTGCAACCAACGGAGGTCAAGAACAGAGTCTACATGGAACCTACTACGGCTACAACTACCACACAAGATACCTACTACCAACCAGTTGAAGTAGAGACTGACAGCCCAGAGTATGACTACGCTCGGCCAGAAGCCAGCACAAACACCAGCTACGAAGCGGTCAGAAAGCCACAGAGTTCAGCTGATAGACCAGATCAGAATCTAAATAAATTTTGATTGAACAGGTTCTTCAGTACGCCAGAACACTGAACAAATGTGATGAAGCCCCGAAAAAGATACAAAAGATTCCATAATATGAGGACACCATTGTGTTTTTTTTTAGTGTTCTTTTGTTCTGCTGCACTCCCTCTGTTGATAATACCATGTTATCATTAGGGGTAAGGTTGACAGTTTAAACAATTCGTCTTCTGACTGTACTCGTTGGTATTACAATCAGGTGCTGTAAAATGGAAGGTGTAAGTTCGGTTACCACTCTTGCAATCAATGGCAATAAAAACTCATATGTTAGAAGCCTACAGCAGCTTTCGATAGTATAATGCATTTTGAGAAACGTTTCACTTCAAAGTAATGTGGTTATGTAAACATAATTATCAGTTGTTATGCATCAAAATTTGAATCTGCGAAGCGTCATTTTCACAAACGTTTCTCAGCTTGTGTATTCCTATTAGGGATTATTCTTCCTGTGTGGACATTTCCACTCTAGGTTTTTAGGGATATCTAAAAAAAGCAACAACCTTTTAAAATAAAATTAGGATTAGAACAATCGAATGGTTTCAGAAACCAGTTGTTAACTTTGCCTCAATAATCAGAGTTTAATTTGGCACGAGACTGTGAAGTAATGCTAGGTACGAACTGTCAAAAAAGTTGTTTGTGTTTCTTGATCAAGTTAGTGTTTCTGTTGATTGAAAATCCTTGTAAATAGCCCCAATGGTAATATTGAATCTCCGTATTACAGTAATATATGCCTTATAGTAATCAGTATATAAGTGTGATTCTTTTACACCGACGAATCCAACGGACATTTGGTTCGTTTGTCAAATCCTATTGAGGTAAGCCATACAGACGACAAAATTGATGCATTTCGCTGCTGCCTTGCAATGTTTGCTTTTGCTACTTGCTAAAAAACCTTGTAATCCAACTGTATAAATATGGATAAAATTTTAAATACTGCATTTAATACTCATTGCATATTTTTGAATTATTACGGTCATGGGTGATGGGAGATAAACATGTTCATTCTATCTGTAAAGCAATATCTTCAATCGAACCTTCAAAGTAGCGGATTTGCTCTCAGAACTCAACTCAAAAAGCATATGTATACAAACATATTGGTATCGTGTGTCATTGTAAAAACTACTATGTTTTGCCTATTGCGGAGGAAATTTGTAAATACTAATAATAATGGTATCCGAGGTACACGGTTTTACAAACAGCAAAGGTTAATCTTGAGATGTGATCAAGCTTAATTAGTTCGCAGAATGTTATGTTACAATAAAAATCAGTATGGTGATATTGACATCTCGTCTTAAGATGAATCAAGTGCTTTGTGAAATCTAAATGGTGAAATCAAATCGAGACAACTCAAGCCGGAGCGTGGTCTTTAACCGCCAGTTGCCTTGGCTCGGTTTGTTCGATTCTCAGAGCCACTGGTGAGTTGGGTTTTGTTGTCATTAAGACCGTTTTCATCAAGAACAAGAAAACAACTTTACTTGCCACGTTATTGTACATGTCTTGTTCTCCCGGTTGGCCAGTTGTAAGTGTTTTCAAGTTGACAATAAATACTTTTCTGACAAGAGATGAATATTTTCTGTTTGTCATTCAATTGTTATGCTATCAAAGATGGACTTATGTAGTTGATAATGCTTATGTGGGATAGGGGAGCTCATCCAAACACGGGTTTATTGGAAGAGGGTACTAAAACTGTTTTGTATGACTACATCATCTTCTTACAAATTTCCAATGTTAACATATACAGGACAAATATGTGTATAAACAAGGTAAATACATGAGTTTACACTTCTGCAAAATGTTTAAAGTTGAAAGGCCCGATTTATGCCGAATTATATATTTTTTTACCAGGTTTTTCTTTATAACACATTTTAACAGATGATGTTGTTAAAACACAAAAAAAGCATACAAAAAGTCTTGCTTATGACAAGGATAATGCGCAAAATACGCGCAACATGCAATTTAATTGTACATGGCTAATGGACGTGAGATAATGTCGGGTTCCCCACAATTATTCATTTTTTTTGTTTTTAATTGTGAACACTTCAAAGGCGGATTTTTATCGTGCAATACCTCGAATAAAAGCTAATGACTTTCTCGAATCTATAACAACAGCTATTTACAATTTTAATCAAAGTTATAAGTTAGGACAAATAGGCCCAACATTGGACAAATATCTTTAAAACAAAGGTACTGATCCAAATCCATCCTTTATCTCATTTTAGATGACGCACTGTCAAATAAAAAGAATAATCGAATAATGAAAATTAGTTTTGAGAAATTAAATTGAAGGACAAAAATGCATATCTAATGTGTATGTATACCAGTGATGTTGAAGTCGATTGAAAACGGTAAAGTCATAACAAAGATCGAAACCCAATATGAGATTGCAGACAAAGTGATGCGGGAGACGAAATTGGAAGACTGGTGTGGAGATGAAGAATGCGCAGGTCGAGAACTACGACACAACGAACGGTTCAATACAGCTCATGTAGTTTCATTTACATGGATTCAAGTCAGCTGTTCATCGATTCATGTATCGACAAGTTCACAAGTGTAAGGTTATCATAATAGTTAACATGCAAAACCAAATAAATGAAATCAAATCAAATTAAATGAAATCATAATAGTTAACTTGCAAAACCAAATAATTAAAGCGTAGATGTTAATTATGAACCCGAAAGGAAAGGCGGGGGGGGGGGGGGTTAACCACTGAGAGTTCACTATTCAGTATCAAGTAAAATGTTCCGTTTAGATTCGACTTAACGCAGCCCGAATTCGTCAATTTTCTCTCGTTTTTTTCTGTTCTCATTCTGTGTACTTTAGTTATTACCAACTAACCATGGCTTAAAGATGTTGGTTGATGCGTCTGTACTTGGTGCTCTATGGATTCAACTCATTGATAAGGGTAGGGGATGGGGGAGCTCATACTTTTAAACACATGGGTTCGTTGGGTACTTAAACAATTCCGTGTGACTATGTCATATTTCTTCCAAATATTCGTATAAATAAACAGACTATAGTAACACAAAATTAATACAAGAGCTCACTTTTGAGCCAAATGTTTAGACATGCACGGCCCGATTTCTGCACTAGGTATTTTTTTTAAGAAATGTTTTTGAACAAATTTGACAGATGATGCTGCTTCAACACAAAAAACTTTCGCATATCCCACGGTCAATGCACAATCAACCATGGCTTTAAAGTGTCGGTTGATGCGTCTGATCCTGCTGTGTGTTTAGTGCTCTATGGATTCATCTATACAGTCATTACGGCTGATGCACAAACACTGGTAGTTACTAAAGCTTTACCAATAGGTGATGTAGTGGAGGGTGATACAGTACAACTAAGATGTGATGCATTTAACCTGCAATACAGGCACTTCATCGAGTGGACGAGAGTGGTCATGTCCCCACACATGACACTCGCTAGTAACGGAACCAACGTAGAGCCAAGATTTACCCCGATTCCTTGTCATCACAATCGTCGTCACAGACTGAATTTCTTAATATCAGTGATGTGCGGAAAGAGGATACGTCGACTTACAGCTGTATTTTGAGGGGTTCTCAATACATGAATAATCCACTGGCAACACAAAGCATTTATCTTCCAGTGCTTTACTTCCCAACTGCCATGTACCCCATCTGCATCCCTGATGGTCCTTTCACTGTACAAGAAGGAACGACAGTAAACATGAGCTGCACTACTGAGTTTGGAAACCCGTCAGTAAGGATTGAGATTCTTACAAACAGTAGTAGCTATGCATGGACTTTTAGCACAGTTGGTAACGAACAAATGATACCTTTAAATCTTAGTGTAAATGCAACTAATCAAGGTTTTTTATATAAATGTACAAGATTATCAGGTATGAAAGGATCCTGCACAATGGGTCCAATAGCAATTAACTATACGACAACTAATGATCCAACCCATACCATCGAGAATACATCAGCAGCTACAGAAAAATACAAACAGTACGCCAACCGAGACAACATCAGTTACGATAAACTCGAATCCAGTCACAGACCACCAAAGTACAGATTATTCCACAAACCAGCCAAATAGTTCCAATACTGATCTCCCTATTGCCATCATAGCAGGAGCCGCTGGTGCTGGTTGTTTCTTACTCCTCATAGTGATAACACTGATTGTACTCTACGTGTGCAGATGTTGCTGATTCAAAGATAAATCACGTAGATCATCATTTTGGCTGACTGACTTACCACCAATTGAAACAGTTGAAGACCCAAAACACCGACCATGACATTGATCGTAGTGAACCCAAGATGCCCATAAGCGTGTACCAGAATGCGACTGACCTCATGACAGAAAACAAACCTGATCTGAGAATGCCACCACAATCTGAGCCAGAATCATCCCACCTTGACACACAGGATATGCTAAATAACGGCGACGAGGTAGTATACTTCATTTCTCCAATAAAGTTTTCAATTCACTCTCAAAACAATGACCAAGAAAGTCCTAGATCTCCAGGGATGTCAAGCTTTAAATTGACCGGGTCTGATGATTGCATCACTGACAAAGAAGATGAGGAGCATCTTGGAACAGTAAAGCCCAATGAAGGAGATGCTCCTACGTATGGAGTTGTGAATTAATCGAATCGAGTCTCACAGGGAAGTAAGAAAAAGCAGCCGCAGACTATTACAGATGGACCAGATCCTTGGGCCGATGTTTCACTCAATCAGCATGAGAACATAAGTCCAGCATCCACCGAAAATGAATATGCAGAGATGTCTTCCCTCTCTGATGATCAAGGCCACAGCGGGACACAACAGCTACGGTAAGACCTGTGTCCCACACCCCCGAACCACACATTCCCACTAAACTTGTCTTAGATCATCAGTCATCACGCCGTACGAACACTAATCAAACCCCACCAAGTGTTGCCAAAAAGCCCACCAAGAAGTTTAAACCCAAGGAGAAAAAATCCCCCAGCAGATGGGTTTGAGAATCGAGATGAGACACCTCTGCTCTCTCCAGTAGCACCGAGTGTATGCCCACATCCTCCATCACCACCATCGCATCTCATTGATCATGAGGAGAATGCCTCAGTGGAGGGATACGGTGAGGAAGGAGGCGATGAGGTACCACCGGATACCCAGGTACCACATGAGGCTCGTGCAGTGGATGATCTTGACGTCATTATACGCTGAGCTTGATTTGCAATCTGCAACATCAGACGCGATGCCTCAACCACAGGAGGAAATACACTGTATGCTAGTTTCATGAGTAAGTAGAAGGATCGTGGGTGTGACACTTTGGTGGAATGCGTTAAAATAAAATGAGAAAAAGCACAACAAATTGTTTTCGCTGCTTTTAAATGTCCTATCCTTAAGAATACCAAATTAATTTACCAAAAGCGGACCCATATTCGATTTTGACTGTAAAACTGTTTTGTCTTTATACAAGCTTACTTTCCAAAGTAAAAAATTAAAAAAAGCTAAATAAAACTTTTGTAGTTGCTTTCCGATCCTAAAGAACAACCATTTAAATTACCGAAGTTGAACCCATGTCCGGTTATCAGCTCTCTTACTATTTGACGTATATAATATATTATATGAATGTTATAATACATATCATATTTGTTTTTACCTTTACACTAGTGAATATTATGCGCTTTATATTAAGGCAAACCAAGCGGGTGGGATTCAAACCCACGACATGTGTATTGCTAGAGCAGATGTTCAACCACTAGACCACCGAGCTAGCCCGATGGCTAGAGGCGGGTACGAATCCTTAGCAGCTGGTACCGCAAAGATTAAATGATTTGCTTTTTTACTTCGGGGAAAAAATATAATTTAGTGTTGCCCTTGCACTGATGTAAATCAAAGACTATTCTCAGTACTTTCCCGAGTTCTGTGAAACAAACCAAATTATATTATTTATCTCCGGTGCATAAATTAATATATATTAAAAACGGACAGTTGATTGCAGCACCATGGCATCACTCAATGACCTCGTGTTCACTTACCAGTATTCTTGCATATTGCTCCCCATCATATTGTTGATGCATCGGTTTGAAATAATCCTTCAAGCAAAACTTGTAGCATTTTGTCATTAAATGTTTTAAATCAGCCAGTTGAGGTCATTGAGTGCCTCCTGTGACAATCTCATAATATGAGAGTCGAATGTACTGTCATCTACTTTCAATTCTCGATTGTTTTTGTTTTGTTGTTTAGTTCAAATAAACGCTTCATCTAATTTGACCCAAAGGGAGGTTACGGTCTCTATGTGCCTAAAGTTTCTCTGCAAGGCGAACTTCCTCACATTCAGTGTTCAATACCGCCTGTTTTAACTGCTTTAATAAAAGTTTACAACTTTTTTTGTTTCAATGTAATGATGATGTAGAAAGATGTCACAGTTTGAGTGCATTTTCGAATCTTGTAAAAGTTGAACTGTGTGTTTGTTGCAAATGACACAATCTTTTTCAAACATCCCAGCTTTTAATTTCAGCCACAAATCCCATTGTTACACTGAATGCCCCTTTTCACAGTCTTTTGTTGTTTCTCTACACATTCTACGTCACGAAACCAAACTACCTTTTAAACTCATTTGAAACGTTTGTAAGAACAAAAAAACTTAGATCAATGCAATAACTTTGAGTAAACGCGGAAGTTAGAAATACGCAGAATTTATTGGGTTTTTACACAGTCAAATGGAAAACACATCTAAAATTTTCACAAGTCTGCCAAATTGCACTGAAATCTTAGCTGTTTGAGCTTTAAAACTATTACTAAAATATTGCATAACAGCTATGTATTACTTCCAGCATTGTTACATTGTAAAAGCTTACTCTGAAAACTTGTGTTACTAAATTTTCCAAGTTTTACTACAACAACAAAATAAACATATAATAAATGGATATCAGAAAAGAACTTATCAGGTCAAAACACCATATCATTTGAATTGCTTGGTGTTGGCTTTCTGCTCATTGTCTTTGAATACTGATATGCACCTTTTGTCTATTTTTTGGCTGAGTAAAGTGAGCCAGGATTAAAAACATTTGAGAGGCTTTCAATTTCCTTAAAATCGTAGACAAACAAAAACGTAGGAAATAATTCACGTTCAGTTAATAATTATCCTAAGAAATGTGTAAAATGTTTAACATACCAGGAAAACAAAAATTGCTTTTCAAGAAACCCTCTCCCACCCCGTTCTCCTCTTACATGAAGGTTGACATCAACAACGTACAGTTAGTTGAAGACAATCATTTACAAACTGTTTTGTAAAAAAGAAAAAAAATATTGTTGATGCAACAGTCCTCTGGGCCAATGATATAAGTTAATACTAATCAATTCACTAATTCGTGGCCTTCTTAAGCAAATACATATTATAGTCAAACAAATTAACAGTTAGGTAATGGAATAGCTAGTTGTGTGGCGCTGTAGAAAAATTTTCCTGTTTTTGCGATTTGTTTACCCTTGTCGAACTTGTCAATGTATTTTGTTATGTACATAACTATTTTTTAATCATTTCAGATTTACTGCCGTTGTCCTTTGACACAGTAAGTGCATTTTAATTCTACTTAATACTATTGCTCAATCATTTACCAGTATTGTAGCTAAAAACCTTTCAGTCGAGTACCAGGTACTGCCGAGTAATATGATGGCCAAGTAGTACTCAAGTACAAGAACTTGGGTCATCGGGTACCAGTGTCTCTCAGTGTCTGAGTACCGAGTATTGTGATATCTGAGTACCAAGTCCATAAGCTGAGTATCAAGTATTTGGATCTCCATGTATGAGTAATTTGTATAAAAAAACTGCAAGATGAGGTGAACACAATTAAGTTGTTGACTGATTTCTAGACGATAATGGTTGATTGTTATCAAATGCATTATAAAGCATTATTCCTCTATTCATTGCATTAACGCACGTAAAGGAAAGGAAAGTAGTGATTTGACCACGAGTATTTAATCTTGAAGTCTGGGTGCATGACTTCAAGGATGATTATTTTTCATTTGAGTATCGAGTATGGACTTCGACGGGGCAGCACTTTGCTAGTCGGGTACGAGTTCGAGATGAGTACCATCAAAACGGTGTTCGAGTAGTACTCGAGTACAAGTACTGAGTACAAGTACTACAACACTGGGTTGTATACAAGCAACGTTCAGTAAGCAACGTTCAGCATAATAAATGTACATTAAATTTAAATTTGTTTGATGGTGGACCAACTTGGTGTTTCTTTTTATCTGGGTTTGTCTGACTCAAGGTTGAATGGGACAGGATTGGTTTTCTATAATAATCAATTCTATAATCATTACATTAATTTTGTATTCCACTTTGACAAAGTGTTAAAATATGGGGAGAAACGCTTATCTACGTTTTTACAGCCTACTAAGGTGTTAGTTTATTCAGCTTTTAAAACAATACGTATCATATTTAATATATATTTAATTTTTGCACCTGAGATAAAGAATATAATTTAGCTTTACCTTTACACCAAAGTTTAGTTAGTGCTGTACATTAAGTGGTTTGTCTATGTTTTGTTTTCCACAGAACTCGGGAAAGTACTGAGAATAGTCCTTAATTTACATCAGTGAAAGGGCAAAACCAAATTATATTATTTTTCCCCTATGCATAAATGCACATAACTTAATCTTTGCAGTACCAACTGGTACGGATTCGGACCTGCCTCTAGCCATCGGGCTAGCGCGGTGGACTAGTGATTAGACATCTGCTCTTGCAATGCAAAGGTCATGGGTTCGAATCCCATCCACTTGATTTGCCTGAATATACAGTGCTTAATATACATTGGTTTCAGGGTAAAACAAAACTTGTATACGTATTACAACATTCATGTATGTTCATTAAATATTAAGAGTGCTGATAGTCGAATATGGGTCCAACTTCGGTATTTTAATTTGTTATTGTAAGGGGGTTGGAAAGCAACAACAAAAAGTGTCTTTGCTTTTTCTATTTTTTTACTGTGGAAAGTAAGTGTGAACAAAGACAAAAAAGTCTAACAGCATAAAATCGGATATTGGCCTGCCTTTGGTAAATTAATTTGGTAATCTTAAAGAAAGGAAATATGAATGCACCAAAATAAACTATCTGTTTTTTTTCCATTTTTTTAACACATTCCACTAAAGTGCCACACCCACGATCCTTCTACTAACTCATGATACTAGCATACAGTGTATGTTTCTCCTTTGGTTGAGGCATCGCGAGAGGTGTTGCAGATTGCAAATCAAGCTCAGCGTATATGACGTCATGATCATCCGCTGTACGAGCCTCATGAGGAACTTGGGTGTCCGGTGGTACCTCGTCCCCTCCTTCCTCACCGTATCCCTCCATAGAAGCATTCTCCTCATGATCAATGAGAGGCGATGGTTGTGATGGAGGATGTGGGGATACACTCGGACCTACTTGAGAGGGCAGAGGTGTCTCATCTCGATTCTCAAACTCATCTGCTGGTGGATTTTTATCCTTGGGTTTGAACTTCTTGATGGGCTTTTTGGCAACACTTGGTGGGGCTTGATTAGTGGCGGTACGTCGTGATGACTGATGATCTAAGACACGTTTAGTGGGAATGGGTGGTTTGGGGGTGTGGGACACAGGTCTTACTGTAGCTGTTTGTTTTCTGCTGTGGCCTGGATCATCAGAGAGGGAAGGCATCTCTGCATATTCATTTTCGGTGGATGGTGGATTTATGTTCTCATGCTGATTGAGTGAAACATCAGCCCAAGGATCTGGTCCATCTGTCGTAGTCTCCGGCTGCTTCTTCTTACTAGTGCATGGTGTACATTCCTAGTATGCTTTTCCCATTGAAACATAGGCACGGTACAGTACTTGATGACAGAATTGTTGCTCGATAACATGATTGAAGTGCTCACTGATAATCTTTTGTCTTTCTATTGTTGAATCACAGAACAATGCAAAAGCAGAACTTCCGATTGGTGCCGGTCCAATTGCTGGTAGCCTTGATGTGGTATTGAAGAAACACCATGTTGAACGGCAAGCTTACCACGGAAAAGCTTTTGTTGGTAATCACGTTCACAAATGTTGCCAGGTAAAATCTACCGCATAGTGTAGCATACAAACTGATACATGTATTCTGTTCACTTGCTGTGTACAACTGGGGTTGACAAAGTTAATCCTTTCAATCTAATATCCTTCCAGATTCGAGTCATCTCTGACCTAAGACATGAACCCCGCAGAATACTTCAAAGTGTATCCAACGATGACATTCCACTGAAACATCAGCAAAAACTCATTAGAGAAGCAGCTAAATTGGGGTCTACTTTCGAGGATGTTTTCCCAAAATTTGCCGATGCACACTTTGCGATAAATCATAGGAGGGCATTATCACCAGATGACTTGAACCGCATTAGTAATTACTCAACTCCATTTAATTTTTGTTGTGAAGTACCAATGTTAATACCAGTCCAGAGTAACAATTCTGTCTTGTTGTTGCAGATATGTGTATCAAGGTCTTCATGGCATCTTACCGAGAGAGTTTCCCTGAATCCATCATCACACCAAATATGCACTTATTGGAGAACCACGCCGTTGAACAGCTGTCCAGGTTTGGTGTTGGATTTGGCCTCCTCAATGAGCAAGGAGGCGAGCTCATACACATAGAGTAAAACAGGACAGGTCGTGTTGTACAGGGAATACGAGACGCCTTACAGCGTCTCATGACAACAATGAGACGTCACCACTTGTCAACCACTCCAGAAGTACATGACAAAGTCATCACATGTGGAAAAAAAGCAAAAATAGAAGAATAACACAAATATTGTTTTAAGCAAGGTTCAAGTTGGGTATTAATTTAATACGCTATTAATATTGTATGCATGGTTTTGAAAGAACACGTTCTTTTTATTGTTTTCCACAGCTAGAATGATACATGATGACAAGAATAGAGTAAATACTCAAAATGTAAGCAAAGTTGTACCAGTTTAAAGCTTCAAAATGAAAATGAAAGTAGGCCTAGCGTAGTGTTACAATTTTTCTTAAAATAGTAACTCACCTTCACATGTAGGCCTACTTGCAGCCTCTGCTTTGGTATAATTTTATAAAGCTGGCAGGGTTCGAGTTCGACAGTTGCTGTGTAATTTCGAGAAAACAAGAAACATTTAATTGTCAGCAATCCCAATAAAAAATAATAATGTCCATTATGCCATACCACCACAGGACGTCACAATTCACTTCAAGAAACTTGTTACTCCAGAGACCAGAATCAAATCACGATTTAGTATATTATTATTTGCATTTGGATTTGCATGATGGATCGGAGGATTGTAGATACAATGACATTTTGTTCCAGTTTTCATACAAAAAAGTAGGCCTATATACCCTCGTAAAAAATACTTTTGAAAACAAAGATGCAGTAGGCCTAATAACTTAAATCATCATTGGGACTAGGCTACCTTAAAATCAGTCTTGAAAATGTCCCGACACCGACATAACGATGTACAAAATGTGCGTATGCAAACCATACGTATCCTCTGTATATAGTGTATTGAATGTACATAATAAACGAAAGATTATTTTTCACACGTTGGAAAATAACCAAACAAAATCTCTCATATCACAAATCATCCCGCTGTCTTTTACCTTCTTTTATCCTGATTGGCTTGAAGTATGCCTCTTTTAAACATCGGTGGTCAGATTTTGTTGGTGAAAACTCTTTTTCCCATAAATTAACACTCTTGCACGTCATTTGCACGCCAAAAGTAGCAGAACGACGACACCATGACACCCGCACGCAATGGCCCCTGAAATGCAGCTCACATGGCTGAATTGACCTCAGAGATCCATATAAGGGTTAATTAAATGAATATTCATAAGATTTGTCAATATTTTTATTCAAAATTTTCCAGCGGCCAATAAAAAATAGGGAAATGGCGATATGCAAATCACAAAACGTGACCTTTTCAGGCGTAAACATAGACTTGCAAATGTCGCGCGCGCGTAACTTGTCAGAATGAACTGGACGCAGTGTGAACATTGAGGGCGTGCACATTTTAATATTGCGGAACGGCCGTGAATGATTAGTTCCATCTGTCATCTGTCATCTCCGGCTGCTTCTTCTTACTTCCTTGTGAGACGCGATTCGATTTCTTCACCACTCCATACGTAGGAGCATTTCCTTCATGGGGCTCTACTGTTTCAAGATGCTCCCCATCTTCCTTGTCAGTGATGCAATCATCAGACCTGGTCAATTTAAAGCTTGAAATCCCTGGAGATCTAAAACTGTCTTGGTCATCGTTTTGAGAGTGAATTGAGAGCTTTTTTTGAGAAATGAAGTCTGCTGCCTCATCGTCATTATTTAGCATCTCCTGTGTGTCAAGGTGGGATGATTCTGGGACAGATTGTGGTGGCATTCTAAGATCAGGTTTGTTTTCTGTCATCGCAGAAACGCTCGTGGACATCTTGGGTTCACCACGGTCAATGTCATGGTCTGTATTTGTGTCTTCAACTGTTTCATTTGGTGGTAAGTCAGTCAGCCATAATGATGATCTGCGTGATTTGTCATTGAAGCAGCATCATCTACACACGTTGAGTACAATCAGTGTTATCAGAAACCACCAGCACCAGCGGCTCCTGCTATGATGGCAATAGGAACGCTGGATGGGTCAATAGTTATCTTTATATCACCTGGGATACTCGTCGTTGTTTGGATTCTGCTCCCATCATCTGTTGTACGAGTGTCATTTGTTTCTTGGTTGGATGTGGACTCAGTTTCCCCTGGGTTTTCAGTTGTCATATTGGTCACTGTGATTGGTCCGATGATACAGGATCTACTTCTTCCTGGGAAATAATCACTTGTGATTGTACATTGGACTTGATAGCCATTGTAGATTTCATCATTCAACGTGAGATTAATGAATAGTTTGACTTCGTTGCTGCTATCCGAATACAGGCACATTAAAATAGCAGTTATTATTATTATTATTGGTTTATTAAAAATGCAAACATGGCGGCCAAAAAGCCGAATTGCGGATGCATGTATACAAAGAATAAAAATACTACTATAATTAATATACACAATAAAAACCCATAAAAGTTAAACATACGCATTACACAAGGGAGTAGGTATAAAAAATTACCAAAAAGGCACCACAAAAACCACAAACAAAAAAAGACAAATAAAAAAAAACCAGCCAATTTTAAAACTGAGCCAGCCAGTGAAAAGTTAAGAAAACAGAACACCACAGATAAAAAACTAACATTTGTGATTAAGCAGACTTGTCAATTTGGGAATACAACTGTTGTTATATCTGCTGGTTCTACATTTAACAGCAGTAAGCTGTGCAGCATTTCTAAGGCGGTTGTTCCTATTAGGAGGAAGCCATTCCCGGAGACTACTGGAATTTAAAATGGACTTTCCAAACTTTAAGAAGAGGCATTCGAGTCTCTCTGAAATTGGAGGAATATTCAGTTCATTGCAAATGTCAGAATAAGAATGGTCTCTGCAATAAGTATGGGTCAATATGATACGGAAAGCTTTACGTTGCATTCTTTCGAGACACTCCAGCTGTTTTTTAGTTAACCCAGCAATCCAAACTGGTGAGGAGTACTCAAAAGAAGGTCTAACATACTGCACATACACTAGCTTGAGATCTATAATTGGTAAATTGGACCGTTTAAGTAGGCGTAAGAAATACAGTTTTCGCTGAAAAGATTTACACATAGCATCAACCTGAGAGTCCCATTTGAGATTATCCTGAACATGAATACCGAGTAATTTGATGCAGTTAGATTGGGTAATGGGAGTGTCACCAATTTGAAAGGTAGGTGGAACAGGAGGAACCCGTTGGAAATTGGTGATCATGAATTGACATTTAGACGGATTAAGCCTCATGAGATTATCATCGGACCATTGTTTAAGCCTATCAAGCTCACTTTGCATTAAATTTGTTTGTTCAGTATCACTATACATCTAAAATAAAGTCATATCATCAACATACTTGTAATGGTAAACTTGCTGAGACTTTGTGGAAGCATCATTTATCATGGCTAGGAAAGCTACAGGACCAATCTTTGACGGATCTGGCAACAAACTCACACTTAGTGTTGGTTCCCTTCCTCGGATGAGCAGCTCAAAATTTGCCGCGTTCCTTATTGTACAGTGAAACTGCCATCGGGGAAGCAGATGGGGTACATTGGTGATGGGAAGTAATGAACATATTAATTAATGTTACTCAAAAATGGAACACTGCCGCTCATCATTTCGCTTTCAGAGTAATTAATACGACAGGTGAATGATGTATCTGTTTTACTTATGTTTATTATGGTAAGAACTTGTTGAGTTGAGACACGTTAGATATAGTCTCAAGTTCAAATCTCTCGTCTAGACTTGTGCCATTCTTTGCTATTATCACGCTTACGTTCATGTAGACTCCAACCCATTCTATGACATGACTTGCTGCAAGTCCACTGACATCACATTGTAGCTTCACTTCGTCACCTTCATCGATATCGCCCCTTGGTGAAAGTTTCATTGTGTGTACACTTTGTGAATCGACACCAAAAAGTGGATGTATCAAGAAAACACATAATGAAAACCACGAGGAGCAAACGATTGAACCAAGACGTTAAATCCATGTTGGAGAGTATTCTAAAAGTCAGGATGAGATTACATCGGTTGCAAATCACTGCTCGCACTCCTCACATTGATGGAAAAACTTCAATGCATAGTTCCGGGATTTCAATAGTGTGTGTTAAATAGACATGACGCTTCATTAGTTTCGAGCATATAGGTTGAACTTTGACTCTTTGTATAGTTCCCAAAAGACTGGCATTATTACAAATTACATTTGTTACGATCCAAAAAACTCCAAACTATCCATGAATATGAATCACTCAAAAAGCCTGAATTTCCTCAGATGCAACAAAGAAATCAAACAAGGTGACACTGATGTAAATAACACAGAATCAAAGTGATTTAATGATAAAATTACCAACCACTTCAGTTACGGATTTGGTTTAACAAACATACACTGATTGCGTAAAACAAGTGTACAATTAAAATGGATATTTTACAAAATAAGTATCTTACGGGCTAATACGTCAACCTGGATGAAGTACAGGCGAGGATCACAGCAACAGAAGATACAGCGAGGATCTCATACACTGGCTCTAAAACGATCAACTCCAGGGGCGGTAAATCAGTTCTTTGCCGATGTGACTAGAGCTATCACGGGGTAAACTCACTCCGATAAAATGTCCAGAAAAAGACAAAGCAGCAACGGGTACACAATGTGACACCCGCCACAAAATATGGGGAAAAGAACCCAAAATACCGAACTGTAGATTAAGTTCGAAAATGTCCTTTCCGGAATCTAATTAAGCTCCTTAACTGCACTCGGTCAAAAGCGAACTCTATCACAAGCTCATCCAACGAGTTGAATCACAATCACAGAAGTTGTAGCTTCCACCAGTCTTGAGTATTTGTGTCCTGTCCAAGATTTATCCTCAGCGCATATATAGGATTTGTGACGTTTTCTCGAAAGTACTAAAACTAACTTCCAAAGCCTAGATCATTCTAGATCCTTCATAACGGATTGGCGCCGCCCACTATGGGTCAACGGACTTACACACACAAAATGATTGACACCGTGCGTTGCACATACGTAACTACATGCACATGCACTAGAGTATCATAACACATTACATGTGGGGGTACTTAATGAGACTTTCGACACGGTTTGCACGTGTATGTATAGGGGTAACTGGTAAGGGGCGATGGAAAAATATTTTGTCGGGAACACCACTTCGTAGCCCCCCCTCCAACCCCGACATGTGTACTGTGAGAGTTGCAACGTGTAAGGATCAGTGTCTTTGGTCACGTGGTTGTTGGACGTCATTTTCGGTCCAAATGCAGCACAACCCAATGTACAGTCCAGTCTGTCACTCTGCGTGTGCAAATGCAGGTTTTGGGCACAAAATGGCCTCTAATCACATTCTCCTAATAATACACAGCTAAGCTCTCCTCCTCCCCAACCCCTTCATTTAGCATCACCAATATTTGAAGGCTTTTTCAATACAGATGTTTTGATCGAGTTGCTTACTCTTTAGATTTGAAAGACACAGTTTGAGTAGCATATTCAAGAGTTTTTTTTTATTTTAGAGATTATTAAATAATTTAAAACCTGCACAGGCAAAGATGCTAACCATATCACTTAAAGAAATTAATTTCACGAGACAGTATATCAGACTAAGAGTCTACACTTTTATTCTCTCTGATGAACATTTGCTATAAAGTCTTTCACAATTGAATGTGAATCAGTTAATGTCTACACCAATAACTGTGAAATAAAGGGTGGTATTTCAGAAAGAAACAAAAAACACCCCCTACAAAAAAAACGTTATGATATGATGTACTAAAACATTAATCTAAACGATTGATTATAATTTTTACTTGCCAGTAAAAAGTTTAAAAGTTCCAATACATGACTATAGGAGCTGTTAGCAACATTTTTACATTACACCAGTTGAACTTAGTAATATTTATTTAGTGGGTTATGTACAAACAAAATTGTGTATGCAACTTATAACTTTATTATTTACACACGTCACGGGGTCTCTACTCGACGATCTCTGTATTTTGGAGAACTTCAACACTTAATTACCTTCCACTCTGTATTTGTTCCTATTATTAGTTGATTGAGTGGAAATAAAATATTGAATTGATATAAGACTTATTAAGGGTCCGTTGCTGGACTTAGAATCATATTTTTATTGGTGGTGTCATAAAAGCTATCGGCTCCAAGCAATCCGACCGAGAAAGTTTTTGACAATTGTTCATTATATATTTTCTAACCCCATCAATTTCCGGCGTCAAAATTAGCATAACAGTTCTTTAGTCATTTCCAAAGTGTTTAAAGCGAACGAATACCTTTGGTAGCGTTTTTTGAGATATCGCCAAACATCTGGAGCGGTTATGTCCACGCAGAAAGGAAAATCTCTACATGGAATACGCAATCTGAGAAACGTGAACTTTGCTTTAAAGCCATTGACAATTAAATATAAATCATTAAATGACTACGGTGTGAAAATAAGAGGTGGCATTTTATATATTGTTTAACCCCACCTCCACCAGAACAAAGTTTATGATTACGGTAAACTACATTGTAAATCAGTGATTGTCACACTTTGTAATTGCCAATGTTTAATTTCAACTCTTCCATACAAATGATTACATGAGCTGTTATTAAAAAAAAAAATAATAATAATAATAAAGATTAATAGTAAGAATCCGTTGCTGGAACTGGATTCATGTTTTTGTTGATAATGTAGTAAAGAATGTCGATTCCGAGCAATCAATACCGATAAAGTTATTGACGAGTTTCCATGGTATTTTCGAACCCCAAATGTCAATTCAGCGTTACAGTTCTTTCGTCACCATTCACACTCTTTAAGATGTTTTTTGTACATCTTTTCCTCAAAATTATTTCTTAATATTCTGGTATGGTCTGTCAGATGAACTCTGTGGCCTTCTGACCACTTCGTACCTGGTGTTGGTGCTGCCCTCTGGCCAAGCGTAGTCATACTCTGGGCTGTCAGTCTCTACTTCAACTGGTTGGTAGTAGGTATCTTGTGTGGTAGTTGTAGCCGTAGTAGGTTCCATGTAGACTCTGTTCTTGTCCTCCGTTGCTTGCAGCTCCATGTAGGGATCAGCTTTTGCTACATTGGTTTCCTTCTCCTTGGTGATCTTAGGATGTCGATGTTTGATGAGGAAGAATATGTTGATGATGAGAGAGACAATGAAGAGGATGAGAATTATAATGAAGGCTACGATCCATGGGGTAGAATTCCTCAGTGAATTTGCATAATTGACAGCAATGACAGTTCGGGATATCAGTAGATTGTAGGAGTGAGATATGATCAGACATCGTGTCATCAGGGTTATCTGTTCTGGATCCCGTCTCTGTACTAGTAATATAGTTTTATCGTCTTCGGTAGATTCAGTTGTCATATTGGTACGGTCTCTGTGATTGGTCCGATGATACAGGATCTACTACTTCCAAAGAAATAATCACTGGTGATTATACATTGGATTTGATAGCCGTTATAAGTTTCATTCAACGGGAAATTGATAAATCGATTGGCTTCGTTGCTGCTATTCGAATACAGCCACATCAAAACAACTTGATCGAATTGGCAACATGTTCACACTTACTGTTGGGTTCCCTCTCTCAGATGTGCAGCTCAAAGCTCGCCACGTTCCTTCTTGTACAGTGAAATCACCATCAGGGAAGCAGAAGGGGTACATTGGTAATGGGAAGTAATGAACATATACATTAATGTTACTTGATAACAGAGGACTGCTGCTCATCATTTTGCTTCCAAAGTCATTAATACGACAGGTGATTGATGTATCTGTTTTACTGATGTTTTTGATGTTAAGAACCTGTTGATTTGATCTCCGAGAATTACACACGTTATATATTGTGTCAAGTTCATATCTCTGGTCTAGACTTGTCCCATTCTTTGCTATTATCACGCTTACGTTCATGTAGATTACAACCCATTTTATGATATGACTTGCTGCAATTTCACTGACATCACATTGTAGCCTCACTTCGTCACCTTCATCGATATCGTCCCCCATTTGTGAATGTTGCACTAAGTGTACACTTTGTGAATCGACACCAAAGAGTTGAGTTGTATCCAGAGAACACATAATGAAAACCACGAGGAGCAAACGATTGAACCAAGAGAGTATTCTCAAAGTCATAATGAGATTACATTGGTTGCAAATCACTGCGCACACTCCTCAAATTGAAAAAACAACTTAAATTCATAGCTCCAGGATTTCAATAGTGTGTGTTAAGTATACATGACGATTCATCAGTTTCGAGCACTTAGGTTGAACTTTGACTCTCTGTAGATTTCCCACTAGACACGCAGCTTATTTAAACAAAATGATATTGTGATTACTTTTCCTCTCACTGTATTGCCCAATTGCATTACATGCCGGTGGCGGCAGACTCTGTACAATTTGATTGGGTATAGGGGACGAATAAGGGGGACAGATAACCAATCGGGGAGGAGGGTGTGGGGTGAGACTTTCGCCATGGAATGTACAAGTTTGTATAGCAGGTAAATGGTATGGGGCGATGGACAATAATTTTTTGGAGAAAACCGCTTTGCAACCCCCCTCCCCGACATGTTTCTTGTGAGAGTTGCGACGTGTAGGGATTAGTATCTTTGGTCACGTGGTTGCTGGACGTCAATTTGGTCCAAATGCAGCATAACCCAAACTGCAGTCTAGTCTGACACCCTGTGTGTGCACATGCGGGTTTTGGGCACAAAATGACCTTTAATCGCATTATCTTAATAATACACAGCTACGCTCTCTTAGGATGTCCATGCTTGATGAGGAGGAAGATGTTGATGATGAGAGAGACAATGAAGAGGATGAGAGTGTTCCTAACTATTTTCTTTGGCTGCCCCTCCCCAACTGTTCCCTCTAGATGTCCCATACCCAACTGTTCCTTCTAGATGCCCTGCCCCGACTGTTCTCTCTAGATGCCCGCCCCCAACTGTTCCCTCTAGATGGCCGCCCCCAACTGTTCCCTCTAGAAGCACCGCATCCCTTTTACTGCGATCTCAGTTTGGGATCCAGTCTTGGTTTTGACTATATCTTTCATTGAACTTAAAAACTGTAAACCATTACAAAAAACGCCTGCTGTGTTTCTTAGATTGAATTGAATTTGGAAATATATATATATATGGCATCCCCTTAAGGTGATCCCTTGGCTGCCGCTTCCCAGGTTGAATCGTAAACGTGGGTGTGATCCCTGGCTACACGGCAGTTAACGGTTGTATGGCTTCTGACTGGCACCCCGAACAAAGATATTGACTAATAGGGAGACCGCCAACATAGGGCTGGATAGCTCAGTTGGTAGAGCGCCGGTACGTTAATCCGGAGGTCGGCAGCCACGGGATCACCCTAAGGGGATGCGACTTTTTAATATTAAATATCTAGTCATGATCCACAAGGGAAACTGACTGGGAAATTTTATTTAAATAGTTCGGGTTTGAACAAAGAAAAATTGACTGGAGCGGGACTTGAACCAACGACCTCCGGATTAACGTACCGGCGCTCTACCAACTGAGCTTTCCAGCCCTATGTTGGCGGTCTCCCTATTAGTCAATATCTTTGTTCGGGGTGCCAGTCAGAAGCCATACAACCGTTAACTGCCGTGTTGCCAGGGGTCACACCCACGTTTACGATTCAACATAGGGCTGGATAGCTTCAGACAAACATACAGGTGAGACTCACTTGATATTTTCATAACGTATATCCCAGGCACAGTACATTTAAACGTGCCGTTACTCAAGTTGAAATCACTTCCTTCCTCTGAAAACAGTAACTCTTCAAAGGGCAGCGGATCCCAAGAGGATGAAGGGCTGAAGCCGGTATTCCTCACTGCAGTGAAGGCTGACCGTCGCGTACTGCATTCACCTGCTTCACCAGTCTGTCCAGCTGGTCCATGTTCACCTCTCTCCCCCTTCAAACCATCCATTCCAGGCATACCTTGAGGTCCTTGTTTCCCTGGTTGACTGACTCCCTGCTCTCCCTTCAGTCCATGATCTCCTTTAGCGCCTTGCTCACCAACCAGTCCATCTGACCCCTTGTCGCCTTTAGTCCCGGGTTCACCAACCTCACCAGGAGAGCCTATATCACCTTTTGGACCCACTGGCCCATGGTACCCGTTTGATCCGGGAATTCCATGTATTCCGTCTCGGCCCTGGCAGCAGGAATTACACGTCACATCGGGATCGGGTGAAACTGCAACTGTAGCCACCATGAACTGAATTTTCATTAATCCAAAAACAAGGGCCAATGTTGAGGTAATCATCATCTGAAATTAAAAATATGGAATAAAAAAAACGATTATAACATTTTTCAAATTTGCTCTTTTCGTGACTGCGGTATTAATTCTAGCGTTTCGGTTTTACGGAACTCCAGAAGTACATCTTAATCAATTTCCTGAAGACTTCAACGTCCGACCGTTTTTGAGGGACTACTTTACACTTATGTTTTGACATAGTAGATAATAGGGCACTATTTTGTGTTAGTTGGGATGCTGTAACTGTTGGTTATCCGATTCCCCCCAAAATGGGTAGTTCAACTTTTTCTTGCTGTTATTAACTTGTTTCTAATCCGTTTCCCTAAAAAAGCCAAACGAATATTAAACTATTTGTTTCATGTTATAAACGATTGACCGCCCGCTTTCGGGTCCGAGAATGATTTGATGAGACCAAGGCCCAATTTCACTGCTCTGCTTACCGTCAAATTATGTGCTTGCAATCACCATTCTTTGCTATCAGGGCAAGCGCTTAAAATATGTGACAGCTTTCTATTCAAATAAAATATAGTTACTACGCACGAGCACACGAACGATAACCAAATACATTATATTGGGCCATTGTTGGTGATTCAACATTGTTTCTAGGCCTGAAAGTCTGAAAATTAGCATATTAAAAATACTATAATCATAAAAATAAACCGTGAAAACAGAACGTCTTCGATAACAGCCGGATATGGCGCAGATTTTAAATGTATACAACGCAGTTAATATTATCAGGTGTAACAGAACAGTACTTGTTTGTTATAAACAAACATCAATCGTATTAAACAAATTGTTACGATCCAAAAAACTCCAAACTATCCGTGAATATAAATCACTCAAAACTCCTGAATTTCCTCAGATGCAACAAATAAATCAAACAAGGTGACACTGATGGAAAGAACACAGAATCAAAGTGATTTAATGATACAATTATCAACCACTTCAGTTACCGATTTGGTTTAACAAACATACACTGATTGCGTAAAACAAGTCTACATTTAAAATGTATCTTTTACAAAAATAAGTATCTTACGGGCTAATACGTCAACCTGGATGAAATACAGGCGAGGATCACAGCAACAGAAGATACAGCGAGGATCTCATACACTGGCTCTAAAACGATCAACTCCAGGGGCGGTAAACCAGTTCTTTGCCGATGTGACTATGAGCTATCACGGGGTAAACTCACTCCGATAAAATGTCCAGAAAAAGACGAAGCAACAACGGGTACACAATTTGACACCCGCCACAAAATATGGGGAAAAGACCCAAAAATACCGAACTGTAGATTAAGTTCGAAAATGTCCTTTCCGGAATCTAATTAAGAGCATGTCCATGAGAGGACCATGCAGACCGTGATAAGGTGGGGGTCAACGGATTTGGCTGAAATTGTGGTGGTAGGTGGGTCATAGGTAGCCTTGAGGCTGTGCACAATATTTGGCAGATCCGACCTCCCTAATAGAAAAAAGAGCCAAAAATGTGTTTTTTAGTGGTAAAATAGCGTTTTTGATGATTTTTGGCTGCAAAAGTTTAAACGCTTGCTGCTGAACGGTGGAATACAGTAGAGCAATGAAATTTTCAGGGTCTTTAGTTTGTATCCTGACCTAAACCACGAAGTCAAAATTGTGGGAAAAAAACTTCTTAAGAGGCAACGCTAACTCTTCATTTAAGGGTACCCCTAATTTTGCGTCACATCTTTGATTCCCTGTATAGTCATTAGTGCAGGTCTGTGAGCAATGACACTCGGGTGAAAGAGAGTTCTTTTTATGGTCCTTAAGTAGCATCAATAAAATATTTGTCAGCAGTTTTTTGTTTGAAATGGCAGGAGCCTGTTTTTGCCTTATAATAGCGGTTTAGCATTGCATCGTTCAAAACTGGTACCTGTTGTGATTTGCGATTGCCTTGTTTTCAACGGTAGTTTCGATGCATTGGACATGAAGCAAACCTCTTATTACCCTACATGAAACAATTATGTTGGTCCTTGAATCCTTAATTAAGTGTTGTGGTGAACATGACCAATTTTCTCAGGATTCAGTCAATGACCTAACATCCAAATGTTTTTTTTAGTTTGTCATACTGAAATCCTGATTCATATTTCAGTTGTAACCCCCTCCTCCAAGCCTTTCACCCTTTCTGATTTGTATGATCACATGAGTAGCTATCAGTGCAAGTTATTTGGTCCTTGTCAGGCACTTGCTGTGTTGCAAAGCCAAGATCCTCTTCAGAATAAGGTGATTAGAAAACAAAATAAACACACCAAGACTTTATTACATGTATAGTTAAGATAATAACACAATAAGTGTCAATGGTTTTATTTATTGACATATTCATATGTGCAACGGTTCAATATATTTTAGTTTTTACCTTCACACTACCGGTGTGTGGTATTCACTGACTATACAGTCAAGATAGAGTGGTACAAGTATTACAAGATAGATAATTAATACACCAACGGCATCAAAATTGAAAGCAGTACTGGTCATTGATGGATTTTTGGGGTGAGGATTAACAAAAATAAAAAATGGCAGAGTGCTGACTGTTTAATCAAAAACGGACACTTTATAAGCGTCCGATGGCATCATGCATTTAAATGCCTCAAAGCTCACACTGGTTCTGTACAGCATCCACGAGAACCTGTCTTTCAACCAACTCTACAGCATTATTGTTCACATCAGTCCAGCTCTTTGATGGCAGTGTCCCAGATTTATGTAAGAGAGCAAGACGTGAAAAATAGCTGGCTATCTGTTGGGTAGTAAACCAGTCATCTCTGTGAAACTGACTTTTCAATCGCCGGGACACAGTTTCTGGGTTTTCCTTCTTTCCTGTATTGGCGCCAATCATGAACTGGGCAAGCAAAAAATCATTCACTTGCTGCGAAAACCTCTTCCTTGCCTCGGAAAACTTGCGAGCCCAGCCAGAATTGATTGCCAGGGACATGGTTGCCGAAGCTGCTCCGGAACTGACAGTCTCAACACCTTTACTGGAATAAGAAGTGCCAGCTTGCATCTCGCCAATCTTTTCAGCCCACTGACGTGCAATTTCATCAAGACGAGATTCCTTAAGGGGACGAAACATATGCCGTCCAGCTGCCAAATGATGTGTGAGGAGCTCGTCGGTGAGGAAAGTTTTAACACAGTTTGATTCTGTACAGGAGAACTGAACATCATCTCTTTGTTGACGAATTGCTCCTGTCAAGACTTTGGGCTCAGTATAATGTCCAATAGTGTAAGTGGTGATCAGTGGTCCAGGTGGTTGCTTGATCAACTTTGCGTAGGGATTGAATTGATTGCCAATGCTGTAAGCAAGCCAGGAGCGCACACCACCTTCCTCAAAGGAGAAATTGGTAAAGTTGGTGACACCTGGCCATTTCAGATTTTCACCAGAAGAGGGCATGTCACCAATCTTCAGAACAGATGCACAGCATCCTCTCACACCATTGTATGACTCTAAGGCAGTGTGCATGTCATCAGCAGTGAGTACGTTGTTGCCTTCATTGACGTACCGCTCGATATGGGCCTTCATTGGTGCTATCTTACGATCACATATGTCTTTACCTGCCTGTACCTCAGAGAAGTCATACCTTGAAATGTTGATGTCCACTTTTTTAGCAAGATCTGCCATGGACAGGATAAGAGGTGCACAGTGGTAACATCCTGCATTGTCTGACCTGAGAGAGACTTCGATGATGTTTGGGCGCCTTCTTTTCAGCTCAAGCAAGGAGGCTTCCAGTACTAACAGCACGCTCCACCAATTCTGGACACATGGCTGGATTAGATGGACGAAGCACAAAATCTGAAGATAACGAGAGAGACATGATTGTTATTTTAATGATGTAAGATTTGCATCAAGATAAAATATTTCTAATTTTTGCTGTACCCTATCATACATGTATACCGATGTGTGGTTTGCACTATACACTACAGTACTACACTCAATGCTTTCCCAGAGTCCTGTGAAAAAAATGCAGTAAAGTCGGTGGTTTTTGAACAGCACGAGTCCCATGTGACATGCCTGTGTTGTTGTTTTCTGTTTTTGTTTTTTTTAACTCGTAAAAAACACCAAGTATATGTGTTGCTTACCACACATCCGTGTAAGGGTAAAAATAAGTAAATCTAAAAAAAAGTATCATTCCCTTTAAAAGACGAATCAAGGATAACACATGCTTCCACAAAGTTATTGTTCACAATTTATCATGAGTGCTTGAAAAGTTATAATTGCTTCTTTCGAACAGGTCTTTGTGTATTTGATTTGTTAAATCTGCTGAGTCAGTATTAAACAAAAAACAAACAAAAAAATGTGAGTGACAAATTATGGTCTTTTCAGTGATATGATCAAACTTTTACCTCAAATTCACTGCCAGATTTCATCACAGCAACCGTCACATGCCAGGATATCCCTTTCTTGCCAAACCAGTCTTGTTGAGCTTCTCTAAATCGTCTCGGCAAATACTTCATTGCCCAATCCATAGTCAAAAGTGCTTGGGAAGAGGTAAGGTTCGAAAGAATATCCTCTTTGCACTTTTCCTGGGCCATTGTACGCACAACATGATTTTTTAAACCAATGATACGGTCCTTGGCATACTCAAAATCATATGCTACTTCTTCCTTCTGTGATGGGTACCTGGAATAAAACATAGATCCTCATTATTAAATCAATGCCATGAATATGAACCATTGTGAAACCTAACATGCACAAAAAATTGTACTCTTGAGGAATTGATGTAGGAGAGGTTCCATAACCAACCCTAAGAGACTTACTTGTATTTTGTGTCGACACTTGATATGGAGAACTCAACTTCACTTAGCAGAAGACGTAGGTCGTCACATATCTCACAGTGGACGTCATGAGGATGGTTACACGAATCTTTAGTACTCAGTGCATAAGTCCAACAGTGATCAGGACAGGAATTGTTTTCCTGAACATGGAGTTTGAATTCCGATTTAAGGTATTGGCGAACTGTTCGGAATCTAGTTTTGTGCTCATCTACCCACAAAGCTGAAAAGCCTGCAACAATCAAAAGGAAAGGTGAACAATTACATTTGGTTTTCTCTAGATCCTGTCTGTATGGTTCTTTCTCTAGATCTTGACTCAATGGAGACTATTGATAAACTGGTAAAAAATGCAGCTCTGAATTAGTACTTTTGAAAACTTACCACATTCACCAAGCAATCCCATCAATCCATCCATAGCATCAAACCCTTCCGAGCCCTCGGCAGCAATGTTATCCAGACCAGAGAGAGATTTCTTCTTGGCAGCAGCACACACCTGTGAAAGAATTACTGCACTTTTAAAATGTGCAACTCATTGACTGTATCGATGATGTACATAATCGATCCATACTATAAACAAAAGAAATAACACAAAATTAATGCAATTGGCAAGATTGAATATTACATAATTCTCACCTGAGTGATACTGAACAGTGAGCTACGACCAAGTGGAGTGATTCCAATCTCTTGACAGTAAACTTGATATAAATCAACAAGACGAGACACGACGACGGTTCAAACAACATTTGGGATTTCAATCTTTTCTCCATGACTGAGTTTCAGTCTCCTGGTCCCAAATGCAACGTCTTGAACAAAACCCGGGCGTGAGATGAATTGAATGAAGTGATCAACCTTGCTCTTCTGTAGTCTTGATCTTGTTATTGGCTCCAACTCTACTGGTTGCCCTCCACCACTTTCCTTAGCATGCTTTCTTGCTGCATCTATCCTGTAGATGGTGAGCCCCGGAATCAGTTGCTGTAACAATGGAACAAAAATCATAAAGTTTCAAGAAAATACAATCGATCACAAAAACGACCAGTAAGGTGACATGCTGGTAAAAAATAAAATTTTGTTGACATTTTTTGTATGAAGTCTTTGACAAAACGGGTCAAATAGTGTAAAAGGAAATTCACATTATCTTACCATTAGTCTTTGCTTTGTCATGTTGTGGGCCAATATTGATAAAATCTGTCGTTTGGTACACCAATTGTCTGCAGCTTGATAGCACACGACTAGAGAGCTGGTACTACTGTCAACATCTTGATCACTTTGTGATAAGTCAGCAGTTTTTTTCACCAACTGTGAGCTTCATAAGTCCATCTTCTTGACCAGGTGCCAAACAGTGGAGAACTAAACCAAAGGCTTCCTTTGCCTTTCTTCTATAATAACGGATGGTACTATCTGATGCTTCTTCTAATGGTCGACGAAGCTGTCCATCAACAGGAGACCTTCCACTCTGGATAAGGAAAGTGTTCAGGGATTGCAACTCCACATTCTTTGGTCGGGGGGTTGGAGCCCAAGAAGAGTCCAATGCACCTAGATCCTGTGTAACATTGTCATCAGTTGATGAAGACTCGGATGTTTGCTGAAAATTTGAGAAAATGAATAAATCCAGTGAGATATGCTGCATAAAGCAAGGATGAAACAAGTATATGTGCGTATGAAGAAGCGTGTTTACAATTCATATAATGATAAATGGAATGCAAGCTATCAGAGTTCAATTATTTAATCCCCCTTTATACCTCTTGAATTTGAGTGCACTCTGTGTCAGTGGACTGGAGAGATAGGAGTCCACCAGCCGGCAATGAGAAATCACTGACTGTACGCTGCTGCTCTTCCTGTTTACACAACAACAATTCACGAGGTTATTTTTTTTTTAACAAATGTTGATAAACCAAGAGAGCATACAAATATGTACTGCTTTTTTTAAAGTGAAGGGAGCACACACCTTATTAGAGGGCATATCACCAGGTGGTAGTTGTTCTGCTGTCTGTTGTGTAACTGCTACTGCTAGTGATAGTTGGTGCTTGGATAAACAACCTCTACAGATACCTGGAAGTCAAGTAACAGCGAGAATTAGCTGTGATCCAGGGCTATCTCAACTGCAACCAGCAGTATTAATAATAACCCTTTCACTCAGACAATATTAAATATAAATGATACCAATGTTAAGGGATGTATTGTAATCAATGTTCATGTACATAAATTACCCAGAAAGGAAGATTTATTTGTATACATTCATTCTTACCTGTTCCGACTGGTATCAGGGTACCCCATCGATCAAACACCTCATGACTAGTTGTTTTATTCACACCACGAAATGGTTTGCCTTTCCCTTCATGGAGTGGATGACAGCATTTCCTTGTTGATGTCCAACTCAACCCTAACTTGTACCGATGCGCCGGGCATATCGTCTTATCACTGTAACTAGTGTAAGCATCAACGTCGAATAACCCACATCGCAGTAGGATCAACTTCCACTCGACATTCACGTCATATGCAGCAACTTTCCACTTCTGCAAATGGCTCCGTATGTTTTTTGTGCATTGACGAAGGTGCACGGTATTGCTCTCGCGCGGATAAGAGGGATATACACCACACTCGATGGCTTTGCAATGCTCAAAATTACAAAAATCACACTGCAGCGATACAGCCACCGTATCCACGGCTGACATATTGACATCGCTCGACCTGGGGGGGTGCGATGCAATGTGTGGCGCCCTCGTGCGGTACTTCGCGCTAACTGGGTTGGCGGTATTACTGGACGTTCCACTTCCGTTATCACGGTCGGTATTGTTGCCAGAAAACTCTCCCATCCACCTCAATACACAAAAGTTTGCAAAAACTTATGTTTCATCTTTGTTGACATTTGTTTTAAATGTTTTAATAACAATCTATTCCAGACGTGAATTAAGGGCAAGCAATATTTTACTCAGAACTGTATGTAGGTTTGATACATACCTATGAACTTTTCCATCTTTGTTGATCCTTGGCAATTAAAATCAAGAAGAGCTGACAATGTTTTTATTTGTTATTATTGTAGTTGGATATCTGAACTATATTTCCACCAAGTTTGTTGACTCTCAGCCCTGCACTAATTAGGTTATTGTTAATTGCGTAGATGGCTAATTTCCTTAGTAGAACTGTCAAGTGTTTTCCTAAAGCCTAGATATCTGCAGTGAAGATTTTCACACAAATTATTTTTATTTCATCGTGTAGAGGACGATGAGCTCTTTCTTTTGATGTATAAGTCGACAGAAACTGATAGAGTTTAAGGGAATCAACGGGGTTATAGTTATACACCAGAAACACTACAAATAAACTCCCCGGAAATGTCCATTTTGCGCTAAAAATAGTTGTGCCCCGTACTCGGCCATTGTGCGATTTTTGAGCGAGCTGCTTCACCAGGTGTTATGGTCCCTGGTGGGGATCAAATAGCCAAGATTTGAGTTTAAATCGCTGACCCCCCACCTTGTCGATTTTTCAAGATTTTGCATGGTCTTCTCGTAAACGAACACTTAACTATTATTTTTTTCTTTCGAGAGCTATTTTATGTGTAAACAAAAATGTTTTTTAGCTTCAATGTTTACATTTTTTGTGGTGTTCTTTTCTTTTTTTATTGAAAATAAGCTTTTATCATTGTAAGTAATTAAGTAACACAGATATTTAAAAAATATTTCAATATTGGAGTTGTGTTTTATATGATTTTTCTGTCCATTTTGGGCCATAGCAGCGAGCCAGTTCAGTCATATTGCAAATTTGTTTTCCCCAAATACTGACACAGTATGTATTCCAGACCTGCAGATTAAAACAATAAAAAAATAACGCATATTTTATATGTACAGGTGAGGGAATTTGTGGTAAAGTTCTACCACTATAATCCCTCAGCTCCTTGGATACTTGGTAATAAATATTATTTAATCACTGATTGTAAATTATGCCACATCAGTGTTTGTTATGTCCTTTTAGGACAAATTTAGAAGTCTGCTTTTCTAAGCACCTTATAGAAAAACACAAATATGATGCAGGTTTCATCATCAAATGTGGTTATTGTGAAGCCACATATGTGAAATATGATTCCTTTCGGAAACATGTATCGCAAACATCAAAATGAGCTGACACTAGAGAGGAACATTTCTGAAGATGACCTGAGTGATAGGGAAAATCCTCTGGATGAAGTTGATCATATTGACAACGAAACCACCAGTGGGCCATCATCAATAGGGCAGTGTGCATCATATATCCTTCAGTTACATACCTCTAAAAATGTATCGCAGACTGCTGTAGATGTAGTTGTTAGTAACACCAAAGAACTTATCTCAAATATAAATGAAGTCAATTGTCAGACAGTTATGGAACATCTTCATTCAGTTGGTGTCAACACAGACAATATTGACCTTGAAGGTATTTTCACAGTTAACCCATTTACTGGTTTGGAAACAAGGGCAAAGCAAGACAAGTACTTTGAATCAAAAATGGGTTACATCGCACCAGAAGCAGTTGAAATTGGAACAAAATATGTTGTAAAAAGAACAAAAAACAACAAACATTCAATGTTCTCAGAGGCTGTGTTTGGCTATTACATTCCGTTTTGGAAATCTCTTGAGAGTCTTCTGCAACACAGTGAAGTTGCTGAAGAAGTGGTGAAAGGACATGCATCTGCTGATGGGTATATGTACATGTATGACATCTGTGATGGATCATACTTTGCCCATCATCCTCTTTTTCAAGATGATGATTGTGGCATTCAAATTTCGATGTACAACGATGACATCGAAATAGTCAACCCTAAAGGATCACATGTACAAAAAAAAACAAGTTTTCAATGTTTTATTGGTCCCTTACAAATATACATCCATCGTGCTGATCAAAGTTGTCTACAATTAACTAACTTGCTGTTGCAAAGTCAGTCGATTTGAAGAATGAAGTTGCAGCTTTTCACAGTGACTCGCCTGCATTACATAAGCTGTTTGAAGATTTTAAAGTGGCCCTACATAGGCTTGAAACAGAGGGAATACGATTATTACATAGCAACAATGAGTACCTGAAGAGAGGGGGACTTTTAGCAGTGCTTGGAGATACACCAGCACTCCATGTTATTGGTGGATTTAAGGAAGGTGTTTCTTTTGCCCACACAAAGTGCAGATCCTGTGAATGTAGTGGAGAGGAAATGACACAGCGATTCACCGAGTCAGAATTTACTCTGCGACAGGAAGATGATCACATTAGAAGGTGTGAGACACTGAGAACTCTGAGCAAGGATGCTCAAGTGTACTGGTCAAAGCATTATGGAATCAACAGTTCCAGTATTCTCATTAAGTTTCCCTTCTTTAAGGTGACTGAATGCCTCATGCATGATGTTATGCATATTTTTTTAAGGTTTAGCACCACGTGAATTGACACTTCTTCTTCGTCATTGTATATCTGAAGGGTATTTTACACTTTATCAGTTCAACAGATATGTAAAATCATTCAACTTTGGGAACAGGTGGTCAAAAAAAAGCCTTGTGACATAGCCCCTCAGACCATCCAGCCTGAACATCAATTGAGGCAGGATTCAACCCAGATATGGTGTTTGGTTCTGCATTTATCACATACTATAGGTCACATGGTTCCAGTCGGTGATAAAAAATGGAATAACTTCATCCGTCTTATCCAAATCATTACACTATGTACTTCACATCGTGTTGATGTCTCAACAGTTGCGTCATTGGAACAGTTAATTGCCACTCATCATTTAAAATATGCATCTATATCTTGAAGAGAATGTCACTCCAAAAATGCACTACTGGGTGCACCTACCAAAACAAATGCAGAAATTCTGACCTTTACGCAATTTGTGGGCTATGCGAATGGAGGCAAAACATTCATAGGCCAAGGGGAGGAAATGGAAAAATTTCAGAAATATGCCATACTCTGTCAGTGTGCATTATCAGAAGTGGATGTGTGGTAGAGTGACATCTGGGGATGGAAACAGTCTCCCTTACTTCATAAAAGAAGCAGACAAGGTGACAGAAGGGACAGATGAATTACTAGATAATAGTCATCATTTCTATCCCTCCCTCGTAGCCGCAAATCCTGAAACTCAGGAGATTGCACCTGTAGTTTTTATGTCTACAGTGAGTGTTACTATCAACGCAATTACCTACAAAATTGGGGATGTTCTATACTATGATAGAGAAAATGACAACCGCCAGTTTGGAAAAATCATTGCAATTATCATTGGAAACATGCGAAAGTACTTAATCTTAAACCTGGAAATTGTTCAGTTTAATTCGCATTTAAACAGCTATGAGGTAACATTTACAAATGCTGATGTATGTGTTTATCCTGTACCAGAGAGGCTATGGTACCCATGGCCCATTATCTTTCATAAAAATTCCACAAAGTGGTTTGTCACTGTAGAAGGTGATATTGATGTAGAGCAGTTTTAAATTTAAATCTCATCAATAGAATGCAGAATTGGATGATACCTCCGCTGTTTGTCATGAGAAGAACATCACCTCTTCTGAAGGTTCTACTTTGGCAGACCAGAGCATATGTACAGCAGGTAGTCTGCAGAGCACAGCAAGTACATGTAGTAGGGAGAGCACATGTGGTATGGCCAGCAGAGCAGGAGTTGATTCTGCTGGAAAATCATCAGGTACGTGGTAATTCTGTAGTGTACACCATTGATACAAGTGTGCTGATGCTCTTTGTATCATAGAGGGTTTACTGTATTGGATTTTTTTTTCCAATTTAAAACGATAGTTTGTTAATGGTTTTTCAGTTAAACTACAAAAGCACTGGGCTCAGGAAAAGCAAGCAGCCCAGTAATTGCAAAAGTAAGCAATCAACCGTGTGTATTTTGTAGAAAGACTGATGCTAATTTTAAGATTGAATAATCCAATATGCCTATCGTTTGTACAAGCAATATATAGAAGTGCTCATCAAGTGTCTTTATTTAAAATATGATTGATCACTTTAAAAACTGCAGATGATGCAATCGTTCTAATTGAAAGGGACATCTCTGATACAGTGAAGCTGTCCTATCCCTGTGAACTGCCAAGGTTTTCCAAGGTTGTGCACAAGGCTCTGCAGACAGGAAGTGTCTACAAGGAATGGGATCAATTCGTCAGAGAATCAGCAATTTTTTACTTGCCGGATATGCCAGCTTCTGATGGACTAGCTCGGATTGCTTACCACAGCATCGGTAGATCCATGTTCGATGCGTTTCCTTGTATTGCCAGTGCTGGACAAAATGCTTGGGTAAGTACACTATGGACAATTTTTTAATTTGTATTGGTCTGGAAGCTTGCAGCCTGCTTACAACGATGCTGCAAATTTATAGCAGCCAGGGTGTGCACAAATAAAACTTTACTTGCAAAGTTATAATCAAGACAGTCCAGGAGCAAACAAGTCTGAAAAGCCCACTCTAGTGTAGGAGTTGATTCAACCAAGATTCAACAACCTCTACATCTAAAGTTGACAACAAATGTCCATTTGTGCATACCTAAGTCAGATGTATTTATTTATTGTTTTGCTCTTGTTTTCAGTCTCACTTCAACAAATGCTTAAGCTCAAAGATACGATGGGAGAGACAGAAGCGACTCAAAGGGATGAAACCCAAAGAGAGCCCAAAGAACCCTGATGCAGCAAGTAAACGTCCTTGCACAAATTCATCTCCCCCACCACTTCCGTCCCTCCCTTCCATCCAAGACCCTTTGATCAGCGAAACAGTGTATGCTTACTAGGTCATGGCATCAGTACAGGCAAGGAAGTGGCTAGGTCATTCCATGCCGAGTTGATTGACAATGACCAACTCGGATAAACAAAAAGCATGACATTCAAGCACGCAGGGTTGTGTTTCTACAAATAAATGTAGGTACCTTGCTGTACAATTTGTTTGCATCTGCCCATTTTTAAAATGTATTGTTAATATTTATTTATTTATTTTGTTAATTTATCTTCTTTTTTTTTGGGGGGGGGGGTCAATTAATTTTTGTAATGCTACAACACTCGATCTGAAACTTTTGATATTTTGGAAGAGTACACAAGGGCTCAAATTTCAGAACTACACAAGCTTCACCATTACAGGGCTAAGAGCACTAGAATAATAGGACATCTGCTCTAGAATGAGGAAGGTTGTGGCTTCGTGTCTCACCCGAGTTGCCGTGGATTTTTTTCTGCAGAACCTCAAAAGCACTGAGTACACAGTGCTTGTAACAACGTCGGTGTAATTGGAAAAAAGTAATAATAAAATGTTCTCGATGCAAGAATCACACCATTGCGAACATTTTTTTTTTACTTTTAGAAAGTGTTTACAGGCACTCATAAGACAGACATGACACCCACAGTGATGGCCCACTTGGACAACCTAATGAAGGAGACATTCCCACGTAGGAGGAAGCTAATACTGGCCCCAGACAACATGGACACATCAGAACTAGTAGAAAAACTCTGGAAAGATTTCCCAATGCCTTCAAAATGACACATGCGTAAGTATTGAAAGTATTGAAAATGTGGCCTCTCCACCTTTCTCTATACCATTAAATGCTTTTGTCAATAGCTCTCTTCTGCCCCCTTGACCTTGAAAGAGCCAGGGTTATGGGGGCTGTGTCACACCCCCAGCCCTCAAATCCCTGAAAATGTCGATAAAATTGTCAATTATCCAAAAGTGAACTGATTGAATTTCAATCCAAAGGCAGACTCGTGACAAAGATAGTAATGTACTAATGGTACAAAATATCATATGAAATTATTCCATCTATAAGTGTGTTGTATTTTTTAAAAGAAACAAACTGAAACATGTTGGACAAGGGATCTTTTAAAGTCATTGAAAATACCTCAGAATATAGACTAGTGGGATTTCTGGAAAATGTGAATGTTAGGGGCATTTTTTGGTAAAAGCAGGGAACCAGACTTTTTTTCATAATTTGTGTATGCTGAATCCGATAAAAGCGGTTCCCAAGCCAAATTTTGAGTTTTTGACCATCTAATTTGCATACACAAAATGGCCGCTATATTGCAATTTTTTGACCTTTCTTGAACCATTTTCTGCATTTAGTCTGTAAATATGCAGGCAAAGATGACAAATGAAGGGTCTATACCTATGTTTTGAAGGTCAGCGAATAGGATTAACACATTTTGGTAGTAATGAGTAGTAAAACATATTCATAATTATGCAAATTAGTGGCGGCCATTACAGAAAAAAAACTTGTTTGCAATATTTTTGTTACTAGGCAAGAAAACATGACAAATTAAGTGTCTTTACCCATGTTTTGAAGGTCAGAGAATATTAAAAAGAAATTTTTGAAGTAATTAGTGGTAACAATACTCATAAATATGCAAATTAGTTGCCGCCATTACGGAAAAATCATTTTCTTCCAATATCTCTGTAACTAGGCAAACAAACATTACAAATAAAGTGTCTTTACCTATGTTTTGAGGATCAAGCAATATGATCAGTGATAAGCCAGATGCTTAATTATGCAAATGAGCTAGTAAAGCTACAAATGCTTAATTATGCAAATGAGCTAGTACTACCAATGAATATTATAACACTTCGTGTATCAATGCTAAATGTTTATGTTCCAAACTTTACCCCGAATTCACCTCGATGCTTGTACAGGCATGGCGGAGCAATTGGTCTCACTCACAAATCCCTCATCATTATTTAGTCTGCTTGACTAGACCATATTTATACAAGGAGTCTGACATGCTGACATGCACACATTGCTGTGCATTGTAACCCAGATTTGCAGCATTTGCCATGTCGTGTTCTGCATTGCTTCTGGCATGCACACGAAATCATTTCCAGGCAACTTTCGGGAAATGATTGGACTCAATGACATCAGTATGGGATGTAGTCCTGAATCACCATGTTTCCATCCTACGCCAACAGGCTCAGGAAGCTCAGGTACTGCACAGTGAGCATTTCTCCAAACCATTGCTTGGAAGTGGAGAGCATCACTCGTTGGGGACATTGCTTCTGGTTTCCCAGTCTTGGAGAACAGTATATGCCTTGCTCCATCAACAGAGTCTGTTTTGTGCACATTTCTGAAGATCGAATGGTCTCCTCTGTGAGTTCACCAATTCCCAAATTTTTGAGCAATTGATGGTGCTCTTTGAAGACTTGTCATGAGGACCTTTTGGTGTGATTTGCTAAGTAGGATGTGGTATCACATCCAGATAATGCGTGAAATGGTAACAGATTTGTTGCTGAATCTCTTGGTAGGTTGTTGAAAACTGCATCAATGGGTATAATTGCTGTTTCTTGGTAGTACCAGACAACATCCAGAGGCGTTCACATTGTGCAAGTGGAAAGTTAGAAACCAAAAGCACGAGAACATCAGTATCCCTTGATGACACAACTACTGTATTAAACTGGCTGTGCATGCACAGCATGTAACACCAACCTAGTGTCAACTTCTTCATATGTGGCTCTCAGCTGGGTCAAATCGGTGGTTGTCTTTGACGACCTAACTTCCAGTTCCTCTCTGAATCCACCGGCAACTACAATCTCCTTATCATCAGGTGCCTGAAAACACAGTTCCTCTTCAACAGGCCGTCTGATTGGTCGAGCTGATTTTTGGCGTTGTGACCTGGTAGCGCCCTTGATTGTCTCTTCTCTGTATCTGTCGAACACAACGTCTATCCGTTAATAGTTAGACCTTGGTTTCAGTACTGCTCTTACGGATGTGTCAGCCAGATCCCCGAATGTCACTGCATTGGCAGGCTTTCCCAGAGCAACCGCTAATATCTGTCCATCAATGATGAGGCAAGATGACAAGTTATGAAGTTCAATAGCTTCAGGACAGAATATGCTTTTAGTTAGTTTATCGGCCAGTGCAGACTTGTTTCCAGTGCAGAGTGTACCATTCATTTCAGCAAGTGAAATAGGAACTGGCAGAAGCTCGTGCTTTAGGACAGCTGTCAAGTCAACTGGACAACCTGCTTCATAGGCAGTAACAAGGCGTTGTAGGACGTTTCTATCTGCCTTTAGGATAGTTCTCTTGTCTTTGTCTTTACTGTCTCTGACAACTTCGTATAGAGATGCAAATGTTTTGGCATTGCTCTTGTGTCAGAGCGTTGAATTGGGACATCTGGCTTAATACCTTGCTCAGGTACAATCATTCTCTCCTCAGTGAATGTGTTCACTTTTTCTTGTCCAAGTTCTTTGGTACAAAGTAACGGGTTTTGGATCTCCTCTGTTGCTGAGTCTTTTGTGACAAGATTTGCAAAGGCCCTGGTGACTCTGATGCAAACATCTTAAGGTCGTGAGTAATGCCTTCTCATCATCGTTGTCCCGCTTTTGCCGTGATTTGGTTGCTTCATTGTGAACATGTGGAATGCCAGGACGGTGATTGTACATAGCAAAGGTTTTTGCTGCATTGTGAGACATGAGATTATACAAAAGGGTCCATCTGCATAGTGCTGATGTTGTTTTTGTGATGCCTACAATTCCACCTCCTTTCTTTCCCGTACCATTTATCCACCCCATGGCTTGTTCTGGGTCTACTTGGTTGACTTTTCGCTTGACAAAAAAGTTTTTTTTAGTCTTTTAAACTCTGACAGCACAGGTTCTGGAGGTTGGTGCATCTCGGCTTTGTAAACTGGACCCCATCTTGTATAGTTCTCGAACCGGCCTCGGCTTATTCTTCGAGGCCAGAAGGTGCCGAGGCCAGAAGGTGCCGAGGCCGAGGCCAAGACCGAGTCATGACAAGGGGAGGCCGAGGCCGAGACCAAGGCCGTCCAAAGTCGGCCTCGAGACCGGCGGGGAGGCCGAGGCCGGCCTCGAGACCTCCAACACTGATAGTTCAGGTGGTCACACAAAATGATGTTGGGCAACAACAAGCTGTAGGAGTGGAGGTGAGGCTCCCAATTTTCATCACGCTGAGCTCGAGTGAATTGCAGTAGTATTGAGACTATATCCATGTAGTTCCACTAGAAGACAAAATTCACATCATCAGATTTACTTGCAGTGAAATCTTTAAGAAGCTTCTGAAACCGTTCCTGCTTCAGACATGTTATCAGCTCTGCAATTCTTTCTACATCAGCTGCGATTGCAGAAATTTCGTCATGACATTTCTTGAGAATTGAGAATTGGTGGCAACAAAAGCCGCCACAGGGCTTGCAAAGTAAGTTTGTGAGCTCTCATAGCCTTGTTGAACACTTTTCCTGACAAGACAAGCTGCACAGCACCGTCTCCAAACAGTCCAATCTCCAGCCATACTTCAGCTAAACAAGATCCAGCCATGTGATCTCCTATAGTCTTCAGGAAGTTCATCGCGGTATGAAGTCCACCAAGGCGAGGGATTAATTTATCTCGGTATTCTTCAACAGACCACTTCAGTTCCATGAGTTTGCAAAATAGAGCTTGGTCCACAGTAAGGATTGTATGCTCCTGGCCAAAATGTAAAGATATTGCCATGCATCTCTTTACAACTGTATTTAGCATTTATCTAACTCATGAGCTGGAGCAAGAATTATGGGCAAATATCCCACTGCTGTCTGCTCTGTTCCTGTGATGAGACTGACTGAAGGAATACTGTCCAAGAAGGTTTTGTGTCAGAATGTTGACGTCGTAGGAAGAAAGCCAAATCTGTTGCCTGTGCTTGTTTTACACACAGTCACTGTCTGCTTCAGGTTTCACAAACCAGGCTTTCTGAACAGGAGCGGTGAATACTGGCTCACTTTTTGCAGGATTTATTTTGGCAGGATACAGGTTCTGCAGGACATCTGGTACAATCAGCGTGTGTCTAATGGATGGCTCTAGCATCTGAAGTTCAGCATATGCTTACTGTCCCCATTGCCATGTTGCCATTTGTGTTGCATGGAAAGTATTTTTCCCATCAAGTGTCTCATCAAGAATGTCAATGTCATCCGCAGTGAAGTGGATGAATTCGTTTGCTGCAATGTTTGGCGGAGTAATAACCCCTGTTGCTTGGTCCATAGATTTCAAGGTGCTCTCAGCCAAGAAAGCATCTACTTGCAACACTTGCTTATAGCCTAAACAGTGGCCTGCCTTGTTGAACAATTGTACTAGATCTTTTGATTGTGTGGCTTGATGTAGTGTGTTGGAAAGTCCAATGTGTTTGGGAGTCCACTTTTTGCCACCACTGATACAGTAGACTAAATTCGGTGCTACACTCAAAATGTTTAAAACAATTATTTTCAGAACTGTCATCAACTGGTGCCTCTTGACCGCCAAAGATTACTGTCTCAGTAACATATATAAACTATCTGGAATGCATGAAATTGCTAATTGGTAATCAGTGTCTTGGTACAATGGAAAATCACTGATTGTCAAGTGAGATGATGATATACTTTGGGGCCTTTATTGATTAAAGTGCATCAGCTGGGAAACCTGATTCAGCGAATGCCCTGGGAAATGTGTTTAGGGAATTCCCTTTCGCAAACCCAAGCGTTCTAATAAAGGGGATTTTCTCAATGTATTTAGAGTATTATTATCCTCTAATTACCTAGGAAATGTCTTTTGACTATTCTCTGACCCTCAAAACATACGTGGATACACTTCATTTGTCATGTTTTCTTGCTTAGTTACAGAGATATTGCAGAAAAATGATTTGTCAGTTTTGGCGGTAACTAATTTGCATATTCACTAGTATTGTTTACCACTTATCACTTCCAAAATGTGTTAGTTCTATTCTCTGACCTTCAAAACATAGGAAAAGGCCCTTCATTTGTCATTTTTGCTTGCCTGGTTACAGACTTAATGCAGAAAATGGTGAGAAAGGACCAAAATTTGTAATTATGCGGCCATTTTGTTTATGCAAATTAGACAGTCAAAAACTCAAAATTTCGCTTGGGAACCGCTTTGATCGGATTCAGCATACCTGAATTAAGACAAAAAGTCTAGTTCCCAACTTTTACCCCAAAATGCCCCTTAAACACTATACAGAGCTATTTTTCAGAAATCCCACCAGTCTATAAGTGTAGTTTTTTTGTGTTTTTGTTTTTGTTTTTTTTCTCAAGTTTTCATCAAACAATTTGGAACTATTGGATCCAACAGCTAAGAATGCAGATTGTTTATAGATTATTGAAAACAATAATTGTAATGTGTGGGTTTATGGGCTTATTACTGATACAATCATTATGTATTGAATTGGATCAAACTAGTTTTCTCTCTGATGCATAGCTCTGACTTCAACAAATTGCATAACAAGCAGTTACAGATTTTTCAGACTTGAGCCATGTTGAGTCATTTTGGGGACCGAGTCCTGTCCTGTGGAAATAGCTTACAGTTTTTGAGATGGAGATAGTGTAATTGTATGCAAAGGTAATAAGGAGTATAACACAAATATTGTTGTCAAAACCATAAGGAGTAAATCAGCTGATCAGATAGGCATCAGGAACCTCTAGATTTTGTTCTGAACATTCCCATGAATCATAGAAATAAAATGTTCTTCTTTGAACAAATTTCCATTTTATTTTTCAGACGAACTTTGACCATGTTCAAGTCCTTAAGGAGACGGAAGTGAGGCTGAATAAAAGCATAAACAAAACAGAGGTCATCAAGGTCTTGAAGGTATTGATAACATTAATGACATGTTGGAGTAGCAGGTTGGGCTTGTGTACCTTGACCTTGTGCTTCAGCAGTTACGAGTTAAATCATACTTGAATGAACAGAGTGTCCCACCTCCCCTCTGCCATCTCAAGTGCCATCTCCAAAAACAAACAAACAAACAACTGGAAAAAACAGACTAACAAGCAAGAAAGCCACTGCTTTATACTGAATCAAACATATTCACTCTATTTTTGTTATCTCATCCTGCAGCTCAACTCGGACTCCATGGACTCAAGAGTAAGTGGCCAGATATCACCTAGCCTCGTCATTACAACCGATGATAACCTTGTTACATCTTCTCATGTCGTGGGCTTTGGACGCACCCTTGTAGAGATGCAGGGGAAGGTGTGTTGAAACGGAGACTTCGGTCGCTTATGGCAACCTACTACATCCTGGATTTTGAGTATCCTCCAGGCTACTCAATGATGCTGAAGTTAATCCAGCACTACCTGATGGGCAGGGTAGTAAAGGACCTCCCCAAGTCAATCAAAACCTTGTGTGCCAAAGCTGGAGTGGCTAACAGCTGAACATTTCTTGAGTGTGTGTCACTCAAAGTTTCGACATGAAGCAAGTTCGGACGAGAACATTTCTTGAACCAACTTTCCCGAACGTTGCATGTGTAGTCACCTACAGTAGGTCTTTGTTACTAAACAAATTAATGACAAAAAACATGTTTTTCATGATCTTGCCGTGGATTTGATGCGTTGATGTGCTTTGCTAATATTTTCACTTAGTGATACCCCAAACCTTGCTTCAATAAAGTCTCCCGATGTATAGCTGTATAGGCTGTACTCTTTTTGTACAATTATCTTAATTGCCAATACTTTATGTTCACCGAACTTCGAAACTGAGGAATATGCAATAGGTATGTGTCACTATGTAGTACAGTACAATTTGTCATAAAGTTGTTTGACATGCAAAAACGTTTCAATAAAAAAGAGCAATCCTTCACCCCCCCTTCGCCAACCTGACCCCATCTTACACCCCCCGACCCTGACCCCCATCCTACACCCCAACCCCACCATTCCCCATCATCACCCCAGGTGTCCTGGTTTGGCAAAATAACCAGTCAATCTTGCACCCCAACACCCTTCCCCACCCATCCTCTTCCCCACCCCACCCCATGCTCTTATTTGGTAAAAAAAAACCACACAAAACAATAAATCCTACACCCCCTCCTCACAAAAAAACAAACTCCTCCCCACCCAACAGTATATAGGAGGGTTAACTTAATAGAAAACTTTTGAACAACGTGCTTTTTTTTCAGCACATAACCCAAACCATTAATTCAATGTCATGATGATTAATCATTAATTAGAGCAGACAAGAACCAACTTATTGACAGATTTCTGAAAGAGCACAATATTAATGGTTCAAAGATTTGTTGGTAAATATTTCTAGGACAGATCTTGATTTAGAAAGCTTAAGATAAAACAAATTCCTCATCACTATACTTAAAGGATTTAATCTTGTGATTTTGTTGCCAATTTGTATTCACACAAAAATTTCAACAATTCTTTGTTTAAATAAAAATGGGCATATTAGTGACAACAATGACCTTCTAACACAGATGGACATGCACCGTCTATAATAAAACTGAAATTAAGGTGTTTTTTATGAGCCACGTTTGGAACCATCAAACATTTGCCTTTCCCCCTAAACGTTACTGTTAATCATGTTTTATGAGCATTCAAATATTTTTTAGAATGTTTCATGTCATTAGAAAAAGTGATCATTGGCAAATTTTGATAATAAGGTGTCTTTTTAAAAGTCGTAATTTAATCAAGAACAATTGTAACTTTTTACTTTGAATTTAAAGTTGTGTTGTTAAAGTTTTCAGTAGATTATGACATGTACATGGTTACCTGTATTCGATCATTGTTGGTTAATTAATAAGTGATTTGCCAGATTTCAAAGTAAAGTATACAATTTGTTTTTTCTTCTAATAAATCATATTCAGAGTTGATATTTTATTTTGAAATTGTCACTATTTTTGTTATTTTTTTAATGCATCTGAAAACCTGTCTGTCACCATCCAGTGCTAGCATCTAAAGCGCATGATATGGCAGTAGTTTTAACCTCAAGTAACCAGTGTTGTATGACTCGAGTCCAGGACTCGGACTCGAGTCCGTCTCGAGTCCCAATTTTGGTGACTCGGACTTGACTCGAGTCACGTCTGCAAAAGACTCGGACTCGGACTCGGACTCGACTATCGTGACTCGGACTTGTCCCCGAGGACTCGTGACTTGCGAGTCACGTATTTTCACAAACAATACCTTTTGTCAATATTAAAAACGATTCCGATGATCCGATTGTCATACCCGGAGTGCACATGGATGGAGGAATATTAACGTCTTAGCACAAGAAGTACATTGTGGTATGGGGTTGCGAGTAATAGTGTTCGTGATTATTGTAGTAGTATTGTGTAGTAGATGGCACTGTACATACAGCGCGTGTACGTTCGATTCGTATGTTTAATACGCACAATAACACTGAGATGCACGACACCAATATTAATGCTGGTTATCTGTCAACGTTAACACCATAGCCACTGCTTGCGTGAAGCAATTGTGCATATTACCAGGGAAATGACATGTCTGGTACCTGTAAAACACTGCTTGCATTATTGCACTGTGATGGCTGTGTGTTATATGCACCAGTTTCCACACATGGTCAACACGCACACGCGAAACTTGGTCAGGAAACTTTTTTAATCATGGCATCCGCCGTTCCGCCCCGTATCGTTTCTTTGACAATTACCAAAGGTGTCCAGTGTCTTTAAGGATTAAGTTTTTACGAATTTAAGGATTTAAAATGATTGTTTTCTCTTCAAAATAACCAATTATATACTGATTTATTTATTTCAGAAAGGTAGGTAGCCAACAAGGTTTATGGTTTAGAGAAAGTTTCTTTAAATTTGTTGGCTATTAACCTTTCTGAAATAAATAAATCAGTACATAATTGGTTAATTTGAAGAGAAAAAAAATCATTTAAATCCTTAAAAGATATTCTGGATAAGGGGCAAGGAGTTAAACCTCAAATAAAATTGTAACTGCAGGTACAGAACTTTGTTTAAATTAAATGTGTTTTATTTTGTCATTTCCAATGCTTATTTTACAACATTTGGTTTGCCATCAATATTTAAACAAGTGACTCGTGACTCGGACTCGGACTCGGACCAAGTGACTCGTGACTCGGACTCGGACTCGGACCAAGTGACTCGGGACTCGGACTCGGACCTAATGACTCGTGACTCGGACTCGGACTCGACACAGGTGACTCGACTACAAAACTGCAAGTAACTCACGCACCAAATGTGTTCATTCGTTCTCCTCCGAGATGTGAAACTAGCACCTCAAGTGTTCATGATCCCGGGGCAAAGGCGTTGCTATGTGCTAGTCAGCAGGTGCTAATCCTAAATTTCACCATCACCTGAGGTGGGCCTAATCCAATACCTGTACCACATGAGGCAAAAGGCGCACCTCAAGTGTTCATGATTCTGGGACAAAAGTGGTGCTAGTCATTATGTGCTAGTCAGCAGGTGCTAGTCCAAAATTTCACTATCACCTGAGGTGAGCCTAAATCAATACCTCTACCACATGAGGTGCTAGTCAGCAGGTGCTAGTCCAAAATTTCACTTTCACCTGATAGTCCAGTCAATCTATCAGAAATACTGGCTTGACCTGGAAAAAATTGCAACAGAACTGATTTCAACTGTTATGGGTTCTATGGTCACCCAAGTTTAACATATCAAAAGTCCTCAAAAATCCAAGTGTCGGAAAGCCTTCAAATTTGCATAATTATGTTAATTAGTTCCCGCCATTAGCTGAAAATGGAAAAACATGCATATCTTTAAAACAAAGAGGGCTAGCATGCCCAAAATGGTGTCTATACCCATGTTTTCATGGTAAAGGAGTCCAATGAAGAAAAGAATAACCTTTCAAAAGTATAACATAACACGTTTTAATGGCTGCCATTACCCAACATTTTTAATATTGATATAAACGTGTCATTTGTGACTCTAACTCAATAAAATTTGTGTCTATATACATGTTTTCTTGGTCAAGGAATACATTTATCATAGTAGTATTCTTTCTTTGGTATTGCATACATGTAACAGAGAAGGCTACAGAGAAGGCCGATACTACAGCTGACGTAGACCTCCTTTGGGACGTTTCCCTTGCACTTCAATCCAGGAGGCCTCTTTGGTCAGGCTTCATGCAGAGCTTCCACCAAGGTGCTCACCCTGGTAAATCATCTGTCATGTTTCTGCCAATGATTGACCTTGATCCTGGTAATATGAGCTGTATCTTCTCTACACTGCATTATATTTGTGAGCAGGCCAAAGTGTACAGTGTGACACCGGTCATCACATTTGACCAGCCCCTTTTCTGGAAGGCATTGTTGATAATTGAATCAGAGCCTGGTCGTAGCGCCCTAAATAATCGTTCTACGCCTAGGAGGGCTCCACACCGAAATGGGTTTCTTGGGGTGCATACTCTTCCAGATGATTCTGAAGACACTGGTGCAGAGCTTGATGATGCTGTACATGATGAAACCAGCGACGATGCCTACAACATACCACTGCCTACTCTTCAAGATGATTCTGAAGACACTGGTGCAGAGCTTGATGACACTGTACATGATGAAACCAGCGCTGCTTCTGAGAGTACATGTAGCAGTGCCCCACACCAATGCTTATCGAAAGCATCGTGAAGGATCCACATGCGGCTGTAGCTTGTAATCTTTCCAAAGAAGATTCTATTTGGTCAGTTGCTGAAACTTTAAACACTGAAAGGGACAGCATGAAAGGCAATAGGACAGCCCAACTTTGGCTTCAGTATATGGATATGATAGAAACTTTGCGGAAATTCATAAAGGCTGAAAGAGTTGGTGATTGGACGCTCCACCTTCAGGCTGTTCAAGAGATGCTTCCCTATTTTGCAGCAGCGGGTCACAATTGGTTCGCCAAATCTGCATACATATACCTGCAAATGATGCTGGAACTTCGAGAGAAACACCCAGATATCCACAAACGGTTCCTGGAAGGGTTCCATGTTGTTCGTCGCAGTGATCGCTGTTGGGCAGGATGGTCTACTGACTTAGTAATCGAACAAGTTCTTATGAGGAGTCTCAAAACAAATGGTGGTCTAACTAGAGGCCGCGGGTTTACATAAATGCAGCGACTTGTGTGGCTCTTGTCAATGCCTGCATGTGCAGATATTTGTCAATGTATGCAAGAACTTACGGGGGTTAACTCAGATTAAAGTGAACAACACAAAGACTGCTCCCAATCTAGGTTCAAGAGGGACACTGAAGACACATACAAAATCTTGGGCACTCTGAGTACTCTAAATCCCTTTGGCCCTGATCCTTCTCTTCGCGGCCTTGTGAATGGTGTCATTGCCAGTGAGTCAGTCAATGTTGATAATGCTAAGCTTGTTGGCCAAAGGATTCTAGATTCCATGATTGGTAAAACCATTACAGACACTTCCTTTCAAAGAAAGAAGCAAGCTGTTACTCTGGCATCAAAAGCTGCAATCACTGTTGACATTGATGAGAAGGTACAAGTGGACCCACAACTCCTTTTCCAGAGACTAAGCCTGCTAGCCTCCAATGGTATAAAGAATGATCCTCCCTCATACTTCAAGTACAAATTGTGTACCCATCCGCCTGCGCTATTTGACAACTCATCACTTCCTTACGTAGCAGACAAATCAGCACTGGCAGACGCACTCTGGAAGCTGGTTAAAAACGAAAATGAGGTTCTTCCTGATCCTGTCTACTATGTTCTCGATGGAGGAGCACTGCTGCAACGTCTGCCACGGCTAAAGAGAGAGACATTTGATGCAGTTTTTAAGCGGTATGTGAAGTATGTCACCAATAGATATGGAAGGGCAACAGTTATCTTCGACGGTTATGGTCACGGTCCAAACACCAAGGACGTCACACATCTAAGACGTGGCCAAGGATCTGGGCCTACTGTGAACTTGATGCCAGAGACGGTAGTTTCCCTGAAGAAGACAAACTTTCTAAACAACCATGCAAACAAGCAAATATTTCTGAAGATTCTTGAGGACTACCTTGAGAGGGCTGGTTGCACTATCGCACATGCAAGAGGAGATGCTGACCTTCTAATCATCCAAGAAGCCATTGCAGCATCCCATTCCGAGGACACTGTGCTTGTTGGGGATGACACTGACCTGATAGTGCTACTTCTTCACCATGCAGATACTAAAGGCAGAGCCTTATTCTTCAGACCTGAGCCAAAGCCGAAATATAAAAAAAATCGCATGTGGAACATCCGGAAGTCGAAAGAGGAGCTTGGCCCTGCTGTGTGCTCAAGGCTGCTTTTTGTTCGTGCACTTTTGGGGTGTGACACGACATCAAGGCTATATGTCATTGGAAAGCAAGTAGGCCTGTCCAAGGTCCGTACCGATGAATTGTCAAAAGTGGCTGATACTTTCATGGTGGAAAGCGCAAAGAAAGAGGACATCATCCATGCTGGTGAAAAGGCCCTTGCATTCCTCTACAGCGGAGATCAAAACAATGGTCTTAATAAACTCTGATTCAAGAACTTCAGTGATAAGGCTTTACAGAGCTCGAAACATGTTGAGGGTCACAATTTGCCACGTACTGAGGCATCTGCCAAGTTCCACAGTATGCGAGTTTACTACCAAATTCAAGAATGGAGGGGGAACAACGATGACTTAAATCCACTGGATTGGGGTTGGGTAATGGTGAATCAGAACCTGTTGCCAGTGAAAATTGACTTGCCACCTGCACCTGCAGACCTTTTTTGCTTGTTCCGTTGCAACTACAAAACTGGTTGTGAATCCAAAAAGTGCACCTGCAGGAGAAATGGACTTGACTGCACAGCAGCATGTGGTGACTGTAAAGGACAGAGCTGTTCTTATTCTACCAAACCTACAGAAGAACTGGACCTAGAAGATTAACATGAAAAGTGTTATCATCATGGTCAGTGCTTGTATACTCATCTTTATGGTGGAACCAAGGGGTAGGAGTCTCAACGGTTCAGAATTTCTGGATTTCTTAGTTTCTCCCATTGATAAACTTGCTTACAATCCGCTGGAATAGACTGATGAGCATTGTTCGTCTATGAACATTATGCACCTAATGCTGCTCATTAACATTTAATGTGTCAGGCATTACCAAAGGAAGCATAATTCTATGATCATTAGACTCCTTGACCATGAAACATGGGTATAGACACAAATTTGGCTGATTTTGAGCCAAAAATGACAAGTTTAAACCAATATTTGATTTTTTGGGTAGGGGCAGCCACTGAAACGTGTTATGTAATACTTTTCAAAGGTTATTCCTTTTTTCATTGGACTCCTTGACCATGAAAACATGGGTATAGACACCATTTTGGGCATGCTAGCCCTCTTTGTTTTAAAGATAAGCATGTTTTTTCCATTTTCAGCTAATGGCGGGAACTAATTAACATAATTATGAATATTTGAAAGCTTTCCGACACTTGGATTTTTGAGGACTCTTGATATGTTAAACTTGGGTGTCTATAGAACCCATAGCAGTTGAAATAAATTCTGTTGCAATTTTTTCCATGTCCAGCTGCAGTATGACTGGACTATATAGGTTACAAATGAGGGGGAAAGATAACCGATCGGGGAGGGGTGTTGGGTGGGGCTTTCGCCACGGTTTGCACGTGTTTGTATAGGGGGTAAGTGGTAGTGGGTGATGGAAACAATACTTTGTCGAGAACACCGCTTTGCAACCCCCACCCCCCCCCCCCCGACTTGTTAATCGTGAGAGTTGCGACGTGTAGGGATCAGATTTCTTTGGTCACGTTTTGCTGGATGTTATTTTTTGTTAAACGCAGCACAACCAAAAGTGCAGTCCAGTCTGTCACATGCGGGTTTTTTTTAAACACAAAATGGCCTCTAATCGCATTATCCCATTACACAGCTTGTCGGTCTACCCCCCACCCCTTTATTGAGTGTCACCAATATGTGAAGGGGTTTTTCAATAATGAGGTTCTGATCGAAGTTTTACTCTTTAGATATAAAAGACACATTAGTAGGTTTTTTCTTGAGAAACTTAAATATTTAAAACCCCCACAGGCAGAATTACTATAACCCTATCTTGAAATAATTTCACAAGACAGTATAATGTCAGAACTAGAGTCAACACTTTAATTCTCTCTGATGGACATTTGCTATAAAGTCATTGACAATTTAATATGAATCTTTTAATGTCTACATCATTAACTGTGAAATTAAGGGTGGCATTTCAGAGAAAATTCAACCCCACCCCTCCAAAAAAGTTATGATATAATGTGCTTAAACGTAAACCTTAACGATTGATTACACTTTGTACTTGCCATTAGTAAGTTTGCAGTCTTTGATATACGATTATAGGAGCTGTTATCAACACTTTTATAAACAAGCGTTCTGTCAAATTGTACGAAACCAAATAAGTAATAATGACTTCAAACTAGCCTTAACACCCAAGCACTCGATTTATACCTCAAATCATGGCACAACTTAGATATTCATATAACGTAATATGTCAACTTAAACATGTACAAGAGTGTATTGTAATTGATAATACTATTATTAGGGGTTTTGGCCCCGGTAGCTAAAACGCAAATTGATTTTCGTCCAAATTAATTTTGGTTTTGTTTTCCTTACGATTCATAACAAACCTAACACTTTCAAATCATCACAAGATATAAACCGATGTAAATACGGTTTGCGGTAACACCATGTGTATATCTACTAGCTGTGTAGATTTGTTCTTAGGGAACTAGGTCTTGCTCTTTATTCTAATGTCGCTGAGTAGATTTTGGAATTCTGGAGACTACTTTACTTACAATGGTACTTAACAAAATTTGTACTCAAAGTACAGCCCAAAATTTGACAAGTCAAAATATAAGATATGTTGAAGTTAATGCTGAATTGTGTAAACAAAGGGTGTCGTATAAATAGTTGATTGAGCAGATAGATGCAAGGCTTTATCAGTGAGATGTTCCCCCTTTTATATTTTATGTGAGCCCAAATCCAAATAACCTTTGCTTGATATTTATGATTAAGTCAGAAGGGTATATTTATATAATGCTTTGGGCGATTAAAAAGTGATTGAATTCTCCATAAAACATGGATTACATGCTAATATCAATCTGACACTCAAGAGCGAAGGTGTCGAGTTTAATATTATTTGAAGAAAAGAAAGCCACTTTGTAACAAATGAATTTAAAAAAAATTGCAGAATTTTCAATTTTTTTCATTTCAAATGATGTAAAATGTAATGGAATGGGAAAATCTGGGAGGGTGGAGTAAATACATAGTAATGCATTAATTAGTGATTTGCTTAAACAGCTACAGTACAAGTGATTCCTCTTAGGGCAAATGGGCCTAGAGGTGTCTCAAAGGAACAACTCCTGTTTCTTCGGCTTTGGACAAAATACAAACCATTTAAAATGTCATTGAACATTGTAGAGACTTGTAATTACGAGGAGAAACAAGATATTATTTCAATGTTACGGCACCAATGGTGGAAGGAGGGGGATCACACAATGTATCGCACCATTTCGTTTCTCCCTAGCTTAACAATGTTGTATCAAATTAACACAAAACCCTTCCGACTTGTTATCGTACATTATCTAGGGTCAAATTGTAAATACACAAGTTGACAACAAGGGTTACGTTTTTAATGTTGTTTGGTGATTTTGTTTTACGTGTTTGTTTACCAAATTTAAAATGTCCATAATAGGTTGCCATCATGGATTATGTTTATTCAACCTGTATTAAGGTCGATGTATGTCAAATTGTTACTGTTGTTTGTCTGTTTACAATTACTTGCTTAACTAACCCGGAATACGTAAATCTAGCCCCTCTGAGGAGATATTGACCGATTTGTATATGAAATAAACATATCCAGCCACTCTGATTGAAACGTCATACCCTAATGCAATACGAATTCCCAGACTGCATGACAGTTTAGTAGGTAAACCGACAAATTATAACGTGCTACGTAAATCCGCACTGCAAGGAAATGTTTGCATTTTTCGAATTACTTTTTTTTTACAATCCAATTTCACTTTTTAAGAAAAATTAATGCACGGGAGTCGTCATCATGAATTACATGAATTAACACAAACACGTTTCATGTTAGAAAAACGAAAACGGCAGCTTTTCCCCGATAAACTAATTGTTAGAATTTAGAACATATTTTCAAAATAACATCACACATTAAAGTATATGTAAGTTTGTGTGTATTTAATTATTTGTCTAATACATTTTATTTTCGTGTGTATTTATATTTTGTTTAGATTTCGTACAACAGGAATCCAGTAAAAGACGTGTAATGGATTGAGGCACTGTGTACTTGACCTTGTACAGCTAAGTGAACTTGATCTCCATAGTGCAGGGGAATAACCGCACTGCTGCTCACTGGATGATAACCTGCAGCGTTTACATGCCCTGTAACATAGAGGTTATGGTTCTTCATCAGACGAGCAGAAAGGGAAGACCCACTTGTGTTCAGGACTGAGAACATGAAGACGTATATCCCAGGCACAGTACATGTAAACGTGCCATTATTCAAGTTGAAATCAGATCCTTCCTCTGAAAACATTAACTCTTGAAAGGGCAGAGGATCATGGGAGGATGAAGGGCTGAAGCCGGTATTCCTCACTGCAGTGAAGGCTGACCGTCGCGTACTACATTCACCTGTTTCACCAGTCTGTCCAGCTGGTCCATGTTCACCTCTCTCCCCCTTCCAACCATCCATTCCAGGCATACCTTGAGGTCCTTGTTTCCCTGGTTGACCGACTCCCTGCTCTCCCTTCAGTCCTTGATCCCCTTTAGCGCCTCGCTCACCAACCAGTCCATCCGACCCCTTGTCGCCTTTAGTCCCGGGTTCACCAACCTCACCAGGAGAGCCTGCATCACCTCTTGGACCCACTGGCCCATGGTTCCCGTTTGATCCGGGAATTCCATGTATTCCGTCTCGGCCCTGGCAGCAGGAATTACACGTCACATCGGGATCGGGTGAAACTGCAACTGTAGCCACCATGAACTGAATTTTCATTAATCCAAAAACAAGGGCCAATGTTGATGTAATCATCATCTGAAATTAAAAATATGGACGAAAAAAAGCAATTATAACATTGTTCGTAAGTATACAAATTAGTTGTTGTTGTTGTTGTTGTTGTTGTTGTTTTGTTTTGTTTTCAAATTGGCTGTTTTCATGATTGCGGTTTTAATTCTAGCGTTTCGGTTTTACGGAACTCAAGAAGTACACCTAGATCAATTTCCTGAAGACTTCAACGTCCGACCGTTTTTGAGGGACTACTTTACACTTATGTTTTGACATAACAGATAATAGGACACTATTTTGTGTTAGTTGGGATGCTGTAATTGTTTGTAATCCGATTCCCCTCAAAATGGGTAATTCAACTTTTTGTGTACTGTTATTAATTTGTTTCTAATCCGTTTCCCTAAAAAAACCCGAGAATAATCAACTATTTTTTTCTTGTTATAAACGATTGACCGCCCGCTTTCGGGTCCGAGAATGATTTGATGAGACCAAGGCCCAATTTTCACTGCTCTGCTTACCGTCAAATTATGTGCTTGCAATCGCCATTCTTTGCTATCAGGGCAAGCGCTTAAAATATGTGGCAGCTTTCTATTCAAATTAAACATAGTTACTTACGCACGAGCACACGCACGATAACGATATACATTATATTGGGCCCTTGTTGGTGATTCTACATTGTTTCTAGGCCTGAAAGTCTGAAAATTAGCATATTAAAAATACTATAATCATAAAAATAAACCGTGAAAACAGAAAGTCTTCGATAACAGCCGGATATGGCGCAGATTTAGAATGTACATTGTATACAACGCAGGTTGTATTATCAGGTATAACAGAGCAGTACTTGTTTGTTATAAACAAACATCCATCGTATTTAACAAATGTTGAAACGAAAACAAACCAATAAGACACGCTTAAACGTTAAAGCATTGTCACAAAAACGGTTGTTGTGGTAACATTTGATAACATGTTTGTGTGTATATGTTTTTTTATTTACATTATGACTCTTGATGAAGACTGACAATAGTTAGACGGTTTTGTGGTGAACGGATGCAACAATAACAAGTTACGGGCAAAGGTAACGGTAGAAAGACACGTTGGGTTAGATAACACTTTATTATGACAGAAAGAAGGACGTCACAAATTGTTATAAATTGTGTCAGTGCGAGAATACAGTCACCGTCGATCACAGATGGCGTAAAGACGGGTTCATTCACGACACAAAATATGACGGCACCAGACGGAAGGACCTGGATGACAACTACTCTCCAGTGATTCAATTCGGTCTTTTACTTTTATTTCCAAAACGTAAACCTTACACGACAACAACAACAAAACTTCAAATCGTTGGTCCTGTGTTTCTGCAAAAGGTTTGGATGAAAGTATCCAATAACAGAAATTTCAATAATATCATCTTTCGGTTAAGGTATGCCAACAAATACACACAATAAATCATTTAGAATTGTATTCTGTGGCCGAAGACCTCAATATTTTAAAAGTTTAGGAAAAACGTATATTTCGTTTGATTTTGGATGATAATATTTTGTTCAATATCCACTTTGGTGCTGTTACCCTTTCATCAACTCATCTGAATACCAAATAAGTTGTTGTTCTCTTGGGTCACCAAAGTCACCTTAGGTGAATTGGCAGATTTCGAGAACGGCTTTCCGTCAAACACGAACCAACTCAAACGTTCCCTGTGAACTTCAGAGTTGACGGAGTTGATGCAATTTCTAGAGAGTTACATACTGATTCGTATAAATCAAAACATTTGATTTGGAATAAAAAAAGAAAAACATAGCAGGATGTGAACCTCGAACCCACCGAAATAACGTGTCAGCGCTCTACGTACTGAACCGTTTTGAACAACTTTTGTCGTTTTCCCTTTTGTGTCAATAGTTTGTCATCGAGGGTATTAATTAAAAGCTTATCAACTTAGCACATACTTTTTTTATTTCTTTATTTCTTTAATTAATTATAATATTGGTGTTGTTGTTGATGTTGTTGTTGTTGTTGTTGTTGTTGTTGTTGGTGGTGGTGGTGGTGGTGTTGTTGTTGTTGTTGTTGTTGTTGTTGCTGTTGCTGTTGCTGTTTCTGCTGTTGTTGTTGTTGTTGGTGGTGGTGGTGGTGGTGTTGTTGTTGTTGCTGTTGCTGTTGCTGTTGCTGTTGCTGTTGCTGCTGCTGCTGCTGCTGCTGCTGTTGCTGCTGTTGCTGTTGTTGTTGTTGTTGTTGTTGTTGTTGTTGTTGTTGTTGTTGTTGTTGTTGTTGTTGTTGTTGTTGTTGTTGTTGTTGTTGTTGTTGTTGTTGTTGTTGTTGTTGTTGTTGTTGTTGATGTTATTGTTGTTGCTTATGTTTGGCTTTCGTAAGGACATTACTTTGTTTAGTGTTATTTTTCTCTAAAAAAATATTTTTTTGTAAACGTAAACAAACACATCATTTAGTTTAATATCAATTTTGTGCTCTTAAGCAAGCTACCAAACCCTGTTAATTATTCATTTCATAATAAAAAGACAATGTTGTTAGACGGCAAACAAAACATTTCAACTTAGTTACTTTGTAAAACGCCAAATATTTGCTCTGCATTGAGAGTACAACTGTATGTTTGTAAACTGTGCATTACTTTTGTTGTAACAGTCACACAAGTTGATAACATACCGCCAACAAGTTCATTTTCAACTGCATTTTTTTAATTAAATTTTTCTTCAAATTTACAGTCTTAAAAGTTCGAAAATGTTCAGCAAAACAGTATTTTAAAGCAACGCTTTTTTATTTTACATTTTCTCTTCATTTTTTGTATTAACTTGCTCTAGCTTTTTTCGAATCAATCTAACATTCTAAGCTAACAATTACGAAAAAAATAAACTCCAGTTTTGTTTTGCAATTTTGTGCAAATTTTGACTTGTTTGAGGAGGGATTAAGGGATAAACAAAAAGTACCCATTCTCTTGGTTTACTTTGTCTGAGCAGCAACGGACGCAGTTTTTTATTCCGTCCCCTTTTCGGCTGGGTTTGAAGAACAATTGAGAAAAACTATATCCCACCCAGCTCTCTTCAGCTGGGTTTGAGTAAAACGAGATAGAAAATTAAGTCCTCTACTCTTTTTAACCGTGTTTGAGCAGCAAATGATACACATTTCTACCCCTCCTCCTTTCGGCTGATTTCGAAGAACACGGGATTCAAAAATGTACTCCCTTACGTAAATTATAATCACTCGAACTACTAACAAACCTTTGTTTTTGTTTCAGCTTTCCCAATAATGAAGTAAACATCGTAAATAAAATGGTGTGTGTATTTATTTATGCTTTTATGATTCAATGACATTCTAGAGTGCAACATGTGGCAATTTGTTTTGTTTTTGCTAACAAAAAGGTATACATCAAAATATTGTAAAAACTTGTTATACAAGTGCACCAGATGCCTACAATTAGTTCCTCAAGCAATATTTTATGAAGAAAAACAACATTATGTTTAAAATTCGAAAACAACTTCAAAAAAAAGTTGCTATAAATTACTCCCAAAATATGAAGAAAAAAAAACGAAAAAAAAAACCAATAGTTAAAAAGGAGCCTGTTCGCCTATCAATAAAAGTTGTATTATCATGTTGTAACGCAACTATTGTTGCAAACTCTGTGATGGGTCCCAGTGCTCTGTACACCTTTGGGACAAAATGTATATCGGCTTCGCCCCGGTTGCTCCATGTCGCAACACTATGAACCACATAATAGCTTGCCACAATCGTTTAATGTTGACCCAACAACTAAAACAACAAATAATAATGTGGTCAAAATAACTAACTATGTATTCAAGTTCGCAATAGTTTTACCCGAATTTATGTTTAAAATGTATGTTGGCAAAGTACTCAACATCGAAGAGACTGTCAGCACAGTCCGATGTAAATATGTAGTGATAAGCTGTAACACTAATTGAACAAAACATTGCACTAAATCTAAGCGATAAAGCTCTTAGCAAATAACTTAGCCTCGTTCAAAACTAGTTACACGAATTCACCTGCAGGTATGGTGAAAAACACCCGTAAGAATCAATGTCACAATAGCGTGGTTTTGATAGGAAATATAAATCCATGCATGGATCTGTACAATCACAGTACCACGACAGTACACTAAGATGAGAGAGCTAGGTGTAGAGTCGAGGCTCCATTACCGCATGAGAACTTTAGTTGCATACATTGAAACCTCATTTGGGGTCGAAATCTGTAACCGCCTTAGATCAGGTTACCGTAAAATGCGCTACTTGCATGTTGAGACCACAGCCAAGGCCAGCAGTATAACGAGAAACACTTACCTTGGTGCTGAGTTCTTGTAGTTGGAGTTCTCTCGGTTCCTCTTTTCTGTTAAGATGTAAAAGTTGTTTTGAGCATTGCTGCTGGTACAGCGGTTTAAATACTGTTGCATTTCCAGTAAGTGAACAGCAATCTACTTTGGGTTTTGATTGACAATCGATGAGCAGCCAATCATACACACACGTTAAAGTCACTGATTGAAGGAAGTGACTTTTATCACTGGTTTGAATGTAGCTGTGGGGTTACGAACGGAGGTCATTTGTTCCAAACTTTCTAGTTTAGTTTATACACATCGTGTGTTTACAGCAAATCCGCCTTACTACGTTGCACTGCCAGATTGCTTCCTAAAGTACCAAGCCAGTTACTTTCCATTTCCGCTCAAATGACGTCATTATCTAATTGTTTGTTAGTTAAAGCGCAAGAATTGTGTTTTTCTGCAAAATAAAGCTGTTTTCAATACACATCTACTCGACAGAGATACATTTCAACCTGTTTCCTCTTTTTGATATACATGCGCACGACCGATAGGCCCCCTTGCATATGACGTCACAAGCCAAAATTAGCGCCCCCATTGGGGGTCAATGAAAAATATATCATTGGCTGAGAGTTGTGCGGGCCGCATACACACGTTCACGTTGCCATTGTTTGAGCAGCGATAGCGGCCAATGCAAAGAGTCCATTTACGTAATTTGTCGAACATTTCTTGTCGGTTTCATTGAGTGTCTTAAATATAAATACAAGGACAAACGTGTTTGTTAGATTGCGCCACCATAAGAACGAGGATGTGTAACATTTTCAACAAAGTTTCGATTTCAGATTTTTATTTTTTTTTTCATAAAACGTTACCCGTTAACATTGCTGTGAACAATCGTAATTTTAAATTAAGCAGAAACTATTCAAATTGAAATGTAATCAGTTCAATGGCTGGTAACGATAACATCATCATCTTGTTGGATGCACCAAGCTGGCCAGCTTTTCCCGGCGACACAGCCAGGAGCCGCGTCCAGGAGAAGTGCACGCGACCGGGAGGCAGGATATATATTTGTTTTCCAGGAGGTAATGTCCCCCATGCGGTATTCAATGTGTACTATGTACTATGTACACTTTTTTTCTGACAGCGCCCTCTTTTGAATTTACCTAATTCAGCCCGAAATTCTCTATAAAGGGGGAAAGCATCTCCGAGGACATACATTTCCACAAACTCCGGTGCGGTGCACACCGAGGTCCCCGTGCACTCTCGAAGCGGCAGGATCCAGGGTCACTTTGGTTCTCGTCTTGGTGCAGTTCTCGCAGGTGCGGCGCCAGCGACCGAGCGGGGTTCCTTCGACCGTCCAGGGCTCCTGACGGGAGGCTTTGCGGCGGCAGAAATACAATTATATATATTGTTTTGTTAATTCAGTTATCGGACCTAAACCAACGATCTAAGCAAACGCACTTTACATTAACTTGAACCCAAATTAAGCAGCAGTCATAAACTATGGGAGAATCGGAGTAGAAAACAAATTATTTTGAAACAAGTATGGAATAAAAGGATACAAAAAATGAAAAACTAAGAGTTATTAACTTCAAATACGTGTATCAACTAATACAAACATAACTTATCATAAAATATATAATAAAAAAAAAAAAAAAAAAAAAAAAAAACGAACAGTAAATTACTCCTTTGTGTTGTTGAGTTGATGGTTTTATGCCTGCTTCAGACATTGAAACCAAAAAATATTTTCGGAGGTTTTTTTTGTATTATTGCTTACTTCTGTATATTGTTATGAGACCCTAGTGCATGTGCATGTAGTTACGTATGTGCAACGCACGCTGTCAATCATTCTATGCGTGCAAGTCCGTTGACCCATAGTGGGCGGCGCCAATCCGTTATGAAGGATCTAGAATGATCTAGGCTCTGGAAGTTAGTTTTAGTACTTTCGAGAAAACATCACAAATCCTTTATATGCGCTGAGGATAATTCTTGGACAGGACACAAATACTCTGTGATTGTGATTCAACTTGTTGGAGGAGCTTGTGATAGAGTTCGCTTTTGACCGAGTGCAGTTAAAGAGCTTAATTAGATTCCGGAAAGGACATTTTCGAACTTAATCTATAGTTCGATATTTTGGGGTCTTTTCCCCATATTTTGTGGCGGGTGTCAGATTGTGTACCCGTTGTTGCTTCGTCTTTTTCTGGACATTTTATCGGAGCGAGTTTACCCCGTGATAGCTCATAGTCACATCGGCAAAGAACTGATTTACCGCCCCTGGAGTTGATCGTTTTAGAGCCAGTGTATGAGATCCTCGCTGTATCTTCTGTTGATGTGATCCTCGCCTGCATTTCATCCAGGTTGACGTATTAGCCCGTAAGATACTTATTTTGTAAAAGATCCATTTTAAATGTACGCTTGTTTTACGCAATCAGTGTATGTTTGATAAAACATATCGGTAACTGAAGTGGTTGATAATTTTATCATTAAATCACTTTGATTTTGTGTTCTTTACATCAGTGTCACCTTGTTTGATTTCTTTGTTGCATCTGAGGAAATTCAGGCTTTTTGAGTGATTTATATTCACGGATAGTTTGGAGTTTCTTTTAGATCGTAACAGTTGTGTCCAGAGAACACATAATGAAAACCACGAGAAGCAAACGATTGAACCAAGACGTTGAGTCCATGGTGGACAGTATTCTAAAAGTCAGAATGAGATTGCATCGGTTGCAAATCACTGCGTGCACTCCTCACATTGAAGACACAACTTCAATTCATAGCTCCAGGGTTTCAAAAGTGTGTGTTAAATAGACATGACGCTTTATCAGTTTCGAGCACTTAGGTTGAACTTTGACTCTTTGTAGATTTCCCACTAGACACGCAGTTTATTAAAACCCTGATATTGTGAATACTTTACCTCTCACTTTATTGCCCAATTACATTACATGCCGGTGGCGGCGCCAGACTCTGTACAATTTGATTGGGTATAGGGGACGAATAAGGGGGAAAGATAACCAATCGGGGAGGAGGGTGTGGGGTGAGACTTTCGCCATGGATTGCACAGGTTTGTATAGGCGGTAAATGGTATGGGCGATGGACAAATATTTTTTGGAGAACACCGCTTTGCAACCCCCCTCCCCGACCTGTTTATTGTGAGAGTTGTGACGTGTAGGGATTAGTGTCTTTGGTCACGTGGTTGCTGGACGTCAATTTGGTCCAAATGCAGCATAACCCAAAGTGCAGTCTAGTCTGACACCCTGTGTGTGCACATGCGGGTTTTGGGCACAGAATGACCTCTAATCGCATTCTCTTAATAATACACAGCTATGCTCTCCTCCTCCCACCCCCCTTCGTTTAGCATCACCATTATGTGAGAGGCCTGTTCAATAATGATGTTTTGATCAAGTTATTTACTCTGTAGATTTAAAAGACACAGTCGTAGAATATTAAACAGTTTTTCGCTTTGTGAGAAACTTAATTACTTAAAACCCGCACAGGCAGATTTACTAGCCATATCTCATATAGCAATTAATTTCTCAAGATAGTATGTCAGAACTAGAGTTTAAAAATTTTATTCTCTCTGATGAACATTTGCTATAAAGTCAATGACAATTGAATACGAATCTTTGAATGTCTACACCATTAACTGTGAAATGAGGGTGGTATTTCAGAGAAAATTCAACACCAACCCCTCCAAAAAAAATTGTAATATAATGTACTAAAACGTTAATCTCAATGATTGATTATACTTTTTACTTGCCAATAATAAGTTTGTATGTCTTCAATATACGAATAAAGGAGCTTTTGCCAAATTTTTTTTTTTTTTTGTACAAAAGTTTAACTTAGTTTAGATCATTTGGTGTTTAACACTTCGTGACACCATAAACAAATCACACCCTACGCTTTCAGGCACTTTTTAGGTGTCTGTTTTATACTTTTCGTGTAATACGTGTTTTTTGAGAACACAATGATGTTTAAATCGCCCAAACTATTGGATATAGACCCTTGTGACTAAATAAAAAAAAAATCAAGCAAAATTTCCGTTGAGATCAGCCCACATGTGTCTCTAAGCCATTTGTTTGAATGAAACCCTCGTGTTTGATGAGTCAGCAAAAACATCATAATTTCTTACATTTCTTACATTTCCCAAGGGAATACCGCGAGAACTGGTCATTGGTGAATTGTTTTGGTGTGAAATCAACCCCGATGGTAACAAGACAATTGGCATGCAATTTGGCTAGGTGTAGTTGTTGAACCTTAAATGTTTTAAAGACAAATAAAATAAAATGGCGGAGTAATTACTTTTTAATTAAAAACGGACACCTGAAAAGTGCCTGATGGCTAAAATCTGTATGCAACTGATACCTTTAAGCTACACACGTCATTGTGGTCGCTACTCGACGACCTCTGCTTTTTGGAGACCTCCACCACTTAATCAACTCTGTATTTATCCCTATATATATTATTGATTGATTGAATGGGATTAAAGTATTGATTTGGTAAAAAACTTAATAAGGGTCCGTTGCTTGGCCTAGATCCATGTTTTATTGATGCTGTCGGCTCAAGGCAATCCGACCGAGAAAGTTTTTGACAATTGTTCATGGTATTTTTTTAACCCCATCGATGTCCAGAGTCAAATTAACCGTGACGGTTCTTTCATCACCCTTCAAAGTTTTTAAGATGTTAATTTTTTCACCTGTTTTCCACCATATTAATTGTTAATATTCTGCTATGGTCTCTCAGTTGACTTCTATGGCTTTTTGTCCGCTTCGTAGCTGGTGTTGGTGCTTCCTCTGGCAGAACGTAGTCATACTCTGGGCTGTTAGTCTCTACTTCAACTGGTTGGTAGTAGGTATTTTGTGTGGTAGTTGTAGCCGTAGTAGTTTCCATGTAGACTCTGTTCTTGTCCTCCGTTGCTTGCAGCTCCATCTACGATCAGCTTTGGCTACATTGGTTTCATTCTCCTTGGTAATCTTAAATGTCGATGTTTGATGAGGAGGAAGATGTTGATGATGAGAGAGACAATGAAGAGGATGAGAATGTTCCTGACATTTTCCTTTGGCTGCCCCTCCCCAACTGTTCCCTCTAGATGCCCCGTACCCAACTGTTCCCTCTAGATGCCCTGCCCCCGACTGTTCCCTCTAGATGCCCCGTATCCAACTGTTCCCTCTAGATGCCCCGCACCCAACTAATCCCTCTAGATGCCCCGCACCCAACTGTTCCCTCTAGATGCCCAGCACCCAACTGTTCCCTCTAGATGCCCGCCCTCAACTGTTCCCTCTAGATGCCCGCCCTCAACTGTTCCCTCTAGATGCCCCGCCCCCAACTGTTCCATCTAGAAGCACCGCATCCCTTCTACTGCGATCTCAGTTTGGGATCCAGTCTTGGTTTTGACTATATCTTTTAATTAAACTTAAAAACTGTAAACCATTACAAAAACGCCCGCTGTGTTTCTTAGATTGAATTGAATTTGGAAAAATATATCTATATACTTGTTTGTCATACACAATTATTTAATGTACACAAAACCTCGGCCCGATTTTTGTCCAATAACAACTGTAGTGTAAGGAAATAAAACATAAAGGTATTAAATGGTAAGGACTCCGTTGTTGTAACTTCCGCCCAAGGGCTTAGTTGTTATAACGTTGGTAATTAAGGGCAGAAGGCAACCTGTTTTTTTTTTTTTTTTTTTTTTTTTTTAATCCTCTGGAATGCTCCCTTTGATTAGAAAACACAACTGAGTTTAAAATGGAATCTGAGAAACAAATCCTGCATAAATGAACAGTTTCTCTGATTACTGCGGGTTGGTTTCATTTTGCGATTGCTGCGTCCAAGGATGCGCTAATTGGTACTTGCTGTCACTTCGCTAAACGTGGATGGATACGACGTTTTTATAAACAAAACTGTAATAGTTTGTTAATTTTGTTCAGCAACTAGACATTGTAATCAACTTGCACAGGTTACTTTTAGTGTACTAATGTGTATAATTATTGTTTATTATATACATATAAGGAAGCAATACGCTAAATAAATCTACAAATTGTGGCCCTACCTACGGAAATGATATTTTTCGAACATACTCTTAATAAACCAATGGTGTAAAATCCCTTTGTTATGTCATTATTTCTGAGCTGCTGAAAGCAAATCAAACAATAAATTAGTCAAATGCTTTGATGGCATCAGAACACACCTTTTCGCTTTTCTTTGCATGTACAGGTATGACAGTCTTAGGAGGAAATCTACCTGTCAAAATGTACGAAACCAAATAAGTAAATATGACTTCAAACTAGCCTTAACACCCAAGCACTCGATTTATACCTCAAATCATGGCAAAACTTAGATATTCATATAACGTAATATGTCAACTAAAACATGTACTAATCCTATTATTAGGGGTTTTGGCCCCGGTAGCTGAAACGCAAATTGATTTTCGTCCAAATTATTTTTGGTTTTCTTTTCCTTACGATTCATAACAAACCTAACAACTTCAAATCATTACAATATATAAACTGATGTAAATACGGTTTGCGGTAACAACATGTGTACATCTACTAGCTGTGTAAATTTGTTCTTAAGGAACTAGGTCTTGCTCTTTATTCTAATGTCGCTGAGTAGACTTTGGAATTCGGGAGACTACTTTGGGAAACTACGTAGTTCTGACAATAACAGTCTAGCTTATTAGCTGCTAACTATGGGGACGGTAGGACGATGACTGGAGCATGTTGGTCAAAACGTTTAAACCAATTAAGAACTCACTCCGCGGCACTGAAGTTAATAACGAAAAGCCCCCTCGATCCGATCCACTAAGCGAAAGTAGTGGTCCCTGCCAACTTCATATCTCCGCCCAAGTAGTAGCTAATAAGCTAATAAGCATTTGACACATCCGGGTGACACATTAATACTTCCATAACTCTGGCATTATATGCTTTCACTTCTAGTACACTCTGAAAATGATAGTCAACTTTGACACACAGTATTTTTCAACAATTTTATCAGTTATTATTCATAATTAATTTGTTTTTTTTAGTAATACAAACTGATTTTCCGTGACGACCTTTTTCTTTTACGATCAAGGGAATTGCCTTTAAAGAGGGATTTTACGTTCAAATACAATTTTGTGATGAACTCATTCCCTAGTTAAAAGAGTCCCCGAAGACAGAAGGGTACACTTACAAGTCACTAACCTCACGTGAAAACGTAAACAAGTGCAATTTTATTTGAAACACTTTCACAGCGAAATGCACACGTTATCGGACAAGAAAAACAGATTCGTCTGCACGGTCCAGAGAGGAATTGTTGCGTAATTAAAACAAAATAAAATTCAATTATTGTTTTATTGATTAAACATCAACACTCACAATGGTACTTAACATTGTATGTACTCAAAGTACAGCCCAATATTTGACAAGTCAATATATAAGATATGTAGAAGTTCGTGCTGAATTGTGTAAACAAAGGGTGTCATATAAATAGTTGATTGAGCAGATAGATGCAAGGCTTTATCAGTGAGATGGTGCCCCCTTTTATATTTTATGTGAGCCCAAATCCAAGTAACCTTTGCTTAATATTTTTGATTAAGTCAAAAGGGTATATTTATATAATGCTTTGGGCTATTTAAAAGTGATTGAATTCTCCATAAAAACTGTAATACACGCTAATATAAAACTGGCACTCAAGAGCGAAGGTGTCGAGTGTAATTTTATTTGAAGAAATAAAACCACTTTGTAACAAATGAATTAAAAAGAAGAGCAGAATTTTCAAAGTTTATCATTTCAAATGATGTAAAATGCAATGGAATGGGAAAATCTGGGAGGGTGGAGTAAATACAAAGTTGTGCATTAAGTAGTGATTTGCTTGGACAGCTACAGTACAAGTGATTCTTCTTAGGGCAAATGGGCCTAGAGGTGCCTCAAAGGAATAACTCCTGTTTCTTCTGCTTTGGACAAAATATAAAACGTTTAAAAAGTCATTGAACATTGTAGAGACTTGTAATTACGAGGAGAAACAAGATATTATTTCAGTTTAACGGCACCAATGGTGGAAGGAGGCGGCACACACATTGTATCGCACCATTTCGTTTCTCCCTAACTTAACAATGCTGTATCAAATTAACACAAAATCTTCCGACTTGTTATCGTACATTATCTAGGGTCAAATTGTAAATACACAAGTTGACAACAAGGGTTACGTTTTTAACGTTGTTTGATGATTTTGTTTTACGTGTTTGTTTACCAAATTTAAAATGTCCATAATAGGTTGCCATCATGGATTATGTTTATTCAACCTGTATTAAGGTCGATGTATGTCAAATTGTTACTGTTGTTTGTCTGTTTCCATTACTTGCTTAACTAACCCGGAATTCGTAAATCTAGCCCCTCTGAGGGGATATTGACCGATTTGTTTATGAAATAAACATATCCAGCCACTCTGATTGACAATAGGCTCGATAATGATGTGGAGAAACGTCATACCCTAATGCAATACGAATTCCCAGACTGCATGACAGTTTAGTAGGTAAACCGACAAATTATAACGTGCTACGTAAATCCGCACTGCAAAGAAAAGTTTGCATTTTTTCGAATTACTTTTTTTTTACAATCCAATTTCACTTTTTAGGAAAAATTAATGCATGTGAGTCGTCATCATGAATTACATGAATTAACACAAACACGTTTCATAATAGAAAAACGAAAACGCCTGCTTTTCCCTGATAAACTAATTGTTTAAATTTAGAACATATTTTAAAAAAAACATCACACTTTAAAGTATATGTTAGTTTTTGTGTATTTAATTATTTGTCTAATATATTTTATTTTCGTGTGTATCTCTATTTTGTTTAGATTTCGTACAACAGGAATCCAGTGAAAGACGTGTAATGGTTAGAGCTACCACGTACTTGACCGCGTACAGCTAAGTGAACTTGATCTCCATAGTGCAGGGGAATAACCGCACTGTTGCTCACTGGATGAGAACCTGCAGCGACTACATGCCCTGTAACAATGATGTCATGGTTCTTCTTCAGACGAACATGCAGGTAAGACCCACTTGATACTTTCAGGACTGAGAACATGAAGACGTATATCCCAGGCACAGTGCATGTAAACGTGCCGTTGCTCAAGTTGAAATCAGTTCCTTCCTCTGAAAACAGTATGGAGGGCTGAAGTCGGTGATCCTCGCTGCAGTGAAGGCGGACCGTCGCCTACTGCATTCACCTGCTTCACCAGTCTGTCCAGCTGGTCCAGGTTCACCTATCTCCCCCTTCAAACCATCCATTCCAGGCATACCTTGATGTCCTTGTTTCCCTGGTTGACCGACTCCCTGCTCTCCCTTCAGTCCACGATCCCCTTTAGCGCCTTGCTCACCAACCAGTCCATCTGACCCCTTGTCGCCTTTAGTCCCGGGATCACCAACCTCACCAGGAGAGCCTGCATCACCTCTTGCTCCCACTGGCCCATGGTTCCCGTTTGATCCGGGAATTCCATGTATTCCGTCTCGGCCCTGGCAGCAGGAATTACACGTCACATCGGGATCGGGTGAAACTGCAACTATGCCACCATGAACTGAATGTACATTAATCCAAAAACAAGGGCCAATGTTGAGGTAATCATCATCTGAAATTAAAAATATGGAAGAAAAAAAGCGATTATAACATTGGTCGTAAGTATACAAATTAGTTGTTGTTGTTGTGGTTGTTGTTTTTTTTTGGCTCTTTTTATGATTGCGGTATTAATTCTAGCGTTTCTGCAATCACCATTCTTTGCTATCAGGGCAAGCGCTTAAAATATGTGGCAGCTTTCTATTCAAATAAAACATAGTTACTTACGCACGAGCACACGCAAGATAATATACATTATATTGGGCCCTTGTTGGTGATTCTACATTGTTTCTAGGCCTGAAAGTCTGAACATTTGCATATTAAAAATACTATAATCATGAAAATAAATCGTGAAAACAGAAAGTCTTTGATAACAGCCGAAAAGGCGCAGATTTTGAATGTATACAACGCAGTTAATATTATCAGGTGTAACAGAACAGTACTTGTTTGTTATAAACAAACATCAATCGTATTTAACAAATGTTGAAACGAAAACAAACCAATAAGACACGCTTAAACGTTAAAGCATTGTCACAAAAACGGTTGTCGTGGTAACATTTGATAAAATGTTTGTGTATATACGTTTTTTTTTTAACATTATGACTCTTGATGAAGACTTACAATAGTTAGACGGTTTTGTGATGAACGGATGCAACAATAACAAGTTACGGGCAAAGATAACGGTATAAGGACAGGTTGGGTTAGATAACACTTTATTATGACAGAAAGAAGGACGTCACAATTTATTATAAATTGTGTCACTGCGAGAATACAGTCACCGTCGATCACAGATGGCTTAAAGACGGGTTCATTCACGACACAAAATATGACGACACCAGACGGAAGGATCTGGATGACAACTTTTACTTTTATTTCCAAAATGTCAACTCTACACAACAACAAAACTTCAAATTTTGGGTCCTGTGTTTCTTCAAAAGGTTTGGATGAAAGTATTCCACAAAAGAATTTTCAATAACGTCATCTTTCGGTAAAGGTATGCCAACAAATACAAACAATAAATTATTTAGAAATAATACTAATAATACTAATAATAATAACGTTGGACATTTCTAGTGCGCCATGTCTGTCAATGATGGCGCAAAAAAACAGGAACTCTGCTAAACAGAAGTTTGAAGGTTATATTTTCCGAAATAGATATGTTTTGAGATGTACTTTGAATTGGGAACAAGTATCTGCTTTTCTGAGTTGAAGTGGGACGCTGTTCCAAAGAGATGGAAAAACAGCGATCACGCCAGGAGTGCCAGCAACGTGGATCGTTCAGGAGCAAGTTGTTTGATGAGCGAAGCTGTCTGGGGGGGGGGGGGGGGGTTGTACACATGAAGTAAGTCGTTGATGTACTCAGGTGATGTGCCATTCAGTGAGTGGAAGATGATAAGGAGAACCTTAAAGATGATGCGGTCTCGAACAGGAAGCCAGTGTAATGCTTGTAGGGTAGGGGTGATATGGGTTGAGCGTTTGACGCGAGTGACAAGTCTAGCAGCTGAGTTCTGGAGGCGTTACAGTCGATTTATCTGATACTCAGCAAGATTGATCAATGTGGCAATGCAGAAATCGAGCCGTGAGTAATTTAATGAGTGGACCATCAGCTTGGTTGCCTCTAAAAGGTCAGGAACTTACGGATATGAGACTGGTTTCTTAGCTGATACCTGACAGTCTTTGAAATGCTGGATACTTCGTTGTTAAGGGTCATGTTGGAATTCATGACAACACCGAGATTGCGGCATTTTTCAGATGGGTATATTTGCGAGGTTCCGATTTTGATAGGATGTTTGGAGATCTTGCTCAACTTCCCCTTGGAGAATTGTATTTTGTTGGCCGAAGACCTCACTGTTTTTAAAGTTTAGGAAAAACGTAGATTTCGTTTGATTTCGGATGATAAGGTTTTGTTCAATATCCACTTTGGTGCTGTTACCCTTTTATCAATGGCTCATTGTTTGAGTGCTTAGGGTAAAACCACCATTGCTTCGTAACAAGTTGGGAAGGTAGTGCATTCTGCTCTACCAGCCAGGCTCCTAGTGGGTGATACCCATGCCTATGTCCTGCGAAGGGGGTAAACCTGTTCCAGCCCCAGGACTAGGTGGCAACGTGCCTCTGGTGATAGTTGATATGGGTTGATTCCCTCACCTTGAAGTGGCCGTCCGGCCTTGTGAGTTGGGCGATATCTCATAGTTCAGTAACACGGTCCTCTGGAACCGGAATCCGGGTCAATTAGTACCTTTGTATTTTTCAAGACTGAAAGCAGATTGTTGTAAACTCTTAAAACATTGCTTTACTATTATTTTTCGTTGAAGGGCTATTTTTATATATATTTGTTTTCCGGGAGGTAATGCCCCCCATGCGGTATACAATGTGTACTATGTACTATGTACACTTTCTTCTGACAGCGCCCTCTATTGAATTAACCTACTTCAGCACTTAATTCTCTTTAAAGGGGGAAACAATCTCCAAAGACATACATTTCCACGAACTCCGGTGCGGTGCACACCGCGGTTCCCGTGCACTTTCGAAGCGGCAGGATCCAGGGTCACTTTGGTTCTCGTCTTGGTGCAGTTCTCGCAGGTGCGGCGCCAGCGACCGGGCGGGGTTCCTTCGACTGTCCAGGGCTCCTGACGGGAGGCTTTGCGGCGGCAGAAATACGATTATATATGTTTTTTTATTAATTCAGTTTTTGGACCTAAACCAACGATCTAAGCTAACGCACTTTACATTAACTTGAACCCAAATTAAGCAGCAGTCCGACTTTTCATAAACTATGGGAGAATGGGAGTAAAGAACAAATTATTTTGAAACAAGTATGGAATAAAAGGATACACACAATAAAATACTAAGACTTATCAACTTCAAATACGTGTATCAACTAATACAAACATATGTTATCATAAAATATATAAAACAAAACTTAAAAAAAAACGAACAGAAAAATGCTCCTTTGTGTTGTTGAGTTGATGGTTTTATGCCTGCTTCAGACTTTGAAAACAAAAACATTTTCGGAGGATTTTTTTTTTGTATCATTTTTTACTTATGTATAAATTATTGACTATATAAACTTCCCATGACAGACTAAGTAAGAATAAACCCACATAGCTTCCCTGTCACTTTGTTTACTACACTAAGTTTAATTTTTAAATACAAATCACGGCTAATAGCTCACATAGAAAACCATTACTCAAACAAACTATACCAGAAGTGTATCGGCGCAACCGAAAAACAAATTAGACATTTCTATTTGCTGTTGTTGTTGATTCTTCGATTACCGTTTACGAGAAGTAGACACTTCGACTGTAGTGGGTTGCCAGAACAGCCTTTTATTTCAAATTGAAATGAAATTAATTAATTATCTTAAATGTGATATGTGGTCGTTTATAATGTCTTGGACCATAAACAGTTTCGTGTAAATGTAGCCATTCAGCCGAACTGATTTCTTACAATTTCAAAGCAGATCTTAGTTATTATGATTTTCCGGCAGTTCTCCAGTCCGCAACTCAAAGTCCTACAAAACAGCAGTGAAATCTGGCAGGTAAATTTTTCCGCGAGATCTTAAACCTCTTGCAGATTATATAAACAGCTTATTAGGCCTACGCAGGGTGTTGCATGCTAATCAAATTAAGACAAATACAATTGTTACAGATTTGCTTTCTCTCCTTTTTAAAACTAACCTGTTTTTTTATGGAATATTTGTTAGCCTTAAGAACCTCTGTGGTATTGAGCAACACTTACATGCATGTTGTACACAATGTATATTGTTAAATGTTATGCAACGGGCTAAATGTAACATTGTGTTTGTACTCCAAACTATTATTGTTAATGTGCAGTGGGCACAAGGATGAATGTAATTGCCTACTGCATTGTATGCTGTTTTAGCCTATATAAGACAGGGTTTGCATTTTGTTGGGTCACACTCATCACTCCACCACCACCGAGTCAGCCAGGGGCTCTGCCCAACTCTTCCACTGATGGGTGTCACCACTTCAGCCATGGCCCCACCATTGTCCAGTCAGTTCATTGGTGTGTTAACCATATTCCAGTAGAGACAGTCAGTCACCACTGTGCTCTTTCTCCTTCAAGCGGATGGCTTGAACCACCCGGTTCTTGCACTGAGCAGTGAGTCTGCACTGCTCTGTTCTCCTTCAAGTTGACGGCTTGAGCCACCCGGTTCTTGCGCTCCGATGCCTAAAACCCACTCCCGGTTTTTGAGGCTCTTCCTAGATGGCCTGGCCCAGACCGGTCCAGTGCACCAACCGATGCTCCATCCAGTGCAAAGACGTCGACTTGAAGAGGCAACCGTAACCAGCACGTGCAAACCCAGTTATCCAACTTCCGGTATTTTAGGGTCTTCTATTTTAGTTGTATTTATTTCCCCATGTACATTGTTAAATGTTCAATTGCTCTAAATCATGTTTGATCGTAAAATAAATTACTTTTTGTAAATATAATTGCTGGTTAGGTTTTGCTTCTGTTCGTTCACTTGTCACTTGGACTTTTATGAACTAGCCACACGTAACACAATAATGATTGCATTTCATTATTGACAGAATAAGATGCATGGCTCATTTTGCCAACAGGTATAATTTTAGAAAAAAACTGAGACTTAATTTTAAGACGGTGACATCATTGAATAAATTCAACCCAAGACTATTAATGAATTTTAGGACGTGATTGTAAAGAACCAATCGGAAAAGTAGCTGAATACGACAACTCAAAACCCTGTGGGGCAAGTTAGTACGTGTGTTGGGCTCAATGCTTGTTATCTCATGCCAACCTGATAATTGGGTTCTCCACAAGCATTACTATACACAAAGCAACCCTACTGCTTACTCTTGTCATAGTGACCAAACAACAAATTAAAGAAAAGTCGCACCAATTAATATGTGCTAGTAGGTGGTGTGCAGGGGAGGTGACGGGATTTTAATTAATGAAAGTGATTTTTTTTTCCTATCAGCCTATTCAACACGAAGACTGATTGAACACAAGTAAAGTTTCATTTGCCTTGCGGGACACTAGCAAGGCACGGCAGTGACCAGGTTGCAATTAAACATTATTAACTACCGACCCCGATAGCACTGTATTGCTCCTAGTTCCGACCAACTCCGCCAGACTGTCCAGTGGCCAAAAAGTGTCTATGTACCCAAAATAAAGCCGACTGCAAGCGCTTCCTCTCTATTACATAACCTGTTTGCATGGCTTTGCTACTGCAGCTGTGATGACGTATGGAGTACCCACTATAGGTCACGGGATGAAATTTAACCAATGATTGCGCAATTGGCAACAGTAAGTGTAACCTTGATACTACGAATGTCATTAAGAGTAATGCATTTTTACAAGCAAACATCTTTGTTATTTATGAAGGCCGGGCTGTGTAAGAATTATTGACGGACACGTCGAACTTATTGAAATGTAATAAATAAACCTGTTATGCTTAGTTCGTTTGAATGACTGAACATTCTCCACAACATCTTCGATCCTAAACAAAGTCAATAATGTAGCTCATAAACATGAACAAGGAATGCTTGACAATTTTGTAATCCCCGAAGGCTATTTACTTAAGGTTTACAACGATCACATAAATGGAAATAGGGTAACATTTATGTAGGATGCAAGGGGATGCACCATTTGTGTCCAATGGTGGGGGGAGGGCACTTCGGTAAAAAAACAAGTTTGTATTTGTCAGTTGCCCCTCCCTCCCCCATCTCGTTAAAGTACGCGGGCTTCCTAGGAGGGCAATGTGATGTGGTACACAACTCCTTGGTTGAACTCTTACTGGCATTTGATGCTGTCATATTTCGGGTACTTATTTTGCCTTTGTGTTGTTTGTCTACATGACCTTCTGTTTAAAGAAGTTGTCATAGAACAACCTCAAAACACGAAAGACGGAAACCAACAAACTTATTGAGATGGAATAAATGAACTGGCTACGAATAGTTCATTTGGATGACTCAACACTCTTCACATTAGCTTCATGGACAGGTAATGGTTGACAATCACTTAATCCTCCCGAAGGCTATTTACCGAAAGATTTTAACGAACACATCAACATAAACTAGGGTAACGTTTCTGGAGGTACCCCCACACATCCCGTTCCAGTATGCTTGCTTTCTAGGAGGGGGTATCTTATTTGCAACATACGTGTGATATAGTACACAACTCCTTGGCTGAACTCTTACTGGCATTTGATGCAGTCATCTTTCGCTCACTTATTTTGCATTGGTGTTGTTTAATGTGTACATGATCTTCTGTCTAAACAAGTCGTCGATTAAGAGATTGTTTTTTTTATGGCTGGTTTGGAATAACAACGGGTCTTTAGTGGTTGGTCCTAGAATTTCTTCCAGGTAAGTAGATTACGATTTGTGTTCCTTTTTGCTTAGTTGTCCACATTGAACAACTTGAAACCGTTTATCTTATGATACTGGTATGCCCAGTGTTGTTGTTGTCGTTGTCCATACTTGTCATTAAGTCATGTTAATGCTCACCCAAAACTGTGCCAGTTTACCAACTATTGCAGAAGCATCTGCAGTAGAGGGGGTATGTTGCTCGGGCTTCCCCTGCATACCTTCTTCCCATGCAAGATTTGTGCTTTTAAAACTGCAAACTTCTGCTTCGATTTTCATTTTGACTCGTGGTAGATGAATGATGGCGCTGTCCAATTCAGTGACACTTTATGACTGTTGACTTGAAAGCCATAAAACTGCAAACAAGTTTTTACAAGTTTTATGGGTGGGGGCCGTATGCATGTATTATAATATTCGCAGTGTCTGTCATTTTGACAGGAGAATGTGGTGGGCAAATATATTAAGAGTGACAAAAGGAGCCATTTTGACGATTTCGTCGCTAAAGATATGGGTGTTGGGTGCTCAGAGTTGCCGATGGTCTTCTGGAGGACTCGTCTGATTAAGCTGGAAGGTGGGAAAGCATACAATGTAAAGTAAGTTTTCCATGAAATCATACATGTGTCTAAGGCATTTGCTTCATGGTCATGTTTCCAGAAAAAAGGCTGACTCTAATGATTCAATCTTGTTGCAAATAACTCCAAATCAGGTTCGATAAAATTATGTGTATTAACTTAATATATGCAATTGCCTTCTGTTTTCCGAGGATAGGTGCAGCACTGAGCTAGATGTGATGCTCTTTGGCCTACATCCATATGTGCTGTGTAAGTTTAATACAGCTTGTTGAGTTTACTCCACCTATAACATTAATGAATGCAACAGTTGTTGTGTTTGCAACATATAAACGCACTTGGTCAGTTTCCCAATGTTTGAAACAAAAAATACTGCAAATTTGTTCTTAGTATTAAGCGTGAGCTTTGGATTTTCGAGGTGCCCAATGACCTCGTGTTCACTTACCAGTATTCTTGCATATAGCTCCCCATCATATATTTGATGCATCGGTTTGAATTAATCCTTCGAGCAAAACTTGTTGCATGTTGTCATTAAATGTTTTCAATCAGCCAGTTGAGGTCCTTGAGTGTCTCCTGTGACAAACTTATATGGGAGTCGAATGTACTGTCGTCTACTTTCAATTCTCGATTGTTTTTTGTTTAGTTCAATTTAACGCTTCATCTAATTGACCCAAAAGGAGGTTACGGTCTCTTTGTGCCTAAAGTTTCTCTGCAACGCGAACTTCCTCATATTCAGTGTTCAATGCCGCCTGTTTTAACTGCTTTAGTAAAAGTTTACAACTTTTTTGTTTCAACGTATTGTAGCGCAAATTGGCTGACTAATCAAAATAATTCTCTTGTAAACTCTCTTGACTTACGTTTTTGCTCCAGAGCGCGGCGATCACATTTTCTACTGCATGCTTTTATGTTTACATGCAGCGCTACGTACGTGGGCGCGATAAGCTTTAATGTTGGGCGCATTTACCTGCTGCAGCACAGTGAATTTCACAGCGAGCAAGTTTAGGCGGCTTGGGCGAGTTAGTTTGATGCGGCGCATGCGTAATGTAGTATAGCTTTGGGCGCGACTTACCTCAACTTTAGGCGCGCTAGTATTTAGTTTTAATTGCGGCGAGCGCGGTGCACATGTTTAGGCTATATTTGTAGCCCAGCTGCGCGGCGCCAAGTTCAAGTTGCTAAGGTAAACATTGTGTGAATTAGATAGAGCAATATGGCTCACTTGCCGTTTTCCCTTCACACTGAACACTGACACTGCAGCTGAGCTCCCGAATAATATCAATCTGTGAGTATTTGTTTTGGGCTAATCATCTCATTTTTTATAAGCTATAAGTTTAAGGCAAGTCTATAGTTTTGATCGAACCCAAGTGTGCTATTCAATAATATGTGTCACTTTTGCTAACCGCAAAAGGGGGAAAATAACTGTGTTTTATTAGGTTTGTTCTCAGCTTTTGAGATTATTGTAAGGGCGCCTCCAGAGGTGCCGGAGGTTCCGGAGGTTCACCGGGAGGTACATGTACCTCTTTGAAGAGTGGTTTGCAAATAAATAACTGGAGCAAAGTATGCTTGTGTAACACTGGTCTGATTAATTGTTTTGCTTGGAGTGTTTCCTCTATCCCTATAAGCGGGGATATATTTTCCCCAAACGAATGCACCTCCCTGGGTTTTGTTGACCCACCGCTAAAGAGGATCCCCCGTGTGTGGAGCCGCTCCCGCACACAAAGTTTTTCAGTCGAGTGGGGTAAATTTCCCGCCACAGTATTGATGATGTAGAAGGACATCACAGTTTGAATGCATTTTCGTCTTCATCTTGCAAAATGAAAACTAACTGGTTGTAAACGGTATGAGTACTAAACTGTTATCAGAGGCCATTGAAGTTTCATTTACATTATTTAAAATTTAACATAAAGGATAAAGAAATGCCGAATCTAGAAAACATTGTCATTGCAAAATCTTTAGATTTTTTTTGAAATGGACTTCAATTAGGGTTTGGAACTCTTCATGGTGGGAGAACAATCAGGTCAGGTTGACAAGCTACCGGTTCTTCTCATTAATATATATATATATATATATATATATCTAGTCATGAACCACAAGGGAAACTGACTGGGAAATTTTATTTAAATAGTTTGGGTTTGAACAAAGAAAAATTGACTGGAGTGGGACTTGAACCAACGACCTCCGGATTAACGTACCGACGCTCTACCAACTGAGCTATCCAGCCCTATGTTGGCGGTCTCCCTATTAGTCAATATCTTTGTTCGGGGTGCCAGTCAGAAGCCATACAACCGTTAACTGCCGTGTAGCCAGGGATCACACCCACGTTTACGATTGAACCTGGGAAGCGGCAGCCACGGGATCACCTTAAGGGGATGCGACTTTTTTATATTAAATATCAAGTCATGAACCACAAGGGAAACTGACTGGGAAATTTTATTTAAATAGTTTGGGTTTGAACAAAGAACAATTGACTGGAGCGGGACTTGAACCAACGACCTCCGGATTAAGATATTGACTAATAGGGAGACCGCCAACATAGGGCTGGATAGCTCAGTTGGTAGAGCGCCCGTACGTGTTTATCCGGAGGTCGTTGGTTCAAGTCCCGCTCCAGTCAATTTGTCTTTGTTCAAACCCAAACTATTTATATATATATATAATTATCATGGTCTCATCGAACACCTCACCTAAAAGGATTTTGTTTAAAGCACACTACAACAAACCCAGGTTTCTCAAAGTTTTGATGACAAATATGTTTTAAGTTGACCTGTGTGTTTGTTGCAAATGACACAATCTTTTTCAAACATCCCAGTCTTTAATTCCTGCCTCGAATCTCTATGTTACACTGAAAAGCTTTTTTCACAGTCCTTTGTTGTTTTTCTACACATTCTACGTCACGAAACCAAACTACCTTTTAAACTCATTTGAAAGGTTTGTAAGAACGAAATAGCTTGGATCAAGGCAAGAACTTTGAGTAAACAAGGAAGTTAGAAATACGCAGCTTTTATTGGGTTTATACGCAGTCAAATAGAAATGACATCTAAAATAGTTACAATTCAGCAAAATTGCTCAGAAAATCTTAGCTGTTTGAGCTTTAAAACTATTCCTAAAATATTGTAAAACTGCTACGTATTACTTCCAGCATTGTTAAATCGTAAAAGCTTACTCTAAAAACTTGTATCACTGAATTTTCAAAGTTTAACTACAACAACAAAATAAACATAGAAAACAATGGATATCAGAAGAAAAAAAATACCATGTCTTTTGAATTGCTTGGTATTGGCTTTCTGCTCATTGTCTTTGAACACTGATAAGCATTTTTTTTTTTGCCAAGTTTGAAACATTTTTACAGGCTTTCAATAATCCTTAAAATCGTAGACAACTTAAACAAGATTATTCTGCTGATTATTGTTACAAGAAAGGTAAACCAATCTTTTACAAATGAGATTCGAGATGGGACTAGTTTAATATCGTACTTTAAAAAAAAATAGTCCTTGGGTGGCTGTCAGTCCCTCTTCCTTGTTCCAAATTTTTATTTTCCAATATCAGTATTTTAAATGAATTTTCTTGAATATCCTTTTTTGTGTAGATTTTGGTATTGTATGAGAATAAATGCACATAACAATTTTACTTAATGGTGCAGTTGTCAATGATTTGTGCTTTTTGTATAACTTAATGATAACATCCAATTAACTAATAAATACTTTTTTAAAGGCACTGTAATTGCAAAATAATTGCACAACTTGAACAAATTTATACAAAAACAAACGATTATAATTCCCGTTTAGTTAATAATAACACAAGGAAATGTTTGAAATTCTTAGCAATTTAGAGAAAAAAATGCATTTCAAGAAACCCTCTCTCATCCGTCCCCTTTTTACGAGTACTTACTAATCATTTCATGAATTGGTGTCCTTAAACAAATACATATTAAAGTCAAACGAGTCAAACATTTGGCAATGGAATAGTTAGTTGTGTGGCGCTGTAATACATTCATAGTGCGTTTTGCGATTTTTTAACCCTGTCGAATTTGTCAATGCATTCTATTATATGTATTTTTTTCATTTCATATTTACTGCCGTTGTCTTCTAACACAGTAAGTGCGTTTTAATTCTACTTAAACCATTGCTGAATTATTTTACCAGTGTTGCAATTAAATGCTTTTCAGTCAAGTATCAGGTACAGCCGAGTACTAGGATGGCCATGTAGTACTCAAGTACAAGAACTTGGGTCATCAGGTACGAGTACAAGTGTCTGAGTATCAAGTATTGCGATATCTGAGTACAGAGTCCATCAGCTGAGTATCACGTATCTGGATCTCCATGTACAACAACTTTATAAAACAAACACTGCCGGATCAGGTAAAAACATTGAATTTTTGAGGTAAAAACATTAATTTGTTTTACTGATTTATAGACAACGAAGTGTGCTTTGTTATCTTTTATACATGAATGCATCATAGAGCTTTTATCCTCTATTCATTGCATTAACGCACGTAATATGAAAGGGTAAGTAGTAGTTTGACCACGAGTACTTAAAAATAAAGTCTGGGTGCATGACTTCAAGGATGATTATTTTTTAATTTGAGTATCGAGTGTGGACTTCGATGGGGAGCAATTTGCTAGTCGGGTACGAGTTCGAGACGAGTACCACCAAAACGATGTTCGACTAGTACTCGAGTTGAAGTACTGAGTACAAGTACTACTACTAACACTGGATGTTATACAAGCAACGTTAAGGATGTAATAAATGTAGATTCAATTTCAAATTGTTTGATGGTGGACCAACTTGGTGTTTCTTTTTTATCCGGGTTTGTCTAACTCAAGGTTAAATAGGACAGGAATGGTATTCTATAATAATCAATGCTATAATCATACCTTCATTTTGTATTCCACTTTGCCTAAGTGTTAAAATATGGGAAGAAACGCTTATCTGCAAAATGTCCTCATTCTGTCTACGTTTTTACAGCCTATTCTAAGGTGTATTAATTAGCTTTTAAAACGATAAGTATCATATTTAATAGATGTTAATTTTTGCACCGGGGATAAAGAATATAATTTGGTTTTACACTAACACCGATTTATGATAGGCACTGTACACTCAGTGATTTGCCTGTGGAATTTGTTTACAGAAATCAGGAAAGTACTGAGTATATTCCTTAATTTACGTAAGTTTGAGGGTAAGACCAAAATTATATTTAATAAAAATACCCTATGCAAACATTTACATCAATTAAATCGTTGCGGTACCAGCTGCTAAGGATTCGGACATGCCTCTAGCCATCGGGCTAGCTCTGTGGTCTAGTGGTTAGACATCTGCTCTAGCAATGCAAATGTCGTGGGTTCGAATCCCATCCGCTTGCCTGAATATGCCTGAATATACAATGCTTAATATACATTGGTTTAAGGGTAAAACAACATTGTTATATGTATTATAACTTTCATGTATGTACATCAAATCTTAAGAGTGCTGATATTCGGATATGGGTCAAACTTCGGTAACTTAATAGGTTATTCTTAAGGGTTCGGAAACAACAAAAAGTATATTTGCTTTTTCTCATTTTGACTGTAGAAAGTAAGCTTGTACAAAGACAAAACAGTCTAAGAGCATAGCGTCGGATATGAGTCCACCTTTGGTAAATTGTTTTTGGCATTCATAAGGATAGGAAATTTAAAAGCAGCAAAAGAATTTATTTGTGCTTTTCTCATTTGTTTTGACACATCCAACCAAAGTGCCACACCCACGATTCTTCTACTTACTCATGATACTATCACACAGTATTTGTTCAGCCTGTGGTTGAGGCATCGCGTCTGATGTTGCAGATTTCAAATCAAGCTCAGCGTACATGACGTTATGATCATCCGCTACTAGAGCCTCGTGAGGTACCTTGCTATACAGTGGTACCTCATCGCCTCCTTCCTCATTGTATCCCTCCACTGAGGCTTTCTACTCATGATCAATTAGAGGCGATGGTGTTTGTGGGGTGATGTGGGGATACACTCGGTGCTACTGGAGTAGGCAGAGGTGTCCCATCTCGATTCTCAAACTCATCAACTGGTGGGTTTTTCTACTTGGGTTTGAACTTCTTGATGGGCTTTTGGGCAACACTTAGTGGGGCTTGATTAGTGTTGGTACGGCGTGATGACTGATGATCTAAGGCAGGTTTAGTCATATGGGTGGTTTGGGGTGTGGGACACAGGTTTAAAAGTAGCTGTTGGTTTCCCGCTGTGGCCTGGATCATCGGAGAGGGAAGGCATCTCTGTATATTCATTTTCGGTGGATGCTGGATTTATGTTATCATGCTGATTTAGTAAAGCATCGACCCAAGTATCTGGTCCATCTGACGTAATCTCCGGCTGCTTTTTCTTACTTCCCTGTGAGACTCGATTCGATTTCTTCACCACTCCATACGTAGGAGCATCTCCTTCATTTGGCTCTACTGTTCCAAGATGCTCCCCTTCTTCCGTGTCAGTGATGCAATCATCAGACCTGGTCAATTTAAAGCTTGAAATCTCTGGAGATCTGAGACTTTCTTGGTCATTGTTTTGAGAGTGAATTGAGAACTTTTGTGTAGAAATGAAGTCTGCTGCCTCTTCGTCACCATTTAGCATCTCCTGTGTGCCAAGGTGGGATGATTATGGGACAGATTGTGGCGGCATTCTCAGATCAGGTTTGTTTTCTGTCATGAGGTCAGTCACATTCTGGTACACGCTTGTGGAATTATTGGAATCACTACGATTAATGTCATAGCCGGTGTTTGGGTCTTCAACTGTTTCATTTAGTGGTAAGTCAGTCAGCCACAATGATGATCTACGTGATTTATCATTGAAGCAGCAACATCTACACACGTAGAGTACAATCAGTGTTATTACTATGAGGAGTAAGAACCACCAGCACCAGCTCCTGCTATGATGGCAATAGGGAGGCTGGATGGGTTGATAGTTGTCTTTATATCACATGAGATGCTCGTCGTTGTTTGGAGACTGCTCCCATCATCTGTTGTACGAAAGTCATTTGTTTCTTGGTTGGATGTGGACTCAGTTTCACCTGGGTTTAAATTGTTATATTGGTCACTGTGATTGGTCCGATGATACAGGATCTACTTCTTTCTGTGAAATATTCACTAGTGATTGTACATTGGAATTGATAACGATTATACGTTTCTTTCAACGTGAGATGATACATGCTTTTCCTTCGCTGCTGTTATCCAAAAACAGCCACACAAACATAGCAGTTGACGGAATTGGCATCAAATCTACACTCACTGTTGGGTTCCTTTTCTCGGATGTGCAGCTCAAATGTTGATGCGTTCCTTCTTGTACAGTGAAATCACCATCAGGGAAGCAGATGGGGTACATTGGTGATGGGAAGTAATGAACATATAAATTAATGTTACTTGATATCTGAAGAATGTTGCTAATTTTTTCACTTCCAGAGTCATTGGTACGACAGGTGAATGATGTATCTGTTTTTTGACGTTTTTGATGATAAGAACTTGTTGAATTGTTATTCCAGATCTAGACGTGTCAGATAGAGTGTCAAGTTCATATCTCTGGTCTAGACTTGTCCCATTTGTTGCTATTATCACGCTTACATTCATGTAGATTCTAACCCATTCTATGAAATGACTTGCTGCAAGTCTACTGGCGTTACATTGTAGCTTCACTTCGTCACCTTTATTGATATCACCCCTGGTGAAATTCTGTGTAGAATTACACTTTGTGAGTGGACCCCAAAAAGTTGAGTTGTATCCAGAGAACACATGATGAAAACTACGAGGAGCAAAGGATTGAACCAAGACGTTAAATCCATGTTGGAGAAAATTATAAAAGTCAGGAAGAGATTACATCAGTTGCAAATCACTGCGCGCACTCCTTACATTAAAGGAACAACTTCAATTTGTAGCTTTAGGATTTCAATAGTGTGTTTAAATAGACATGACGCTTTATAAGTTTCGAGCACTGAGGTTGAACTATGACTTTTTTTGTAGATTTTTCATTAGACACGAAGTATATGAAAACCCTGATATTGTGAATTCTTTACTTCTCACATTATTTTCCAATTGCATTACACGCCGGTGGCGGCGCCAGACTCTGTACAATTTGATTAGGTATAGATTCTGGATGAGAGGAAAAGACAACCAATCGAGGAAGGGGGTGTTTGGGGGTACCTAATGAGACTGTCGCCACTGTTTGCACAAGTTAGTACAGAGGGTAACTGGTATGGGGCGATGGAAAAACATTTTTGTTGAGAACACCACTTTGCAGCCCCCCCCCCGACCTGTTTATTGTGGGAGTTACGACATGTAGGGATCTTTGTTTCTTTTGTCACGTGGTTGTTGGACGTCGTTTTGGGTCCAATTGCAGCCAAACCCAAAGTGCAGTCCAGTCTATTACCCTGTGTGTGGACATGCTGGGTTTATTTTTACACAAAATGGCCTCTAATTGCATTCTCTTATTGCACATCTCGCTCCCCCTTCGTTGAGTGCCACCAATATGTGAAGGGTTGTTCAATAATGAGGTTCTGATCCAGTCATTTATTCTTTATATTTTAAAGACACAGTAGTAGGTTTTCTCTTTATGAGAAACTTAATTATTTAAAACCCGCACAGGCAGAATTACTAGCCATATCACTCATAGAAATAAATCCACTAAACAGTATGTCAGAACTAGAGTCTACACTTGTATTTTCTCTGATGAACATTTTCCATAAAGTCATTGACAATTTAATATAATGTTTTAATGTCTACACCATTAACTGTGAAAAAAGGGTGGTATTTCAGAGAAAATTCAACCCCAATCCTCCCAAAAAAGTTATGATATGATGCATTAAAAACGTAAATCTTAACAATTGATTATACTTTTGACTTGCCAATAATAAGTTTGTATGTCTTCAATATACGAATATAGGATCTTTTATCAACATTTTTATGCACAAAAGATTATTTTAGTTCCATTCATTTGGTGTGTAACATGCAAACTGATATTATGTATTCAACTGAAACTTTTAACCTGCACACGTCTTGGGGGGTCTCTACTCGACAAGCTCTGTTTCTTGGAGACCCCTACCACTTAATCACCTTCCACTCTGTATTTATCCCTCTATGTATTATTGATTGATAGAGTGGGGAAAAAGTATTGAATTGATAACAGACTTAATAAGGGTCCGTTGCTGGACTTATATTTGTGTTTTTATTGATGGTGTCATCATAGCTGTCGCCTGAAAACAATCCGGCCGGGAAAGTTATTGACAATTGTTCAAGGTATTTTTTCGAACCCCATCAACGTCTGGAGTCAAAATAAGCAGGACGTTTCTTTCTCTTCAACGTTTTTAAAATAAACGAATAACTTTGGCTTTCGGAACCGTTCGACTGTTGTAACCCTTCCTAAGTGTAAATCTATACAATAAAACCGACCTGTGAAAATGTACTTTCAAAAGGTGGTAGCGTTTTTGAGATATCGCCGAAAATCTGGAGCGGTTATGTCCACGCAGGAAGGAAAATCCGTAAATAGAATACACAATCTGAGAAACGTGAACTCTGATTTATAGTCATTGACAATTTAATATGGATCATAAAATGACTACGCTATGAAAATAAAAGGTGGTTTTGTTTAGAGATATTTCAACCCCACCCCCTCCAGAACTTGATCTGTTGCTAGAACTGGGTTCATGTTTTCATTGATGATGTCGTAAATCTGTCAATTCCGAGAAATCATACCGAGAAAGTTATTGACAAATTTTCATTGTATTTTCGAACCCCAGATATTAATGTGCGGAGTCAATTTCAACGTGACAGTTCTTTCGTCACCCTTCAAAGTCTTTAAGATGTTAGTTTTTTCACCTGTTTTTACCCCAAATTATTTGTTAATATTCTGGTATGGTCTCTCAGTTGTACTCTGTGGCTGTCTAACCGCTTCCTAGCTGGTGTTGGTGCTGCCCTCTGGCCGAGCGTAGTCATACTCTGGGCTGTCAGTCTCTACTTCAACTGGTTGGTAACGGAACACTGCTGCTCATCATTTTCGCTTCCAGAGTCATTGATACGACAGGTGAATGATGTATTAGTTTTACTGACGTTTTTGATGATAAGAACTTCTTGAATGGATATCCCAGAACTAGACACGTCAGGTATAGTGTCAAGTGCATATCTCTGTTCTAGACTTGACCCATTCTTTGCTATTACCACCCCTGCGTTCATGTAGACTATAACCCATGCTATGACATGACTTGCTGCAAGTCCACTGACATCACATTGTAGCTTCACTTCGTCACCTTCAACGATATCACCCCCTCGTGAAAGTTTCATTAACAGCACACTTTGTGAATCAATACCAAAGAGATGAAAACCACGAGGAGCTAACGATTGAACCAAGACGTTAAATCCATATTGGAAAGTATTCTAAAAGTCAGAATGAGATTACATCGGTTGCAAATCACTGCGCACACTCCTCACATTGAAGAAACAACTTCAATTCATAGCTCCCGGATTTCAATATTGTGTGTTAAGTATACATGACGCTTCATCAGTTTCGAGCTATTAGGTTGAACTTTGACTCTCTGCAGATTTCCCACTAGACACGCAGTTTATTAAAACCCTTTTACCTCTCACTTTAGTGCCCATTGCATTACATGCCGGTGGCGGCGCCAGACTCTGTACAATTTGATTGGGTATAGGGGACGAATAAGGGGGAAAGATAACCAATCGGGGAGGAGGGTGTGGGGTGAGACTTTCGCCATGGAATGTACAGGTTTGTATAGCAGGTAAACGGTATGGGGCGATGGACAAATATTTTTTGGAGAACACCGCTTTGCAACCCCCTCCCCGACCTGTTTATTGTGAGAGTTGCGACGTGTAGGGATAAGTGTTTTGGTCATGTGGTTGCTGGACGTCAATTCGGTCCAAATGCAGCATAACCCAACGTGCAGTCTGGTCTGACACCCTGTGTGTGCACATGCGGGTTTTGGCCACAAAATGGCCTATAATCCTATTCTCTTAATTATAAACAGCTATGCTCTCCACTTCCCACCCCCCTTCGTTTAGCATCACCATTATGTAAGACGCCTTTTCAATAATGATGTTTTGATCAAGTTATTTTCTCTGTAGATTTAAAAAGACACAGTAGTAGAATATTAAACAGTTTTTCGCTTTGTGAGAAACTTAATTATATAAAACCCGCACAGGCAGGTTTTACTAGCCATATCTCATATAGCAATTAATTTCTCAAAATAGTATGTCAGAACTAAAGTTTAGCATATTTATTCTCTCTTATGAACATTTGCCATAAAGTTATTGACAATTGAATACGAATTGTTTAATGTCAACACCATTAACTGTGAAATGAGGGTGGTATTTCACAGAAAATTCAACACCAACCCTCCAAAAAAAGTTATAATATGATGCACTAAAACGTAAATCTCAATGATTGATTATACTTTTTACTTGCAAATAATAAGTTTGTATGTCTTCAATATACGAATAAAGAAGTTTTTGCCAATTTTTTGTTTACCAAAGTTTAACTTAATAATGATCATTTGGTGTTTAACAATTCGTGACACCATAAAAAAAATCACACCCTACGCTTTCAGGCACTTTTTAGGTGTCCGTTTTATATTTTGCGTGTAATACGTGTTTTTTGAGAACACAATCATGTTTAAATCGCCCAAACTATTGAATATAGACCCTTGTGACTAAATAAAAAAATCAAGCAAAATTTCCATTGAGTTCAGCCCACATGTGTCTCTAAGCCATTTGTTTGAATGAAACCCTCGTGTTTGATGAGTCAGCAAAAACATCATTATTTCTTACATTACTTACATTTCCCAAGGGAATACCGGGAGAACTGTTTTTTTTTTGGTGTGAAATCAACCCCGATGGTAACAAGACAATTGGCATGCTATTTGGCTAGGTGTAGTTGAGGGACCTGAATTTGTTTAAATACAAATAAAATAAAATGGCGGAGTTATTACTTTTTTATCAAAAACGGACACCTGAAAAGTGCCTGATGGCTAAAATTTGTATGCAACTGATACCTTTAAGCTACACACGTCATGGGGTCGCTACTCGACGAGTTTTGCTTTTTGGAGACCCCCACCACTTAATCAAGTCTGTATTTATCCCTATATATATTATTGATTGATTGAATGGGATAAAAGTATTGATTTGGTAAAAGTCTTAATAAGGGACCGTTGCTGGGCCTAGACTCATGTTTTTATTGATGGTGTCAAAAAAGCTGTCGGCTCAAGGCAATCCGACCGAGAAAGTTATTGACAATTGTTCATGGTGTTTTTTTCTAACCCCATCAATGTCCAGAGTCAAATTAAGCGTGACGGTTCTTTCATCACCCTTCAAAGTTTTTAAGATGTTAGTTTTTTCACCTGTTTTCCACAAAATTAATTGTTAATAATCTACTATGGTCTCTCAGTTGAATTCTGTGGCTTTCTGACCGCTTCGTAGCTGGTGTTGGTGCTGCCCTCTGGCCGAGCGTATTCATATTCTGGGCTGTCAGTCTCTACTTCAACTGGTTGGTAGTAGGTATCTTGTGTGGTAGTTGTAGCCGTAGTAGGTTCCATGTAGACTCTGTTCTTGTCCTCCGTTGCTTGCAGCTCCATGTAGGGATCAGCTTCGGCTACATTGGTTTCCTTCTCCTTGGTGATCTTAGGATGTCGATGTTTGATGAGGAGGAATATGTTGATGATGAGAGAGACAATGAAGAGGATGAGAATGTTCCTAACTTCTTCCTTTGGCTGCCCCTCGCCAACTGTTCCCTCTAGATGCCCCGTACCCAACTGTTCCCTGTAGATGCCCGCCCCCAACTGTTCCCTCTAGATGCCCCGCACCATACTGTTCCCTATAGAAACACCGCATCTCTTTTACTGCGATCTCGGTTTGGGATCCAGTCTTGGTTTTGACTATATCTTTTCATTGAACTTAAAAACTCTAAACCATTACAGAACGTTCAGGAAAAGGTGCCTGATTGATTAAAGTGTTCTTTTTTAATGATGCTGGTTCAAACTGAGAGAAAAACTTTAAAATGCATTCTTCCTGTTTTGGGAGAAAAAAAAAGTTTTTGAGGCAGTATTTTCACAACAGGATGCAATTGCCCAAGTTTTCCTCACCAGATATGGAAGACCAATGTTGGCCCTAATCACAACCGAAAGGACATTTTTCTGAGACCCCTGGAAAATTGCAATTTGTAGGGCCAAAAATAAGGTAAAAATGTCGATTTTGCAAGTTCTAAAAACATGCTTTAATGCTTGATGCAAAAAAAAAACATAAGGGTAAAATTTATAGCAATAATTTTGTTTTCTCAAGTAAGGCCAAGAATAATATTTTGTAGTGGTATAAAAGGTTTTATGAAATAAATTTGCATTTTGGTAGGGTGAGTTATAAACATGAGCTAAAAAGCAGTTTTTCAGACCTCCAAAACGATCTAAAATGCCCAAAACACAAAATGAGCTGTTACCATGGCAACGGGCTAAACGTGGATTTGAAAGTTTGATTTTGTTTACTTGCACCCCAAGGCCCTTCGACCTACAAAGTAATTAACAAAATGATTTTTTGACCGTGGACACATATGTCAAGTATTTACGTGAAATGACTCTTAAATGGTAAGGACTCCGTTGTTGTAACTTCCGCCCAAGGGCTTATTTGTTATAACGTTGGTAATTAAAGGCAGAAGGCAACCTGCTTTGTTATTTTTATTTTGTTTAATCCTCTGGAATGCTCCCTTTGATTAGAAAACACAAATGAATTTAAAATGGAATCTGAGGAACAAATCCTGCATAAATGAACAATTTCTCTAATTACTGAGGGTTGGTTTCCTTTTGCGATTGCTGCGTACAGGGATGCGCTTGGTACTTGCTGTCACTTCGCTTAACGTGGATGGATACAACGTTTTTATGAACAAAACTGTGATAGTTTGTTAATTTTGTTCAGCAAGTAGACATTGTATTCAACTTTCACAGGTTAATTTTAGTGCATCAATGTGTCTAATTATTGTTTATTATACATATAAAGAAGCAATACGCTAAACAAATCTACAAATTGTGGCCCTACCTACGGTAATGATATTTTTCAAATATACTCTTAATAAACCATTGGTGTAAAATCCCTTTGTTATTTTATTATTTCTGTGCTGCTGAAAGCAATTCAAACAATAAATTAGTCAAATGCTTTGATGGCATCAGAACACACCTTTCGCTTTTCTTTGCATGTACAGGTATGACAGTCTTAGGAGGAAATCTACCTGTCAAAATGTACGAAAACAAATAAGTAAATATGACTTCAAACTAGCCTTAACACCCAATCACTCGATTTATACCTCAAATCATGGCAAAACTTAGATATTCATTTAACGTAATATGTCAACTAAAACATGCATGCACATGTATTGCAATTGATAATACTACTATTAGGGGTTTTGGCCCCGGTAGCTGAAATGCAAATTGATTTTCGTCCAAATTAATTTTGGTTTTCTACTAGCTGTATATATCTACTAGCTGTGTCAATTTGTTCTTAGGGAACTAGGTCTTGCTCTTTATTCTAATGTCGCTGAGTAGATTTTGGAATTCGGGAGACTACTTTGGGAAACTACGTAGTTCAGTCTAGCTTATTAGCTGCTAGCTATGGGGAAGGTAGGACGATGACTGGAACAAGTTGGTCAAAACGTTTAAACCAATTAAGAACTCACTCCGCGGCAGTGAAGTTAATAACGAGGAGCCCCCTCGATCCGATCCACTAAGCGAAAGTAGTGGTCCCTGCCAACTTCCTATCTCCGCCCAGGTAGTCGCTAATAAGCTAATAAGCATTAAACACATCCCGGTGACACATCAATACTTCCATAATTCTGGCAATATATGCTTTCACTTCTAGTACACTCTGAAAATGATAGTCAACTTTGACACACTGTATTTTTCAACAATTTTTTTCAGTTATTATTCATAATTAATTGGTTTTTTTAGTAATACAAACTGATTTTCCGTTACGACCTTTTTCTTTTACGATCAAGGGAATTGCCTTTAAAGAGGGTATTAAGTTCAGTTACGATTTTGTGATGAACTCATTCCCTAGTTAAAAGAGTCCCCGAAGACAGAAGGGTACACTTACAAGTCACTAACCCCACGTTAAAACGTAAACAAGTGCAATTTTATTTGAAACATTTTCACAGCGAAATTCACACGTTATCGGAAAAGAAAAACAGATTGGTCTGCACGGTCCAGAGAGGAGATGTTGCGTAATTAAAAATTGTATTGATTAAACATCAGCACTCACAGTGGTACTTAACATTATATGTACTCAAAGTACAGCCCGATATTGACAAGTCAAGATATAAGATATGTTGAAGTTCATGCTGAATTGTGTAAACAAAGGGTTTCAAATAAATAGTTGATTGAGCAGATAGATGCAAGGCTTAATCAGTAAGATGGTGCCCCCTTTTATATTTTATGTGGGCCCAAATCCAAATAACCTTTGCTTGATATTTTTGATTAAGTCAAAAGGGTATATTTATATAATGCTCAAGAGCGAAGGTGTCGAGTGTAATTTTATTTGAAGAAAAGACAACCACTTTGTAACAAATGAATTTAAAAACAGAGCGGAATTTTCAAAGTTTATCATTTCAAATGATGTAAAATGCAATGGAATGGGAAAATCTGGGAGGGTGGAGTAAATACATAGTTGTTCCTTAAGTAGTGATTTACTTAGACAGCTACAGTACAAGTGATTCTTCTTAGGGCAAATGGGCCTAGAGGTGCCTCAAAGGAACAACTCCTGTTTCTTCTGCTTTGAACAAAATACAAACCATTTAAAATTTCATTGAACATTGTAGAGACTTGTAATTACGAGGAGAAACGAGATATTATTTCAATTTAACGGCACCAATTGTGAAAGGAGGGGGCACACACAATGTATCGCACCATTTCATTTCTCCCTAGCTTAACAATGCTGTATCAAATCAACACAAAACATGTTGACTTGTTATCGTACATTATCTAGGGTCAAATTGTAAAGTTGACAACAAGGGTTACGTTTTAACGTTGTTTGATGATTTTGTTTTACGTGTTTGTTTACCAAATTTAAAATGTCCATAATAGGTTGCCATCATGGATTATGTTTATTCAACCTGTATTAAGGTCGATGTATGTCAAATTGTTACTGTTGTTTGTCTGTTTACAATTACTTGCTTAACTAACCCGGAATACGTAAATCTAGCCCCTCTGAGGGGATATTGACCGATTTGTATATGAAAGAAACATATCCAGCCACTCTGATTGAAAATAGGCTCGATAATGATGTGGAGAAACGTCATACCCTAATGCAATACGAATTCCCAGACTGCATAACAGTTTAGTAGGTAAACCGACAAATTATAACGTGCTACGTAAACCCGCACTGCAAAGAAATGTTTGCATTTTTTCGAATTACTTTTTTTTTACAATCAAATTTCACTTTTTAAGAAAAATTAATGCATGAGAGTGGTCATCATGAATTACATGAATTAACACAAACACGTTTCATGTTAGAAAAACGAAAACGGCTGCTTTTCCCCTATAAAGTAATTGTTTAAATTTAGAACATATTTTCAAAATAACATCACACATTAAAGTATATGTTAGTTTTTGTGTATTTAATTAATTGTCTAATATATTTTATTTTCGTGTGTATCTCTATTTTGTTGAGATTTCGTACAACAGGAATCCAGTGAAAGACGAGTAATGGTTGAAGTTACTATGTACTTCAGCGTATACAGCTAAGTGAACTTGATCTCCATAGTGCAGGGGAATAACCGCACTGCTGCTCACTTGATGATCACCTGCAGCGTGTACACCCCCTGTAACAATGATGTTATGGTTCTTCATCAGACGAACATGCAGGGAAGACCCACTTGATAGTTTCAGGACTGAGAACATGAAGACGTATATCCCAGGCATAGTGCATGTAAACGTGCCGTTACTCAAGCTGAAATCAGTTCCTTCCTCTGAAAACAGTAACTCTTCAAAGGGCAGAGGATCATAGGAGGATGCAGGGATGAAGTTGGTAATCCTCGCTGCAGTGAAGGCTGACCGTCGCGAACTGCATTCACCTGCTTCACCAGTCTGTCCAGCTGGTCCATGTTCACCTCTCTCCCCCTTCAAACCATCCATTCCAGGCATACCTTGAGGTCCTTGTTTCCCTGGTTGACCGACTCCCTGCTCTCCTTTCAGTCCATGATCCCCTTTAGCGCCTTGCTCACCAACCAGTCCATCTGACCCCTTGTCGCCTTTAATCCCGGGTTTACCAACCTCACCAGGAGAGCCTGCATCACCTCTTGGACCCACTGGCCCATGGTTCCCGTTTGATCCGGTAATTCCATGTATTCCGTCTCGGCCCCGGCAGCAGGAGTTACACGTCACATCTGGATCGGGTGAAACTGCAACTGTAGCCACCATGAACTGAATTTTCATTAATCCAAAAACTAGGGCCAATGTCGGGGTAATCATCATCTGAAATTGAAAATATGGAAGAAAAACAGCGATTAGAATTTTGTTCGTAAGTATACAAATTAGTTGTTGTTTTTGGGTTTTTTTTGGGTTTTTTTCTCTTCAAATTGGCTCTTTTCATGATTGCGGTATTAATTCTAGCGTTTCGGTTTTACGGAACTCCAGAAGTACACCTACATTAATTTCCTGAAGACTTTAACGTCCGACCGTTTTTGAGGGACTACTTTACACTTATGTTTTGACATAACAGATAATAGGGCACTATTTTGTGTTAGTTGGGATGCTGTAATTGTTGGTTATCCGATTCCCCCAAAATGGGTAAATGAACTTTTTGTGTACTGTTATTAATTTGTTTCTAATCCGTTTCCCTAAAAAAAATATATATATATATATTAACATGTTTGTTTTATGTTATAAACGATTGACCGCCCGCTTTCGGGTCCGAGAATGATTTGATGAGACCAAGGCCCAATTTCACTGCTCTGCTTATCGTCAAATTATGTGCTTGCAATCACCATTCTTTGCTTTCAGGGCAAGCGCTTAAAATTAGTGGCAGCTTTCTATTCAAATAAAACATAGTTACTTAGGCACGAGCACACGTACGGCAACCAAATACATTATATTGGGCCCTTGGTGGTGATTCTACATTGTTTTTAGACCTGAAAGTCTGAAAATTAGCATATTAAAAATACTATAATCATAAAATAAACCGTGAAAACAGAAAGTCTTCGATAACGGCAGGATATGGCGCAGACTTTGAATGTATATAACGCAGTTAATATTATCAGGTGTAACATAACAGTATACTTGTTTGTTATAAACAAACATCAATCGTGTTTAACAAATGTTGAAACGAAATCAAACCAATAAGACACGCTTAAACGTTAAAGCATTGTCACAAAAACGGTTGTCGTGGTAATATTTGATAAAATGTTTGTGTATATATATTTTTGTATTTACATGATGACTCTTGATGAATACTAACAATAGTTAGACGGTTTTTGTGGTGAACGGATGCAACAATAACAAGTTACGGGCAAAGATAACGGTAGAAGGCCAGGTTTGGTTAGATAACACTTTATTATGACAGAAAGAAGGACGTCACAATTTATTATAAATTGTGTCATTGCGAGAATACAGTCACCGTCGATCACAGATGGCGTAAAGACGGGTACATAAACTACTCTCCAGTGATTCAATTCGGTCTTTTACTTGTATTTCCAAAATGTAGACCTTACACGACAACAACAAAAAAACTTCAAATTTTGTTTCTTTAAAAGGTTTGGATGAAAGTATCCCACAAAAGAAATTGCAATATTGTCATCTTTCGGTAAAGGTATGCCAACAAATACACACAAAAAATCATTTAGAATTGTATTTTGTTGGCCGAAGACCTCAATATTTTTAAAGTTTAGGAAAAACGTAGATTTCGTTTGATTTCGGATGATAAGATTTTGTTCAATATCCACTTTGGTGCTATTAGCCCTTTTATCAATGGCTCTTTGTTTGAGTGCTTAGGGTAAAACCATCATTGCTTCGTTACAAGTTGGGAGAGTAGTGCATTCTGCTCTACCAGCCAGGCTCCTAGTGGGTGATACCCATGCCTTTATCCTTACGGACTGTGAAGGGGGTAACCCTGTTCCAGCTCCAGGAGTAGGTGGCAACGTGCCTCTGGTGACAGTTGATATGGGTTGTAGCCCTCACCTTGAAGTGGCCGTCCGGCCTTGTGAGTTGGGCGATATCTCATAGTTCATTAACACGGTCCTCTGGAACCGGAATCCGGGTCAATTTGTACCTTTGTATGTTTCTAGACTGAAAACAGATTATTGTAAACTCTTAAAACATTACTTTACTTTTATTTTTCGTTGGAGGGCTATTTTTGAGGCGTCGTTTGTACTCTAGAAAAGTGAATGATTCCTAAAACATTATGCGTTGACCGCCTGGTGTCACCTGGTACCGCTCAGACCACGGAGAAGAGAAGGAAACAAATTTGCTGCTGCTGCTGCTGTTTGTTGTTGTTGTTGTTGTTGCTGCTGCTGCTGCTGCTGCCGCAACGAGAGTACAACTGTCTGTTTGTAAACTGTGCATCACTTTGTTGTAACAGTCACACAAGTTGATAACATACCGCCAACAGGTTATTTTTCAACTGCATTTTTTTTATTAAATTTTTCTTCAAATTTACAGTCTTTAAAGTTCGAAAATGTTTATCAAAACAGTAATTTAAAGCAACGCTATTTCATTTTACATGTTCTCTTCATGTTTTGTTTTAACTTGCTCCAGATTTTTTCCAATCAATCTAATGTTCTAAGGAAACAATTACAAAAATGATAAAATCCAGTTTTGTTTTGCAATTTTGTGCAAATTTTAACTTCTTTGAGGAGGGATTAAGGGATAAACTAAATGTATCCATTCTCTTGTTTTAATTTGTTTGAGCAGCAACGGACGCAGTTTTTTATTCCGTCCCCTTTTCGGCTGGGTCTGAAGAACAATTGATTAAAACTATATCCCCTCCAGCTGTCTTTAGCTGGGTTTGAGTAAAACGGGATACAAAATTAAGTCCTCTACTCGTTTTAACCGTGTTTGAGCAGCAAATGATACGCATTTCTACCCCTCCTCCTTTCGGCTGATTTCGAAGAACACGGGATTCAAAAATGTATCCCCTTACGTAAATTATAATCACTCGAACTACTAACAGTCCTTTGTTTTTGTTTCAGCTTTCCATTAATGGAGTAAAAATTGTAAATAAAAAAAGTGTGTGTATTTATTTATGCTTTTATTATTTAATGACATTCTAGAGTACAACATGTAGCCATTTGTTTTGCTTTTGCTAACAAAAAGGTATAAATCAAAATATTGTTAAATTTTGTTATACAAGTGCACCGGATGCATACTTAGTTCCTCAAGCAATATTTTATGAAGAAAAACAACATAATTGTTACATTTCGAAAACAACTTCAAAAAAACGTTGCTATAAATTACTCCCAAAATATGAAGAAAAAAAACGAAAAAACAATAGTTAAAAAGGAACCTGTTCGCCTATCAATAAAAGTTGTATTATCATTTTGAAAGGCAACTATTGTTGCAAGTAATAAATATGTGGTCAAAATAACTTACTATGTATTCAGTTTGCAATAGTTTTACCCGAATTTATTTTTAAAATGTATGTTGGCAAAGTACTCAACATCGAAGAGACTGTCCAGCACAGTCCGATGTAAATATGTAGTGATAAGCTGTTACACTAATTGAACAAAACATTGCACTGAATCTAAGCCATGAAGTTCTTAGCAAATAACTTAGCCTCGTTCAAAACTAGTTACACGAATTCACCTGCAGGTATGGTGAAAAACACCCGTAAGAATCAATGCTACAATAGCGTGGTTTTGATAGGAAATATATGTTATAAATCCATGCAAGGATCTGTACAATCACAGTACCGCGACAGTACACTAAGATGAGAGAGCTAGGTGTAGAGTCGAGGCTCCATTACCGCATGAGAACTTTAGTTACATAGATTGAAACCTCATTTTGGGGTCGAAATCTGCAACCGCCTTAGATCAGGTTACCGTAAAATGCGCTACTTGCATGTTGAGACCACAGCCGGGGCCAGCAGTATAACGAGAAACACTTACCTTGATGCTGAGTTCTTGTAGTTGGAGTTCTCTCGGTTCCTCTTTTCTGTTAAGATATAAAAGTTGTTTTGAGCATTGCTGCTGGTACAGCGGTTTAAATACTGTTGCATTTCCAGTGAAATGAATAGCAATCTACTTTGGGTTTTGATTGACAATCGATGAGCAGCCAATCATACGCACTTGTTAAAGTCACTGATTGAAGGAAGTGACTTTTATCACTGGTTTGAATGTAGCTGTGAGTTACGAATGGAGGTCAATTGTGACAAACTTTCTAGTTTAGTTTATACACATCATGTGTTTACATGTATTTCCGCCTTACTACGTTGTACTGCCAGATTGCTTCCTGAAGTACCAAGCCAGTTACTTTCCATTTCCGCTCAAATGACGTCATTATTTAATGGTTGTTAGTTAAAGCACAAGATTTGTGTTTTTCTGCAAAACAAAGCTGTTTTCAATGCACATCTACTCGATAGAGATACATTTCAACCTGTTTCCTCTATTATATGCATGCGCACCACCAATAGGCCCCCTTGCATATGACGTAACAAGCCAAAATTAGCGCCCTCATTGGGGTCAATGAATATATATCATTGGCTGAGAGTTGTGCGGGCTGCATACACAAGTTCACGTTGCCATTGTTTGAGCAGCGATAGCGGCCAATGCAAAGAGTCCATTGACGTAACTAGTGGAAAATTTCTTGTCAGTTTCATTGAGTGTCCTAAATATAAATACAAGGACAAACGTGTTTGTTAGATTGCGCCACCATAAGAACGAGGATGTATAACATTTTCAACAAATTTTCGATTTAAGATTTTTTATTTTTTTTCTTCATAAAACGTTACCTTGCCGTTAACATTGTTGTGAACAATCGTAATTTTCAATTAAGCAGAAACTATTCAAATTGAAATGTATTCAGTTCAATGGTTGGTAACGATAACATGATCATCTTGTTGGATGCACCAAGCTGGCCGGCTCTTCCCGGCGACACAGCCAGGAGCCGCGTCCAGGAGAAGTGCACGCGACCGGGATGCAGGATATATATTTGTTTTCCGGGAGGTAATGTCCCCCATGCGGTATACAATGTGTACTATGTACTTTGTACACTTTCTTCTGACAGCGCCCCCTTTGGAATTTACCTAATTCAGCCCGTAATTCTCTATAAAGGGGGAAAAAATCTCCGAGGACATACATTTCCACAAACTCCGGTGCGGTGCACACCGCGGTCCCCGTGCACTCTCGAATCGGCAGGATCCAGGGTCACTTTGGTCCTCGTCTTGGTGCAGTTCTCGCAGGTGCTGCGCCAGCGACCGAGCGGGGTTCCTTCGACCGTCCAGGGCTCCTGAGGGGAGGCTTTGCGGAGGCAGAAATACAATATTGTTTCTTTTTTTGGACCTTAAACCAACGATCTAAGCAAACGCACTTTACATTAACTTGAACCCAAATTAAGCAGCAGTCAGACTTTCCATAAACTATGGGAGAATTGGAGTAAAGAACAAATTATTTTGAAACACGTATGGAATAAAAGGATACACAAAATAAAATACTAAGAGTTATCAACTTCAAATACGTGTATCAACTAATACAAACATAACTTATTATAAAAAAAAAACATTAAAAAATATATATATATAAAAAAAAAATACAAACAATTAACAACAAATTAAAGAAAAGCCGCACCAATAATATGTGATATGTTCTGATCCAAGGTGGTGTGCATGGGAGACGACGGGATATTTATTAATGAAAGTGATTTTTTTTTCCTAACAGACTAATCAACACGAAGACTGATTGAACACAAGTAAAGTGTCATTTGCCTTGCGGGACACTAGCAAGGCACGGCAGTGACCAGGTTGCAATTAAATATTATTAACTACCGACCCCGATAGCACTGTATTGCTCCTAGTTCCAACCAACTCCACCAGACTGTCCAGTGGCCAAAAAGTGTCTATGTACCCAAAATAAAGCCGACTGCAAGCGATTCCTCTCTAATACATAACATGTTTGCATGGCTTTGCTACTGCAGCTGTGATGACGTATACAGTACCCACTATGGGTCACGGGATGAAATTTAACCAATGGTTGCGCAATTGCCAACAGTAAGTGTAACCTTGATACTACGAATGTCATTAAGAGTAATGCATTTTCACAAATGAAGGCCGGGCTGTGTGAGAATTATTCACTTTACTGCAATAAAGCATCGACAAAGTAGCAGGGGAAACTTACCTGAAGACTGCAAAGCCCCAATGAAGATAACGCTCTGTGGAAGTTGCCAATAAGGTCATAACAACCTTAAAACACAAAAGACGGAGACGTCGAACTTATTGAAATGTAATAAATAAACTTGTTATGCATACTTTGTTTGGATGACTGAACATTCTCCACAACATCTTCGTATGCTGTAGGTCATGAACATGAAAAAGGAATGCTTGACAATTTTGTAATCCTCCCGAAGGCTATTTACTTAAGGTTTACAACGAACACATGAGTGGAAATAGGGTAACATTTCTTTAGGATACAAGGGGATGCACCATTTGTGTCCAATGGTGGATGGGAGGGCACTTCGGTAATAGCGCCACCATGTTAGGATGAGATCAGCTTTTTCAAGGATTTGTTTTTCCAGATTGTGTAGTGTGATATCACAATCTGGGCTTGCGGTTGAGCCCATGGCTCATCCGATTTTTTGTAATAGTGATTGTTACCGAATAGGAAGCAGTTTCTTCCTATGATCAGTTCCAATAGTTTACGGATGTGGTTGGAGGGTGGTTTCGTGATAGAGTAAGGGTGGACACAATTTATCGCCTCTGTTTGGCGGACGTTTGTGTACATCGAGACAACATCAATACTTGTAATCAGAACATTGGTGGGAAGGTTGTTTCTTCTAGTTTCCGCAGTATGTTCGCTGTGTCACGCACATAAGTTGGTTGAGCGGTAACTATAGGAAGAAGAAAGTAGTCCACAAATTCTGATATTTTGGCTGTAGGGCTTGAGCAACCGCTTATTATTGGTCTTCCTACAAATGGTATGCCTGGGGGTGGGGTTTTCTGTATTTTCGGTAGAAAATACATTGTTGAGCAATTGCATTGTAGGGAAGACGGGTCAAGGTATGCCAAGGTTTGTTTGTTGATATAGTTGTTTCGATATAAATCGAGAAGTAGGTTATGAGCCAGTGAAGTGGTTTGTGGTGTAATATCTTGGTCCAGCTTTGTGTAGTGCTCGGATTCAAGATGTTTGTAACCCACTTGTACGTAATCGGTTCGGTTCAAAATGCAGATGCCTCTTCCTCTATGGTAGGGTTTAATTACGATGTCTGGATTGTGTTTGAGTTTGAGTATGGCTGATAACTCTTGTTTTGTCATGTTAGGTTTCTGATTTCTCAGTCTGACATGAGCAAATTGGTATTTAGTGGCTTCCAAGTAATTTTCGAGTTTCGCATTTTGTGTTGTAACTGGAAGCCATTCTGATGATGGTTTGAAAGGTTGAGCCTTGTTGGGTTTGTTATGCATCAGAAAAGCAATTCTCATTCTTCTTTTGAAGATGTTGAAATCACTCAAGAGTTTTTTACGGGCGGGTTTAGCGGGAGTTGGAACGAAGTTAAGTCCTTTTCCTAATGCAATTTTCTCAATTGTGGAAAAATTTGCCTCGGATAGGTTAGTTATGAAAAGTTCACTGTCTAACGCTAAGTTATTCAGAAAACTATTCCTATTGAAACGTATGAGGTGTAAGCAGTTACGTGAAAAGCGATTGGCTTTTTGTTTGGATTTTGAGTTGCGAGCTTCTTTAACAAGTTTACGTTAGGCCATTGTAGGAGAAATCTAGGTGGTGGATTTTATTAGTTAAAATAAAATTAATAATAATATGTTTGGAAATGCCGTATAATATTATTATTGCGACACAAGTATAATGAAATCTCTCTAGAAGGTGTGGTGGTCCTGAGAAGGACCGGTTGTTTTTGTTTGTTTGAAGCTGTTACTTCTGCTCCCTCTTCCTCTTCGTGCCCTTGGTTTGGTGTTGTTTGGGGCGTATGAAGAAGCCGAAGAGATGAGTTGATGTCCTGAGCTCTGTTTCTTCGAAACGTTCAACAATCTTGGTTCTTGCCTCCTTCTTGAGATTCTCCAGTATTAAAATCGTAGACAACTTAAAAATGCATATTCTGCTGATTAAGTTACAAGAAAGTTGAACCAGTCTTTTAAAAATGAGTCTTGAGATGGAATTAGTTTTATATCCTAGTTTTTATAAATGCAATTTTTGGGTTATGCTTTTTGTATAGATTTTTGTATTTTATAAGAATAAATGCACATTACAATGTTACGTATTGGTGCAGTTGTCAATAGTTTGCGCTTTTTGTTTAGCATAATGATAACATCCAATCAACTAATTTTTTATTTAGAATAGTTTTATATCCTACTTTTTAAACATAATGCCTTGGGTGAATTTCAGTCCCTCTTCCTTGTTCCACATTTTCGTTTTTTAATATCAATATTTTAAATGAAATTTATTGGTTATGCTTTTTGCATAGATTTTGTTTTTTTATAGGAATAAATGCATAATTACGATTTTACTTTATTAGCGGGTTGTTGGTGATGTGTGCTTTTTGTATAACATGGTAATATCATCCAATAAACTAAATAATATTTTTAAAGGCACTGTGGATAAATTTAAATAAAAACATACGATAGAATTCACGTTCAATTAATAATTATCCCAATAAGTGTGTGAATTTTTTTTTACATTTATGGAAAAGAAAATTTGCTTTTCAAGAAACCCTCTCCCATCCCGTCCTCTTCTTACATAAAGGTTGACATTAATAACGTACAGTATCATTAGTTTAAGACAATCATTTACAAACTGTTTTGTTTAAGCTGCAAGAATCCTTGTTGATGCAACAGTCCTCTGGGCCAACGATATAAGTAAATACTAATCAAGTCACTAATTCGTGGCCTTCTCAATAAGCAAATACATATTTGAACAGTAAGGTAATAGAATAGTTATTTGTGTGGCGCTGTAGTAAAATGTCCTGTTTTTGCGATTGTTTTACCCTTGTCGAATTTGTCAATGTATTTTGTACATAAATATTTTTTAATCATTTCAGATTTACTGCCGTTGTCCTTTAACACAGTAAGTGCATTTTAATTCTACTTAAACCATTGCTCAATCATTTACCAGTATTGTAGCTAAAAACTTTTCAGTCGAGTACCAGGTACTGCCGAGTACAAGGATGGCCAAGTAGTACTCAAGTACAAGAACTTGGGTCATCGGGTACGAGTACAAGTGTCTGAGTACCGAGTATTGTGATATCTGAGTATCGAGTCCAACAGACGAATATCAAGTACTTGAATCTCCAGGTACAAGTACTTTATAAAACAAATACTGCCAGATGAGGTAAACACATTTATGTTGTTGACTGATTTCTAGACGACAATGGGTGATTGTTATATTTTTAACACGAATGCATCATAGAGCTTTATTCCTCTATTCATTGCATTAAGGCACGTAAAGGAAAGGCAAGTAGTAGTTTGACCACGAGTACTTAAACTTTAAGTCTGGGTTCATGACTTCAAGGATAATTATTGTTTATTTGAGTATTCAGTGTTGACTTTGCTTGGGTAGCACTTTGCTAGTCCAGTACGAGTTGGAGTCGAGTACCATCAAAACGGTGTTCGAGTAATAATCGAGTTCAAGTACTGAGTACTAGTACTACAACACTGAATTTTATACAAGCAACGTAAAGTATGTAATGATCGACGTTCAATTTCAAATAGTTTGATGGTGACCTACCCGGTGTTTCTGTTGTATCCGGGTTTGTTGTATTTCAAGGTTAAATGGAACAGTTATGGTATTCTATAATAATTAATGCTATAATCATACCTTCTTTCTGTCTACGTTTTTACAGCCTATTCTAAGGTGTATAATATTTAACCAGCTTTTAAAACAATACGTATCATAGTTAAACGATGTAAATTTTGGAACCGGGGAAAAAGAATATAATTTAATTTTTACACTTACACCGATATATATTAAGCACTGTATACTCAGTGATTTGCCTGTGGATTTTTTTCACTGAACTCGGGAAAATACTAAGTATAGTCTGTAATATACATCAGTGTAAGAGTAAAACCAAATTAAATGTTTTATCCCCTATGCAAAAATCTATTAAATCGTTGTGGTACCAGCTGCTAATGATTTCGACCTGCCTCTAGCCATCGGGCTCGGTAGTCTAGTGGTTAAACATCTGCTCTAGCAATGCAAATGTCGTGAGTTAGAATCCCACCCGCTTGATTTCCCTGAATATACAGTGCTTAATAAACATTGTTGTAAGTTTAAAACCAACATATTTTGAGTATTATAGCGTTCATGTATGTACATCAAATCTAGCGTACACTGTCTGTTCCTCCTGAGGTTGAGGCATCGCGTCTGATGTTGCAGTTTGCAAATCAAGCTCAGTGTACATTAGGTCATCATCATCTGCTGTACGAGCCTCATGAGGTACCTGGGTATCCGGTGGTACCTCATCGCCTCCTTCCTCATCGTATCCCTCCACTGAGGCATTCTCCCCATGATCAATGAGAGGCGATGGTGTTGGTGGAGGATGTGGGGATAGACTCGGTGCTACTGGAGAGGGCAGAGGTGTCTCATCTCGATTCCAAAACTCATCTGCTGGTGGATTTTTCTCCTTGGGTATGGACTTCTTGATGGGCTTTTTGGCAACACTTGGTGGGGCTTGATTAGTGTTGGTACGGCGTGATGACTGATGATCTAAGACAGGTTAAGTGGGAATGGGTGGTTTAGGGGTGTGGGACACAGGTCTTACCGTAGCTGTTGGTTTCCCAGTGTGGCCTGGATCATCAGAGAGGGAAGGCATCTCTGAATACTCATTTTCGGTGGATGCTGGATTTATGTTCTCATACTGATTGAGTGGTAACTCTGCCCAAGGATCTGGATTACCTGTCATAATCTCCGGCTGCTTCTTCTTACTTCCCTGTGAGACTCGATTCGATTTCTTCACCACTCCATACGTAGGAGCATCTCCTTCATTGGGCTCTACTGTTCCAAGATGCTCCTCATCTTCCTTGTCAGTGATGCAATCATCAGACCTGGTCACATTACAGGAACAACTTAAATTTATAGCTCCAGGATTTCAATAGTGTGTTTTTAATAGACATGACGCTTCATCAGTTTCGAGCACTGAGGTTGAACTATGACTTTTTTGTAAAGTTTTCATTAAACACAAAGTATACTAAAACCCTGATATTGTGAATTCTTTACCTCTCACATTATTTTCCAATTGCATTACACGCCGGTGGCGGCGCCAGACTCTGTACAATTTGATTAGGTATAGGTTCCAAATGAGAGGAAAAGATAATCAATCGAGGAAGGGGGCGTTTGGGGGGGTACCTAATGAGACTATCGCCACGGTTTGAACAGGTTTGAAACCCTGATATTGTGAATTCTTTACCTCTCACATCATTTTCCAATTGCATTACACGCCGGTGGCGGCGACAGACTTTGTACAATTTGATTAGGTATAGGTTCCAAATGAGAGGAAAAGATAATAAATCGAGGAAGGGGGCGTTTGGGGGTACCTAATGAGACTGTCGCCATGGTTTGCACAGGTTAGTACAGGGGGTAACTGGTATGGGGCGATGGAAAGACATTTTTGTTGAGAACACCGCTTTCCAGCCCCACCCCCCACGTGGTTGTTGGACGTCGTTTTGGTCCAAATGCAGCCAAACCCAATGTGCGGTTCAGTCTGTTACCCTGTGTGTGGACATGCCGTTTTTTATACACAAAATGGCCTCTAATTGCATTCTCTTATTACACATCTCGATCCCCCCCCCCTCGTTGAGTGCCACCAATATGTGAAGGGGTTGTTCAATAATGAGGTTCTGATCCAGTCATTTATTATTTTTATTTAAAAGACGCAGTAGTAGGTTTTCTATGAGAAACTTAAATATTTAAAACCGCACTAGCCATATCACATATAGAAATAAATCCACTAAACAGTATGTCATAACTAGAGTCTACACTTTTATTCTCTCCGATGAACATTTTCTATAAAGTCATTGACAATTTAATATAATGTTTTTATGTCTACACCATTAACTGTGAAAACAAGGGTGGTATTTTAGAAAAAATTCAACCCCAATCCTCCCCAAAAGTTAAAATATGATGCATTAAAAACGTACATCTAAGCAATTTATTATACTTTTGACGTTTTTATAAACAAAATTGTGATAGTTTAATTTTGTTCAGCAAATAGACATTGTATTCAACTTTTACAGGTTACTTTTAGTGTATTAATGTGTCTAATTATTTTTTATTATACATATAAAGAAGCAATACGCTAAATAAATCTACAAATTGTGGCCCTACCTACGGTAATGATATTTTTTTAAATATACTCTTAATAAACCATTGGTGTAAAATCCTGTTGTTATTTTATTATTTCTGAGCTGCTGAAAGCAAATCAAACAATAAATTAGTCAAATGCTTTGATGGCATCAGAACACACCTTTCGCTTTTCTTTGCATGAACAGGTATGACAGTCTTAGGAGGAAATCTACCTGTCAAAATGTACGAAACCAAATAAGTAAATATGACTTCAAACTAGCCTTAACACCCAAGCACTCGATTTGTACCTCAAATCATGGCAAAACTTAGATCTTCATATAACGTAATATGTCAACTAAAACACGTACGAATATGTATTGTAATTGATAATACTATTATTAGGGGTTTCGGCCCCGGTAGCTGAAACGCAAATTGATTTCGTCCAAACTAATATTGGTTTTCTTTTCCTTACGATTCATTACAAACCTAACAATTTCAAAACATTACAAGCTATAAAACCGATGTAAATACGGTTTGCGGTAACACCATGTGAATATCTACTAGCTGTGTAAATTTGTTCTTAGGGAACTAGGTCTTGCTCTTTATTTTACTGTCGCTGAGTAGATTTTGGAATTCGGGAGACTACTTTGGGAAACTACGTAGTTCTGAAAATAACAGTCTAGCTTATTAGCTGCTAACTATGGGGAAGGTAGGACGATGACTGGAGCAAGTTGGTCAAAACGTTTAAACCAATTAAGAACTCACTCCGCGGCAGTGAAGTTAATAACGAGGAGCCCCCTCGATCCGACCCACTAAGCGAAAATAGTGGTCCCTGCCAACTTCCTATCTCCGCCCAGTTAGTAGCTAATAAGCTAATAAGCATTTAACACATCCGGGTGACACATCAATACTTCCATAAATCTGACATTATATGCTTTCACTTCTAGTACACTCTGAAAATGATAGTCAACTTTGACACACTGTATGTTTCAAAAATTTCAAACTGATTTTCCGTGACGACCTTTTTCTTTTACGATCAAGGGAATTGCCTTTAAAGAGGGATTTTACGTTCAAATACGACTTTGTGATGAACTCATTTCCTAGTTAAAAGAGTCCCCAAAGACAGAAGGGTACACTTACAAGTCACTAACCTCACGTTAAAACGTAAACAAGTGCAATTTTATTTGAAACATTTACACAGCGAAATTCACACGTTATCGGACAAGAAAAACAGATTGGTCTGCACAGTCCAGAAAGGAATTGTTGCGTAATTAAAAAAAATATAATTCAATTATGGTTTTATTGATTAAACATCAACACTCACAATGGTACTTAACATTATATGTACTCAAAGTACAGCCCAATATTTGACAAGTCAAGATATAAGATATATTGAAGTTCATGCTGAATTGTGTAAACAAAGGGTGTCATATAAATAGATGATTGAGCAGATAGATGCAAGGCTTTATCAGTGAGATGGTGCCCCCTTTTATATTTGTGTGAGCCCAAATCCAAATAACATTCGCTTGATATTTTTGATTAAGTCAAAAGGGTATATTTATATAATGCTTTGGGCGATTTAAAAGTGATTTAATTCTCCATAAAAAAAATGTATTACATGCTAATATCAAACTGACACTCAAGAGCGAAGGTGTCGAGTGTAATTTTATTTGAAGAAATAAAACCACTTTGTAACAAATGAATTAAAAAAAGAGCAGAATTTTCAAAGTTTATCATTTCAAATGATGTAAAATGCAATGGAATGGGAAAATCTGGGAGGGTGGAGTAAATACATAGTTGTGCATTAATGAGTGATTTGCTTAGACAGCTACAGTGCAAGTGATTCCTCTTAGGGCAAATGGACCTAGAGGTGCCTCAAAGGAACAACTCCTGTTTCTTCTGCTTCGGACAAAATACAAACATTTTAAAATGTCATTGAACATTGTAGAGACTTGTAATTACGAGGAGAAACAAGATATTATTTCAATTTAACGGCACCAATGGTGGAAGGAGGGGGCACACACATTGTATCGCACCATTTCGTTTCTCCCTAGCTTAACAATGCTGTATCAAATTAACACAAAACCTTCCGACTTGTTATCGTACATTATCTAGGGTCAAATTGTAAATACACAAGTTGACAACAAGGGTTACGTTTTTAACGTCGTTTGATGATTTTGTTTTACGTGTTTGTTTACCAAATTTAAAATGTACATAATAGGTTGCCATCATGGATTATGTTTATTCAACCTGTATTAAGGTCGATGTATGTCAAATTGTTACTGTTGTTTTTCTGTTTACAATTACTTGCTTAATTAAACCGGAACACGTAAATCTAGCCCCTCTGAGGGGATATTGACCGATTTGTATATGAAATAAACATATCCAGCCACTCTGATTGACAATAGGATCGATAATGATGTGGAGAAACGTCATACCCTAATGCAATACGAATTCCCAGACTGCATGACAGTTTAGTAGGTAAACCGACAAATTATAACGTGCTACGTAAATCCGCACTGCAAGGAAAAGATTGCATTTTTTTGAATTACTTTATTTTTTAAAAATCCAATTTCAATTTTTAAAGAAAAATTAATACATGGGAGTCGTCATCATGAATTACATGAATTAAAACAAACACGTTTCATGTTAGAAAAATGAAAACGGCCGCTTTTCCCCGATATACTTATTGTTTAAATTTAGAACAAATTTTCAAACTAACATAGTACAGTAAAGTATATGTTAGTTTGTGTGTATTTATAGTTTTGTCTTATATATTTTATTTTCGTGTGTATCTCTATTTTGTTTAGATTTCGTACAACAGGAATCCAGTGAAAGACGTGTAATGGTTAGAGTTACTACGTACTTGACCGTCTAGAGCTAAGTGAACTTGATCTCCATAGTGCAGGGGAATAACCGCACTGCTGCTCACTTGATGATCACCTGCAGTGTGTGCATGCCCTGTAACAATGGTGTTATGGTTCTTCATCAGACGAACATATAAGTAAGTCCCGCTTGACTTCAGGACTGAGAACATGAAGACGTATATCCCAGGCACAGTGCATGTTAACCTGCCGTTGCTCAAGTTGAAATCAGTTCCTTCCTCTGAAAACAGTAACTCTTCAAAGGGCAGAGGATCCCAGGAGGATGAAGGGCTGAAGTGGGTATTCCTCACTGCAGTGAAGGCTGACCGTCGCGTACTACATTCACCTGCTTCACCAGTCTGTCCAGCTGGTCCATGTTCACCTCTCTCCCCCTTCAAACCATCCATTCCAGGCATACCTTGAGGTCCTTGTTTCCCTGGTTGACCGACTCCCTCCTCTCCCTTCAGTCCATGATCCCCTTTAGCGCCTTGCTCACCAACAAGTCCGACTGACCCCTTGTCGCCTTTAGTCCCGGGTTCACCAACCTCACCAGGAGAGCCTGCATCACCTCTTGGACCCACTGGCCCATGGTTCCCGTTTGATCCGGGAATTCCATGTATTCCGTCTCGGCCCTGGCAGCAGGAATTACACGTCACATATGGATCGGGTGAAACTGCAACTGTAGCCACCATGAACTGAATTTTCATTAATCCAAACACAAGGGCCAATGTTGAGGTAATCATCATCTGAAATTAAAAATATGGAAGAAAAAAAGCGATTATAACATTAGTTGTAAGTATACAAATTAGTTGTTGTTGTTGTTGTTGTTGTTGTTGTTTGTTTTTGTGTTTGTTTTTTTTCAAATTGGCTCTTTTCATGATTGCGGTATTTATTCTAGCGTTTCGGTTTTACGGAACTCCAGAAGTACAACTAGATCAATTTACTGAAGATTTCAACGTCCGAACGTTTTTGAGGGACTACTTTACACTTATGTTTTGATATAAGAGATTTTATCAAATTAATTTGATAAAATCCTTTATACTTGGCAAGGTACAATTTTGGTGCACTTAATCAAGTTCAATGTTCTTTTCTTCTGAACTCTATGCAACATGTTATATTACACATTCATTTTGCCCATCTCCCCATTGTTATGTGTACATAACAACTTTATGCAAATCAAGGTTTCAGTCAAGGCTTCAGGCACTAATTATTCATAACTCTGGCCAATCACAGTTGGTTTGGTTGACCAATCAGCAGCTAGGTGTTTTGGCAAAGTTTTGTTGGTGTGTGAGGCCAATCATTAGCAGTGTTTCATACCAATGGAAAAAAATAGTTAGTCAACCAATCAGGGGAAGCAACATTGAACTTGGCATGGCTTTAGAGCACATGTGTCACTCTGTCACAGTTTTCTATGCAAGCTGGTTAAAATCCCACCTCCACCCCTACATCCGCCTTGGTTTACTGGAGCGTTTTTACAGGATGTCAAGGAAACCAACCCAAAATATACACACAATAACCTTTAGAAGTATTTTTGATTATTGTTGCTTAATTGTCTTTGGGTTATAATACAACATAATTGTCATTTGTAAGGGGTCAACCACTCCCCCCCTTTATGTACCTATTGGGGGTTCTTGTGCTGTATTTCCATAGCACAACTCCGGTTGACCTCAACATATATAATTTGTATGTATTGCTAACAGTCTCAAACATTCCCTTTAAGCAACATGTAGTCAGGGTTGGATTGGGGGCCAGTTTAAAGAGAGGTACATGTATATAGGTTGGACCTGGGAGTCCATTGATTAAGGACCTGGGCGTCCATTGATGGTATAATTTTGGACCTGGGAGTCCATTGGTAGTTTCGGACCTGGGAGTCCATTGCAGATACAAACTTGGACCTGGGAGTCCATGGACCTGGGAGTCCATGGACCTGGGAGTGCTTTGGACCTGGGAGTCCTTTGGACCTGGGAGTCCAATTCTCTGGAAAGTTTTTGGGATCTGGGCGGCCATTGGTGTTTAAAGTTATAATGTTTGATAGTTTTATGTTAGGTTTTAATTATGTCAGCTTGCCAAAAAATATCGGTATCTGGCGAAACATGTTAATACAAACTTTGGCGAAAACACAATTTGAAGGTGTCTATTGTCCTTCCCTCCGAGTCCTAGTGTAAGAGATTTTATCAAATTAATTTGATAAAATCCTTTATACTTGGCAAGGTACAATTTTGGAGCACTTAATCAATTTCAATGTTCTTTTCTTCTGAACTCTATGCAACATGTTATATTACACATTCATTTTGCCCATCTCCCCATTGTTATGTGTACATAACAACTTTATGCAAATCAAGGTCTCAGTCAAGGTTTCAGGCACTAATTATTCATAACTCTGGCCAATCACAGTTGGTTTGGTTGACCAATCAGCAGCTAGGTGTTCTGGCAAAGTTTTGTTAAAGTGTGTGGCCAATCATTAGCAGTGTTTCATACAATGGAAAAAATAGTTAGTCAACCAATCGGGGAAGCAACATTGAACTTGGCATGGCTTTAGAGCACATATGTCACTCTGTCACAGTTTTTCATGCAAGCTGGTTAAAATCCCACCTCCGACCCTACATCCGCCTTGGTTTACTGAAGCGTTTTTACAGGATGTCAAGGAAACCAACCCAAAATATACACACAATAACATTTAGAAGTATTTTGGATAATTGTTGCTTAATTGTCTTTGGATTATAATACAACATAATTGTCAGTTGTAAGGGGTCAACCACCCCCCCCCCCCCTTTATGTACCTTTTGGGGGTTCTTGTGCTGTATTTCCATAGCACAACTCCGGTTGACCTCAACATATATAATTTGTATGTATTGCTAACAGTCTCAAACATTCCCTTTAAGCAACATGTAGTCAGGGTTGGATTGGGGGCCAGTTTAAAGAAAGGTACATGTATATAGGTTGGACCTGGGAGTCCATTGATTTGGGACCTGGGCGTCCATTGATGGTATAATTTTGGACCTGGGAGTCCATTGGTAGTTTCGGACCTGGGAGTCCATTGAAGATACAAACTTGGACCGGGGAGTCCATGGACCTGGGAGTCCTTTGGACCTGGGAGTCCTTTGGACCTGGGAGTCCTTTGGACCTGGGAGTCCTTTGGACCTGGGAGTCCTTTGGACCTTGGAGTCCTTTGGACCAGGGAGTCCAATTCTCTGGAACGTTTTTGGGACCTGGACGGCCATTGGTGTTTAAAGTTATAATGTTTGACAGTTTTATGTGAGGTTTTAATTATGCCAGCTTGCCAAAAAATATCGGTATCTGGCGAAACATGTTAATACAAACTGTGGCGAAAACACAATTTAAAGGTGTCTATTGTCCTTCCCTCCGAGTCCTAGTGTAATAGTAAATAGGGCACTATTTTGTGTTAGTTGGGATGCTGTAATTGTTGGTTATCCGATTCCACCAAAAATGGGTAATTCAACTTTTTGTGAACTGTTATTCATGTGTTTCTAATCCGTTTCCCTAAAAAAACCCGAATATTCAACTATTTGTTTCATGTTATAAACGATTGACCGCCCGCTTTCGGGTCCGAGAATGATTTGATGAGACCAAGGCCCAATTTCACTGATCTACTTACCGTCAAATTATGTGCTTGCAATCACCATTCTTTGCTATCAGGGCAAGCGCTTAAAATATGTGGCAGCTTTCTATTCAAGTAAAACATAGTTACTTACGCACGATAACCATATGCATTATATTGGGCCCTTGTTGGTGATTCTACATTGTTTCTAGGCCTGAAAGTCTGAAAATTAGCATATTAAAAATACTATACTCATAAAAATAAACCGTGAAAACAGAAAGTCTTTGATAATTGGCGGATATGGCGCAGATTTTGAATGTATACAACGCAGTTAATATTATCAGGTGTAACAGAACATTACTTGTTTGTTATAAACAAACATCAATCGTATTTAACAAATGTTGAAACGAAAACAAACCAAAAAGACACGCTTAAACGTTAAAGCATTGTCACAAAAACGGTTGTCGTGGTAATATTTGATAAAATGTTTGTGTATAAATGTTTTTTATACTTACATTATGACTCTTGATGAATACTAACAATAGTTAGACGGTTTTGTGGTGAACGGATGCAACATTAACAAGTTACGGGCAAAGATAACGGTAGAAGGACAGGTTGGGTAAGGTAACACTTTATTATGACATAAAGAAGGACGTCACAATTTATTAAAAATTGTGTCACTGCGAGAATACAGTCACCGTCGATCACAGATGGCGGAAAGACGGGTTCATTCACGTGACAAAATATGACGACACCAGACGGAAGGACCTGGATGACAACTACTCTCCAGTGATTCAATTCGGTCTTTTACTTTTATTTCCAAAACGTAAACCTTACACGACAGCAACAAAAAAACTTCACATTTTTGGTCCTGTGTTTCTTCAAAAGGTTTGGTTGAAAGTATCCCACAAAAGAAATTTCAATAACGTCATCTTCCGGTAAAGGTATGCCGACAAAATACACACAACAAATCATTTAGAATTGTATTTTATTGGCCGAAAACTTCAATATTTTAAAAGTTTAGGAAAAACGTAGATTTCGTTTTATTTCGGATGATACTATTGGTGCTATTACCCTTTTATCAATGGCTCTTCGTTTTAGTGCTTAGGGTAAAACCATCATTGCTTAATAACAAGTTGGGAAGGTAGTGCATTCTGCTTTACCAGCCAGGCTCCAAGTGGGTGATACCCATGGCTATATCCTTACGGACTGTGAAGGGGTAACCCTTTTCCAGCCCCAGGAGTAGGTGGCAACGTGCCTCTGTACAGTTGATATGGGTTGTAGCCCTCACGTTGAAGTGGCCGTCCGGCCTTGTGAGTTGGGCGATATCTCATTAAAACAAGAAGAAAAGAAGAAGTTCAGTAACAAGGTCCAATGGAACCGGAATCCGGGTCAATTTTTAACCGTGTTTTTTTCTAGACTGAAAACAGATTATTGGAAACTCTTAAAACAATACTTTACTATTATTTTTCGTTGGAGGGCTATTTTTGTGGCGTCGTTTGTACTCTAGAAGTAAATGATTCCTAAAACATTATGCGTTGACCGCCTGGTGTCACCTGGTACCGCTCAGACCACGGAGAAGAGAAGGAAACAAATTTGTACGGCAACTTCCAATACTCATCTGAATACCAAGTAAGTTGTTGTTCTTTTGGGCCACCAAATTCATCTTTGGTGATTTGGCAGATTTCGAGAACGGCTTTCCGTCATACACAAACCAACTCAAACGTTCCCTGTGAACTTCAGAGTTGACGGAGTTGATGCAATTTCTAGTGAGTTACATACTCATTCGTATACATCAAAACAGTTGATTTGGAATGAACAAAGAAAAACATAGCAGGATGTGAACCTCAAACCCTCAGAAATAACGTGTCAGCGCTCTACGTACTGAACCGTTTTGAACAACTTTTGTCGTTTGCCCTATTGTGTCAATAGTTTTTCATCGAGGGTTTTAATCAAAAGCTTAACATCTTAGCACATACTTTATTTATTTCTTTATTTCTTTAATGAATTATATTGTTGGTGTTGTTGTTGCTGTTGTCGTTGCTGTTGTTGTTGCCGTTGCTGTTGCTGCTGCTGCTGCTGCTGCTGCTGCTGCTGTTGTTGTTTTTGGTGTTGTTGTTGCTTATGTTTGTCCTTTGGTAAGGACATTAATTTGTTTAATGTTATTGATCTCTAAACGACGATATTTTTATTTAAAAAACGTAAACAAACACATCATTTATTTTAATATCAAATGTGTGCTCTTAAGCAAGCTACCAAACCGTGTTAATTATACATTTTATAAAAAAAAACACGACAATGTTGTTCGACGGCAAACAAAACATTTCAACTCAGTTACTTTGTAAAACGCCAAATAATTGCTCTGCAAGGAGAGAACTACTGTCTGATTGTAAACTGTGCATTACTTTTGTTGTAACAGTCACACAAGTTGATAACATACCACCAACAGGTTCATTTATAACTGCATTTTTTAAATTAAATTTTTCAAAATGTACCCATTCTCTTGTTTGACTTTGTTTGAGCAGCAACGGACGCAGTTTTTTATTCCGTCCTCTTTTCGGCTGGGTTTGAAGAACAAATGATAAAAACTATATCCCCTTCAGCTCTCTTCAGCTGGGTTTGAGTAAAACGAGATAGAAATTTAAGTCCTCTACTCTTTTTAACCGTGTTTGAGCAGCAAATGATACACATTTCTACCCCTTCTCCTTTCGGCTGATTTCGAAGAACACGGGATTCAAAAATGTATCGCCTTACGTAAATTATAATCACTCGAACTACTAACAAACCTTTGTCAAATTTACAGTCTTAAAAGTTCGAAAATGTTTATCAAAACAGTATTTTAGAGCAACGCTTTTTCATTTTACATGTTCTCTTCGTTTGTTTTTAAACTTGCTCCTGATTCTTTCGAATCATTCTGTAGTAAAAATCCATTTACAGTAGCTGCCAAGCACATGTCGTAGATATCAGTGCTTACATGAAGAGACTGTTGCCTTTTCGCTTTTGTGTAACTGTTCTTGGAATGTCAACTGTGAATAGTTACAATGGACTCTCTACCTTAGCTAGGAAGAGCCGAAAACCCCGAGTGTAATAACATAAAGGAATTTAGTAAACTTATGTAGGCCCTAATCCTTTAATTAGTGTACATAGGCATATAAAAACCCATGGAGACAAAAAGACGCTCTCACTCTTCTCCAGCTTTCAAGAGGGACAAGCTGGACCTCTCGCAATAGCCTAGTTTGTTATTTTATTTAGCGTTTAGAAGGTCGTCCAAAGACTGACTGAGAACTTAATTGGCAGTAAACTACTCCTAGACGGCAACCTTTTGGCCAGAGGACGCATTTAAGGCTTATAGATATAGTCTCGTAGGTCTTAACTTAAGTATTATAAATATCATTAAAATCATAATTATTTGACTGGAGAGTAACAGACTAACGCAATATCGTCAACAGGAGGCCAGTAATCACCACTAAGACGCAGAAGTAGGGTAAGAATAACCAGTCGTAACCATACGCCCTATAAATATAATGTTCTAAGCTAACAATTACAAAAATGATAAACTCCAGTTTTGATTTGCAATTTTTACTAATTTTGACTTGTTTGAGGAGGGATTAAGGGGTGAACAAAATGTACCCATTCTCTTGTTTGACTTTGTTTGAGCAGCAACGGACGCAGTTTTTTATTCCGTCCTCTTTTCGGCTGGGTTTGAAGAACAAATGATAAAAACTATATCCCCTTCAGCTCTCTTCAGCTGGGTTTGAGTAAAACGAGATAGAAAATTAAGTCATCTACTCTGTTTAACCGTGTTTGAGCAGCAAGGGATACACATTTCTACCCCTCCTCCTTTCGGCTGATTTCGAAGAACACGGGATTCACAAATGTATCCCCTTACATAAATTATAATCACTCGAACTACTAACAAACCTTTGTTTTTGTTTGAGCTTTCCCAATAATGAAGTAAACATTGTAAATAAAAAGGTGTGTGTAGTTATTTATGCTTTTATGATTTAATGACATTTAAGAGTACAACATGTGGCAATTTGTTTTGTTTTGCTAACAAAGTAGTATAAATCAAAATATTGTAAAAGTTTGTTTTACAAGTACACCGGATGCCTACTTAGTTCCCCAAGCAATATTTTATGAAGAAAAAACAACATCATTTTTACATTTCGAAAACAACTTCAAACAAAAAAAATTGCTATAAATTACTCCCAAAATATGAAGAAAAAAAAAACGAAAAAAAATAATTAAACAGGAACCTGTTCGCCTATTAATGAAAGTTGTATTATCATGTTTTAACGCAACTATTGATGCAGACTCTGTGATGGGTCCCAGTGCTCTGTACACCTTTGGGACAAAATGTATATCGGCTTCTCCCCGGTTGCTCCATGTCGCAACACTATGAACCACATAATAGCATGCCACAATCGTTTAATGTTGACCCAACAACTAAAACAACAAACAATAATGTGGTCAAAATAACTAACTATGTATTCAAGTTTACAATAGTTTTACCCGATTTTTTGTTTAAATGTATGTTGGCAAAGTACTCAACATCGAAGAAACTGTCCAGCACAGTCCGATGTAAATATGTAGTGATAAGCTGTTACACTAATTGAACAAAACATTGCACTAAATCTAAGCGATGAAGTTATTAGCAAATACCTTAGCCCCCTTCAAAACTAGTTTCACGAATTCACCTGCAGGTATGGTGAAAAACACCAGTAAGAATCAATGCTACAATAGCGTGGTTTTGATAGGAAATATAAATCCATGCATGGATCTGTACAATCACAGTACCGCGACAGTACACTAAGATGAGAGAGCTAGGTGTAGAGTCGAGGCTCCATTACCGCATGATGAGAACTTTAGTTGCATAGATTGAAACCTCATTTGGGGTCGAAATCTGCAACCGCCTTAGATCAGGTTACCGTAAAATGCGCTACTTGCATGTTGAGACGACAGCCAGGGCCAGCAGTATAACGAGAAACACTTACCTTGGTGCTGAGTTCTTGTAGTTGGAGTTCTCTCGGTTCCTCTTTTCTGTTAAGATGTTAAAGTTGTTTTGAGCATTGCTGCTGCTACAGCGGTTTAAATACTGTTGCATTTCCAGTAAGTGAACAGCAATCTACTTTGGGTTTTGATTGACAATCGATGAGCAGCCAATCATACACAAACGTTAAAGTCACTGATTGAAGGAAGTGACTTTTATCACTGGTTTGAATGTAGCTGTGGGTTACGAATGGAGGTCAATTGTGACAAACTCTCTAGTTTAGTTTATACACATCATGTGTTTACATGTATTTCCGCCTTACTACGTTGCATGCCAGATTGCTTCCTGAAGTACCAAGCCAGTTACTTTCCATTTCCGTTAAAATGACGTCATTATCTAATGGTTGTTAGTTAAAGCGCAAGATTTGTGTTTTTCTGCAAAACAAAGCTGTTTTTAATACACATCTACTCGATAGAGATACATTTCAACCTGTTTCCTCTCTTGATATACATGCGCACCACTGATAGGCCCCGTTGCATATGACGTCACAAGCCAAAATTAGCGCCCTCATTGGGGTCAATGAAGATATATCATTGGCTGAGAGTTGTACGGGCCGCATACACACGTTCACGTTGCCATTGTTTGAGCAGCGATAGCGGCCAATGCAAAGAGTCCATTGACGTAATTTGTCGAAAATTTATTGTCAGTTTCATTGAGTGTCCTAAATATAAATACAAGGACAAACGTGTTTGTTAATTTGCACCACCATAAGAACGAGGATTTATAACATTTTCAACAAATTTTCGATTTCAGTTTTTTTTTTTTTCATGCCACGTTACCTTGCCGTTAACATTGTTGTGAATAATCGTAATGTTCAATTTTAAGCAGAAACTACTCAAATTGAAATGTATTCAGTTCAATGGTTGGTAACGATAACATCATCATCTTGTGGATGCACCAAGCTGGCCGGCTTTTCCCGGCGACACAGCCAGGAGCCGCGCCCAGGAGAAGTGCACGCGACCGGGAGGCAGGATATATATTTTTTTTCCGGGAGGTAATGTCCCCCATGCGGTATACAATGTGTACTATGTACTATGTACACTTTCTACTGGCAGCGCCCTCTTTTGAATTTACCTAATTCAGCCCGTAATTCTCTATGAAGGGGGAAAAAATCTCCAAGGACATACATTTTCACAAATTCCGGTGCGGTGCACACCGCGGTCCCCGTGCACTCTCGAAGCGGCAGGATCCAGAGTCACTTTGGTTCTCGTCTTGGTGCAGTTCTCGCAGGTGCGGCGCCAGCGACCGAGCGGGGTTCCTTCGACCGTCCAGGGCTCCTGACGGAAGGCTTTGCGGAGGTAGAAATACAATTCTATAAATATACAGGCCAAACACCACCACTAACAGAGATACAGGGTTGTCACAAGTGTACCCGCTCTAAATGTAGAACCTGTCTCTACATCAAACCTGCACTTAAAGTGAAGAGTCATAGCACTGGCTCTTCTTACAATATCAAGACCGACTCCCTATGTAGCACACCCAATGTGGTCTATGTTATATCTTGTAAAAGATGTGGACTACAGTATGTGGGAGAGACTAAGACCAAACTCAGTCTTCGCTTTGCGAACCATGTCTCTTCCATAAAGACCAAGAAACTGTACCCCGTCTCCATCCACTTCAACAGCCTTAATCACAGCGTCAAAGATGTTGAACTCATCGTGATTGAGGCTTGCAATGGTGACGACACACACCGCAAACTCAGAGAATCACACTGGATTCACCAACTCAAGACAGTCCAACCCTTTGGACTTAACGTAAACACCGGTATTAAATAAATCCCCATCACCCTCCTTTTACTTTCGATATATTATTAATAACATGTTCCCTCCACTGGTCTATTTCTACGCTTCTTTCTCTCGCTTACTTCATTGATGTAAAATAGATTTATACATTTACATAGATTGTCATTTACATGTTCTCTACACTGGTCAATCTCTACACTTCTTTTTTCTCTCTCAAGAAGTTTTGGAGTTAACCTGTCAATTACCTATTCCCTTTACAGAGGATTTAATAACCTGCTCACTCTGCAGGTTCCTCTTACCTAGTTTAAACTTTGTTTACTGATTCCTTTTAATCTATAACTACTTTGATCTTGCCTCCTATTGTTAGCTGCATTCTCTTATGTGGCTTGTTCCCTAATCCTACCCTTTCATGCTTCCCGCATTGTAATGCCTACAATGCGGCACCACCTTTATGGTCCAGTGATCCAGCCTTTTACACTGACCATCCTTTGTCCTCACTTCTTCACTCTTATTGGTTCTTAGCCAGTAAATTTACAATTCTGATTGGCTCTATTTTCCCGCTTTTTTCTGGATACTCTCCCTTAATCCTTTGCTCCTCTTTTTGCTATAAATGGATATGTTTGTGTTTGTTCTTGTTTATGCCTCTGACGAAGGTCCGGATTGGATCGAAAGCTAAGGCCATCTCCCCTACTAATTTTATATATATATATATATATATATCAAGTCATGAACAACAAGGGAAACTGACTGGGAAATTTTATTTAAATAGTTTGGGTTTGAACAAAGAAAAATTGACTGGAGCGGGACTTGAACCAACGACCTCCGGATTAACGTACCGGCGCTCTACCAACTGAGCTATCCAGCCCTATGTTGGCGGTCTCCCTATTAGTCAATATCTTTGTTCGGGGTGCCAGTCAGAAGCCATACAACCGTTAACTGCCGTGTAGCCAGGGATCACACCCAGGTTTACGATTCAACCTGGGAAGCGGCAGCCACGGGATCACCTTAAGGGGATGCGACTTTTTAATATTAAATATCAAGTCATGAACCACAAGGGAAACTGACTGGGAAATTTTATTTAAATAGTTTGGGTTTGAACAAAGAAAAATTGACTGGAGCGGGACTTGAACCAACAACCTCCGGATTAACGTACCGGCGCTCTACCAACTGAGCTATCCAACTGAGCTATGCATATATATATATATTTATTCAGTTATCGGACCTAAACCAACGATCTAAGCAAACGCACTTTACAATAACTTGAACCCAAATTAAGCAGCAGTCCGACTTTTCATAAATTATGGGAGAATCGGAGTAAAGAACAATTATTTTGAAACAAGTATGGAATAAAAGGATACACAAAGTAAAATACTAGGAGTTATCAACTTTAAATACCTGTATCAACTAATACAAACATATGTTATTATAACATATATTTAAAAATACTAAAAAAACAACAACAAACGAACAAAAAATTGCTCCTTTGTGTTGTTGAGTTGATGGTTTTATGCCTGCTTCCAAACCATCACTCAAACAAACTATACCAGAAGTGTATCGGCGTAACCGAATAACAAATTAGACATTCCTATTTGCTGTTGTTGTTGATTCTTCGATTACCGTTTACGAGAAGTAGACACTTCGACTGTAGTGGGTTGCCAGAGCAGCCTTTATTTCAAATTGAAATGAAATTAGTTAATTGTCTTATATGTGATATTTGGTCCTTAATAATGTCTGGGACCATAAACAGTTTCGTGTAAATGCAGCCATCAGCCAAACTGATATCTTACAATTTCAAAGCATATCTTAGTTATTATGATTCTCCGGCAGTTCTCCAGTCCGCAACTCATAGTCCTACAAAACAGCAGTGCAATCTGGCAGGTACATCTTTTTTTCCGCGAGATCTTAAACCTCTTGCAGATTATATAAACAGCTCATTAGGCCTACGCAGGGGGTTGCATGCTAATCAAATTGAGACAAATACAATAATGCTTGCATTTCATTAATGACAGAATAAGATGCATGGCTTATTTTGCCAACAGGTTTAATTTTAGAAAAAACTGAGACTTAATTTCAAGACGGTGACATCATTGAATAAATTCAACCCAAGACAATTAATGAATTTCAGGACGTGATTGTAAAGAACTAATCGGAAAAGTAGCTGAATACGACAACTCAAATCCCTGTAGGGCAAGTTAGTACGTGTGTTTGGCCCAATGCTTGTTATCTCATGCCAACCTGATAATTGGGTTATCCACAAGCATTACTATACACAAAGCAACCCAACTGCTTATCTTGTCATAGTGACCAAACAACACTGTAAAGAAAAGTCGCACCAATTAATTTGTGATATGTTCTGCTCCAAGGTGGTGTGCAGGGGAGGTGACGGGATTTTTATTAATGAAAGTGAATTTTTTTTCTAAACAGACTAATCAACACGAAGACTGATTGAACACAAGTAAAGTGTCATTTGCCTTGCGAGACCCTAGCAAGGCACGGCAGTGACCAGGTTGCAATTAAATATTATTAACTACCGACCCCGATAGCACTGTATTGCTCCTAGTTCCGACCAACTCCGCCGGACTGTTCAGTGACCAAAAAGTGTCTATGTACCCAAAATAAAGCCGACTGCAAGCGCTTCCTCTCTATTACATAACCTGTTGGCATGGCTTTGCTACTGCAGCTGTGATGACGTATACAGTACCCACTATAGGTCAAGGGATGAAATTTAACCAAATTGCGCAACTGGCAAAATTAAGTGTAACCTTGATACTACGAATGTCATTAAGAGTATTGCGTTTTCACAAGCAAGCATCTTTGTTATTTTTGAAGGCCGGGCTGTGTGAGAATTATTCACTTCACTGCAATAAAGCATCCACAAAGTAGCAGGGGAAACTGACATGGAGACTGCACAGCCCCAATGAAGATAAACGCTCCGTCAAAGTTGCCAATAAGGTCACAACAACCTTAAAACAAAAAAGACGGAGACGTCGAACTTATTGAAATATAATAAATAAACTTGTTATGCATAGTTCGTTTGGATGACTGAACATTCTCCACAACATCTTCAACATCATCTGCAGCTCATAAACATGAACAAGGAATGCTTGACAAATTTGTAATCCTCCCGAAGGCTATTTACTTAAGGTTTACAACGAACACATCAATGGAAATAGGGTAACATTTCTGTAGGATACAAGGGGATGCACCATTTGTGTCCAATGGGAGAGACCCTAATTCGCAATGCACGTGATGTGGTACATAACTCCTTGGCTGAACTCTTACTGGCATTTGATGCTGTCATCTTTCGGGTACTTATTTTGCCTTTGTGTTGTTTGTGTACATGATCTTCTGTTTAAAGACGTTGTCATAGAACAACATCAAAACACGAAAGACGGAGACCACCGAACTTATTAAGATGGAATAAATTAACTGGCTACGTATAGTTCATTTGGATGACTCAACACTCTTCACATTAGCTTCATTCGTAGACAATGTTAATATTGTAGCTCATGAACATGGACAGGTAATGGTTGACAAACCTTTAATCCTCCCGAAGGCTATTTACCGAAAGATTTCAACGAACACATCAACATAAACTAGGGTAACGTTTCTGGAGGTACAAGGGGATGAACCATTTGTATCCAATGGAGGGGCCCCCTCCCTCGGAGGGCACTTCTGTTAAAGGAAAAATTGTTGTTTTATTTGTCATTTGCCGCCCCCACACCCCCCACCCCCATCCCGTTCCAGTATGCTTGCTTTCTAGGAGGGGGTACCTTATTTGCAACATATGTGTGATATAGTACACATCTCCTTGGCTGAACTCTTACTGGCATTTGATGCAGCCATCTTTCGCTCACTTATTTTGCCTTGGTGTGGTTTAATGCGTAGATTATCTTCTGTCTTAACGAGTCGTCGATTAAGAGATTATTTTTTTATGGCTGGTTTGGAATAAAAACGGGTTTTTAGTGGTTGGTCCTAGAATTTCTTCCAGGTAAATAGATTAAGATTTGTGTTCATTTTTGCTTAGTTGTCCACATTGAACAACTTGAAGCTGTTTAGCTTATGATACTGGTATGTCCAGTGTTGTTGTTGTCCATTGCGTGTTTCCAAACAATAACACAAAGTCATTTCCTGACCGGTGCGTTGTCTAAGTCATGTTAATGCTCACCCAAAACTGTGTAAGGTACCAACTCCTGCAGAAGCATCTGCAGTAGAGGGGGTATGTGGCTCGGGCTTCCCCTGCATACTTTCTTCCCATGCAAGATTTGTGCTTTTAATACTGCAAATTTCTGCTTCAGTTTTTGTTTTGACTCGTGGTAGATAAATGATGGCGCTGTCCAATTCAGTGACACTTAATGACTGTTGACTTGAAAGCCATAACATTGCAAAAAGTTTTTACAAGTTTTATGGGTGGGGGCCGTATCCATGTATTATATTCGCAGTGTCTGTCATTTTGACAGGAGAATGTGGTGGGCGAATATATTAGGAGTGACAAAAGGAGCCATTTTGACGATTGCGTCATTAAAGATGTGGGTGGTGGGGGGAGACCGCGAGGATGTTTTTGCAGATCCTCTTCTTAGCAATAACATGTTTTCATGCCTCAATTTCGGGCAATCTTCAGTTGCGGGTGTGGGTGATTCGTAATGAACCTGTAGGTCTCAGGTCTCGTTAGAGACAAGTTTTGGTGTATTCGCTGTGGTTCGGGGTGATGGTTGTGAGTTTGTGAGAGTGAAATCCTGATCATCTGTGAATTGTTCCTTTAGTAAGGAAATTAGGATGTTAAGCGTTTCATCTGGATCATCAAGAAATCCCGAATCTTGTGGGATGTGATTGAGCTGTTGAGAGCGTGAGTCGGTTGGACTCTGGTTTAGTTTTGCTCTAATCAACTTTCCCCTTATTTCTTGGTCTTTTCTGAATGCAATGAATGGAGGTTCTGGGAAGATCCTCGAGAGTGTGTTGTTGCATTGCATTAAAGACCAGTGTTTATTGATCGCTTTGTTTAGGTCACCATGGTTGATGTACGGATTATACGTCGTACTTAAGACAAGCGGGGTTGTGCTTTTCTGTTTTTGTGGTCGCTTATGAATCAGTTTCGATCGTTTACTGTATGGTACTTCCCCAACGATTTTGTTTATTTCCGAAATATTATAACCTCTTGTTATTAGTTTTTCGGAGAAATTGTTGCCTTTGATCAAGAAATCATCTTCGTTGTTTGTGTTTCGAGCATATCGGAGTGTTTCTCCATATATGAAAGCTTTGAATACATGTGGGGGTGTGATGATGTTTTGTGAAGGTATTGGTAAGTTTCAGTGGGTTTGGTACAGACTTTTGTGTCAAGAATACCAATTTCCTTGAACCTTGTACCTTTGAAGATCGTTAAGTCAAGATAGTTGATGGAAGTATCTGATGCCTCAAAAGTAATTTTGAGGGTCGGGTGTAGTTGATTCATGGTTTGGATGAAGCTCTTGAAGTTTTCAAGAGTGCTGTCATAGAGGACAAGGCTGGCATCTCTATAGCGCCATCATGTTATGATGTGATCGGTTTTTTTTTTAAGGATTTGTTTTTCCAGATTGTGTAGTGTGATATCACAAATTTCTGGGCTTGCGGTTGAGCCCATGGCACATCCGATTTTTTGTAGGTAGTGATTGTTACCGAATTGGAAGCAGTTTCTTCCTATGATCAGTTCCAATAGTTTACGGATGTAGTTGGAGGGTGGTTTTGTGATAGAGTAAGGGTGGTGGTTTAGGTCTAAGGCATTGCAGACACAATTTATCGCCTCTGTTTGGCGGACGTTTGTGTACATCGAGACAACATCAATACTTGTAATCAGAACATTTGGTGGGAAGGTTGTTTCTACTAGTTTCCGCAGTATGTCCGCTGTGTCACGCACATAGGTTGGTTGAGCGGTAACTGTATGAAAAAGAAAGTAGTCCACAAATTCTGAGATTTTGGCTGTAGGGCTTGAGCAACCGCTTATTATTGGTCTTCCTAAAAAAATGGTATGCCCGGGGTGAGGTTTTATGTATTTTCGGGAGAAAATACATTGTTGGGCAATTGCATTGTAGGGAAGACGGGTCAAGGTATGCCAAGGATTGTTTGTTGATATAGTTGTTTCGATATAAATCGAGAAGTAGGTTATGAACCAGTGTAGTGGTTTGTGGTGTAATATCTTGGTCCAGCTTTGTGTAGTGCTCGGATTCAAGATGTTTGTAACCCACTTGTAGGTAATCGCTTCGGTTGAAAATGCAGATGCCTCTTCCTCTATGGTAGGGTTTAATTACGATGTCTGGATTGTGTTTGAGTTTGAGTATGGCTGATAACTCTTGTTTTGTCATGTTAGGTTTCTGATTTCTCAGTCTGACATGAGCAAATTGGTATTTAGTGGCTTCCAGGTAATTTTCGAGTGTCGCATTTTGTGTTGTAATTGGGAGCCACTTTGGAGGTGGTTTGAAAGGTTGAGCCTTTTTGGGTTTGTTATGCATCAGAAAAGCAATTCTCATTCTTCTTTTGAAGATGTTGAAATCACTCAAGAGTTTTTTAGGTGCGGGCTTAGCGGGAGTTGGAACGAAGGTAAGTCCTTTTCCTAAGGCAATGTTCTCAATTTTTGAAAGATTTGCCTCGGATAGGTTTGTTATGAAACGTTCACTGTCTAACGCTAAGTTATTAAGAATAATAATCTGAATGAACCGTTTGAGGTGTAAGTAGTTGCGTGAAAAGCGATTGGCTTTTTGTTTGGATTGTGAGTTGCGAGTTTCTTTAACAAGTTAACGTTTGGCCATTGTAGGAGAAATCTAGGTGGTGGGTTTTATTAGTTAAAATAAAATTAATAATAATATGTTTGGAAATGCCGTATAATATTATTAATGTGACACAAGTATAATGAAATCTCTCTTTGGAAGGAGTGGTGGTCCTGAGAAGGACCGGTTGTTTGTGTTTGTTTGAAGCTGTTACTTCTGCTCCCTCTTCCTCTTTGTGCCCTTGGTTTGGTGTTGTTTGGGGCGTATGAAGAAGCCGAAGCGATGAGTTGCTGTCCTGAGCTGTGTTCCTTCGAAACGTTCCACAATCTTGGCTCTTGCCTCTTTCCTGAGATTCTCCAGTCTTAAAATCGTAGACAACTTAAAAATGCATATTCTGCTGATTAAACTACGAGAAAGGTGAACCAGTCTTTTAAAAATGAGTCTTGAGATGGAATTAGTTTTATATATTACTTTTTTATAAATGCTTTTTGTATAGATTTTGGTTTTTTATAAGAATAAATGCACATTACAATGTTACGTATTGGTGCAGTTGTTAATACTTTGCGCTTTTTGTTTAACATATCGATAACATCCAATCAGCTAATTATTATTTGAATAGTTTTATATTCTACTTTTAAAACATAATGCCTTGGGTGGATGTCAGTCCCTCTTCCTTGTTCCACATTTTCGTTTTTCAATATCAATATTTTAAATGAAATTTATGGGTTATGCTTTTTGTATAGATTTTGTTTTTTTATTAGAATAAATGCATAATTACAATTTTACTTATAAGCTGGTTGTCGGTGATGTGTGCTTTTTTTATAACATAATAACATCCAATAAACTAATTAATATTTTTAAAGATACTGTGAATAAATGTGCATAAAAACATACGATAGAATTCACGTTCAGTTAATAATTATCCCAAGAAGTGTGTTAAATTGTTAACATTTCGGAAAAAGAAAATTTGCTTTCCAAGAAACCCTCTCCCATCCCGTCCTCTTCTTACATAAATGTTGACATTAATAACGTACAGTATCATTAGTTGAAGACAAATATTTACAAACTGTTTTATATAAGCTGCAAGAATCCTTGTTGATGCAACAGTCCTCTGGGCCAAAGATGTAAGTAAATGCTAATTAATTCACTAATTCGTGGCCTTCTGAAGCAAATACATATTTCAACAATAAGGTAAAGGAATAGTTAGTTGAGTGGCGCTGTATTAAAATTTCTTGTTTTTGCGATTGTTTTACCCTTGTCGAATTTGTCAATGTATTTTGTACATAAATATTTTTAAATCATTTCTGATTTACTGCCGTTGCTAACACAGTAAGTGCATTTTAATTATACTTAAATTGCTCAATCATTTACCAGTATTGTAGCTAAAAACTTTTCAGTCGAGTACCAGGTACTGCAGAGTACTAGGATGGCCAAGTAGTACTCAAGTACAAGATCTTGGGTTATCGGATACGAGTACAAGTGTCCGAGTACCGAGTATTGTGATATCTGAGTACCGAGTCCAACAGACGAATATCAAGTACTTGGATCTCCACGTACAAGTACTTTATAAAACAAATACTGCCAGATGAGGTAAACACAATTATGTTGTTGACTGATTTCTAGACGACAATGGGTGATTGCTATCTTTTAAACACGAATGCATCATAGAGCTTTATTCCTCTATTCATTGCATTAGGGCACGTAAAGGAAAGGCAAGTAGTAGTTTGACCACGAGTACTTAAACTTGCATGACTTCAACTCGGGAAAGTACTAAGTATAGTCCTTAATACACATCAGTGTAAGAGTAAAACCAAATTAAATGTTTTATCCCAGATGCAAAAGTCTATTAAATCGTTGCGGTACCAGCTGCTAAGGATTTGGACCTGCCTATAGTCACCAGGCTAGCTTGGTGGTCTAGGTGGTCTAGTGCTAATACAACTGCTCTAGCAATGGAAATGTCGTGAGTTAGAATCCCACCCTCTTGATTTCCCTGAATATACAGTGCTTAATATACATTGGTGCAAGTTTAAAACCAACATATTATATGTATTATAGCGTTCATGTGTGTACATCAAATCTTTAAAGTGCTGATAATCGGATATGGGTCCAACTTCGGTTACTTCATAGGTTGTTCTTTAGGATCGGAAACATCAAAAATATATATATATATTTTTTTTTTTCATTTTTGACTTCGGAAGAAAGCTTGTGAAAAAAAAAACAGTCTAACAGCACAGAATCGGATATTGGTCCGCCTTATCTACCTTAATGTGGTATTCTTATGGATAGGAAATATGAAAGCAGCAAAATAAAATCTCTGAGCTTTTCCCATTTTTAACATATTCCACCGAAGTGCCAAAACCATGATCCTTCTACTTACTTGTGATACTAGCGTACACTGTCTGTTCCTTCTGAGGTTGAGGCATCGCGTCTGATGTTGCAGATTGAAATCAAGCTCAGTGTACATTAGGTCATCATCATCCGCCGTACGAACCTCATGAGGTACCTGGGTATCCAGTGGTACCTCATTGCCCCCTTCCTCATCGTTCCCTCCACTGAGACATTCTCCCCATGATCAATGAGAGGCGATGGTGGTGATGGAGGATGTGAGGATACACTCGGTGCTACTGGAGAGGGCAGAGGTGTCTCATCTCGATTCTCAAACTCATCTGGTGGTGGATTTTTCTCCTTGGGTTTGAACTTCTTGATGGGCTTCTTGGCAACACTTGGTGGGGCTTGATTAGTGTTGGTACGGCGTGATGACTGATGATCTAAGACAGATTTAGTGGGAATGGGTGGTTTGGGGGTGTGGGACAGAGGTCTTACCGTAGCTGTTGGTTTCCCGCTGTGGCCTGGATCATCAGAGAGGGAAGGCATCTCTGCATACTCATTTTTGGTGGATGCTGGATTTATGTTCTCATGCTGATTGAGTGGAGACTCGGCCCAAGGATCTGGATTATCTGTCATAATCTCCGGCTGCTTCTTCTTATTTCCCTGTGAGACTCGATTCGATTTTTTCACCACTCCATACGTAGGAGCATCTCCTTAATTGGGCTCTACTGTTCCAAGATGCTCCTTATCTTCCTTGTCAGTGATGCAATCATCAGACCTGGTCATTTTAAAGCTTGAAATCCCTGGAGATCTTGGACTTTCTTGGTTATTGTTTTGAGAGTGAATTGAGAACTTTTTTTGAGAAATGAGTATGCTGCCTCACCGTCATTATTTAGCATCTCCTGTGTGCCAAGGTGGGATGATTCTGGTTCAGATTGTGGTGGCATTCTCAGATCAGGTTTGTTTTCTGTCATGAGGTCAGTCTTATTCACGCTCGTGGACATCTTGGGTTCACTACGATTAATGTCATGGCCGGTGTTTTGGTCTTCAACTGTTTCATTTGGTGGAAAGTCAGTTAGCCGTAATGATGATCTACGTGATTTATCATCGAAGCAGCAACATCTACACACATAGAGTACAATCAGTGTTATCACTATGATGAGTAAGAAACCACCAGTACCAGCGGCTCCTGCTATGATGGCAATAGGGAGGCTGGATGGGTTGATAGTTGTCGTCATATCACCTGAGATGTTCGTCGTTGTTTGGATACTGCTCCCATCATCTGTTGTACGAAAGTCATTTGTTTCTTGGTTGGATGTGGACTCAGTTTCCCCTGGGTTTTCAGTTGTTAGATTGGTCACTGTGATTGGTCCGATGACACAGGATCTACTTCTTTGTGTGAAATATTCAGTAGTGATTGTACATTGGAATTGATAACCATTCTAAGTTTCATTCAACGTGAGATTGATAAATGCTTTTCCTTCGTTGCTACTATCCAAAAACAGCCACACAAACATAGCAGTTGACGGAGTTGGCATCAAATCTATATTGTTGGGTTCCCTTTTTCGGATGTGCAGCTCAAATGTTGATGCGTTCCTTCTTGTACAGTGAAATCACCATCAGGGAAGCAGATGGGGTACATTGGTGATGGAAGTAATGATTATATACATTAATGTTAATTGATATCGGAACACTGCTGCTCATCATTTCACTTCCAGAGTCATTGATACGACAGGTGAATGATGTATCTGTTTTACTGACGTTTTTGATGATAAGAACTTGTTGAATTGATATTCCAGATCTAGACGTGTCAGGTATAGTGTCAAATTCATATCTCTGGTCTAGACTTGTCCCATTTGTTGCTATTATCACGCTTACATTCATGTAGATTATAACCCATTCTATGAAATGACTTGCTGCAAGTCTACTGACATTACATTGTAGCTTCACTTCGTCACCTTCAACGATATCACCCCCTGGTGAAATTCCGTGTAGAATTACACTTTGTGAATGGACCCCAAAGAGTTGAGTTGTATCCAGAGAACACATAATGAAAACAACGAGGAGCAAAGGATTGAACCAAGACGTTAAATCCATGATGGAGAATATTTTAAAAGTCAGGATGAGATTACATTAGTTGCAAATCACTGGGCGCACTCATCACATTAAAGGAACAACTTCAATGTCTAGCTCCGGGATTTCAATAGTGTGTTTTAAAAAGACATGACGCTTCATCAGTTTCGAGCACTGAGGTTGAAATATGACTTGTTTGTAAAGTTTTCATTAGACACGAAGTATATGAAAACCCTGATATTGTGAATTATTTACCTCTCACAATATTTTCCAATTGCATTACACGCCGGTGGCGGCGCCAGACTTTGTACAACTTGATTAGGTATAGGTTCCAAATGTGAGGAAAAGATAACCAATCGAGGAAGCGGGTGTTTGGGGGGTAACTAATGAGACTGTCGCCACGGTTTGCACAGGTTAGTACAGAGGGTAACTGGTATGGGGCGATGGAAAAACATTTTTGTTGAGAACACCGCTTTGCAGCCCCCCCCCCGACCTGTGTATTGTGGGAGTTACGACATGTAGGGATCTTTTGTTCTTTTGTCACGTGGTTGTTGGACGTCGTTTTGGGTCCAAATGCAGCCAAACCCAAAGTGCAGTCCAGTCTGTTACCCTGTGTGTGGACATGCTGGTTTTTTTTACACAAAATGGCCTCTAATTGCATTCTCTTAGTACACATCTCGCTCCTCCCCCCCCCCCTTCGTTGAGTGCCACCAATATGTGAAGGGTTGTTCAGTAATGAGGTTCTGATCCAGTCGTTTATTCTGTATATTTAAAAGACACAAGAAAAGGTTTTCTCTTTATGAGAAACTTAATTATTTAAAACCCGCACATACAGAATTACTAGCCATATCACATACAGAAATAAATCCATTAAACAGTATGTCAGAACTAGAGTCTACACTTTTATTCTCTCTGATAAACATTTTCTATAAAGTCATTGACAATTTAATATAATTGTTTAATGTCTAAATCATTAGCTGTGAAAACAAAGGTGGTATTTCAGAGAAAATTCAACCCCAATCCTCCCAAAAAAGTTATGATATGATGCATTAAAAACGTAAATCTAAACAATTGATTATATTTTTGACCTCCTATAATAAGTTTTGTATGTCTTCAATATACGAATATGGGATCTTTTATCAACATTTTTATGCACAACAGATTATTTTAGTTCCATTCATTTGGTGTGTAACATGCAAACTCAAATTATGTATTCAACTGAAACTTTTAAGCTACACACGTCATTGGGGTCTCTACTCGACAAGCTCTGTTTCTTGGAGACCCACACCACTTAATCACCTTCCACTCTGTATTTTTCCCTCTATGTATTATTGATTGATAGAGTGGAGATAAAGTATTGAATTGATAAAAGACTTAATAAGGGTCCGTTGCTGGACTTATATTCATGTTTTTATTGATGGTGTCATCATAGCTGTCGCCTGAAAGCAATCAGACCGAGAAAGTTATTGACAATTGTTCAAGGTATTTTTTCGAACCCCATCAACGTCTGGAGTCAAAATTAGCAGGACGTTTCTTTCTCTTTAACGTTTTTAAAAGAAAATAATAACTTTGGCTTTCCGAACCGTTCGACTGTTTTAACCCTTCATAAGTGTGAATATATACAATAAAACCGACCTGTGAAAATTTCCTTTCAAAAGGTGGAAGCGTTTTTGTGATATCGCCGAAAATCTGGAGCGGTCATGTCCACGCAGGAAGGAACATCCGTAATTAGAATACACAATCTGAGAAACGTGAACTTTGCTTTATAGTCATTGAAAATTGAATATGGATCATGAAATGACTACGCTATGAAAATGAAGGGTGGTTTTGTTTAGAGATATTTCAACCCCACCCCCTCCAGAATTTTTTGTTATGTTTATCGTACACTATAACGTAAATCTATGATTGATCACACATGTACTTGCTAATGATTAATTTAATGTCTTCCATACAAACGATTACATGAGCTGTTATCCAAAAAAAAACTTACCTAAAGGTTAATAGTAAGGATATGTTGCTAGAACTGGGTTGATGTTTTCATTGATGATGTCGCTAAACGTGGATGGATACGACGTTTTTATAAACAAAACTGTGATAGTTTGTTAATTTTGTTCAGCAAGTAGACATTGTATTTAACTTTCAGAGGTTACTTTTAGTGTATCAATGTGTCTAATTATTGTTTATTATACATATAAAGAAGCAATACGCTAAAAAAATCTACAAATTGTGGCCCTACCTACGGTAATGATATTTTTCAAATAATATACTCTTAATAAACCATTGGTGTAAAATCCCTTTGTTATTTTATTATTTCTGAGCTGCTGAAAACAAATCAAACAATAAATTAGTCAAATGCTTTGATGGCATCAGAACACACCTTTCGCTTTTCTTTGCATGTACAGGTATGACAGTCTTAGGAGGAAATTTACCTGTCAAAATGTACGAAACCAAATAAGTGAATATGACTTCAAACTAGCCTTAACACCCAATCACTCGATTTATACCTCAAATCATGGCAAAACTTAGATATTCATATAACGTAATATGTCAACTAAAACATGTACATATATGTATTGTAATTGAGAATACTATTATTAGGGGTTTTGGCCCCGGTAGCTGAAACGCAAATTGCTCTTCGTCCAAATTAATGTTGGTTTTCTCTTCCTTACGATTCATAAAAAAACTAACAATGTCAAATCATTACAAGACATAAACCAATGTAAATACGGTTTGCGGTAACACCGTGTGTATATTTACTAGCTGTGTATTTTTTTTTCTTAGGGAACTAGGTCTTGCTCTTTATTATAATGTCGCTGAGTAGATTTTGGAATTCGGGAGACTACTTTGGGAAACTACGTAGTTCTGAAAATAATAGTCTAGCTTATTAGCTGCTAACTATGGGGAAGGTAGGACGATGACTGGAGCAAGTTGGTCAAAACGTTTAAACCAATTAAGAACTCACTCCGCGGCAGTGAAGTTAATAACGAGGAGCCCCATCGATCCGATCCACTAAGCGAAAGTAGTGGTCCCTGCTAACTTCCTATCTCCGCCCAAGGTAGTAGCTAATAAGCTAATAAGCATTTAACACATCCCGGTGACACATCAATACTTCCATAACTCTGGCATAATATGCTTTCACTTCTAGTACACTCTAAAAATGATAGTCAACTTTGACACACTGTATTTTTCAACAATTTTATCAGTTATTATTCATAATTAATTGGTTTGTTTTAGTAATAAAAACTGATTTTCCGTGACGACCTTTTTCTTTTACGATCAAGGGAATTGCCTTTAAAGAGGGATTTTACGTTCAAATACGATTTTGTGATGAACTCATTCCCTAGTTAAAAGAGTCCCCGAAGACAGAAGGGTACACTTACAAGTCACTAACCTCACGTAAAAACGTAGACAAGTGCAATTTTATTTGAAACATTTTCACAGCGAAATTCACACGTTATCGGAGAAAAACAGATTGGTCTGCACGGTCCAGAGAGGAATTGTTGCGTAATTAAACAAAATCAAATTCAACTAGACACTAAGTGTTTGTGAACAAACACAAAGCTGTTCCGTTTTGTTGTGCTTTGATTAATTGATCCAGACATTTAAAGTGAGCCTAAGTTCAAGATTGAACGATATGGTTCCATTTCCGGTTGACCCGGAATTAAAGGTCAACATGGGGTTACGGTAACCCAAGGCTTATCTTCAATGCTCAAAGGGTTTATAACTGAAAACATAGAAAATTGGCTAAGTAATTATTGAGATATAGGCCCACTTCCAGTTGACCCGGAAGTAAAGGTCAACATGGGGTCAGGGTTACCCAAGTTCAATCTTTAATGCTCAAAGGATCTATTACTGAAAAGAAATTGAAAATCGGTTGTGTAGTTCTTGAGATATGGTCCCACTTCCGGTTGACCCCTAGTAAAGGTCAACATGGGGTCATGGTTACCCAAGGCTGATCTTTGGTGCCCAAGGAGTCTATAACTGAAAAAAGTTTGAAAATCGGTTGTGTAGTTCTTGAGATATGGTCCCACTTCTGGTTGACCCCTAAGTAAAGGTCAACATTGGGTCACGGTTTCCCAAAGCTAATCTCCATTGCCCAAGGAGTCTATAACTGAAAAATGTTTGAAAATCGGTTGTGTAGTTCTTGAGATATGGTCCCACTTCCGGTTGACCCCTAAATAAAGGTCAACATTGGGTCACGTTTTCCCAAAGCTAATCTCCAATGCCCAAGGAGTCTATAACTGATAAAAGTTTGAAAATCGGCTGTGTAGTTCTTGAGATATGGTCCCACTTCCGGTTGATCCCTAAATAAAGGTCAACATTGGGTCACGTTTTCCCAAAGCTAATCTCCAATGCCCAAGGAGTCTATAACTGATAAAAGTTTGAAAATCGGCTGTGTACTTCTTGAGATATGGTGCTGCAAAGATTAACTAGTTAAATATTCAAATGTAGCGCCCGGGACAAAATCGTCGAGCGCCCTGGGCAACAGAATCACGACGTACATGTACACATGCACAAGCCACCGTTTCAATACGCTATAGATCGATATTTTTGTATATATAGTGTGCAGCGACTGGTACCCAGAAGTCGGCTATTTCGTTACGGCATTTCGCGTGCATTTTTCTCTGTGTCGCAGGGCATCCTGACTACATTTTGTGTCGATGAACGGAACCTTGTCTCCAAGCCATTGGTGTCCGATTTGTCACTGAATCGTTAATTATCGTGGAAATTGTTCTACTTTGATTAGTTTTAATGACCAGGAACATCTCTTATTAAAAGCAATTAACTTTTCAAAACAGTTTATGTAATTTAGGAAAATAATTCGTAATTTTAATTGAAAATATCGCGTTTTTGACTGTCAAAACATTTGCCCTTTCAGCGCCAAGTGTTTTGTACACAGAACAAAAACGCGCCAACAAATGACGTCATTGATGACGTTTTATGAATTTTTTGCCACGCTACAGAGCTACATAATAAGACGAGTCTATATTTGAAAACAGTTTGAGGATCAGACATATACTTCTTGAGATATGGTGGGAACAAGATTGCCTAATTAAATATTCATGTCATTATAACTCAGCTAATTAATGAAGAACTTGAACAATTTTACTCTTAGCATAATTTCATGTTCTAAGCTTCAATTTGATGTATGATCTGAATCTCCCATATTTATTATTTTAGAGCTTAGGTTCGTACAAAATCGTGTACAAAAGCTATGGCAATTTTGACAGAAACAAAGAATAATAATAATAATAATAATAATAATAATAATAATAATAATAAAAATAATAATCCCAAGAAAAACAAAACCTGTTCCGACTGCTAAGTCGGAACAGCTAATTATGGTTTTATTGATTAAACATCAACACTCACATTGGTACTTAACATTAAAGTACTCAAAGTACAGCCCCATATCCAGCCACTCTGATTGACAATAGGCTCGATAATGATGTGTAGAAACGTCATACCCTAATGCAATACGAATTCCCAGACTGCATGACAGTTTAATAGGTAAACCGACAAATTATAACGTGCTACGTAAATCCGCACTGCAAGGAAATGTTTGCATTTTTTCGAATTACTTTTTTTTACAATCCAATTTCACTTTTTAAGAAAAAGTAATGCATGGGAGTCGTCATCATGAATTACATGAATTAACACAAACATGTTTCATGTTAGAAAAACTAAAATGGCCGCTTTTCCCCGATAAACTTATTGTTTAAATTTAGAACATATTTTCAAAATAACATCACACATTAAAGTATATGTTGGTTTGTGTGTATTTAATTATTTGTCTAATATATTTCATTTTCGGGTGTATCTCTATTTTGTTTAGATTTCGTACAACAGGAATCCAGTGAAAGACGAGTAATGGTTAGAGTTACTATAAACTTCGCCGAGTACAGCTAAGTGAACTTGATCTCCATAGTGCAGGGGAATAACCGCACTGCTGCTCACTTGATGATAACCTGCATCGTTTACAAGCCCTGTAACAATGATGTTATGGTTCTTCATCAGACGAACATACAGGGTAGACCCACTTGATTTCCGGACTGAGAACATGAAGATGTATACCCCAGGCACAGTGCATGTAAACGTGCCGTTACTCAAGCTGAAATCAGTTGCTTCCTCTGAAAACAGTAACTCTTCAAAGGGCAGAGGATCATGGGAGGATGCAGGGCTGAAGCCGGTATTCCTCACTGCAGTGAAGGCTGACCGTCGCGTACTGCATTCACCTGCTTCACCAGTCTGTCCAGCTGGTCCAGGTTCACCTCTCTCCCCCTTCAAACCATCCATTCCAGGCAGACCCTGAGGTCCTTGTTTCCCTGGTTGACCGACTCCCTGCTCTCCCTTCAGTCCATGATCCCCTTTAGCGCCTTGCTCACCAACCAGTCCATCTGACCCCTTGTCACCTTTAGTCCCGGGTTCACCAACCTCACCAGGAGAGCCTGCATCACCTCTTGGACCCACTGGCCCATGGTTCCCGTTTGATCCGGGAATTCCATGTATTCCGTCTCGGCCCTGACAGCAGGAGTTACACGTCACATCGGGATCGGGTGAAACTGCAAATGTAGCCACCATGAACTGAATGTACATTAATCCAAAAACAAGGGCCAATGTTGAGGTAATCATCATCTGAAATTTAAAATATGGAAGAAAAAAAAGCGATTAAAACATTGATCGTAAGTATACAAATTAGTTGTTGTTTTTTTTCAAATTGGCTCTTTTCATGATTGCGGTATTAATTCTAGCGTTTCGGTTTTACGGAACTCCAAAAGTACACCTAGATCAATTTCCTGAAGACTTCAACGTCCGACCGTTTTTGAGGGACTACTTTACACATATGTTTTGACATAATAGATAATAGGGCACTATTTTGTGTTAGTTGGGATGCTGTAATTGTTGGTTATTCGATTCCCCCAAAATGGGTAATTCAACTTTTTGTGTATTGTTATTAATTTGTTTCTAATCCGTTTCCGTAAAAAAAACAACGAATATTCAACTATTTGTTTCATGTTATAAACGTTTGACCGCCCGCTTTCGGGTCCGAGAATGATTCGGTGAGACCAAGGCCCAATTTCACTGCTCTGCTTACCGTCAAATTATGTTCTTGCAATCACCATTCTTTGCTATCAGGGCAAGCGCTTAAAATATGTGGCAGCTTTCTATTCAAATAAAACATAGTTACTTACGCACGAGCAAACGCACGATAACCATTTACTTTATATCGGGCCCTTGTTGGTGATTCTACTTTGTTTCTAGGCCTGAATGTCTGAAAATTAGCATATTAAAAATACTAAAACCATAAAAATAAACCGTGAAAACAGAAAGTCTTCGATAACAGCCGGATATGGCGCAGATTTAGAATGTAAACAACGCAGTTTATATTATCAGGTGTAACAGAACAGTACTTGTTTGTTATAAACAAACATCAATCGTATTTAACAAATGTTGAAACGAAAACAAACCAATAAGACACGCTTAAACGTTACAGCATTGTCACAAAAACGGCTGTCGTGGTAACATATGATGAAATGTTTATGTATATATGTTTTTTATTTACATTATGACTCTTGATGAATACTAACAATAGTTAGACGGTTTTGTGGTGAACGGATGCAACAAAAACAAGTTACGGGCAAAGATAACGGCAGAAGGACAGGTTGGGTTAGATAACACTTTATTAATACAGAAAGAAGGACGTCACAATTTACTATAAACTGTGTCACTGCGAGAATACAGTCACCGTCGATCACAGATGGCGTAAAGACGGGTTCATTCACGTCACAAAATATGACGACACCAGACGGAAGGACCTGGATGACAACTACTCTCCAGTGATTCAATTCGGTCTTTTACTTTTATTTTCAAAACGTAAACCTTACACGACAACAACAAACAATTTTGGTCCTGTGTTTCTTCAAAGGGTTTGGTTGAAAGTATCCCACAAAAGAAAATTCAATAACGTCATCTTCCGGTAAAGGTATGCCAACAAATACGCACAATAAATCATTTAGAATTGTATTTTGTTGGCCGAAGACCTCAATATTTTACAAGTTTAGGAAAAACGTAGATTTCGTTTGATTTCGGATGATACTATTGGTGCTGTTACCCTTTTATCAATGGCTCTTTGTTTGAGTGCTTAGGGTAAAACCATCATTGCTTCGTAACAAGTTGGGAAGGTAGTGCATTCTGCTTTACCAGCCAGGCTCCTAGTGGGTGATACCCATGCCTATATCCTTACGGACTGTGAAGGGGTAACCCTTTTCCAGCCCCAGGAGTAGGTGGCAACGTGCCTCTGGTGACAGTTGATATGGGTTGTAGCCCTCACCTTGAAGTGGCCGTCCGGCCTTGTGAGTTGGGCGATATCTCATTAAAACAAGAAGAAAATAAGAAGTTCAGTAACAAGGTCCTCTGGAACCGGAATCCGGGTCAATTTCTAACCTTGTTTTTTTTCTAGACTGAAAACAGATTATTGGAAACTCTTAAAACATTACTTTACTATTATTTTTCGTTGGAAGGCTATTTTTGAGTCGTCGTTTGTACTGTAGAAAAGTAAATGATTCCTAAAACATTATGCGTTGACCGCCTGGTGTCACCTGGTACTGCTCAAACCACGGAGAAGAAAATGAAAAAAAAATGTACGGCAACTCTCAATACTCATCTAAATACCAAGTAAGTTGTTGTTCTTTTGGGCCATCAAAGTCACCTTTGGTGAATTGGCAGATTTCGAGAAGGACTTTCCGTCAAGCACGAACCAACCCAAACGTTCCCTGTGAACTTCAAAATTGACGAAGTTGATGCAATTTCTAGTGAGTTACATACTGATTCGTATATATCAAAACAGTTGATTTGGAATGAACAAAGAAAAAAAAGCAGGATGTGAACCTCAAACCCTCAGAAATAACGTGTCAGCGCTCTACGTACTGAACTGTTTTGAATAACTTTTGTCGTTTTCCCCATTGTGTCAATAGCTTTTCATCGAGGGTTTTACTCAAAAGCTTAACAACTTAGCACATACTTTATTTATTTGTTTATTTCTTTAATTAATTTTTTTGTTGGTATTGTTGTTGCTGCTGTTGTTGTTGTTGCTGTTGCTGCTGCTGTTGCTGCTGCTGCTGCTACTGCTGCTGCTGTTGTTGCTGTTGTTGTTGTTGTTGTTGTTGTTGTTGTTGTTGTTGTTGTTGTTGTTGTTGTTGTTTGATGTTATTCTCTAAACGACGATATTTTTATTTAAAAAACGTTAACAAACACATCATTTAGTTTAACATTAAATGTGTGCTCCTAAGCAAGTTAGCAAATCCTGTTAATTATACATTTTATAAAAAACACGACAATGTTGTTCGACAGCAAACAAAACATTTCAACTTAGTTACTTTGTAAAACGCCAAATAATTGCTCTGCAACGAGAGTACAACTGTCTGTTTGTAAACTTTGCATCACTTTTGTTGTAACAGTCACACAAGTTGATAACATACCGCCAACAGGTTCATTTTCAACTGCATTTTTTTAATTAAATTTTTCTTCAAATTTACAGTCTTAAAAGTTCAAAATGTTGATCTAAACAGTATTTTAAAGCAACGCTTTTTTATTTTACATTTTATATTCATTTTTTGTATTAACTTGCTTTAGCTTTTTTCGAATCAATCTAACATTCTAAGCTAACAATTACAACAACAAAAAACTCCAGTTTTGTTTTTGCAATTTTGTGCAAATTTTGACTTGTTTTAGGAGGGATTAAGGGATAAACAAAAAGTACCCATTCTCTTGTTTTACTTTGTCTGAGCAGCAACGCAGGAAGTTTTTTATTCCGTCCCCTTTTTGGGTGGGTTTGAAGAAGAATTGTTAAAAACTATATCCCCTCCAGCTCTCTTCAGCTGGGTTTGAGTAAAACGAGATAGAAAATTAAGTCCTCTACTCTTAGTAACCGTGTTTGAGCAGCAAATGATACACATTTCTACCCCTCCTCCTTTCGGCTGATTTCGAAGAACACGGGATTCAAAAATGTATCCCCTTACGTAAATTATAATCACTCGAACTACTAACAAACCTTTGTTTTTGTTTGAGGTTTCCCAATAATGAAGTAAACATTGTAAATAAAAATGTGTGTGTATTTATTTATGCTTTTATGATTCAACGACATTCTAGAGTACAGCATGTGTCAATTTCCTAACAAAAAGGTATAAATCAAAATATTGTAAAAATTTGTTATACAAGTGCACCAGATGCCTAATTAGTTCCTAAAGCAATATTTTATGAAGAAAAACAACATAATGTTAACATTTCGAAAACAACTTCAAAAAAAAGTTCCTATAAATTACTCCCAAAATATGAAGAAAAAAAAAGAAAAAAAAAAAACAATAGTTAAAAAGGAACCTGTTCGCCTGTCAATAAAAGTTGTATTCTCTTTTTGTTGCAAATTCTGTGATGGGTCCCAGTACTCTGTACACCTTTGGGACAAAATGTATATCGGCTTCGCCCCGGTTGCTCCATTTTGCAACACTATGAACCACATAATAGCATGCCACAATCGTTTAATGTTGACCCAACGACTAAAACAACAAATAATAATGTGGTCAAAATAACTAACTATGTATTCAAGTTTACCCGAATTTATGTTTAAAATGTATGTTGGCAAAGTACTCAACATCGAAGAGACTGTCCAGCACAGTCCGAGGTAAATATGTAGTGATAAGCTGTTACCTTAATTGAACAAAACATTGCACTAAATCTAAGCGATGAAGTTCTTAGCAAATAACTTAGTCTCGTTCAAAACTAGTTACACGAATTCACCTGCAGGTATGGTCAAAAACGCCCGTAAGAATCAATACTACAATAGCGTGGTTTTGATAGGAAATATAAATCCATGCATGGATCTGTACAATCACAGTACCGCGACAGTACACTAAGATGAGAGAGCTAGGTGTAGAGTCGAGGCTCCATTACCGCATGAGAACTTTAGTTGCATAGATTGAAACCTCATTTGGTGTCGAAATCTGCAACCGCCTTAGATCAGGTAACCGTAAAATGCGCTACTTGCATGTTGAGACCCAGCCGGGGCCAGCAGTATAACGATAAACACTTACCTTGGTGCTGAGTTCTTGTATTTGGAGTTCTCTCGGTTCCTCTTTTCTGTTAAGATGTAAAAATTGTTTTGAGCATTGCTGCTGGTACAGCGGTTTAAATACTGTTGCGTTTCCAGTTAGTGAACAGCAATCTACTTTGAGTTTTGATTGACAATCGATGAGCTGCCAATCATACACACTTGTTAAATTCACTGATTGAAGGAAGTGATTTTTATCACTGGTTTGAATGTAGCTGTGGGTTACGAATGTGACAAACTCTCTAGTTTAGTTTATACACATCATGGGTTTACAAGTACTTCCGCCTTACTACGTTGCACTGCCAGATTGCTTCCTGAAGTACCAAGCCAGTTACTTTCCATTTCCGCTCAAATGACGTCATTATCTAATGGTTGTTAGTTAAAGCGCAAGATTTGTGTTTTTCTGCAAAACAAAGCTGTTTTCAATACACATCTACTCGATAGAGATACATTTCAACCTGTTTCCTCTCTTGATATACATGCGCACCACCGATAGGCCCCCTTGCATATGACGTCACAAGCAAAAATTAGCGCCCTCATTGGGGTCAATGAAGATATATCATTGGCTGAGAGTTGTGCGGGCCGGATACACACGTTCACGTTGCCATTGTTTGAGCAGCGATGGCGGCCAATGCAAAGAGTCCATTGACGTAATTGGTCGAAAATTTCTTGTCAGTTTCATTGAGTGCCTAAATATAAATACGAGTACAAACGTGTTTGTAAGATTGCGCCACCATAAGAACGAGGATGTGTAACATTTTCAACAAATTTTCGATTTCAGATTTGTTATTTTTGTCATAAAACGTTACCTTGCCTTTAACATTGTTGTGAACAATCGTAATTTTCAATTAAGCAGAAACTATTCAAATTGAAATGTATTCAGTTCAATGGTTGGTAACAATAACATCATCATCTTGTTGGATGCACCAAGATGGCCGGCTTTTCCCGGCGACACTGCCAGGAGCCGCGTCCAGGAGAAGTGCACACGACCGGGAGGCAGGATAAATATTTGTTTTTCCGGGAGGTAATGTCCCCCATGCGGTATACAATGTGCACTATGTACTATGTACACTTTCTTCTGACAGCGCCCTCTTTTGAATTGACCTAATTCTGCCCGTAATTCTCTATAAATTGGGACAGAATCTCCGAGGACATACATTTCCACAAACTCCGGTGCGGTGCACACCGCGGTCCCCGTGCACTCTCGAAGCGGCAGGATCCAGGGTCACGTTGGTTCTCGTCTTGGTGCAGTTCTCGCAGGTGCGGCGCCAGCGACCGAGCGGGGTACCTTCGACCGTCCAGGGCTCCTGACGGGAGGCTTTGATAACAGGTGAAGGTTTTTCTTATCAAGGTAACAGTCACCATGCTAAAACAAACGTCCGTATGTGTGTGTGTGGGGGGGGGGGCGGGGTCGTGTTTCCTGAAAAGGAACAGGGTTAGAGGCTTTACATTGTTAGCCAATAAATATCTCAGCACTGGATGTTGGGCTTGGTAACAAACCCTCCGAAAGGTCTTGGGATTGATAATAATGGGTTTATAGCTTTATCCCTGGGTATGGTAAAATTTCACCAAACCTACTACAAACTGTAGTCACTCTTGTCATACTAGCATATATTACGTAATTTGCATCCTCGAGGGTTAAGTTACGAGAAAGGTGAACCAGTCTTTTAAAAATAAGTCATGAGATGGAATTAGTTTTATATCCTAGTTTTTTATAAATGCAACTTCTTGGTTATGCTTTTTGTATAGATTTTTGTATTTTATAAGAATAAATGCACATTACAATGTTACGTATTGGTGCAGTTGTCAATAGTTTGCGCTTTTTGATAACATCCAATCAGCTAATCATTATTTGGAATAGTTTTATATCCTACTTTTTAAACATAATTCCTTGGGTGGATGTCAGTCCCTCTTCCTTGTTCCACATTTTCGTTTTTCAATATCAATATTTTAAATGAAATTGATAGGTTATGCTTTTTGTATAGATTTTGTTTTTGTTATAAGAATAAATGCATAATTACAATTTTACTTTATTAGCGTGTTGTTGGTGGTGTGTGCTTTTGTATAACATAGTAATAACATCCAATAAACTAAATAATATTTTTAAAGGCACTGTGGAAAAATTTATATAAAAACATACGATAGAATTCACGTTCAATTAATAATTATCCCAATAAGTGTGTGAATGTTTTTTAACATTTTAGGAAAAGAAAATTTGCTTTTCAAGAAACCCTCTCCCATCCCGTCCTCTTCTTACATAAAGGTTGACATTAATAACGTACAGTATCACTATTAAGACAATCATTTACAAACTCTTTTGTTTAAGATGCAAGAATCCTTGTTGATGCAACAGTCCTCTGGGCCAAAGATATCAGTAAATACTTATCAATTCACTAATTCGTGGCCTTCTTAATAAGCAAATACATATTTGAACAGTAAGGTAATGGAATAGTTATTTGTGTGGCGTTTTAGTAACATTTCTTGTTTTTGCGATTGTTTTATCCTTGTCGAATTTGTCAATGTATTTTGTACATACATATTTTTTAATCATTTCAGATTTACTGCCGTTGTCCTTTAACACAGTAAGTGCATTTTAATTCTACTTAAACCATTGCTCAATCATTTACCAGTATTGTAGCTAAAAACTTTTCAGTCGAGTACCAGGTACTGCCGAGTACAAGGATGATCAGGTAGTACTCAAGTACAAGATCTTGGGTTATTGGGTACGAGTACAAGTCTCTGAGTACCGAGTATTGTGATATCTGAGTATCGAGTCCAACAGACGAATATCAAGTACTTGGATCTCCTGGTGCAAGTACTTTATAAAACAAATACTGCCAGATGAGGTAAACACAAATATGTTGTTGACTGATTTCTAGACGACAATGGGTGATTGTTATATTTTTAACACGAATGCATCATAGAGCTTTATTCCTCTATTCATTGCATTAAGGCACGTAAAGGAAAGGCAAGTAGTTTGACCACGAGTACTTAAACTTGAAGTCTGGGTGCATGACTTCAAGGATAATTATTTTTTATTTTAATATTCAGTATGGACTTCGCTGGGATAGCACTTTGCTAGTCCGGTACGAGTTGGAGTCGAGTACCATCAAAACGGTGTTCGAGTATTATACTCGAGTTCAAGAACTGAGTACTAGTACTACAACACTGAGTTTTATACAAGCAAAGTAAAGTATGTAATGAATGTACGTTCAATTTCAAATAGTTTGATGGTGACCTACCCGGTGTTTCTGTTGTATCCGGGTTTGTTGTATCTCAAGGTTAAATGGAACAATTATGGTATTCTATAATAATTAATGCTATAATCATACCTTCTTTCTGTCTACGTTTTTACAGCCTATTCTAAGGTGTATAATATTTAACCAGCTTTTAAAACAATACGTATCATATTTAAAAGATGTACATTTTGGAACCAGGGATAAAGAATATAATTTAATTTTTACACTTACACCGATATATATTAAGCACTGTATACAGTGATTTGCCTGTGGTTTTTTCACTGAACTCGGGAAAATACTAAGTATAGTCTTTAATATACATCAGTGTAAGAGTAAAACCAAATTAAATGTTTTATCCCCTATGCAAAAATCTATTAAATCGTTGCGGTACCAGCTGCTAAGGATTTTGACCTGCCTCTAGCCATCGGGCTAGCTCGGTAGTCTAGTGGGTAAACATCTGCTCTAGCAATGCAAATGTCGTGAGTTATTATATGTATTATAGCGTTCATGTATGTACATCAAATCTTTAGTGTGCTGATAATCGGATATGGGTCCAACTTCGGTAACTTAATAGGTTGTTCTTAAGGATCGGAAACATCAAAAAGAATGTCGATCACAAGTAGGGTCACCAAGTTATTACAGACCTATATAAAATATTATATAAAGCTACTACGGTCTAGCGAACATGGTTAAACGTGACGTAATCCCCTCGGTGTGAGAATGTGACGCCCACTACCGAGTGGCTGAATCCAGGTATAGATGCCCCGCCCCCAACTGTTCCCTCTAGATGCCCTGCACCCAACTGTTCCCTCTAGATGCCCCGCACCCAACTGTTCCCTCTAGATGCCCCGCACCCAACTGTTTCCTCTAGATGCCCCGCACCCAACTGTTCCCTCTAGATGCCCCGCACCCAACTGTTCCCTCTAGATGCCCCGCACCCAACTGTTTCCTCTAGATGCCCCGCACCCAACTGTTCCCTCTAGATGCCCCGCACCCAACTGTTCCCTCTAGATGCCCCGTCAACAATTCCTCTCAAGACTGTGCAGATCCATCTGTTGATGCTGCTCGCTGACGTCATGAGTCAAACTGTGATAAGTGTATATTTATAATTGAAGTTAGAGACTTGTAACTGTACCCCCTTGTCGTTAAGACTTTTTGTACAGGATAATGAGTTGATCACTACAACGAATTTAAATGTGAATTCCCAAGTTGTTGTTGTTGCTGGACGGAATATGGGAAACCGGCCGGACAACTTTTTTCTATACCGAAAAAAATAAATACAAATAACGTGTAAAAGTTGATAGCACTTACTACTTGCTGGAATGTTACACAATCTCAAAGTTTTGCTAACAAAAAACGTCTTATCCATCTACGTTTAGCGAGGTGACTGCAAGTACCAAGTGCATCTCTGGACCCAGCATTCGCAAACAGAAACCAACCCTCGGTAATCAGAGAAACTGTTCATTTATGCAGGATTTGTTTCTCAGATTCCATTTTAATTTAAATTGTGTTTTGTAATCAGCAGGAGCATTTCAGACGAAATAACAATATATAAATACTGGATGCTTACTACCATTAATTACCACCGGAGTCATTTCCAGTTAATACGTGTAAACTTTCATTTATAAGACCACAGTTGCTAATTCACACAATTTGGGGCAAGCTTTTGTATACATTGAATAATTGTGTAAGACACAGCAGTTTATTGATATATTTCCAATGTATTGTCATAAAACACTCATATTTCTTCGGTCCACACCTGACATTACTCACGTGAATGTTCCCCATGCAAACAACGCTCTGGGTCAAAATGATTGGTGATATGTTAGTTAATGTCTTCTTTCGTGAAGCTCTTAATAAGACCTAATTCTTTTCATCAATTAGGTGAGCTATGATCTTGACGGAATGGCACCTTTTAAACAAAATGTAAGTGTTATGTTATGTTAGTTTGAGCGGAGTCGATCACAAGTAGGGTCACCAAGTTATTACAGACCTATATAAAATATTGTATAAAGCTACTACGGTCTAGCGAACATGGTTAAACGTGACGTAATCCCCTCGGTGTGAGAATGTGACGCCCACTACCGAGTGGCTGAATCCAGGTGTAGCCGATAACAATCGATTTCAATCTCATTGACTTGGCTGTGTGTCGATCCGGCTGGTGAAACTCAGGTGGCTGCGGCTGACGAGTTGGAATCGTTGGTGACCATTCTTCCACTTCGTCTTTCCTGACATGGGAGAATCATGAACCAGTAACTTGCATTCTGTGCTTTGCTCTCTATTTTAATCACAATTTGTCCACTTAAGGTTAATTTTGTACGCATTTTTACTAGAACAATTTTGTAATCACGAAAACGAGTTCCACGTTTTCATTTAAATAATGTCATTGCGCCTTTTGAGTAACTGAATGACAATCTCTTGCAAATGGGAAATTGAAATTATAGAAAAATATTCCCCATAGCAAATAGCATACTTACTTTGTCTTTAATAATATTTTCGCTCGTGATATTCAATAACTTAAAACGAATCTTTCGTTTTTTTGTTTTTTGGTTTTTTTTTTTTTTGCAATTTCTTTTCTCCTCATAGGAGGTGAGGTAAGTGTTCAATGATTCTCACACGTGTTCAGATAGCGGAGAGTTTTGAGACCAACTGTGCGACAGCCAATCGTAATGCACAGGCTGGTTCCCCTCTTGAACTTATCTTAGTTGCTCCTCTGATTGTCAAGGTCGATGTCAATTTAATTTATTTCATATTTATCAGCACAGCAGACTCACACAAGTCTATTGTAGTCAGCAATAAATGTGCAAAGTATTTGAATTTATTTTCACTTGTACCTTATTTTGTTTATGTGAAAATCAGTGAGCCATGGTAAGAATGTATAAATATTAATGAGAGTTTATGCAAAGTGAGAGTCAGTGAAGTGTGAGATGTGCTAGGCTATGGCAAGTAGGCATGCTGCTAAGCATAGGAAATTCCAGACATCTCAAGGCAAGGCGCGGCCGTAAGAAAGATCAGCCAGCAGCCAAATTGCCGGAGCGAATTTCAAGGTGTTTGGGCCTAAAACATACCGTTAATATTGTCATAAATATAATTATTTCAAGATGTTTCCTCTAAATCAATTCCTTTTTCTGTTCACTAAATTTAGTTTATTTGTAAATTGTAAGGAAATATGCATTATGTAGAATTCACATGTAGAAATATTTGAGAGAAGATTCTGATATTTATTCAAAGTTTGTTATGTGTAAGATGCTTCACTGTTGTAAATACAAGGTCATCAAAGATTTGAAGTGATTCATTTTCCACTCAGAATAGGAGATTTAAGTCTTACTTTAAGAAATGTGTATGAAAGCATACCGCTGATTAATTCATCGGCAAACGACGGGTGTGCAGCTATTGGCCATATCATATTATTTACTATGTATTTTGTTTCACGCCTCAATTAATTTTGGAGTTAGGAAATTTAATAAATAAACTTCCGAATTTCAGATGGCTCTGAGGCCAGGCTTATGCCTTTGAAATGCAGCCAATATGGATGGTTGAAATTCCCTCATAACAACGGGAACCCCAGCAACCCCTGAATGGAACTACCTGACAGAGGTCCTCCACAGGTCACTTGAGCTACAGGTAGCAACAACCAACTTCCCACAGATGGGCCAAGACGCACCGATCGCAGACTGTGACGACATCCACGAAGGCGGACCTGCTATAAAGCTCCAGCCAGGAACTGATAATTATTGCATGACGCAATAAATCATGGTGGGCCCGTCATTTTAGAAACTGTCTTTTTGTATAGTATTGACAAATCAGTGCACTGAGATAAAGCCCGGACGTTTTGGCCAAACATCCAGTTAAGGAAGTTGTCTACTCACTTTTGAGTGAAAATAGACGACACACCCAGAGAGAGATAGATATATCTATTTATACATTTAATATATATCTGGGTAGGAATACTCACAGATAGTTGGAGTTCAATAGTTTTCCAAGGAGAACGTATTAGAAGCGGGGTTGGCTTGTTTAACTTAAATGAACGCATTTTCTGGTGGTTACTTTTGGTAGGGAGTTTTAATTTAACTAAGTATATTAAGTCGAGTAGACGCCGCATCACTCTCCAACCATACCAAGATTCAAGTATTGTAAATATTAATAAATGTTCTTGTTTGTTTAATTAAATCATATTTCAGAGTATTTTGAGAATGTTTTTCATAACTCGTCCCGATGGGGTGACAAACGGTCCAAAAAATTATTGTTTCGTTTTGCAACTCAGGCGCAGCGTGACACTGATGCAACTGTGTATTGATACATACGGATGGGGAGCTGTGCTCCTTTTATTTGGAGGAATTAGCTTACATCTTGTCGCAGTACGATTGTCGCTTACTCAAAACTGGTAATTTTGACTTGTATGTAAGCTTGCAACTGTTTACAGATACTCTGTATTGTCATTGGGGAGAAGAGCTTGTTATAACGATATTCAAACGTTTAAAAAAACATTTAAATGATTAGCAGTACAAACTCTCTTAAGAAAATGATTGAAGTCCAATCATTTGTGTGCAAAGAAATGCAACAGTTTCATTATTGTTTTGTTAAAAAAAATAACCCGACATTAATTCACAAGAAGACCCTGTTCATCTGAAGAGCAATGGATAAGACAATTAGGTACCCATTACTGGCACTTTATTCACACAAAGACTCCCTTTGACAGCTTTCCCTGTAATTCAGCAAACATTTTATAATAAGGTTCAATTGTTTTGAGTCGTTTTCTGCGGGGTATAAAACCATGCGAAAACAGGTTTAGCTAGCAACCAAAAAGGCAAATTTGAAAGGCACCAATAACATTGTACCAGTGCACAGATTTCTTAAACTGTTTTTGCAAAAATTAGTTATTTCATGGAGAAAAAAAATACAGCAAGATTTGAACAGTTTGACAACACCTTCAAGAACAGTTCGTAAATATAACAAACTTCCTTTATGTATTATGTTGGTAGTTGAAACAAACATTGTTGCTGTTAAATTTAAAATAATACACTCAAAATGTATGGTTATTAGGGTTAACCCTCGGAGCAGCCGAGGGGCGCGGGTGGAAGGATCAGCTTCACATTTTTTTTGAATAACTACAAAATGTGTGGATCAATTTCGCTGATATTTTGTTTGAGCTACCATTAAACATCACTGTTTTATAAACTTTAGCGATTTCTGGGTTGGTAAACTCAGAGGTTGACACATAGTGTGGGATGGCAGATCTATATTGGCCCATTATAATGTGCACACAAATCCTGTAATCTTCACATGCTTTTGGCTAAAACGTATGGGGGTATAATAGATAATGTGATGTTCACCCTTGTATTATAGCCAATAGCTGTGTGGCCTAATCAAACAGAAAAAAAAAAAAAAAAAACACTGCAGAGTTGTTTGGGGATGGCAGTTTGCAGAGGGCCTGGGGTGCGGATTTCGAAATGTACTTTTTTGGTTTTTAACTAATAGTGAACCAATGTGTGAATTATCGGAATGATTCAACCTTCAATGTGTGGGTCCAGGGAACATCTATTCATCTGTTCAGACCATTGGAACAATAATCAAGGGCGTCGATGGGTGGGATATGTCCCCCTCCCGTTTCTCCTTGAAGCGGTTGCGGGTGGGTTAGATGTCCAAGGATGACACGTCCTCTGTGGATGGCTCTACATGAAAATATCACGTTGTCTGACCTACGGTTGAATTGGGCCATGTCTTGTTGAAAAGACAATTGGTCTGGTTATCTGGGTGTGGCGCAAAATGTAAGACCCCTTGAGAGGAGTTTAACCTGTGGGTCGGATAGAACTTTGTCAGAAAGGTTAACCAGTCTACGTGGTGCAACTAGTGACCTATCAGTATCAGGAACAATAGTTGGCCCCTTACTCTGGAAACGTCTATGAATGTATTTATTATGGTTAGCTTGGACATCCATGCGTTTCTTGATATGTTTGTCCAATAGGGTGGACCGTAGGTGATTGACGTTAGACAGTAGGATTCAGTGTGTATTATCTCAAGTGACCTGTTATCAATGTATTGTTGGCATTGATCTTCCAGCAGTGTAAGCGGATGGAAAGACGTGTTAGTAAGTGTCTTATTACAGTTCTTTGGAAAGGAGGGATCAAGGTCCCAAAAGAAGGGGTACACTTAATCTGAAGTCCTTTAAAGAGAATACGAGACAAACGATAATAGCGGTGGTTTTCAAGATGTGACAAGTAGCGAATGTTGTTTTCTTTAAGCTTACGAAGCTTACGGAAAATGCATTTCGTGTCAGCAGTGAGTGCCATAAGTTATGTCATTGAAAGCAGGAAAGGATAGAAAACAATTAAAAAAACAATCCTATGGAAAGTATGGGTTATAAAAAAACAAAAAGTAAATAAACCCGTGGATAAAACAAGAGATTTACGAGCTTGTAACGAGAGCTAGTTAAGGAACATGTGGAAAAAGATTTATTAAAAAACTTGGATTGAGAAAAAGTTATAGGAAAACAAGTATGGGTAACTTATGAACCTGTTAAGCATGATAGTTATAAGACCTTAAAAAATATATATATATATATATATATATCAAGTCATGAACCACAAGGGAAACTGACTGGGAAATTTTATTTAAATAGTTTGGGTTTGAACAAAGAAAAATTGACTGGAGCGGGACTTGAACCAACGACCTCCGGATTAACGTACCGGCGCTCTACCAACTGAGCTATCCAGCCCTATGTTGGCGGTCTCCCTATTAGTCAATATCTTTGTTCGGGGTGCCAGTCAGAAGCCATACAACCGTTAACTGCCGTGTAGCCAGGGATCACACCCACGTTTACGATTCAACCTGGGAAGCGGCAGCCACGGGATCACCTTAAGGGGATGCGACTTTTTAATATTAAATATCAAGTCATGAACCACAAGGGAAACTGACTGGGAAATTTTATTTAAATAGTTTGGGTTTGAACAAAGAAAAATTGACTGGAGCGGGACTTGAACCAACGACCTCCGGATTAACGTACCGGCGCTCTACCAACTGAGCTATCCAGCCCTATGTTGGCGGTCTCCCTATTAGTCAATATCTTTGTTCGGGGTGCCAGTCAGAAGCCATACAACCGTTAACTGCCGTGTAGCCAGGGATCACACCCACGTTTACGATTCAACCTGGGAAGCGGCAGCCACGGGATCACCTTAAGGGGATGCGACTTTTTAATATTAAATATCAAGTCATGAACCACAAGGGAAACTGACTGGGAAATTTTATTTAAATAGTTTGGGTTTGAACAAAGAAAAATTGACTGGAGCGGGACTTGAACCAACGACCTCCGGATTAACGTACCGGCGCTCTACCAACTGTTGGCGGTCTCCCTATTAGGGCTGGATAGCTCAGTCGCATCCCCTTAAGGTGATCCCGTGGCTGCCGCTTCCCAGGTTGAATCGTAAACGTGGGTGTGATCCCTGGCTACACGGCAGTTAACGGTTGTATGGCTTCTGACTGGCACCCCGAACAAAGATATTGACTAATAGGGAGACCGCCAACATAGGGCTGGATAGCTCAGTTGGTAGAGCGCCGGTACGTTAATCCGGAGGTCGTTGGTTCAAGTCCCGCTCCAGTCAATTTTTCTTTGTTCAAACCCAAACTATTTAAATAAAATTTCCCAGTCAGTTTCCCTTGTGGTTCATGACTTGATATTTAATATTAAAAAGTCGCATCCCCTTAAGGTGATCCCGTGGCTGCCGCTTCCCAGGTTGAATCGTAAACGTGGGTGTGATCCCTGGCTACACGGCAGTTAACGGTTGTATGGCTTCTGACTGGCACCCCGAACAAAGATATTGACTAATAGGGAGACCGCCAACATAGGGCTGGATAGCTCAGTTGGTAGAGCGCCGGTACGTTAATCCGGAGGTCGTTGGTTCAAGTCCCGCTCCAGTCAATTTTTCTTTGTTCAAACCCAAACTATTTATATATATATATATGCCTCTGACGAAGGTCCGGATTGGATCGAAAGCTAAGGCCACCTCCCCTACTAATTTTATATATCACCGGTCATCAGGATTATCCTGTTTGCAACTCTACGGTTTCAACAGACCCTCACCATTCGTAGTAAGAAACTTAATTTTCTGTTGTGGTATCCCTTCGTGGTGATCCCATTGAGTTGCTTGTCTTCTAGTTGCACCACGTACAGTAGTTAACCTATCTGACAAAGTTCTAACCGACCCACAGGTTAAACTCCTCTCAAGGGGTCTTAAATTTTGCCCCACACCCAGAGAACCGGACCAACTGTCTTTTCAACAAGACATGGCCCAATTCAACCGTAGGTTACGCCTACGTGAATATTTTCATGTAGACCCCTCCACAGAGGACGAGTCATCTGTGGACGTCCAACCCAACACCCGCAACCGCTTCAGGGAGAAAAGTCGTTGGGTACCCCCTAAGAACCGAGATGTGGCTCTTGATACCTACATCAATTCAGTCAGCTCCGAGGTTCTTAAGGTCCCTAACACCTTGGCACCAAACAACCTCCCCCAAGATGAACGTCATGCTCTAACACAGCTCCGCCAATCACCAGACATAGTGATTAAACGTGCTGACAAGGGGTCCGCAGTTGTAGTCATGAACACACATGACTACATAGCTGAGGGCCTCAGACAACTCAGCAACACTGATCATTATATTGAATGTGACACTGACCCTACTCAATTATTTTCCAAACAAATCAGTGACACCTTGGTTAGAATGCACAATGCCAACGGTATCGACAAAGATACCTTTAACTATCTCCTTCCACAGGACCCCCGTACAGCACGCTTCTACCTTCTACCTAAGATACACAAGCCCAACAACCCAGGCCGACCCATTGTATCTGGTAATGGTAGCCCTACAGAGCGCATTTCTGAGTTTGTAGATAGCTTTCTCAACCCCCTAGTCTCCGGCATCCCTTCCTTCATAAAGGACACCACAGACTTCCTCCATAAGCTAGAGGATGTCAAACATCAAATACCTGACTCTGCTTTTTTGGTTACTTTAGATGTTTCATCACTGTATACTAACATACCCCATAATGAAGGCATAAGTGCATGTGTCTCTGCCCTCAGGGGCAACAAACAATCCCGCCCCTCAGTGATACATGTTAAGGAACTCATCAGCCATATTCTCACTAAGAACAACTTTTCATTCACTGACAGGCATTTTCTACAGATACAGGGTACCGCCATGGGTACAAAAATGGCGCCCTCATATGCCAACATTTTCATGTCTGACTTAGAGGAAAAACTTCTGTCCTCTGCCCCCAGCCGCCCACTAGTTTGGTGGAGATTTATTGATGATATTTTCTCTATCTGGTGTGGTAGTCAAGACAGCTTGGTTGAGTTTATCGACCATATAAACTCATTCCACCCAACCATAAAGTTCACTACTGAATACTCTCTAACAAGTGTTAACTTTCTAGATGTAACTATCAGTAAATCCCCTAGCGGCATTGCTACGGATGTATACAGCAAACCCACTGACACCCACCAGTACCTTCTCTCTAACAGTTGCCACCCCAGTCACTGTAAGAAGGCAATAGCTTACAGTCAGGCCTTGCGCATAAGACGTATCTGCTCCACAGATACCCTATACAAAAGGCGCTCATCATCGGACCTCAGGAAACACCTTGTTTCTAGAGGTCACAGCGAACGCAGGGTTCAACTTGCCATCAACAAGGCCCTCAGTATACCACGCCATACTCTTTTGGCCAACAAGGGGTCCAGAAAAGTCCCGACCAATAGAGTTGCCCTGGTCACCACCTACCACCCTAACCTACCCAAACTCTCCTCAATCCTCAATGGTAGAATGGATATTCTCCATTCATCTAAGAGGATGCGCTCAGTAATCCCTGATAACCCCATGGTTGCTTTCCGCCGCCCTAAAAACCTGGGAGACATTCTAGTCAGGGCCAAACTCCCCCCAGGTACAGGCCAAACACCACCACTAACAGAGATACAGGGTTGTCACAAGTGTACCCGCTCTAAATGTAGAACCTGTCTCTACATCAAACCTGCACTTAAAGTGAAGAGTCATAGCACTGGCTCTTCTTACAATATCAAGACCGACTCCCTATGTAGCACACCCAATGTGGTCTATGTTATATCTTGTAAAAGATGTGGACTACAGTATGTGGGAGAGACTAAGACCAAACTCAGTCTTCGCTTTGCTAACCATGTCTCTTCCATAAAGACCAAGAAACTGTACCCCGTCTCCATCCACTTCAACAGCCGTAATCACAGCGTCAAAGATGTTGAACTCATCGTGATTGAGGCTTGCAATGGTGACGACACACACCGCAAACTCAGAGAATCACACTGGATTCACCAACTCAAGACAGTCCAACCCTTTGGACTCAACGTAAACACTGGTGTTAAATAAATTCCCATCACACTATTTCCACCTTTGCTTGTTTTTTTCTTCGATATAAAATACATACAATAACTGTAAACAACAAGTTCTCTCCACTAGTCTATTTTTACGCTTTTTCTCTCGCTTCCTTCATTGATACAAAATAGATACAGTTATTGTCATTTACATGTTCCCTACACTTCTTTTTTCTCTCTCTCTCAAAAAGTTTTGATTAAATCAACCCGTCAATAACCCATTCCCTCCGCAGAGGAATTAATAACCTGCTCTCTCTGCAGGTTCCTCTTGCTTAGTTTTAACTTCTTACACTGATTCTTTTATTCTATAATTACTTTGATCTTGCCTCCTATTGTTAGTTGCATTCTCTTATGTGGCTTGCCCTCTAATCCTACCCTTTCATGCTTCCCGCATTGTAATACCTACAATGCAGTACCACCTTTATGGTCCAGTGATCCAGCCTTTGACACTGACCATCCTTTGTTCTCACTTCTTCACTCTTATTGGTTCTTAGCCAGTAAATTTACAACTCTGATTGGCTATATTTTCCCGCTTTTTTCTGGATACTCTCCCTTAATCCTTTGCTCCTCTTTTTGCTATAAATGGATATGTTTGTGTTTGTTCTTGTTTATGCCTCTGACGAAGGTCCGGATTGGATCGAAAGCTAAGGCCATCTCCCCTACTAATTTTATATATATATATATATATATATAATATCAAGTCATAAACCAATGTGGTTTATGACTTGATATTTAATATTAAAAAGTCGCATCCCCTTAAGGTGATCCCGTGGCTGCCGCTTCCCAGTTTGAATCGTAAACGTGGGTGTGATCCCTGGCTACACGGCAGTTAACGGTTGTATGGCTTCTGACTGGCACCCCGAACAAAGATATTGACTAATAGGGAGACCGCCAACATAGGGCTGGATAGCTCAGTTGGTAGAGCGCCGGTACGTTAATCCGGAGGTCGTTGGTTCAAGTCCCGCTCCAGTCAATTTTTCTTTGTTCAAACCCAAACTATTTAAATAAAATTTCCCAGTCAGTTTCCCTTGTGGTTTATGACTTGATATTTAATATTAAAAAGTCGCATCCCCTTAAGGTGATCCCGTGGCTGCCGCTTCCCAGGTTGAATCGTAAACGTGGGTGTGATCCCTGGCTACACGGCAGTTAACGGTTGTATGGCTTCTGACTGGCACCCCGAACAAAGATATTGACTAATAGGGAGACCGCCAACATAGGGCTGGATAGCTCAGTTGGTAGAGCGCCGGTACGTTAATCCGGAGGTCGTTGGTTCAGGTCCCGCTCCAGTCAATTTTTCTTTGTTCAAACCCAAACTATATATATATATATATATATATAAACAAAATGGTTAGCTTTTGTACATGTCAAGAGACCAAGTGAAACCTAAAGAAAAGAACGGGATTTAGTAAACCTGTACAGAAAAAAGTAAAGAAACCTGTGGTAAAAACGGGTTATATAAAAATCTGTGGAGAGATATAGTTAAGAAATTTGTGTAAACAGGGTTATTGAAACATCTGAACAAAAAAAAAGTTATGACCCATCTGAAAAAAAAATTGGTTCTTTATAAATCTGTGCAAAGAACAAGTTCAAAAAGAAAAGCGAAGGATTAATGGAGAGTTTCCAAAACCAATCAGAGTTAAGCAGTGAGGACAAAGGATGGTCAGTGTGAAATGGTTGATCACTGGACCATAAAGTTGTACCACATTGGAGGCATTACAATGTGTGAAGCATGGAAAGGGTAGGAAAAATGGGCAAGCCGCATCAGGATAATGCAACTAACAATAATTAAAGAAGACCCAAATCAGTGTAAACAAAGGCAAGTTGAACCTGCAGAGAGAGAGAGAGAGAGAGAGAGAGAGAGAGAGAGAGAGAGAGAGAGAGAGAGAGGGGGAGGCCTTTCATGTCCTATTCTTTGTGTTGTGTGGTTTCAATCTGTGGTTTAGCAAAATCACTCTGATCCACAGATTGAGCACGCGTTTCTGCTCAATTTGTGGATTAGGCAATATCACTGACCTCAAATTGTGGTTTAGCTCAATTTGTGAATCAGCTCAAAATGTGGATTGACCTCACTGGGTCATGAACTGCAAAAAAATGTTATCTCCCTTAATTTTTACAAACGCTCATAACTTTTTACCAACAGATCTTGTGCTGCTAAATTTTGTTAAACAAAAAAAGTACATTTTTCTGTGACTTTTAAAGAAAAAACATTAATAATGTTTTAATGTGAAAAAAACGATGATTTTCAATCTGTGGATATGAAGAAAACCTCAATTTTGTTTAGCACAAACCCATACTGTCGTTTCAAGGCTCTCTTTTTTGCTGAACAACTAATCTAATTACTGTTTCTATTCTAAAGCCTTCACCTAGCAATTACGATTATTATCTCTATTCTGTGCTGTTAATTATATTTGCTACTGGACATAAAAACAATGTCACAACTTCGCTGAAGACCACTCACAAACCACACATTGAGCAACTTTTGCATTATTGGAGCCGTTAGGTAATGTTTACAGCCCATAACATTACCGTAGCGGTAGAATTATTATTAATTTTTTTTTGGCAAATGGTATAAACGTTTTAATATACGTCGTCGTATCGTACGCGTTGGCCTGCAGCAAGCTTACCGTTGTGACCATATAAACTGCCCGATTGAAAACGTCCAGTGTTTGGATGAAATATTGCATGGGCCTGTTGTCACGGTGTAAAGCCATACCTCTTTATTCCAAGTTGGGTACTAATGTTAGGGTCGCCCCCCCCCCCCCCCCCCCCCCGTTCACACTGTGGGCAATAGTACATTGGGTATGTGCTATCGGAAAAAAAACACCGCATCCCAATTTCACTACGCTGCTAACCCAGGAAGTCTATATTTATTGTTCACCCCCATTGTAACCCAGCACTCCCCCATAAAGAGTTGTGACTTTCGAGCTGTTACATTCAACTGGGCGGAGATTACCGCCGAATTCTGCGCTATAGCGCATATCTTTTCGCCGTGCCCCCTTGGCCCACCAGCCCTGCGGTCAATCAAAAAAAAATGTGTGTGTTTTTTTCTCGCTGACTCTTGTTATTTACGTTAGGAATCTTCATTTGCACTCCCCATGAACATTAAGTGGATAGTATTTTGACTTTTTAAAGTTAAACAATGTTTTAACTAAGGGAGGGGGAAAATAAAGAAAAGAGACCTTTATTATGAAAGAGGTTGGCACTTTTTGACCCCTCTCGGGCCACAGATTGAGTAAAAATGGCGCCCTCCTTCGATTTATCTGTGCAAGTTGAGTAAGAGATTCTGCACTTTTCATAACTACTCTCATTCTGTAAATATATATATTTTAAACAACACATTGACTCCAAACTATAAGAAATACTTATAAAATATGTAACAAATTAATTTATAAAAAAAAAATCTAAGAAACGACCGTTGTGTATCTGCAAATTCCAAAAAGATGTAAGCCACAAATTGAGTTTCCAAAGACTTTAAAAGTTCAAAAAAAAATACAGAAACTGTGTAAAAAAATAAAATTTGCAGGAATGCTGAGAAAAAAATAATACTATTTCACTAAAATATTCCAATTGCGACAATTCGCCCTGATGCCGAAAAGCAGCCCTGCCTAACTAATGCAAACCACAGATTGAGCCAGAAAATGTTTTAAAATAAAGCCCTCAAAAAATTAATTAAATTATTATTAAATTCATATAATACCACCTTTATTGTGTATCTTATGATAATTAATGAGTATTTACACCTTTCAACAAAAAAATAATGCCTAAAATAATTTCTATTATAACAATCAAGGCTTTCATTTTGTTTGGGTACATGCGGTATAAGATCGCGCAAAATTATTGGTACTGAGTGTCTAGGGTTTGAGGGTGTCTTTTGGGGACGACTCAGAAAGCAAAATATTTCGAATTTCGACATGTTTTTGTTTTTAATATTAAGGAATGTTATATTCTCCCCTCCTTTTGTAAATTTTGGCTGGAAAAAGCGGTTCTAAATGTATGTTTTACTTCCAAACCACACAGTGACAAGACTTGTTGCTCAATACTCTCATCTCAATCTGTGGTGTGTACTAAACGTGTACCCATATGACATCACAGCTTTGCATTTGAACTGTCTGCTGGCCTACGACTCATTCAACCGCCCAAAACCTCTCGAGAATTTTTACCCACTGAGTTTTTTATGTAAGCTAAGCTCTGAAAACAGCCGTTGGTAGCGCGCAGTCTACTGATAACAGCAGTCAAAAAACAACATTATGAGTCAATGTGGGAGTAGTGTTAACAGCTTTATGAAATAGAAATTGAGCAGTAAGCATGAAATCGGCTGTTAACAGAGGCTTCATCAAATTGGCAACAGACAAAAAATCAGATCAGCGCGAAAACGGATCTGCAACCATTGGGAGCATATAAAGATATAGGGGGGGGGGCTAACGGTTACTTTAAATAACTATCATTGAATTGTTTGCAAAAGAAACGATCCCCATTAACAAATCCAGCTAACACTTTGAGTTACTTTTTACAGTAAACAGTGCCATCTAATGTTTATTTTGTTACCAAATTGTAATCCTTCATTCTAATCCCAATCACGATCAAATCATGAACGAGTCTAAGAGTGACGTCATTAAATCAAATGTAAAAATCCACAAATTGAGTGTTAATTAAATTAGCTGAAGGGAGGCTAAAAATCCACAATTTGCAGATGGAAAGAGGGGGAGAGAGAGAGAGAGGGAGAGAGCAGATCCTCTGCAAAATGATTATGTTAAACGGGTTGATTTAAAAAAAACTTCTTGAAAAAAAGAAATGTAAAAATAAACCAGTGGAGAGAACAGGTTATTTTCAGTAACTGTATTCATTTAATATCAAAGAAAAATGCAAACACACGTGAAAGAGGGTGTTTGGACGTTTTTTAGCACCAGTGTTTATGTTGAGTCAAACATGAAGTTCAACATCTTTGATGCTGTGATTAGGGCTAAGAAGTGTATGAAGACGTAGTACAGTTTCCTTTATGCAAGAGTTATGGCTTGCAAAGCGAAGAGTTTTGTCTAAGTCTATACCACATACTGTAGTCCACATCTCTTACAAGATATAACATAAACTGCATTAGGTGTGTTACATTTGGAGTCGGTCTTGATATTGAAAGAAGAGCCAGTGCTATGACTCTTCGCGTTAATTGCAGGTTTGATGTAGAGACATGTTCTACATTTAGAGCGGGTACATTTTTGAAAACCATGTTTATCTGTTGAGGGTGGTGTTTTGGCCAGTACCTGGGGGGAGTTTGGCCCCGACTTGAACGTCTCCCATGTGCTCAGGGTGGCGGAAATCAGCCTAGGGGTGCTCATGGATTGATGGGCGCAACATCTTAGAGGAATGGAGAATATTGATACTGCCATTGAGGATTAACAAGAGTTTGGGTAGTTTAGGGTGGTAGATGCTGACGAGGGTAACTCTCATGTTCGGGACTTTTTTAGATCCCGTTTTGGCCAAATAGAATGGCGGGGTATGCTAAGGGCCTTGTTGGTGACAAGCTCGACCCTGCGTTCGCTGTGACCTCTAGAAACAAGGTGTTTCCTGAAGTCTGATTAGCGCTTTTGTACAGGGTATCTGTGGAGCAGATACGTCTTATGTACAAAGCCTGACTGTAAGCAAATGTCTTATTACAGCGACTAGGGTGGCAATTGTCGGAGAGGAGGTAATGGTGGATGTCAGTGGGTTTGCTGTAGACATCCGTAACAACGCCGTTAGAGGATTTAGTTATTGTTACATGTAGAAAGTTCACAGTTGTGAGAGAGTAATCAGTAGTGAATTTTATGGTGGACTGTTTAATATTCCAAACGTAAACAGCAAATAACGTCTTGAACTCTTTCTAGTCTGTCTGATTGCGTATTGGAAAAGGAATGAAAGCAACAGTGCAGTATTCGAGACGAGTTCTAATAATAATGGTAAGTTACATTACTTGAAAATAACACTGAGGTTGCAGGCCTTTTTTAGGAACATTATTTTTTTCAGATATATACCAGTCTGGTTTTTTTTTTTACGACATTTTTTTTCGTTTGGGGCTTTGGGCTCTAGCTTTTGTATACCTAACCATATTTAGTTTATGTTCTGGCTATAGACGAGGTGAGAATCGGTTGATTGCAAAGAGTTTATTTTAAACTTCACAAAACGACCAGCAATATTTGCGGTTATTTTGTCTCAAACAAGTCAGTAACAAAGTTAAACTCGCCCTTTTGCAAGTTTTAATATTCAGGAATTTTTTATTTGTTTAAACACAAGTTATTTAAAGTTTACCCGGTCAGTTTCCTTTTTGATTTAATCATATTAAAAAGTCGCATTCCCCTTAAGGTGATACCTTGGCTGCCACCTTCCAGGTTGTATAGTAATACTGGGTGTGATCCCTGGCTACACGGCAGCTAACGGTTGAATGGCTTCTGATTGGCACCCCGAACAAACATATTGACTAATAGGGAGACCGCCAACATAGGGCTGGAAAGCTTGGTTGGTAGAGCACCGGTACGTTAATCCGGAGGTCGTTTGTTCAAGACCCGCCCCAGTCAATTGTTTTTTGTTCAAACATAAATTATATAAAATGTACTTGGTCAGTTTCCTGTTTGGCTCATTACTTGATAAGTTTTAATATTGTTTCCATGCTGTCTCAGTTCCACTTAAGAAAGCTCGCTAATAGCCTGATACAGCCTTCGCTCTTCAAAGATAAGCCGATGGAGTTCCTAGGTAATCTAAGCTCTTTTGAGAAATTAAAAGCATAGGAATACATTACTTGACACAAAATGTCTAGAGAGGAATTTGAACTTGGGACATCCAGCTTAACGTGCCGGCGCTCCGCTTGAGCTTTGATGTCTTAATGTTGGTGGTCTCCCTATTTTGTCAGCAACATTTGTAAGGGGATGCTGGTCAGTAGGCCTGATATTAAGCACTTATACTTGTGATAAAATTGTCTTTATAGATTTATATGTATATATTGAACGTATCCAAAGCATGTTGATGTTGTTGTGAACAACCGCTTCCCCATAGGCAGCAGTGAGCATAGCATGAAACTGGCAAAGTAATTTATTGTGGTATCGGAATAAATCACGCGCCCGCGCTTTCGCGATCTACTACATAAAAGAAGAGTCGGCCCAAGTGGCAAGTTGGTAGGTGAGTTTGATTTGCTAGGATTGGCGAGCGTACATGATTACGAGTTGGCAGAACTGGCATGTTGGCAAGCATACGAGTTGGCATGAGTACAAGTTGGTTGGGTATGTTTTTCGGTAGGGGATTACAGGTTGGCGTATTTGGATTTGATTGAGATCTTAGATCTTTATTTAACTGTTGTACTCTGTCCCGTATTTTAATGCTTCTTAGCATTTTAATTATTCAATACACAACTTGCCTCGTACAAATAACATGTGGTTCAGTATGCACTTGTGTTTCCATTCAAAGTAAGTATGTTAATGTAGTTTTATGTTTCTTGCCGTTTTAACTCTTTTACACACAGCTTGCCTCATACGGATCAGTTTAAATAACTGTAATTTGTTTAAAACACTTGAAAAGTTAAACATTTTATAAACTTACTTTTGACATTGAAAGTGATACAATAGTGGGTTATATTTGTGTTTATCACTGGCGTGGTAAGCATCCATAATTTTAAACAAAATATGCAAAAAACTAATTATAATAAATACATACATGAACAATTAAAAAGTGCTTTACTATAACATATTTAGACTGGGAAATGATCGACTCATTATCAGGGTGGGCAGTTTAACCTCGAAACTGTGGTGAAAACCCGAATTTGCTTGGAGAAGATGCTAACCGAATTACAATGTGACCGACGTGGACTCGACCGACTCCTTCTCTTGGATTACTGTTTTGAAAACCTAACATTTGGTAATAAACTCGACATTTCTGTTTAAGGGTGATGATCCAAAGCTTTTTTCTGACAAAATACCTGACTTGCATTTGTTTAAATTTTAAAACGGTGCTTAACCGGTTTGACCGTGGTCATTTAACTCGCACTTGTGCCGACGCGGTTAGATACAAGTTCTGACTCAAAATTGAGCTTATCTAAATATAATTTGCTTGAATTGATTTTATTTAGTCAAAAGAGTTTATAGCATGTGCTTTTTGGCGTCTAAAAAGTGATTTGGTTTCCATATAAATGGTATTACACGCTAATAACAAACTGACACCCAAGAGCGATGATATCTGAGTGTAAGCTTTGTTTTATGGTGTCACTTCGGTTTATTTGTTTCTTTGTCTTTTTGGCGTAAGGCAAGTTAAAATATTAAACATAAGAAACTACGTAGTAACAAAGGAATATCAAAACATTTGTCAATGTTTATCATTTGAAATGATGCAATGAAATGCGATTATCTGGGAAGATGGAGTAAATATAAAATACACAAATCAATTGAGAGCGTTACGCACTCATTAGTGATTTGTTGAGACAGCTACAGTACACGTGATTCCTCTGAGGGTTTTAAGGGACCTGTAATTTTCATCAAACATTGTACCGACATGTAATTAGGAGGAGACACAATTTTCCTATTTCAACCTATCGGGACCCAATTGGGAGGAGGGGGCTCATTGTACTGAACCATTTTGTTTACCCCTATCTTTATCAGAATAACACAAAACCTTCCGACCTGTTATCATATATAAAGTCAAATAATTAATTAACAATTTGTTAACAGAGGTCAACTCTTACGATGGCAATCTTCCAATGGGACCCTACGTTTGTTAATGTTGTTTGATAATTTTGTTTTAAGCGTTTGTTTTCTAAATTAAAAATGTCCATAACAGGTTGCCATCATGGATTATGTTTATTCAACCTGTATTAAGAAGGTTAATGTATGTCAAGTTGTTACTGCTGTTTGTCTGTGTACATTTACTTGCATGATGTTATTAATAATATTTTATTTTATTTTAAAATCTTTGTACAGGATACAACAATCAGCACAACGGCTGCATTAAATTATGGTCCTGTGTCTTAAGAATGAGAATAATGATAAACATTAATTAAAAAATAAACTTACAGTCAGAGAAAAAATAATATACAATAGAAAAAAGAATATACAATACATTTTGTTTAAAAGAGAAGAACAACAAGATGATTAAAATAAACTTAAACAATGATTTGAAACCACCAATAGACGATGCATTGTGGGCCTTAGCAGGCAGCTTGTTCCATATAGCAGCACCAGACTAATTAAAAGATTGCTTAAAACATTCCATGTTAGGCTTAGGGAGAACAGCATTAAGAGAATCAGCATTTCTAGTGTTGAACCCATGCCTATCAAAGTACATCTCAATATGATTACAAAGTCTGTCTGGGGCTAAACCAATAACACATTTATACACATTGCAGGCTAAAAATAAATCCCTCCTTTGTTCAAAAGTCTGCCAAGAAAGAGTTTTTATTATGTCATCATTATAAGAATTAACATAATCAAAATCATTAGCAACAATCCTGGCAGCTCTTTTTTGTCTGAGTTGAGTCTTCCTACTTGTCATTGAACAGTTAGTGAAACATCACAAGTGAAAGTATGGGTACGTTTGTAATAAAGCAACGTTTAACATTTTAAAGTGTGATCTCTATTTGTTTGTTTTAAATTTCGTACAACAGGAACCCAGTAAAAGACGTGTAATGTCTAAAGTCACCATATACTTGACCGTGTGCAGCTAAGTGAACTTGATCTCCATAGTGCAGGGGAATAACCGCACTGCTGCTCACTGAATGAGAACCTGCAGCGTTTACATGCCCTGTAACAATGACGGTATGGTTCTTCATCAGACGACCAGTTAGGACAGTCCCACCAAACTTCAGGAATGAGAACATGAAGATGTATACCCCAGGCACAGTGCATGTAAACGTGCCGTTACTCAAGTTGAAATCAGTTCCTTCCTCTGAAAACAGTAACTCTTCAAAGGGCAGAGGATAATAGGGGGATGGAGGGCTGAAGTGGGTATTCCTCACTGCAGTGAAGGCTGACCGTCGCGTACTGCATTCACCTGCTTCACCAGTCTGTCCAGCTGGTCCATGTTCACCTCTCTCCCCCTTCAAACCAACCATTCCAGGCATACCTTGAGGTCCTTGTTTCCCTGGTTGACCGACTCCCTGCTCTCCCTTCAGTCCATGATCCCCTTTAGCGCCTTGCTCACCAACCAGTCCATCTGACCCCTTGTCGCCTTTAGTCCCGGGTTCACCAACCTCACCAGGAGAGCCTGCATCACCTCTTGGACCCACTGGCCCATGGATTCCGTTTGATCCGGGAATTCCATGTATTCCGTCTCGGCCCTGGCAGCAGGAATTACACGTCACATCGGGATCGGGTGAAACTGCAACTGTAGCCACCATAAACTGAGTTTTCATTAATCCAAAAACAAGGGCCAATGTTGAGGTAATCATCATCTGAAATTAAAAATCTGGAAGAAAAAAAAGTGATTATAACATTGTTCGTAAGTATAGAAATTAGTTGTTGTTGTTTTCTTCAAATTGGCTCTTTTCATGATTGCGGTATTATTTCTAGCGTTTCGGTTTTACGGAACTCCAGTAGTACACCTAAATCAATTTCCTGAAGACTTCAACGTCCGACTGTTTTTGAGGGACTACTTTACAGTTTTGTTTTGACATAATAGATAATAGGGCACTATTTTGTGTTAGTTGGGATGCTGTAATTGTTGGTTATCCAATTCCCCAAAAAATTGTTAATTCAACTTTTTGTGTACTGTTATTAATTTGTTTTTAATCCGTTTTTCTTAAAAAAAAAAAACGAATATTAAACTATTTGTTTCATGTTGTAAACGATTGACCGCCCGCTTTCGGGTCCGAGAATGATTTCATGAGACCAAGGCCCAATTTCACTGCTCTGCTTACCGTCAAATTATGCGCTTGCAATCACCATTAATCGCTATCAGGGCAAGCGCTTAAAATATTTTGAACGTATACAACGCAGTTAATATTATCAGGTGTAACAGAACAGTACTTGTTTGTTATAAACAAACATCAATCGTATTTAACAAATGTTGAAAGGAAAAAAAACAATAAGACACGCTTAAACGTTAAAGCATTGTCACAAAAACGGTTGTCGTGGTAACATTTGATAAAATGTTTGTGGATATATATATATTTTTTTTTACATTATGACTCTTGATGAATACTAACAATAGTTAGACGGTTTTGTGGTGAACGAATGCAACAATAACAAGTTACGGGCAAAGATAACGGTAGAAGGACAGGTTGGGTTAGAAAACACTTTATTATGACAGAAAGAAGGACGTCACAATTTATTATAAATTGCGTCACTGCGAGAATACAGTCACCGTCGATCACAGATGGCGAAAAGACGGGTTCATTCACGACACAAAATATCTAATATCACTGATGATTTAATTTCTTCGGTTTCAACTCATCATGATCTTCCTTCAGACCATGCTGCTGTGAAGTGTCTAATTAATGTTGCTCGCCCACCAGCATCAACCAAGAAATTACTTACTCGCAAACTTCGTTCACTTGATATGGCTTCTTTTAAATCTGATATTCGTAACTCTTCTTTGATGACGGACCCTGCCACGAATTTAGATGAACTTGTTATGCAGTATGATTCTGTTCTTAAGGTTATTCTTGATTATCATGCTCCTGAAGTTGTAAGATCCGTCATACTACGCCCTCATGCTCCATGGTATAGTGATACTCTACGTGCAGCCAAGCAGGAGAAACGTCGCCGTGAGCGAAAATGGTTAAAATCAGGCCTTGCTGTGCATAATGAGTCATACAAAGAACAGTGTATCATATACAGAGACCTTGTTATCAATGCTAAATCTAACTATCATCGTTGTAAAATATCGGAGTGCAACCAACAAAATCTGTTCCGTGTTATTGACAAGCTGTCTTCTCCCAAGTGTATGAAAAAGCTCCCAAGTTTTGACAATCCTATTGATCTGGCCAATAATTTCGCCACTTTCTTTGAGGATAAAGTTAAGAAATTGTATGGTAGATTTGAGAATATACATCCATCACCCATCTCCGTTGATATTCATGATCATTGTAACTCTTCGTTCGCCACTTTTCGTGAAGTCACTTCTGACGAAGTGATGAAGATGATCAAATCTTGTACAGTTACCTCCTGCAAGTTGGACCCTCTGCCATTATCTGTATTTAAGGAGTGTTGTTCTGAACTGCTGCCAGTCTTCACAAAGATTATTAATAGGTCTTTGTCTTTTGGCCATTTCCCTGATCATCTTAAGGAGGCTTGCATCCTGCCACTTCTGAAAAAGCAACATTTGGACCCGGAGTGTATGTCAAATTATCGTCCTATCTCTAACTTGCGATTCATCTCTAAATTGATTGAACGTGCAGTTGTGAGTCAACTTCAAGACTATCTCTGTGAAAATAACCTTTATGCTAATATGCAGTCTGCTTATCGTCCTTTCCACAGTACTGAGACTGCTCTCATTCGTGTGCAGGATGATATCTTGCGTGCACTGGACAATCATAAGGAAGCGATCCTTGTGCTGTTAGATTTTTCAGCTGCATTTGACACTATTGACCATGAGCATCTCCTTCAACGTTTATCTTCACGCTATGGAATTACAGGAACTGCCCTTAACTGGTTCTCTTCTTATCTTAACAACAGAACCCACCATGTTCTCATCAATAATGCTAGATCCGATCGTCATCATCTCTTGATGGTGTTCCTCAAGGTTCTGTAGCTGGGCCCAGCTTTATGTTACATTTGACCCTGCTGATCGCGCTTCTGCCATTGGTAAAGTTGAATCATGCATTCAAGATGTCAAATCTTGGGCTCTGTCCAACAAACTCGCTCTGAATGACTCCAAAACTGAGATCTTAATTTTAAGATCTCGTTTCACAAAAAAGGTTTCTCCGCCAAACTTACATATTGCCCAGTCTGTTATTAAACCATCTGAATTTGCCCGCAACCTCGGTGTAATTATGGATTCTTCATTGTGCATGAGTAGACATGTTGATAATGTTTGCAAAGCAGCTCTCATGGCTATCAGAAAAATAGCACAGATTCGCCGGTACCTGGATGAAGCTACTTCTCTTCGTCTTGTTCACGCTTTCGTCACAACTAGACTTGATTCCGGCAATTCTCTTCTGTATGGACTCCCTGATAAAGATCTTGCTAAAATTCAACGTGTACAAAACATTGCCGCTCGCCTCGTTTCTTGCTTGCCTCGTTCTCACATATTACACCAGTAGGCCTACTAATGAAATTGCATTGGCTCCCAGTTAAGTTTCGTACAATTTATATATTTTTTTTGTTAACTTTCAAAGCTCAAACATGTCAATCTCCTGCTTATTTATCTGAACTTGTTCACCATTATTCCCCTACTCGGACTTTACGTTCATCTCAACAGTCATTGCTTTCATCTACAAGAGCTTCTTCTATTTTTTATGGCCACAGATCATTTTCTTACGCCGCACCATTTCTTTGGAATAGTCTTCCTGTGCATATTCGCCAGGCTAGTTCTTTACACTGTTTTAAGTCTCTGTTAAAAACACATTTGTTTGAAGCTGCTTATTTGTAATCTGCTTATTTGTAATTGTTTATTTCACTCTTTGTATATTTTATTGTTCTCTTTATGCGCTTAGAGGCTTTTGCATTAGGCGCTTTACAAATGTCTTTATTATTATTATTATTATATGACGACACCAGACGGAAGGACCTGGATGACAACTACTCTCCAGTGATTCAATTCGGTCTTTTACTTTTATTTCCAAAACGTAAACCTTACACGACAACAACAAAAAAAACTTCCAATTTTTGGTCGTGTGTTTCTTCAAAAGGTTTGAATGAAAGTATCCCACAAAAGAAATTTCAATAACGTCATCTTTCGGTAAAGGTATGCCAACAAATACCACCCGATACTCCAAATGTGTGTCAGTAGTTAACGGCAAAAAGGAAGAATCTCACTCGATTGATACCGACACAGGTTATAATCTCGTCTCCCAGATTACAGGACTGCGTCAGCAAGTACCGACAGGCTTGTTATCTGGAAGGCGAACAATTATTTGTTGACGTTCTCTGTCGATCGGTGGCGCTTTCCATCATGGCCGCTTCGTGAAACAACGACTTCTTCTGGGTTGGGGAGGCAGTTTTTGCCAAAATGTGTCCCTTCCTTCTGATCAATAATGGTGGAATCACATCGAATACACCCATTTCGTATTCGGGTGCCTTGGTAGAGCTTCTGCCGATCAATGATTATTGGTAAGTTTATTAACTAAGTAAAAAATGCTAATTTGTGAATGATTGATGTTATTTTTTTTATGAGATGAATCTTGAGTTGAGTCTGCGTGTCTGGAAATACTAGCCCTCCCCTAGATGCATAGTATTATTACGTGACATGAACATTCATTAATGGGGGTGTACACACGTTCGCTTTGCCTTTTTCGTAATGGCAACATTTGTTATGGGCCCATTTTGGAATCAATTGAATTTTATAAATATAAAATAGGAAATTCGGTTATTTATTTTTATTGGACCTCGATCATCATGTGTCGATATAGAATAAAGATACTTTGGCTGTGTAGGCATAGGTTGACTTTTTGAGTAATTTGTAAATGTAGCAGTCATAAATACTTTTATAGTTGATGTGAAAACTAGCACTGAAATAGTAGGAGTAGTACAAGGTATGACTTAGTTAAGTAGTAGTCGGATATGAACCCGTCGGATATTATTCCATTTGATCATGGCTGGTAGCATGATCAGTGAGGCCAATACACTCAGATGTCCATTATCGCCTAGCTTTTACAATAACAACACCAGTTGCCTAACACTGTCTTTCCTGTGAAACTCAACTTGCTGAAAACTAAACTACCAACAACTGCAAAACCTTCTGACAATACAATTCGACCTTGCAAGCATAGGCCTAGAGCATGCAGGGAACCTAGCAAATTGCTCCTTTCATCAAGCCTCTGAATGAGCAAATTGCTTCTTTCATCAAGCCTATGATTGAATGAGCAAGGAACACAAAGTTGCTCCGTTCATTCTCAGTTTTTACAAATTTAATATCAATTCAGGCGAGCACTTGTTGGACAGTTTCTAACGCCCTCGGCCTTAACTTTATTGTGGTGTTTCAGAAATTTTGAGTGACTAGTACTGAATGAGTTGTCGGCAAGTTGTCAGTATTTGCTACAGTACTAGTTAAGGGTGGCATGGGTGGCTAGTGCTGTTGTGTTTCCAAGCGACTTGTTCGCAAGTATGTCAAAGGTCATGTGCATGTAGTGCTGACGCCATTGTTGTTGTACATGTAGTTAGATCAGAAGTCAGAATGTGATATGACATTAAATTGATGACTACAGTGGTTAAATCATAGTCACAGTTGTTTGTGTTGAAAACACAAGTGCGTACAAAACGCTCACCTCTCACCAATGTGGCCCTGGTTCCATACCTGGCTAAGGCCATATGTGAGTAGAGTTGTGCGTTGGTTGGTTTTCTCCTATGCCATGAGAGTGGTTTTTGCTTCGTGTTCATATGTGGGTTGATTTGGAAGGCTGCCAGAGGCCCACTTAAATGCCTGCAGCCCAACACGTTGTACAGCCACCCAGCTGCCTTCCAGCTGCAAGTAAGGTTGATTAGCGGGCAATAAATGATTTAATATAGTGCTATAATGCAGTTTTTATACAAACTTTTTAAAGAAACATCAAGAGAATACTTATTAAGATTTTCCAAATTGTTTTCAATCCACTTGCAATGGATCAGTCTTTAATTATTAATCATGGTTGTTTTTTATCTTTACACAGGCACTCTATTCATTTCAAAGATGTTTTGTGATAACGGGCGACTGTAATGTTCGACAATCAATTGGCATGTGAGTTCCAAAAATGGGTAATTATGTTTATCAATCGGCTTGTGAGTTCCAAAAATGGGTAATTATGTTTATCAAACTAAATTCACAGTGAAAATAAACCCATCATAAGAAGTAACACAAGTGCACTGTGGAGGATGTTTGTGACTCCTTTTAAAACAGTCTCTGCTGGGAGCTGCGTGATCAAACATGTTCATCGAGGGCGGGGGGGGGGGGGCAAGCAGGGAAAAATTCATAGTTTCGGGGGTGAAGACTATTTCATGTATCAAACCTATCATTATGCATTGTTGTTGATCCCATTTTGTGGGAAGAAAGTGGTGTGAGGGTGTTGAGCAGGGCGAGTGAGGGCAGATGCTCCTGCCCCTTTTTATGACAACAAATAAGATGGTCAAGTTAATCATGGTAGAACTTTATGAAGCAATTATTATTGTGTTCTTATTTTTTGAAACAATGAATGCATAAGTAAAAATAACAAATAATTAAACGCAAGGAAATTGATGCCCAAAATCACTTGTTTAGGCACCTGGCGACCGATTTATCACTGAAACATGGAAATCAAATACGAAGAAAAGATTAAAATAATTAATGTGGTCATCGATAAGGTTTTTGGATGGATATGCCACACACATTTCATGAGCCATATATGTTTTAAAACTGTGTTTTTTAAGATCTCACTTTTTAGTATTTACTTTTTGGTAATTCACATTGTTTTATTTATCCATACTTTACAGGTTTACAGGCAAGCAGGCTGATTATTAAAGATGTAATAATCTGGGACTCTGATGTTTATGTTTTCAAAAGAAAGTGAGAATCCACGTAATCGTACGTATAAACATTGTTATCATTTTATGGTGTATGAAGCATTCTTATCAGTGAAATGGGTACCTTTTTTGTTACTAACGATGTAACAATAATATAGGTGAATAAGAGCACTGCAATAGCACCAGAAAAACCGTCTGTGGTATGTGTGTTGCAAGTTGTAAGCCTGCAATGCAGAGCTATTATGATGTACATGTACATGAACAATCTTGCGTATTTTATTAATAGTTTTTATAGTTTTAATTATCATAATCTTGTTTGCCAGATTTGTTTAACTTCTTTGTATTACTTTTGATAGGAGGTGGCTTCAGCACAGTGAAGAGAGATGTCACATTACAAGGAAACAACTTGCTTGAGGTGAAAGTAAATTGGCAAGGAACTAGACCTCCATGCAGTAGTTGAATGGATGCTTCAGGACTTTTGCAGATTATTATGTTATTGTATTCCCACACTCGAAATGACTTTTTATTTTGTTTCCAAAGTTGTGCCCTGTTGTAAAATCTGTTTCAATCTACCACTGCACAATGTTCATATTCACATCCAGTTTTGTGTGGAATATCAACTTAGATTTTAATGTTTCATGTTTCATAATAGTGTATTTAAGAGACTTTATAGGACTAATGATTGAAAATTAACAATAATAAGTTTCAATCTGGGACCATAATTATTAACCTTACTATTTTTGATGAAATTTCCTCATTAGTTGACTATTTCTCCATCTGACATCTTGAGAGAGAAGTTTATGTGACAACCCCTAAAAACATCACATCTTTTCAATAGAGATGCTTTAAAAAACGCTGCAAATATTTTAACCAAGTACACATTTTAAACAAAAACCCTGACAACCACTAATTGACGAATAATGTGACTATAATGTGTCCATCTAATAATGTGACCATCTAATAAAATCAGATTTTCACATAGTCACTTTATGGCAGTTTTTGGTTGAAAACTTATTTATTTTAAGGAATGCTCTCCTTCCAAAAGCAATCCTACACTGTGTCTTGAAATTAATTGATTGCATCTTTTTCTTCAACTTTAAAAGTTTTCTGAGTAAATCAACAGTTTATATAATGTCTGGTGCGTTAAATTCTTTATAAATCTTCATTAGGGTTTTAATACAGTTGTTGAATTTATTTTTAAGAATTAAAAAATGGTTAATGGCCTCACGTTTCGACCCTGGCAAAATCTTTTTCAAAGGTTGAGAGACTCTTTGAAAGACTCTGCTGGGGTCGCTACATGAGGCCATAAACCTCTTTTGCATTTACATATACATGGGGTCAACTGTTTGATAGTTTACAATAGCAAATTCTTTCTGTTAAAAAAAAGAAAAGTTAATTGGTCACCACGAGTGTAATTTGTTTTGTATTATTTATTTTTGTATCATAAGAAGTTTAGTTCCTTTCCTAGAACATGCTGTTGAAATCACAATGTGCAGAATTGTAGACAACTTTGGGGGGGGGGGGGTGCTGTGGTGTGTTTGTGTGGGGGGGGGGGTGTTTGTGTGTATGAGTATACCTTTGGTTACAGTGACTAACCAGAAACACATTTCGTCCCTATAATAAATGCTGATATAAAGGCTGTAAATTGCAGTTTTTCTTTTGTTTATTTTGTCATATAATGATTTCATGAGCTTTTCTGTAGAATATTTCAAATTGATTTGTAAGTACATAGGAAGGCATTGGAATTGTGTTTTGGAATTTTGAAAATTAAATACAAGTACATGTACATGTATGTTGATTGGAATAAGTAGTTGCTCGTGTTCATTTATTCGCTATAAATTTCCAACAAGCGTTTGCTGACTTAATAAACGAGGTCAAGTCTCTTCCAAGTCACAAGGATTTGAAAAAAATACAGGGGGCACTGGTAAAATTTTATTTGTGTATCGGCTTCTGTGATACATGGATTTCCCAGCTCTAGTTCCCTGCATTCTGGTCACAGCCATGGGGGTCAGCGTACATGGGGCTACAGCTTTGCCGTCGAAAGCGTCTCTCGGCCCCGTGGGCACCGTCTGCTGTGCACGCTTCAATAGGCCCAGCTCTCGTTCATGCATTCTGGACGGCTACCGTCTACCGTCACAAGTGTTTCTCAGCCTCGGGACCCAGCTGCCGTGAACGCTTCCGCAGGCCCACCATCTCTCGTTCCCTGGCCAGCATTGGGGCTACAGCTCTGCCGTCGCTAGCGTCCCCGAAACCCCGGCTTCCGTGCACGGTCATAAATACACGGATTTACTTTTTGATGTTATTTGCAGTGGTCCGTCAACTTGACAAGTCCTCTTGTTCAAGGGTTCATCAACTCTGGGGAAGTCCTTGCTGACTGTACAACTTAAATTGTGAAAAGATCTACCACCAGATACAATCATATTGGGTATTTCTTTGAATTTATTAATTTATCAATTTGTTTTAGGGTGTAACTAAATGATTCATATACTTTCAAAAACGATGTAAAAAGGTATAATTCTGACAGACTATAGGAAGTTTATTAAAAGCTAGCGCCCTCTTGCGTTATCTACTTTGCATAAAATTACCGCGTATTATTTTAATTAAGTTAAAATGAAAATAAAATACTTCCCGACAATTTAAAGGGCTAAATTAAGACAATTTATCATTTTAAATGTTTGCCCTGGAGAATAAAAAAGAAAAAATCGCAGAAACCTACATTTCAATTTTTCCTTTAGTTCCCATGTTCTATGACAAGTAATGCTTGCATATCTGTAACGCTCGCAGCATTCTTTTGGTTAATTTGTCAGTTGAAGTTTTTTGGGGGGTATTTAATGATTTATTACTATTTTAAAACTTAATTACTTCAGTAATCATTCATTTGTTAAATTCTCTATGCATGTACATTATGGTGAATGGGGTTTTAGAGCACATTTCGGGATCTCAACCCATGCAATCAGAATGCTCAAAGAACTTACACAATAGTATGTAAAATCCCCCCCCAAAAAAAAAAATATATAAATAAATAAATAAATAAGTAAATAAAATAAACAAACACCCCAACTCAACATCACCCTTTTCAAAAAAGAAAAGAAAAGAAGCTAAGGCCTACCTTTATTATATCTAGTGCAAAATTATGTTCACTAAGGTGAAATGGGCGGGCTAGGGTTAAGAGACATGGTGGCCTGATCGTAAAATCAACTTGGATTTCAGGAAAACACACAAGAAACAGACATAACACTCTTACAGAAGAAAATAATTTTCACGATGATAATAGGAATGTGAATTGCCATTGTTTTATTATCTTTTTGGTCATCAACTATTGACATTAAAATAATTAGTTGAAATAAATATAAGCGGAAAATTTGAAAGAGCTGGTTACAATATCAAAATAAGCATCTGAATGCTATTCTCTTCAGTAAATAATTATCTCCAGATAATGATGATGCATCATAATAAAGCAACTCATACAAGTCTTGAGAGAGAAATATTAAGGGAATAACATGTAAAAGAAGACTTTGCTGAAATGAACTTTTAACAGAAATATAAATTATTTGGTTCTGTACATCTTTTGTCTTTTTTGCCATTTTGAAATTTAAACAGTAGTCTCTAATTTGCCAATAGTTTCTAATAGATTGAAAGCAAAAGACAATTACCAATGAAAGGATCTTTGATTGCTTGCCTGTGGGTTGAAAATTCAAACGTGTTGTGTTTATGGCCTACATTACACATGGTGTGCCTTGGGTGCACTGCCGACTAAAACAATTGATGTTAAGGTACAACATTGTATACAACATAAAACAAAGATAACTTTATTGAATTGGAACAGTAGTAAAATTGATTTAAATCAGTGTTATTTTTCAATCAAGTTACAGAGTAACGTACCATTTCAGTGTCATCTTACTGTGCCTACAATTAACCCCTAACTCCCATGAGCAAGTCACTTAGACCTTTCCTCATTCTAACACAATCCAACACCCAAACTGTTGAACTCTAACTAAGATCATATGCCAGTTTACCAGCACAGTTCTTGGTCCACCAGAATCAAATAAACAAGCAGTTGGAGGAATTATACATTGCACTTTGATCGTGAGAAGAGCTTTCAAAATGAGAACATTAATACAAACAATTTTAAGGCACTGCAGAGGATGTTTGGGCCAGAGAACATGAATTGAAAGCAAGTTTTCAATAAACACATCATAATAGTGTAACACTGTGAAAAACTCATTTATGGTCATGGAGAAAATTACAAATAATTTGATGTCAATTTTAAAGAGTCTTCACAATTCTCCATTGAATGTGTCACATGGAGAAACAGTCATTTCATGAGGGAATCTCACCATTAATAACCGGTAGTAAGGTTTGTACAGTTCAAGACTGAAAATTTGTATTAATTTTCAATCAGCAGTAATATACAGTGTCTAAAAGTAACACTGTTAAATTATGAAACATTTAAAATTAAAGGTTTAAAGTTTGTATTCCAGACATACCTTGATGAAAATGATTCTGAACATCGTGCATTGGTAAAATTATATCGCAAAGTAAACTTTTAAAATTAAAACAAACTCAGTACTGAAAAAAATCAACAGGCAAATCACTGAGTATACATTGCTTTATATACATCGGTGTAAGGGTAAAAACCAAATTAAATTCTTAATCCCCGATGAAAAAAAATAAAGAAAATAACGTCTATTAAATTTTGAGTGTGAAAATAAAAACAGCATATTCTACAAAAGTCCTAAAATAAATCATCAGCTTCAAACAATCAGCATCCAACATTCATTTTACTGCTGCATGGAGGTCTAGTGTCCTTGCCAACCATCTTATACCTGGAGAGAGATGTTTCCGAATATGTTGACATCTCTTTTTAATGTGAAGGTGTTTCACAAACATCTGAATCAAAGGTAATATAATCCTCCATAACCGACCTTCTTGCCTGTAAGTAGAAATAATAGAAAAACAAAAAATTCAAAATTAAACAAGAATAAAATTACATTTGGGCTACTTAGTGTTTTGGGCTACTGCACAAATTCTCTGAAGGAATTTCGTTGTTGTTGTTGGTTAAAACATAACAACAAATTATAGGTCATGTTCTATCTATGGCATCCATGCAAAAACATTAATGGATGACCAGCTTTCAACATGTTCAAAGGTTAATATTTTAATTTCCATAAGCTAGTGGTGACAAAAGTAACCACATGCCTTAACTGATGAATTTGCCTATCATATTCCTTTTTTTCCTATCGATTCTTTCTCCCCCTCTCTCCCCCTCTCTCTCTTTGAAATGTGTCAAGCATTCGTCAAGCAAATTGCCCTCATACATGTAATGACTCCATCACCTACATGTATTTTGCAGGGGTAGTTTTCCTGAAAAACCCATGGCCGATGTTTCAAGATGGGAATTGTTTTTAGTGGGGTGTACATTTAATAGCAAAGTCATTGACACATTGGTGTTTTGTGGCCGAGTGGTTAAGCGCATTTGACTCAAGCTCTGGTCTAGTCTTCTTGACACTTGGTGTCCTTAAGCAACACACTCAACCATTATTGCTTTGTCCTTTGGATGAGACATAAAGCTTCTAGTTCCTGTGTGATGTGTAGTGTGCATGCACAAAAAAGAACCCAGTACACATATTCAGTGAATTACTACAAAGTAGTATTGATTTCATGTTACACCATAACTAGTATACAACAATTCAGTTGGAAACGATCATTTGCCAACCTGTATATTTTTACATTGTTTTATTTTCTTTAACTAAAGATAATAGTCTTCAGGAAGGCCCAAATAAATCATTTGATGACATGGCTGGATCTTCTGTGACATCATTTTCAAATAATTATTCATGAGCTTTACCAGAGGACAATTGTTCTGGGACGGGGTCTGCCAAAGGAATGACAAATATTTGTTCTTTCTATTTAACAAATCAGTCATGATTGTGTTAAGTGACGCATATGATGTCACGTAATTATGTGGGCGTTCCTGAAGACTATTATTTTTAAAGAAAAATAAAATAATTTAAAAAGTATACAGGAAGGCACAGCATGCTTTTTCCAGCAGAATCACTCTATAATATCTTTAAGGTGTAAAATAAAAACATCAATTCCTAAGTAATTCACCAAACCTTTTTGAGGGGGTGTTTCTGGCATGAATGAGAGTATACTCCAAAGGAGGTTTCTGCGCAGTACAGGAAGATGATGATGATTGATCTGAATCATATTGCTTCAAAATTTACCTCCACTAGGGAGTGGGATTCAAAAAGGGGTCACACCACTGTTACCCCTATGACCACTTTACTCATTTTAGAGATTACAAGTTTTTGCTTGCCCTCTTTGCTGTGTAGGTTGTGTGTGTGAGTGATGCATTCTTGTCAGTTTGCAGGTGCTAAATTTTGCTTCAATGTTTTACCCCCTCACTCAGTTCATTAGCCAAGGGAAACACTGGGTCATACACATCTCCAACAGTGGACTGCCATATTTGTTTTAGAAGATGGCCTCATAGTAACTCCTAATTATCACTGTATTGTTACAAAAATAATTACCCCTTTTTCTGGAACACTCAAACCGATAGATTTTCCGACATCACAGTCACCAGTGATCACAACACATACATCTTTAGAGAGTACCTGTGTAAAGATAAAAACAAACAAGACAATAAGTACTACAACCAAGGAAAAAACAGAAAGAAAAAAAAAAGCATACATTTTATTCAAAACCATTAGGAATTTCAAAAAGTATTCCATTATTGTTTTTATTCCATACCGTACCCTAAATAAAAGCTTATAAATTCCTAAAATCTATAAAATTCACCTTTTTTTTAAATTTCAGTTCTCAGATTTTGGGTCAAATCAGCCGAAAATCAGACCAAGCATGTAAAAATATCATTTTGATGTGAGCCATGAAAAAATAAATAGAGCAGGAATTGAACTTGAGATCTCCAGGTTTACATGCTACTAGTACTCCACTAAAGAGCTATCCAGCCTAGCATGTATATTGGCGGTCTCCCCTAACAACATATAATCTTGCCTGATAGGAAGGAACCTTGATTAGAATGCAAAAGTTAGGCCCTAGTCGTTCTGAAAAAGAAGGGTGAAGTGGTCTATATTATATTTTTACAGTGAGCCCATTTATAAAAAGACAGCTATGGTGTGTAGAGCTACAAGTATGACTACACAATGTACATTTGTGCATCTGAATACTCTGTATTGCCAATTTTGTCAAAGCCATCAAATTTGAACTAGGGACTAATAATACTAATAAAACTGTTGATGTAAACATGACATAATGTAAAATTAAACATCCCCTGACCCTTTAGTAATTACTGACAACTTGTGGACAACTTGTTCAGTATTTACTTAAAATTCATAAACTCCACAGTTAAGTTCAGGGCAATTTCGCTATTAAGTGCCTTGCTGTGTGATTGCAATGTTTCAAAGACATGTACATGTAGGCCTACTAATATTAGCAAATATCGTAAGAAGGTTTTGTTGTTGTCGGGCAAGTTGTGGAAAGGTAGTGTTGGGTAATTAAAATGTTATTTTACAACCATGATAACCACCCCAGGCCCTATTATTATTAAACAGCATTTACTATGATTTAGGCTGGATTTCGGGAGCAAGTCAAGTGTATTGGCCTTGAAACTGTTCATGCTATCAAGACCATGGAGCAATGTCCTACAACTAACTAGTGGGACTAGAGGAGTAGCACCGGTACATGTAGAAGTACTACATACCGGAGTCTTACACTCTATCTATAGTATTCATTGTACATGTATAGTCCATCTGAGCATGGAGGTCTATTCTACCTCCATGATCTGAGCAAGGATAAGGCTCTTTATATAAGTTCGAACCTCATCAAGTCATGGGCATTTCTTTTGAGTGACAACGTTGTTAAAGTAAACTTTTGTATGTAATTTTATGATCAATATAATATTAAACCGTTCGAAGTAAGCCTAACTGGGTACTGGCTGCCCATAGGCTAATTAGCCTACACATGTCTACACTACAGTATGCAACTGTACTCCAATCCTCCTACTGCCTACCTAGTGACAATCCACGATCCACTGAGTTTCCTCTTGTTTTAAATTATACTCAACTAGACATTAATATACGGTCTATTTTGAGCCAGTCAATTTATAAATTACAGTCAACTCTACCCGACCTAGGCTGAGTTAAGAAGGGAATATTTCCGTATCGGACTGCCACTTTTACCAGTAAAATTGTTACCAACAATAAAATATATATATCATTTCCATTTTGAGATATTAAACAATATTCAATTTTGTTTCACAATGAATAACAAAGTCGCAGCCGGATACGGTAATTTTACTTTAGTTGAGTTACTGCACCCAACAATGTTGATAACGTGTTTTTGACAAGGGCATGGAGGACATACAATTTAAGTCATTAACTCATCTTTCTCGCATGCTACAGATAACATAATCATCCAGGACCATATGACTATTTTTATCTATGCCTGATAAAATGAGTGATGTTATAATAAAACTAAGGGCATTTGTACATTAATGAAGCAATAATACAACTTACCAATAATCATTGATCGGCGGAATCTCTACCAAAGCACCCGAATACGAAATGGATGTGTTCGATGTGATTCCACCATTATTGATTCAAAGGAAGGGACACATTTTTGAAAAACTGCCTCCCAAACCCGGAAGGAATCGTTGTTTCACGAAGCGGCCATGATGGAAAGCGCCACCGTTCGACAGAGAACGTCAACAAATAATTGTTCGCCTTCCAGATAACAAGCCTGTCGGTACTTGCTGACTCAGTCCTGTAATCTGGGAGACGAGATTATAACCTGTGTCGGTATCAATCGAGTGAGATTCTTCCTTTTTGCCGTTAACTACTGACACACATTTGGAGTATCGGGTGCAAATACACACAATAAATCTTTTAGAATTGTATTTTGTTGGCCGAAGACCTCAATATTTTTAAAGTTTAGGAAAAACGTAGATTTCGTTTGATTTCGGATGATAAGATTTTGTTCAATATCCACTTTCGTGCCGTTACCCTTTTATCAGTGGCTCTTTGTTTGAGTGCTTAGGGTAAAAACATCATTGCTTCGTAACAACTTGGGAGAGTAGTGCATTCTGCTCTACCAGCCAGGCTCCTAGTGGGTGATACCCATGCCTATATCCTTAAGGACTGTGAAGGGGGTAACCCTGTTCCAGCTCCAGGAGTAGGTGGCAACGTGCCTCTGGTGACAGTTGATATGGGTTGTAGCCCTCACCTTGAAGTGGCCGTCCGGCCTTATGAGTTGGGCGATATCTCATACTTCATTAACACGGTCCTCTGGAACCGGAATCCGGGTCAATTTGTACCTTTGTATTTTTCTAGACTGATAACAGATTATTGTAAACTCTTAAAACTATACTTTACTTCTTTTTTTTTTTGGTGGAGGCCTATTTTTGAGGCGTCGTTTGTACTCTAGAAAAAGAAATGATTCCTAAAACATTATGCGTTGACCGCCTGGTGTCACCTGGTACCGCTCAGACCACGGAGAAGAGAAGAAAACAAATTTGTACGGCAACTTCCAATACTTATCTGAATACCAAGTAAGTTGTTGTTCTTTTGGGCCACCAAAGTCACCTTTGGTGAATTGGCAGATTTCGAGAACGGCTTTCCGCCAAACACGAACCAACCCAAACGTTCCCTGTGAACTTCAGAGTTGACGGAGTTGATGCAATTTCTAGTGCGTTAAATACTGTTTCGTATACATCAAAACAGTTGATTTGGAATGAACAAAGAAAAACATAGCAGGATGTGAACCTCAAACCCTCATAAATAACGTGTCCGCGCTCTACGTACTGAATCGTTTTGAACAACTTTTGTCGTTTTCCCTATTGTGTCAATAGTTTTTCATCGAGGGTTTTAATCAAAAGCTTAACAACTTAGCACATACTTTATTTATTTATTTATTTATTTAATTATTTATGTTGTTGGTGTTGTTGTTGCTGCTGTTGTTGTTGTTGCTGTTGCTGCTGCTGCTGCTTCTGTTGTTTGTTGTTTCGTAAGGACATTACTTTGTTTAATGTTATTATTCTCTAAAGGACGATATTTTTATTTAAAAAACGTAAACAAACACATCATTTAGTTTAATATCAAGTGTGTGCTCTTAAGCAAGCTACCAAACCCTGTTAATTATACAATTTATAACAAACACGACAATGTTGTTCGACGGCAAACAAAACATTTCAACTTAGTTACTTTGTAAAACGCCAAATAATTGCTCTGCAACGAGAGTACAACTGTCTGTTTGTAAACTGTGCATCACTTTTGTTGTAACAGTCACACACCTTGATAACATACCGCAAACAAGTTCATTTTCAACTGCATTTTTTTAATTATATTTTTCTTCAAATTTACAGTCTTAAAAGTTCGAAAATGTTTATCAAAACAGTATTTTAAAGCAACGCTTTTTTATTTTACATGTTCTCTTCATTTTTTGTTTCAACTTGCTCCAGATTTTTTTTCGAATCAATCTAATGTTCTAAGCTAATAATTACAAAAATGATAAATTCCAGTTTTGTTTTGCAATTTTGTGCAAATTTTGACTTGTTTGAAGAGGGATTAAGGTATAAACAAAATGTACCCATTCTCTTGTTTCACTTTGTTTGAGCAGCAACTGACGCAGTTTTTTATTCCGTCCCCTTTTCGGCTGGGTTCGAAGAACAATTGATAAAAACTATATCCCCTCCAGCTACGTAAATTATAATCACTCGAACTACTAACAAATCTTTGTTTTTGTTTGAGCTTTCCCAATAATGAAGTAAACATTGTACATAAAATGGTGTGTGTATTTATTTATGCTTTTATGATTCAATGACATTCTAGAGCACAACATGTGGCAATTTGTTTTGTTTTTGCTAACAAAAAGAAATAAATCAAAATATTGTAAAATTTTGTTATACAAGTGCACCAGATGCCTACTTAGTTCCCCAAGCAATATTTTATGAAGAAAAACAACATCATTTGTACATTTCGAAAGCAACTTCAAAAAAAGTTGCTATAAATTACTCCCAAAATATGAAGAAAGACAAACGAAAAAAAAAACCAATAGTTAAAAAGGAACCTGTTCGCCTATCAATACAAGTTGTATTATCATTTTGTAACGCAACTATTGTTGCAAACTCTGTGATGGGTCCCAGTGCTCTGTACACCTTTGGGACAAAATGTATATCGGCTTCGCCCCGGTTGCTCCATGTCGCAACACTATGAACCACATAATAGCATGCCACAATCGTTTAATGTTGACCCAACAACTAAAACAACAAACAATAATGTGGTCAAAATAACTAACTATGTATTCAAGTTTGCAATAGTTTTACCCGAATTTATTTTTAAAATGTATGTAGGCAAAGTACTCAACATCGAAGAGACTGTCCGGCACAGTCCGATGTAAATATGTAGTGATAAGCTGTTACACTAATTGAACAAAACATTGCACTAAATCTAAGCGATGAAGTTCTTAGCCAATAACTTAGCCCCGTTCAAAACTATTTACACGAATTCACCTGCAGGTATGGTGAAAAACACCCGTAAGAATCAATGCTACAATAGCGTGGTTTTGATAGGAAATATAAATCCATGCATGGATCTCTACAATCACAGTACCGCGACAGTACAGTAAGATGAGAGAGCTAGGTGTAGAGTCGAGGCTCCATTACCGCATGAAAACTTTAGTTGCATAGATTGAAACCTCATTTGGGGTCGAAATCTGCAACTGCCTTAGATCAGATTACCGTAAAATGCGCTACTTGCATGTTGAGACCACAGCCGGGCCAGCAGTATAATGAGAAACACTTACCTTGGTGCTGAGTTCTTGTAGTTGGAGTTCTCTCGGTTCCTCTTTTCTGTTAAGATGTACAAGTTGTTATGAGCATTGCTGTTGGTACAGCGGTTTAAATACTGTAGCATTTCCAGTAAGTGAACATCATTCTACTTTGGGTTTTGATTGACAATCGATGAGCAGCCAATCATACACACACAATAAAGTCACTGATTAAAGGAAGTGACTTTTATCACTGGTTTGAATGAAGCCGTGGGTTACGAATGGAGGTCAATTGTGACAAACTCTCTAGTTTAGTTTATACACATCATGGGTTTACAGCATATCTGCCTTACTACGTTGCACTGCCAGATTGCTTCCTGAAGTACCAAGCCAGTTACTTTCCATTTCCGGTCAAATGACGTCGTTATCTAATGGTTGTTAGTTAAAGCGCAATATTTGTGTTTTTCTGCAAAACAAAGCTGTTTTCAATGCACATCTACTCGACAGAGATCATTTCAACCTGTTTCCTCTCTTGATATACATGCGCACCACCGATAGGCCCCCTTGCGAATGACGTTAAAAGCCAAAATTAGCGCCCTCATTGGGGTCAATGAAGATATATCATCGGCTGAGAGTTGTGCGGGCCGCATACACACGTTCACGTTGCCATTGTTTGAGCAGCGATAGCGGCCAATGCAAAGAGTCCATTGACGTAATTTTTCGAAAATTTCTTGTCAGTTTCACTGAGTGTCCTAAATATAAATACAAGGACAGACGTGTTTGTTAGATTGCGCCACCATAAGAACGAGGATGTGTAACATTTTCAACAAATTTTCGATTTCAGATTTTACTTTTTCATAAAACGTTACCTTGCCGTTAACATTGTTGTGAACAATCGTAATTTTCAATTAAGCAGAAACTATTCAAATTGAAATGTATTCAGTTCAATGGTTGGTAACGATAACATCATCATCTTGTTGGATGCACCAAGCTGGCCGGCTTTTCCCGGCGACACAGCCAGGAGCCGCGTCCAGGAGAAGTGCACGCGACCGGGATGCAGGATATATATTTGTTTTCCGGGAGGTAATGTCCCCCATGCGGTATACAATGTGTACTATGTTCTATGTACACTTTCTTCTGACAGCGCCCTCTTTTGAATTTACCTAATTCAGCCTGTAATTCTCTATAAAGGGGGAAACAATCTCCGAGGACATACATTTCCACAAACTCCGGTGCGGTGCACACCGCGGTCCCCGTGCACTCTCGAAGCGGCAGGATCTAGGGTCACTTTGGTTCTCGTCTTGGTGCAGTTCTCGCAGGTGCGGCGCCAGCGACCGAGCGGGGTTCCTTCGACCGTCCAGGGCTCCTGACGGGAGGCTTTGCGGCGGCAAAAATACAATTATATATATTTTTTGTTAATTCAGTTACCGGACCGAAACCAACAATCTAAGCAAACGCACTTTACATAACTTGAACCCAAATTAAGCAGCAGTCCGACTTTTCATAAACTATGGGAGAATCGGAGTAAAGAACAAATTATTTTGAAACAAGTATGGAATAAAAGGATACAAAAAATAAAATACTAAGAGTTATCAACTGAAAGAGGGCGCCTTTCCACCAGTCTGCACTAGTTTTAATCATGCTCCGTGCATATAAAATTTTAATCCAGTTTTATCACATTTTTTAATAAAAGTTTTATACATTTTTGGTTCAATGTAATGATGATAAAGCAAGACGAAACAGTTTGCCAGCATTATCGAATCTTGTAAAAAAGTAGCTGAATTGTTGAACATAGTTTGAATACTTAACTTTTGTCAGATGCCAATGAGGTTTCATTTTTATTATTTAAACATTTACATACTGTTATATTAATGAAAATAGTAAGGAAACTAAAAGACCATTGTCACAAACGAAGCCTTCTAACTTTTAATGAAAGGGGTTTTATAAAGGGTTTGGAACATTGCTTGGTGAAACAATTAGACCAGGTTGACAAACCACAGCAGTGGTTCTTCCCATAAAGGTTTCCACACGTCGTTTCATCGCAAACCACAGCAAAAAAGGTTTTGTAAAAAAAACTATAAAAACAACTCGGATTTCTCAAAGTTTCGATGAAATAATATGTGATTTATGTTGACTTGTGTGTTTGTTGCAAACGACACAATCATTTTTCGAACATCCCAGCCTTTAATTCCTGCCACAAATCCCATTGTTACACTGAAAAGCCTTTTTCGTCACAGTCCTTTTTTTTTTTTTTTTCTACACACTCTATGTCACAAAACCAAACAACTCATTTGAAAGGTTTGTTAGAACGAAATAGTTTGGATCAATGCAAGAACTTTGAGTAAACACGGAAGTTAGAAATACGCAGCATTTATTGGGTTTATACACAGTCAAATGGAAAGTACATGTAAAATATTCACAACTCAGCCAAAATGCATTTAAAATCTTAGCTATTTGAGCTTTAAAACTATTAATACTAACACATTGTATCAATACTTTAAAATCGCAAAAGTTAAACCATAAACCTTACATAACTGAATGTGCCACATTTAACTACAAGCCAAAAAATTAACTCATAAAAAGTGAATATCAGAAAAAAATACACGACGTCAAAACACCATATCATTTGACTTACTTGGGAAAGGCTTTCTGCTTATTATCCTTGGTAACTGATTTTTTGTATTAAAGTGAGCCAAGATTTTTAACTCTGACAAGACTTTCAAGATTCCTTAAAAATTGTAGACAAAACAATTTGCTGATAAAGTTACGAGAAAGGTAAACCAATCTTTTAAAAATGAGTCTTGAGATGGGAATATTGTATATCCTACTCTTTAAAAATAATTCATTGGGTGGATGTCAGTCCCTCTTCCTTGTTCTACATTTTCTTTTTTCAACGTTATTTTTTAAATAAAATGTCTTGGTTATGCTTTTTGAATAGATTTTGGTATTTATAATGATAAATGCATAAATACAATTTTACTTATTGGTGTAGTTGTCAATGATCTGTGCTTTTTGTATAACATAATGATAACATCCAACCGACTTATTAATATTTTTGTAAAGGCACTGTGAATAAATTTATATAAAAACATACAATTAGAATTCACGTTCAGTTAATAATTACCCTTGAAAGTGTGTGAAATGTTTAAAATTTCAGGAAAAGAAAGTTTGCTTTTCAAGAAACCCTTTCCCATCCCGTCCTCTTCTTACATTTAGGTTATCATTGACATTAACAACGTACAATGTCATTAGTTAAAAATAACAATTTACAAACTGTTTTGTATAAGATGAAAGAATCCTTGTTGATGCAACAGTCCTCTGGGCCAATGAACCAAGTAAGTACCAATCATTTCATGAATTCGTGTCCTTCTTAAGCAAATACATATTATAGTCAAACAAGCCAAAAATTAGGTATGGAATAGTTAGTTTTGTGGCGCTGTAGTACAATCATAGTGCTGTTTACCCCTGTCGAATTTGTCAAGGTAATCTATTATTATAAAACATCATTTCAGATTTACTGCCGTTAAGTGCCATTTAATTCTACTAAAGGCATTGCTCAATCATTTACCAGTATTGTAGCGGAAAACTTTTCAGTCAAGTATCAGGTACTGCAGAGTACTATAGAATGGCCAAGTAGTACTCAAGTACAAGAACTTGGGTCATCGGGTACGAGTACAAGTCTCTGAGTACCGAGTACTGTGATATCTGAGTACCGAGTCCATCAGCTGAGTATCAAGTACTTGGATCTCCATGTACAAGTACTTTATAAAACAAATCCTGTCATATGAGGTAAAAACATTGATTTTTGCACTGATTTCTAGATGACAATGTGTACTTTTTATTGTTTAGAGATGAATGCATTATAGAGCTTTATTCCTCTATTCATTGCATTAACGCACGTATTGCAGGAAAGGAAAGTAGTGGTTTGACCACGAGTACTTAAAAATGAAGTCTAGGTGCATGATTTCAAGGATGATTATTTTGCATTTGAGTATCGGGTATACACTTCGATGTGGGAGCACTTTGCTAGTCAGGTACGAGTTTGAGACGAGTACCATCAAAACGGTGTTCGAGTAATACTCGAGTTCAAGTACTGAGTACTAATACTACAACACTGGATTTTGTACAAGCAACGTTTAGTGTGTGATACATGTAGATTCAATTTCAACTTGTATAATGGTGGACCCACTTGGTGTTTCTTTTTTATCCAGGTTTGTTTGACTCAAGGTAAAATGGGACAGGAATGGTATTTTATTATAATCAATGCGTTAATCATACCTTCATTTTGTATTCCACTTTGCCTAAGTGTTAAAATATGTGGAGAAACGCTTATCTGCAAAATGTCCTCATTCTGTCTACGTTTTCACAGCCTACTAAGGTGTATAAAGAATATAATTTGGTTTTACACTTACACCGATGTACATTTAGCACTGTATACTCATTGATTTGCCTGTGGATTTTTTCACAGAAATCGGGAAAGTACAGAGTGTGGTCCTTAATTTACATCAGTGTAAGGGTTAAACCAAATTATATTATTTAAACACCCGTTGCAAAAATGTACATCTATCTAATCTTTACAGTACCAGCTGCTAAGGATTCGGACCTGCCTCTAGCCATCGGGCTAGCTCGGCGGTCTTGTTGTTAAACATCCTGCTTTAGTTATGCAAAGGTTATTGGTTCAAATCCCACCCGCTTGATTTGACTGAGTATACAGCGCTTAATATACATTGGTATAAGGGTAAAAACAAAGTTTCATATGTATTATAATATTTATGTATGTACATTACATCTTAAGAGAGCTGATAACCGGATATGGGTCCAACTTTGGTAACTTAATAGGCTTTCTTAAAGATCGGAAAGCAACAACAATCTTTTTTTCTTTCTCATTTTTGACTGTGGAAAGCAGACTTGTACAAAGACAAAACAGTCTGACAGCATAGAATCGGATATGAGTCCACCATTGGTATTCTTAAGGATAGGAAATATGAAAGCAGCAAACTAATTTCTCTGTGCTTTTTTCTATGTTTTTAACACATTCAACCCGGGTGCCACAACCACGATCTTTACTTATTCATGATACTAGCGTACAATGTCTGTTCCTCCTGTGGTTGAGGCCTCGCGTCTGATGTTGCAGATTGCAAATCAAGTTCAGCGTACATGACGTCATGATCATCATCCGCTGCATGAGCCTCATGAGGTACCTTGGTATCCGGTGCTACCTCATCGCCTCCTTCCTCACCGTATCCCTCCACTGAGGCATTCTCCTCATGATCAATGAGAGGCGATGGTAGTGATGGAGGATGTGGGGATACACTCGGTGCTACTGGAGAGGGCAGAGGTGTCTCATCTCAATTCTCAAACTCATCTGCTGGTGGATTTTTCTCCTTGGGTTTGAACTTCTTGATGGGCTTTTGGGCAACACTTTTGGGTGGGTCTTGATTAGTGTTGGTACGGCGTGATGACTGATGATCGAAGACAGGTTTAGAGGGAATGGGTGTTTTGGGGGTGTGGGACACAAGTCTTACTGTAGCTGTTGGTTTCCCGCTGTGGCCTGGATCATCAGAGAGGGAAAGCATCTCTGCATATTTATTTTCGGTGGATGCTGAATTGATGTTTTCTCGCTGAATGAGTTAAGACACAGGCCAATGATCTGGTCCATCTGTCATAGTCTCCGGCTGCTTCTTTTTACTTCCCTGTGAGACGCGATTCGATTTCTTCACCACTCTATACATAGGAGCATCTCCTTCATTGGGCTCTAGTGTTCCCCATGTTCCTTGTCAGTGGTGCAATCATCAAACCTATTCATTTTAAAAGCTTGAAATCCCTGGAGATCTTGGACTTTCTTGGTAGTTGTTTTGAGAGTGAATTGATAATTCTTTTGGAGAAATGAAGTCTGCTGCCTCATCGTCATTATTTAGCATGTCATGCGTGTAAATGTGGAATGATTCTTGGTTAAAATGCAGTGGCATTCTAAGATCAGGTTTGTTTTCTGTCATGAGGTCAGTCACATTCTGGTACACGCTCGCGGACATCTTGGGTTCACTGCGATAAATGTCATGGTCGGTATTTTGGTCTTCAACTGTTTCATTTAGTGGTAAGTCAGTCAGCCCTAATGTTGATCTGCGTGATTTATCTTTGAAGCTGCAACATCTACACACGTAGAGTACAATTAGTGTTATCACTATTAGACTAAGACTTAAAGATATCATTTGTTCGTTACCAATTGTGCTAAAAGTCCATACATAGCTAGTACTACTCGTAAGAATCTGCATCTGTACATCTGGGTTTCCTTTCTCAGTAGTGCAGCTCATGTTTACTGTCGTTCCTTCTTGTACAGTGACAGGACCATCAGGGATGCAGATGGGGTACATGGCAGATGGGAAGTAAAGCACTGCAAGATAATTGCTTTGTGTTATCACTGCATCATTCATGTTTTGAGAATCCCTCAATATACAGCGGTAAGTTGACGCATCCTCCTTCCGCACATCACTGATAACAAGAAACTCAATTATACCTTGAGGTGACGAATGAGTTGTAGTCAGAGTAAATCTCGGGTCTACGATGGTCCCATTAGTAGCGAGTGTCACTTGTGATGACTGGACCACTCTCGTCCACTCAATGAAGTACCAGGATGGCAGGTCAGTGGCATCACATCTTAGTTGTACTGTCTCACCTTCCACTACATCACTCATTGGTGAAGCTTTAGTGAGTACCAGTGTTTGTGCATCAGCCGTAATGACTGTATATGAATCCATAGAGCACCAAACAAACAGCAGGATCAGACGCATCAACCGACACTTTAAAGCCATGGTTGATTGTTAATACTGAAGAACAAGTACGCAGAACAAAAGTCGGAAACTGTGACAAAATTGACGAATTCTGGCTGCATGAAGTCCAGTCCAAACTGAACACTATACTTGATACTGAAGAGTGAACTCTCAGTGGTTAACACATTTCTTTCCGGGTTCATTGTTGACATCCAAGCTTCAACGATTTGTTTTCGTATGTAAATTATTATGATAGCCTTACACTTGGGTTGAAAATAATGTCCTGATGTGAACTTCTGGAGACATGAATAGATGCTAGGTTAACAGCCGACTTGAATCCATGTAAATGAAACTGTATTGACTTAATTGAACATCTTGTTGTATTGTAGTTCTAAACCTAGGGGTCCTGTCTATCTTGTCACCAGTATATCCTCCCTCTCGGTCCCCGCAACCCTTTGTCTGCAATCTCATTTTGGTTTTCGATATTTGTGTTTTCTTCTCGGTTTTTAAACGACTTCAACACTGTTTAACAGGGGTGCTATCCATTATTATTTTCTGGGTTTTTTTCGGGGGGGGGGGGGTTAGTTAATTTTCATGACTTAATCTCATTTTCCGGTTATTCCTCTTTCTATAATAATGCGACTTTTAAGTTGAAATAAAAGAGAGTTCGAATCAGAACCTTTTGTTTTAAAAATGCTAGGTCCAATTTTTTGCCTTTTTGAGCTAACTTGTTATTTTGATCTAAAATTTAATTAGCTGTTTTATAGATTCGAAAAAGTTGTAAGCCTTCACTTGCGGTATTGCACGAAAAAAAATAGCCTATGTTAAGGTATTTATTTCAACATGAACTATTGTCTGGACTCTTACATAATCTAACGTCCACCAGCCATGTACAAACAGTTTTGCATGTTGATTGTATTTTGTGCCTTGTCCGTGATATACGCTAAAGTCTGTTGTATTGAAGCAGCATCATCTATCAAAATTCGTTCCAACAAACATTTCTTTAAAAGTCTACCTAATACAGAAATTGGGCCGTGCATGTTTAAACGTTTGACTTTAAATTGAGCTCTTGTATTACATTTTTGGTACTAGAGTCTGTTTATTTATACGTATATTAAGTCAGTTACAGCTGAAAATTTGAAAGAAATATGATGTAGTCACACGGTATTGTTTAAGTACCCAATGAACCCGTGTGTTTAAAAGTATGAGCTCCCCTACCCATACCCTTATCAATGAGTTGAATCCAAAGAGCACCAAGCACAGACGCATCAACCAACATCTTAAAGCCATGGTTGATTGGTAATAACTAAAATACACAGAATGAGAAAAGAAAAACTTGAGAAATTTAACGAATTCGGGCTGCGTTAAGTCGAGTCTAAACATATTATTTTACTTGATACTGAATAGTGAACTCTCAGTGATTAACCCCTCCCCTTTCCTTTTGGGTTCATTATTAACGTTTATGCCTCCATGATTTGGTTTTGCATGTTAACTATTATGATAGCCTTACACTTGTGAACTTGTCGATACATGAATCGATGAAAAGCTGACTTGAATCCATTTAAATGAAACTACAGGAGCTGTATTGAACCGTTCGTTGTGTCGTAGTTCTCGACCTGCGTGTTCTCCATATCCACACCAGTCTTCCATCTTCGTCTCCCACATCACTTTGTCTGCAATATCATATTGGGTTTCGATCTTTGTTATGACTTTACCGTTTTCAATCGACTTCGACATTACTGTAATACATAGACAATAGCTATGCAAACTTGTTTTTCCTTCACTTTAATTTCTCATGACAGATTTTCATTATTCGATTATTCTTGTTTTGTTTTAGTGCTTAATCTAAGTTGAGATAAAGGAGGGAATCGAGTCAATACCTTTTTTTAAAGATCTACGTCCAATGTTGGGCCTAGTTGACCTTACTTATAATTTTGATTAAAATTCTAAATAGCTATTGTTATATATTCGAGAACGTTATTAGCTTTTATTCGAGTTGTTGCACGATAAAAATCTGCCTTTGAAGAGTTCAAAATTTAAATAATAACAACTAAAATTGAATAATTGTGGGGATCCCCACATTATCTCACGTCCATCAGCCATGTACAATTAATTTTGCATGTTGCACGTATTTTGTGCATTATCCTTGTCATAAGCAAGACTTTTTGTATGCTTTTTTGTGTTAAAACAACATCATCTGTTAAAATTTGTTTCAAGGAAAAAACTGTAAGAAAGATATAATTCGGCACTAATTTGGCCTTTCAACTTTAAACACTTTGCAGTCCTATATTTTTAGTCCTGTATCTGTTAAGTTGAAAATTTGTACGAAAATGATGAAGTCATACGAAACAGTTTTAGTACCCTCTCCCAATAAACCCGTGTTTCTAAAAGGATGAGCTCCCCTATCCCACTTTAGCATTATTAACTATATAAGTCCATTTTGATAGCACAACCTTATGACAAACATGAATAGTCATCTCTTGTCAGAAGATTGTTTATTGTCAACTTGAAAACACTTACAACTGGCCAACCAGGAAAACATGACACGGACAATAACATGGCAAGTAAAGATTATTTCTTGTTCTGGATGAAAACGGTTTTATTGACAAAAACCCCAACTCACCAGTAGCTCTGAAAATTGACCAAACCAAGCCAATGCAACTGACGGTTCAAGACCACGCTCCGGCTTAAGTTGTCTTGATTTGACTTCACCATTTAGATTTCACAAAGCACTAGATTCATCTTAAGATGAGATGTCAATATCACAATACTGACTTGTATTGTGACATCACATTCTGCTAACCAATTAAGCTTGACTACATCTCAAGATCAACCTTTCCTGTTTGCAAAACCGTGTACCTAAGTTCGATATTATTATTATTATTAACAAATTTCCTTCGCAATAAGCAAAACATACTAGTTTTATACATTGACACATGATAGCAATATGTTTATGAACAGATCTTTTTTGAATTGAGCTTTGAGAGCAAATCAGCTACTTTGACGGCTCTATGGAAGTTATTGCCTTTGTTTTTTCTCATCACCCATGACCGTAACTATTCAAAAATATGCAATGAGTGTTAAATGCAGTATTTAAAATGATATCCATATTTATACAGCTGGATTACAAGGTTTTTTAGCAAGTAGTAAAAGCAAATGTTGTAAAGCAGCAGCAAAATGCATCATTTTTGTCGTCCTATCTGAGTAGCTTACCTCAATATAATTTGACAAACGAACCTAATTTCCGTTTGATTCGTCGGTGTTTAATATCATAAAAGAATCACACTTAGATACTGATCACATGAGGCCTATATTACTGTAATACGGAGTGCCAATGTTACCATCTGGGCTAGTTACAAGGATTCTCAATCAACAGAAACACTAACTTGATCAAGAAGCACAAACAACTCTTTTGACAGTACCTAGTATTACTACACAGTCTCGCGCCAGATTAAACTCTGATTATTGATTTAAGGCAAAGTATACATTTGGTTTCTGAAACCATTCGATTGTCCTAATCTTATAAATGCAGATATATACAATAAAACTAACCTATGAGAATGTCATTTTAAAAGGTGGTCGCGTTTTTGAGATATCGCTAAAAACTCGGAGCTAAAATGTCCACGCAGGAAGAATAATTACTAAAGGACTACACAAGCTGAGAAACATTTGTGACAGTAACGTTTCTCACATTCAAATTTTGGGGCAAAAAAAAAAAAAAAAAAATGTTTACAAAGTCACATTACTCCAAAGTGAAACGTTACTCAAAATGTTTTAAACTATCAAAAGCTGCTGTTAGGCTTCTAACCAACAAGTTTTTATTGTCATTGATTTAAGAGCGGTTACCAAACGTATACTTTCCCTCTAAACCACCGCACCGACGAGTACAGTCATAAGACGAATTGTTTAATCTTTCAACCTTACCCCTAATGTTTACATGGTATTATTAACAGAGTGAGGGCAGCAGAACAACAGAACACAAAAGGAACAATGGTGTCTTCACATTATGGAATCATTTGGGGTTTTCTTGTCGGGGCGTCACATTTGTTCGTGCGCATATATTGAGAGTGTTAAGTGAAAGGGACAAGATGTTTGTGTAATTATGAATAGGAAAATGCAACCATCATTACTGGAGATTGAAATCACGCAGACTCGAACGCGCAGTATCCTGGCGTACTAAACAACCTGTTCGGTCAAAGTTTATGTAAATTCTGGTATGGTCTCTCAGCTGAGCCCTGTGGCTGTCTGGCAGCTTCGTAGCTGGTGTTGGTGCTGCCCTCTGACCGAGTGTAGTCATACTCTGGGCTGTCAGTCTCTACTTCAACTGGTTGGTAGTAGGTATCTTGTGTGGTAGTTGTAGCCGTAGTAGGTTCCATGTAAACTCTGTTCCTGTCCTCCGTTGGTTGCAGCTCCATGTACGGATCAGCTTTGGCTACATTGGTTTCCTTCTCCTTGGTGATCTTAAGATGTCGATTTTTGATGAGGAGGAAGATGTTGATAATGAGAGAGACAATGAAGAGGATGAGAATGATAATGAAGGCTGCCAGCAATGGAATGTTCAGTGAGAAGGTATCCCTGTCGACTGTCCACTGATGATGGGTTTCGTGGATGATGTCGTTTTTTCCTGACTGTCACTGGTTTGGGGGACAAAACTTGAGATTGCTGAAAATTCTTGGATTCGAACTACTGTTGTTTCTCTGGGTAGCGTTGTTGGCTGAGTTGAAAATGAGTGAGACGTCGTGGTGATTGGACCCATTGTGCATGATCCTTCCATACCGGGGAATCTTGTCGAGGTGATTTGACATTGATGTAAAAAACACCTCGATTAGTTGCATTTTCACTCAGACTTAATGATCTCATGTGTTCGTTACCATCTGTGCTAAAAGTCCATGTAAAGCTAGTACTGTTAGGAAGAATCTGCATTTGTACTGTTGGGTTTCCTATCTCAGTAGTGCAGCTCATGTTTACTGTCTTTCCTTCTTGTACACTGACAGGACCATCAGGGATGCAGATGGGGTACATGGCAGATGGGAAGTAAAGCACTGCAAGTTAAATGCTTTGTTATATCACTGCATTATTCATGTTTTCAGAATCCCTTAAAAAGCGGTAAGTTGACGCATCCACGTTCCGCACATCATTGATAATAAGAAATTCAATCCTTGATTGTGGTGACGAATGAGTTATATTCAGAGTAAATCTCGGGTCTACACTGATTCCGTAGAAGCGAGCGTCACATGTGACTGGACCACCACTCTCTTCCACTCAATGAAGTACGTGGATTGCAGGTTGAATGCATCACATCTTAGTTGTACTGTATCACCCTCCACTACATCCCCCATTGGTAGAGCTTTTGTGATTGCCCGATTTTGTGCGTCAGCCAATATGACTGCATATGAATACATAGAGCACCAAACACACAGCAGGATCAGACGCATCAACCAACACCTTGAAGCCATGGTTGGTTGTTAATTACTGAAGAACAAGTACACAGAATAAGCAAGGAAACCCGTAAGAAATTTGACGAATTCGAGTCCAAAATTCACTGCCTGAAGTTCAAAAGTGAACGCGCAGTGGTTTACGTCCTTTCCGTCCGTGTTTTCACTGTTGACATCATCGCTTCAATGATTTGATTTGCATTTCTAAAAAGTTGTTTGAACCTCTACACGTGACGCCGGTAGAAAAAAATGATGTATGGTCCAAGACCTTATCGGAGCCGTTGTAGGGATCAAAACTACAAGAATGTTTGTATTGCAGTTATGTAGAGTTCTCGACAAGCTTGTTCTCTGTCTCCCCAACTGTTCCCTCTAGCTGCTTTGCCCCAACTGTTCCCTCTAGATGCCCCGCACTCAACTGTTCCCTCTAGATGCCCTGCACCCAACTGTTCCCTCTAGATGCCCCGCACCCAACTGTTCCCTCTAGGTGCCCCGCACCCAACTGTTTCCTCTAGATGCCCCGCACCCAACTGTTTCCTCTAGATGCCCTGCACCCAACTGTTCCCTCTAGATGCCCCGCACCCAACTGTTCCCTCTAGATGCCCCGCCCCAACTGTTCCCCCTAGATGCCCCGCACCAAACTGTTCCCTCTAGATGCCCCGCACCCAACTGTTCCCTCTAGATGCCCTACATCCAACTGTTCCCTCTAGATGCCCCGCACCCAACTGTTCCCTCTGATGCCCCGCACCCAATTGTTCCCTCTAGATGTCCCGCACCCAACTGTTCCCTCAAGATGCCCCGCACCCAACTGTTCCCTCTAGATGCCCTACATCCAACTGTTCCCTCTAGATGCCCCGCCTCCAACTGTTCCCTCTAGATGTCCCGCACCCAACTGTTACATCTAGATGCCCCGCACCATACTGTTCCCTCTAGATGCCCCGCACCCAGTTGTTCCCTCTAGATGCCCCGCACCCAACTGTTACATCTAGATGCCCCGCCCCCAACTGTTCCCTCTAGATGTCCCGCACCCAACTGTTACATGTAGATGCCCCGCCCCCAAATGCTCCCTCTAGATGCCCCGCACCTAACTGTTCCCTCTAGATGCCCCGCACCCAACTGTTCCCTCTAGATACCCCGCACCCAACTGTTCCGTCTAGATGCCCTGCACTCAACTGTTCCCTCTTAATGCACCGCATTCCTTTTACTTAAATCTCAGTTTTGGATCCAGTCTTGGTTTTGACTATAACTTGTTTTTTAACTTAAAAACTGAGAATCATTACAAAAACGCCTGCTGTTTTTCTCACGATTAAATTACATTGTTTTAAGAGATTATTATTCAAATGTAACGCTTTATCTAATTGATCCCGTTTGGATGCTACGGTCTATTTGTACTTCACGTTTCTCTACAGCGTGAACTTCCTCATATTCAGTGTTTAATGCTGCCTGTTTTAACTGCTTTAATAAAAGTTTAAAACGTTTTGGGGTCAAGGTAATGATGATGTAGGAAGACGAAGCAGCGTGACTGCTTTTTTTCGAATCTTGTGAAATTAAGCTGACTGGTTGAAAATGGTTTGAATACTCATATTTTATCAGATTCCATTGAAGTTTCTTATATTACTTCAAAATTTACATAATGTTATACAAATGAAAATAGTTTCATGATAGAAGAACTTGTCACTAATAAATCGTTCTAACTTTTAATGAAAGGGGTTTTATAAAGGGTGTGGAATTTTGAATGGTGGGAGAATAATCAGATCATGTTGACAAACAACTGGTTCTTCCCATAAAGGGTTTTTACTCATGATCTTATCGCAAACCTCACCAAAAGGTTGTAATTAATAAAAAAACTACCAAAGAAACTCAGTTTTTTAAAGTTTCGATGAAATATGAGTTTTTAATAGCCTTGTGATTTTTTTTTAACGACACAACCTTATTCGACCATCCCAGTCTTTAATTTCTGCCACATTTCACCTTGTTATACTGAAAATCCTTTCTTCGCTGTCATTGGTTGGACTCACAAAATGCTTTGTTACGAAGCCAAACAACCTTTTGAACTCATTTGAAATTATTGTAAGAACGAAATAGTTTGGATCAATTCAACAACTTTAAGTAAACACGGAAGCTAGAAATACGCGACATTTGTTGGGTTTATACACAGTCAAATGGAAAATACATCTAAAATATTCACACTTAAGCCAAATGGCACTAAATATCTTAGCTTTTTGAGCTTTAAAACTGTTACTAAAAATTGTTTACGCGAGGTGTAACTTCCAGCACTGTTTAATCGTAAAAGTTAAATCTTAAAGCTTACATCACTAAATTTGCCAAATCTAACTACAAGCCTAAAAATAAACATATAGAAAATGGATATCATAAAGGAATACATGACTGCAAAACACCATATCATTTGAGGAAGGCTTTCTGCTCATTTTCCTTGATTACTGATATGCAATAACTGTTCTTACTGAAGTGAGCCAATATTTTTAACTCTGGCAAGACTTTCAATATTCCTTAAAAATCGTAAACAAACTACCATTGCATGTTCTGCTGATTAAGTTACGAGAAACCTAACCCAATCTTTTAAAAAAGAGTCTTGAGATGGAAATAGTTTTATATCCTACCTGTTTTAAATGCAAGTTCTTGGCTTTGCTTTTTGCAAACATTTTGGTGTTCTATAAGAATAAATGCACCTTACAATTTTAATTATTGGTGCAGTTGTCCATGATTTGTGCGTTTTGTATAACATAATGATAACATCCAATCAACTAATCAATATTTGTTTAAAGGAACTGTAAATGCAAAGTGATTGCGAAACTTAAATAATATTTTTTTTATAAAAACGTTCAGTTAATAATTACACTTGGAAATGTTTGAAATTCTCAACATTTCAGGGAATAAAAAGTTTGGCTTTCAAGAAACTCTCCCCCGTCCGGTTCCCTTCTTACATTTATTGATTATATCATTGACATTAAAAATGCACAACATTATCTGGTTAAAAACAAGCATTTACAATTTTTTTTTTGTAAAATGAATCCTCGTTGTTGCAAAAGTCCTGGGCCAATGATACAAGTAAATGATAATCATTTCATGAATTCGTGTCCTTCTTAACAATTCAACAGTTAGGTAATATAATAATTAGCTGTGTGGCGCTGTAGTACAATCATATTGCTTTTGCGATTTTTTACCCCTGTCGAATTTGTAAATGTAATCTATTTTATGTTTTTGTGGTTTTTTTGTGTGTTTTTTTTTTCTTACTGCCGTTGTATATTAACACAGTAAGTGCATATTATAGTTCTACTTAAACCATTGCTGAATCCTTTACCAGCATATTACTGTAATACGGAGATTCAATGTTACCATCGGGGCTAGTTACATGGATTCTCATTGGATATTGCTAAAAATCTGGAGTGGAAACGTCCACGCAGGAAGAATAATCACTAATAGACAAAAAAGCTGAGAAGCGTTTGTGAAAGTAACGCTTTTCAGATTCAAACTTTGGTGCCTAACAACTGATATCTTTTTTACATAAGCACAATACTGTCAATGATTTTAAGGGTGATAACCGAACTTACACCTTCCATTTAAACCACAGCACCTGATTGTAATACCAACGAGTACAGTCAGAAGACAAATTGTTTAAACTGTCAACCTTACCCCTAATGTTTGCGTGATATTATCAACAGAGGGAGTGCAGCAGAACAAAAGAACACAAAATGAACAATGATGTTCTCCTATTATGGAATGCTTTGTAATTTTGTAGGGGGCGTCATTACTTTTTTTCGAGCGCATAGTCTTTGAAAACTGTTAAGTGAAAAGGGAAAATTGAAGTCCTAAAATCGTTACCGACAAACTGATGTGTGTATAACTACGAATCAGTAAGATGCAACCATCATTAACTGGAGATTGAAATCACACCGACTCGAACGCACAGTAACCTGGCGTACTGGAAAACCTGTTCAGTCAAACATTCTTTATGTTCTGATACGGTCTGTCAGCTGAATTCTGTGGGTTTCTGACCGCTTCGTAGCTGGTGTTGCCCTCTGGCCGAGGGTAGTCATACTCTGGGTTGTCAGTCTCTACTTCAACTGGTTGGTAGTAGGTATCTTGTGTGGTAGTTGTAGCCGTAGTAGGTTCCATGTAGACTCTGTTCTTGTCCTCCGTTGGTTGCAGCTCCATGTAAGGATCAGCTTTGGCTACATTGGTTTCCTTCTCCTTGGTGATCTTAAGATGTCGATGTTTGATGAGGACGAATATGTTGATGATGAGGGAGACAAAGAAGAGGATGAGAATGATGGTGAAGGCTACGAGCCATGGGGTAGGAGATGTATCGATGTTTTCTTCAGCAGATTTGCATAATTGACGGTAATGACAGTTCGGGATATCAGTGGATGGTATGAGTAAGATAAGATCAGTCATCATGTCATCAGGGTTATCTGTTCTGGATCCCGTTTCAGGTATCATATTGGTGACTGTGATTGGTCCGATGATACAAGATCTACTTCTCCCTGGGAAATATTCACTTGTGATTGTACATCGGAATAGATAACCATTGTTAGTTTCATTCAACGTGAGATTGATAAATCATTTGGCTTCGTTGCTGCTATTCGAATACAGCCACATCAAAATAGCATTTGACATATTTGGCAACAATTCCACACTAACTGTTGGGCTCCCTTTCTCGGATGTGCAGCTCAAAGCTTGCTGCGTTCCTTCTCGTGCAGTGAAATCGCCATCAGGGAAGCAGATGGGGTACATTGGTGTTGGGAAGTAATGAACATATAAGATAATGTTACTTGATAACGGAGGACTGCTGCTCATCATTTCGCTTCCAGAGTCATTGATACGACAGGTGAATGATGTATATGTTTTACTGATGTTTTTTTATTGTAAGAATTTGTTGAGTTGATATTCCAGAATTAGACAAGTCAGATATGGTTTCAAGTTCATATCTCTGGTCTAGACTTGTCCCATTCTTTGCTATTATCACTATTACGCCCATGTAGACGCTACCCCATTCTATGACATGACTTGCTGCAAGTCCATTGACATCACATTGTAGCTTCACTTCGTCACCTTCAACGATATCATCCCCTGGTGAAAATTTCATTAAGTGTACACTTTCTGAATCGACCCCAAAGATTTAAGATGTATCCAGAGAACACATAATTGAAACCACGAGGAGCAAACCATTGAACAAGACGTTAAATCCATGATGGAGAGTATTCGCAAAGTCATGATGAGGATACATTGGTTGCAAATCGCTGCGTGCACTCCTCACATTGAAGAAACAACTTCAAGTCATAGCTCCAGGATTTCAATAGTTTGTGTTAAATAGACATGACGCTTCATCAGTTTCGAGCACTTAGGTTGAACTTTGACTCTCTGTAGATTTCCCACTAGACACGCAGCTTATTAAAACCCTGATATTGTGAATAATTTACCTCTCATTGTATTGCCCAATTACATTACATGCCGGTGGCAGCGCCAGACTCTGTAAAATTTGATCGGGTATAGGAGACGAATAAGGGGGAAAGATAACCACTCATGGGAGGAGGGTGTGGCGTGAGACTTTCGCCATGGAATGTACAGGTTTGTATAGCAGGTATGGGGCGATGGACAAATATATTTTGGAGAACACCGCTTTGCAACCCCCCTCCCCGACCTGTTTATTGTGAGAGTTGCGACATGTAGGGATTAGTGTCTTTGGTCACGTGGTTGCTGGACATCAATTTGGTCCAAATGCAGCACAACCCAAAGTGAAGTTTAGTCTGACACCCAAGATAGTATGTCAGAACTAGAGTTTAACAATGTTATTCTCTCTGATGAACATTTGCTATAAAGTCAATGGCAATTGCATACGAATCTTTTAATGTCTACACCATTAACTGTGAAATGACGGTGGTATTTCAGAGAAAATTCAACACGAACCCCTCCAAAAAAGTTATAATATAATGTACTAAAACGTAAATTTCAATGATTGATTATACTTTTTACTTGTCAATAATAAGTTTGTATGTCTTCAATATACGAATATAGGAGCTTTTGCCATTTTTTTTCGTACAAAAGTTTAACTTAGTAATGTTCATTCGGTGTTTAACACTTCGTGACACCATCGAAAAAAAATCACACCCTACGTTTTCAGGCACTCAGGTGTCCGTTTTATATTTTGCGTGTAATACGTGTTTTTTGAGAACACAATCATGTTTAAATCGCCCAGACTATTGGATATAGACCCTTGTGACTAAATTAAAAAAAAATTCAAGCAAAGATTCCATTGAGATCAGCCCACATGTGACTCTAAGCCATTTGTATTAATGAAACCCTCGTGTTTGATGAGTCAGCAAAAACATCATAGTTTCTTACATTTCTTACATTTCCCAAGGGAATACCGGGAGAACTGGTAATTGGTGGATATTTTTGGTGTGAAATCAACCCCGATGGTAACAAGACAATTGGCATGCTATTTGGCTAGGTGTAGTTGAGGAACCTTAATTTGTTTAAATACAAACAAAATAAAATGGCGGAGTAATTACTTTTTAACTAAAAACGGCTCCTGAAAAGTGCCTGATGGCTAAAATCTGTATGCAACTGATACGCTTAAGCTACACACGCCATTGGGTCGCTACTCGACGACCTCTGCTTTTTGGAGACCCCCACCACTTAATCACCTTCCCCTCTGTATTTTTCCCTCTATGTATTATTGATTGATAGAGTGGGGATAAAGTATTGAATTAAAAAAAAGACTTAATAAGGATCCGTTGCTGGACTTATAATCATGTTTTTATTGATGGTGTTATCATAGCTGTCGCCTGTATTTTAGAATCTGTTCTTGTCCTCCGTCGGTTGCAGCTCCATGTAGGGATCAGCTTTTGCTACATTGGTTTCCTTCTCCTTGGTGATCTTAAGATGTCGATGTTTGATGAGGAGGAAGGTGTTGATGATGTAAGGAACAATGAAGAGGATGAGAATATTCCTAACTTTTTCCTTTGGCTCCCCCATCCCAACTGTTCCCTCTAGATGCTCCGTACCCAACTGTTCGCTCTAGATGCCCCGCCCCCAACTGTTCCCTCTAGAAGCACCGCATCCCTTTTACTGCGATCTCAGTTTGGGATCCAGTCTTGGTTTTGACTATATCTTTTCATTGAACTTAAAAACTGTAAACCATTTCAAAAACGCCCGCTGTGTTTCTTAGATTGAATTGATTTTGGAAATATATATTTATATACTTATTTGTCATACACAATTATTTAATGTACACAAAACCTCGGCCCGATTTTTGTCCAATAACAACTGTAGTGTAAGGAAATAAAACATAAGGTATTAAATGGTAAGGACTCCGTTGTTGTAACTTCCGCCCAAGGGCTTATTTGTTATAACGTTGGTAATTAAGGGCAGAAGGCAACCTGCTTTGTTGTTTTTATTTTGTTTAATCCTCTGGAATGCTCCCTTTGATTAGAAAACACACATGAATTTAAAATGAGAAACAAATTCTGCATAAATGAATAGTTTCTCTGATTACTGAGGGTTGGTTTTCTTTTGCGATTGCTGCGTCCAGGGATGCGCTTGGTACTTTCTGTCACTTCGCTAAACGTGGATGGATACGACGTTTTTATAAACAAAACTGTGATAGTTTGTTAATTTTGTTCAGCAAGGATAGACATTGTATTCAACTTTCACAGGTTACTTTTAGTGTATCAATGTGTCTACTTATTGTTTATTATACATATAAATAAGAAATACGCCAAATAAATCTACAAATTGTGGCCCTACCTACGGTAATGATATTTTTTCAAATATACTCTTAATAAACCATTGGTGTAAAATCCCTTTGTTATTTTATTTTTTCTGACCTGCTGAAAGCAAATTAAACAATAAATTAGTCAAATGCTTTGATGGCATCAGAACACATCTATTGCTTTTCTTTGCATGTACAGGTATGACAGTCTTAGGAGGAAATCTACCTGTCAAAATGTACGAAACCAAATAAGTAAATATGACTTCAAACTAGCCTTAACACCCAAGCACTTGATTTATACCTCAAATCATGGCAAAACTTAGATATTCATATAACGTAATATGTCAACTAAAACATGTACAAATATGTATTGTAATTGATAATACTATTATTAGGGGTTCGGGCCCCGGTAGCTGAAAAGCAAATTGATGTTCGTCCAAACTAATATTGGTTTTCTTTTCCTTACAATTCATAACAAACCTAACAATTTCAAATCATTACAAGATATAAACCGATGTAAATACGTTTTCCGGTAACACCATGTGTATATCTACTAGCTGTGTAAATTAAGAACTCACTCCGCGGCAGTGAAGTTAATAACGAGGAGCCCCCTCGATTCGATCCACTAAGCAAAAGTAGTGGTCCCTGCCAACTTCCAATCTCCGCCCAGGTAGTAGCTAATAAGCTAATAAGCATTTAACAGATCCAGGTGATACATCAATACTTCCATAACTCCGGCATAATATGCTTTCACTTCTAGTACACTCTGAAAATGATAGTCAACTTTGACACACTGTATTTTTCAACAATTTTATCAGTTATTATTCATGATTAATTTTTTTGTTTTAGTAATACAAACTGATTTTCCGTGACGACATTTGTCTTTTACGATCAAGGGAATTGCCTTTAAAGAGGGATTTTACGTTCAAATACGATTTTGTGATGACCTAATTTTCTAGTTTTAAAAAGTCCCCGAAGACAGAAGGGTACACTTACATGTCACTAACCTCACGTTAAAACGTAAACAAGTGCAATTTTATTGCAGATTGGTCTGCACGGTCCAGAGAGGAATTGTTGCGTTATTAAAAAAATCAAATTCAATTATGGTTTTATTGATTAAACATCAACACTCACAATCGTACTTAACATTATATGTACTCAAAGTACAGCCCAATTTTTTACAAGTCAAGATATAAGATATAATGAAATTCATGCTGAATTGTGTAAACAAAGGGTGTCATATAAATAGTTGATTGAGCAGATAGATGCAAGGCTTTATCAGTGAGATCGTGCCCCCGTTATATTTCATGTGAGCCCAAATCAAAATAACCTTTGCTTGATATTTTTGTTTAAGTCAAAAGGGTATATTTATATAATGCTTTGAGCGATTTAAAAGTGGTTGAATTCTCCATAAAAAAATGTATTACACGCTAATATCACACTGACACTCAAGAGCGAAGGTGTCGAGTGTAATTTTATTTGAAGAAATAAAACCACTTTGTAACAAATGAATTTAAGAAAAGAGCAGTATTTTCAAAGTTTAACATTTCAAATGATGTAAAATGCCATGGAATGGGAAAATCTGGGAGGGTGGTGTAAATACATAGTTGTGCATTAAGTAGTGATTTGCTTAGACAGCTACAGTACAAGTGATACTTCTTAGGGCAAATGGGCCTAGAGGTGCCTCAAAGGAACAACTCCTGTTTCTTCTGCTTTGGACAAAATATAAAACATTTAAAATGTCATTGAACATTGTAGAGACTTGTAATTACGAGGAAAAACAATATATTAATTCAATTTAACGGCACCAATGGTGGAAGGAGGGGGCACACACAATGTATCGCACCATTTCGTTTCTCCCTAGCTTAACAATGCTGTATCAAATTAACACAAAACCTTCCGACTTGTTATTGTACATTATCTAGGGTCAAATTGTAAATACGCAAGTTGACAACAAGAGTTACGTTTTTAACGTTGTTTGATAATTTTGTTGTACGTGTTTGTTTACCAAATTTAAAATGTCCATAATAGGTTGCATCATGGATTAAGTTTATTCAACCTGTATTAAGGTCGATGTATGTCAAATTGTTACCTTTGTTTGTCTGTTTACAATTACTTGCTTAACTAACCCGGAATACGTAAATCTAGCCCCTCTGAGGGGATATTGACCGATTTGTATATGATATAAACATATCCAGCCACTCTGATTGACAAAAGGCTCGATAATGATGTGGAGAAACGTCATACCCTAATGCAATACGAATTCCCAGACTGCATGACAGTTTAGTAGGTAAACCGACAAATTATAACGTGCAACGTAAATCCGCACTGCAAAGAAATGTTTGCATGTTTTCGAATTACTTTTTTTTTTACAATCCAATTTCACTTTTTAAGAAAAATTAGTGCATGGGAGTCGTCATCATGAATTACATGAATTAACACAAACACGTTTCATGTTAGAAAAACGAAAACGGCTGCTTTTCCCCGAGAAACTTATTCCTTAAATTTAGAACATATTTTCAAAATAACATCACACATTAAAGCATATGTTAGTTTTTGTGTATTTAATTATTTGTCTAATGTATTTTATTTTCGTGTGTATCTCTATTTTGTTTAGATTTCGTACAACAGGAATCCAGTGAAAGACGTGTAATGGATTGAAAAACTATATACTTGACCGTGTACAGCTAAGTGAACTTGATCTCCATAGTGCAGGGGAATAACCGCACTGCTGCTCACTTGATGATAACCTTCAGCGTTTACATGCCCTGTAACAACGGTGTCATGGTTCTTCATCAGACGAACAGACAGGGAAGACCCACTTGATGCATTCTGGACTGAGAACATGAAGACGTATATCCCAGGCACAGTGCATGTAAACGTGCCGTTAGTCAAATTGAAATCAGTTCCTTCCTCTGAAAACAGTAACTCTTCAAAGGGCAGAGGATCATAGGAGGATGAAGGGCTGAAGTTGGTATTCCTCACTGCAGTGAAAGCAGACCGTCGCGTACTGCATTCACCTGCTTTACCAGTCTGTCCAGCTGGTCCAGGTTCACCTCTCACCCCCTTTAAACCATCCATTCCAGGCATACCTTGAGGTCCTTGTTTCCCAGGTTGACCGACTCCCTGCTCTCCCTTCAGTCCATGATCCCCTTTAGCGCCTTGCTCACCAACCAGTCCATCTGACCCATTGTCGCCTTTAGTCCCGGGTTCACCAACCTCACCAGGAGAGCCTGCATCACCTCTTGGACCCACTGGCCCGTGGTTCCCGTTTGATCCGGGAATTCCATGTATTCCGTCTCGGCCCTGGCAGCAGGAATTACACGTCACATCGGGATCGGGTGAAACTGCAAATGTAGCCACCATGAACTGAATTTTAATTAATCCAAAAACAAGGGCCAATGTTGAGGTAATCTTCATCTGAAATTAAAAATGTGGAAGAAAAAAAGCGATTATAACATTATTCGTAAGTATACAAATTAGGTGTTGTTGTTGTTGTTGTTGTTGTTGTTTGTTTTTTTCTTCAAATTGGCTCTTTTATGAATGCGGTATTAATTCTAGCGTTTCGGTTTTACGGAACTCCAGAAGTACACCTACATTGATTTCCGAAGACTTCAACGTCCGACCGTTTTTTAGGGACTACTTAACACTTATGTTATAGGGCACTATTTTGTGTTAGTTGGGATGCTGTAATTGTTTGTTATTCGATTCCCCCCAAAATGGGTAATTCAACTTTTTGTGTATTGTTATTAATTTGTTTCTAATCCGTTTCCCTAAAAAACAAACCGAATATTCAACTATTTGTTTCATGTTATAAACGTTTGACCGCCCGCTTTCGGGTCCGAGAATGATTCGATGAGACCAAGGCCCAATTTCACTGCTCTGCTTACCGTCAAATTATGTGCTTGCAATCACCATTCTTTGCTATCAGGGCGAGCGCTTAAAATATGTGGCAGCTTTTTATTCAAATAAAACATAGTTACTTACGCACGAGCAAACGCACGATAACCATTTATTTTATACTGGGCCCATGTTGGTGATTCTACTTTGTTTCTAGGCCTGAAAGTCTGAAAATTAGCATATTAAAAATACTATAACAATAAAACAGAAAGTCTTCGATAACAGCCGGATATGGTGCAGATTTTGAATGTATACAACGCAGTTTATATTATCAGGTGTAACAGAGCAGTACTTGTTTGTTATAAACAAACATCAATCGTATTTAACAAATGTTGAAACGAAAATAAACCAATAAGACACGCTTAATCGTTACAGCATTGTCACAAAAACGGCTGTCGTGGTAACATTTGATGAAATGTTTGTGTATATATGTTTTTTATTTACATTATGACTCTTGATGAATACTAACGATAGTTTGACAATTTTGTGGTGAACGGATGCAACAAAAACGAGTTACCGGCAAAGATAAAGGCAGAAGGACAGGTTGGGTTAGATAACACTTTATTATGACAGAAAGAAGGACGTCACAATTTATTATAAGTTGTGTCACTGTAAGAATACAGTCACTGTCGATCACAGATGGCGTTAAGACGGGTTCATTCACGTCACAAAATATGACGACACCAGACGGAAGGACCTGGATGACAACTACTCTCCAGTGATTCAATTCGGTCTTTTACTTTTATTTCCAAAACGTAAACCTTACACAACAACAACAAACAATTTTGGTCCTGTGTTTCTTCAAAAGGTTTGGTTGAAAGTATCCCACAAAAGAAATTTCAATAACGTCATCTTCCGGTAAAGGTATGCCAACAAATACGCACAATAAATCATTTAGAATTGTATTATGTTGGCCGAAGACCTCAATATTGTAAAAGTTTAGGAAAAACGTATATTTCGTTTGACTTCGGATGATACTATTGGTGCTATTACCCTTTTATCAATGGCTCTTTGTTTTAGTGCTTAGGGTAAAACCATCATTGCTTCGTAACAAGTTGGGAAGGTGGTGCATTCTCCTAGTGGGTGATACCCATGCCTATATCCTTATGGACTGTGAAGGGGTAACCCTTTTCCAGCCCCAGGAGTAGGTGGCAACGTGCCTCTGGTGACAGTTGATATGGGTTGTAGCCCTCACCTTGAAGTGGCCGTCCGGCCTTTTGAGTTGGGCGATATCTCATTAAAACAAGAAGAAAATAAGAAGTTCAGTAACAAGGTCCTCTGGAACCGGAATCCGGGTCAATTTGTAACCTTGTATTTGTCTAGACTGAAAACAGATTATTGGAACCTCTTAAAACATTACTTTACTATTATTTTTCGTTGGAGGTTTTTTTTTGAGGCATCGTTTGTACTCTAGAAAAGTAAATGATTCCAAAAACATTATGCGTTGACCGCCTGGTGTCACCTGGTACCGCTCAGACCACGGAGAAGAGAAGAAATACAATTTGTACAACAACTTCCAATACTCATCCGAATACCAAGTAAGTCGTTGTTCTTTTTGGCCACCAAAGTCATCTTTGGTGATTTGGCAGATTTCGAGAACGGCTTTCCGTCATACACAAACCAACTCAAACGTTCCCTGGAAACTTCAGAGTTGACGGAGTTGATGCAATTTCTAGTGAGTTACATACTGATTCGTATACATCAAAACAGTTGATTTGGAATGAACAAAGAAAAACATCGCAGGATGTGAACCTCAAACCCTCAGAAATAACGTGTCCGCGCTCTAAGTACTGAACCGTTTTGAACAACTTTTGTCGTTTTCCCTATTGTGTCAATAGTTTTTCATCGAGGGTTTTAATCAAAAGCTTAACATCTTAGCACATACTTTATTTATTTCTTTATTTCTTTAACGAATTATATTGTTGGTGTTGTTGTTGCTGTTGTTGTTGCTGTTGTTGTTGCTGTTGCTGTTGTTGTTGCTGCTGCTGCTGCTGCTGCTGCTGTTGTTGTTTTTGGTGTTGTTGTTGCTTATGTTTGTCCTTTGGTAAGGACATTATTTTGTTTAATGTTATTATTCTCTAAACGACGATATTTTTATTAAAAAAACGTAAACAAACACATCATTTATTTTAATATCAAATGTGTGCTCTTAAGCAAGCTACCAAACCGTGTTAATTATACATTTTATAAAAAAAACACGACAATGTTGTTCGACGGCAAACAAAATATTTCAACTCACTTACTTTGTAAAACGCCAAAAAATTGCTCTGCAACGAGAGAACTACTGTATGTTTGTAAACTGTGCATTACTTTTGTTGTAACAGTCACACAAGTTGATAACAAACCACCAACAGGTTCATTTATAACTGCATTTTTTTAATTAAATTTTTCAAAATGTACCCATTCTCTTGTTTGACTTTGTTTGTGCAGCAACGGACGCAGTTTTTTATTCCGTCCTCTTTTCGGCTGGGTTTGAAGAACAAATGATAAAAACTATATCCCCTTCAGCTCTCTTCAGCTGGGTTTGAGTAAAACGAGATAGAAAAATAGGGTCCTCTACTCTGTTTAACCGTGTTTGAGCAGCAATTGATACGCATTTGTACCCCTCCTCCTTTCGGCTGATTTCGAAGAACACGGGACTCAAAAATGTATCCCCTTACGTAAATTATAATCACTCGAACTACTAACAAACCTTTGTCAAATTTACAGTCTTAAAAGTTCGAAAATGTTTATCAAAACAGTATTTTAGAGCAACGCTTTTTTATTTTACATGTTCTCTTCATTTGTTTTTAAACTTGCTCCTGATTCTTTCGAATCATTCTGTAGTAAAAATCCATTCACACTAGCTGCCAAGCACATGTCGTAGATATCAGTGCTTACATGAAGAGACTGTTGCCTTTTCGCTTTTGTGTAACTGTTCTTGGAATGTCAACTGTGAATAGTTACAATGGACTCTCTACCTTAGCTAGGAAGAGCCGAAAACCCCGAGTGTAATATAAAGGAATTTAGTAAACTTATGTAGGCCCCAATCCTTTAATTAGTGTTTATAGACATATAAAAACCCATGGAGACAAAAAGACGCTCTCACTCTTCTCCAGCTTTCAAGAGGGACAAGCTGGACCTCTCGCAATAGCCTAGTTTGTTATTTTATTTAGCGTTTAGAAGGTCGTCCAAAGACTGACTGAGAACTTAATTGGCAGTAAACTACTCCTAGACGGCAACCTTTTGGCCAGAGGACGCATTTAAGGCTTATAGATATAGTCTCGTAGGTCTTAACTTAAGTATTATAAATATCATTAAAATCATAATTATTTGACTGGAGAGTAACAGACTAACGCAATATCGTCAACAGGAGGCCAGTAATCACCACTAAGACGCAGAAGTAGGGTAATAATAACCAATCGTAACCATACGCCTTATAAATCTAATGTTCTAAGCTAACAATTACAAAAATGATAAACTCCAGTTTTGATTTGAAATTTTTACTAATTTTGACTTGTTTGAGGAGGGATTAAGGGGTGAACAAAATGTACCCATTCTCTTGTTTCACTTTGTTTGAGCAGCAACGGACGCAGTTTTTTATTCTGTCCTCTTTTCGGCTGGGTTTGAAGAACAAATGATAAAAACTATATCCCCTTCAGCTCTCTTCAGCTGGGTTTGAGTAAAACGAGATAGAAAATTAAGTCATCTACTCTTTTTAACCGTGTTTGAGCAGCAAGGGATACACATTTCTACCCCTCCTCCTTTCGGCTGATTTCGAAGAACACGGGATTCACAAATGTATCCCCTTACGTAAATTATAATCACTCGAACTACTAACAAACCTTTGTTTTTGTTTGAGCTTTCCCAATAATGAAGTAAACATTGTAAATAAAAAGGTGTGTGTATTTATTTATGCTTTTATGATTTAATGACATTTAAGAGTACAACATGTGGCAATTTGTTTTGTTTTGCTAACAAAGTAGTATAAATCAAAATATTGTAAAAGTTTGTTTTACAAGTACACCGGATGCCTACTTAGTTCCCCAAGCAATATTTTATGAAGAAAAACAACATCATTTTTACATTTCGAAAACAACTTCAAACAAAAAAAATTGCTATAAATTACTCCCAAAATATGAAGAAAAAAAAAACGAAAAAAAATAATTAAACAGGAACCTGTTCGCCTATTAATGAAAGTTGAATTATCATTTTGTAACGCAACTATTGTTGCAAACTCTGTGATGGGTCCCAGTGCTCTGTACACCTTTGGGACAAAATGTATATCGGCTTCGCCCCGGTTGCTCCATGTCGCAACACTATGAACCACATAATAGCATGCCACAATCGTTTAATGTTGACCCAACAACTAAAACAACAAATAATAATGTGGTCAAAATAACTAACTATGTATTCAAGTTTGCAATAGTTTTACCCGATTTTTTTTTAAATGTATGTTGGCAAAGTACTCAACATCGAAGAAACTGTCCAGCACAGTCCGATGTAAATGTGTCGTTATAAGCTGTTACACTAATTGAACAAAACATTGCACCAAATCTAAGCGATGAAGTTATTAGCAAATACCTTAGCCCCGTTCAAAACTAGTTTCACGAATTCACCTGCAGGTATGGTGAAAAACACCCGTAAGAATCAATGCTACAATAGCGTGGTTTTGATAGGAAATATAAATCCATGCATGGATCTGTACAATCACAGTACCGCGACAGTACACTAAGATGAGAGAGCTAGGTGTAGAGTCGAGGCTCCATTACAGCATGAGAACTTTAGTTGCATAGATTGAAACCTCATTTGGGGTCGAAATCTGCAACCGCCTTAGATCAGGTTACCGTAAAATGCGCTACTTGCATGTTGAGACCACAGCCAGGGCCAGCAGTATAACGAGAACCACTTACCTTGGTGCTGAGTTCTTGTAGTTGGAGTTCTCTCGGATCCTCTTTTCTGTTAAGATGCAACAGTTGTTATGAGCATTGCTGCTGGTACAGCGGTTTAAATACTGTTGCATTTCCAGTAAAGTGGACAGCAATCTACTTTGGGTTTTGATTGACATTCGATGAGCAGCCAATCGTACACACACGTTAAAGTCACTGATTGAAGGAAGTGACTTTTAATACTGTAACACTGGTTTAAACGAAGCTGTCTGTACAAATGGAGGCCTTTTGTTCTTAACTCTCTAGTTTAGTTTATACACATCATGGGTTTACATGTATATCCGCCTTACTACGTTGCACTGCCAGATTGCTTCCTGAAGTACCAAGCCAGTTACTTTCCATTTCCGCTCAAATGACGTCATTATCTAATGGTTGTAAGTTAAAGCGCAAGAATTGTATTTTTCTGCAAAACAAAGCTGTTTTCAATACACGTCTACTCGACAGAGATACATTTCAACCTGTTTCCTCTCTTTATATACATGCACACCACCGATAGGCCCCCTTGCATATGACGTCACATGCCAAAATTAGCGCCCTCATTGTGGCTGAGAGTTGTGTGGGCCGGATACACACGTTCACATTGCCATTGTTTGAGCAGCGATCGCGGCGAATGCAAAGAGTCCATCGACGTAATTTGTCGAAAATTTCTTGTCAGTTTCATTGAGTGTCCTAAATATAAATACAAGGACAAACGCGTTTGTTAGATTGCGCCACCATAAGAACGAGGATGTATAACATTTTCAACAAATTTTCGATTTCAGATTTTTTTTTCTTCAGAAAACGTTACCTTGCCGTTTACATTGTTGTGAACAATCGTAATTTTCAATTAAGCAGAAACTATTCAAATTGAAATGTATTCAGTTCAATGGTTGGTAACGATAACATCATCATCTTGTTGGATGCACCAAGCTGGCCGGCTTTTTCTGGCGACACAGCCAGGAGCCACGTCCAGGAGAAGTGCACCGGGAGGCAGGATATATATTTGTTTTCCGGGAGGTAATGTCCCCCATGGGGTACACAATGTGTATTATGTACTGTGTACACTTTCTTCTGACAGCGCCCTCTTTTGAATTTACCTAATTCAGCCCGTAATTCTCTATAAAGGGGGGAAAAATCTCCGAGGACATACATTTCAACAAACTCCGGTGCGGTGCACAACGGGGTCCCCGTGCACTCTCGAAGCGGCAGGATCCAGGGTCACTTTGGTTCTCGTCTTGGTGCAGTTCTCGCAGGTGCAGCGCCAGCGACCGAGCGGGGTTCCTTCGACCGTCCAGGGCTCCTGACGGGAGGCTTTGCGGCGGCAGAAATACGATTAGATATGTTTTTTTGTGTTAATTCAGTTATCATACCTCAACCAACGATCTAAGCAAACGCACTTTACATTAACTTGAACCCAAATTAAGCAGCAGTCCGACTTTTCATAAACTATGGGAGAATCGGAGTAAAGAACAAACTATTTTGAAACAAGTATGGAATAAAAGGATACACAAAATAAAATACTAAGAGTTATCAACTTCAAATACGTGTATCAACTAATACAAACATATGTTATTATAAACTATTTAAAACAAAACTAAAAAAAAAAAAAAAAACGAATAGAAAATTGCTCCTTTGTGTTGTTGAGTTGATGGTTTTATGCCTGCTTCAGACAATGGAAACAAAAAACATTTTCGGAGGATTTTTTTATTTATTATTGTTTACTTCTGTATATTGACTATACAAACTTCCCATGACAGACTAAGTAACAATAAGCCCACATAGCCTCCCTGTCACTTTGTTTACTACACTAAGTTTAATTTGTAAATACAAATCACGGCTAATAGCTCACATAGAGAACCATTACTCAAACAAACTATACCAGAAGTGTATTGGCGTAACCGAATAACAAATTATACATTCTAATTTGCTGTTGTTGTTGATTCTTTGATTACCGTTTACGAGAAGTAGACACTTCGACTGCAGTGGGTTGCCAGAGCAACCTTTTATTTCAAATTGAAATGAAATTAATTAATTATCTTAAATGTGATGGTTGGTCCTTAATAATGTCTGGGACCATAAACAGTTTCGTGTAAATGCAGCCATTCAGCCAAACTGATTTCTTACAATTTCAAAGCAGATCTTAGTTATTATGATTCTCCGGCAGTTCTCCAGTCCGCAACTCATAGTCCTACAAAACAGCAGTGAAATCTGGCAGGTACATTATTTTCCGCGAGATCTTAAACCTCTTGCAGATTATATAAGCAGCTCATTAGGCCTACGCAGGGGGTTGCATGCTAATCAAATTGAGACAAATACAATAATGCTTGCATTTCATTAATGTCAGAATAAGATGCATGGCTTATTTTGCCAACAGGTTTAATTTTAGAAAAAAACTGAGACTTAATTTTAAGACGGTGACATCATTGAATAAATTCAACCCAAGACTTTTAATGAATTTCAGGACTTGATTGTAAAGAACCAATCGGAAAAGTAGCTGAAAACGACAACTCAAAACCCTGTAGGGCAAGTTATTACGTGTGTTGGGCTCAATGCTTGTTATGTCATGCCAACCTGATAATTGGGTTCTCCACAAGCATTACTATACACAAAGCAACCCTACTGCTTACTCTTGCCATAGTGACCAAACAACAAATTAAAGAAAAGTCGCACCAATTAATATGTGATATGTTTTGCTCCAAGGTAGTGTGCAGGGGAGGTGACGGGATGTTTATTGATGAAAGTTATGTTTTTTTCCTAACAGACTAATCAACACGAAGACTGATTGAACAGAAGTAAAGTGTCATTTGCCTTGATGGACACTAGCAAGGCACGGCAGTGACCAGGTTGCAATTAAATATTATTAACTACCGCCCCCGATAGCACTGTATTGCTCCTAGTTCCGACCAACTCCACCAGACTGTCCAGTGGCCAAAAAGTGTCTATGTACCCAAAATAAAGCCGACTGCAAGCGCTTCCTCTCTATTACATAACCTGTTTGCATGGCTTTGCTACTGCAGCTGTGATGACGTATACAGTACCGACTATAGGTCAAGGGATGAAGTTTAACCAATGGTTGCGCAATTGGCAACAGTAAGTGTAACCTTGATACTACGAATGTCATTAAGAGTAATGCATTTTCACAAGCAAACTTCTTGTTATTTATGAAGTCCGGGCTGTGTGAGAATTGTTCACCTCACTGCAATAAAGCATCCACAAAGTAGCAGGGCAAATTTACCCAGAGACTGCACAGCCCCAATGAAGATAAACGCTCCGTCAAAGTTGACAATAAGAACATATAACAACCTGAAAACACAAAAGACGGAGACGTCGAACTTATTAAAATGTTATAAATAAACTTGCTATGCATAGTTCGTTTGGATGACTGAACATTCTCCACAACATCTTCGATCCTAAACAAAGTCAATACTGTAGCTCATCAACATGAAAAAGGAATGCTTGACAATTTTGTAATCCACCGAAGGCTATTTACTTAAGGTTTACAACGAACACAGGGCACTTCGGTAAAAAAAAGAGATTGTATTTGTCAGTTGCCCCCCCCCCCCATCTTGTTAAAGTACGCGTGCTTCCTAGGAGGGACCCTTATTCGCAATGTGATGTGGTACACAACTTCTTGGCTGAACTCTTACTGGCATTTGATGCTGTCATCTTTCGGTTACTTATTTTGCCTCTGTGTTGTTTGTGTACATGACCTTCTGTTTAAAGACATTGTCATAGAACAACCTCAAAACATGAAAGACGGAGACCAACGAACTTATTGAGATGGAATAAATGAACTGGCTACGTGTAGCTCATTTGGACGACTCAACACTCTTCACATTAGCTTAATTCGTAGACAATGTTAATATTGTAGCTCATGAACATGGACAGGTAATGGTTGACAAACCTTCAGTCCTCCCGAAGGCTATTTACCGAAAGATTTCAACGAACACATCAACATAAACTAGTGTAACGCAGAGATTTATATGTTAGGATGGCAATATTTTCAACACTCTGGTTAACTAGACTAGAAGAAACGTGATGTGAGCGGACTGGAGTGTAGAATGGTGGCAACAACTGAAGAAAAACACTCAATACAATTGTCTGGGTCTGGTCTTGGTTATTTACAAGTTGATTTATAGCAGTACAATTGTTACAGAGGTGCTGGACATAGCTCGTAGGTTTGAGATGCGAGTCTCTTGTATAGAGAAAGTTGAAGGAGTAGTCAGGAGGAGGCCCAGAGTGAATGTTGGGCAGAGGTTATATAGGATTTTGGTGGTGGGGGAACTCTTAATTTAGAAATGATGTCACACAGAAATAAAATAAGATTGGTGACATCATTACCTAGAAGTGAGTTTATGTAATGGTTAACAGGGGTTGGGCTGGGTGGGTGCATGGTGGATGGTACTGGTCAGTACTGGGCGACCTGGATGTCATAGCCCAGGAATGTGAGTGGTGGCTTTACTGGAAATGGGCCGACAGAGGATATGGGCCACCTGTTGAGGTGTTAACAACTTTTGGGGAATTCTAGAGATAACAGTGGGAAATCATCCTTACATTACTTTTATCTGGGGAAAGAAAATGTCCCCATTTTCAAGGTGTAAATGAAAAGTTACCATAATTATCAAAAGTAAACCAAGTACAAGTATAGAATGAATTTGAAAATTTAAGTAAGCACAAAAAATGTGCTTTGGTAAAGCATTCAAACTTTGTAAACATTTGAACATGCAAAATAATAATGGCAAGATAACCACATGATAATGATACAGATGAACTTGTAAACTCCAGTAAAAGTTGATGAATGAGTAGAATTATTGCTTAGAATGAAATTATATATGACCAAAAATATCGCAATTACATACAGTTATTGAAATTAAAGTTATGGCAAAAGAAATCAAATGCAGGGCCTACACACAATACAATACCAAGTTTATACAATGGAAAATTAAGTGTGGCATGAATCATAACAAAGATCTTATCCGAAACAAGCTGTTGCAATTAAATTATTGACTGCGGTCAGAAGGCAAATGAATTGGGGTTGGAGGAAAGTTGAATGATGGAGTTGGGCGTAGGGTTATGGGCAGAGAGTAGGGAGGGTAGGTAGAGGTAGAGTGGTTGATGGTTGGGGCTGTAGGGGAGTGGAGAAAAACAACAACAGGGGAGAGGTGTTGTTTTGGAATGGGCAGCAAACCCGATCCAGAGGTTGGAGAATAGAGCTTGGGTTTTGCACAATGCTTTGATTTGGTAGGAGTACTTGTGCGAACCTTAGGCTGAGTGGGGGAGGTACATGTAATCTTGGTTTGGTGGAAAGTTTGGCAAGACTTTGTTACATCATTACGAATGTTAGGCCAGTAACACACTTTCAGATATTGTTTAATTACCAGAGGGGTTACCATGTAAATAGGCAAGGACTGTGAGTTGTAGGAAGGTGGGGATGATTACTTGATTGACACGCTTAGCAGCAAATGAAGGCTGATAGTGTCGGCATAGAATACCATCGACTAGGTTAAGTTTATGGAAATCCAACCATAGGCGACGTGAGACATGCGATTACTTGGGTAATGTGGAACGTTGGGGACGGGATCCATTTTCGACCATCTGGGTCATCTTGTTGGCATAGGTTATTGTTGTAACCCTTGGATGAAAGAGTACAAATAAGGTCTGCATAAATAGCAAATGATGAAGGTTGAAAGTTGCAAGCTTTAGTGGGAGGAGCGGTTGTAGTTGTTATGGGGGTCTGAGTGAAAATACTATTGACATATACGGGCTTGGTGACAGGGGGGCTCAGACACTGAAGGTGTGGAGCGCTTCTCAGGTGGAAGAGAAGGTGGGGAGGGGTCACAACGTTGTGATCGGTCATCTCGATCACGACTGTGTGGTCTGGTATGACTGTGTGACCATGAACTATGACGACCTCTATAAGGGGACTCAGGACGGCGGCTACTACTGGAGTAACGGCTTTCATGGGAGCCACGGTCATAGCGACTGGGACGGAGACTTGGTGATCTGTGACGGGTTTCACGAGAGGGGCTATGTTCACGTGAATATCGGCGTTGTTCACGTGAATATCAGTGATTGCGACGAGGACTAGGAGAACGGTAATGGGGAGGAGAAGGTGAATATCGACGAGGGGAGTAATAGCGAGATTGGCCCAAAAGACGGGACAAGTGGATGTCTTTGATCACAAGTGAAAATTCCTGCATCATGGACATACAGTCCTTAATAATGGAACAAAGGGTATCCACAACTGGTGGAGGAATTGATTGGTTGGATACATAACCACCGGCAGATGGAGAAAGCATAACAAAACTATGGCAGACCGGCAGAAAATAACAATAAGAAGATACTATTAGGTAATAACAAAAATGAACGAGGAGAAAGCCTGGATCATAAATTAACACCACTTGACATAAAGTACTTTGACCAAAAAATCAAAGGCAAATCAATGAGATAAATGCGATGCGCATTAGGCCAGATAAAATATTGTGCATGTAAATAATTAAACAAGCACCAAAAAACAGTATTGGTTATGCAAATAAAATGCAAAGTAAAGGTCAAATAAAGCAAAGATGACAGAAAATATTGGATATGCAATCGCAAAAAAAATGTATGAAGTACAGGTCATTGAGAAAACAACAATGACAGCAATAAATACAAGACGTTGTGAGGGCATGTAAAATCAATGTAAAGAGTTCAAATAGATATGAAATCACTTATCGGCTATTCTTTGCGATGCATCGATGCTTTGACGACAGAGGATGACGGTGATGATGGACGGACGTGGCGATAACAACAGGGAAGAGGAACGGCAGAGAAACAGTTATGGTGATGAATATCGGCGATAAAAACAGGAACAGTTCGAAAGAAGAACAGTTCGGGGCAGGAACAGGAAACGAAGAACACGGAGACAGGAACGAAGAGCAGCTAGAAGAACAGAAATCAGATGAGACGACAGGAGACAGCCAAGGGGGAGGCAACCAATCTGGGACCAAAAGATGTCATTTCAGGTGGAAGCACGGCTTTGTCATAGAGATTGTGAAGACAATGGAAGCAGGAACACGGAGCTTGAATACAGGAACGAAGAGCAGGAAAACAGGAACGATGGGGTCCAATGAGACGATGTTACAATGTTCAGAAAATGAAGCAAACAGGAGCAATGAAACATTTAAAATGTTCAGAGGGCAGCAAAAGGATCAGGAACATTTAGGAGAAAATTGAAGAAAAGGAGACTAGAAGATCAACATCGGAGCTCAGACTGTGGGACGAATTTGGAACATGTCAGTGCACATATTAACTTCATGATGTCAAGTTCCAAGATATTAAAGAACAGAATAAACTCCAGAAGACGGCTTGTGCGTGTAACACCGCTGCTACCAGTGTAACGCAGAGATTTATATGTTAGGATGGCAATATTATCGACACTCTGGTTAACTAGACTAGAAGAAACGTGATGTGAGCGGACTGGAGTGTAGAATGGTGGCAACAACTGAAGAAAAACACTTGAGACAATTGTCTAGGTCTGGTCTTGGCTTATTTACAAGTTTACTTATAGCACTACAGTTGTTACAGAGGTGCTGGACCTAGCTCGTAGGTTTGAGATGCGAGTCTCTTGTATAGAGAAAGTTGAAGGAGTAGTCGAGGCCCAGAGTGAATGTTGGGCCGAGGTTATATAGGATTTTGGTGGTGGGGGAACTCTTAATTTAGAAATGATGTCAGACAAAAATAACATAAGATTGGTGACATCATACCTAGAAGTGAGATTATGTAATGGTCAACGTGGGTGGGTGCATGGTGGATGGTACTGGTCAGTACTGGGAGACCTGTATGTCATAGCCCAGGAATGTGAGTGGTGGTTTTACTGGAAATGGGCTGACAGAGGATATGGGCCACCTGTTGAGGTGTGAACAACTATTTGGGAATTCTAGAGACAACAGTTGGAAATCATCCTTACACTAGGGTAACGTTTTTGGAGGTACAAGGGGATGAACCATTTGTATCCAATGGAGGGGCCCCTGAATTTCTTCCAGGTAAGTAGATTTAGAGTGTTGTTCCTTTTTGCTTAGTTGTCCACATTGAACAACTTGAAACTGTTTAGCTTATGATACTAGTATGCCCAGTGTTGTTGTTGTTGTCCATTACGTGTTTCTTAACAGTAACACAAAGTCATTTCCTAACCGGTGCGTTGTCTAAGTCATGTTAATGCTCACCCAAAACTGTGCCAGTATACCAACTATTGCAAAAGCATCTGCAGTAGAGGGGGTATGTGGCTCGGGCTTCCCCATGCATACCTTCTTCCCATGCAAGATTTGTGCTTTTAATACTGCAAATTTCTGCTTCAGTTTTTGTTTTAACTCGTGGTAGATAAATGATGGCGCTGTCCAATTCAGTGACACTTTAGTACTGTTGACTTGAAAGCCATAATTGCTAAAAAGTTTTACAAGTTTTATGGGTGGGGGCCGTATCCATGTATTAAATTCGCAGTGTCTGTCATTTTGAGTGACCGAAGGAGCCATGTTGACGACTGCGTCATTCAAGATGAGGGTGGTGGGGGGAGACCGTGAGGATATTTTTGCAGATCCTCTTGTTACCAATAACATGTTTTCATGCCTCATCTTCGGGCAATCTTCAGTTGCAGGTGTGGGTGATTCGTAATGAACCTGTATGTCTCAGGTCTCGTTAGAGACAAGTTTTGGTTTATTCGCTGTGATTCAGAATGATGGTTGTGAGTTTGTGAGAGTGAAATCCTGATCATAGGTGAATTGTTCCTCTAGTAAGGAAATTAGAATGTTAAGCGTTTCATCTGGATCATCAATAAATCCCGAATCTTGTGGGATGTGATTGAGCTGTTGAGAGGGTGAGTCGGTTGGACTCTGGTTTAGTTTAGCTCTAATCAACTTGTCCCTTATGTTTTGGTCTTTTCTGATTGCAATGAATGGAAGTTCGAGAGTGTTTTGTTGCGTTGTATTAAAGACCAGTGTTTATTGATCGCTTTGTTTAGGTCACCATGGTTGATGTACGGATTATATGTCGTACTTAAGACGAGCGGGGCTGAGCTTTTCTGTTTTTGTGGTCGTTTATGAATCAATTTTGATCGTTCACTGTGTGGTACTTTCCCAACGATTTTGTTTATTTCCGAAATATTATAACCTCTTGTTATTAGTTTTTCGGAGAAATTGTTGACTTTGATCAAGAAATCATCTTCGTTGTTTGTGTTTCGAGCATATCGGAGTGTTTCTCAATATATGAAAGCTTTGAACACATGTGGGGGTGTGGTGATGTTTTGTGTAGGTATTGGTAGGTTTCAGTGGGTTTGGTATAGACTTTTGTGTCAAGAATACCAATTTCTTTGAACCTTGTACCTTTGAAGATCGTTAAGTCAAGATAGTTGATGGAAATATCTGATGCCTCAAAAGTAAATTTGAGGGTCGGGTGTAGTTGAAGTATGGTTTGGATGAAGCTCTTGAAGTTTTCAAGAGTGCTGTCATAGAGGACAAGGATGGCATCTCTATAGCGCCACCATGTTAGGATGTGATCAGCTTTTTCAAGGATTTGTTTTTCCAGATTGTGTAGTGTGATATCACAAATTTCTGGGCTTGCGGTTGAGCCCATGGCACATCCGATTTTTTGTAGGTAGTGATTGTTACCGCATTGGAAGCAGTTTCTTCCTATGATCAGTTCCAATAGTTTACGGATGTGGTTGGAGGGTGGTTTTGTGATAGAGTAAGGGTGGTGGTTTAGGTCTAAGGCATTGCAGACACAATTTATCGCCTCTGTTTGGCGGACGTTTGTGTACATCGAGACAACATCAATACTTGTAATCAGAACATTTGGTGGGAAGGCTGTTTCTCCTAGTTTCCGCAGTATGTCCGCTGTGTTTGTAAATATAAATTGTTTGTAATCCGATTCCCCTCAAAATGGGTAATTCAACTTTGTGTGTACTGTTATTAATTTGTTTCTAATCCGTTTCCCTAAAAAAACCCGAGAATATTCAACTATTTGTTTCTTGTTATAAACGATTGACCGCCCGCTTTCGGGTCCGAGAATGATTTGATGAGACCAAGGCCCAATTTTCACTGCTCTGCTTACCGTCAAATTATGTGCTTGCAATCACCATTCTTTGCTATCAGGGCAAGCGCTTAAAATATGTGGCAGCTTTCTATTCAAATAAAACATAGTTACTTACGCACGAGCACACGCACGATAACGATATACATTATATTGGGCCCTTGTTGGTGATTCTACATTGTTTCTAGGCCTGAAAGTCTGAAAATTAGCATATTAAAAATACTATAATCATAGAAATAAACCGTAAAAACAGAAAGTCTTCCATAACAGCCGGATATGGCGCAGATTTTGAATGTATACAACGCAGTTAATATTATCAGGTGTAACAGAGCAGTACTTGTTTGTCATAAACAAACATCAATCGTATTTAACAAATGTTGAAACGAAAACAAACCAATAAGACACGCTTAAACGTTACAGCATTGTCACAAAAACGGTTGTTGTGGTAACATTTGATAACATGTTTGTGTATATATGTTTTTTATTTACATTATGACTCTTGATGAAGACTAACAATAGTTAGACGGTTTTGTGGTGAACGGATGCAACAATAACAAGTTACGGGCAAAGGTAACGGTAGAAAGACACGTTGGGTTAGATAACACTTTATTATGACAGAAAGAAGGACGTCACAAATTGTTATGAATTGTGTCAGTGCGAGAATACAGTCACCGTCGATCACAGATGGCGTAAAGACGGGTTCATTTACGACACAAAATATGACGACACCAGACGAAAGGACCTGGATGACAACTACTCTCCGGTGATTCAATTTGGTCTTTTACTTTTATTTCCAAAACGTAAACCTTACACGACAACAACAAAAAAACTTCACATTTTTGGTCCTGTGTTTCTGCAAAAGGTTTGGATGAAAGTATCCCACAAAAGAAATTTCAATAACATCATCTTTCGGTAAAGGTATGCCAACAAATACACACAATAAATCATTTAGAATTGTATTCTATGGCCGAAGACCTCAATTGTTTAAAAGTTTAGGAAAAACGTATATTTCGTTTGATTTCGGATGATAATATTTTGTTCAATATCCACTTTGGTGCTGTTATCCTTTTATCAACTCATCTGAATACCAAATAAGTTGTTGTTCTTTTTGGCCACCAAAGTCACCTTTGGTGAATTGGCAGATTTCGAGAACGGCTTTCCGTCAAACACGAACCAACTCAAACATTCCCTGTGAACTTCAGAGTTGACGGAGTTGATGCAATTTTCTAGTGAGTTACATACTGATTCGTATACATCAAAACAGTTGATTTGGAATGAACAAAGAAAAACAAAGCAGGATGTGAACCTCAAACCCTCATAAATAACGTGTCAGCGCTCTACGTACTGAACCGTTTTGAATAACTTTTGTCGTTTTCCCTATTGTGTCAATAGTTTTTCATGGAGGGTATTAATAAAAAGCTTATCAACTTAGCACATACTTATTTATTTATTTATTTCTTTAATTAATTATAATATTGGTGTTGTTGTTGATGTTGTCGTTGTCGTTGTCGTTGTCGTTGTCGTTGTCGTTGTCGTTGTCGTTGTCGTTGTCGTTGTCGTTGTCGTTGTCGTTGTCGATGTCGTTGTCGTTGTCGTTGTCGTTGTCGTTGTCAGTGTCGTTGTCGTTGTCGTTGTCGTTGTCGTTGTCGTTGTCGTTGTCGTTGTCGTTGTCGTTGTCGTTGTCGTTGTCGTTGTCGTTGTCGTTGTCGTTGTCGTTGTCGTTTGTCCTTTCGTAAGGGCATTACGTTGTTAAGTGTTATTATTCTCTAAACAACAATATTTTTTTGTACTGTAAACAAACACATCATTTAGTTTAATATCAATTGTGTGCTATAAGCAAGCTACCAAACCCTGTTAATTATTCATTTCATAATAAAAAGCGATGTTGTTAGACGGCAAACAAAACATTTCAACTTTGTTACTTTGTAAAACGCCAAATAATTGCTCTGCAACGAGAGTACAACTGTATGTTTGTAAACTGTGCATTACTTTTGTTGTAACAGTCACACAAGTTGATAACATACCGCCAACATGTTCATTTTCAACTGCATTTTTTTAATTAAATTTTTCTTCAAATTTACAGTCTAAAAGTTCGAAAATTTTTATCAAAACAGTATTTTAAAGCAACGCTTTTTTATTTTACATGTTCTCTTCATTTTTTGTTTTAACTTGCTCCAGATTTTTTTGAATCAATCTAATGTTTTAAGCTAACAATTACAAAAATGATAAACTCCAGTTTTGTTTTGCAATTTTGTGCAAGTTTTGACTTGTTTGAGGAGGGATTAAGGGATAAACAAAATGCACCCATTCTCTTGTTTCACTTTGTTTGAGCAGCAACGGACGCAGTTTTTTATTCCGTCCCCTTTTCGGCTGGGTTTACAGAACAATTGATAAAAACTATATCCCCTCCAGCTCTCTTCAGCTGGGTTTGAGTAAAACGAGATAGAAAATTAAGTCCTCTACTCTTTTTAACCGTGTTTGAGCAGCAAATGATACACATTTCTACCCCTCCTCCTTTCAGCTGATTTCAGAGAACACGGGATTCAAAAATGTATCCCCTTTCGTAAATTGTAATCACTCGAACTACTAACGAACCTTTGTTTTTGTTTCAGCTTTCCCAATAATGAAGTAAACATTGTAAATTAAAAGGTGTGTGTGTATTTATTTTTGCTTTTATGATTCAATGGCATTCTAGAGTACAGCTTGTGGCAATTTGTTTGGTTTTTGCTAACAAAATGTATAAATCAAAATATTGTTAAATTTTGCTATACAAGTGCACTGGATGCCTACTTAGTTCCGTAAGCAATATTTTATAAAGAAAAACAACATAATTTTTACATTTCGAAAACAACTTTAAAAAAAAGTTGCTATAAATTTTTCCCACAATGTGAAGAAAAAAACCCGAAAAAAAACAAAACAATAGTTAAAAAGGAACCTGTTCGCCTATCAATAAAAGTTGAATTATCATGTTTTAACGCAACTATTGTTGCAAACTTTGTGATGGGTCCCAGTGCTCTGTACACCTTTGGGACAAAATGTATATCGGCTTCGCCCCGGTTGCTCCATGTCGCAACACTATGAACCACATAATAGCATGCCACAATCGTTTAATGTTGACCCAACAACTAAAACAACAAATAATAATGTGGTCAAAATAACTAACTATGTATTCAAGTTTGCAATAGTTTTACCCGATTTTTTGTTTAAATGTATGTTGGCAAAGTACTCAACCTCGAAAAAACTGTCCAGCACAGTCCGATGTAAATGTGTCGTTATAAGCTGTTACACTAATTAAACAAAACATTGCACTAAATCTAAGCGATGAAGTTTTTAGCAAATACCTTAGCCCCGTTCAAAACTAGTTTCACGAATTCACCTGCAGGTATGGTGAAAAACACCCGTAAGAATCAATGCTACAATAGCGTGGTTTTGATAGGAAATATAAATCCATGCATGGATCTGTACAATCACAGTACCGCGACAGTACACTAAGATGAGAGAGCTAGGTGTAGAGTCGAGGCTCCATTACCGCATGAGAACTTTAGTTGCATAGAGTGAAACCTCATTTGGGGTCGAAATCTGCAACCGCCTTAGATCAGGTTACCGTAAAATGCGCTACTTGCATGTTGAGACCACAGCCGGGGCCAGCAGTATAACGAGAAACACTTACCTTGGAGCATGAGTTCTTGTAATTGGAGTTCTCTCGGTTCCTCTTTTCCGGTAAGATGTAAAAGTTGTTTTGAGCATTGCTGCTGGTACAGCGGTTTAAATACTGTTGCATTTCAAGTGAAGTGAACAGCAATCTACTTTGGGTTTTGATTGACAATCGATGAGCAGCCAATCATACACACACGTCAAAGTCACTGATTGAAGGAAGTGACTTTTATCACTGGTTTGAATGTAGCTGTGGGTTACGAATGGAGGTCAATTGTGACAAACTCTCTAGTTTAGTTTATACACATCTTGTGTTTACAGCATATCCGCCTTACTACGTTGCACTGTCAGATTGCTTCCTGAAGTACCAAGCCAGTTACTTTCCATTTCCGCTCAAAACTACGTCATTATCTAATGGTTGTTGGTTAAAGCGCAAGATTTGTGTTTTTCTGCAAAACAAAGCTGTTTTCAATGCGCATCTACTCGACAGAGATCATTTCAACCTGTTTCCTCTCTTGATATACATGCGCACCACCGATAGGCCCCCTTGCGAATGACGTTAAAAGCCAAAATTAGCGCCCTCATTGGGGTCAATGAAGATATATCATTGGCTGAGAGTTGTGCGGGCCGCATACACACGTTCACCTTGCCATTGTTTGAGCAGCGATAGCAGCCAATGCAAAGAGTCCATTGACGTAATTAAATGTCGAAAACTTTTGATCAGTTTCATTGAGTGTCCTGAATATAAAAACAAGGACAAACGTGTTTGTTGGATTGCGCCACCATAAAAACGAGGATGTGTAACATTTTCAACAAATTTTTGATTTCAGATTCTTATTATTTTGTTTTTTTTTCATAAAACGTTACTTTGCCGTTAACATTGTTGTGAACAATCGTAATTTTCAATTAAGCAGAAACCATTCAAATTGAAATGTACTCTTTCAATGGTTGGTAACGATAACATCATCATCTTGTTGGATGCACCAAGCTGGCCGGCTTTTCCCGGCGACACAGCCAGGAGCCGTGTCCAGGAGAAGAGCACGCGACCGGGAGGCAGGATATATATTTGTTTTCCGGGAGGTAATGTCCCCCATGCGGTATACAATGTGTACTATGTACTACGTACACTTTCTTCTGACAGCGCCCTCTTTTGAATTTACCTAATTCAGCCCGTAATTCTCTATAAAGGGCGAAAGAATCTCCGAGGAAATACATTTCCACAAACTCTGGTGCGGTGCACACCGCGGTCCCCATGCACTCTCGAAGCGGCAGGATCCATGGTCACTTTGGTTCTCGTCTTGGTGCAGTTCTCGCAGGTGCGGCGCCAGCGACCGAGCGGGGTTCCTTCGACCGTCCAGGGCTCCTGACGGGAGGCTTTGCGGGGGCAGAAATACAATTATATATATATATATATTTTTTTAATTCAGTTATCGGACCTAAACCAACAATCTAAACAAACGCACTTTACATTAACTTGAACCCAAATTAAGCAGCAGTCCGACTTTTCATAAACTATGGGAGAATCGGAGTAAAGAAAAAATTATTTTGAAACAAGTATGGAATAAACAATACACAAAAAAAACCTTACAGTTATCAACTTCAAATACGTGTATCAACTAATACAAACATATTTTATTACAAAAAAATAAATAAATAAATAAATAAAAAAATAAAAACAAAACGAACAGAAAATTGCTCCTTTGTGTTGTTGAGTTGATGGCTTCATGCCTGCTTCAGACATTGAAAACAAAAAAGTATTTTCGGATGATTTTGTCTTTTTTAATTGTTGTTTACTTTTGTATATTGACTATATAAACTTCCCATGACAGACTAAGTAACAATAAGCCCACATACCTACCCTGTCAATTTGTTTACTACACTAAGTTTAGTTTGTAAATACAAATCACGGCTAATAGATCACATAGAAAACCATTACCCAAACAAACTATACCAGAAGTGTATTGGCGTAACCGAATAACAAAGTAGACATTCCTATTTGCTGTTGTTGTTGATTCTTCGATTACCGTTTAAGAGAAGTAGACACTTCGACTGTAGTGGGTGTCCAGAGAAGCCTTTTATTTCAAATTGAAATAAAATTAATTAATTATCTTAAATGTGATAATTGGTCCTTAATAATGTCTGGGACCATAAACAGTTTCGTGGAAATGCAGCCATTCAGCCAAACTGATTTCTTACAATTTCAAAGCATAGCTTAGTTATTATGATTCTCCGGCAGTTCTCCAGTCCGCAACTCATAGTCCTACAAAACAGCAGTAAAATCTGGCAGGTATATTTTTTCCGCGAGATCTTAAACCTCTTGCAGATTCTATAAACAGCTCAATAGGCCTACACAGGGGGTTGCATGCTAGTCAAATTAAGACAAATACAATAACGCTTGCATTTCATTAATGACAGAATAAGATGCATGGATTATTTTGCCAACAGGTTTATTTTTAGAAACAACTGAGACTTAATTTCAAGACGGTGACATCATTGAATAAATTCAACCCAAGACTGTTAATGGATTTCAGGACGTGATTGTAAAGAACCAATCGGAAAAGTAGCTGAATACGACAATTCAAAACCCAGTCGGGCAATTTAGTACGTGTGTTTGGCCCAATGCTTATTATCTCATGCCAACCTGATAATTGGGTTCTCCACAAGCATTACTTTACACAAAGCAACCCTACTGCTTACTCTTGTCATAGTGACCAAACAACAAATTAAAGAAAAGTCGCATCAACTAATATGTGATATGTTCTGCTCCAAGGTGGTGTGCAGGGGAGGTGACGGGATATTTATTAATAAAAGTGATTTTTTTTTTCCTAACAGACTAATCAACACGAAGACTGATTGAACACAAGTAAAGTGTCATTTGCCTTGCGGGACACTAGCAAGGCATGGCAGTCACCAGGTTGCAATTAAATATTATTAACTACCGACCCCGATAGCACTGTATTGCTCCTAGTTCCAACCAACTCCACCAGACTGTCCAGTGGCCAAAAAGTGTCTATGTACCCAAAATAAAGCCGACTGCAAGCGCTTCCTCTCTATTACATAACCTGTTTGCATGGCTTTGCTACTGCAGCTGTGATGACGTATACAGTACCCACTATAGGTCACGGGATGAAATTTAACCAATGGTTGCGCATTTGGCAACAGTAAGTGTAACCTTGATACTTCGAATGTCATTAAGAGTAATGCATTTTCACAAGCAAACATATTTGTTATTTATGAAGGCCGGGCTGTGTGAGAATTCTACCTCGTCATCACCTCCACTTCGGACTTACTTGAGATTACACTTTCCACCGGAGTAATTAGTCACAGTTGAGAGAACTTGAAAAGAATCTTCTCCTATAAAGGGCCCCCACGCCCTACACGCCTCAATACATTTTTCTGTGCCGGGGTAGTCACATGCATAGTAGTTGTTTTTCTAGTGCTCTAGATCGTAGTATTTATTATATACCAATGGATGGTGAGGACGTTGATCTACTGGAGCTGATGGCCGGCCCTTCGCATGAGATTCTCAGCGGGTTAAATAACACTCCAACTGCTGAGACTTCGGTCAAACCGAGTTTGAAATCTCGGAAAACGAACAAGCCAGCAGCTCAACATGACACAGTTTCTCGGCAAGAATTTGCTGATGTGTCCGATAAATTGACCACTATGGCTGAGGCCATAGAGACAATGCAGACGGCCATGCTAAGCCAACCGGCCGCTAAACGGGCTCGGCATGACTCCGAATCTGATCCGGACAGCGATACTGCCTCAAAGGGATTCTAAATCCCAAAATTCGGGAAGTGGCCCAAAAGATAGGGCTTTTGGTTTCTTGTGAATTGGCTGTACCTCATGGTACATTGTTCAGAAGAACTGCCGAGTCAGACAATAATGCAGCTTTAACAGAGAATGGTAACGATTTTGAGGCACGAATGACTCCGTCCGAACGGGCTAAAGAAGACCTAAATTGGTGGTATGCAAATTTGCAGCATTCAAGCGCTCCCATTCATAGAAGTAAACCTGACTTCATTGTAGAGACTGATGCATCCCTAATGGGTTGGGCAGCCCAGTGTAATGGGCAGACATTAGGTGGACAATGGTCAGCCACTGAAACACAGTTTCATAATAACTGTCTTGAGCTAAAGGCATGCTTTTTTACCATACAATCCCTTTTCAATAAGCACAGGGATATCCATGTTCATCTGAAATCAGACAATACAACTGCCGTCTCATACATTCGATTTCAAGGCGGCACACATTCCGCTCAACTAAACGAGCTGGCGAGGGCCATTTGGCTGTGGTGCATTGACAGAAAAATCTGGCTTTCTGTATCGCACGTACCTGGGGTCCAAAACGTCGATGCTTATTTCGCATCACGAAATTTCCACGAAGACATAGAATGGAAATTACACCCAGAAGTTTTTCGCATGATCAAGGGAGCTTTTATTAACCCCAATATTGACATGTTTGCGTCAAGATTGAACACGCAAATGCACCCATATGTTTCTTGGCAACCTGATCCAGGGGCACTGTACAATGATGCGTTCACGCTAGACTGGTCAAACTATAAAGTCTATGCATTTCCCCCATTTTGTCTTTATGGGAAAGTCTTAACAAAGATTGAGAATGATGAGGCAGAGGCGATTCTCGTAGCGCCATTATGGCAAACCCAAATATGGTTTCCTAGAATGCTCAAGTTACTGGTGAACAAACCAGTTATTTTGCCTCAAAGGGATGATTTACTCTATATTCCCTCTTCAGGTAGACGGCACCCATGGCAAGATTGCCTACAACTGATGGCTTGCCATTTATCAGGGAGAACCTCCGACGTCAAGGAATTTCAGCACACGCTGCCGACATTGTCATTGCTTCCTGGCGGCCAGCTACCAAGAAATCTTACCAGTCAGCAATTCAGAAATGGATTCTTTTCTGTGCTCGGACAAAGAATAATTCCGTTCAAGCAACTGTAGCAGCAGTTCTTGATTGCTTAACAGAACAATTTGACAATGGTAGCAGCTACAGCTCATTAAACACACTACGTAGTGCTATATCAGCCATACTGGCCCCCATAGATGGGACACTGGTGGGTTCTCACCCCTTGGTAAAACGTTTTATGACCGGTGTGTTCAACATGCGTCCAGCCATGCCACGATACAATGTCACGTGGGACGTTAATATAGTTTTACGTTACCTAAAAAATTTAGGTCAGAACGATTAGTTGTCTTTAAAAGACCTTACTATGAAACTTGCTATGCTCGTGCTATTGATTTCAGGACAAAGATGTCAAACAATGTCCGCACTTGATTTAGATCATGTAAATGTAACAGTTAATGAGGTGATTTTTATTGTCGCTAAACTAACAAAGACAAGTAAAATCGGCAAGCAGCCGATACATGTGGTTCTGCCAAAGTACCCTCATGACGAGCTTTTGTGTGCAGTAAAGACACTAAAACAATACCTTGTAAAAACTAAATCCTTACGAGGCCAAGTACGAGGCCTCTTTATTAGTTATGTTCCCCCTCATAAACATGTGGGTTCAGAGACAATTTCTCGCTGGATTAGACTTACTTTGTGTGCTGCAGGTATTGACACAAACAGATTTAAAGCACACAGTACTCGCTCGGCTGCGTGCAGTGCAGCCTTTAAGAGTAATGTACCACTTCAGGCTATCTTGAACACTGCCCAGTGGGCACGAGGTAGCACGTTTGCCAAGTTTTACAACAAGCCTGTTATTTCAACGGATCACAAATTTGCTGATGCCGTTCTTGGTTGTGCAACTAAATAGGTTGCCACAAGGCTTTGATTTTGGTACGCAGTATACCTTTGCAATGTTGATCTAATATTTAATTTGATTTGAAATGGTTTATAATATTGTTCTATGATATTATGCTCAGATGAAAGTATGTTATCTGTTCAACGGTTGATACCGTTTTTTGGTTGTGCAACTAAACAAGTTGTTATTGATAAAGTATGCAGCTCCTCATTTCAATAAGTGAGGTTTTGATTATATTTATATATAGTTTTATATAAGTACTGCATAGATGGTGACAGTTTTTGCTAGCAAGAGAACAGCAAATACAATGTTGTGACGTATAGTAAACAGTGTATCTGTTGCCCGTCTTGTACTCTGAAGTCTCAAGTAAGTCCGAAGTGGAGGTGATGAAGAGGTAGAATTAAAAAATTAAACGAAAGAAATGAAGTTTAATTGGAATTCTACTGAGTCTATCACCGACACTGAAGGACTTACGCTCCCACCACTTGGGTTCTTAATGTAACTCTAATCAAGCCCACCCTATGCTTTACGCCGGGCAACATATTTTGTTAATACCTTACATTCAAAATGTATTGAGGCGTGTAGGGCGTGGGGGCCCTTTATAGGAGAAGGTTTTTTTCAAGTTCTCTCAACTGTGACTAATTACTCCGGTGGAAAGTGTAATCTCAAGTAAGTACTTCAGTGTCGGTGATACACTCGGTAGAATTCCAATTAAACTTCATTTCTTTCGTTTAATTTTTTAATTATTCACTTCATTGCAATAAAGCATCCACAAAGTAGCAGGGGAAACTTACCTGGAGACTGCACAGCCCCAATGAAGATAAACGCTCCGTCGAAGTTGCCAATAAGGTCATAACAACCTTAAAACACAAAATACGGAGACGTCGAACTTATTGAAATATAATAAATAAACGTGTTATGCATAGTTCGTTTGGATGACTGAACATTCTCCACAACATCTTCGATCCTAAACAAAGTCAATACTGCACCTCATAAACATGAAAAAGGAGTGCTTGACAGTTTTGTATTCCTCCTGAATGATATTTACTTGAGATTTACAACGATCACATCAATGGAAATAGGGTAGCATTTCTGTAGGATACAAGGGGATGAACCATTTGTGTCCAATGGTGGGGGGATGGCATTTCGGTAAAACAAAAGTTTTTATTTGTCAGTTGCTCCTCCCTCCCCCATCTCGTTAAAGTTCGCGTGCTTCCTAGGAGGGACCCTTATTCGCAATGTGATGTGGTACACGACTCCTTGGTTGAACTCTTACTGGCATTTGATGCTGTAATCTTTCGGGTACTTGTTTTGTCTTTGTGTTGTTTGTGTACATGGCGTTCTTTAAAGAAGTTGTCATAGAACAACCTCAAACACGAAAGACGGAGACCAACGAACTTATTGAGATGAAATGATTGAACTGGCTAGGTATAGTTCATTTGGATGACTCAACACTCTTCACATTAGCTTCATTCGTAGAAAATGTTAATTTTGTAGCACATGGACAGGTAATGGTTGAAAATCCTTTAATCTTCCCGAAGGATATTTACCGACAGATTTCAACGAACACACCAACATAAACTAGGGTAACGTTTATGGAGGTACAAAGGGATGAACCATTTGTATCCAATGGAGGGGCCCCCTCCCTCGGAGGGCACTTCTGTTAACATAAAACTGTTGTTTTATTTGTCATTTGCCGCCCCCACCCCCCTCCACACATCCCGTTCCAGTATGCTTGCTTTCTAGGAGGGGGTACCTTATTTGCAACATATGTGTGATGTAGTACACAACTCCTTGGCAGAACTCTTACTGGCATTTGATGCAGTCATCTTTTGCTCACCTATTTTGCCTTGGTGTTGTTTAATGTGTACACGATCTTCTGTCTAAACAAGTCGTCGATTAAGAGATTGTTTTTTTATATGGCTGGTTTGGAATAAAAACGGGTCTTTAGTGGTTGGTCCTAGAATTTCTTCCAGGTAAGTAGATTAAGATTTATGTTCCTTTTTGCTTAGTGGTCCACATTGAACAACTTGAAACCGTTTAGCTTATGATACTCGTATGCCCAGTGTTGTTGTTGTTGTCCATTACGTGTTTCCAAACAATAACACAAATTCATTTCCTGACCGGTGCGTTGTCTAAGTCATGTTAATGCTAACCCAAACTGTGTCAGGTACCAACTATTGCAGAAGCATCTGCAGTAGAGGGGGTTAGTGGCTCGGGCTTCCCCTGCATACCTTCTTCCCATGCAAGATTTCTGCTTTTAATATTGCAAATTTCTGCTTCAGTTTATATTTTGCCTCGTGGTACATAAATGACGGCGCTGTCCAGTTCAGTGACACTTCATGACTGTTGACTTGAAAGCCAAAAAATTGCAAAAACAAGTTTTTACAAGTTTTATTGGTGGGGGCCGTATCCATGTATTATATTTGCAGTGTCTGTCATTTTGACAGGAGAATGTGGTAGGCGAATATGAGTGACAAAAGGAGCCATTTTGACGATTGCGTCATTAAAGATGTGGGTGGTAGGGGGAGACCGCAAGGGTATTTTTGCAGATCCTCTTGTAATCAATAACATATTTTCATGCCTCAATTTCTGGCAATCTTCAGTTGCAGGTGTGGGTGATTCGTAATGAACATGTAGGTCTCAGGTCTCGTTAAAGACAGGTTTTGGTTTATTCGCTGTGGTTCAGGGTGATGGTTGTGAGTTTGTGAGATTGAAATCCTGATAATAGGTGAATTGTTCCTCTAGTAAGGAAATTAGGATGTTAAGCGTTTCATCTGGATCATCAATAAATCCCGAATCTTGTGGGATGTGATTGAGCTGTTGAGAGGGTGAGTCGGTTGGACTCTGGTTTAGTTTAGCTCTAATCAACTTTTCCCTTATGTTTAGGTCTTTTCTGAATGCAATGAATGGAGGTTTAGGGAAGATCCTCGAGAGTGTGTTGTTGCAATGTATTAAAGACCAGTGTTTATTGATCGCTTTGTTTAGGTCGCCATGGTTGATGTACGGATTATATGTCGTACTTAAGATGAGCGGGGTTGTGCTTTTCTGTTTTTGTGGTCGTTTATAAATCCGTTTCGATCGTTCACTGTGTGGTACTTTCCCAACGATTTTGTTTATTTCCGAAATATTATAACCTCTTGTTATTAGTTTTTCGGAGAAATTGTTGACTTTGATCAAGAAATCATCTTCGTTGTTTGTGTTTCGAGCATATCGGAGTGTTTCTCCATATATGAAAGCTTTGAACACACGTCAGGGGTGTGATGATGTTTTGGGTAGGTATTGGTAGGCTTCTGTGGGTTTGGTATAGACTTTTGTGTCAAGAATACCAATTTCCTTGAACCTTGTACCTTTGAAGATCGTTAAGTCAAGATAGTTGATGGAAGTATCTGATGCCTCAAAAGTAAATTTGAGGGTCGGGTGTAGTTGATTCATGGTTTGGATGAGGCTCTTGAAGTTTTCAAAAGTGCTGTCATAGAGGACAAGGATGGCATCTCTATAGCGCCACCTTGTTAGGATGTGATCAACTTTTTCAAGGATTTGTTTTTCCAGATTGTGTAGTGTGATATCACAAATTTCTGGGCTTGCGGTTGAGCCCATGGCTCATCCGATTTTTGTAGGTAGTGATTGTTACCGCATTGGAAGCAGTTTCTTCCTATGATCAGTTCCAATAGTTTACGGATGTAGTTGGAGGTTGGTTTTGTGATAGAGTAAGGGTGGTGGTTTAGATCTAAGGCATTGCAGACACAATTTATCGCCTCTGTTTGGCGGACGTTTGTGTACATCGAGACAACATCAATACTTGTAATCAGAACATTTGGTGGGAAGGTTGTTTCTTCTAGTTTCCGCAGTATGTCCGCTGTGTCACGCACATAGGTTGGTTGAGCGGTAGCTATAGGAAGAAGAAAGTAGTCCACAAATTCTGATATTTTGGCTGTAGGGCTTGAGCAACCGCTTATTATTGGTCTTCCTACAAATGGTATGCCCGGGGGTGGGGTTTTATGTATTTTCGGGAGAAATTACATTGTTGGGCAATTGCATTGTAGGGAAGACGGGTCAAGGTATGCCAAGGTTTGTTTGTTGATATAGTTGTTTCGATATAAATCGAAAAGTGGGTTATGAACCAGTGTAGTGGTTTGTGGTGTAATATTTTTGTCCAGCTTTGTGTAGTGCTCGGATTCAAGATGTTTGTAACCCACTTGTAGGTAATCGGTTCGGTTCAAAATGCAGATGCCTCTTCCTCTATGGTAGGGTTAAATTACGATGCCTGGATTGTGTTTGAGTTTGAGTATGGCTGATAACTCTTGTTTTGTCACGTTAGGTTTCTGATTTCTCAGTCTGACATGAGCAAATTGGTATTTAGTGGCTTCCAAGTAATTTTCGAGTGTCGCATTTTGTGTTGTAATTGGAAGCCATTGTGATGGTGGTTTGAAAGGTTGAGCCTTGTTGGGTTTGTTATGCATCAGAAACGCAATTCTCATTCTTCTTTTGAACATGTTGAAATCACTCAAGTGTTTTTTTACGAGCGGGTTTAGAGGGAGTTGGAACGAAGTTAAGTCCTTTTCCTAAGGCAATTTTCTCAATTGTGGAAAGATTTGCCTCGGATAGGTTTGTTATGAAACGTTCACCGTCTAACGTTAAGTTATTAAAGTGTTACTAGAGCGATTTTGGGGAAAGCAGAAACGATTGTAAACCTTGCAGACATTATATCAGACTACTATATAATGAGTAAGTTAAGTTATTTGGGTTCATAGTTTCCGGTAATATCGCATCAAAAAAGGGTCATTATTGGGGATTTGGCAAAACTTGAAAGCATTTCGCCGTTGAGGGCGTTTGATTGGTTAGAAAGATCATGACGTCACAGGGTGGACTAGGTCGTTGATGATGTTGTGCAATCACGGCTGGAGCAATGTGCGAGCAATGCGAAAGGGCCGTCGAGAATCACACGTCCTGATACATGTCTTTGCAAAAGGATCTGGATAATACTTAAAATGCCAAAAACGTGTGCTGTTGGAGGCTGCACAAGGAGCAGCACTAAAAATCCTCAACTCAGCTTCCTAAATATTTCAGCAGATTCTGTTATTAGGAGACAATCGATACGTTTTGTAAACTCAACGCGATCGAACTTCAACGTTTCGAAGTGTTTGTTGATATGTGCATCGCACGCACTTCACCAGGAAGCACTTCACCGACGACTGCTTCTGTGCTTTGATACATCGACCGAACTCAAGCAACGGTTTGGATTCACCCCTAAAACTACCCTGAAAACTGGTGCAGTTCCAACAACACTGAAGGCCCCTAATATTTCTACATCGTGGTCGGGGAACAAGATGAAAAGCCACAGAGTGAAAGGGCAGAACGGAGGGGAAAAAACTGGAGCGAACAAGGGAGAGTGTGTGGTTGGGGAAACAGTAAAGTGGGACGAAAGTGGGGACTGGCCGCAGCATGCAGGCATGATCGGACCGGCCCCCAGCCAAAGTTTCCCCATGTTTTCAAGGAAGTGCGGCTTCGATGTGTGCATTGTAATCTTTATATGTGTTTGCCCTATTTAAGTGATACATTTCATGGTGGTCTTGCATTTATTGCATGCTGTATTATGTATGAAACGATCGATCAGATGAGATTGAGATCGGGAAGAAAGACGTGTCCGGATACTGGGCAAAACCAACCGGCAATGTGTACATAATATTAGTATTATGTTTTGATCGGTGGTGTCAAATGGTGTTCATCAGGTCAATAAACAATAACTACATCATTGTATACATTGTATATCTCTCTGTAAAATAGAAGTGGGTAGCTTATTACATCCCTTCCTTAATTAAATAATCCTGTCATCGTTACAAATACAAGGGTGAAAATTCACTAAGCCGCCATAATTATGTTCAATTTGGGTCAAAAATTCAAAATGGATTCAGGAGAAACATTCCAACTCAGTCAAATAGTCCAATTGTTCTAATTTATTATTTTGATATTGTCAGGGCTACAACTATTTCAAATATTAAACATTTTTTTTAAAGTTTAACAACTTGTAAAAAGTGAGCAGTTAATATAAAATAAAATAAGACCATTTTGAAAAACCTCTTCAACTTAAACTGCTAATGTTTTTAATAGACCAGGAGCTAAGTTGTCTCATCTCATGGTTTGTTTGCACACGGCTACATCTATGATTTCACTCTTCCCTTTACACACAAATTAAAACTAATTAAAAAACCCCTTTAAAATACAACCGAGGAAAATATCTTGCTTAAGAACACAAATGCTTAAACCAAGTACTAATGCACAGTACCACGATTGCTTTAGGTCTAAAGCCATATAAAATCACTCCAAAACAAGGGACATCTGTAATTCCCTGTTTGTTTTGCTTCTTTATTTGTTTTTAAAGGTTTGTTTAAGGGGAGTGGCCACGCTCCTTTGTCTCCCTGAGACACTGAAATGTGTTTTATTTTTAGTTAATGAGATTATTTGAATCACGAACTCATAAGCCAGCATCATTTGTTGAAAAAAGTGACATTTATATCCTATCATTGTGTCAATCTTATCTTCATTTAAATTTTTTATTTTTTTTTATTGAATTCATTTTTTAAAATAATTTTGGAGTGCAGCGCTAATTTGATACCACAATTTGAGACCACATACTACCTAGAGATGTTCTACTAGGTCTATTCTACCAGTTAAAGCAATCAAACCTTAGATGTAGTGAGAGTTGAGCACCCACATTTGTTTATGGTCCGTGCTCCTAGTCTATAACACCTTGTTGCAATTATGCTTAGCAACAATTTTGCCGAAATACTTACTATATGGTTGTTTAGGAAAAAAATATGGCTATTTGCGTGAATTTCAGAGGGTTTTTTCATGACATGCACACATATTTTGAAGTGTAACTATACAACAAATAATCCTAGTCTCATATCAATGCTTGTGTTTACTCATACTAACCTACTGATCATTCATACAATCATTGAAGTTTAGAGTGTATTTGGTTAAAAATATACTCTTTCTATGGGTGCACAATTTCGGACATAACTTTGGACAATGTGGACATTTCGGACATAACTCTTTGTGGACATTACAGGGTTTTACATGGACATGACTTAAAGAGACACTTTTTTTTTATATTTAACTGATGGTTTAGTACGTAAATCATTGTAAATCATGATGTGGGATCACTTTCTTTCAGTCATCTTGATATTATGGACATAATATTGAAATTTATCATTATTTCGGACATAACTATGTCCAATGTCCATATTTTTGTGAGTACTTGGGTAAGTTATTTGGATCACTCTTATTGTAGCATCCATAGTTTGTTCAATACAAATCTACTGGGAGACAGCAGATGGTCTACTAACAAAATATTCCCCAAATTACATTAAGCTGCCTTACCTATACAGATTAAGGTTTTTAGCAAATTAACACATGGTTAAAGACCTTTTTCAGTGAAACCATGTTAAACCATGTTCAAAGTAAAAAGTAGGTGAAATGAACTGAAAAACCAATTTAAACTCAAAAGACATTTTAACATCATTTTATAACTGCTAATAAAATCATATATTACAGACAAATTTAACTTGAACAAAGTTGTCTTTCATTTTGGTTGGTCTGGATGACAAGTAAATACCCATGCTTTAACAATAATGCCAGCTTTTGTTAAATTTGTGACACATCACCGACTTGCGTGCACCCCTTTGAGTCATTGTTATAGGGTTTGGAATCGGGATCATCATGTTTAGGGATGCCCATGATGACTTCCACTCCTTGTCCTCTCCAGTCGGTAAACATTTTTTAACAACATGATTTTAAAAAAAATGAAAGAAACTTTGGTTTACTTTAAGAGGAAAGCAGTAACAATAAAAAAATGATTGTTAACTTAATTGTATTTACATTTAATGAGCAACTTAAGTCATGATCTCAAATACAGAAACAGTCTATTATAACAGATCTTACCAGGTTCCTTTCACAAAAGAATTTACTTTTGCTCTTTGTTTTTCTAAGCCTACAAAAAAAACATGCAAGGAAACTCTAGAAAATAGTTTAAATTCAGGTCTTATGTTTGTTTCAAGACAACAAAATTATCACTTACCTATTCACTGCAGCAGAACCGGTACACAGTGTGCTATGTGCGTGCAGAACTACAGTAGTGCTTGTTGTAGTATTACTGTAATGTAGTCTATGTATACCGTGTACATCATCAAGTACAGGTTTTATTTGTACTATGTACTATTACTGGCCAAACCCACCCAGACACACACTCCTGTGGAAGTTTAAACAATTTATCTTTTTCATAACCTACATGTAGACTAGAGCCATACCCCACTGTTTGTATGTCCACTGTTAAAAGTTATGTCCGAAACAGCAATATGTCCACACAAGTAAAAGTAATTTTTGAACAAAATACTTCAAATTTCACCACTACTTTGGGATAATTGGTGCAACTAAATATATACATTATTTGAGACTCAAGGAAAATGGTTCTTTTCATTATCATTCTTAACTTCCCACATTCAAAGCTTGGGCATTCTGGGAGAGAGACTTCAAAATGATAATCATTTTGTAGGTTCTGCTCAATTGCAGATATTATTTATTTCACAAATTTCTCAAGATAGTATGTCAGAACTAGAGTTTAACAATGTCATTCTCTCTGATGAACATTTGCTAAAAAGTCAATGACAATTGAATACGAATATTTTAATGTCTACATCATTAACTGTAAAAATAAGGGTGGCATTTCAGAGAAAAGTCAACCCAAACCTCTTTAAAAAAAAAGTTATAATATAATGTACTAAAACGTAAATCTCAATAGTTGATTATACTTTGTACTTGCCAATAAAAAATGTGTATGTCTTCAATATACGAATATAGGAGCTTTTGCCAACATGTTTTTGTACACAAGTTTAACTTAGTAATGATCATTTGGTGTGTAACATACAAACTCAAAATCTGTATGCAACTGATACCTTTATGATACACACGTCATGGGGGTCTCTACTCGACAAGCTCTTCTTCTTGGAGACCCCCACCACCTAATAACCTTCCACTCTGTACTTATCCATATTATTGATTGAGTGAGTGAGGAATAAAGTATTGACTTGATAAAAGACTTAATAAGGGTCCCTCGCTCGACCTAGATTCATATTTTTATTGGTGGTATACAAAAAGTTGTCGGCTCCAGGCAATCCGACCGAGAAAGTTATTGACGAGTATTCATGGTACTTGCGAACCCCAAATATTAATGTCCAGAGTCAAACTCAGCGTGACAGCTCTTTCGTCACCCTTCAAAGTCTTCAAAATGATACATTGCTTTCCTTCTCCTTGGTGATCTTAAGATGTGGATGTTTAATGAGGAGGAAGATGTTGATGATGAGAGAGACCATAAAGAGGAAGAGAATGTTCCTACCTGTTTCCTTTGGGTGCCACGCCCCCAACAGTTCCCTCTAGGTGCCCCGCCCCAACTTTTTCTTCCAGGTGCTTCGCGCCCAACTTTTCCCTCTAGATGCCCCGCCCCAACTGTTCCCTCTAGATGCCACGCACCTAGCTGTTCCCTCTAGATGCCCCGCACCTAACTGTTCCCTGTAGATGCCCCGCACCCATCTGTTCCCTCAAGATGCCCCGCACACATCTGTTTTCTCTAGATGCCCCGCCCCCAACTGTTCCCTCTAGATGCCCCGCCCCCAACTGTTTTCTCTAGTTGCCCAGCACCCAACTGTTCCCTCTAGATGCCCCGCCCCCAACTGTTCCCTCTAGATGCCCCGCCCCCAACTGTTCCCTCTAGTTACCCGGCACCCAAATGTTCGCTCTAGATGCCCGAAACCAAACTGTTCCCTCAAGATGCCCCGCCCCAACTGTTCCCTCTAGATGCCCTGCACCTAGCTGTTCCCTCTAGATGCCCCGCACCCAACTGTTCCCTCTAGATGCCCCGCACCCAGCTGTTCCCTCTAAATGCCCTGCACCCACCTGTTCCCTCTAGATGCCCCGCACCCATCTGTTCCCTCTAGATGCCCCGCACCCAACTGTTCCCTCTAGATGCCCCGCCCCCAACTGTTCCCTCTAGATGCCCCGCCCCAACTGTTCCCTCTTGTTACCCGGCACCCAAATGTTCGCTCTAGATGCCCGAAACCAAACTGTTCCCTCAAGATGCCCCGCCCCAACTGTTCCCTCTAGATGCCCTGCACCTAACTGTTCCCTCTAGATGCCCCGCACCCAACTGTTCCCTCTAGATGCCCCGCACCCAACTGTTCCCACTGGATGCCCCACACCCAACTGTTCCCTCTAGATGCCCTGCACCCAAATGTTCGCTCTAGATGCCCCGCACCCAACTGTTTTGTCTAGATGCCACGCCCCCAAATGTTCCCTCTAGATGCCCCGCACCCAACTGTTCCCTCTAGATGCCCCGCCCCAACTATTCCCTCTAGATGCCCCGCACCTAGCTGTTCCCTCTAGATGCCCCGCACCCAACTGTTCCCTCTAAATGCCCCGCCCCCAACTGTTCCCTCTAGTTACCCGGCACCCAAATGTTCGCTCTAGATGCCCCGCACCCAACTATTTTCCTAGATGCCCGACCCCAACTGTTCCATCTAGGTGCCCCGCACCCATCTGTTCCCTCTAGATGCCCCGCACCCAACTGTTCCCTCTAGATGCCCCGCACCCAACTATTTTCTCTAGATGCCCGACCCCAACTGTTCCATCTAGGTGCCCCGCCCCAACTTTTCTTGCAGGTGCTTCGCAAACAACTTTTCCCACAAATGCCCCGCCCCAACAGTTCCCTCTAGGTGCCCCGCACCTAGCTGTTCCCTCTAGATGCCCCGCACCCAACTCTTCCCTCTAGATGCCCCGCACCCAACTGTTCCCTCTAAATGCCCTGCACCCACCTGTTCCCTCTAGATGCCCCGCACCCATCTGTTCCCTCTAGATGCCCCGCACCCAACTGTTCCCTCTAGATGCCCTGCACCTAGCTGTTCCCTCTAGATGCCCCGCACCCAACTGTTCCCTCTAGATGCCCCGCACCCAACTGTTCCCTCTAAATGCCCTGCACCCACCTGTTCTCTCTAGATGCCCCGCACCCATCTGTTCCCTCTAGATGCCCCGCACCCAACTGCTCCCTCTAGATGCCCCGCCCCAACTGTTCCCTCTAGATGCCCCGCCCCAACTGTTCCCTCTAGTTACCCGGCACCCAAATGTTCGCTCTAGATGCCCGAAACCAAACTGTTCCCTCAAGATGCCCCGCCCCAACTGTTCCCTCTAGATGCCCTGCACCTAGCTGTTCCCTCTAGATGCCCCGCACCCAACTGTTCCCTCTAGATGCCCCGCACCCAACTGTTCCCACTGGATACCCCACACCCAACTGTTCCCTCTAGATGCCCTGCACCCAAATGTTCGCTCTAGATGCCCCGCACCCAACTGTTTTGTCTAGATGCCACGCCCCCAAATGTTCCCTCTAGATGCCCCGCACCCAACTGTTCCCTCTAGATGCCCCGCCCCAACTATTCCCTCTAGATGCCCCGCACCTAGCTGTTCCCTCTAGATGCCCCGCACCCAACTGTTCCCTCTAAATGCCCCGCCCCCAACTGTTCCCTCTAGTTACCCGGCACCCAAATGTTCGCTCTAGATGCCCCGCACCCAACTATTTTCTCTAGATGCCCGACCCCAACTGTTCCATCTAGGTGCCCCGCACCCATCTGTTCCCTCTAGATGCCCCGCACCCAACTGTTCCCTCTAGATGCCCCACACCCAACTATTTTCTCTAGATGCCCGACCCCAACTGTTCCATCTAGGTGCCCCGCCCCAACTTTTTCTTGCAGGTGCTTCGCAAACAACTTTTCCCACAAATGCCCCGCCCCAACAGTTCCCTCTAGGTGCCCCGCACCTAGCTGTTCCCTCTAGATGCCCCGCACCCAACTCTTCCCTCTAGATGCCCCGCACCAAACTGTTTCCTTTAGATGCCTCGCACCCAATTTTTCCCTCTAAATGCCCCTCCCCCAACTGTTCTCTCTAAATGCTCCGCCCCAACTGTTCCCTCTAGATGCCCCGCACCCAACTGTTCTGTCTAAATGCCCCGCCCCCGACTGTTCCCTCTAGATGCCCCGCACCCAACTGTTCCCTCAAGATGCCCCGCACCCAACTCTTCCCTCTAGATGCCCCGCACCCAACTGTTCCCTCTAGATGCCCCGCACCCAACTGTTCCCTCTAGATGCCCCGCACCCAACTCTCCCCTCTAGATGCCCCGGACCCAATTGTTCCCTCTAGATGCACCGCCCCCAACTGTTCTTTAGATACCCCGCCCCCAACTCTTCCCTCTAGATGCCCCGCACCCAACTGTTCCCTCTAGATGCCCCGGACCCAACTGTTCCTTCTAGATGCCCCGCCCCCAACTCTTCCCTCTAGATGCCCCGCACCCAACTGTTCCCTCTAGATGCCCCGCACCCAACTGTTCCCTCTAGATGCCCCGGACCCAACTGTTCCTTCTAGATGCACCGCCCCCAACTGTTCCCTCTAGATACCCCGCCCCCAACTCTTCCCTCTAGATGCACCGCATCCTTTTTACTGCGATCTCAGTTTTGGATCGAGTCTTGGTTTTAACTATAATTTTTCATTGAACTTACAAACTGTGAACCAATACAAAAACGCCTGCTGTATTTCTCACGATTGAATATAATTTTTTAAAGGATTTTCATTCGTTGTTAACGCTTCGTCTAGTTTGACCCTTAGGGAGGTTAAGGACTCTTTGTGCCTAAAGTTTCTCTGCATTGTGAACTTCCTCATATTCAGTGTTCAATGCTTCCTGTTTTAACTGCTCTAGTGAAAGTTTTAAACAATTTGGTTCAATGTAATGATGATGTAGCAAGACGAAGCAGTTCTACTACGATTTTGAATATTGTCAAATGAAAACTGACTAATTGAAAACGGTATGTAGACTTATCGTACATCAAATGCCATTGAAGTTTCATTTTAATTATTACAAATTTTACACAATGGATATTTAAATGCCAAACATAGGAAACTCAAAAAGCATTGTCACTAAACAAATCTGTTTAAGTTTTGATGAAAATGGTTTCATGTAGGATTTGGAACGTTGCATGATGGGAGAACAATCAGGTCAGGTTTGCCAACCCATGGGCTGTTTCCATAACCATCACTACTCAATGGAGATTTTTGCGATAATGATCACATCGCAAACCTCAATGGAAAGGCTATTAATTTTTAACAATAATTAAGACTCAAATTACTAAAATGTATGATTTAAGCAGCTTAAATCATACATTTTAGTAGTTTGAGTAATTGTTGTGTCGTTTGCCATAAAACATACACGTCAGCAGCTGACGTGTATGTTTTTTTGCAAACGAAACAACCAGCCGAAGTTAAATTCCTGCTACAATTCCCATTGTTACGCTGAAAAACCTTTTCTTTACAGTCCTTTGTTGCTTTTCTACAAATTCCATGTCACGAAACTAGACAAACTTTTGAACTCATTTGAAATGTTTGTAAGAACGGAACAGTTTGGATCAATGCATACCTTTGAGTAAACACGGAAGTTAGAAATACGCAGCATTTATTGGGTTTATACGCAGTCAAATAGAAGGTACATCTAAAATATTCACAACTCAGCCAAAATGCAATTAAAACCTTGGCTATTTATACTCTAACATTAAACTAAAATATTGTGTCACCACTGTTAAATCGTAAAATTTAAACCTTAAATCTTACATAACTGAATTTGCACAATTTAACCTCAAGCCAAAAAATAAACATATAACAAGTGAATATCAGAAAATAATACAAGATGTCATAACACCATATCATTTGAATTACTCTGGAAAAGATTTCTGCTTATTTTCCTTACTTACTGACATGCAATAATGTGTCTTAGTGAGCCAAGGTTTGTAACTCTTACAAGACTTTCAATATTCCTTAAGATCGTAGACAAACTACCAATGCATATTCTGCTGATTAAGTTAAAAGAAAGGTAAACCACACTTTTAAAAATTAGTCTTGAAATGGGATTTTTTTTATATCCTACTCTTAAAAAAAATTCCTTGGTTGGATGTCAGTCCCTCTTCTTTGTTCCACATTTTCGTTTTTCAATATTGATATTTTAAATGAAATTTCTTGGTTATGCTTTTGTATAGATTTTTGCACTTTATAAGAATAGATGCGTATTTACAATTTTACTTATTGTGCAGTTGTCAATGATTTGTGCTTTATGTATAAAACAATGATAACATCCAATCAATTAACTATTGTTTGTTTAAAGGAACTGTAAATGCGAAATGATTGCGCAACTTAAATAAGTATTTATAAAATAAATAGATGTTTATTTTTGAATCGGGGATAAAAGATATATTTGAGTTTTACACTTACACCGATGTACATTTAGCACTGTATACTCAGTGATTTGCCTGTGGATTTTTTCACAGAACTCGGGAAAGTGTTGTCCTTAAAATACATCAGTGTAAGGGTAGAACCAAATTATATTACTTAAATACCCGATGCAAAAATGCACATATATGTCATCATTGCGGTACGCACTGCCAATGATTCGGACCTGCCTCTAGCCATCGGGCTAGCTCTGTGGTCTAGTGGTTGGAAATCTGCTCTAGCAATGCAAATGTCGTTGGTTCAAATCCCACTTACTTGATCTGATATTGGTTTCAGGGTAAAACAAACAATATTGTATGTTTTATATTATTCATGTATGTACATCACATCTTAAGAGTGCTGATAACCGAATATGGGTTCAACTTCGGTAACTAAATAGGCTTTTTTAAATCGGAAAGCAACAACAGTTTTTTTACTGTAGAAAGTAGAATTGTACAAAGACGAAACAGTCTAACAGTATATAATTGGATATGAGTCCACATTGGTATTCTTCGGGATAGGAAATATGAAAGCAGCAACACAATTTCCATGTGCTTTTCTCCATTTTTTGAACACATTTAACCAAAGTGCCACAACTATAAGCCTCGTGAGGTACCTGGCTATCCGGTGCTACCTCATCGCCTCCTTCCTCACCGTATCCTCCACTGAGGCATTCTCCTCATGATCAATGAGAGGCGATGGTGGTGATGGAGGATGTGGGGATACACTCGGTGCTACTGGAGAGGGCAGAGGTGTCTCATCTCGAGTCTCAAACTCATCTGCTGGTGGATTTTTCTCCTTGGGTTTGAACTTCTTGATGTGCTTTTTGGCAACACTTGGTGGGGCTTGATTAGTGTTGGTACGGCGTGATGACTGATGATCTGGGTGGTTTGGGGGTAAGGGACACAGGTCTTACTGTAGCTGTTGGTTTCCCGCTGTGGCCTGGATCATCATAGAGGGAAAGCATCGGCCCAAGGATCTGGTCCATCTGTCGTAATCTCCGGCTGCTTCTTCTTACTTCCCTGTGAGACGCGATTCGATTTCTTCAACACTCCATTCGTAGGAGCATCTCCTTCATTGGGCTCTACTGTTCCACATGTTCCTTGCCAGTGATGCAATCATCAAACCTATTCTTTTTTAAAGCTTGAAATCCCTTGAGATCTGGGACTTTCTTGGTAATTGTTTTGAGACTGAATTGATAATTCTTTTGAAGAAATGAAGTCTGAGGCCTCATCGTCATTATTTAGAATCTCATGCGTGTAAATGTGGAATGATTCTTGGTTTAAATGCGGTGGCATTCTCAGATCAGGTTTGTTTTCTGTCATGAGGTCAGTCACATTCTGGTACACGCTCGTGGACATCTTGGGTTCACTGCGATCAATGTCATGGTCGGTATTTTGGTCTTCAACTGTTTCATTTAGTGGTAAGTCAGTCAGCCCTAATGTTGATCTTCGTGATTTATCTTTGAAGCTGCAACATCTACACACGTAGAGTACATTTAGTGTTATCACTATTAGGATAAAGAAACCACCAGCTCCAGCGGCTCCTGCTATGATGGCAATAGGGAGATCAGTAGTGGAACTATTTGGCTGGCGTGTGGAAGAATCTGTACTTGGGTCTGTGGTTAGATTAGAGTTTCTCGTAACTGATGTTGTTTTTTCTGTAGCTGCTGATGTACTCTGGTGCAGGGTTGTTATTTGGGTCGGACTTTCACTTGTTATTGAGGTAATTGTTATTGGACCCATTGTGCATGATCTTTCCATACCTGAGAATTTTGTCGAAGTGATTTTACATTGATATGAAAAACCTTGATTACTTGCATTTACACTAAGACTTAAAGATATCATTTGTTCGTTACCAATTGTGCTAAAAGTCCATACATAGCTAGTACTACTCGTAAGAATCTGCATCTGTACATCTGGGTTTCCTTTCTCAGTAGTGCAGCTCATGTTTACTGTCGTTCCTTCTTGTACAGTGACAGGACCATCAGGGAAGCAGATGGGGTACATGGCAGATGGGAAGTAAAGCACTGTAAGATAAAAGCTTCGTGTTATCACTGCATCATTCAAGTTTTGAGAATCCCTCAATATACAGCGGTAAGTTGACGCATCCTCCTTCCGCACATCACTGATAACAAGAAACTCAATCATACCTTGAGGTGACGAATGAGTTCTAGTCAGAGTAAATCTCGGGTCTACGGTTGTCCCATTAGTAGCGAGTGTCACTTGTGATGACTGGACCACTCTCGTCCACTCAATGAAGTGCCAGGATTGCAGGTCAGTGGCATCACATCTTAGTTGTACTGTTTCACCCTCCACTACATCACCCATCGGTGAAGCTTTAGTGAGTACCAGTGTTTGTGCATCGGCCGTATTGACTGTAAATGAATCCATAGAGCACCACATACACAGCAGGATCAGACGCATAAACCAACACTTTAAAGCCATGGTTGATTGTTAATTACTGAAGAACAAGTACGCAGAATGAGAGTCGGAAACTGTGACAAAATTGACGAATTCGGGCTGCATGAAGTCCAGTCCAAACTGAACATTATACTTGATACTGAAGAGTGAACTCTCAGTGGTTAACACATTTCTTTCCGGGTTTATTGTTGACATCCACGCTTCAACGATTTGTGTTCGTATGTAAATTATTATGATAGCCTTACACTTGGGTTGAAAATAATGTCCTGATGTGAACTTCAGGGAGACATGAATAGATGTTAGGTTAACAGCCGACTTGAATCCATGTAAATGAAACTGTATTGACTTAATTGAACTACTTGTTGTATTGTAGTTCTAAACCTAGGGGTCCTGTCTATCTTGTCACCAGTATATCCTCCCTCTCGGTCCCCGCAACCCTTTGTCTGCAATCTCATTTTGGTTTTTGATATTTGTGTTTTCTTCTCGGTTTTTAAACGACTTCAGAACCTTTTGTTTTAAAAATGCTAGGTACAATTTTTTGCCCTTTTGAGCTAACTTGTTATTTTGATCTAAAATTTAATTAGCTGTTTTATAGATTCGAAAAAGTTGTAAGCTTTCACTTGCGGTATTGCACGAAAAAAATAGCCAATGTTAAGTTATTTATTTCAACATGAACTATTGTCTGGACACTTACATTATCTAACGTTCACCAGCCATGTACAAACAGTTTTGCATGATGATTGTATTTTGTGCCTTGTCCGTGATATACGCTAAAGTTTGTTGTATTGAAGCAGCATCATTTATCAAAATTCGTTCCAACAAACATTTCTTTAAAAGTCTACCTAATACAGAAATTGGGCCGTGCAAGTTTAAACATTTGACTTTAAATTGAGCTCTTACAGTTTTTTCCTTGAAACAAATTTTAACAGATGATGTTGTTTTAACACGAAAAAAGCATACAAAAAGTCTTGCTTATGACAAGGATAATGCACAAAATACGCGCAACATGCAACATTAATTGTACATGGCTGATGGACGTGAGATAATGTCGGGATCCCCACAATTATTCATTTTTAGTTGTTATTATTTTAATTTTGAACACTTCAAAGGCAGATTTTTATCGTGCAGCAACTCGAATAAAAGCTAATGACGTTCTCGAATCTATAACAATAGCTATTTAGAATTGTAATCAAAATTATAAGTAAGGTCAACTAGGCCCAACATTGGACGTAGATCTTTAAAAAAAGGTATTGACTTGACTCCCTCCTTTATCTCAACTTAGATTACGCACTAAAACAAAACAAATATAATTGAATAATGAAAATCTGTCATGAGAAATTAAATTGAAGGAAAAACAAGTTTGCATAGCTATTGTCTACGTATTACAGTGATGTCGAGGTCGATTGAAAACGGTAAAGTCATAACAAAGATCGAAACCCAATATGAGATTGCAGACAAAGTGATGCGGGAGACGAAGATGGAAGACTGGTGTGGAGATGGAGAATTTGCAGGTCGAGAACTACGACACAATGAACGGTTCAATACAGCTCCTGTAGTTTCATTTAAATGGATTCAAGTCAGCTTTTCATCGATTCGTGTATCGACAAGTTCACAAGTGTAAGGTTATCATAATAGTTAACCTTAAGTTGAAAATTTGTAAGAAAATGATGAAGTCATACGAAACAGTTTTAGTCCCTCTCCCAATAAACCCGTGTTTTTAAAAGGATGAGCTCCCCTATCCCACCTTAGCATTATTAACTATATAAGTCCATTTTTTCTCTTGTCAGAAGAGTGTTTATTGTCAACTTAAAAACACTTACAACTGGCCAACCAGGAAAACATGACACGCACAATAACATGGCAAGTAAAGATTATTTCTTGTTCTGGATAAAAACGGTTTTATTGACAAAAACCCCAACTCACCAGTAGCTCTGAGAATTGACCAAACCAAGCCAAGGCAACTGACTGTTAAAGACCACGCTCCGGCTTGAGTTGTCTTGATTTGACTTCACCATTTAGATTTCACAAAGCACTAGATAAATCTTAAGATGAGATGTCAATATCACAATACTGACGTGTATTGTGACATCACATTCTGCTAACCATTTAAGCTTGACTACATCTCAAGATCAACCTTTCCTGTTTGCAAAACCGTGTACCTAAGTTCGATACTATTATTATTATTAACAAATTTCCTTCGCAATAAGCAAAACATACTAGTTTTATACATTGACACATGATAGCAATATGTTTATGAACAGATGTTTTTTGAATTGAGCTCTGAGAGCAAATCAGCTACTTTGATTGTTCTATGGAAGATATTGCCTTTGTTTTTTCCCAACACCCATGACCGTAATTATTCCAAAATATGCAATGAGTATTAAATGCAGTATTTAAAATGATATCCATATTTATACAGCTGGATTACAAGGTTTTTTAGCAAGTAGTAAAAGCAAATGTTGTAAAGCAGCAGCAAAATGCATCATTTTTGTCGTCCTATCTGAGTAGCTTACCTCAATATAATTTGACAAACGAACCTAATTTCCGTTGGATTCGTCGGTGTTTAATATCATAAAAGAATCACACTTAGATAATGATCACCATGAGGCCTATATTACTGTAATACGGAGATCCAATGTTACCACCGGGGCTAGTTACAAGGATTCTCAATCAACAGAAACACTAACTTGATCAAGAAACACAAACAACTCTTTTGACAGTACGTACCTAGTATTACTACACAGTCTTGCGCCAGATTAAACTCTGATTATTGATTTAAGGCAAAGTATACATTTGGTTTCTGAAACCATTCGATTGTCCTAATCCTATAAATGCAGATATAAACAATAAAACTAACCTAGGAGAATGTCAGTTTAAAAGGTGGTCGCGTTTTTGAGATATCGCTAAAAACTCGGAGCTAAAATGTCCACGCAGGAAGAATAATTACTAAAGGACTACACAAGCTGAGAAACATTTGTGACAGTAACGTTTCTCACATTCAAATTTTGGGGCAAACAAAAAATATATATGTTTACATAGTCACATTACTCCAAAGTGAAACGTTACTCAAAATGTTTTAAACTATCAAAAGCTGCTGTTAGGCTTCTAACCAACAAGTGTTTATTGTGATTGATTTAAGAGCGGTTACCAAACGTATACTTTCCCTCTAAACCACCGCACCGACGAGTACAGTCAGAAGACGAAATGTTTAAGCTTTCAACCTTACCCCTAATGTTTACATGGTATTATTAACAGAGTGAGGGCAGCAGAACAACAGAACACAAAAGGAACAATGGTGTCTTCACATTATGGAATCATTTGGGGTTTTCTTGTCGGGGCGTCACATTTGTTCGTGCGCATATATTGAGAGTGTTAAGTGAAAGGGACAAGATGTTAGTGTATTTATGAATAGGAAAATGCAACCATCATTACTGGAGATTGAAATCACGCCGACTCGAACGCACAGTATCCTGGCGTACTAAACAACCTGTTCGGTCAAAGTTTATGTAAATTTTGGTATGGTCTCTCAGCTGAGCTCTGTGGCTGTCTGGCAGCTTCGTAGCTGGTGTTGGTGCTGCCCTCTGGCAGCACCATCACCAGTCATACTCTGGGCTGTCAGTCTCTACTTCAACTGGTTGGTAGTAGGTATCTTGTGTGGTAGTTGTAGCCGTAGTAGGTTCCATGTAAACTCTGTTCTTGTCCTCCGTTGGTTGCAGCTCCATGTAGGGATCAGCTTTGGCTACATTGGTTTCCTTCTCCTTGGTGATCTTAAGATGACGAAGTTTGATGAGGAGGAAGATGTTGATAATGAGAGAGACAATGAAGAGGATGAGAATGATAATGAAGGCTGCCAGCAATGAAATGTTCAGTGAGAAGTCTTTAAATGAAGGTATCCCTGTCGACTGTCCACTGATGATGGGTTCCGTGGATGATGTCGTTTTTTCCTGACTGTCACTAGTTTGGGGGACAATACTTGAGATTGCTGAAGATTCGGGGATTCGAACTACTGTTGTTTCTCTGGGTAGCGTTGTTGGCTGAGTTGTAAATGAGTGAGACGTCGTGGTGATTGGACCCATTGTGCATAATCCTTCCATACCCGGAAATCTTGTCGAGGTGATTTGACATTTATAAAAAACACCTTGATTGCATTTACACTCAGACTTAATGACCTCATGTGTTCGTTACCATCTGTGCTAAAAGTCCATGTAAAGCTAGTACTGTTCGGAAGAATCTGCATTTGTACTGCTGGGTTTCCTTTCTCAGTAGTGCAGCTCATATTTACTGTCGTTCCTTCTTGTACAGTGACAGGACCATCAGGGATGCAGATGGGGTACATGGCAGATGTGAAGTACAGCACTGCAAGATAAATGCTTTGTTATATCACTGCATTATTCATGTTTTCAGAATCCCTTATTATACAGCGGTAAGTTGACGCATCCACGTTCCGCACATCATTGATAATAAGAAATTCAATCCTTGATTGTGGTGACGAATGAGTTATATTCAGAGTAAATCTCGGGTCTACACTTATTCCGTTAGAAGCGAGCGTCACATGTGACTGGACCACCACTCTCTTCCACTCAATGAAGTACGTGGATTGCAGGTTGAATGCATCACATCTTAGTTGTACTGTATCATTCTCCACAACATCCCCCATTGGTGAAGCTTTGTGATTGCCAGATTTTGTGCGTCAGCCAAAATGACTGTATATGAATCCATAGAGCACCAAACACACAGCAGGATCAGACGCATCAACCAACACCTTAAAGCCATGGTTGATTGTTAATTACTGAAGAACAAGTACACATAAAAAGCAAAGGAAAACCGTAAGAAATTTGACGAATTCGAGTCCAAAATTCACTGCCTGATGTTCAACAGTGAACGCGCAGTGGTTTACGTCTTTTCCGTCCGTGTTTTCACTGTTGACATCATCGCTTCAATGGTTTGATTTGCATGTCTAAAAAGTTGTTTGAACCTCTACACGTGACGCCGGTAGAAAAACAAAAATGATGCGAGGTCCATGACCTTATCGGAGCCGATGTAGGGATCAAAACTACAGGAATGTTTGTATTGCAGTTATGTAGAGTCCTCGACAAGCTTGTTCTCTTTATTCTCCTCCTCCAACTGTACCTCTAGATGCCCCGCCCCCAACTGTTCCCTCTAGATGCCCCGCACCCAACTGTTCCCTCTAGATGCCCCGCATCCAACTCTTCCCTCTAGATGCACCGCCCCAAACTGTTCCCTCTAGATGCCCCACACCCAATTGTTCCCTCTAGATGTCCCGCACCATACTGTTCCCTCTAGATGCCCCGCACCCAATTGTTCCCTCTAGATGTCCCGCACCCAACTGTTCCCTCAAGATGCCCCGCACCCAACTGTTCCCTCTAGATGCCCTACATCCAACTGTTCCCTCTAGATGCCCCGCACCCAACTGTTACATCTAGATGCCCCGCACCATACTGTTCCCTCTAGATGCCCCGCACCCAATTGTTCCCTCTAGATGCCCCGCACCCAACTGTTCCCTCTAGATGCCCGCACCTAACTGTTCCCTCTAGATGCCCCGCACCCAACTGTTCCCTCTGATGCCCCGCACCCAACTGTTCCCTCTAGATGCCCCGCACCCAACTGTTCCCTCTAGATGCCCCGCACCCAACTGTTCCCTCTAGATGCCCTACATCCAACTGTTCCCTCTAGATGCCCCGCACCCAACTGTTCCCTCTAGATGCCCTACATCCAACTGTTCCCTCTAGATGCCCCGCCTCCAACTGTTCCCTCTAGATGTCCCGCACCCAACTGTTACATCTAGATGCCCCGCCCCGCCGGTAGAAAAACAAAAATGATGCGAGGTCCATGACCTTATCGGAGCCGATGTAGGGATCAAAACTACAGGAATGTTTGTATTGCAGTTATGTAGAGTCCTCGACAAGCTTGTTCTCTTTATTCTCCTCCTCCAACTGTACCTCTAGATGCCCCGCCCCCAACTGTTCCCTCTAGATGCCCCGCACCCAACTGTTCCCTCTAGATGCCCCGCATCCAACTCTTCCCTCTAGATGCACCGCCCCAAACTGTTCCCTCTAGATGCCCCACACCCAATTGTTCCCTCTAGATGTCCCGCACCATACTGTTCCCTCTAGATGCCCCGCACCCAATTGTTCCCTCTAGATGTCCCGCACCCAACTGTTCCCTCAAGATGCCCCGCACCCAACTGTTCCCTCTAGATGCCCTACATCCAACTGTTCCCTCTAGATGCCCCGCACCCAACTGTTACATCTAGATGCCCCGCACCATACTGTTCCCTCTAGATGCCCCGCACCCAATTGTTCCCTCTAGATGCCCCGCACCCAACTGTTCCCTCTAGATGCCCCGCACCTAACTGTTCCCTCTAGATGCCCCGCACCCAACTGTTCCCTCTGATGCCCCGCACCCAACTGTTCCCTCTAGATGCCCCGCACCCAACTGTTCCCTCTAGATGCCCCGCACCCAACTGTTCCCTCTAGATGCCCTACATCCAACTGTTCCCTCTAGATGCCCCGCACCCAACTGTTCCCTCTAGATGCCCTACATCCAACTGTTCCCTCTAGATGCCCCGCCTCCAACTGTTCCCTCTAGATGTCCCGCACCCAACTGTTACATCTAGATGCCCCGCCCCAACTGCTCCCTCTAGATGCCCCGCACCTAACTGTTCCCTCTAGATGCCCCGCACCTAACTGTTCCCTCTAGATGCCCCGCACCAAACTGTTCCCTCTAGATGCCCCGCCCCCAACTGTTCCCTCTAGATGCCCCGCACCTAACTGTTCCCTCTAGATGCCCCGCACCCAACTGTTACATCTAGATGCCCCGCACCTAACTGTTCCCTCTAGATGCCCCGCACCCAACTGTTCCCTCTAGATTCCCCGCCCCAACAGTTCCCTCTAGATGCCCCGCACCCAACTGTTCCCTCTAGATGCCCCGCCCCCAACTGTTCCCTCTAGATGCCCCGCACCTAACTGTTCCCTCTAGATGCCCCGCACCCAACTGTTACATCTAGATGCCCCGCACCTAACTGTTCCCTCTAGATGCCCCGCACCCAACTGTTCCCTCTAGATTCCCCGCCCCAACAGTTCCCTCTAGATGCCCCGCCCCCAAATGTTCCCTCTAGATGCCCCGCACCTAACTGTTCCCTCTAGATGCCCCGCACCCAACTGTTACATCTAGATGCCCCGCCCCCAACTGCTCCCTCTAGATGCCCCGCACCTAACTGTTCCCTCTAGATGCCCCGCACCCAACTGTTCCCTCTAGATCCCCCGCACCCAACTGTTCCCTCTAGATGCCCCGCACCTAACTGTTCCCTCTAGATGCCCCGCACCTAACTGTTCCCTCTAGATGCCCCGCACCTAACTTTTCCCTCTAGATGCCCTGCACCCAACTATTCCCTCTAGATGCCCCGCACCCAACTGTTCCCTCTAGATGCCCCGCACCCAACTGTTCCCTCTAGATCCCCCGCACCCAACTGTTCCCTCTAGATGCCCCGCACCTAACTGTTCCCTCTAGATGCCCCGCACCTAACTTTTCCCTCTAGATGCCCTGCACCCAACTATTCCCTCTAGATGCCCCGCACCCAACTGTTCCCTATAGATGCCCTGCACTCAACTATTACCTCTAGATGCCCCGCACCCAACTGTTCCCTCTAGATGCCCCGCACCTAACTGTTCCCTCTAGATGCCCCGCACCCAACTGTTCCCTCTAGATGCCCCGCACCCAACTGTTCCCTCTAGATGCCCTGCACCCAACTGTTCCCTCTCGATGCCCCGCACCCAACTGTTCCCTAAATATGCCCTGCACTCAACTGTTCCCTCTTAATGCACCGCTTTCCTTTTACTTAAATCTCAGTTTTGGATCCAGTCTTGGTTTTGACTATAACTTTTCATTTAACTTAAAAACTGTGAATCATTACAAAAACGCCTGCTGTTTTTCTCACGATTAAATTACATTATTTTAAGAGATTATCATTCAAATGTAACGCTTCATCTAATTGATCCCGTTTGGATGTTACGGTCTCTTTGTTCTTCGCGTTTCTCTACAGCGTGAACTTCCTCATATTCATTGTTCGATGCTGCCTGTTTTAACTGCTCTAATAAAAGTTTAAAACGTTTTGGGGTCAAGGTAATGATGATGTAGGAAGACAAAGCAGTGCTTTTTTCGAATCTTGTGAAACTAAGCTGACTGGTTGAAAATGGTTTGAATACTTATATTTTATCAGATTCCATTGAAGTTTCATTATCATTACTTCAAAATTTACATAATGTTATACAAATAAATAACTAAAAAATCGTTCTAACTTTTAATGAAAGGGGTTTTATAAAGGGTGTGGAATTTTGCATGGTGGGAGAATAATCAGATCAGGTTGACAAACCACAGCAGTGGTTCTTCCCAAAAAGGTTTTTACTCTTGGTCTCATCGCAAACCTCACCTAAAAGGTTGTGGTTAAGAAAAAAATACAAAAAGCAACTCAGGTTTCTCAAAGTTTCGATGACATATATGTTTTTAATAGACTTGTGTTTTTGTTTTTTTTGGAAACGACTCAAGTTTTTCGAACAACCCAGTCCTTAATTTCTGCCACATTTCACATTGTTATACTGATCAAAAATCCTTTCTTCGCTGTCATTGGTTGGTTTATTAAAACATTATTTGTTACGAAGCCGAACAACCTTTTGAACTCATTTGAAAAATTATGTGAACGAAATAGTTTGGATCAATTCAACAACTTTAATTAAACACGGAAGTTAGAAATACGCGACATTTTTTGGCACTAAATATCTTAGCTTTTTGAGCTTTAAAACTGTTACTAAAAATTGTATACGCAAGGTGTAACTTCCATCACTGTTTAATCGTAAAAGTTAAATATTAAGGCTTACATCACTAAATTTGCCAAATCTAACTTCAAGCCTAGAAATAAACATATAAAAAATGGATATCATAAAATATACATGACGGCAAAACACCATATCATTTGAGGAATTACTTCGATAAGGCTTTCTGCTAATTTTCCTTGATCACTGATATGCAATAATTGTTCTTTTTAAAGTGAGCCAATATTTTTAACTCTGACAAGACTTTCAATATTCCTTAAAAATCGTAACAAACTACCATTGCATGTTCTGCTGATTAAGTTACGAGAAACCTAACCCAATCTTTTAAAAGAGGGTATTGAGATGGAAAACGTTTTATATCCTACCTTTTTTAAATGCAAGTTCTTGGGTTTGTTTTTTGCATAGATTTTGGTGTTTTATAAGAATAAATGCACAATACAATTTGAATTATTGATGCAGTTGTCCATGATTTGTGCGTTTTGTATAACATAGTGATAACATCCAATCAACTAATTAATGTTTGTTTAAAGGAACTGTAAATGCAAAATGATTGCAAAACTTAAATATTATTTTTTATAAAAACGTTCAGTTAATTATTACACAAGGAAATGTTTGAAATTCTCAAAATTTTAGGGAAAGAAAGTTTGGCTTTCAAGAAACCCTCCCCCGTCCTGTTCCCTTCTTACATTTATTGGTTATATCATTGACATTAAAAATGCACAAAATTATCTGGTTAAAAACAAGCATTTACAAAATGTTTTGTGTAAAATGAAAGAATCCTCGTTGTTGCAAAAGTCCTGGGCCAATGATACAAGTAAATGATAATCATTTCATGAATTCGTGTCCTTCTTAACAATTCAACAGTTAGGTCATAGAATAATTAGTTGTGTGGCGCTGTAGTACAATCATATTGCTTTTGCGATTTTTTACCCCTGTCGAATTTGTAAATGTAATCTATTATATGTTTGTTTGTCTTTCTTTCTTTTTTATTTGTTGTCCATTAACACAGTAGGTGCATTTTAATTCTACTTAAACCATTGCTGACTTATTTACCAGCATATTACTGTAATACGGAGATCCAATGTTACCATCAGGGCTAGTTACAAGGATTCTCAATCAACAGAAACACTAACTTGATCAAGAAACACAATCAACTCTTTTGACAGTTCGTACCTAGTATTACTTCACAGTCTCGCGACAGATTAAACTCTGATAATTGATTAAGGGCAGTGTATACATTTGGTTTCTGGAACCATTCTATTGTTCTAATCCTGTATAAATGCAGATATATACAATAAAACTTACCTGTGAAAATTGTATTTCAAAAGGTGGTCGCGTTTTTGAGATATCGCTAAAACCTGGAGTGGAAATGTCCACGCAGGAAGAATTATCACTAATAGGAACACACAAGCTGAGAAACGTTTGTGACAGTAACGCTTTTCAGATTCAAATTTGGTGCATAACAACTGATATCTTTTTTACATAACCATATTACTTCCAAGTGAAACGTTTCTCAAAATGCTTTATACTTTTGAAAAAGCAATGAGTTTTTATTGCCATTGATTGCAAGAGTAATAACCGAACTAACACCTTCCATGTTAACCACCTCACCTGATTGTTAAACCAACGAGTACAGTCAGAAGACAAATTGTTTAAACTGTCAACCTTACCCCTAATGTTTACCTGGTATTATCATCAGAGGGAGTGCAGCAGAACAAAAGAACACAAAAGGAACAATGAAGTTCTCCTATGATGGAATCCTTTGTATTATTGTGGGGGCGTCATCACCTTTTTTTTCGAGTGCATAGTCTTTGGAAGACTGTTAAGTGAAAAGGAAAAATTGAAGTCCTAAAATCATTACCAACAAACTGATGTGTGTAAAACTCAGAATCTGTTAGATGCAACCATAATTAACTGGAGATTGAAATCACACCGACTCGAACGCACAGTAACCTGGCGTACTGGAGAACCCGTTCAGTCAAACATTCTTTATGTTCCGATCCGGTCTGTCAGCTGAATTCTGTGGCTTTCTGGCCGCTTCGTAGCTGGTGTTGGTGCTGCCCTCTTGCCGAGCGTAGTCATACTCTGGGCTGTCTCTACTTCAACTGGTTGGTAGTAGGTATCTTGTGTGGTAGTTGTAGCCGTAGTAGGTTCCATGTAGACTCTGTTCTTGTCCTCCGTTGGTTGCAGCTCCATGTAGGGATCAGCTTTGGCTACATTGGTTTCCTTCTCCTTGGTGATCTTAAATGTCGATGTTTGATGGGGAGGAAGATGTTGATGTCGAGAGAGACAATGAAGAGGATGAGAATGTTCCGAACTTTTTCCTTTGGCTGCCCCTCCCCAACTGTTCCCTCTAGATGCCCCCTACCCAACTGTTCCCTCTAGATGCCCGGCATCCCTTTTACTGCGATCTCAGTTTAGGCCAGTCTAGGTTTTGACTATATCTTTTTATTGAACTTAAAAACTATAAACCATTACAAAAACGCCCGCTCTGTTTCTTAGATTGAATTGAATTTGGAAATATATATCTATATACTTGTTTGTCATTCACAATTACTTAATGTATACAAAACCTCGGCCCGATTTTTGTCCAATAACAACTGTAGTGTAAGGAAATAAAACATAAAGGTATTAAATGGTAAGGACTCCGTTGTTGTAACTTCCGCCCAAGGGCCTATTTGTTATAACGTTGGTGTCAGATTCAAGTTGTGTATTATGTACATAGCCATGTCTATCCTCCCCCAGTTTTGGGTCGTGTGAATAATCTTGTAAATAGGAGTTTGAATATTCATATTTCTGGGGTCATACGAATTCATTAACCTAAAAAAGTAAGTATGTCTGGTATGGGGTATGGCCTTTTGTCTGAGTGTGTAGTGAAGTGTGAATGAGTGTGGAAGGCTATAGGGAAGGGGTCTTATCCAACTCACTCGCTGCCCGTATGATCGACGATCACCACTGCGGTCTTCTCTCTCTGCAAGTCAGATGTGAACGGTCTATAGTAGGAGCAATTGGCTCTGAAGATATTCCCTTGGGGATTTTGACTAACTAAATTAAGCAGGGGAAGAGAAAGGATTCTTGGGCGCATTGAGGCCACCCTATTTGTGACTTTGGACCGGTGATTTGAGGCTAGGCGAGCCACTGAACGGCAAACCCGTAAGTTAACCTATTTTTATTATCTAAGCTTCACGAGATCCACAAAAGATGAAATGAGCCTTTTCATTTAATAAGATGTTTAAAGATGTAATGAAAAGTCTTTAAGTAATTTTGTTCAGAAAGCAAGTTGATGAAATGTCTACGCATTCTTGATTTAAAACCCACTTTAAAGTTCTGACAAGTTTATATTCGGATGCATTGTCTTAAGGAGTAATCATTTTGTAATGTCAGTGTGCAAGTTTAAGCACAAAACTAGTTTGGTTTGGAATCTTTTATAATTCGTTTCAGATGCCCTTCGGGGATGGGTTTTTATTGTGTATTGGAGTGAGACGACTCCAGGGCTGTAACCAGGTAGACGTGCATGAGTAGAGCACCACTATTTAATGAGGCAGAGACGAGGCTCTGGGACAAACAACGGTACAGACCGCGCACTATGATTGTGAAGCATGAACTATCGATGAACACCATGGGAGTTGGGAGAGCTGACTGTCCGAGAAAAACGGAGCTTTAAGTATGTTTGTGGTGGTGGGTCTTTAAAGTAGAGACAAGTGTATGGTTTAGTACTTGTTTGAAGAGGGTTTGTCAGACCCAGTAAAAACTAGTTAAAGTAAAGTCAAGTGCATGGTTTAGTACTTGTTTGAAGAGGGGTTGTCAGACCCAGTAAAAACTAGTTAAAGTAAAGACAAGTGCATGGTTTAGTACTTGTTTTGAGAGGGGTTGTCAGACCCAGTAAAAACTAGTTAAAGTAAAGACAAGTGTATGGTTTAGTACTTGTTTGAAGAGGGGTTGTCAGACCCAGTAAAAACTAGTTAAAGTAAAGACAAGTGCATGGTTTAGTACTTGTTTCAAGAGGGGTTGTCAGACCCAGTAAAAACTAGTTAAAGTAAAGACAAGTGTATGGTTTAGTACTTGTTTCAAGAGGGGTTGTCAGACCCAGTAAAAACTAGTTAAAGTAAAGACAAGTGTATGGTTTAGTACTTGTTTGAAGAGGGGGTGTCAGACCCAGTAAAAACTAGTTAAAGTAAACACAAGTGTAAGGTTTAGTACTTGTTTGAAGAGGGGTTGTCAGACCCAGTAAAAACTAGTTAAAGTAAAGACAAGTGCATGGTTTAGTACTTGTTTCAAGAGGGGTTGTCAGACCCATTAAAAAAACAGTTAAAGTGGAGAACTGCTTTATTTCATGTTTTGTTGTAAGTTGATTGTTTCTAGCAAGGCCGTTGGCCTGTGGAATTTTGTTGTTGTGGTTGTAAATAAATGTAAGTGAAATTCAAGAAGGCTTCTGACTCTGGAATTATTTGTAGACCGACATTGGTTCTCACAGTCCCTCTTCTTTGTTCCACATTTTTGTTTTTCAATGACAATATTTGTAATGAAACTTCTTGGTTATGCTTTTGTATAGATTTTTGTATTTTGTAAGAATAAATCCATACTTACAATTTTACTTATAGTGCAGTTGTCAATTGGTTGTGCTTTTTGTGTAATACAGTGATAACATTCAATCAACTAATTAATTTTTGTTTAAATGAACTGTAAATGCGAAATGATTGCGCAACTTAAATAAATGTATATAAAAACGAACGGTTAAAAGTTTTCTTGACTATTGATATGCAATACTTTGTTTTTACCAAAATGAGCCTTTTTTTACTTTTTTTTAAGACTTTCAAGATTCCTTTAACTTAATTTTCGTCCAAATTAATTTTGGGTTTCTTTTCCTTACGATTCATAACAAACCTAACAATTTCAAAACATTACAAGCTATAAACCGATGTATACGGTTTGCGGTAACACCATGTGTACATCTACTAGCTGTGTAAATTTGTTCTTAGGGAACTAGGTCTTGCTCTTTATTCTAATGTCGCTGAGTAGATTTTGGAATTCGGGAGACTACTTTGGGAAACTACGTAGTTCTGAAAATAACAGTCTAGCTTATTAGCTGCTAACTATGGGGAAGGTAGGACGATGACTGGAGCAAGTTGGTCAAAACGTTTAACAATTAAGAACTCACTCCGCGGCAGTGAAGTTAATAACGAGGAGCCCCCTCGATCCGATCCACTAAGCGAAAGTAGTGGTCCCTGCCAACTTCATATCTCCGCCCAGGTAGCAGCTAATAAACTAATAAGCATTTAACACATCCGGGTGACATATCAATACTTCCATAACTCTGGCATAAAATGCTTTCACTTCTAGTACACTCTGAAAATGATAGTCAACTTTGACACACTGTATTTTTCAACAATTTTATCAGTTATTATTTTTATTTTTATTTTTTTTTTTTTTTAACAAACTGATTTTCCGTGACGACCTTTTTCTTTTACGATCAAGGGAATTGCCTTTAAAGAGGGATTGTACGTTCAAATACGATTTTTTGATGAATTCATTCCCTAGTTAAAAGAGTCCCCGAAGACAGAAGGGTACACTAACAAGTCACTAACCTCACGTTAAAACGTAAACAAGTTTTATTTGAAACATTTTCACAGCGAAATTCACACGTTATCGGACAAGAAAAACAGATTGGTCTGCACGGTCCAGAGAAGAATTGCTGGGTAATTAAACAAAACAAATTCGATTATGGTTTTGATGATTAAACATCAACACTCACATTGGTGCTTAATATTATATGTACTCAAAGTACAGCCCAATATTTGACAAGTCAAGATATAAGATACGTTGAAGTTTATGCTGAATTGTGTAAACAAAGGGTGTCATATAAAAATTTGATTGAGCAGATAGATGCTAGGCTTTATCAGTGAGATGGTGCCCCCTTTTATATTTTATGTGAGCCCAAATCCAAATAACCTTTGCTTGATATTTTGATTCAGTCAAAAGGGTATATTTATAGAATGCTTTGGGCGATTTAAAAGGGATTGAATTCTCCATAAAAAATGTATTACACGCTAACATCAAACTGATACTCAAGAGCGAAGGTGTCGAGTGTAATTTTATTTGAAGAAAAGGAAACCACTTTGTAACAAATGAATTTTAAAAATAGCAGAATTTTAAAAGTTTATCGTTTCAAATGATGTAAAATGCAATGGAATGGGAAAATCTGGGAGGGTGGAGTAAATACATAGTTGTGCATTAAGTAGTGATTTGCTTAGACAGCTACAGTACAAGTGATTCTTCTTTGGGCAAAAGGGCCTAGAGGTGCCTCAAAGGAACAACTCCTGTTTCTTCTGCTTTGGACAAAATACAAACCATTTAAAATGTCATTGAACATTGTAGAGACTTATAATTACGAGGAGAAACAAGATAATATTTTAATTTAACGGCACCAATGGTTGAAGGAGGGGGCACACACAATGTATCGCATCATTTCGTTTTTCCCTAGCTTAACAATGCTGTATCAAATTAACACAAAACCTTCCGACTTGTTATCGTACATTATCTAGGGTCAAATTGTAAATACACAAGTTGACAACAAGGGTTACGTTTTTAACGTTGTTTGATGATTTTGTTTTACGTGTTTGTTTACCAAATGTAAAAAGTCCATAATAGGTTGCCATCATGAATTATGTTTATTCAACCTGTATTAAGGTCGATGTATGTCAAAATATTACTTTTGTTTGTCTGTTTACAATTACTTGCTTAACTAACCCGGAATACGTAAATCTAGCCCCTCTGAGGGGATATTGACCGATTTGTATATGAAATAAACATATCCAGCCACTCTGATAATGATGTGGAGAAACGTCATACCCTAATGCAATACGAATTTCCAGACTGCATGACAGTTTAGTAGGTAAACCGACAAATTATAACGTGCTACGTAAATCCGCACTGCAAGGAAATGTTTGCATTTTTTCAAGTTACTTTTTTTTTTTTACAATCCAATTTCACTTTTTTAGAAAAATTAATGCATGGGAGTCGTCATCATGAATTACATGAATTAAAACAAACACGTTTCATGTTAGAAAAACGAAAACGGCAGCTTTTCCCCGATAAACTAATTGTAAAAATTTAGAACATATTTTCAAAATAACATCACACATTATAAAGTAAATGTTGGTTTTTGTGTATTTAATTATTTGTCTAATATATTTTATTTTCGTGTGTATCTCTATTTTGTTTAGATTTCGTACAACAGAAATCCAGTGAAAGACGAGTAATGGTCAGAACTACCAAGTACTTGACCGCTCACATCTAAGTGAACTTGATCTCCATAGTGCAGGGGAATAACCGCACTGCTGCTCACTGGATGAGAACCTGCAGCGTTTACAACCCCTGTAACAATGACGTTAAGGTTCTTCATCAGACGAACATACAGGTAAGACTCACTTGATGCTTTCTGGACTGAGAACATTAAGACGTATATCCCAGGCACAGTGCATGTAAACGTGCCGTTACTCAAGTTGAAATCAGTTCCTTCCTCTGAAAACAGTAACTCTTCAAAGGGCAGAGGATCATTGGAGGACGAAGGGCTGAAGTTGGTATTCCTCACTGCAGTGAAGGCTGACCGTCGCGTACTGCATTCACCTGCTTCACCAGTCTGTCCAGCTGGTCCATGGTCACCTCTCTCCCCCTTCAAACCATTCATTCCAGGCATACCTTGAGGTCCTTGTTTACCTGGTTGACCGACTCCCTGCTCTCCCTTCAGTCCATGATCCCCTTTAGCACCTTGCTCACCAACCAGTCCATCTGACCCCTTGTCGCCTTTAGTCCCGTGTTCACCAACCTCACCAGGAGAGCCTGCATCACCTCTTGGACCCACTGGCCCATGGTTCCCGTTTGATCCGGGAATTCCATGTATTCCGTCTCGGCCCTGGCAGCAGGAATTACACGTCACATCGGGATCGGGTAAAACTGCAACTGTAGCCACCATGAACTGAATTTTCAATAATCCAAAAACAAGGGCCAATGTTGAGGTAATCATCATCTGAAATTAAAAGTATGGAAGAAAAAAGTGATTATAACATTGTTCGTAAGTATACAAATTAGTTGTTGTTGTTGTTGTTGTTGTTGTTGTTGTTGTTGTTGTTGTTGTTGTTGCTGCTGCTGATGTTGCTGTTGTTGTTGTTGATGTTGTTGTTGTTGTTGTTGTTGTTGTTGTTGTTGTTGTTGTTGTTGTCGTCGTCGTCGTTGTTGTTATTGTTGTTGTTGTTGTTTTTGTTGTTGTTGTTGTTGTTGTTGTTGTTGTTGCTGTTATTGGTGTTGTTGTTGCTGTTGTTGCTGCTTATGTTTGTCCTTTGGTAAGGACATTACTTTGTTTAATGTGATTATTCTCTAAACGACGATATTTTTATTAAAAAAACGTAAACAAACACATCGTTTAGTTTAATATCAATTGTGTGCTCTTAAGCAAGCTACCAAACCCTGTTAATTATACTTTTTTTTTTTAAACACGACAATGTTGTTCAACATTTCATCTTAGTTGCTTTGTAAAACGCTAAAAAATTGCTCTGCAACGAGAGTACAACTGTAGAAGAGTCTGTTTAAAAACTGTGCATCACTTTTGTTGTAACAGTCACACAACTTGATAACATACCGCCAACAGGTTTATTTTCAACTGCATTTTTTTAAATATATTTTTCTTCGAATTTACAGTCTTAAAAGTTCAAAAACGTTTATCGAAACAATATTTTAAAGCAACGTATTTTTATTTTACATGTTCTCTTCATTTTTTGGTTTTAACTTGCTCCAGATTTTTTCGAATCAATCTAATGTTCTAAGCTAACAATTACAAAAATGATAAACTCCAGTTTTGTTTTGCAATTTTGTGCAAATTTTGACTTGTTTGAGGAGGGATTAAGGGATAAACAAAATGTACCCATTCTCTTGTTTCACTTTGTTTGAGCAGCAACGGACACAGTTTATTATTCCGTCCCCTTTTCGGCTGGGTTTGAAGAACAATTGTTAAAAACTATATCCCCTCCAGCTATCTTCAGCTGGGTTTGGGTAAAACGAGATAGATATTAAAGTCTTCTACTCTTTTTAACCGTGTTTGAGCAGCAAATGATACACATTTCTACCCCTCCTCCTTTCGGCTGATTTCGAAGAACACGGGATTCAAAAATGTATCCCCTTACGTAAATTATAATCACTCGAACTACTAACACACCTTTGTTTTTCTTTCAGCTTTCCCAATAATGAAGTAAACATTGTAAATTGAAAAGGTGTGTGTATTCATTTATGCTTTTATGATTCAATGACATTCTAGAGTACAACATGTGGCAATTTGTTTTATTTTTGCTAACATAAAGGTATGAATCAAAATATTGTTAAATTTTGTTATACAAGTGCACCGGATGCCTACTTAGTTCCTCAAGCAATATTTTATGAAGAAAAACAACAAAATTTGTCCATTTCGAAAACAACTTTTAAAAAAAGTTGCTATAAATTACTCCCAAAATATGAAGGAAAAAAAACGAAAAAACAAAACAATAGTTAAAAAGGAACCTGTTTGCCTATCAATAAAAGTTGTATTATAATTTTGTAACGCAACTATTGTTGCAAACTCTGTGATGGGTCCCAGTGCTCTGTACACCTTTGGGACAACATGTATATCGGCTTCGCCCCGGTTGCTCCATGTCGCAAGACTATGAACCACATAATAGCATGCCACAATCGTTTAATGTCGACCCAACAACTAAAACAACAAATAATAATGTGGTCAAAATAACTAACTATGTATTCAAGTTTGCAATAGTTTTACCCGAATTTATTTTTAAAATGTATGTTGGCAAAGTACTCAACATCGAAAAGACTGTCCAGAAAACAGTCCGATGTAAATATGTAGTGATAAGCTGTTACACTAATTGAACAAAACATTGCACTAAATCTAAGCGATGAAGTTCTCAGCAAATAACTTAGCCTCGTTCAAAACTAGTTAAACGAATTCACCTGCAGGTATGGTGAAAAACACCCGTAAGAATCAATGCTACAATAGCGTGGTTTTGATAGGAAATATAAATCCATGCATGGATCTGTACAATCACAGTACCGCGACAGTACACTAAGATGAGAGAGCTAGGTATAGAGTCGAGGCTCCATTACCGCATGAGAACTTTAGTTGCATAGATTGAAACCTCATTTGGGGTCGAAATCTGCAACCGCCTTAGATCAGATTACCGTAAAATGCGCTACTTGCATGTTGAGACCACAGCCGGGGCCAGCAGTATAACGAAAAACACTTACCTTGGTGCTGAGTTCTTGTAGTTGGAGTTCTCTCGGTTCCTCTTTTCTGTTAAGATGTAAAAGTTGTTATGAGCATTGCTGTTGGTACAGCGGTTTAAATACTGTAGCATTTCCAGTAAGTGAACATCATTCTACTTTGGGTTTTGATTGACAATCGATGAGCAGCCAATCATACACACACAATAAAGTCACTGATTAAAGGAAGTGACTTTTATCACTGGTTTGAATGAAGCCGTGGGTTACGAATGGAGGTCAATTGTGACAAACTCTCTAGTTTAGTTTATACACATCATGGGTTTACAGCATATCTGCCTTACTACGTTGCACTGCCAGATTGCTTCCTGAAGTACCAAGCCAGTTACTTTCCATTTCCGCTCAAATGACGTCGTTATCTAATGGTTGTTAGTTAAAGCGCAAGATTTGTGTTTTTCTGCAAAACAAAGCTGTTTTCAATGCACATCTACTCGACAGAGATCATTTCAACCTGTTTCCTCTCCTGATATACATGCGCACCACCGATAGGCCCCCTTGCGAATGACGTTAAAAGCCAAAATTAGCGCCCTCATTGGGGTCAATGAAGATATATCATCGGCTGAGAGTTGTGCGGGCCGCATACACACGTTCACGTTGCCATTGTTTGAGCAGCGATAGCGGCCAATGCAAAGAGTCCATTGACGTAATTTTTCGAAAATTTCTTGTCAGTTTCACTGAGTGTCCTAAATATAAATACAAGGACAAACGTGTTTGTTAGATTGCGCCACCATAAGAACGAGGATGTGTAACATTTTCAACAAATTTTCGATTTCAGATTTTACTTTTTCATAAAACGTTACCTTGCCGTTAACATTGTTGTGAACAATCGTAATTTTCAATTAAGCAGAAACTATTCAAATTGAAATGTATTCAGTTCAATGGTTGGTAACGATAACATCATCATCTTGTTGGATGCACCAAGCTGGCCGGCTTTTCCCGGCGACACAGCCAGGAGCCGCGTCCGGGAGAAGTGCACGCGACCGGGAGGCAGGATTTATATTTGTTTTCCGGGAGGTAATGTCCCCCATGCGGTATACAATGTGTACTATGTTCTATGTACACTTTCTTCTGACAGCACCCTCTTTTGAATTTACCTAATTCAGCCTGTAATTCTCTAACAATCTAAGCAAACGCACTTTACATAACTTGAACCCAAATTAAGCAGCAGTCCGACTTTTCATAAACTATAGGAGAATCGGAGTAAAGAACAAATTATTTTGAAACAAGTATGGAATAAAAGGATACAAAAAATAAAATACTAAGAGTTATCAACTGAAAGAGGGCGCCTTTCCACCAGTCTGCACTAGTTTTAATCATGCTCCGTGCATATAAAATTTTAATCCAGTTTTATCACATTTTTTAATAAAAGTTGTAAACATTTTTGGTTCAATGTAATGATGATAAAGCAAGACGAAACAGTTTGCCAGCATTATCGAATCTTGTAAAAAAGTAGCTGAATTGTTGAACATAGTTTGAATACTTAAATTTTATCAGATGCCAATGAGGTTTCATTTTTATTATTTAAACATTTACATACTGTTATATTAATGAAAATAGTAAGGAAACTAAAAGACCATTGTCACAAACGAAGCCTTCTAACTTTTAATGAAAGGGGTTTTATAAAGGGTTTGGCACTTTGCTTGGTGAAACAATCAGATCAGGTTGACAAACCACAGCAGTGGTTCTTCCCATAAAGGTTTCCACACGTCGTTTCATCGCAAACCACAGCAAAAAAGGTTTTGTAAAAAAATATATAAAAACAACTCGGATTTCTCAAAGTTTCGATGAAATAATATGTGATTTATGTTGACTTGTGTGTTTGTTGCAAACGACACAACCATTTTTCGAACATCCCAGCCTTTAATTCCTGCCACAAATCCCATTGTTACACTGAAAAGCCTTTTTCGTCACAGTCCTTTTGTTGTTTTTATTCTACACACTCTATGTCACAAAACCAAACAACTCATTTGAAAGGTTTGTTAGAACGAAATAGTTTGGATCAATGCAAGAACTTTGAGTAAACACGGAAGTTAGAAATACGCAGCATTTATTGGGTTTATACACAGTCATATGGAAAGTACATCTAAAATATTCACAACTCAGCCAAAATGCATTTAAAATCTTAGATATTTGAGCTTTAAAACTATTAATACTAACACATTGTATCAATACTTTAAAATCGCAAAAGTTAAACCATAAACCTTACATAACGGAATGTGCCACATTTAACTACAAGCCAAAAAATTAACTCATAAAAAGTGAATATCAGAAAAAAATACACGACGTCAAAACACCATATCATTTGACTTACTTGGGAAAGGCTTTCTGCTTATTATCCTTGATAACTGATTTGTTGTATTAAAGTGAGCCAAGATTTTTAACTCTGACAAGACTTTCAAGATTCCTTAAAAATTTTAGACAAACAATTTGCTGATAAAGTTACGAGAAAGGTAAACCAATCTTTTAAAAATGAGTCTTGAGATGGGAATATTTTATATCCTACTCTTTAAAAATAATTCATTGGGTGGATGTCAGTCCCTCTTCCTTGTTCCACATTTTCGTTTTTCAATATTATTTTTAAATGAAATGTCTTGGTTATGCTTTTTGAATAGATTTTGGTATTTATAATGATAAATGCATAAATACAATTTTACTTCTTGGTGTAGTTGACAATGATCTGTGCTTTTTGTATAACATAATGATAACATTCAACCGACTTATTAATATTTTGTAAAGGCACTGTGAATACATTTATATAAAAACATACGATTAGAATTCACGTTCAGTTAATAATTACCCTAAAAAGTGTGTGAAATGTTTAAAAATTCAGGAAAAGAAAATTTGCTTTTCAAGAAACCCTTTCCCATCCCGTCCTCTTCTTACATTAAGGTTATCATTGACATTTACAATGTACAATGTTATTAGTTAAAAATTACAATTTATAAACTGTTTTGTATCAGATGAAAGAATCCTTGTTGATGCAACAGTCCTTTGGGCCAATGAACCAAGTAAGTACCAATCATTTCATAAATTCGTGTCCTTCTTAACCAAATACATATTATAGTCAAACAAGCCAAACATTAGGTATGGAATAGTTAGTTTTGTGTCGCTGCAGTACAATCATAGTGCTGTTTACCCCTGTCGAATTTGTCATTGTAATCTATTATTATAAAACATCATTTCAGATTTACTGCCGTTAAGTGCCATTTAATTCTACTTAAAGCATTGCTTAATCATTTACCAGTATTGTAGCGGAAAACTTTTCAGTCAAGTATCAGGTACTGCAGAGTACTATGGAATGGCCAAGTAGTAATCAAGTACAAGAACTTGGGTCATCGGGTGCGAGTACAAGTGTCTGAGTACCGAGTATTGTGATATCTGAGTACCGAGTCCATCAGCTGAGTATCAAGTACTTGGATCTCCATGTACAAGTACTTTATAAAACAAATGCTGTCATATGAGGTAAAAACATTGATTTTTGCACTGATTTCTAGACGACAATGTGTACTTTTTATCGTTTAGAGATGAATGCATTATAGAGCTTTATTCCTCTATTCATTGCATTAACGCACGTATTGCAGGAAAGGAAAGTAGTGGTTTGACCACGAGTACTTAAAAATGAAGTCTAGGTGCATGATTTCAAGGATGATTATTTTTCATTTGAGTATCGGGTATAGACTTCGATGTGGGAGCACTTCGCTAGTCAGGTACGAGTTCGAGACGAGTACCATCAAAACGGTGTTCGAGTAATACTCGAGTTCAAGTGCTTAGTACTAGTACTACAACACTGGATTTTATACAAGCAACGTTTAGTGTGTGATACATGTAGATTCAATTTCAAATTGTATAATGGTGGACCTACTTGGTGTTTCTTTTTTATCCAGGTTTGTTTGACTCAAGGTAAAATGGGACAGGAATGGTATTTTATTATAATCAATGCGTTAATCATACCTTCATTTTGTATTCCACTTTGCCTAAGTGTTAAAATATGTGGAGAAACGCTTATCTGCAAAATGTCCTCATTCTGTCTACGTTTTCACAGCCTACTAAGGTGTATAAAGAATATAATTTAGTTTTACACTTACACCGATGTACATTTAGCACTGTATACTCAGTGATTTGCCTGTGGATTTTTTCACAGAAATCGGGAAAGTACAGAGTGTGGTCCTTAATTTACATCAGTGTAAGGGTTAAACCAAATTATATTACTTAAATACCCGTTGCAAAAATTTACATCTATCTAATCGTTACGGTACCAGCTGCTAAGGATTCGGACATGCCTCTAGCCATCGGGCTTGCTCGGCGGTCTTGTTGTTAAACATCATGCTTTAGCTATGCAAAGGTTGTGGGTTCGAATCCCACCCGCTTGATTTGACTGAGTATACAGCGCTTAATATACATTGGTGTAAGGGTAAAAACAAAGTTTCATACGTAATATAATATTTATGTATGTATATCACATCTTAAGAGAGCTGATAACCGGATATGGGTCCAACTTCGGTAACTTAATAGGCTTTCTTAAAGATGGGAAAGCAACAACAACGTGTTTTTTTCCCATTTTTGACTGTGGAAAGTAGACTTGTACAAAGACAAAACAGTCTGACAGCATAGAATCGGATATGAGTCTGCCTTTGGTATTCTTAAGGATAGGAAATATCATTTTTTGAACACATTCAACCAAAGTGTCACAACCACGATCCTTTTACTTACTCATGATACTAGCATACAGTGTCTGTTCCTCCTGTGATTGGGGCATCGCGTCTGATGTTGCAGTTCGCAAATCAAGCTCAGCGTACATCACGTCATGATCATCCGCTGCACGGGCCTCATGAGGTACCTGGGTGTCCGGTGGTACCTCATCGCCTCCTTCTTCACCGTATCCCTCCACTGAGGCAATCTCCTCATGATCAATGAGAGGCGATGGTGGTGATGGAGGATGTGGGGATACACTCGGTGCTACTGGAGAAGGCAGAGGTGTCTCATCTGGATTCCCAAACTCATCTGCTGGTGGATTTTTCTCCTTGGGTTTGAACTTCTTGATGGGCTTTTTGACAACACTTGGTGGGGCTTGATTAGTGTTGGTACGGCGTGATGACTGATGACCTAAGACAGGTTTAGTGGGAATGGGTGGTTTGGGTGTATGGGACACAGGTCTTACTGTAGCTGTTGGTTTCCCGCTGTGGCCTGGATCATCAGAGAGGGAAGGCATCTCTGCATATTCATTTTCGGTGGATGGTGGATTTATGTTCTCATGCTGATTGAGTGAAACATCGGCCCAAGGATCTGGTCCATCTGTCGTAGTCTCCGGCTGCTTCTTCTTACTTCCCTGTGAGACTCGATTCGATTTCTTCACCACTCCATACGTAGGAGCATCTCCTTCATTGGGCTCTACTGTTCCAAGATGCTCCTCATCTTCCTTGTCAGTGATGCAATCATCAGACCTGGTCAATTTAAAGCTTGAAATCCCTGGAGATCGGGGACTTTCTTGGTCATTGTTTTGAGAGTGAGTTGAGAACTGTTTTGGAGAAATGAAGTTTACTGCCTCATCGTTATTATTTTGCATCTCCTGTGTGTCAAGGCGGGATGATTCTGGTTCAGATTGTAGTGGCATTCTCATATCAGGTTTGTTTTCTGTCATGAAGTCAGTCGCATTCTGGTACACGCTCGTGGACATCTTGAGTTCACTGTGATCAATGTCATGGTCGGTGTTTGAGTCTTCAACTGTTTCATTTAGTGGTAAGTCAGTCAGCCATAATGATGATCTACGTGATTTATCATTGAAGCAGCAACATCTACACACGTAGAGTACAATCAGTGTTATCACTATGAGGAGTAAGAAACCACCAGCACCAGCGGCTCCTGCTATGATGGCAATAGGGAGGCTGGATGGGTTGATAGTTGTCGTCATATCACCTGAGATGCTCGTCGTTGTTTGGATACTGCTCACATCATCTGTTGTACGAAAGTCATTTGTTTGTTGGTTGGATGTTGATTCGATTACGCCTGGGTTTTTAGTTGTCATGTTGGTCACTGTGATTGGTCCGATGGTGCAGAATCTACTTCTTTCTAGGAAATATTAACTGCTGATTGTACACTGGAATTGATAACCATTATAAGTTTCATTCAACGTGAGATTGATAAATCCTTTGGCTTAGTTGCTGCTATTCGAATACAGCCACATAAACGTAGCAGTTGACGGAGTTGGCAACAAATCCACACTTACTGTTGGGTTCCCTTTCTAGGAAGTTCAGCTCAAAGTTTCCTGCGTTCCTTCTTGTACAGTAAAATCACCATCGGGGAAGCAGATAGGGTACATTGGTGATGGGAAGTAATGAACATATAAATTAATGTTACTTGATAATGGACGACTGCTGCTACGACAGGTGAATGATGTATTTGTTTTACTGATGATTTTGATGACAATAACTTGTTGAATTGATATCACAGAGATAGACGTGTCAGATATAGTGTCAATTTCTTATCTCTGGTCTAGACTTGTCCCATTCTTTGCTATTATCACGCTTGCGTTCATGTAGACTCAAACCCATTCTATGACATGACTTGCTGCAAGTCCACTGACATTACATTGTAGCTTCACTTCGTCACCTTCATCGATATCACCCTCTGGTTAAAGTTTCATTAAGTGTACACTTTGTGAATCGACACCAAAGACTTGAGTTGTATCCAGAGAACACATAATGAAAACCACGAGGAGCAAACGATTGAAGCAAGACTTTAAATCCATGTTGGAGAGTATTCTTCAAGTCAGAATGAGATTACATCGGTTGCAAATCACTGCGCGCTCTCCTCACAATAAAGGAAAATTTTCAATTTATAGCTCCAGGATTTCAATAGTGTGTTTTGAATAACGTGACGCTTCATCAGTTTCGAGCACTTAGGTTGAACTTTGACTCTCTGTAGATTTCCCATTAGACACGCAGTTTTTGAAAACCCTGACAATGTGAATACTTCACCTCTCACATTTTTTTCCAACAACATTACATGCCGGTGGCGGCGCCAGACTCTGTACAACTTGATTGGGTATAGATTACAAATGAGGGGGGAAGAGAACCGATCGGGGAGGGGGTGTTGGGTGGGGCTTTCGCCCCGGTTTGCACGTGTTTGTATAGGGGGTAACTGGTAGTGGGTGATGGAAAAAATATTTTGTCGAGAACACCGCTTTGCAGCCACCCCCCCCCCGACCTGTTCATTGTGAGAGTTGCGACGTGTAGGGATCAGATTTCTTTGGTCACGTTTTTGCTGAATGTTATTTTTTTGTTAAATGCAGCACAACCCAAAGTGCAGTCCAGTCTGTCACCCTGTGTGTGGACATGCGGGTTTTTTTTAACACAAAATGGCCTCTAATCGCATTCTTCTATTACACAGCTTGTCGGTCTCCCCCCCCCTTTATTGAGTGTCACCAATATGTGAAGGGGTTGTTCATTAATGAGGTTCTGATCTAAGTATTTACTCTTTAGATTTAAAAGACACATAAGTAGGTTTTCTCTTTATGAGAAACTTAAATATTTAAAACCCGCACAGGCAGAATTACTATAACCCTATCACATATAGAAATGAATTTCACGAGACGGTAATGTCAGAACTAGAGTCACAGTTTTATTCTCTCTGATGAACATTTGCTATAAAGTCATTGACAATTGAATATGAATATTTTAATGTCTACACCATTAACTGTGAAATTAAGGGTGGTATTTCAGAGAAAATTCAACCCCACCCCTCCAAAAAAGTTATGATATGACGTGCTAAAACGTAAACCTTAACGATTGATTATACTTTGTACTTGCCATTAGTAAGTTTGTAGTCTTTGATATACGATTATAGGAGCTGTTATCAACATTTTTATGTACAATAGTTTAACTAAGTAATATGCATTTAGTGTGTAACATACAAACTGAAATTCTGTATGCAACTGATACTTTTAAGCTACACACGTCATTGGGGTCTCTACTCGACTAGCTCCGTTTCTTGGAGATCCCCACCACTTAATCACCTTCCACTCTGTATTTATCCCTATATCTATTATTGATTGATTGAGTGGGATTAAAGTATTGAGATGATAAAAGACTTCATAAGGGTCTGTTGCTGGACCTAGATTCATGTTTTATTGGTGGGGTCAAAAAAGCTGTCGGCACAAAGCAATCCGACTGAGAAAGTTATTGACAATTGTTCATGTTACATTTTTGAACCCCAACACTGTCCGGAGTCAAAATCAGCATGAGAGCGCTTTCGTCTTCTTCAAAGTTTTTAAAGGAAACGAATACCTTTTGGGGGGAACCCTTTGACTGTTTTAACCCTTTATTAGTGGAGATATGGGTCATTCCGTGCCAACTCACCTGATGGGTCGGCAGGCTCCGTCTCAGATTTTGCAATTTTTTCTAAACAATCCTCTATGGGTGCCATGAACACACGCAAATTTTTAGAATCCTACTCCTCATAATTTTTTAGATATGACCCCCTAAAAAATTAAGCCCCGCCCCTTCAAATTGACTTTTTGTGTTTTCGGCATTATTAGAGGTCTGTATCTACAAATGGTGAAAAGATATATAGCTACAAATTAATTTGAAGGGTATTTCGTATCCCATCAACTAAATTATTCTGTCAAAAGTAACACAGGTCATTTGTATATCACGTTGTAGGTCTTTAAAAACAGACATTTTAGCCTGCGTGATGACTTTTCGTAATTTTTGAAACCCCCTAGAGCCCAAGTGAAATGTTCGATTGCTTTTATGTTACATTTGGTCATAAATTAGGTGCATATGTGTGACCTGACATAAGAATAGACCAATTACGCCTTTGATGGGTGCTTGGCAGGGGTCTGAATATGGGTCCACCTATAAAAATGCCCAAAAATGCCCTTTTCAAGTGGTTATTTGACAACGTGGGACATTCCCAATAACACTTTGGATCCAGTCTATTTGTGTGAGAGAAAAAAAAAGTTTTTCAACTCCTTTATGGAGATTAAAAGTAAGGATCCGCTGCTGGAACTAGATTTATGTTTTTGTTGATAATATAGTAAAACTGTCAATTCTGAGCAATCAATACCGAGAAAGTTATTGAGGAGTTTTGGTATCTTCGAACCCCAAATATTAATGTGCTGAGTCAAATTCAGCGTGACAGTTCTTTTGTCACTCTTTAAAGTCTTTAAGATGTTAGTTTTTTCACCTGTTTTTTCCAAAATTACTTGTTAATATTCTGGTATGGTCTCTCAGTTGAACTCTGTGGCTGTCTTACTGCTTCGTAGCTGGTGTTGGTGCTGCCCTCTTGCCGAGCGTAGTCATACTCTGGGCTGTAAGTCTCTACTTCAACTGGTTGGTATAGTAGGTATTTTGTGCGGTAGTTGTAGCCGTAGTAGGTTCCATGTAGACTCTGTTATTGTCCTCCGTTGGTTGCAGCTCCATGTAGGGATCAGCTTTAGCTACATTGGTTTCCTTCTCCTTGGTGATCTTAAGATGTAGATGTTTGATGAGGAAGAAGATGATGAGAGAGACAAAGAAGAGGATGAGACTGATGATGAAGGCTACGAGCAAAAGGGTAGGAGATGTATCAATGGATTATTCAGTGGATTTGCATAATTGACAGCAATGACAGTTCGGGATATCAGTAGATGGTAGGAGTGAGATAAGATCAGTCATCATTTCATCAGGGTTATCTGTTCTGGATCCCGTCTCTGTACTAGTTATAGTTTTATCGTCTTCGGTAGATTCAGGTGTCATATTGGTCACTGTGATTGGTCCGATGATGCAGGATCTACTTCTTCCTGGGAAATATTCACTTGTGATTGTACATTGGAATTGATAACCATTATAAGTTTCATTCAACGTGAGATTGATAAATCCTTTGGCTTCGTTGCTGCTATTCGAATACAGCCACACAAAAGTAGCAGTTGATGGATTTGGCAACAAATCCACACTTACTGTTGGGAACCCTTTCTCAGATGTGCAGCTCAAAATTTGCTGCGTTCCTTCTTGTACAGTGAAATCACCATCAGGGAAGCAGATGGGGTACATTGGTGATGGGAAGTAATGAACATATAAATTATTGTGACTTGATAACAGAGGACTGCTGCTCATGTTTTCGCTTCCAGAGTCAATGATACGACAGGTGAATGATGTATCTGTTTCACTGATTTTATTTATGGTAAGAATTTGTTGAACGGATATCCTAGAATTAGACGTTTCAGATATAGTTTCAAGTTCATATCTCTGGTCTAGACTTGTCCCATTCTTCGCTATTATCACTCCTGCGTTCATGTAGACTCTAACCCTTTCTATGACATGACTTGCTGCAAGTCTACTGACATCACATTGTAGCTTCACTTCGTCACCTTCATCGATATCACCCCCTGGTGGAAGTTTCATTATCCGTAAACTTTGTGAATGGACCCCAAAGAGCCGAGTTGTATCCAGAGAACACACAATGAAAACCACGAGGAGCAAACGATTGAACCAAGACGTTAAATCCATGTTGGAGAGTATTCTGAAAGTCAGAATGAGATTACGTTGGTTGAAAATTACTGTGCAAACTCCTCACATTGCAGGAAGTGAAGGGCAGGCTTCAATATTAATACCTTGGGTTCAATTGATCTTGGTACATCACGGTTCATCAGTTTTGAGGTCAAAGATTGAACTTTGACCATTTAGGTATTTTCAACTTACAGCAGTAATGAAAACCCTAATCCATATGCTAATGCGAGTAACGTGTCTGTTTGTGTAAGAAAAACTCCCAGGTGCCTGTATAGATCGGGCTGCAAATTTTCGTACGGCCTTTTTTCAGTCCGGTGATCATACTAAGGGGGTACGATTTTTTTTTTTTTCGTATTTCAAAATTTGATTTATTTCACTTTTTTCTTTTTTTTTGAAAGAGGATGACCGAACGCAGGGTATGAAAGCGCGGCTGGTGATTTACGAAAACATGCGCAACGAAAACAACGTTGACGCCATAGAGTTATATATAACTAAATGGTTGACGCGCGGCACGAATCACGTGCAGCACCAAAACCTGGCCCGCAACCCACTCGCAAACTCCGCCGCTCTCCCATTTGGGTCAAGTTCGCACACGGACCATTCATTATGCATACATTATTACGCCGATATAAAATGGTGCAACATCTGGGCCTAATTTCATTATTTCCTGCCAACACGTCTGTGTGTGTGTATCTCTCTGTGTACTATAGAAAATACATTTCCATTATTATTTTTATTTTCTGAACCGATTAAACAATTACCTCGACCAATCACCACAGGAAACTAACAGCCTCGCGAAAAGGCCGCCCATAGGGGCGCATATTACCGTTTATATTATTTTGCGATGATGATGCCGTACGCTATCTCAATTTCCTAATGAAGTCTGTAAGCCAGTTGACGGTTATGCAATTTTATTTGTGATAAAAGCAGGCAGTTGCGACTTAATCTCTTCAATTGTCTTGCAAAGTTTGTTTGGTTGTTCGGTTTTATGGGTTGTATTTTTTTTTCTTACATAAAATGGCAGTTGGGCATTGCTCAGTGCATAGATAAAACTAACTTAATAATAATAATAAAAATAAAACCACATTTGTATAGCGCATTGTGAATCACAGATTCCTCAGTGCGCATGACAATTAAAAAGTAACAACGAAGCATTTACTAGGATCTAACAACAACAAAATCAGACCAGCTGATTAGAGAAATGGTGACTATAAATGTATAATGTATACCAACAAAATTTAGTAACTCATATTTCAACTATAATGTTCATGTTGTATATAAGGGGAGCCGGGGAGCGAAGGAAAATGTATTTAGGGAAATCTGCACTCCATAAAGGGATGGTTTGAACCGACTACAACAACCTTTTCCATTTTGATATAAACAGAACAATATCAGACAAAAACACGCAGGTAGAACTAGTCTCAAGCCATGGCACAACAACAACAAAACAAATAAACAAATTTCGAGAATTGGTGTCTGCTTATTTATTTCTCTAAACTACAGTTATTAATTGTATAGTCAATAAAACTCCATACTTAACATATATCATAAGTGTCTATATAATTAAGCTTAATATATACAAATATAATCGGGTTTTTTCACACACAAAAATCACTAATAAAATGATTTGATGGTAATACAGAAATATGCACTTCAAATATTGCAAAGTGCTTTACTTTATCAATGATAAACAGTTGTGTGAGGATCTTAGAATTTTTTTACAAAGATCGGTGGGTTCGTTAATGGCAGGAAGAGTCAGAACTAATTTGCACCTCAACTACCGTCCACCGACGTTCGCACCACCCACCCAAAGTGTACTTCACACCAATTAATCGGTTGATTGAAGATTTGGGTATCGACATTTCCGCTGGCCCGCCATGATTTATGATTATGGCAAAAACGGTCGCTCATTCAGCTCTCTTGTTTTACTTCAGAACTTCACCAGGGTCCAATTTCATAGGGCTGCTTGGACATAAAATACTTAACAATTTTCTGCTAAGCAGAAATGAGCAGGATACCAGTCGCAAATTGCACATGTGACACGGTACTTAGGTCGGTAATCTTATTTTCGAGTAAGCTCAATGTTTGGTTGTGCTTGGCTGCTACTCTTTGTGCTTAAGCAGTTCTGTGAAATAGTGCCCCATGTTAAAACCGCCACAACTCATACCGAGAGTTTGGGCCTCCAGTGGGGGAAGCTATAGTCGAACTACCGCAACCAAATTTACCTTGTATTTCTGCTGCCACGTCGTTTAGAAATCGTTTATTAGGATCTACTGTATTATTTGTTTCTGTTAGACGGCTACTGTGGTCTTAACCTTTGCAAATTTTAATCATTAGTGTGATTTTCATGAAGTCTTTAAACCTTATAAAGTAATAAACCCTTTTAACTTTGAACTACACTTCCACCAAAAACAAAATGGTGTCATTAGTTATTTAAATTAACACATCAAACACAAGAATATAATATTTGTAAACAATACCCTACATTTAACAATAAAAATCACACTAATGCAATATCGCATAGAAGAATATGGAATATATCAGTATAGATTAATAATTTATCAATTGTTTAGAAATACAACATACATTTTCTTTAATATAAAACGTATAGCTGCAGCTGCAGCCGTAGCCGTCAATTTGGATACGGCCTAAATCTGTCGTAAAATTTGTATTCTCGAGACCAAATAGAGGGCGCTTTCCGATAGAAAGACGTGGTTTCTGATAATATAAAACCACAATTGCACATGAGACTGCAGCTTGCTTTTATTCGTTAAAATGATTAACTGAACCTAAATGCAATGTCAATTCAATTCATACAACTCGACATGTATTTCCATATTGTTGCAAAATTAACATACACGTAGTTATAAAGATGGTCTATTGAACAAAGATGTATAAAGAATTGCTAGAATAATTTAGACGCAAGGAAAACAAGAGGCAAATATGGAGGCATAATCAAAAGACAAAGTCTTGTACAGAAATGCCTTATAAACAAAATACTGTAGTTCAGAACAGAATTTAAGTTATAACAGAACGACAGACAAGGACGAAACAGGACAAACAAACAAAGAAAAGGCTACTTAACGAGCTAGGACGGAACAAGAGGGTAAACCATTACTAGAAATTCAAAGAGGTGAAGGATGAAAATGTGTCAATCAGTCAGGCTTAGTAACAAAATCATCAAAATCATCACAATTATTGCTCAATTAAATCACGTGAATTTTATTTTGCAACGTAAAAATATCAGATTAGCAACAAAGAACTTGGAAACAATAACAAACTAATCATAAAAACATGTCATTATCCAAAACAAAATATACAATTAAACTGAGACGTATAAACCAAACTTTAGCAAAAGCCTGCGTGTGTGTGTTTTAAAACCATTCCCTTCCCATGGGCGACCTTAGTCGACTGCATAGGCTTCTTGAGTTGATTAAGATCACACAAACAACAAAGAAAACAATTGAACTACAATGGATGACCAAAGATGGTGGCCTACATGGGGAATCTTCACACACACACACACACACACAAGTGTGTAAACACCTCCAATCGGGGACCTCCTATTGTCCCTCTTTTGTTTGGACTCTAACTTTTTGGCAACAGCTCCCATTGGTTTTGTACACAATTTCCAACTGGGGACCTTTACCCAACCGGGGACCCTATTGTCCTCTTTTGTTATAGGTCCCCGGTTTGAATGTGAAAACAAACTCACACACACACACACACATGTTTGTAAATCCCGCTTACCGAGGACTTCTCTTTGTTCTCCCATTGTTTGGACATAGTTTTTTTTTTGGGCGTCCCCATTGGGTTTGTACACGAAAACGAAGCGAGGATGTCCTCGCTCTGTCAAACACCCGGATCCCTTTTGTTAAAGTCCTCGGTTTGAATGGATAGACACGCTCACACAAAACACCGGCAATCGTGGACCCTCCTTTGTTCAACCCTTTGTGATAGCAACTGTGGACCACAATGTTTTCCTTTGTGATAGCAACCGTGGACCACAATGTTTTCCTTTGTGATAGCAACCGTGGACCACAATGTATTCCTTTGTGATAGCAACCGTTGACCACAATGTTTTCCTTTGTGATAGCAACCGTGGACCACAATGTATTCCTTTGTGATAGCAACCGTGGACCACAATGTATTCCTTTGTGATAGCAACCGTGGACCACAATGTTTTCCTCTGTGATAGCAACCGTGGACCACAATGTATTCCTTTGTGATAGCAACCGTGGACCACAATGTATTCCTTTGTGATAGCAACCGTGGACCACTATGTTTTCCTTTGTGATAGCAACCGTGGACCACCATGTTTTCCTTTGTGATAGCAACCGTGGACCACAATGTTTTCCTTTGTGATAGCAACCGTGGACCACTATGTTTTCCTTTGTGATAGTAACTGTGGACCACAATGTTTTCCTTTGTGATAGCAACCGTGGACCACCATGTTTTCCTATGTGATAGCAACCGTGGACCACAATGTTTTCCTTTGTGATAGTAACTGTGGACCACAATGTTTTCCTTTGTGATAGTAACTGTGGACCACAATGTTTTCCTTTGTGATAGGACCGTGGACCACCATGTTTTCCTTTGTGATAGCAACCGTGGACCACAATGTTTTCCTTTGTGATAGCAACCGTGGACCACAATGTTTTCCTTTGTGATAGCAACAGTGGACCACCATGTTTTCCTTTGTGATAGCAACCGTGGACCACCATGTTTTCCTTTGTGATAGCAACTGTGGACCACAATGTATTCCTTTGTGATAGCAACCGTGGACCACAATGTTTTCCTTTGTGATAGCAACCGTGGACCACAATGTTTTCCTTTGTGATAGCAACAGTGGACCACCATGTTTTCCTTTGTGATAGCAACCGTGGACCTATTGTCCCATTTGTTATAGGTCCCCGGTTTGAATGTGTATACCTACCCATATGCACACACACACACACACAACCTTACGGATCCGGTTTGTGGGGTACTGCTATTGTTGTTCTATTGTTCCCTTTTCTAAAGAATTCCCTTGTGGGGCCCTATTGTTCCTATTGAAATTGCCTTGTGGGGTCCATTGTTCCATTGTTAAAAGTACCCCGTAAGTTGGCATGTGTAAGGGCACACATGTTTGTAAATCCCGCTCACCGAGGACTTCTCTTTGTTCTCCCATTGTTTGGACATAGTTTTATTTTAGCGACGTCCCCATTGGGTTTGTACACGAAAACGAAGCGAGGACGTCCTCGCTGTGTCAAACACCCGGATCACTTTTGTTAAAGTCCTCGGTTTGAATGGATAGACACGCTCACACACACACACACATCAATAAATACGGTTGTTAGAACATTATTCTGTAACCCTTTCATTGTGATTATTAGTTATTCGACTAGAACAATACAAATACAAAAACGGCAAATCGAAGAACTATAAAACCAAAATCAGAAAACAAAATAGCAAGAAACGTAGCCCTAGCCCAAGATAACAGAATAGCAACTTACACGAACAGATGATGAGAGGAGGGCAACTACACGAGCAAGGAGAATTGTTATCATGGGGAGTACAATGAACACATATTAACAAAAGGAATTTAGAAAGTTTTCACTGTTTACGTCCGAAAACTTTTCGAGCCCAGGTGGTAAAAAAAAGCACAAGTTGTGTCCAGACGACCATGCGATTGGGGATCTTTTCCTTTACCCTCCATCTGATGGTTAACACATTGGTGTTAGTTTTAGCACCCTAAAAAGTTAACTTTGATTCTCTCGGGTATCTCTGATTATTTGGCAACCCCCGTGGTGTATTTTTTAAACGGTTCAGTTTTTGCAGTGCATGTATCCCGGTGTCCGATTAAGAACATCAACAACTCGATTCAGCTTCAGGAGCTTTACAATAATAGAAAGAGCTTGATAAGGCCAAGATAAACGGAGTTAGACTGAACATCTGGATAGATGATTGGCTTTTGACGGATTTAGTTGCGAACTGGTCAGGCATAGTTATGATTTGTCAATATAAAACACTTGGTTGGTTGGGTCTAATAAATCGTATCGTTTGTACTCATTGGTGAGGTATGTATTCAGTGGTAGGTTTGTACTTATTGGTGAGGTATGTATTCAGTGGTAGGTTTGTACTCATTGGTGAGGTATGTATTCAGTGGTAGGTCTGTACTCATTTGTGAGGTATGTATTCAGTGGTAGTTGTGTACTCATTGGTGAGGTATTTATTCAGTGGTAGGTTTGTACGCAATGGTGAGGTATGTATTCAGTGGTAGGTAGGTTTGTACTCATTGGTGAGGTATGTATTCAGTGGTAGGTTTGTACTCATTGGTGAGGTGTGTATTCAGTGGTAGGTTTGTACTCATTGGTGAGGTATGCATTCAGTGGTAGGTTTGTACTCTTCAGTGAGGTATGTATTCAGTGGTAGGTTTGTACTCATTGGTGAGGTATGTATTCATTGGTAGGTTTGTACTCATTGATGAGGTATGTATTAAGTGGTATGTTTGTACTCATTGGTGAGGTATGTATTCAGTGGTGAGTTTGTAATCATTGGTGAGGTATGTAATCAGTGGTAGGTTTGTACTCATTGGTGAGGTATGTATTCAGTGGTAGGTTTGTACTCATTGGTGAGGTATGTATTCAGTGGTAGGTTTGTACTCATTGATGAGGTATGTATTCAATGGTAGGTTTGTTCTCATTGGTGAGGTATGTATTCAGTGGTAGGTTTGTACTCATCGGTGAGGTATGTATTCAGTGGTAGGTTTGTACTCATTGGTGAGGTATGTATTCAGTGGTGAGTTTGTACTCTTCAGTGAGGTATGTATTCAGTGGTAGGTTTGTACTCATTGGTGAGGTATGTATTCATTGGTAGGTTTGTACTCATTGATGAGGTATGTATTAAGTGGTATGTTTGTACTCATTGGTGAGGTATGTATTCAGTGGTGAGTTTGTAATCATTGGTGAGGTATGTAATCAGTGGTAGGTTTGTACTCATTGGTGAGGTATGTATTCAGTGGTAGGTTTGTACTCATTGGTGAGGTATGTATTCAGTGGTAGGTTTGTACTCATTGATGAGGTATGTATTCAATGGTAGGTTTGTTCTCATTGGTGAGGTATGTATTCAGTGGTAGGTTTGTACTCATTGGTGAGGTATGTATTCAGTGGTAGGTTTGTACTCATTGGTGAGGTATGTATTCAGTGGTGAGTTTGTACTCGTTGGTGAGTTATGTATTCAGTGATAGATTTGTACTCATTGGTGAGGTATGTATTGAGTTTTATGTTTGTACTCATTGGTGAGGTATGTATTCAGTGGTAGATCTGTACTCATTTGTGAGGTATGTATTCAGTGGTAGTTGTGTACTCATTGGTGAGGTATTTATTCAGTGGTAGGTTTGTACGCAATGGTGAGGTAGGTATTCAGTGGTAGGTAGGTTTGTACTCATTGGTGAGGTATGTATTCAGTGGTAGGTTTGTACTCATTGGTGAGGTATGTATTCAGTGGTAGGTTTGTACTCATTGGTGAGGTATGCATTCAGTGGTAGGTTTGTACTCATCGGTGAGGTATGTATTCAGTGGTAGGTTTGTACTCATTGGTGAGGTATGTATTCATTGGTAGGTTTGTACTCATTGATGAGGTATGTATTCAGTGGTATGTTTGTACTCATTGGTGAGTTTGTACTCATTGGTGAGGTATGTAATCAGTGGTAGGTTTGTACTCATTGGTGAGGTATGTATTCAGTGGTGAGTTTGTACTCATTAGTGAGTTTGTACTCATTGGTGAGGTATGTAATCAGTGGTAGGTTTGTACTCATTGGTGAGGTACGTATTCAGTGGTGAGTTTGTACTCATTGGTGAGGTATGTATTCAGTGGTGAGTTTGTACTCGTTGGTGAGTTATATGATCAGTGGTAGGTATGCATTCAGTGGTAGGTTTGTACTCATCGGTGAGGTATGTAATTAGTGGTAGGTTTGTACTCATTGGTGAGGTATGTATTCATTGGTAGGTTTGTACTCATTGATGAGGTATGTATTCAGTGGTATGTTTGTACTCATTGGTGAGTTTGTACTCATTGGTGAGGTATGTAATCAGTGGTAGGTTTGTACTCATTGGTGAGGTACGTATTCAGTGGTGAGTTTGTACTCATTGGTGAGGTATGTATTCAGTGGTGAGTTTGTACTCGTTGGTGAGTTATGTATTCAGTGATAGGTTTGTACTCATTGGTGAGGTATGTATTCAGTGGTAGGTTTGTACTCATTGGTGAGGTATGCATTCAGTGGTAGGTTTGTACTCATCGGTGAGGTATGTATTCAGTGGTAGGTTTGTACTCATTGGTGAGGTATGTATTCATTGGTAGGTTTGTACTCATTGATGAGGTATGTATTCAGTGGTATGTTTGTACTCATTGGTGAGTTTGTACTCATTGGTGAGGTATGTAATCAGTGGTAGGTTTGTACTCATTGGTGAGGTATGTATTCAGTGGTGAGTTTGTACTCATTAGTGAGTTTGTACTCATTGGTGAGGTATGTAATCAGTGGTAGGTTTGTACTCATTGGTGAGGTACGTATTCAGTGGTGAGTTTGTACTCATTGGTGAGGTATGTATTCAGTGGTGAGTTTGTACTCGTTGGTGAGTTATGTGATCAGTGGTAGGTATGCATTCAGTGGTAGGTTTGTACTCATCGGTGAGGTATGTATTCAGTGGTAGGTTTGTACTCATTGGTGAGGTATGTATTCATTGGTAGGTTTGTACTCATTGATGAGGTATGTATTCAGTGGTATGTTTGTACTCATTGGTGAGTTTGTACTCATTGGTGAGGTATGTAATCAGTGGTAGGTTTGTACTCTTTGGTGAGGTACGTTTTCAGTGGTGAGTTTGTACTCATTGGTGAGGTATGTATTCAGTGGTGAGTTTGTACTCGTTGGTGAGTTATGTATTCAGTGATAGGTTTGTACTCGTTGGTGAGGTATGTATTGAGTTTTATGTTTGTACTCATTGGTGAGGTAGGTATATTTAGTAGTAGATCTGTACTCATTTGTTAGGTATGTATTCAGTGGTAGTTGTGTACTCATTGGTGAGGTATTTATTCAGTGGTACGTTTGTACGCAATGGTGAGGTAGGTATTCAGTGATAGGTAGATTTGTACTCATTGGTGAGGTATGTATTCAGTGGTATGTTTGAACTCATTGGTGAGTTTGTACTCATTGGTGAGGTATGTAAACAGTGGTAGTTTTGTACTCATTGGTGAGGTATGTATACAGTGGTAGGTTTGTACTCATTGGTGAGGTATGTATTCAGTGGTAGGTGTGTACTTATTGGTGAGGTATGTATTCAGTGGTAGGTTTGTACTCATTGATGAGGTATGTATTCAGTGGTAGGTTTGTTCTCATTTGTGAGGTATGTATTCAGTGGTAGGTTTGTACTCATTGGTGAGTTATGTATTCAGTGGTAGGTTTGTACTCATTGGTGAGGTACGTATTCAGTGGTGAGTTTGTACTCATTTGTGAGGTATGTATTCAGTGGTAGGTTTGTACTCATTGGTGAGGTATGTATTCAGTGGTAGGTTTGTACTCATTGGTGAGGTACGTATTCAGTTGTGAGTTTGTACTCATTCGTGAGGCATGTATTCAGTGGTGAGTTTGTACTCGTTGGTGAGTTATGTATTCAGTGATAGGTTTGTACTCATTGGTGAGCTATGTATTGAGTTTTAGGTTTGTACTCATTGGTGAGGTATGTATTCAGTGGTAGGTTTGTTCTCATTGGTGAGGTATGTATTCAGTGGTAAAGTTTGTACTCGTTGGTGAGCTATGTGTTCAGTGGTAGGTTTGTACGCACTGGTGAGGTATGTGTTCAGTGGTAGGTTTGTACTCAATTGTGAGGTATGCATTCAGTGGTAGGGTTGTTCACATTGGTGAGCTATGTATTCAGTGGTGAGTTTGTACTTTTTATGAGGTTTGTATTCTTTGGTTAGGTGTGCAATACTTAGTGGTACTTACAAGCCGAGGGTATCTGTACATCGGGGATCTCATCAGCTGAAATTAGCAATATAAAATAAAACAACATTATAGCAACACAGTTTACAAACCGGCTTACATCTATACTGAATACCAATACATGTCTTGGACGGTTTATGTATTCCGATCGATAACTGGTCACAGGAGTGTGTATACGAAGTGACATGTGATAAGATTGGATCTTTAAAAACTAGAAAGTACACATGGCCCCGACAAGCAAGTATTTTGTAAGCGTTCTGTTTAGACAACTGGTAAGTAACCATGGGGGTAGAAATTAAACCTCCATTGACTCACGTAGTGGAGCCGAAAGTGCAATGTAACCATACAAATAATGTTTTTATGTAAATCGTTCGTTTCACTTGATTACAGTGCAACATCTCCACACTTTTTACGGCGGTTCGCCCACAGAGCTTTGTAAAGTGATCAGTGTATGTTGATGTTTGTCGTTTACTCAATGATACATATTCACCTTATGGTATTGAGGAATTATACAATAAGTGGTCTAAAGGTGTCACGGGACGGGAACAAGAGTTGGTTTTACCGAAATCAAGTATGCTGTTGTGTATTATGTCTGGGTTCGTTCAAAGGCGCATGAGAAGGGTGGTTGAAAAGAAGTAAATGACTGAGTATATAAGAAGCAGAATGAGAACATTAAACAACATTCAAGAGTTTACGTACATAACACGGACAGACAGTTCGGTTATTATTTGGTAAAAGTGTTACTAAATTTATTGGCCCAATGGTTTCCAAATACCAATTCTACAGACTTTTTTATAATTAACACTTTTATACCGTACAAATTTGGATAAACAGGTTCATTTTTAACTGCATTTTTTTCATTTTTGATTATTTTTCAAATTTACAGCTTAAAATTTTCATTATAGTCCGAAAATTGCTATCGAAAAAGGAATTTAAAGCAACAAATTTTTCTTTTACCATTTCCTCCTCCAAATTGTGAAAAACATGCTCCAGATTTTACGAATCAATCTAATTTTTCTAGGCTAACAAATAAAAAAAATCTAAATTCCAGTTATTTCTTATCAATATATTGCACATTTTGTCAGGTTTGAGGTTCAAGGGATAAACAAATCTATCCCCTCCTCTTTTTCGCTTGATTTGAGCAGCAAAGGATAAAACAAATTTTCCCTTCCACTTTTCGGCTAAAGTTTAGGAAAGAAAATTCGATTCAAGGGATAGAAAATTATATCCCTCCCCTTTTCGGCTGGATTTGAGCAACAAGGGATAGACAATTCTATCCCCAACTCTTTTCGGCTTGGTTTGAGGAACAAGGGAAAGAAAATTATATGCCTTCCACTTTTCGGCCAGAAGTGAGGAACAAGGGATAGAAAATTATATCCCTTCCTAAAATATTACCACTCGAACCACAAATAAACTCTTTTTTGGGGCCAGCTTTCCCAATAATGAAGTATATATTGTTAACAAAAAAATTACGTACTCTTCTTTGATATTATGATGCAATAATAGTTTGGAGTACAAGATGTTGCACATCTTTTTGCTAACGGAAAGATTTAAATAAAAAGACTGTTAAAAATATTTTTAAGAGTGCACCCGATTCTTACTTTGTTCCTCCAGCAACATTTAATGAAGAAAAACATCATGATTTTAACATTTTGAAAACAACCTCACGAAAAGTTGCTATATATTACCGAAAAAAGGGAAAAATTAAAAATTGTAATTAAAAATGAACCTGTTCGTAGTAGGTTCCATGTAGACTCTGTTCTTGTCCTCCGTTGCTTGCAGCTCCATGTAGGGATTAGCTTCGGCTACATTGGTTTCTTTCTCCTTGGTGATCTTGTCGATGTTTGATGAGGAGGAAGATGTTGATGATTCCCCAACTGTTCCCTCTGGGTGCCCCGCCCCCGACTGTTCCCTCTAGATGCCCGCCCCCGACTGTTCCCTCTAGATGCCCCGCCCCCAACTGTTCCCTCTAGAAGCACCGCATCCCTTTTACTGCGATCTCAGTTTGGGATCCAGTCTTGGTTTTGACTATAACTTTTCATTTAACGTAAACACTGTAAACCTTTACAAAAACGCCCGCTGTATTTCTTATGACTGAATTGATTTTGGAAATATACATTTTTATATTTGTGTTATACACAATTATTTAATGTACACAAAACCTCGGCCCAATTTTTGTCCAATAACAACTGTAGTGTAAGGAAATAAAATATAAAGGTAAATGGTAAGGACTCCGTTGATGTAACTTCCGCCCAAGGGCTTATTTGTTATAACGTCGGTGTCAGATTCAAGTTGTATATTATGTACATAGCCATGCCTATCCTCCCCAAGTTTTGGGTCGTGTGAATAATCATGTGAATAGGAGTTTGAATATTCATTATTTTGGGGTCATACGAATTCATTAACTTAAAAAAGTAAGAATGTCTGGTATGGGGTGTGGCCTTTTGTCTGAGGGTGTAGTGAAGTGTGAATGAGTGTGGAAGGCTATAGGGAAGGTGTCGTATCCAACTCACTCGCTGCCCGTATGATCGACGATCACCACTGCGGTCTTCTCTCTCTGCAAGTCAGATGTGAACGGTCTATAGTGGGAGCAATTGGCTCTGAAGATATCCCCTTGGGGATTTTGACTAACTAAATTAAGCAGGGGACGAGAAAGGAATCTTGGGCGCATTGAGGCCACCCTATATGTGACTTTGGACCAGTGATTTGAGGCAACGCGAGCCACTGAACGGCAAACCCGTAAGTTAACCTATTTGTATTATCTAAGCTTCACGAGAGCCACACAAGATGAAATGAGCCTTTTCATTTAATAAGATGTTTAAAGTTGTAATGGGAAGTCTTTAAGTAATATTGTTTATATTAAGTAATTAAGTTTATATTCGGATGCATTTTCTTAAGGAGTAATCATTTTGTAATGTCAGTGTGCAAGTTTGAGCACAAAACTAGTTTGTTTTGGAATGTTTTATAATTCATTTCAGATGCCCTTCGGGTATGGAATTTTGTTGTGTATTGGAGTGAGACAACTCCAGGGCTGTAACCAGCTAGACGTGCCTGAACAGAGCACAACTATTTAATGAGACAGAGACGAGGCTCTGGGACAAACAACGGTACAGACCGCACACTATGATTGTGAAGCATGAACTATCGATGAACACCATGGGAGTTGGGAGAGCTGACTGTCCGAGAAAAACGGAGCTTTAAGTATTTTTGTGGTAGTGGGTCTTTATAGAAGACAAGTGTATGGTTTAGTACTTGTTTGAGGAGGGGGTGTCAGACCCAGTAAAAACTAGTTAAAGTAAAGACAAGTGTATGGTTTAGTACTTGTACGAAGAGGGGGTGTCAGACCCAGTAGAAACCAGTTAAAGTGGAGAACTGCTTCACTTCATTTTTTTTTTCTTTTTTCTTTTTTATATACATTTTAGTGAAACTCAAGAAATCATTTGTAGACCGACATTGGTTCTCACAATTGGTAATTAAGGGCAGAAGGCACCCTGCTTTGTTGTTTTTACTTTTTTTAATCCTCTGGAATGCTCCCTTTGATTAGAAAACACAAATGAAATTAAAATGGAATCTGAGAAACAAATTCTGCATAAATGAACAGTTTCTCTGATTACTGAGGGTTGGTTTCCTTTTGCGATTGCTGCGTCCAGGGATGCGCTTGGTACTTGCTGTCACTTCGCTAAACGTGGATGGATACGACGTTTTAATGAACAAAACTGTGATAGTTTGTTAATTTTGTTAATGCAAGTAGACATTGTATTCAACTTTCACAGGTTACTTTTAGTGAATCAATGTGTCTAATCATTGTTTGTTATATATATAAAGAAGCAATACGCTAAATAAATCTACAAATTGTGGCCCTACCTACGGTTATGATATTTTTCATATATACTCTTAATAAACCATTGGTGTAAAATCCCTTTGTTATTTTATTATTTCTGAGCTGCTGAAAGCATATCAAACAATAAATTAGTCAAATGCTTTGATGGCATCATAAAACTCCTTTCGCTTTTCTTTGCATGTACAGGTATGACAGTCTTAGGAGGAAATCTACTTGTCAAAATGTACGAAACCAAATAAGTAAATATGACTTCAAACTAGCCTTAACACCCAAGCACTCGATTTATACCTCAAATCATGGCAAAACTTAGATATTCATATAACGTAATATGTCAACTAAAACATGTACAAATATGTATTGTAATTGATAATACTATTATTTATTGGTTTTGGCCCCGGTAGCTGAAACGAACATTTATTTTCGTCCAAACTAATATTGGTTTTCTTTTCCTTACGATTCATAACAAACCTAACAATTTCAAATCGTTACAAGATATAAACCGCTGTAAATACGGTTTGCGGTAACACCATGTGTATATCTACTAGCTGTGTAAATTTGTTCTTAAGGAACTAGGTCTTGCTCTTTATTTTAATGTCGCTGAGTAGATTTTGGAATTCGGGAGAATTTGGGAAACTACGTAGTTCTGAAAATAACAGTCTAGCTTATTAGCTGCTAAATATGAGGAAGGTAGGACGGTGACCGGAGCAAGTTGGTAAAAACTTTTAAACCAATTAAGAACTCACTCCGCGGCAGTGAAGTTAATAACGAGGAGCCCCCTCGATCCGATCCACTAAGCGAAAGTAGTGGTCCCTGCCAACTTCCTATCTCCGCCCAGGTAGTAGCTAATAAGCTAATAAGCATTTAACACATCCGGGTGACATATCAATACTTCCATAACTCTGGCATAATATGCTTTCACTTCTAGTACACTCTGAAAATGATTGTCAACTTTGACACACTTTATTTTTCAACAATTTTATCAGTTATCATTCATAATTAATTGTGGTTTTTTTTGTAATACAAACTGATTTTCCGTGACGACCTTTTTCTTTTACGATCAAGTGAATTGCCTTTAAAGTAGGATTTTACGTTCACAAAAGATTCTGTGATGAACTCATTCCTAAGTTAAAAGATTCCCCAAGACAGAAGGGTACAATTACAAGCCACTAACCTCACGTTAAAAAGTAAATAAGTGCAATTTTATTTGAAACATTTTCACAGCGAAATTCACACGTTATCGGACAAGAAAAACAGATTGGTCTGCACGGTCCAGAGAGGAATTGTTGCGTAATAAAAAAATCAAATTCAATAATGGTTTTATTGATTAAACATCAACACTCACAATGGTACTTAACATGTACTCAAAGTACAGCCCAGATATGTTGAAGTTCATGCTGAATTGTGTTAGCAAAGGGTGTTATATAAATAGTTAATTGAGCGGATAGATGCAAGGCTTTATCAGTGAGATCGTGCCCCCGTTATATTTCATGTGAGCCCAAATCCAAATAACCTTTGCTTGATATTTTCGATTAAGTCAAAAGGGTATATTTATATAATGCTTTAGGCGATTAAAAAGTGATTGAATTCTCCATAAAAAGTGTATTACACGCTAATATCAAACTGACACTCAAGAGCGAAGGTGTCGAGTGTAATTTTATTTGAAGAAAAGAAAACCACTTTGTAACAAATGAATTAACAACAAGAGCAGAATTTTCAAAGTTTTTCATTTCAAATGATGTAAAATGCAATGGAATGGGAAAATCTGGGAGGGTGGAGTAAATACATAGTTGTGCATTAAGTAGTGATTTGGTTAGACAGATACAGTACAAGTGATTCTTCTTAGGGCAAATGGGCCTAGAGGTGCCTCAAAGGAACAACTCCTGTTTCTTCTGCTTTGGACAAAATACTAACCATTTAAAATTTCATTGAACATTGTAGAGACTTGTAATTACGAGGAGAAACAAGATATTATTTCAACTTAACGGCACCAATGGTGGAAGGAGGGGGCACACACATTGTATCGCACCATTTCGTTTCTCCCTAGCTTAACAATGCTGTATCAAATTAACACAAAACCTTCCGACTTGTTATCGTACATTATCTAGGGTCAAATTGTAAATACACAAGTTGACAACAAGGGTTACGTTTTTAACGTTGTTTGATGATTTTGTTTTACGTGTTCGTTTACCAAATTTAAAATCTCCAGAATAGGTTGCCATCATGGATTATGTTTATTCAACCTGTATTAAGGTCGATGTATGTCAATTTGTTACTTGTGTTTGTCTGTTTACAATTACTTGCTTAACTAACCCGGAATAGGTAAATCTAGCCCCTCTGAGGGGATATTGACCGATTTGTACATGAAATAAACGTATCCAGCCACTCTGATTGACAATATACTCGATAATGATGTGGAGAAACGTCATACCCTAATGCAATACGAATTCCCAGACTGCATGACAGTTTAGTAGGTAAACCGATAAATTATAACGTGCTACGTAAATCCGCACTGCAAGGAAATGTTTGCATTTTTTCGAAATACTTTTTTTTTCTTACAATCCAGTTTCACTTTTTAAGAAAAATAAATGCATGGGAGTCGTCATCATGAATTATATGAATTAACACAAACACGTTTCATGTTAGAAAAACGAAAACGCCGCTTTTCCCCGATAAACTAATTGTTTAAATTTAGAACATATTTTCAAAATAATTAAATTAAATTAAATTATTTAATTATTTGTCTAATATATTTGATGTTCGTGTGTATCTCTGTTTGGTTTAGATTTCGTACAACAGGAATCCAGTGAAAGACAAGTAATGGTAAGAGTTACTACGTACTTGACCTTTTAAAGCTAAGTGAACTTGATCTCCATAGTGCAGGGGAATAACCGCACTGCTGCTCACTGGATGAACACCTGCAGCGTTTACACGCCCCGTAACAATGATGTCGTGGTTCTTCATCAGACGAACAGACAGGTCAGACCCACTTGCTAGTTTCAGGACTGAGAACATGAAGACGTATATCCCAGGCACAGTGCATGTAAACGTGCCGTTACTCGAGCTGAAATCAGTTCCTTCCTCTAAAAACAGTAACTCTTCAAAGGGCAGAGGATCATAGGAGGATGGAGGGCTGAAGTCGGTATTCCTCGCTGCAGTGAAGGCTGACCGTCGCGTAGTGCATTCACCTGCTTCACCAGTCTGTCCAGCTGGTCCATGTTCACCTCTCTCCCCCTTCAAACCATCCATTCCAGGCATACCTTGAGGTCCTTGTTCCCCTGCTTGACCGACTCCCTGCTCTCCCTTCAGTCCATGATCCCCTTTAGCGCCTTGCTCACCAACCAGTCCATCTGACCCCTTGTCGCCTTTAGTCCCGGGTTCACCAACCTCACCAGGAGAGCCTGCATCACCTCTTGGACCCACTGGCCCATGGTTTCCGTTTGATCCGGGAAGTCCATGTATTCCGTCTCGGCCCTGGCAGCAGGAATTACACGTCACATCGGGATCGGGTGAAACTGCAACTGTAGCCACCATGAAGTGAATTTTCATTAATCCAAAAACAAGGGCCAATGTTGAGGTAATCATCATCTGAAATTAAAAATATGGAAGAAAAAAGCGATCGTAATATTGTTCGTAAGTATACAAATTAGTTGTTGTTGTTGTTTTGTTTTTTTCTTCAAATTGGCTCTTTTCATTATTGCGGTACGAAACTCCAGAAGTACACCTAGATCAATTTCCTGAAGACTTCAAAGTCCGACCGTCTTTGAAGGACTACTTTACACTTATGTTTTGACAAATAGATAATAGGGCACTATTTTGTTTTAGGTGGGATGCTGTAATTTTTGGTCATCCGATTCCCCCAAAAATGGGTAATTCAACTTGTTGTGTGCTAATTTTTAATTTGTTTCTAATCCGTTTCCCCTAAAAAAAAACACCCGAATATTCAACTATTTGTTTCATGTTATAAACGATTGACCGCCCGCTTTCGGGTCCGAGAATGATTTGATGAGACCAAGGCCCAATTTTACTGCTCTGCTTACCGTCAATTATGTGCTTGCAATCACCATTCTTTGCTATCAGGGCAAGCGCTTAAAATATGTGGCAGCTTTCTATTCAAATAAAACATTTACTTACGCACAGGCACAGGCACGATAACCATATACATTATATTGGGCCCTTGTTGGTGATTCTACATTGTTTCTAGGCCTGAAAGTCTGAAAAATTAGCATATTAAAACTACTATAATCATAAAAATAAACCGTGAAAACAGAAAGTCTTCGATAACAGCCGGATATGGCGCAGATTTTGAATGTATACAACGCAGTTAGTATTATCAGGTGTAACAGAACAGTACTTGTTTGTTATAAACAAACATCAATTGTATTTAACAAATGTTGAAACGAAAACAAACCAATAAGACACGCTTAAACGTTAACACGCATTGTCACAAAAACGGTTGTCGTGGTAACATTTGAGTAAATGTTTGTGTATATATGTTTTTTATTTACATTATGACTCTTGATGAATACTAACAATAGTTAGACGGTTTTGTGGTGAACGGATGCAACAATAACAAGTTACGGGCAAAGATAACGGTAGAAGGACAGGTTGGGTTAGATAACACTTTATTATGACAGAAAGAAGGACCTCACAAAAGAAGGACGTCACAATTTATTATAAATTGTGTCACTGCGAGAATACAGTCACCGTCGATCACAGATGGCGTAAAGACGGGTTCATTCACGACACAAAATATGACGTAGTAACAGTTTTTAATTAAAAAGTCATTAGTCCGCCCTTTTTTCAACAAATTAAAACAATTCCAAGTTCTACAACTGCACCAAGCCAAATAGCATGCCAAATGTCTTATCACTACCCGGGGTTTGTTTTTAACTAACACAATCCAACATTGACCCGCTCTCCAGGAATTCCCATAGTAATTGACAGCAATTACTCAGCCTTGCTAAGTTTTGTAAACAAAGGGCGTTAGTCAAATAAATGGTTGATTGAGCAGAAAGAGGCATGTGGGCTCATTTCAAAATGCAATTTTGCTTGAATTTATTGTATTTAGTCAAAAGGGTCTATATCTAATGCTGTGGCTGATTTAAAAGTGATTGGGTGATTTAAAAGTGGTTTGGTTCTTCACATAACTGTATTACACGCTAAAATCAAACTGTTACTCAACAAGTAAGGCATGGCGAAATGGTGTGATTTTGTTTGAGGGTGTCACGCAGAGTTAACAAGGTCCTCTGGAACCGGAATCCGGGTCAACTTGTACCTTTGTATTGTTCTAGACTGAAAACAGATTATTGTAAACTCTTAAAACATTATTTTACTTTGTTTAATATTATTATTCTCTAAACGACGATATTTTTATTTAAAAAACGTAAACAAACACATCATTTAGTTTAATATCAATTTTGTGCTCTTAAGCAAGCTAGCAAACCCTGTTAATTATCCATTTTACAAAAAAACACGACAATGTTGTTCGACGGCAAACAAAACATTTCAACTTAGTTACTTTGTAAAACGCCAAATACTTGCTCTGCAACGAGAGTACAACAGTTACTGTATGTTTGAAAACTGTGCATCACTTTTGTTGTAACAGTCACACAAGTTGATAACATACCGCCAACAGGTTCATTTTCAACTGCATTTTTTTATTATTTTTTTCTTCAAATTTACAGTCTTAAAAGTTCGAAAATGTTTATCAAAACAGTATTTTAAAGCAACGCTTTTTTATTTTACACGTTCTCTTCATTTTTTGTTTTAACTTGCTCCAGATTTTTTCGAATTAATCTAATGTTCTGAGCTAACAATTACAAAAAATGATAAACTCCAGTTTTTTTTTTGCAATTTTGTGCAAATTTTGACTTGTTTAAGGAGGGATTAAGGGATAAACAAAATGTACCCATTCTCTTGTTTCACTTTGTTTGAGCAGCAACGGACGCAGTTTTTTATTCCGTCCCCTCTAGGCTGGGTTTGAAGAACAATTGATAGAAACTATATCCCCTCCAGCTCTCTTCAGCTGAATTTGAGTAAAACGAGATAGAAAATTAAGTCCTCTACTCTTTTTAACCGTCTTTGAGCAGCAAATGATACACATTTACTAACATTTACTACTAACCTTTGTTTTTGTTTCAGCTTTCCCAATAATGAAGTAAACATTGTAAATAAAAAGGTTTGTGTATTTATTATGCTTTTATGATTCAATGACATTCTAGAGTACAACATGTGGCAATTTTGTTTTGTTTTTGCTAACAAAAAGGTATACATCAAAATATTGTTAAATTTTGTTATACAAGTGCACCGGATGCCTACTTAGTTCCTCAAGCAATATTGTATAAAGAAAAACAACATAATTTGTACATTCGAAAACAACTTCAAAAAAAGTTGCAATAAATAACTCCCAAAATATGAAGAAAAAAACGAAAATACAAAACAATACTTAAAAAGGAACCTGTTCGCCTATCAATAAAAGTTATATTATAATTTTGTAATGCAACTATTGTTGCAAACTCTGTGATGGGTCCCAGTGCTCTGTACACCTTTGGGACAAAATGTATATCGGCTTCGCCCCGGTTGCTCCATGTCGCAACACTATGAACCACATAATAGCATGCCACAATCGTTTAATGTTGACCCAACAACTAAAACAACAAATAATAATGTGGTCAAAATAACTAACTATGTATTCAAGTTTGCAATAGTGTTACCCGAATGTATGTTTAAAATGTATGTTGGCAAAGTACTCAACATCGAAGAGACTGTCCAGCACAGTCCGATGTAAATATGTAGTGACAAGCTGTTACACAAATGGAACAAAACATTACACTAAATCTAAGCGATGAAGCTCTTAGCAAATAACTTAGCCTCGTTCAAAACTAGTTACACGAATTCACCTGCAGGTATGGTGAAAAACACCCGTAAGAATCAATGTTACAATTGCGTGGTTTTGATAGGAAATATAAATCCATGCATGGATCTGTACAATCACAGTACAGCGACAGTACACTACGATGAGAGAGCTAGGTGTAGAGTCGAGGCTCCATTACCGCATGAGAACTTTAGTTGCATAGATTGAAACCTCATTTGGGGTCGAAATCTGCAACCGCCTTAGATCAGGTAACCGTAGGATGCGCTACTTGCATGTTGAGACCACAGCCAGGGCCAGCAGTATAACGAGAAACACTTACCTTGGTGCTGAGTTCTTGTAGTTGGAGTTCTCTCGGTTCCACTTCTCTGTTAAAGATGTAAAAGTTGTTATGAGCATTGCTGCTGGTACAGCGGTTTAAATACTGTTGCATTTCCAGTAAGTGAACAGCAATCTACTTTGGGTTTTGATTGACAATCGATGAGCAGCCAATCATACACACTTGTTAAAGTCACTGATTGAAGGAAGTGACTTTTAATACTGTATCACTGGTTTAAACGAAGCTGTCTGTACAAATGGAGGTCATTTGTTCTTAACTCTCTAGTTTAGTTTATACACATCATGGGTTTACATGTATATCCGCCTTACTACGTTGCACTGCCAGATTGCTTCCTGAAGTACCAAGCCAGTTACTTTCCATTTCCGCTCAAATGACGTCATTATCTAATGGTTGTAAGTTAAAGCGCAAGAATTGTGTTTTTCTGCAAAACAAAGCTGTTTTCAATACACATCTACTCGACAGAGATACATTTCAACCTGTTTCCTCTCTTTATATACATGTGCACCACCGATAGGCCCCCTTGCATATGACGTCACAAGCCAAAATTAGCGCCCTCATCGGGGTCAATGAAGATATATCATTGGCTGAGAGTTGTGCGGGCCGGATACACACGTTCACATTGCCATTGTTTGAGCAGCGATAGCGGCCAATGCAAAGAGTCCATCGACGTAATTTGTCGAAAATTTCTTGTCAGTTTCATTGAGTGTCCTAAATATTTCAGATTTTTTTTTTCTGCAGAAAACGTTACCTTGCCGTTAACATTGTTGTGAACAATCGTAATTTTCAATTAAGCAGAAACTATTCAATTTGAAATGTATTCAGTTCAATGGTTGGTAACGATAACATCATCATCTTGGTGGATGCACCAAGCTGGCCGGCTTTTTCTGGCGACACAGCCAGGAGCCGCGTCCAGGGGAAGTGCACCGGGAGGCAGAATATATATTTGTTTTCCAGGAGGTAATGTCCCCCATGCGGTATACAATGTGTACTATGTACTGTGTACACTTTCTTCTGACAGCGCCCTCTTTTGAATTTACCTAATTCAGCCCGTAATTCTCTATAAAGGGGGAAAAATCTCCGAGGACATACATTTCAACAAACTCCGGTGCGGTGCACACCGCGGTCTCCATGCACTCTCGAAGCGGCAGGATCCAGGGTCACTTTGGTTCTCGTCTTGGTGCAGTTCTCGCAGGTGCGGCGCCAGCGACCGAGCGGGGTTCCTTTGACCGTCCAGGGCTCCTGACGGGAGGCTTTGCGGCGGCAGAAATACAATTAAAAAAAAAAATTTTTTTGTTAATTCAGTTATCGGACCTAAACCAACGATCTAAGCAAACGCACTTTACATTAACTTGAACCCGAATTAAGCAGCAGTCCGACTTTTCATAAACTATGGGAGAATCTGAGTAAAGAACAAACTATTTTGAAACAAGTATGGAATAAAAGGATACACAAAATAAAATACTAAGAGTTATCAACTTCAAATACGCGTATCAACTAATACAAACATATGTTATTATAAAATATTTAAAACAAAACTAAAAAAAAAAAAAAAAAAAAAACGAACAGAAAATTGCTCCTTTGTGTTGTTGAGTTGATGGTTTTATGCCTGCTTCAGACAATGGAAACAAAAAAACATTTTCGGAGTATTGTTTTATTTATTATTGTTTACTTCTGTATATTGACTATATAAACTTCCCATGACAGACTAAGTAACAATAAGCCCACATAGCTTCCCTGTCACTTTGTTTACTACACTAAGTTTAGTTTGTAAATACAAATCACTACTAATAGCTCACATAGAAAACCATTACTCAAACAAACTATACCAGAAGTGTATAGGCGTAACCGAATAACAAATTATACATTCCTATTTGCTGTTGTTGTTGATTCTTCGATTACCGTTTACGAGAAGTAGACACTTCGACTGCAGTGGGTTGCCAGAGCAGCCTTTTATTTCAGATTGAACTGAAATTAATTAATTATCTTAAATGTGATAGTTGGTCCTTAATAATGTCTGGGACCATAAACAGTTTCGTGTAAATGCAGCCATTCAGCCAAACTGATTTCTTACAATTTCAAAGCAGATCTTAGTTATTATGATTCTCCGGCAGTTCTCCAGTCCGCAACTCATAGTTCTACAAATCAGCAGTGAAATCTGGCAGGTACATTATTTTCCGCGAGATCGTAAACCTCTTGCAGATTATACAAGCAGCTCATTAGGCCTACGCAGAGGGTTGCATGCTAATCAAATTGAGACAAATACAATAATGCTTGCATTTCATTAATGACAGAAAAAGATGCATGGCTTATTTTGCCAACATGATTAATTTTAGAAAAACTGAGACTTAATTTCAAGACGGGGACATCATTGAATAAATTCAACCCAAGACTATTAATGAATTTCAGGACGTGATTGTGAAGAACCAATCGGAAAAGTAGCTGAATACGACAACTCAAAACCCTGTAGGGCAAGTTAGTACGTGTGTTTGGCCCAATGCTTGTTGTCTCATACCAACCTGATAATTGGGTTCTCCACAAGCATTAGTATACACAAAGCAATCCTACTGCTTACTCTTGTCATAGTGACCAAACAACAATGTAAAGAAAAGTCGCACCAATTAATATGTGATATGTTCTGCTCCAAGGTGGTGTGCAGGGGAGGTGACGGGATAATTATTAATGAAAGTGATTTTTTTTTCCCAACAGACTAATCAACACGAAGACTGATTGAACACAAATAAAGTGTCATTTGCTTGCGGGACACTAGCAAGGCACGGCAGTGACCAGGTTGCAATTAAATATGATTAACTACCGACCCCGATAGCACTGTATTGTTCCTAGTTCCGACCAACTCCGCCAGACTGTCCAGTGGCCAATAATAATAATAATAATAATATATTGTATTTGTATAGCGCCTACTGCAGGCCAGCCTCTAAGCGCTTAACATTCAGTATTTCCTGCAAGGTATTTGGGGCTACGTTTGAAGTATGAGACCTACTCCTTTACATAGCACCTTGTAATGGTTTACAAGGTGCTGTGGCGCAATATGCAGCCGATCAAACCAGGAACACCGGGGCGGACCCCTTCTCTTTTCGATAAGTGCACTGGGTTCTTTTTCGTGCGTTACACAACACACGTGACCAACGGCTTTACGTCCCATCCGAAGGACGAAGCAATCATGGTTAAGTGTCTTGTATAAGGACACAGGTGTCACGACCGGGGCTCGAACCCACACTCTGCTGATCAGAAACACCAGAGCTTGAGTCCAGTGATCTTATCCACTCGGCCACGACACGCCAAAAGTGTCTCTGTACCCAAAATAAAGCCGACTGCAAGCGCTTCCTCTCTATTACACAACCTGTTTGCATGGCTTTGCTACTGCAGCTGTGATGACGTATACAGTACCCACTATAGGTCACGGGATGAAATTTAACCAATGGTTGCGCAATTGGCAACAGTAAGTGTAACCTTGATACTACGAATGTCATTAGGAGTAATGCATTTTCACAAGCAAACATCTTTGTTATTTATGAAGGCCGGGCTGTGTGGGAATTATTCACTTCACTGCAATAAAGCATCCACAAAGTAGCAGGGGAAACTTACCTGGAGACTGCAAAGCCCCAATGAAGATAAACGCTCCGTTGAAGTTGCCAATAAGGTCATAACAACCTTAAAACACAAAAGACGGAGACGTCGAACTTATTGAAATGTAATAAATAAACTTGTTATGCATAGTTCGTTTGGATGACTGAACATTCTTCACAACATCTTCGATCCTAAACAAAGTCAATACTGTAGCTCATAAACATGAAAAAGGAATGCTTGACAATTTTGTAATTCTACCGAAGGCTATTTACTTAAGGTTTACAACGAACACATCAATGGAAATAGGGTAACATTTCTGTAGGATACAAGGGGATGCACCATTTGTGTCCAATGGTGGGGGAGGGCACTTCGGTAAAAGTTGTTATTTGTCATTTGCCCCCCCCCCCCCCACCATCTCGTTAAAGTACGCGTGCTTCCTAGGAGGTACCCTTATTCGCAATGCATGTGATGTGGTACACAACTCCTTGGCTGAACTCTTACTGGCATTTGATGCTGTCATCTTTCGGGTACTTATTTTGCCTTGGTGTTGTTTGTGTACATGACCTTCTGTTTAAAGGCGTTGTCTTGGAACAACCTCAAAACACGAACGACGGAGACCATCACACACTCTTCACATAAGCTTCATTCGTAGACAATGTTAATATTGTAGCTCCTGAACATGGACAGGTAATGGTTGACAGTCCTGTAATCCTCCCGAAGGCTATTTACCGAAAAATTTCAACGAACACATCAACATAAACTAGGGTAACGTTTCTGGAGGTACAAGGGGATGAACCATTTTGTATCCAATGAGGGGGCCCCTCCCTCGGAGGGCGCTTCTGTTAAAATAAATATGTTGTTTTATTTGTCATTTCCTGCCCCCACACCCCCCCCCCACATCCCGTTCCAGTATGCTTGCTTTCTAGGTGGGGGTACCTTATTTGCAACATATGTGTGATGTAGTACACAACTCCTTGGCTGAACTCTTAGTGGCATTTGTTTGATGCAGTCATCTTTCGCTCACTTATTTTGCCTTGGTGTTGTTTAATGTGTACATGATCTTCTGTCTAAACAAGTCGACGATTAAGAGATTGTTTTTTTTAATAGCTGGTTTGGAATAAAAACGGGTCATTGGTGGTTGGTCCTAGAATTTCTTCCAGGTAAGTAGATTAAGATTTTTGTTCCTTTTTGCTTAGTTGTCCACATTGAACAACTTGAAACCGTTGAGCTTATGATACTGGTATGCCCAGTGTTGTTGTTGTTGTCCATTACGTGTTTCCAAACAATAACACAAAGTCATTTCCTAACCGGTGCGTTGTCTTAGTCATGTTAATGCTCACCCAAAACTGTGCCAGGTACCAACTTTTGCAGAAGCATCTGGGGGTATGTGGCTCGGGCTTCCCCTGCAAACCTTCTTCCCATGCAATATTTGTGCTTTTAATACTGCAAATTTCTGCTTCAGTTTTTGTTTTGACTCGTGGTAGATAAATGATGGCGCTGTCCAAGTCAGTGACACTTTATGACTGTTGACTTGAAGCCAACAAATTGCAAAAACGTTTTTACAAGTTTTATAGGTGGGGGCCGTATCCATGTATTATATTCGCAGTGTCTGTCATTTTGACAGGAGAATGTGGTGGGCGAATATATTAAGAGTGACCAAAGGAGCCATTTTGACGATTGCGTCATTAAAGATGTGGGTGGTGGGGGAAGACCGCGAGGATGTTTTTGCAGATCCTCTTGTTAGCAATAACATGTTTTCATGCCTCAATTTCGGCCAATCTTTCAGTTGCGGGTGTGGGTGATTCGTAATGAACCTGTAGGTCTCAGGTCTCGTTAGAGACAAGTTTTGGTTTATTTGCTGTGGTTCAGGGTAATGGTTGTGAGTTTGTGAGAGTGGAATCCTGATCATAGGTGAATTGTTCATCTAGTAAGGAAATTAAGATGTTAAGCGTTTCATCTGGATCATCAATAAATCCCGAATCTTGTGGGATGTGATTGAGCTGTTGAGAGGGTGAGTCGGTTGTACTCTGGTTTAGTTTAGCTCTAATCAACTTTTCCCTTATGTTTTGGTCTTTTCTGAATGCAATGAATGGAGGTTCTGGAAAGACCCTCGAGAGTGTGATGCAGTTCTCCATGGTTCGAACTACCTTGGGTGCCGTTACACTTCACCCGATGAGTTCAGACAAGTCGTCCATGATCGTTGGACTGCGTGAACCGCTATAGTTTAAACTCCAATCATTTACAGGCTCTTGTACTGTAATGTATGTAGGCCTAATAAAAGTAAGCTTTGCTGACAAAAGATGACAGTGGACAAGGATTTGTGTGGGCATAGGCGGTCCGGGCAAGGGGAGGGCTGGTGGTCATGATCCCTTCACGAACTTCATGCCGTCAGAAATCTAGAGCCCGCGTATACTAAAAATAGCCTAACATCTATCACAATGTTGGCTGAATCACAATTGTTGATCACATGACAGGGTCTTACTTTAATTGGTTTATTAATTTTAACAAAGACGTTTACAATACTTTTATCTTACCAATAACCAGTAGGCCTAAAATTCTGTAAAATTATAGAACTACCATTTTGACTATGTGGATTATGTTTTAAAATAAAGTAGTTTCTGCTGGCATGCATCACCATTTTTGTAATACTGAATTATTAAAAAGACTTGATTATGTTTCCTCCATTGCGTGCACGGCACACTTCACTGCGGCTGTCGACATGTCATAACATGTAAATGTTACGCGAATGCTGTGTGTGTGTAATGTACATGGTACATGTACACGTGCATTTTGTGTGTAATGTACATCGCAGTGTAGTTTGGAAGTAGAGTAGCGGCCTGCAAGCATGGCGTCCAGTAGACTTGATTTCAAGTCTGAGATCGCAGATATTCCTCTGCATCAGCCACGAAAAACGCCCCCATTGATTAGCTATCACGCGCCCCAACTCGCAATCTCAGACTTGGGTGACCCCCTTGCCTTTATGTATATTCATGTATTCAAAGATAAATGTAAACAATCAAGCGTACGCCAGGAAGCTGGCCAATCAGGAGACGGCAAAAACATTACTGGCAGCGTCTATTACTAACAGGCAGAACTCTCTTAAAATTGTTGCTTTATGGTCATTCGATATGAAATTTGTATAGTCCTTGGTACGTAGAAAGTTTTTAAAAAACATAGATAAGTTTAGTGAGATCTTAATGTAGTAAAAACACATAACAAAATACATGATTCCTACTCCGCGATAACAGTTGCATCCAGGCCCGCGAGAGCGGGGGGTGCTGTGGGTGCTGCAGCACCCCTACCAAAAATGACGGGGGTGCTGGAATATGCTATAGCACCCCTACTTTTCGAACGTTAATGTTCGTTGTAACATAATAACTAATTTTAACTCACCCCTAAAATCCCTAAAAAATGTGTAACACTTTATAACAAATCAATGTTTAATGATAGATAAATAAGGATAGGTAAATGATGGCGCTGTCCCATTCAGTGACGCTCCAACACTGTTGACTTGAGATATACACACAAAACTGTGATTATTTTTTTTACGAGTTTTATGGCTAGGGTCGACATCTGGGTATTATGTTTGTAATTTTGTCAGGTTGACCGGGTTAGTTGACAAACATAAAAGGGACCAAAAGAACCGATTGACAGATGTATCAATAAATGGATTGTTATGAGAGACCGCGAGGATATTTTTCAGATCCTCTCTTTGTAGCAATATCATGTTTTCATGCCTTCTTGGCAATCATCAGTTGCGTGTGGGTATTAGAATCCGTGGGTCTCATGCCTCGTTAGAGACATTATTTGTCTGTAATTCGCTTGGGTTCAGGCAAATGTAGTTAATCCGAATGCGGATATTTAATCCTGAGTTGAGTTTTCAGTATATGTGACCTGTTCTTCCAGTAAGGAGATTAGGATGTTTAGTGTTTCGTCCGGGTCTACAAAACCCGAATCATCAGGGGGAGGGGCAAACTGTTTGGGGGTTTGACCCCGGTTTAGTTTTGCTCTGATCAACTTTTCCCTTATGTTTTGATCTTATCTGTACGCAATGAAAGGGGGATCTGGAAAGAGGACATCTGTTGCAATAGAGGAAATATATTTGGAGGGGGACTTTTTTTTTACTCATTGTGACTGCAAACTGGAAGTAATAGGATATCCCAGTTGGGATATGGTGACAGGATATGGTGAATCACATTTTTAAGAAACGAAAATACTGCTGTATACATGTATACTAACATGAATAAAAAAAGAATTAAATTGAAACAAATTTTTAAATAGTTTTTCGCTGTATTTTATTTCCACTTATTTAAATCTGTTCTTAATAACTGCTGAACGATTTGTGAGAATTACCTGTGTCGTGTCCGTTTGTTTATGTTATTTATTTATTTATTATTATTTTTGTAGGGTCTTTAAGAAAGCAGGGTGAAAGAAATGAATCTACTAATGTTTGTCGGAACATAGCTGTCGATGCTGTTTAAAAAAAAAAAAACTTATGTAGAATATAGGGGGCCTACAGTGCTGTATTTCCTTTGTGTTTGTATTAAATAAAATGAATTGTGGGGTTATTATTTTTTTTAGTTGCTGATAATATCCCACCTCCAAAAGGTACATTTAAGTGCCAAATAATGGCTCAGAATGCACGACAGAGCATCTAGGACCCAAAAACTTCCGGGGCCCTTAAGCGGGCCCCGGACCCCACGCCGTAATGGCTTCGCACTCCGCGCTCGCCGATTCTCTGGAAAATCCAGCACCCCTTGGAAAAAATGTGCTCTCGCGGGCCTGGTTGCATCCAATAGTTCAAATGGAAGAGCTCACAACCTATCCCGTAGATGGTTTTGTTTGAATATTCATGTTATCGAAGGTTTTTGCAATTCCGACCAATCAGATTGTTCCGTCCACTTTTGGACTAATTCGCCATAGGGTGTGTACAAACCGTTGAACAATGGTCCCAAGTCTGTGATCGTAGGCTAATGACGGAGGTTATCTACAAGAGGGCGCTAATTCAGGCAATAATGTATTGGCTATCGGGTAGAGTAAAAGCCACGATCGCAGACTTGGAACCAAGTCTAGGCGTCCTGTAGCATTGAACTTTCTGAGCTACAGCTTGAGTCAACAAGTGAATTATGTGAATTTCTGCGAACACTAGCAATTCCGGGGGACGTTGTTGACAAATTTGAGAGTAAGTTCTAGTAATAGTAATTAGTATGATAAGGCTGGTGTTGTAAAATTGTACAAACAAATTGTCTTACAGAGTCATGTTGACAGTTGTCATGACATGCAAGATGAATGGGCATGTTGTGGAAGATTGAATGATAGGTTCATACATGATACATACAGTACTGTACTCAATAGCCATAGGGGACTTGCTTGGAAGAGATGTAGAATTAAGGTTTATTATGTCTGGTTTGTATTTTTACCCCAAAACGGGATCAAATCGCGTACGTTCTGGCCCCAATTTCATAGAGCTGCTTAACAGCCAATGTTGTGCTTACTGTGCGATTTCCATTTCATAGCGCTGCTTACCATATAAGCACGCGAAAAGGCACGCTAACATTCTGGTGCTTACTGTATGAAAATGAATGGCGTAACAATGCAAATCCATCCTGAACGCGCAAGATGGCTGCCTAGTTTTCTTGCTAACCTGTGAAATGCGCTTACGCTTAAGAAAAATTTTCTGCTATTATAGTTAGCACGAAAATTTGCTCACCGTTAAGCAGCGCTATGAAATTGGGCCCTGGTTCCCATTGACCATGCGATATTTATTTTTGAATGGTACACCAGCGCGCTGGTACACGGCACAATTTAATGGACTATCTTGGTACGTACAGCAATATTCCCTGACAACCTGCGGGCGGCCTTAATAGCGTAAACATTAGACTTGAACTCTAGCGCGCTGAATTTAAATTACTTTTCTTTAAAATTTACAAACACATATTTTTTGTTTGGAATTTTGTGGAAATTTTGACTCAATATGACCTGAAAAAGGCATAGTCTAGATAATATCATTCGGGTCAATACACTGGACTGATTGAATGATACAATCATGAACAAAATACATTTCCCCTACTTAACTATTATTTTTTTCTTTCGAGAGCTATTTTATGTGTAAACAAAAATGTTTTTTAGCTTCAATGTTTACATTTTTATGTGGTGTTCTGTTCCTTTTTTTATTGAAAATAAACTTTTATCATTGTAAGTAATTAAGTAACACAGATATTTAAAAAATATTTCAATATTGGAGTTGTGTTTTATATGATTTTTCTGTCCATTTTGGGCCATAGCAGCGAGCCAGTTCAGTCATATTGCAAATTTATTTTCCCCAAATACTGACACAGTATGTATTCCAGACCTGCAGATTAAAACGATACAAATTTAACGCATATTTGATATGTACAGGTGAGGGAATTTGTGGTGAAGTTCTACCACTATCATTGGCAGAGTTGATGGAACTTGCACCTCGTATCGGACCACGTCGAATACTGCAGGAGCGAATCCCTCAGCTCCTTGGATACTTGGTAATAAATATTATTTATCACTGATTGTAAATTATGCAACATCAGTGTTTGTTATGTACTTTTTGGACAAATTTAGAAGTCTGCTTTTCTAAGCACCTTATAGAAAAACACAAATATGATGCAGGTTTCATCATCAAATGTGGTTATTGTGAAGCCACATATGTGAAATATGATTCCTTTCGGAAACATATGTATCGCAAACATCAAAATGAGCTGACACTAGAGAGGAACATTTCTGAAGATGACCTGAGTGATAGGGAAAATCCTCTGGATGAAGTTGATCATATTGACAACGAAACCACCAGTGGGCCATCATCAATAATTATGGTTATTATAGTTAAGGAAGGTGTTTCTTTTGCCCACAAAAAAGTGCAGATCCTGTGAATGTAGTGGAGAGGAAATGACACAGCGATTCACCGTGTCAGAATTTACTCTGCGACAGGAAGATGATCACATTAGAAGATGTGAGACACTGAGAACTCTGAGTAAGGATGCTCAAGTGTACTGGTCAAAGCATTATGAAATCAACAGTTCCAGTATTCTCATTAAGTTTCCCTTCTTTAAGGTGACTGAATGCCTCATGCATGATGTTATGCATATTTTTTTAAAGGTTTAGCACCACGTGATTTGAGACTTCTTCTTCGTCATTGTCCTGAAGTGTATTTTACACTTCATCAGTTCAACAGATATGTAAAATCATTCAACTTTGGGAACAGGTGGTCCAAAAACAAGCCTTGCGACATAGCCCCTCAGACCATCCAGCCTGGACATCAATTGAGGCAGGATTCAACCCATTATCATTGGAAACATGCAAAAGTACTTCATCTTAAACAAGCTGGAAATTGTTCAGTTTAATTCGCATTTAAACAGCTATGAGGTAACATTTACAAATGCTTATCTATGTGTTTATCCTGTACCAGAAAGGCTATTGTACCCATGGCCCATTATCTTTCATAAAAATTCCACAAAGTGGTTTGTCACTGTAGAAGGTGATATTGATGTAGAGTAGATGTAAATTTAAATATCATCAATAGAATCACCTCTTCTGAAGGTTCTACTTTGGCAGACCAGAGCATATGTACAGCAAGTAGTCTGCAGAGCACAGCAAGTACATGTAGTAAGGAGAGCACATGTGGTATGGCCAGCAGAGCAGGAGTTGATTCTGCTGGAAAATCATCAGGTACGTGGTAATTATGTGGTGTACACCATTGATATAAGTGTGCTGATGCTCTTTGTATCATAGAGGGTTTACTGTATTGGATTTTTTTTTTCCAATTTAAAACGATAGTTTGTTAATGGTTTTTCAGTTAAACTACAAAAGCACTGGGCTCAGGAAAAGCAAGCAGCCAAGTAATTGCAAAAGTAAGCAATCAACCGTGTGTATTTTGTAGAAAGACTGATGCTAATTTTAAGACTGAATAATCCAATATGCCTATCGTTTGTACAAGCAATATATAGAAGTGCTCATCAAGTGTCTTTATTTAAAATATGATTGATCACTTTAAAAACTGCAGATGATGCAATCGTTCTAATTGAAAGGGACATCTCTGATACAGTGAAGCTGTCCTATCCCTGTGAACTGCCAAGGTTTTCCAAGGTTGTGCACAAGGCTCTGCAGACAGGAAGTGTCTACAAGGAATGGGATCAATTCGTCAGAGAATCAGCCATTTTTTACTTGCCGGATATGCCAGCTTCTGATGGACTAGCTCGGATTGCTTACCACAGCATCGATGGATCCATGTTCGATGCGTTTCCTTGTATTGCCAGTGCTGGACAAAATGCTTGGGTAAGTACACTATGGAAATTTTAAAATTTGTATTGGTCTGGAAGCTTGCAGCCTGCTTACAAGGATGCTGCAAATTTATAGCAGCCAGGGTGTGCACAAATAAAACTTTACTTGCAAAGTTATAATCAAGACAGTCCAGGAGCAAACAAGTCTGGAAAGCCCTCTAGTGTAGGAGTTGATTCAACCAAGATTCAACAACCTCTACATCTAAAGTTGACCACAAATGTCCATTTGTGCCCAAAACAGTCAGATGTATTTATTTATTTGTTTTGCTCTTGTTTTCAGTCTCACTTCAACAAATGATTAAGCTCAAAGATATGATAGGAGAGACAGAAGCGACTCAAAGTGATGAAACACAAAGAGAGCCCAAAGAACCCTGATGCAGCAAGTAAACGTCCTTCCGTCCCTCTCTTCCATCCAAGAACCTTTGATCAGCGAAACAGTGTATGCTGCACACATCAAAGAAATTCAAGTAAGCAACACTTTCTTAGCAGACATACTTACAAACAACAGTTGTTAAATTAAATGTATTAAAACCTAGTGCTGTAAATACTTGGACTTACTAGGTCATGGCATCAGCACAGGCAAAGAAGTGGATAGGTAATTCCATGCCGAGTTGATTGACAATGACCAACTCGGATAAACAAAAAGCATGACATTCAAGCACGCAGGGTTGCGTTTCTACAAATAAATGTAGGTACCTTGCTGTACAATTTGTTTGCATCTGCCCATTTTTAAAATGTACTGTTAATATTTATTTATTTGTTTTGTTAATTTCTCTTCTTTTTTTTTGGGGGGGGGTCTTTGATTTTTGTAATGCTACAACACTCGATCTGAAACTTTTGATATTTTGGAAGAGGACACAAGGGCTCAAATTTCAGAACTACACAAGCTTCACCAGTACAGGGCTAAGAGCACTAGAATAATAGGAAATCTGCTCTAGAATGAGGAAGGTTGTGGGTTCGTGTCTCACCCGAGTTGCCGTGGATTTTTTTCTGCAGAACCTCAAAAGCACTGAGTACACAGTGCTTGTAACAACGTCGGTGTAATTGGAAAAAATTAATAACATGTTCTCGATGCAAGAATCACACCATTGCAAACATTTTTTGTTTTACTTTTAGAAAGTGTTTACAGGCACTCATAAGACAGACATGACACCCACAGTGATGGCCCACTTGGACAACCTAATGAAGGAGACATTCCCACGTAGGAGGAAGCTAATACTGGCCCCAGACAACATGGACACATCAGAACTAGTAGAAAAACTCTGGAAAGATTTCCCAATGCCTTCAAAATGACACATGCGTAAGTATTGAAAGTATTGAAAATGTGGCCTCTCCACCTTTCTCTATACCATTAAATGCTTTTGTCAATAGCTCTCTTCTGCCCCCTTGACCCTGAAAGAGCCAGGGTTATGGGGGCTGTGTCACACCCCCAGCCCACAAATTCCTTTAAAATGTCGATACAATTTTCAATTATCCAAAAGTAAACTGGATTGAATTTCAATCCAAAGGCAGACTCGTGACAAAGATAGTAATGTAGTAATGGTACAAAATATCATATGAAATTATTCCATCCATAAGTGTGTTGTATTTTTTAAAAGAAACAACTTAAACTAGTTGGACAAGGGATCTTTTTAAAGTCATTGAAAATACCTCAGAATACATGTACTTTGACTCTTAATTAATCAAATCCCTACTTTTATGATGCAGGTCACAATTTTGCAGTTTTCACCGACAAGTTGTTCACTTATTTAGCTCAAAATTTCATAGTACGGTCTCTTGACACCTCAATAGAATTCCAGATAAAATTTAATTAAGGCATATTAATCAGTATAATGCTGTGGGGGGCCTGTAAAAGCCACTCCAAGCAGTTTTCAATTTGTCCATTGTTTCTTTGTTTAGCTAATGCAGGAGATCAGACGTTGTGACATACACCTTGACACATACTACAATGACAACTACTTGGGTGTGCTGGAGAACCTTGGTAAACTGTATGATATTCCTCACGAGGTAAGTGTAGTTGTTTTTATTTTATTTTGTTTACAAGTTTTAATCAAACAATTTGGAACTATTGGATCCAACAGCTAATAATGCAGATTGTATATAGATTATTGAAAACAATAATTGTACTGTGTGGGTTTATAGGCTTATTACTGATACAATCATTATGTATTGAATTGGATCAAACTAGTTTTCTCTCTGATGCATAGCTCTGACTTCAACAAATTGCATAACAAGCAGTCACAGATTTTTTAGACTTGAGCCATGTCGAGTCATTTTGGTGACCGAGTCCTGTCCTGTGGAAATAGCTTACAGTTTTTTGAGATGGAGATACTGTAATTGTATGCAAAGGTAATAAGGAGTATAACACAAATATTGTTGTCAAAACCATAAGGAGTAAATCAGCTGATCAGATAGGCATCAGGAACCTCTAGATTTTGTTCTGAACATTCCCAGGAATCATAGAAATAGAATGTTCTTCTTTGAACAAATTTCCATTTTATTTTTCAGACGAACTTTGACCATGTTCAAGTCCTTAAGGAGACGGAAGTGAGGCTGAATAAAAGCATAAAAAACAGAGGTCATCAAGGTCTTGAAGGTATTGATAACATTAATGACATGTTGGAGTAGCAGGTTGGGCTTGTGTACCTTGACCTTGTGCTTCAGCAGTTACGAGTTAAATCATACTTGAACGAACAGAGTGTCCCACCTCCCCTCTGCCATCTCAAGGGCCATCTCCAAAAACAAACAAACAAACAACCGGAAAAAACAGACTAACAAACAAGAAAGCCACTGCTCTATTACTGAATCAAACATATTCACTCTATTTTTGTTATCTCATCCTGCAGCTCAACTCGGACTCCATGGACTCAAAAGTAACTGGCCAGATATCACCTAGCCTCGTCATTACAACCGATGATAACCTTGTTACATCTTCTCATGTCGTGGGCTTTGGACGCACCCTTGTAGAGATGCAGGGGGAAGGTGTGTTGAAACGGGGACTTCGGTCGCTTATGGCAACCTACTACATCCTGGATTTTGAGTATCCTCCAGGATACTCAATGATGCTGAAGTTAATCCAGCACTACCTGATGGGCAGGGTAGTAAAGGACCTCCCCAAGTCAATCAAAACCTTGTGTGCCAAAGCTGGAGTGCCTAACAGCCTGGATTAAGCGGTTGGGTGAGACAAAGCTGTGCATGGTGGTTAAGTAGAAGTAAGGTTTGGGGTAGTGCCATGTGAACATTTCTTGAGTGTGTGTCACTCAAAGTTTCGACATGGAGCAAGTTCGGACGAGAACATTTGTTGAACCAACTTTCCAGAACCTTGCATGTGTAGTCACCTACAGTAGGTCTTTGTTACTAAACAAATTAATGACAAAAAACATATTTTTTATAATCTTGCCGTGAATTTGATGCGTTGATGTGCTTTGCTAATATTTTCACTTAGTGCTACCCCAAACCTTGCTTCAATAAAGTCTCCTGATGTATAGCTGTATAGGCTGTACTCTTTTTGTACAATTATCTTAATTGCCAATACTTTATGTTCACCGAACTTCGAAACTGAGGAATATGCAATAGGTATTTTAATTTAACCCTCTATTGTATACAGTACAATTTGTCATAAAGTTGTTTGACATGCCAAAACGTTTCAAAAAAAAGAGCAATCCTTCACCCCCTCCCTCCACCACCCTGACCCCATCTTACCCCCCCCGTTTTCTGGTGTGGTAAACAATGTCAATCCAACACCCCCCCCCCCCCATCCTACACCCCAACCCTACCATTCCCCCATCATCACCCCAGGTATCCTGGTTTGGCAAAATAACCAGTCAATCTTGCACCCCTACACCCTTCCCCACCCATCCTCTTCCCCACCCCACCCCATGCTCTTATTTGGTTTAAAAAAAAACCAAAAAAACAATAAATCCTACACCCCCTTCTCACAAAAAACTCCTCCCCACCCAACAGTATATAGGAGGGTTAACTTAATAGAAAACTTTTGAACAACGTGCTTTTCTTCAGCACATAACCCAAACCATTAATTCAATGCCATGATGATTAATCATTAATTAGAGCAGACAAGAACCAACTTATTGACAGATTTCTGAAAGAGCACAATATTAATGGTTCAAAGATTGTTTTGTAAATATTTCTAGGACAGATCTTGATTTAGAAAGCTTAAGATAAAACAAATTCCTCATCACTATACTTAAAGGATGTAATCTTGTGATTTTGTTGCCAATTTGTATTCACTCAAAAATTTAAACAGTTCTTTTTTTTAATAAAAATGGGCATATTTGTGACAACAATGACCTTCTAACACAGAAGGACATGCACCGTCTAAAATAAAACTGAAATTAAGGTGTTTTTTATGAGCCACGTTTGGAACCATCAAACATTTGCCTTTCTCCCTAAACGTTACTGTTAATCGTGTTTTATGAGCATTCAAATGTTTTTAGAAAGTTTCATGTCATTAAAAAAGTGATCATTTGCAAATTTTGATAATAAGGCGTCTTTTTAAAAGTCGTTATTTAATCAAGAACAATTGTAACTTTTTACTTTGAATCTCAGGTTGTGTTGTTAAAGTTTTCAGTATATTATGACATGCACATGGTTACCTGTATTCGATCATTGTTTGCTAATTAATAAGTGATTTACCAGATTTCAATGTAAAGTATGCAATTTTTTTTTCTAATAAATCATATTCAGAGTTGATATTTTATTTTGAAATTGTCACTGTTTTTGTTTTTTTAGAATGCATCTGAAAACCTGTCTGTCTCCATCCAGTGCTAGCATCTAAAGCGCATGATATGGCAGTAGTTTTAACCTCAAGTAACTCACGCACCAAATGTGTTCATTCGTTCTCCTCCGAGATGTGAAACAAGCACCTCAAGTGTTGATGATCCCGGGGCAAAGGTGTTGCTATGTGCTAGTCAGCAGGTGCTTATCCTAAATTTCACCATCACCTGAGGTGGGCCTAATCCGATACCTGTACCACATGAGGCAAAAGGCGCACCTCAAGTGTTCATGATTCTGGGACAAAAGTGGTGCTAGTCATTATGTGCTAGTCAGCAGGTGCTAGTCCAAAATTTCTCAATCACCTGAGGTGGGCCTAAACGATACCTGTACCACATAAGGCAAAAGGCGCACCTCAAGTGTTCATGATTCTGGGACAAAAGTGGTGCTAGTCATTATGTGCTAGTCAGCAGGTGCTAGTCCAAAATTTCACTATCAACTGAGGTGGGCCTAAATCAATACCAGTACCACATAAAGTGCTTGTCAGCAGGTGCTAGTCCAAAATTTCACTATCACCTGAGGTGGGCCTAAATCAATACCTGTACCACATGAGGTGCTAGTCAGCAGGTGCTAGTCCAAAATTTCACTATCACCTGAGGTGGGCCTAAATCAATACCAGTACCACATAAAGTGCTTGTCAGCAGGTGCTAGTCCACAATGTCACTATCACCTGAGGTGAGCCTAAATCAATACCTGTACCACATGAGGCAATAGGAGCACCTCAAGTGTTCATGATTCTGGGACAAAAGTGGTGCTAGTCACTATGTGCTAGTCATTATGTGCTAGTCAACACAACTGACACATGAGGTGCACGAAATAAGTGCCTCAAGTGTTCATGATTTTGGGACAAATATCTGCTCTCCCACAAGTGCGTGATGTGCAGTCCATTTTTACAGAATTTTTTAAAGACCAGTGTTTATTGATCTCTTTGTTATGGTCACCACGGTTGATGTACGGATTATGTGTCGTACTTAAGACAAGCGGGGTTGTGCTTTTCTGTTTTTGTGGTCGTTTATGAACCAATTTTGATCGTTCACTGTGTGCTACTTTCCCAACGATTTTGTTTATTTCCGAAATATTATAACCTCTTGTTATTAGTTTTTCGGAGAAATTGTTGACTTTGATCAATAAATCATCTTCGTTGTTTGTGTTTCGAGCAAATCGGAGTGTTTCTCCATATATGAAAGCTTTGAACACATGTTGGGGGTGTGATGATGTTTTGTGTAGGTATTGGTGGGTTTGGTACAGACTTTTGTGTCAAGAATACCAATTTCCTTGAACCTTGTACCTTTGAAGATCGTTAAAGTCAAGATAGTTGATGGAAGTATCTGATGCCTCAAAAGTAAATTTGAGGGTCGGGTGTAGTTGATTCATGGTTTGGATGAGGCTCTTGAAGTTTTCAAGTGTGCTGTCATAGAGGACGAAGATGTCATCTCAATAGCGCCACCATGTTACGATGTGATCAGCTTTTTCAAGGATTTGTTTTTCCAGATTGTGTAGTGTGATATCACTAATTTCTGGGCTTGCGGTTGAGCCCATGGCACATCCGATTTTGTGTAGGTAGTGATTGTTACCGAATTGGAAGCAGTTTTTTCCTATGATCAGCTCCAATAGTTAACGGATGTAGTTGGAGGTAGTTTGTGATAGCGTAAGGGTGGTGGTTTAGGTCTAAGGCATTGCAGACACAATTGATCGCCTCTGTTTGGCGGACGTTTGTGTACATCGAGACAACATCAATACTTGTATGTAGAACATATGGTGAGAAGGTTGTTTCTTCTAGTTTCCGCAGTATGTCCGCTGTGTCACGCACATAGGTTGGTTGAGCGGTAACTGTATGAATAAGAAAGTAGTCCACAAATTCTGATATTTTGGCTGTAGGGCTTGAGCAACCGCTTATTATTGGTCTTCCTACAAATGGTATGCCCGGGTGTGGGGTTTTATGTATTTTCGGGAGAAAATACATTGTTGGGCAATTGCATTGTAGGGAAGACGGGTCAAGGTATGCAAAGGTTTGTTGGTTGATATAGTTGTTTCGATATAAATCGAGAAGTAGGTTATGAGCCAGTGTAGTGGTTTGTGGTGTATATTATATTCTGGTCCAGCTTTGTGTAGTGCTCGGATTCAAGATGTTTGTAACCCACTTGGAGGTAATCGGTTCGGTTAAAAATGCAGATGCCTTTTCCTCTATCGTAGGGTTTAATTACGATGTCTGGATTGTGTTTGAGTTTGAGTATGGCTGATAGCTCTTGTTTTGTCATGTTAGGTTTCTGATTTCACAGTCTGACATGAGCAAATTGGTATTTAAATTAGTGGCTTCCAAGTAATTTGCGAGTGTCGCACTTTGTGTTGTAATTGAAAGCCATTTTGATGGTGGTTTAAAAGGTTGAGCCTTGTTGGGTTTGTTATGCATCAGAAAAGCAATTATCATTCTTCTTTTTGAAGATGTTGAAATCACTCAAGAGTTTTTTCGGGCGGGTTTAGCGGGAGTTGGAACGAAGTTAAGTCCTTTTCCTAAGGCAATTTTCTCATTTGTGGAAAGATTTGCCTTGTATAGGTTTGTTATAAAACGTTCACTGTCTAACGCTAAGTTATTAAGAATAGTATACTTATTGAACCGTTTGAGGTGTAAGCACTTACGTGAAAAGCGATTGGCTTTTTGTTTGGATTGTGAGTTGCGAGCTTCTTTAACAAGTTTACGTTTGGCCATTGAGAAATCTAGGTGGTGGATTTTATTAGTTAAAATAAAAATAATAATAATATGTTTGGAAATGCCGTATAATATTATTATTGTGACACAAGTATAATGAAATCTCTCTTTGGAAGGTGTGGTGGTCTTGAGAAGGACCGGTTGTTTTTGTTTGTTTGAAGCTGTTACTTCTGCTCCCTCTTCCTCTTCGTGCCCTTGGTTTTGTGTTGTTTGGGGCGTATGAAGAAGCCGACGAGATGAGTTTCTGTCCTGAGCTCTGTTCCTTCGAAACGTTCCACAGTCTTGGTTCTTGCCTCTTTCTTGAGATTCTCCAGTCTTAAAATCCTAGACAACTTAAAAATGCATATTCTGCTGATTAAGTTACGAAAAAGGTGAACCAGTCTTTTAAAAATGAGTCTTGAAATGGAATTAGTTTTATATCCTACTTTTTATAAATGCACTTTCTTGGTTATGCTTTTATACAGATTTTGGTTTTTTATAATAATAAATGCACATAACAATGTTATGTATTGGTGCAGTTGTCAACAGTTTGCGCTTTTTGTTTAACATAACGATAACATCCAATCAACTAATTATTATTTGGAATAGTTTTATATCCTACTTTTTAAACATAATGCCTCGGGTGGATGTCAGTTCCTCTTCCTTGTTCCACATTTTCGTTTTTCAATATTATTCTTTTAAATGAAATTTATTGGTTAGCTTTTTGTATAGATTTTGTTTTGTTTTATAAGAATAAATGCATAATTACAATTTTACTTATTAGCGGGTTGTTGCTGATGTGTGATTTTTGTATAACCTAGTAATAACATCCAATAAACTAATTAATATTTTCAAAGGCACTGTGAATAAATTTATATAAAAACATACGATAGAATTCACGTTCAGTGAATAATTATCCCAAGAAGTGTGTATTTTTTTTTACATTTCAGGAAAACAAAAAGGCTTTTCAAGAAACCCTCTCCCATCCCGTCTATTCTTACATAAAGGTTGACATTAATAACGTACAGTATCATTAGTTGAAGACAATCATTTACAAACTGTTTTGTATAAGATGCAAGAATCCTTGTTGATGCAACAGTCCTCTGGGCCAATGATATAAGTAAATACTAATCAATTCAATAATTCGTGGCCTTCTTAAGCAAATACATATTTCAACAGTAAGGTAATGGAATAGTAGTTGTGTGGCGCTGTAGTAAAATTTCCTGTTTTTGCGATTGTTTTACCCTTGTCGAATTTGTCAATGTATTTTGTACACCCTTGTCGAATTTGTCAATGTATTTTGTACATTAATGTTTTGTAATCATTTCAGATTTACTGCCGTTGTCCTTTAACACAGTAAGTGCATTTTAATTCTACTTAAATCATTGCTCAATCATTTACCAGTATTGTAGCTAAAAACTTTTTCAGTCGAGTACAAGTGTCTCAAGTACAAGTGTCTAGTACCGTGTATTGTGATATCTGAGTACCGAGTCCAACAGACGAACATCAAGTACTTGGATCTCCATGTGCAAGCACTTTATAAAAAAAAAATACTGCCAAATGAGGTAAACACATTTATGTTGTTGACTGATTTCTAGACGACAATTGGTGATTGTTATATTTTAAACACGAATGCACCATAGAGCTTTATTCCTCTATTCATTGCATTAAGGCACGTAAAGGAAAGGCAAGTAGTAGTTTGACCACGAGTGCTTAAACTTTAAGTCGGGGTGCATGACTTCAAGGATGATTATTTTTTATTTGAGTATTCAGTATGGACTTCGCTGGGGTAGCACTTTGCTAGTCGGGTACAAGTTGGAGACGAGTACCATCAAATCGGTGTTCGAGTAATACTCGAGTTCAAGTACTGAGTACTAGTACTGCCACACTGGATTTTATACAAGCAATGTTAAGTATGTAATAAATGTACGTTCAATTTCAAATTGTTTGATGGTGGACCAACTTGGTGTTTTTTCTTTGTATCTTGGTTTGTCTGACTCAAGGTTAAATGGGACAGGAATGGTAATCTTTAATAATTAATGCCTTAATCATACCTTCTTTCTGTCTACGTTTTTACAGCCTATTCTAAGGTGTAAAATATTTAATCAGCTTTTAAAACAATACGTATCATATTTACTAGATGTAAATTTTGGAATCGGGGATAAAGAATATAATTTGTTGTTTACATTTACACCGATATATATTAAGCACTGTATACTCAGTGATTTGTCTGTGGATTTTGTTCACTGAACTCGGGAAAGTACTAAGTATAGTCCTTAATACCCATCAGTGTAAGAGTAAAACCAAATTAAATGTTTTATCCCCGATGCAAAAATCTATTAAATCGTTGCGGTACCAGCTGCTAAGGATTTGGACCTGTCTATAGCCACTAGGCTAGCTTTGTGGTCTAACTGGTCTAGTGCTAATACAACTGCTCTAGCAATGGAAATGTCGTGAGTTAGAATCCAACCCGCTTGATTTGCCTGAATATACACTGCTTAATATACATTGGTGTAAGTTTAAAACCAACATAGTATATGTATTATAGCGTTAATGTATGTACATCAAATCTTAAGAGTGCCGATATTCGGATACGGGTCCAACTTCGGTAACTTAATAGGCTGTTCTTAAGGATCGGAAACATCAGAAATATTTTTTTTTTTTTTTTTTTTTTCATTTATGACTTTGGGAAGAAAGCTTTTTTAAAAATACAGTCTAACAGCACAGAATCGGATATTGGTCCGCCTTTTCTACATTAGTTTGATATTCTTATGGATAGGAAATATGAAAGCAGCAAAATGAAATCTCTGAGCTTTTCCCATTTTTTAAAACATATTAAACCGAAGTGTCGAAACCACGATCCTTCTACTTACTTGTGATACTAGCGTACACTGTCTGTTCCTCCTGAGGTTGAGGCATAGCGTCTGATGTTGCAGATTGCAAATCAAGCTCAGTGTACATTATGCCATTATCATCCGCTGTACGAGCCTCGTGAGGTACCTGGGTATCCGGTGGTACCTCATCGCCTCCTTCCTCATCGTATTTCTCCACTGAGGCATTCTCCCCATGATCAATGAGAGGCGATGGTGGTGATGGATGATATGGGATACACTCGGTGCTACTGGAGAGGGCAGACGTGTCTCATCTCGATTCTCAAACTCATCTGCCGGTGGATTTTACTCCTTGGGTTTGAACTTCTTGATGGGCTTTTTGGCTACACTTGGTGGGGCTTGATTAGTGTTGGTACGGCGTGATGACTTATGATATAAGATAGGTTTAGTGGGAATAGGTGGTTTGGGGGTGTGGGCGGAGGTCTTACCGTAGCTGTTGGTTTCCCACCGTGGCCTGGATCATCGGAGAGGGAAGGCATCTCTGCATATTTATTTTCGGTGGATGATGGATTTACGTTCTCAAGCTTATTGAGTGAAGAATCGGCCCAAGGATCTGGTTCATATTTCATAATCTCCGGCTGCTTCTTCTTTCTTCCCTGCGAGACGCAGTCGCATACACGCTAGGGACATATTGGGTTCCCTACGATTAATGTCATGGTCGGTGTTTGTGTCTTCAGGTGTTTCATTTAGTGGTAAGTCAGTCAGCCATAATGATGATCTGCGTGATTTATCATTGAAGCAGCAACATGTACACACGTAGAGTACAATCAGTGTTATCACTATGAGGAGTAAGAAACCACCAGCACCAGCGGCTCCTGCTATGATGGCAAGAGGGAGATCAGTAGTGGGACTATTTGGCTGGTTTGTGGAAGAATCTGTACTTGGGTATGTGGTTAGATTAGAGTTTATCGTAACTGATGTTGTCTCGGTTGGCGTACTGTTTGTTTTTTTCTGTAGCTGCTGATGTACTCTCGTTGGTATGGGTTAGATCATCAGTTGTCATAGAGTTAATTGTTATTGGACCCAATGTGCATGATCCTTCCACACCTGGGAATCTTGTCGAAGTGATTTTACATTGATATGAAAAACCTTGATTAGTTGCATTTACACTCAGATTGAAAGACCTCATATGTTCGTTGCCAACTATGCTATACGTCCATGCGTAGGTAGTGCTATTCGTGAGAATCTGCATCTGTACTGCTGGGTTTCATGTCTCAGTAGTGCAGCTCATGTTAGCTGTCGTTCCTTCTTGTACAGTGAAAGGACCATCAGGGAAGCAGATGGGGTAAATGGCAGATGGGAAGTAAAGCACTGTAAGATAAATGCTTCGTGTTTCCACCGGATTATGCATGTTTTCAGAATCCCTCAATATACAGCTGTAAGTTGACGCATTCTCCTTCCGCACATCACTGATAACAAGAATCTCTGTCATGGATCGTTGTGACGATTGAGTTCTAGTAAAAGTGAATCTCGGGTCTACGCTGGTTCCGTTACTAGCGAGTGTCACATGTGATGACACGATCACTTTGTTCCACTGAATGAAGTGCCTGGACTGCAGGTCAGTGGCATCATATCTTAGTTGTACTGTATCACCCTCCACTACATCACCCATTGATGAAGCTTTAGTGATTGTCAGATTTTGTGCATCAGCCGTAATGACTTTAAATCAATTCATAGAGCAGCAAACACAGAGAAGGATCAGACGCATCAACCAACACCTTAAAGCCATGGTTGATTGTTAATTACTAAAGAACAAGTACACAGATTGAGCAACGGAAACTGTGAGAAAATTGACGAATTCGAGCTGCATGAAGACCAGTCCAAACTGAACATTATACTTGATACTGAAGAGTGAACATTCAGTGGTTTACACCTTTCCTGCCGGGTTCAGTGTTGACATCCACGCTTTAACAATTTGTTTTCGCATGTAAATTATTATGATATTTTTACACTTGGGTTGAAATCAATGTCCTGGGCCCAATTTCATAGAGCTGCTTAAGCACAAAAATCTGCTAAGCACAATACAATTTTGCTTACCAGAATAAGGTTACCAGCCAAACTACCATGTCACGTGTACAATTTGTGACTGGTATCCTGCTTATTTCTGCTTAGCAGGAAATTGTTAAGCATTATTTTCTGCTTAAGCAACTCTATGAAATTGGGCCCTGATGTGAACTTGTGGAGACATGAATCGATGCTAGGTTAACAGCCGACTTGAATCCATGTAAATGAAACTATAGTGACTCAATTGAACCGCTCGTTGTGTCGTAGTTCTCGACCTGGGTCTTCTTCATCTCCACACCAGTATATTTTCCCTCTCGGTCCCCGCATTCCTCTATCTGCAATCTTTTTTTAGGTTTCGATATTTGTGTTTTCTTCACGGTTTTGAATCGACTTCAACACTGTTTGACAAAGATAATATCCATTCAAATCTGTTACGAGATTTTGTACTATTTTCTATTACTTTTTATTGTTTTTATTTATTTATTTTTTTTTATGACTGAGTTACATTTTTCGATTGATCCTCTTATTATAACTGTAATGCGTCTTCTAAGTTAAAATAACGGAGGGAATCGAATCAGTACCTTTGTTTTAAAGATGTTAGGTCAAAATGTTTGGCCTATTTTACCTACCTTATAATGTTGATAAAACAAATTCAGTAACTATTTTATAGTTTTGAAAAAGTTTTCATTTGCAGTATTCCATAAAAAAGAAACCGCCAAGTTTCAGGTTAAAAGGTAAAAATTAAACATAAATTATTGTTTGGATTCCGGCTTAATCTCACGTCCACCAGCAATGTACAAACAGTTTTGCAAGTTGCATGTGTTTTGTGCATTGTCTGTGGCATATGCGAAAGTATTACGTGTTGAAACAGCATCTTTTGTCAAAATTCGTTCAAAAAACATTTCTTTAAAAGTGTACCTATTGTATATACTAAATCGGGCCGTGTATGTTTTTTCTCAAAGTTCAGCTCTTGTATTTAGTTTTTGTTACTACAGTCTGTTTGTGTATACGTATATTAAATCAGTTACAGTTGAAAACTAAAGATGAAAACATATGTGGTCACACGAAAAAGTACCCCGTAAACCCATGTGTCTAAAAGTATGACCTATCTTCACCGTTATTAACTATAAGTCCATATTTTAAAGCATAACTTTTTGATAAAATATATATTATGAAAAGGAGTACTCGTCTATTGTCAGAAGCCATTTATGTGTATTTGTCAACTTAAAAACACTTACTACTGGCCAACCGAGACAAACAAGAGACGGGTAACAACATGGCAAGTAAAAATTATTTCATGTTCTGGATAAAAACTGTTTTATTGACAAAAGCCTCAACTCACCAGTGGCTCTGAGCATTGACCAAACCAAGCCAAGGCAACTGACGGTTAAAGACCGCGCTCCAGCTTAAGTTGTCTTGATTTGATTTCACCTTTGAGAATTCACAAAGCACTAGATTCATTTTAAGATGAGATGTGAATATCACCATAGTGACTTGTATTGTGACATCACATTCTGCTTACAATTAAGCTTGATCACATTTATTTGACCAACCCTAGCTGTTTGTTAAACCGTGTACCTCGGATACTGTTTTTATTATTATCAAATTTTCTTCCCAATACGCAAAACATAGTAGTTTTGAACGATGACACATGAGACCAATAAGTTTATATACAGATGCTTTGCGAATTGAGTTTTGAGAGCAAATCTGCTACTTTGACGGTTCGATTGAAAATATTGCCTTATGCACGGATAGAATTAACATATTTATTTCCCATCACCGTTCTTCAAAATATACAATGAGTATTAAATGCAATATTTAAAATGTTATCCGTATGCATACAACTCGATTACAAGGTTAATAAGCAAAAAGCAAAAAGAAGATTACAAGGCCGAAGCAAAGCGCATAACAGATGTGTTGCCCCACTTCTATGGTTTACCTTAGTAGGATTTGACAAAATTTACAAAATTGTTCGATGACATGTACAGACGGTGAGGTCGACTACACTAGTCCCTATTAATGACTGGATTGAGGCCATAATACTGTAATACGGAAATCCAATGTTACCATCGGGGCTAGTTACAAGGATTCTCAATCAACAGAAACACTAACTTGATCAAGAAACACAAACACCTCCTTTGACAGTTCGTACCTAGTATTACTTCAAAGTCTCGCCGCAGATTAAACTCTGATTGTTGATTAATAGCAGCGTATGCCTTTGGTTTTTTGAACTGTTCGATTGTTTTAGTCCTATATTAATGCAGATATATACAATAAATCTAACCTGTGAAAATGTCACTTCAAAAGGTGGTCGCATATTTGAGATATCGCTCCATGCCGGAATGGAAATGTCCACACAGGAAGAGTAATCCCTAATAGGGATACACAAACTGAGAAACGTTTGTGACAGTAACGCTTTTCAGACTCAAATTTTTGTGCATAACAACTGATATGATTTTTACATAATCACATTACTTCGAAGTGAAACGTTTCTCAAAAAACGTTATTCTTTCGAAAGCTGATGTAGGCTTCTAACCAATGAGTTCTTATTGCCATTGATTGTAAGAGTGATAACCGAACTTACACCTTCCATTTTATCGCACCTGATTGTAATACCAACGAGTACAGTCAGAAGACGAATTGTTTAAACTGTAAACCTTACCCCTAATGTTGACATGGTGTTATCAAAAGAGTGAGGGCAGCAGAAAAAAAATAACACAAAAAGAACAATGATGTCCTCATATTATTGAATCCTTTGTATTTTTTCGGGGCTTCTTCACATTTTGTCAGTGTCCTGGCGTACTGAAGAACCTGTTTAGTCAAAATTTATTTACATCCTGATACGGTCTCTCAGCTGAACTCTGTGGCTGTCTGACCGCTCCGTAGCTGGTGTTGGTGCTGCCCTCTGACCGAGCGGTGTCATACTCTGGGCTGTCAGTCTCTACTTCAACTGGTTCGTAGTAGGTATCTTGTGTGGTAGTTGTAGCCGTAGTAGGTTCCATGTGGACTCTGTTCCTGTCCTCCGTTGGTTGCAGCTCCGTGTAGGGATCAGCTTCGGCTACATTAGTTTCCTTCTCCTTGGTGATCTTAAAAGATGTCGATGTTTGATGAGGAGGAAGATGTTGAGGATGAGAGAGACAATGAAGAGGATGAGAAAGATAATGAAGGCTGCCAGCAAGGGAATGATCAATGAAGAGTCTTTAAATGAAGGTATCCCTGTCGACTGTCCACTGATAGTGGGTTCCGTGGATGATGTCGTTTTTTCCTGACTGTCACTGGTTTAGGGGACAGTACTTGAGATTGCTGAAGATTCTGGAATTCGAACTACTGTTGTTTCTCTGGGTAGCATTGTTGGCTGAGTTGTGAATGAGTGAGACGTCGTGGTGATTGGACCCATTGTGCATGATCCTTCCATACCGGGGAATCTTGTCGAGGTGGTTTTACACTCATAAAAAAACACCTCGATTAGTTGCACTTACAATTAGACTGAAAGACCTCATTTGTTCGTTACCAACTCTGCTATAAGTCCATGCATAGGTTGTATTACTCCTGAGAATCCGTGTCTGTACTGCTGGGTTTCCTAACTCAGTAGTGCAGCTCATGTGTACTGTCGTTCCTTCTTGTGCAGTGAAAGGACCATCGGGGAAGCAGATGGAGTACATGGCAGAAGGGAAGTAAAGCACTGTAAGATAAAAGCTTTGTGTTATCACTGCATTATTCATGTTTTGAAAATCCCTCAATATACAGCGGTAAGTTGTCGCATCCTCCTTCCGCACATCACTGATAACAAGAAACTCAATCATACCTTGAGGTGACGAATGAGTTGTAGTCAGAGTAAATCTCGGGTCTACGGTGGTCCCATTAATCGCGAGTGTCACTTGTGATGACTGGACCACTCTCGTCCACTCAATGAAGTGCCTGGATTGCAGTTCAGTGGCATCACATCTTAGTTGTACTGTCTCACCTTCCACTACATCACTCATTGGTGAAGCTTTAGTGAGTACCAGTGTTTGTGCATCCGCCGTAATGACTGTATATGAATCCATAGAGCACCAAACACACAGCAGGATCAGACGCATCAACCGACACTTTAAAGCCATGGTTGAGTGTTAGTTACTGAAGAACAAGTACGCATAACAAGAGTCGGAAACTGTGAGAAAAATGTAGTTTCATTTGGCAGAGAGACTATTGAGCTATACCGATTATACTACTCTCTTATCCTTTGCCCTATATACTATTATTCCTGCATTCTGAGGAATGTTCATGCATTCTTGAACAGGCGTATATAAGAGTCCCCTTGCCTTTGTTCACTCACTTCAGGCTCTCGCACGCATGCTGTACACTCGTCTCAATCATTTCATGCTAAGAGTACCTGTACCTTTCCCGCCCGCCCCTCCCATTTTAGATTTGTTTCTGAATTATACTCGCTTTGTTGCCGTTGTATTTTTGCAATTTTTCTTATACAGGCTTGTCAGGCTCTAACTGCTACTCGTGTGGTATGCAAGGACATTGGTCCAGAAACTGCCCCTACATTGCCCGCACATCGAGACCAAACACCACTCCCATCAACTTGCAGTTCGCTCCTGGAAGAAACGCCCTCTGGCAAGCCCCTCTGCTTCACCGACCCCCCATGCCCTCAATCGCCGCCACCACCACAGAATTGTCCAAAGACTCTGGATGTCCAACCACATCATAAACGGGTCAGCAGTAATACAGAAAAATTCAGCGATATAATCAAGGTACCTTGCAATTACCAAAATGTTTCCTTGACAAGGGATGATGACAATGTAAAAGGAAGTTTAAAATCGCATATCGATTTCTGGCGTGACATTGGTGCTCATGGAATGGTTTTATCAATAATAAACAAAGGTTTCCGAATTTGGTTTACTCAATACCCTCCATCTATGTTTTTCCACAACAATGTATCTGCTTCACGTAATTCCGCCTTTGTAACAAAAACTTTTTTAGAATTACTTTCATCCCACAGAATAAAAGAAGTCTTATCACTTTCTTATGTTACCAGTCCCCTTTCGGTGGTTTGCCAAAGTTCCAACAAGAGGCGTTTGATCTTAGATTTGAGTCAGTTGAACAAATATGTGCAGAAGGACCACTTCAAAATTGATGATTGGAAAATTGGTCTGCAGTTTTTTTTTTTTTTTTTTTTTTTTTTATTCCAACGCTCTCCTGTTTTCCTTTGACTTAAAGTCTGGCTATCATCATGTTGACATTGCACCACAGTATCATAAGTATTTAGGATTTTCTTGGTGTATTGATGGTTTGCAGAGGCACTTTGAGTTTACAGTCCTCCCATTCGGCCTTACTTCTGCACCGTTTATTTTCACGAAAATTATGAAACCTATGGTCACACATTGGCGTTCTTGTGGCATTTTAATTGCTCTGTACTTAGATGATGGATTTGTAGTTGTTCCCCGTGCCAATCTTTCTCAAGAAAATCATCTAAAACTAGCCACGGAGGTTTCTGCACATGTTAGATCTGATCTATTGAATGCGGGATTCATTTACAACATAAACAAAAGTGTTTGGGTGCCTACTCCTTCAATTACATGGTTAGGTATGATTTGAGACTCAAATTTGGGTACCCTTAAAGTCTTACCCCGTAGGATAGACAAGATTAGTGATTCGATTTGCTCTCTACAACATTCTCCGACTTCCACAGTAAGGGAATTACATTCCTTCGTTGGCCAAATAATTTCCATGTCTCCAGTGGTAGGTAATGTCACCAGGTTAATGACTAGGAACAGCCAAGCAGTTATAGTCCAAGCCAATGACGAGAACGAAATCATAGTATTAAACGATCAGTGCCATTTGGAATTAACATTTTGGTCTGATAACGTTTCTCGTCTGAATACTCGTTATGTTTTTGCACCACAGCTCATTAATAAAATAATTTTTTTCAGATGCCAGCTCCGTAGGTTCAGGGGCCATTATATGCTACGACAACCACATAGCTCACAAAAATTGGACCCCAGAGGAACGTTCATGGAGTTCCTCTCACCGAGAACTGGAAACTATTCTATTCGCTCTCAGGTCATTTTTGCCCTCTATTTCGAATTCACATGTGAAACTGTTCACAGATAGTCAGGCCGCAGCCAGGATAGTGGATGTTGGAAGCATGAAAAGCAATTTGCAATTCTTAGCCTTCGACATTTTTCAATTCTGTCTCTCAAATCGCATTCGTTTATCAGTTGATTGGATACCTCGCTCTCAAAATGAGCAAGCTGACTTGATAAGCAAGTTCATCGATGTAGACGACTGGTCACTATCCGAAGAGTTCTTTACTTCCATTAACAACTTGTGGGGCCCCTTAACGGTTGATTGTTTTGCTTCCTTCTATAACGCAAAATTGACCCGTTTTTTCTCACGATCTTGGAACCCCGGAACAGAGGCCGTTGACGCGTTTGCACAGAATTGGTCAAAAGAAAATGCATTACTAGTCCCACCCGTCGTCTTAATCCCTCAAGTCTTGAGCCACTTGTCTTCCTGTCATGGAAAGGGAGTTCTTGTATTCCCATGGTGGCCTTCGAGTCCATTTTGGCCCTTACTGTGGGTCAAATTCAGGCCTTACATCATTGATCTCATTACTATGCCCGGTAACACGGCACTAGTCCAAGGCAGAAACAGAAACTCGTTGCTTGGTTCTTCAGAATTTGAAAGCATCATGGCTGCAGTAAAACTAGAATTTTCCTGATTGTCATTCCTTTCATTGATAATCAATTTCACAGCATTTACCATCGTGTGATTATGATAACATTATTAATGGTTTATTGTCATATTTCTAATTATCCTATTGTTCCCATCGTACAGATTATTCAAGATCATTCCTTTTGGAAAGAGTTTCCTTCCACGGTTTCGGACACTAAGGATCAATTGTTGTATCTTGCTATAGGAGCAAAAGCAAAAGGGACGGTAAATGGTTATTTTTACAAGTGTCGCCATTTTATAAATTGGTTAGGTCATCGCAATATTCCTGTTTCCCTTCCAATTGGAGATGAAGTTATGGCTTCATATTTAATGCATATTCATTCCAACTCAGAATCAGATAGTGTCATTGTGACTGCAGCTGCAGGCATTAAATGGTTGCATTCCTTAATAAACATTAAAACTAATCCAATTGACTCACCCATAGTGCAACAAATTTTGGTCAGTTCTAGAAAAAGTCTTCACAAACCACCCATTCAAAAACGACCATTATCTTTGGAAAAACTTAAGAAAATCTTGGATAAATTTGCTAAAGTCGATCGTACGTTAATTCAGCTCAGAACAGCTTCTTATGTTTGCTTGAAGTATGCTTTGTTGCTCAGACACAATGAAATAGCGGAAATCAAAGCTAATCATATCACTAAATTATCGAATGAACAAGGTTTCAAAATTGTAATCGCAAAATCGAAAACTGACGTTTTCAGAGAAGGCGACGTAGCCTTTCTTTCCGATCCAACGGGGAATTATTCCCCAGCTGCTGTTTTGACCAGATATGGACAGGTCTGGTGTTCAAATCGGTGAAGATAAGTTTATTTTCACCCCCTTGTCTTTCTGTTCTGGTACCAAAGCTTATAAACGTTGTCAAAACAGGCCTTTAAGTTATACCAGATGCAGAGAATTATTCCTTGACGCCTTGAAAAGTATCGGTATTGATGATGTGAAGAGTTTTGGGCTCCACAGCCTACGGTCTGGAGGAGCATCACATCTAGCTAATGCTGGTATTTCTGAAGAATTGATTCTCCAACATGGCCGTTGGAAAACTGTTTCAGCAAAGAATCGTTATGTAAAATGGGATACAGCAAAGCGCTTGAAGGTATCAATGCTTTGTTCTCCTAATAAATTGAAAGTTCTGAACATGTGCATCCTAATAAATTATGTACTGAGCTCTTTGAATTATGTTGTGATATAACGTTGTTATTAATCAGATAAAACTTTATGTAGTGGTGCCAGGAAGAAACCTGAAGGGCCAAGATGGCCGAGCTAATGTGTGATGCAAAGTTGTACTTTTATTTGATAAAAATTAAAAGATATAAAGTGGAACCAGGCAGAAACCTGAAGGGCCGAGAGGGCCGAGTGAATTGATTGTGATGAAAGTATGATATGATTATTTGTTCAATGTGTTTGGTTTTTGTATACAGCATATCGTGCATGCAGCCCTATCCCATACTGTCTGATTAAAATTCTTGAAATGAACTTTCAGTAGTTTGTGTTTCCTTTCCTCATGTCGTCCTATAATGTGAAACTGTTTTTCATGCGTATGAGCGCAGCGAAGTAGCATGAAATTAACGAATTCGGGCTGCATGAAGACCAGTCCAAACTGAACATTATACTTGATACTGAAGAGTGAACATTCAGTTGTTTACACCTTTCCTGCCGGGTTCATTGTTGACATCCACGCTTCAATAATTTGTTTTTGCATATAAATTATTATGATAACCTTACCTGGGTAGCAAATATTGTCCTGATGTAAACTTGTGCAGACATGAATCGATGCTAGGTTAACAGCCGACTTGAATCCATGTAAATGAAACTATATTGACTCAATTGAACCGCTCGTTGTGTCGTAGTTCTCGACCTGGGTCCTGTCCATCTCCACACCAGTATATCCTCCCTCTTGGTCCCGCAACCCTTTGTCCGCAAATCTCATTTTGGTTTTCGATATTTGTGTTTTCTTCTCAGTTTTTATCGAATTCAACACTGTTTAACCAAGATGCTATCCATTATTATTTTATTTTATTTTTTTCGGGGGGGGGGGGGTAAAGTTAATTTTTCATGACTGAATTTAATTTTCTCATTATTCCTCTTATTGTAATAATGCGACTTATAAGTTGATTTAAAATTGCTAGGTCCATTTTTTGCCTTTTTGAGCTAACTTATTTTTTTGATCTAAAATTGAAAAAAGTTGTTTTACAGATTCGAGAAAGTTGTAAGTTTTCACTTGCTGTATTGCACGAAAAAAACCCGCAAATGTAAAGGTTAATATTTAAAAACTAAACATGAACTAATATCTGGATTCCGATTGCATTTAACGTCCACCAGCCATGTACAAACAGTTTTGCATGTTGCATGTATTTTGTGCCTTGTCCGTGGCATACGCGAAAGATTTTTGTGTTGAAGTAGCATCTTCTGTCAAAATTCGTTCCAACAAACATTTCTTTAAAAGTCTACCTAATGCAGAAATCGGGCCGTGCATTTATAAACGTTTTTCTGAAAATTGTGCTCTTGTATTTTTGTCCATAGAGTCTGTTTATTTATGCGTACATTAAATCAGTAACAGTTGACAATTTGGAAGAAATATGATGTAGTCACACGGAATGGTATAAGTACCCAATGAACCCATGTGTTTAAAAGTATGAGCTCCCCAACCCCTACCCTTATCAATGAGTTGAATCCATAAAGCACCAAGTACAGACGCATCAACCAACATCTTAAAGCCCTGGTTGATTGTTCATAACTAAAGTACACAGAATGAGAAAAGACAAACATGAGAAAATTAACACATTTGGGCTGAGTTAAGTCGAGTCTAAACGGAACATTTTACTTGATACTGAAAAGTGAACTATCAGTGGTTTACCCCCCCCCCCCTTCCTTGCGGGTTCCTTATTAACATCTATGCTTCCATGATTTGGTTTTGCATGTTAACAAATTATGATAACTTTGAGATAAAGGATGGATTTGGATCAGTACCTTTGTTTTAAATGTACCTTTGTTAAATCTGTCCAATGTTGGGCCTATTTGACCTAACTTATAACTTTGATTACAATTGTAAATAGCTTTTGTTATAGATTCGAGAACATCATTAGCTTTTATTCCAGGTATTACACGATCAAAATCTGCCTTTGAAGTGTTCACAATTAAAAACTAAAAAACTAATAATTGTGGGGATCCCAGCATTATCTCACGTCCATCAGTCATGTACAATTAATTTTGCATGTTGCGCCTATTTTGTGCATTATCCTTGTCATGAGCAAGACTTTTTGTATGCTTGTTTGTGTTTTAACAACATCATTTATTAACATTTGTTTCAAAGAAAACACTTGTTAAAAAATACCTTGAATACCGTTATTATTAATTACAACTTTTCTTCTCAACAGGTAAAACATAGTAGTTTTTAACAATGACATGATACCAATATGTTTATATACAGATGCTTTTTGAATTGAGTTCTGGGAGCAAATCCGCTACTTCGACGGTTCGATTGAAGATATTGCCTTATTCACGAATAGAATTAACATGTTCATCTGCCATCACCATGACTGTAATTATTCAAAATTATACAATGAGTATTAAATGCAGTAATTAAAATGTTATCCGTATGTATACAACTCGGTTACAATATAAATTAGCAAGTAGAAAACAAATTATAAGGCCGAAGTGCATAACTTTTGTTGTCCTATCTGTATGGCTTACCGTAGTAGGATTTAACAAAATATATAAAATTGTTCGTTGATTTCCTTGGTGTATAATTTCATAAAAGAATCACACTTAGATATTGATCACAATGACATGTACAGACGGTGAGGTCGACTACACTGGTCCCTATTGACTGGATTGAGGCCTATATTACTGTAATACGGAAATCCAATGTTACAATCGGGCCTATTTACAAGGATTCTCAATCAACAGAAACACTAATTTGCTCAAGAAACACAATCAACTCTTTTGACAGTTCGTACCTAGTATTATTTCACAGTCTCGCGACAGATTAAATTCTGATTATTGAACGTATGCCTTTGGTTTTTGGAACTGTTCGATTGTTTTAATCCTATATTAATGCAGACATATACAATAAATCTAGTAGTAGTAGTAGTAGAGTTTAACTATTTTATTCTCTCTGATGAACATTTGCTATAAAGTCAACGACAGTTGAATACGAAACTTTTAATATCTACACCATTGGCTGTGAAATGAGGGTGGTATTTCAGAGAAAATTCAACACCAACCCCTCCAAAAAAGTTATAATATAATGTACTAAAACGTAAATCTCAATGATTGATTATACTTTTTGCTTCACAATAATAAGTTAGTATGTCTTCAATATACGAATATAGAAGTTTTTGCCAACATTTTTTTGTACAGAAGTTTAACTTAGTAGTGATCATTTGGTGTTTAACACTTCGTGACACCTTAAAAAAAATAACACCCTACGCTTTCAGGCTCTTTTCAGGTGTCTGTTTTATATTTTGCGTGTAATACATGTTTTTTGAGAACACAGTCATGTTTAAATCGCCCAAACTATTTGATATAGACACTTGTGACTAATTAATAAAAAATAAAAAATTAAGCAAAATTTCCATTGAAATCAGCCCACATGTGTCTCTAAGCCATTTGTTTGAATGAAACCCTCGTGTTTGATGAGTCAGCAAAAACATCATAATTTCTTACATTTCTTACATTTCCCAAGGGAATACCCTTAGAACTGGTCATTGGTGGATTTTGTTGGTGTGAAATCAACCCCGATGGTAACAAGACATATGGCATGCTATTTGGCTAGGTGTAGATGAGGAACCTTAATTTGTTTAAATAAAAAAAATTAAAAAAATGGCGGAGTAATTACTTTTTAATTAAAAACCGACCACCTGAAAAGTGCCTGATAGCTAAAATCTGTATGCAACTAATACCTTTAAGCTACACACGTCATGGGGTCGCTACTCGACGACCTTTGCATTTTGGAGACCTCCACCACTTAATCAACTCTGTATTTATCCCTATATATATTATTGATTGATTGAATGGGATTAAAGTATTGATTTGGTAAAAGACTTAATAAGGGTCCGTTGCAGGGCCTAGATTCATGTTTTGTTGATGGTGTCATAAAAGCTGTCGGCTCAAGGCAATCCGACCGAGAAAATTATTGACATTTGTTCATGGTATTTTTCTAACCCCATCAATGTCCAGAGTCAAATTAAGCGTGAAGGTTCTTTCATTACCCTTCAAAGTCTTTAAGATGTTAGTTTTTTCACCTGTTTTCCACCAAATTAATTGTTAATATTCTGCTATGGTCTCTCAGTTGAACTCAGTGGCTTTCTGACCGCTTCGTAGCTGGTGTTGGTGCTGCCCTCTGGCCGAGCGTAGTCATACTCTGGGCTGTAAGTCTCTACTTCAACTGGTTGGAAGTAGGTATCATGTGTGGTAGTTGTAGCCGTAGTAGGTTCCATGTAGACTATGTTCTTGTCCTCCGTTGCTTGCAGCTCCATGTAGGGATCAGTTTTGGCTACATTGGTTTCCTTCTCCTTGGTGATCTTAAATGTCGATGTTTGATGAGGAGGAAGATGTTGATGATGAGAGAGACAATGAAGAGGATGTTCTAACTTTTTCCTTTGGCTGCCCCTCCCCAACTGTTCCATCTAGATGCCCCGTACCCAACTGTTCCCTCTAGATGCCCTGCCCCGACTGTTCCCTCTAGATGCCCCGCCCCCAACTGTTCCCTCTGCCCCGCACCATACTGTTCCCTCTAGAAGCACCGCATCCTTTTTAATGCGATCTCATTTTGGGATCCAGTCTTGGTTTTGACTTTATCTTTTCATTGAACTTAAAAACTGTAAACCATTACAAAAACGCCCGCTGTGTTTCTTAGATTGAATTGAATTTGGAAATATATATCTATATACTTATTTGTCATACACAATTATTTAATGTACACAAAACCTCGGCCCGATTTTTGTCCAATACCAACTGCAGTGTAAGGAAATAAAACATACAGGTATTAAATGGTAAGGACTCCGTTGTTGTAACTTCCGCCAAAGGGCTTATTTGTTATAACGTTGGTAATTAAGGGCAGAAGGCAAATTGCTTTGTTGTTTTTATTTTGTTTAATCCTCTGGAATGCTCCCTTTGATTAGAAAACACAAATGAATTTAAAATGGAATCTGAGAAACAAATCCTGCATAAATGAACAGTTTCTCTGACTACTAAGGTTTGGTTTCTTTTTGCGAATGCTTCGTCCAGGAATGCGCTTCGTACTTTCTGTCACTTCGCTAAACGTGGATGGATACGACGTTTTTATAAACCAAACTGTGATAGTTTGTTAATTTTGTTCAGCAAGTAGACATTGTATTCAACTTTCACAGGTTACTTTTAGTGTATCAATGTGTCTAATTATTTTTTATTATACATATGAAGAAGCAATACGCTAAATAAATCTACAAATTGTGGCCCTACCCACGGTAATGATATTTTTCAAATATACTCTTAATAAACCATTGGTGTAAAATCCCTTTGTTATTTTATTAGTTCTGAGCTCCTGAAAGCAAATTAAACAATAAATGAGTCAAATGCTTTGATGGCATCAGAACACACTTTTCGCTTTTCTTTGCATGTACATGTATGACAGTCTTAGGAGGAAATCTACCTGTCAAAATGTACGAAACCAAATAAGTAAATATGACTTCAAACTAGCTTTAATACCCAAGCACTCGATTTATACCTCAAATCATGGCAAAACTTAGATATTCATATAACGTAATATGTCAACTAAAACATGTACAATTATGTATTGTAATTGATAATACTATTATTAGGGTTTTGGCCCCGGTAGCTGAAACGCAAATTGATTTTCTTCCAAATTAATTTTGGTTTTCTTTTCCTTACGTTTCATAACAAACCTAACAAGTTCAAATCTTTACAATATATAAACCGATGTAAATACGGTTTGCGGTAACACCATGTGTATATCTACTAGCCGTGTAAATTTGTTCTTAGGGAACTAGGTCTTGCTCTTTATTCTAATGTCGCTGAGTAGATTTTTGAATTCGGGAGACTACTTTGGGAAACTACGTAGTTCGGAAAATAACAGTCTAGCTTATTAGCTGCTAACTATGGGGAAGGTAGGACGATGACTGGAGCAAGTTGGTCAAAACGTTTAAACCAATTAAGAACTCACTCCGCGGCAGTGAAGTTAATAACGAGGAGCCTTCTAGTACACTCTGAAAATGATAGTCAACTTTGACACACTGTATTTTTCAACAATTTTATCAGTTACTTTTCATAATTATTATTTTTTTTTTTAATACAAACTGACTTTCCGTGACGACCTTTTTCTTATACGACCAAGGGAACTGCCTTTAAAGAGGGATTTTACGTTCAAATACGATTTTGTGATGAACTCATTCCCTAGTTAAAAGAGTCCCCAAAGACAGAAGGGTACACTTACAAGTTACTAACCTCACGTTAAAACGTAAACAAGTGCAATTTTATTTGAAACAATTGCACGGTCCAGAGAGGAATTGTTGCGTAATTAAAACAATTAAATTCAATTATGGTTTTATTGATTAAACATCAACACTCACAATGGTACTTAACATTATATGTACTCAAAGTACAGCCCAATATTTGACAAGTCAAGATATAAGATATGGTGAAGTTCATGCTGATTTGTGTAAACAAAGGGTGTCATATAAATAGTTGATCGAGCAGATAGATGCAAGGCTTTATCAGTGAGATGGTGCCCCCTTTCATATTTTATGTGAGCCCAAATCCAAATAACCTTTGCTTGATATTTTTTATTAAGTCAAAAGGGTATATTTATATAATGCTTTGAGCGATTTAAAAGTGATTGAATTCACCATAAAATATGTATTAAACGCTAATATCAAACTGACACTCAAGAGCAAAGGTGTCGAGTGTAATTTTATTTGAAGAAAAGAAAACCACTTTGTAACAAATGAATTATGTTTATTCAACCTGTATTAAGGTCGGTGTATGTCAATTTGTTACGTTTGATTGTCTTTTTACAATTACTTGCTTAACTAACCCGGAATACGTAAATCTAGCCCCTCTGAGGGGATATTGACCGATTTGTACATGAAATAAACATATCCAGCCTCTCTGATTGACAATAGGCTCGATAATGATGTGGAAAAACGTCATACCCTAATGCAATACGAATTCCCAGACTGCATAACAGTTTAGTAGGTAAACCGACAAATTATAACGTGCTACGTAAAACCGCACTGCAAGAAATGTTTTCATTTTTTCGAATTACTTTTTTTTTACAATCCAATTTCACTTTTTAAGAAAAAATAATGCAAGGGAGTCGTCATCATGAATTACATGAATTAACACAAACACGTTTCATGTTAGAAAAACGAAAACGGCCGCTTTTCCCCCATTAAGTAATTGTTTAAATTTAGAACATATTTTCAAAATAACATCACACATTAAAGTATCTGTTTGTTTTTGTGTATTTAATTATTTGTCAAATTTATTTCATTTTCGTGTGTATCTCTATTTTGTTGAGATTTCGTACAACAGAAATCCAGTGAAAGACGAGTAATGGTTAGAGTTACTATGTACTTGACCGCGTACAGCTAAGTGAGCTTGATCTCCAAAGTGCAGGGGAATAACCGCACTACTGCTCACTTGATGAGAACCTGCAGCGTTTGCATGCCCTGTAACAATGGTGTTATGGTTCTTCTTCAGACGAACATACAGCTGAGTCCCACTTGAACTATATAGTTTCAGGACTGAGAACACGAAGACGTATATCCCAGGCACAGTGCATGTAAACGTGCCGTTGCTCAAGTTGAAATCAGTTCCTTCCTCTGAAAACAGTAACTCTTCAAAGGGCAGAATCTCATAGGGGGATGAAGGGCTGAAGCCGGCATTCCTCACTGCAGTGAAGGCTGACCGTCGCGTACTACATTCACCTGCTTCACCAGTCTGTCCAGCTGGCCCAGGTTCACCTCTCTCCCCCTTCAAACCATCCATTCCAGGCATACCTTGAGGTCCTTGTTTCCCTGGTTGACCGACTCCCTGCTCTCCTTTCAGTCCATGATCCCCTTTAGCGCCTCGCTCACCAACCAGTCCATCTGACCCCTTGTCGCCTTTAGTCCCAGGTTCACCAACCTCACCAGGAGAACCTGCATCACCTCTTGGACCCACTGGCCCATGATTCCCGTTTGATCCGGGAATTCCATGTATTCCGTCTCGACCCTGGCAGCAGGAATTACACGTCACATCGTGATCGGGTGAAACTGCAACTGTAGCCACCATGAACTGAATTTTCATTAGTCCAAAAACAAGGGCCAATGTTGAGGTAATCATCATCTGAAATTAAAAATATGGAAGAAAAATAGCGATTATAAAATTGTTCGTAAGTATACAAATTAGTTGTTGTTGTTGTTGTTGTTGTTGTTTTGTTATTTTTCAAATTGGCTCTTTTCATGATTGCGGTATTAATTCTAGCGTTTCGGTTTTACGGAACTCCAAACGTACACCTAGATCAAGAAGGACGTCACAATTTATTATAAATTGTGTCACTGCGAGAATACAGTCACCGTCGATCACAGATGGCGTAAAGACGGGTTCATATACAACACAAAATATGACGACACCAGACGGAAGGACCTGGATGACAACTACTCTCCAGTGATTCAATTCGGTCTTTTAATTTTATTTCCAAAACGTAAACCTTACACGACAACAACAAAAAACTTCAAATTTTTGGTCCTGTGTTTCTTCAAAAGGTTTGGATGAAAGTATCCCACAACAAAAATTTCAATATCGTCATCTTTCGGTAAAAGTATGCCAACAAATACACACAACAAATCATTTAGAATTGTATTTTGTTGGCCGAAGACCTCAATATTTTAAAGGTTTAGGAAAAACGTAGATTTCGTTTGATTTCGGATGATAAGATTTTGTTTGCTAAGGGTAAAACCATAATTGCTTTGTAACAAGTTGGGAGAGAAGTGCATTCTGCTCTACCAGCCAGGCTCCTAGTGGATAATACCCATGCCTATATCCTTACGGACTGTAAAGGGGGTAACCCTGTTCCAGCTCCAGGAGTATAGCTGGCAACGTTGATATGGGTTGTAGCCCTCATCTTGAAGTGGCCGTCCGGCCTTGTGAGTTGGGCGATATCTCATAGTTCATTAACACGGTCCTCTGGAACCGGAATCCGGGTAAATTTGTACCTTCGTATTTTTCTAGACTGAAAACAGATTATTGTAAACTCTTAAAACACTACTTTACTTTTATTTTTCGTTGGAGGGCTATTTTTGAGGCGTCGTTTGTACTCTAGAAAAGTAAATGATTCCTAAAACATTATGCGTTGACCGCCTGGTGTCACCTGGTACCGCTCAGACCACGGAGAAGAGAAGGAAATAAATTTGTACGGCAACTTCCAATACTCATCTGAATACCAAGTAGGTTGTTGTTATTTTGGGCCACCAAAGTCACCTTTGGTGAATTGGCAGATTTCGAGAACGGCTTTCCGTCAAACACAAACCCACCCAAACGTTCCCTGTGAGCTTCAGAGTTGACGGAGTTGATGCAATTTCTAGTGAGTTACATACTGATTCGTATACATCAAAACAGTTGATTTGGAATGAACAAATAAAAACATAGCAAGATGTGAACCTCAAACCCTCAGAAATAACGTGTCAGCGCTCTACGTACTGAACCGTTTTGAACAACTTTTGTCGTTTTGCCTACTGTGTCAATAGTTTTTCATCGAGGGTTTTAATCAAAAGCTTAACAACTTAGCACATACTTTATTTATGTCTTTATTTCTTTAATTAATTATATTGTTGGTGTTGCTGTTGTTGTTGCTGCTGTTGTTGTTGTTGCTGTTGCTGCTGCTGCTGCTGCTACTGCTGCTGTTGTTTATTGTTGTTGTTGTTGTTGTTGTTGTTGTTGTTGTTGTTGTTGTTGTTGTTGTTGTTGTTGTTGTTGTTGTTGTTATTATTGTTGCTGCTGCTGTTGTTGTTGTTGTTGTTGTTGTTGTTGTTGTTGTTGTTGTTGTTGTTGTTGTTGTTGTTGTTGTTGTTGTTGTTGTTGTTGTTGTTGTTGTTGTTGTTGTTGTTATTATTTTACATGTTCTCTTATTTTTTTTGTTTTAACTTGTTCCAGATTTTTTCTAATCAACCTAATGTTCTAAGATAACAATTACAAAAATGATAAACTCCGGTTTTGTTTTGCAATTTTGTGCAAATTTTGACTTGTTTGAGGAGGGATTAAGTGATAAACAAAATGTACCCATTCTCTTGTTTCACTTTGTTTGAGCAGCAACGGACGCAGTTTTTTTTATTCCGTCCCCTTTTCGGCTGGGTTTGAAGAACAATTGATAAAAACTATACCCCTCCAGCTCTCTTCAGCTGGGTTTGAGTAAAACGAGATAGAAAATTAGGGTCCTCTACTCTGTTTAACCGTGTTTGAGCAGCAAATGATACACATTTCTACCCCTCCTCCTTTTGGCTGATTTCGAAGAACACGGGATTCAAAAATGTATCCTCTTACGTAAATTATAATCACTCGAACTACTAACAAACCTTTGTTTTTGTTTCAGCTTTCCCAATAATGAAGTAAACATTGTAAATAAAAAGGTGTGTGTATTTATTTATGCTTTTATGATTCAATGACATTCTAGAGTACAACATGTGACAATTTGTCTTGTTTTTGCTAAGAAAAAGGTGTAAATCAAAATATTGTTAAATTTGGTAATACAAGTGAACCGGATGCCTACTTAGTTCCTCAAGCAATATTTTATGAAGAAAGACAACATAGTTTTTACATTTCGAAAACAACTTCAAAAAAAAGTTGCTATAAATTACTCCCAAAATATGAAGAAAAGAAACCCGAAAAAACCTAAACAATAGTTAAAAAGGAACCTGTTCGCCTAGTAATACAAGTTGTATTATCATTTTGTAACGCAACTATTGTTGCAAACTCTGTGATGGGTCCCAGTGCTCTGTACACCTTTGGGACAAAATGTATATCGGCTTCGCCCCGGTTGCTCCATGTCGCAACACTATGAACCACATAATAGCATGCCACAATCGTTTAATGTTGACCCAACAACTAAAACAACAAATAACTAGACACTAAGTGTTTGTGAACAAACACAAAGCTGTTCCGTTTTGTTGTGCTTTGATTAATTGATCCAGACATTTAAAGTGAGCCTAAGTTCAAGATTGAACGATATGGTTCCATTTCCGGTTGACCCGGAATTAAAGGTCAACATGGGGTTACGGTAACCCAAGGCTTATCTTCATTGCTCAAAGGGTTTATAACTGAAAACAAAGAAAATCGGCTCTGTAGTTCTTGAGATATGGTCCCACTTCCGGTTGACCTAGAAGTAAGATCAACATTGGGTGACGGTAGAACAAGGCTAATCTTCAATTCTCAAAGACTCTATCACTGAAAAAAATTTGAAAATGGGTTGTGTAATTCTTGAGTAATGATCCCACTTCCGGTCTACCCGGAAGGAAAGGTTAACATGGGGTCATGGTAACCCTAGTTTAATATTCAATGCTTAAAGGGTATGTAACTGAAAGAAATTGAAAATTGGCTAAGTAATTATTGAGATATAGGCCCACTTCCAGTTGACCCGGAAGTAAAGGTCAACATGGGGTCAGGGTTACCCAAGTTCAATCTTTAATGCTCAGAGGATCTATAACTGAAAAGAAATTGAAAATCGGTTATGTAGTTCTTGAGATATGGTCCCACTTCCGTTTGACCCCTAGTAAAGGTCAACATTGGGTCACGATTTCCCAAAACTAATCTCCAATGCCAAGGAGTCTATAACTGAAAAAAGTTTGAAAATCGGTTGTGTAGTTCTTGAGATATGGTCTCACTTCCGGTTGACCCGGAAGTAAAGGTCAACATGGGGTCATGGTTACCCAAGGCTGATCTTTGGTGCCCAAGGAGTCTATAACTGAAAAAAGTTTGAAAATCGGTTGTGTAGTTCTTGAGATATGGTCCCACTTCTGGTTGACCCCTAAGTAAAGGTCAACATTGGGTCACGATTTCCCAAAGCTAATCTCCAATGCCCAAGGAGTCTATAACTGAAAAATTTTGAAAATCGGTTGTGTAGTTCTTGAGATATGGTCCCACTTCCGGTTGACCCCTAAATAAAGGTCAATATTGGGTCACGTTTTCCCAAAGCTAATCTCCAATGCCCAAGGAGTCTATAACTGATAAAAGTTTGAAAATCGGCTGTGTACTTCTTGAGATATGGTGCTGCAAAGATTAACTAGTTAAATATTCAAATGTAGCGCCCGGGACAAAATCGTCGAGCGCCCTGGGCAACAGAATCACGACGTACATGTACACATGCACAAGCCACCGTTTAAATACGCTATAGATCGATATTTTTGTATAAATAGTGTGCAGCGACTGGTACCCAGAAGTCGGCTATTTCGTTACGGCATTTCGCGTGCATTTTTCTCTGTGTCGCAGGGCATCCTGACTACATTTTTAGTCGATGAACGAAACCTTGTCTCCAAGCCATTGGTGTCCGATTTGTCACTGAATCGTTAATTATCGTGGAAATTGTTCTACTTTGATTAGTTTTAATGACCAGGAACATCTCTTATTAAAAGCAATTAACTTTTCAAAACAGTTTATGTAATTTAGGAAACTAATTCGTAATTTTAATTGAAAATATCGTGTTTTTGACTGTCAAAACATTTGCCCTTTCAGCGCCAAGTGTTTTGTACACAGAACAAAAACGCGCCAACAAATGACGTCATTGATGACGTTTTCTGAATTTTTTGCCACGCTGCTGAGCTACATAATAAGACGAGTCTATATTTGGAAACAGTTTGAGGATCAGACATATACTTCTTGAGATATGGTGGGAACAAGATTGCCTAATTAAATATTCATGTCATTATAACTCAGCTAATTAATGAAGAACTTGAACAATTTTACTCTTAGCATAATTTCATGTTCTAAGCTTCAATTTGATGTAAGATCTGAATCTCCCATATTTATTATTTTAGAGATTAGGTTCGTACAAAATCGTGTACAAAAGCTATGGCAATTTTGACAGAAACAAAGAATAATTAAAGGTCAACATGGGGTTACGGTAACCCAAGGCTTATCTTCAATGCTCAAAGGGTTTATAACTGAAAACAAAGAAAATTGGCTAAGTAATTATTGAGATATAGGCCCACTTCCAGTTGACCCGGAAGTAAAGGTCAACATGGGGTCAGGGTTACCCAAGTTCAATCTTTAATGCTCAAAGGATCTATTAATGAAAAGAAATTGAAAATCGGTTGTGTAGTTCTTGAGATATGGTCCCACTTCCGGTTGACCCCTAGTAAAGGTCAACATGGGGTCATGGTTACCCAAGGCTGATCTTTGGTGCCCAAGGAGTCTATAACTGAAAAAAGTTTGAAAATCGGTTGTGTAGTTCTTGAGATATGGTCTCACTTCCGGTTGACCCGGAAGTAAAGGTCAACATGGGGTCATGGTTACCCAAGGCTGATCTTTGGTGCCCAAGGAGTCTATAACTGAAAAAAGTTTGAAAATCGGTTGTGTAGTTCTTGAGATATGGTCCCACTTCTGGTTGACCCCTAAGTAAAGGTCAACATTGGGTCACGGTTTCCCAAAGCTAATCTCCAATGCCCAAGGAGTCTATAACTGAAAAATGTTTGAAAATCGGTTGTGTAGTTCTTGAGATATGGTCCCACTTCCGGTTGATCCCTAAATAAAGGTCAACATTGGGTCACGTTTTCCCAAAGCTAATCTCCAATGCCCAAGGAGTCTATAACTGATAAAAGTTTGAAAATCGGCTGTGTACTTCTTGAGATATGGTGCTGCAAAGATTAACTAGTTAAATATTCAAATGTAGCGCCCGGGACAAAATCGTCGAGCGCCCTGGGCAACAGAATCACGACGTACATGTACACATGCACAAGCCACCGTTTCAATACGCTATAGATCGATATTTTTGTATATATAGTGTGCAGCGACTGGTACCCAGAAGTCGGCTATTTCGTTACGGCATTTCGCGTGCATTTTTCTCTGTGTCGCAGGGCATCCTGACTACATTTTGTGTCGATGAACGGAACCTTGTCTCCAAGCCATTGGTGTCCGATTTGTCACTGAATCGTTAATTATCGTGGAAATTGTTCTACTTTGATTAGTTTTAATGACCAGGAACATCTCTTATTAAAAGCAATTAACTTTTCAAAACAGTTTATGTAATTTAGGAAACTAATTCGTAATTTTAATTGAAAATATCGTGTTTTTGACTGTCAAAACATTTGCCCTTTCAGCGCCAAGTGTTTTGTACACAGAACAAAAACGCGCCAACAAATGACGTCATTGATGACGTTTTATGAATTTTTTGCCACGCTACAGAGCTACATAATAAGACGAGTCTATATTTGAAAACAGTTTGAGGATCAGACATATACTTCTTGAGATATGGTGGGAACAAGATTGCCTAATTAAATATTCATGTCATTATAACTCAGCTAATTAATGAAGAACTTGAACAATTTTACTCTTAGCATAATTTCATGTTCTAAGCTTCAATTTGATGTAAGATCTGAATCTCCCATATCTATTATTTTAGAGCTTAGGTTCGTACAAAATCGTGTACAAAAGCTATGGCAATTTTGACAGAAACAAAGAATAATAATAATAATAATAACTAGACACTAAGTGTTTGTGAACAAACACAAAGCTGTTCCGTTTTGTTGTGCTTTGATTAATTGATCCAGACATTTAAAGTGAGCCTATGTTCAAGATTGAACGATATGGTTCCATTTCCGGTTGACCCGGAATTAAAGGTCAACATGGGGTTACGGTAACCCAAGGCTTATCTTCAATGCTCAAAGGGTTTATAACTGAAAACAAAGAAAATTGGCTAAGTAATTATTGAGATATAGGCCCACTTCCAGTTGACCCGGAAGTAAAGGTCAACATGGGGTCAGGGTTACCCAAGTTCAATATTTAATGCTCAAAGGATCTATAACTGAAAAGAAATTGAAAATCGGTTGTGTAGTTCTTGAGATATGGTCCCACTTCCGGTTGACCCCTAGTAAAGGTCAACATGGGGTCATGGTTACCCAAGGCTGATCTTTGGTGCCCAAGGAGTCTATAACTGAAAAAAGTTTGAAAATCGGTTGTGTAGTTCTTGAGATATGGTCTTACTTCCGGTTGACCCGGAAGTAAAGGTCAACATGGGGTCATGGTTACCCAAGGCTGATCTTTGGTGCCCAAGGAGTCTATAACTGAAAAAAGTTTGAAAATCGGTTGTGTAGTTCTTGAGATATGGTCTCACTTCCGGTAGACCTGGAAGTAAACATCGACATGGGGTCACGGTTTCCCAAAACTAATCTCCAATGCCCAAGGAGTCTATAACTGAAAAATGTTTGAAAATCGGTTGTGTAGTTCTTGAGATATGGTCTCACTTCCGGTAGACCTGGAAGTAAAGGTCAACATGGGGTCATGGTTAACCAAGGCTGATCTTTAGTGCCCAAGGAGTCTATAACTGAAGAAAGTTTGAAAATCGGTTGTGTAGTTCTTGAGATATGGTCCCACTTCCGGTTGACCCCTAGTAAAGGTCAACATTGGGTCACGATTTCCCAAAACTAATCTCCAATGCCCAAGGAGTCTATAACTAAAAACAGTTTGAAAATCGGTTGTGTAGTACTTGAGATATGGCCTCACTTCCGGTTGACCCGGAAGTTAAGGTCAACGTGGGGTCACGGTTACCCAAGGCTGATCTTCAGTGCCCAAGGAGTCTTATAACTGTAAAAAGTTTGAAAATCGGTTGTGTAGTTCTTGAGATATGGTCCCACTTCCGGTTGACCCCTAAGTAAAGGTCAACATTGGATCACGGTTTTCCTAAGCTAATCTCCATGCCCACCAAGTTCTATAACTGTACACATGCACAAGCCACCGTTTCAATACGCTGTAGATTGATATTTTTGTATAAATAGTGTGCAGCGACTGGTACCCAGAAGTCGGCTATTTCGTTACGGCATTTCGCGTGCATTTTTCTCTGTGTCGCAGGGCATCCTGACTACATTTTTAGTCGTCTCCACGACTCAATAATGGCTAGCCATTGGTGTCCGATTTGTCACTGAATCGTTAATTATCGTGGAAATTTTTCTACTTTGATTAGTTTTAATGACCAGGAACATCTCTTATTAAAAGCAATTAACTTTTCAAAACAGTTTATGTAATTTTGGAAACTAATTTGTAATTTTAATTGAAAATATCGTGTTTTTGACTGTCAAAACATTTGCCCTTTCAGCGCCAAGTGTTTTGTACACAGAACAAAAACGCGCCAACAAATGACGTCATTGATGACGTTTTAAGATTTTTTTTGCCACGCTGCGTAGCTACATAATAAGACAAGTCTATATTTGAAAACAGTTTGAGGATCAGACATATACTTCTTGAGATATGGTGGGAACAAGATTGCCTAATTAAATATTCATGTCATTGTTACTCAGCTAATTAATTAATAATTTTAACAACTTTATTTTTATGACAAGTTCATGTACTAAGCTTCAGTTTTATATAAGAATTAAGTCTCCCATTTTTATTATTTAAGAGTTAAGGTTCGTACAAAATCGTGTTCAAATGCTATGGCAATTTTGACAGAAACAAAGAATAATAATAATAATAATAATAATAATAATAATAATAATAATAAAAATAATAATCCCAAGAAAAACAAAACCTGTTCCGACTGCTAAGTCGGAACAGCTAAAAATAATAATCCCAAGAAAAACAAAACCTGTTCCGACTGCTAAGTCGGAACAGCTAATAATAATAATAATAATAACAATAATAATCCCAAGAAAAACAAAACCTGTTCCGACTGCTAAGTCGGAACAGCTAAAAATAATAATCCCAAGAAAAACAAAACCTGTTCCGACTGCTAAGTCGGAACAGCTAATAATGTGTTCAAAATATTAACTAACTATGTATTCAAGTTTGCAATAGTTTTACCCGAATTTATTTTTAAAATGTATGTTGGCAAAGTACTCAACATCGAAGAGACTGTCCAGCACAGTCCGATGTAAATATGTAGTGATAAGCTGTTACACTAATTGAACAAAACATTGCACTGAATCTAAGCGATGAAGTTCTTAGCAAATAACTTAGCCTCGTTCAAAACTAGTTACACGAATTCACCTGCAGGTATGGTGAAAAACACCCGTAAAAATCAATGCTACAATAGCGTGGTTTTGATAGTAAATATAAATCCATGCATGGATCTGTACAATCACAGTACCGCGACAGTACACTAAGATGAGAGAGCTAGGTGTAGAGTCGAGGCTCCACTACCGCATGAGAACTTTAGTTGCATAGATTGAAACCTCATTTGGGGTCGAAATCTGCAACCGCCTTAGATCAGGTTACCGTAAAATGCGCTACTTGCATGTTGAGACCACAGCCGGGGCCAGCAGTATAACGAGAAACACTTACCTTGGTGCTGAGTTCTTGTAGTTGGAGTTCTCTCGGTTCCTATTTTCTGTTAAAATGTAAAAGTTGTTTTGAGCATTGCTGCTTGTACAGCGGTTTAAATACTGTTGCATTTCCAGTGAAGTGAACAGCAATCTACTTTGGGTTTTGATTGACAATCGATGAGCAGCCAATCATACACACTTGTTAAAGTCACTGATTGAAGGAAGTGACTTTTATCACTGGTTTGAATGTAGCTCTGGGTTACGAATGGAGGCCATTTGTTACAAACTCTTTAGTTTAGTTTATACACATCATGGGTTTACATGTATATCCGCCTTACTACGTTGTACTGCCAGATTGCTTCCTGAAGTACCAAGCCAGTTACTTTCCATTTCCGCTCAAATGACGTCATTATCTAATGGTTGTAAGTTAAAGCGCAAGATTTGTGTTTTTCTGCAAAACAAAGCTGTTTTTAATTCACATCTACTTTACAGAGATACATTTCAACCTGTTTCCTCTCTTGATATACAGGCGCACCACCGATAGGCCCCCTTGCATATGACGTCACAAGCCAAATTAGCGCCCTCATTGGGGTCAATGAAGATATATCATTGGCTGAGAGTTGTGCGGGCCGCATACACACGTTCACGTTGCCATTGTTTGAGCAGCGATAGCGGTCAATGCAAAGAGTCCATTGACGTAATTTGTTTCTTGTCAGTTTCAATGAGTGTCCTAAATATAAATACAAAACAAACGTGTTTGTTAGATTGCGCCATCATAAGAACGAGGATGTGTAACATTTTCAACAAGAATTCGATGTCATTTTTTTTTCATAAAACGTTACCTTGCTGTTAACATTGTTGTGAACAATCGTAATTTTCAATTAAGCAGAAACTATTCAAATTGAAATGTACTCAGTTCAATGGTTTGTAACGATAACAACATCATCTTGTTGGATGCACCAAGCTGGCCGGTTTTTCCCAGCGACACAGCCAGGAGCCGCATCCAGGAGAAGTGCACGCAACCGGGAGGCAGGATATATATTTGTTTTCCGGGAGGTATAGTCCCCCATGCGGTATATAATGTGTACTATGTACTACGTACACTTTTTCTGGCAGCGCCCTCTTTTGAATTTATCTACTTCAGCCCGTAATTCTCTTTTAAGGTGGAAAGATACTCCGAGGACATACATTTCCACAAACTCCGATGCGGTGCACACCGCGGTCCCCGTGCACTCTCGAAGCGGCAGGATCTAGGGTCACTTTGGTTCTCGTCTTGGTGCAGTTCTCGCAGGTGCGGCACCAGCGACCGAGCGGGGTTCCTTCGACCGTCCAGGGCTCCTGACGGGAGGCTTTGCGGCGGCAGAAATACAATTATATATATATATTTGTAATTCAGTTATCGGACCTAAACCAACGATATAAGCAAACGCACTTTACATTTACTTGAACCCAAATTAAGCAGCAGTCCGACTTTTCACAAACTATGGGAAAATCGAGGAAAGAACAAATTATTTTGAAACAAGTATGGAATAAAAGGATACACTAAATACAATACTAAAAGTTATCAACTTCAAATACGTGTATCAACTTATACAAACATTTGTTATAAAAAAATAATAATAAAAAAAATAAAAAATGATGGTTTTATGCCTGCTTCAGACATTGAAAACAAAAAACATTTTCGGAGGATTTTTTTTATTATTGTTTACTTCTGTATAATTCATTGACTATATCAACTTCCCACGACAGACTAAGTAACAATAAGCACACATAGCTTCCCTGTCACTTTGTTTACTACACTAAGTTTAATTAGTGAATACAAATCAAGGCTAATAGCTCACATAGAAAAACATTACTCAAACAAACTATACCAGAAGTGTATTGGCGTAACCGAATAACAAATTAGACATTCTTATTTGCTGTTGTTGTTGATTCTTCGATTACCGTTAACGAGAAGTAGACACTTCGACTGTAGTGGGTTGCCAGAGCAGCCTTTTATTTCAAATTGAAATGAAATAAATTAATTATTTTAAATGTGATATTTGGTCCTTAAAAATGTCTGGGACCATTAACAGTTTCGTGTAAATGCAGCCATTCAGCCAAACTGATTTCTTACACTTTCAAAGCAGATCTTAGTTATTATGATTCTCCGGCAGTTCTCCAGTCCGCAACTCATAGTCCTATAAAAATGCAGTGAAATCTGGCAGGTACATTTTTTTCCGCGAGATCTTAAACCTCTTGCAGATTATATAAGCAGCTCATTAGGCCTACGCAGGGGGTTGCATGCTAATCAAATTGAGACAAATACAATAATGCTTGCATTTCATTAATTACAGAATAAGATGCATGACTTATTTTGCCAACAGGTTTAATTTTAGAAAAAAATGAGAATTAATTTCAAGACGGTGACATCATTGAATAAATTCAACCCAAGACTATTAATGAATTTCAGGACGTGATTGTAAAGAACCAATCGGAAAAGTAGCTGAATACGACAATTCAAAACCTTGTAGGGCAAGTTAGTACGTGTGTTGGGCTCAATGCTTGTTATCTCATGCCAACCTGATAATTGGGTTCTCCACAAGAATTACTATACACAATGCAACCCTACTGCTTACTCTTTTCATAGTGACCAAACAACAAATTAAAGAAAAGTCGCACCACTTAATATGTGATATGTTCTGCTCCAAGGTGGTGTGCAGGGGAGGTGACGGGATTTTTATTGATGAAAGTGATTTTTTTTCCTAACAGACTAATCAACACGAAGACTTATTGAACACAAGTAAAGTGTCATTTGTCTTGCGGGACACTAGCAAGGCACGGCAGTGACCAGGTTGCAATTAAATATTATTAACTACCGACCCCGATAGCACTGTATTGCTCCTAGTTCCGACCAACTCCACCAGACTGTCCAGTGGCCAAAAAGTGTATATGTACCTAAAATAAAGCCGACTGCAAGCGCTTCCTCTCTTTTACATTACCTGCTTGCATGGCTTTGCTACTGCAGCTGTGATGACGTATACAGTACCCACTATAGGTCACGGGATGAAATTTAACCAATGGTTGCGCAATTGGCAACAGTAAGTGTAACCTTGATACTACGAATGTCATTAAGAGTAATGCATTTTCACAAGCAAACATATTTTTTTATTTATGAAGGCCGGGCTGTGTGAGAATTATTCACTTCACTGCTTTTGTTTGATGCAGTCATCTTTCGCTAACTTATTTTGCCTCGGTGTTGTTTAATGTGTACATGATCTTCTGTCTAAACAGTCGTCGATTAAGAGATTGTTTTTTTTATGGCTGGTTTGGAATAAAAACGGGTCTTTAGTGGTTGGTCCTAGAATTTCTTTCAGGTAAGTAGATTACGATTTTTGTTCCTTTTTGCTTAGTTGTCCACATTGAACAACTTGAAACCGTTTTATTTAGCTTATGATACTGGTATGCCCAGTGTTGTTGTTGTTGTCCATTACGTGTTTCCAAACATTAACACAAAGTCATTTCCTAACCGGTGCGTTGTCTTAGTCATGTTAATGCTCACCCAAAACTGTCAGGTACCAACTTTTGCAGAAGCATCTGCAGTAGAGGGGGTATGTGGCTCGGGCTTCCCCTGCATACCTTCTTCCCATGCAAGATTTGTGCTTTTAATACTGCAAATTTCTGCTTCAGTTTTTATTTTGACTCGTGGTAGATAAATGATAGCGCTGTCCAATTCAGTGACACTTTATGACTGTTGACTTGAAAGCCATAAAATTGCAAAAAAAGTTTTTACAAGTTTTATGGGTGGGGGCCGTATCCATGTATTTTATTCGCAGTGTTTGTCATTTTGACAGGAGAATGTGGTGGGCGAATATATTAAGAGTGACAAAATGAGCCATTTTGACGATTGCGTCATTAAAGATGTGGGTGGTGGGGGAGACCGCGAGGATATTTTTTGCAGATCCTCTTGTTAGCAATAACATGTTTTCATACCTCAATTTCGAGCAATCTTCAGTTGCGGGTGTGGGTGATTCGTAATGAACCTGTAGTTCTCAGGTCTCGTTAGAGACAAGTTTTGGTTTATTCGCTGTGGTTCAGGGTGATGGTTGTGAGTTTGTGAGAGTGAAATCCTGATCATAGGTGAATTGTTCCTCTAGTTTCATCTGGATCATCTGTTTCATCTGAATCATCAATAAATCCCGAATCTTGTGGGATGTGATTGAGCAGTTGGGAGGGTGAGTCGGTTGGATTCTGGTTAAGTTTAGCTCTAATCAACTTGTCCCTTATGTTTTGGTCTTTTCTGAATGCAATTAACGGAGGTTCTGGAAAGATCCTCGAGAGTGTGTTGTTGCATTGTATTAAAGACCAGTGTTTATTGATTGCTTTGTTTAGGTCACCATGGTTGATGTACGGTTTATATGTCGTACTTAAGACGAGCGGGGTTGTGCTTTTCTGTTTTTATGGTCGTTTATGAATCAGTTTCGATCGTTCACTGTGTGGTAATTTCCCAACGATTTTGTTAATTTCCGAAATATTATATCCTCTTGTTATTAGTTTTTCGGAGAAATTGTTGACTTTGATCAAGACATCATATTCGTTGTTTGTGTTTCGAGCATATCGGAGTGTCTTCCATATATGAAAGCTTTGAACACATGTGGGGGTGTGATTATGTTTTTGTGTAGGTATTGGTAGGTTTCAGTGGGTTTGGTATAAACTTTTGTGTCAAGAGTACCAATTTCCTTGAACCTTGCACCTTTGAAGATCGTTAAGTCAAGATAGTTGATGGAAGTATCTGATGCCTCAAAAGTAAATTTGAGGGTCGGGTGTAGTTGATTCATGGTTTAGATGAGGCTCTTGAAATTTTCAAAAGTGCTGTCATAGAGGACATGGATGTCATCTCTATAGCGCCACCATGTTACGATGTGATCAGCTTTTTCAAGGATTTGTTTTTCCAGATTGTGTAGTGTGATATCACTAATTTCTGGGCTTGCGGTTGAGCCCATGGCACATCCGATTTTGTGTAGGTAGTGATTGTTACCGAATTGGAAGCAGTTTTTTCCTATGATCAGCTCCAATAGTTAACGGATGTAGTTGGAGGTAGTTTTGTGATAGCGTAAGGGTGGTGGTTTAGGTCTAAGGCATTGCAGACACAATTTATCGCCTCTGTTTGGCGGACGTTTGTGTACATCGAGACAACACCAATACTTGTAATCAGAACATTTGGTGGGAAGGTTGTTTCTTCTAGTTTCCTCAGTATGTCCGCTGTGTCACGCACATAGGTAGGTTGAGCGGTAACTGTATGAAGAAGAAAGTAGTCCACAAATTCTTATATTTTGGCTGTAGGGCTTGAGCAACCGCTTATTATTGGTCTTCCTACAGATGGTATGCCCGGCGGTGGGGTTTTATGTGTTTTTGGGAGAAAATACATTGTTGGGCAATTGCATTGTAGGGAAGACGGGTCAAGGTATGCCAAGGTATGTTTGTTGATATAGTTGTTTCGATATAAATCGAGAAGTAGGTTATGAAGCAGTGTAGTGGTTTGTGGTGTAATATCTTGGTCCAGCTTTGTGTAGTGCTCGGATTCAAGATGTTTGTAACACACTTGTAGGTAATCGGTTCGGTTCAAAATGCAGATGCCTCTTCCTCTATTGTAGGGTTTAATTACGATGTCTGGATTGTGTTTTAGTTTGAGTATGGCTTATAGCTCTTGTTTTGTCATGTTAGGTTTCTGATTTCTCAGTTTGACATGAGCAAATTGGTATTTAGTGGCTTCCAAGTAATTTTCGAGTGTCGCATTTTGTTTTGTAATTGGAAGCCATTTTGATGGTGGTTTGAAAGGTTGAGCCTTAGCGGGAGTTGGAACGAAGTTAAGTCCTTTTCCTAAGGCAATGTTCTCAATTGTGGAAAGATTTGCCTTGGATAGGTTTGTTATGAAACGTTCACTGTCTAATGCTAAGTTATTAAGAATATTATTCTTATTGAACCATTTGAGGTGTAATCAGTTACGTGAAAAGCGACTGGCTTTTTGTTTGGATTGTGAGTTGCGAGCTTCTTTAACAAGTTTACGTTTGGCCATTGTAGGAGAAATCTAGGGGGTGGATTTTATTAGTTAAAATATAATTAATAATAATATGTTTGGAAATGCCGTATATTATTGATATTATTGTGACACGAGTATAATGAAATCTCTCTTTGGAAGGAGTGGTGGTCCTGAGAAGGACCGGTTGTTTTTGTTTGTTTGAAGCTGTTACTTCTGCTCCCTCTTCCTCTTCGTGCCCTTGGTTTGGTGTTGTTTGGGGCGTATGAAGAAGCCGAAGAGATGAGTTGCTGTCCTGAGCTCTGTTCCTTCGAAACGTTCCACAACCTTGGTTCTTGCCTTTTTTTTGTGATTCTCTGGTCTTCAAATCGTAGACAACTTAAAAATGCATATTCTGCTGATTAAGTTACGAGAAAGGTGAACCAGTCTTTTAAAAATGAGTCTTGAGATGGAATTAGATTTATATCCTACTTTTTATAAATGCAACTTCTTCGTTATGCTTTTTGTATAGATTTTTGTATTTTATAAGAATAAATGCACATTACAATGTTACTATTTGTGCAGTTGTCAATAGTTCGCGCTTTTTGTTTAACATAATGATAACATCCAATCAACTTATTATTATTTGGAATAGTTTTATATCCTACTTTTTAAACATAATGCCTTGAGTGGATGTCAGTCCCTCTTCCTTGTTCCACATTTTCGTTTTTCAATATTAATATTTTTTATAAGAATAAATGCATAGTTACAATTTTACTTATTAGCGGGTTGTTGGTGATGTGTGCTTTTTGTATAACATAGTAATAACATCCAATAAACTAATTAATATTTTTAAAGGCACTGTGAATAAATTTATATAAAAACATACGATAGAATTCACGTTCAGTTAATAATTATCCCAAGAAGTGTGTAAAATGTTTAACATTTCAGGAAAAGAAAATTTGCTTTTCAAGAAACCCTCTCCCATCCCGTCATCTTCGTCCATAAAGGTTGACATTAATAACGTACAGTATCATTAGTTGAAGACAATCATTTACAAACTGTTTTGTGTAAGATGCAAGAATCCTTGTTGATGCAACAGTCCTCTGGGCCAACGATATAAGTAAATACTAATCAATTCACTAATTTGTTGCCTTCTTAAGCAAATACATATTTCAACAGTAAGGTAATGGAATAGTTAGTTGTGTGGCGCTCTAGTAAAATTGTCTGTTTTTGCGATTGTTTTACCCTTGTCGAATTTGTCAATGTATTTTGTACATAAATATGTTTTAATCATTTCAGATTTACTGCTGTTGTCCTTTAACACAGTAAGTGCATTTTAATTCTACTTAAACCATTGCTCAATCATTTACCAGTATTGTAGCTAAAAACTTTTCAGTCGAGTACCAGGTACTGCCGAGTACTAGGATGGCCAAGTAGTACTCAAGTAATAGATCTTGGGTTATTGGGTACGAGTACAAGTCTCTGAGTACCGAGTATTGTGATATCTGAGTATCGAGTCCAACAGACGAATATCAAGCACTTGGACCTCCATGTACAAGTACTTTATAAAATAAATACTGCCAGATGAGGTAAACACAACTATGTTGTTGACTGATTTCAAGACGACAATGGGTGATTGTTATATTTTAAATACGAATGCACCATAGAGCTTTATTCTTCTATTCATTGCATTAAGGCACGTAAAGGAAAGGCAAGTAGTAGTTTGACCACGAGTACTTAAACTTGAAGTCTGGGTGCATGACTTCAAGGTTGATTATTTTGTATTTGAGTGTTCAGTATGGACTTCGCTTGGGTAGCACTTTGCTAGTCCGGTACGAGTTGGAGACAAGTACCATCAAAACGGTGTTCGAGTAATACTCGAGTTCAAGTACTGAGTACTAGTACTACAACACTGGATTTTATACAGGCAACGTAAAGTATGTAATGAATGTACGTTCAATTTCAAATAGTTTGATGGTGGACCTACCCGGTATTTCTTTTGTATCCGGGTTTGTCTGACTCAAGGTTAAATGGAACAGTAATGGTATTCTATAATAATTAATGCCATAATCATACCTTCTTTCTGTGTACGTTTTTACAGCCTACTCTAAGATGTATAATATTTAATCAGCTTTTAAAACAATACGTATCATATTTAATAGATGTAAATTTTTGAATCGGGGATAAAGAATAAAATTTGGTTTTTACACTTACACCGATGTATATTAAGCACTGTATACTCAGTGATTTGTCTGTGGATTTTGTTCACTGAACTCGGGAAAGTACTAAAAATAGTCTTTAATATACATCAGTGTAAGAGTAAAACAAAATTAAATGTTTTACCCCCTACGCAAAAATCTATTAAATCGTTGCGGTACCAGCTGCTAAAGATTTCGACCTGCCTCTAGCCATCGGGCTAGCTCGGTAGTCTAGTGGTTAGACATCTGCTCTAGCAATGCAAATTTCGTGAGTAAGAATCCCACCCGCTTGATTTCCCTGAATATACAGTGCTTAATATACATTGGTGTAAGTTTAAAACCAACGTATTATATGTATTATAGCGTTCATGTATGTACATCAAATCTTAAGAGTGCTGATATTCGGATATGGGTCCGACTTCGGTAACTTAATAGGCTGTTCTTAAGGATTGTAAACATCAAAAAGAATGTTGTTGGTTTTTTTTTTTTTGGTTTTTTTCATTTATGAAAGAAAGCTTGTTTAAAAAACAGTCTAACAGCACATAATCAGATATTGGTTCGCCTTTTCTACCTTAATTTGGTTTTCTCTTGGATAGGAAACATGAAAGCAGCAAAATAAAATCTCTGAGCTTTTTCCATTTTTTAACATATTCCACCGAAGTGCCACAACCACGATCCTTCTACTTACTCGTGATACTAGCGTACAGTGCCTGTTCCTCCTGTAGTTGAGGCATCGCGTCTGATGTTGCAGATTGCAAATCAAGCCCGGTGTACATTAGGTCATGATCATCCGCTGTACGAGCCTCATGAGGTACCTGGGTGTCAGGTGGTACCTCATCGCCTCCTTCCTCACCGTATCCCTCCACTGAGGCATTCTCCTTATGATAAATGAGAGGCGATGGTGGTGATGGAGGATGTGGGGATACACTCGGTTCTACCGGAAAGGGCAGAGGTGTCTCATCTCGATTCTCAAACTCATCTGCTGGTGGATTTTTATCCTTGGGTTTGAACTTCTTGATGGGCTTTTTGGCAACACTTGGTGGGGCTTGATTAGTGTTGGTACGGCGTGATGACTGATGATCCTAGACAGGTTTAGTGGGAATGGGTGGTTTAGGGGTATGGGACACAGGTCTTACTGTAGCTGTTGGTTTCCCGCTGTGGCCTGGATCATCAGAAAGGGAAGGCATCTCTGCATATTCATTTTCGGTGGATGATGGACTTATGTTCTCATGCTGATTGAGTGAAACATCGGCCCAAGGATCTGGTCCATCTGTCATAATCTCCGGCTGCTTCTTCTTACTCCCCTGTGAGACTCGATTCGATTTCTTCGACACTCCATACTTAGGAGCATCTCCTTCATTTGGCTCTACTGTTCCAAGATACTCCCCATCTTTCTTGTCAGTGATGCAATCATCAGACCTGGTCAATTTAAAGCTTGAAATCCCTGGAGATCTTAGACTTTCTTGGTTTTGCGAGTGAATTGAGAGGTTTATTTTAGAAATGAAGTATGCTGCCTCACTATCATTTCTTAGCATATCCTGTGTGTCAAGGTGGGATGATTCTGGTTCAGATTATGGTGGCATTCTCAGATCAGGTTTGTTTTCTGTCATGAGGTCAGTCTTATTCACGCTCGTGGACATCTTGGGTTCACCACGATCAATGTCATGGACGGTGTTTGGGTCTTCAATTGTTTCATTCAGTGGTAAGTCAGTGAGCCATAATGATGATGATCTGTGTGATTTATCATTGAAGCAGCAATATCTACACACGTAGAGTACAATCAGTGTTATCACTATGAGGAGAATGAAACCACCAGCACCAGCGGCTCCTGCTATGATGGCAATAGGGAGATCGGTAGTGGGACTATTTGGCTGGCTTATGGAAGAATCTGTACTTGGGTCTGTGGTTATAGTAGAGGTTATCGTAACTGATGTTGTCTCGGTTGGCGTACTGTCTGTTTTTTTTCTGTAGCTGCTGATGTTTTCTCGATGGTTGTACTTGTTTTGGTCGGATCATCAGTTGTTCATATGAAAAACCTTCATTAGTTGCATTTACACTTAGACTTAATGACCTCATTTGTTCGTTACCAACTGTGCTAGAAGTCCATGCATAGCTAGTACTACTTGTAAGAATCTGCATCGGTACTGCTGGGTTTCCTAACTCAGTAGTGCGGCTCATGTTTACTGTTGTTCCTTCTTGTACAGTGAAAGGACCATCAGGGATGCAGATGGGGTACATGGCAGATGGGAAGTAAAGCACTGCAAGATAAGTGATTTGTGTTATCGCTGGATTATTCATGTTTTTAGAAGCCCTCACTATACAGCTGTAAGTTGACGTATCCTCCTTCCGCACATCACTGATAACAAAAAAATCAACAATAGATTGTGGTGACGAATGAGTTCTAGTCAGATTAAATCTCGGGTCTACGCTGGTCCCATTAGTAGCGAGTGTCACTTGTGATGACACGACCAGTCTCGTCCACTCAATGAAGTGCATGGATTGCAGGTTAAATGCATCACATCTTAGTTGAACTGTATCACCCTCCACTACGTCACCCATTGGTGAAGCTTTAGTGAATACCAATGTTTGTGCATCCGCAGTAATGACTGTATATGAATCATAAAGCACCACATACACAGCAGGATCAGACGCGTCAACCAACACCTTAAAGCCATGGTTGATTGCTTATTACTGAAGAGCAAGTACGCAGAACGAGAATCGGAAACTGGGAGAAAATTGACGAATTCAGTTCAAACTGAACACTATACTTGATACTGAAGAGTGGTTAGCACCTTTCCTTCCGTGTTTATTGTTGACATCTACGCTTCAACAATTTGTTTTAGCATGTAAATTATTACAATAACCTTACACTTGGGTTGAAAATAATGTCCTGATGTGAACTTGTGGAGACATGAATCGATGCTAGGTTAGCGGCCGACTTGAATCCATGTAAACGAAACTATATGGACTCAATTGAACCGCTCGTTTTGTTGTAGTTCTCGACCTGGGTCCTCTCCATCTCCACACCAGTATATCCTCCCTCTCGGTCCCCCAACCTTTTGTCTGCAATCTCATTTTGGTTTTCGATATTTGTGTTTTCTTCTCTGTTTTGTATCGACTTCAACACTGTTTAACAAAGATCCACTATTATTTTCTGGGTTGTTGTTGTTGTTTTGTTTTTGGTTGTTTTTGTGCGTTTGGGGGGGGGGGTAAAGTTATTTTTTCATGACTGAAATCCGATTTCAGTCATGTCCGATTATTCCTCTTATTATAATAATGGACCTTTAAGTTGAAATAAAGGGGAGTTAGAATCAGAACCTTTGTTTTAAAAATGCTAGGTCCAATTTTTTTACTTTTTTGAGCTAACTTGTTATTTTGATCTTAAATTTTATTAGCTGTTTTATAGATTCGAAAACAGTTGTAAACTTGCGGTATTGTTGAGGTAAGTAGTTAAAAAACTTAACATGAACTATTGTCTGGATTCCGACTTCATCTCACGTCCACCAGACATGTACAAACAGTTTTGCATGTTGCATGCATTTTCTGCATTGTCCTTGGCATACGCGACAGTTTTTCGTGTTGAAACAGCAACATCTGTCAAAATTCGTTTAACAAAACATTTCTTTAAAAATATACCTACTGCAAAAATTGGGCAGTGCATGTTTAAACATTTGGCTGAAAATTGAGCTCTTGTATTAGATTTTTGGTACTAGAGTCTCTTTATTTATACGTATATTAAGTCAGTTACAGCTGAAAATTTGGAAGAAATATTATGTAGTCCCACGGAATTGTTTGTAAAGTATGAGCTCCCCTATCCCCTACCCTTATCAATGAGTTGAATCACTAGAGCACCGAGCACAGACGCATCAACCAACATCGTAAAGCCATGGTTGATTGTTAACAACTAAAGCACACGGAATGAGAACAGAAAAAACAATTGAAATTTAACGAATTCGGGCTGCGTTAAGTCGAGTCTAAACGGAACATTTTTCTTGATACTGAATAGTGAACTCTCAGTGGTTAACCCCCCCTTTCTTTTTGGGTTCATTATTAACATCTATGCCTCCATGATTTGGTTTTGCATGCTAACTATTATGATAACCTTACACTTGTGAACTTGTCGATACATGAATCGATGAACAGCTGACTCCATGTAAATGAAACTACAGGAGCTGTATTGAACCGCTCGTTGTGTTGTAGTTCTCAACCTGCGCATTTTCCTTCTCCACACCAGTCTTCCATCTTCGTCTCCCGCATCACTTTGTCTGCAATCTCATATTGGGTTTCGATCTTTGTTATGACTTTACCGTTTTCAATCGACTTCGACATCACTGGTATACATAGACATAAGCTTATGCATGCTGTTTCCTTCAATTTAATTTCTCAAAAGTGATTTGCATTATTCGAATATTATTTTTATTTGACAGTGCGTCGTCTAAGTTGAGATAAAGGAGGGGTTCGGATCAGTACTTTTGTTTTAAAGATATTTGTCCACTGTTGGGCCTATTTGACCTTACTTATAACTTTGATTAAAATGTTAAATAGCTTTTGTTATAGATTCAAGAACATTAGCTTTTATTCGAGGTATTGCACGATAAAAATCCGCCTTTGAAATGTTCACAAATAAAAACAAAAAAATGAATAATTGTGAGATACCGGCATTATCTCACGTCCATTAGCCAAGTACAGTTATTGTTACATGTTGCGCGTATTTTGTGATTTATCCGTGTCATAAGCAAAACTTTTTGTATGTTTTTTGTGTTTTTACAGCATCATCTATTAAAAATTGTTTCAAAGAAAAAACTGTTTTTTAATTGGTTTGAAATTCATCCAAAAATGAGTAAAAAAACGCTTCATTAATGAGAGTACAACAGTCAATATTACATCCCAACTGTCATTGTGGTTTTTCTGAAAATCTTTCGTAGTCAGGTAAAAAAACAAAGGAAGTTAACCGGTAGGCCTGTGACGTAGTTTACAATTTGGTTTCCAATCATCAGGTTACACTGAATTGATTCTGTTTCAACGCAGGAGCTGCAAGCCTGAAATTACACAGAGGCCGTGCTTCTGCTGTCTCTGGTCTTGGTCTTGGTGTTCCAAAGATTTTCCGATAGAAGTGCTCTTTGCAAAATGAAAATAGCCTTGCCCTCTCAAAGATGAATTCCCAGGCATGTGCTGTCTGAGAAAGTATTGAGGAAAACATTAAATCTTGCATTTAGAGCTCTTTTTTGAAGTTCAGCTTCTGTTTTTTTTTTAAACTGAACGCTCAACTTTCATGTAAGACAAATGCCCATAATGGTGTATTATGCTTATTTTTTTACAATGCGCCAAATCTTGTGCTTCTAAATGGGATTCGAAACTGGAAAAAAAAAAATGTTGGAATCTCCCCCTCTCTTAAAACATACACACTGTATCCGTTTCCCAGTAGACGGCGCCCGGCAGTTTTCCATTCCGCGATCAGCGCCCGTAGGCGGTCCGAGTCTCCGCGTACACAGCAGTTTTGTTTCCCCCAGGATTGTCTTTCTCTGCCGCCTTAAAAGTACGATGGAAAATCAAAGTTACAGCAGTGACTAAAAAAACCTTAGTAAATCAAAATCTGTTGAGCGTGGGTCCATTATTGGCTGGCTACAGTTACGTTCATCAATTACGTTAATTTTGACAAAAGCAGTTATTTAAAAGCGTTCTGTGTTTTTATTTTTTGGGTGGGGTGGGGTCGAGTCTTTGTTTGTTTTTTGTTTTTGTTTTTGTTTTTGTTTTCTTTTGGGGGTCAATAAATTCAGTGTTATAATCCTTAAAAACGATTTTTAGTGTTTGACAGCGTTCTTAGAGGCGCGGTTCTTGATTTAAGGAAAATATTTGTTTAAGGAATTATATACAGATATTTGTGCACAAAACCGTTCAAAAACTACAATTTGTTGTGTTTCTCAAAAACAAATCCACCTTTTGTAGAAACCATAAAAATATGTTGTTTTGTTTGTTTTTCAAGAACCACACCACATCTTTAATTCCTGCCAATGTTTCCATTGTTAATCTGAAAGTCCTTGACGTCACGGTACCTTAATGTTGCTTTCATACAACTTCACACATGAAACCAGACAAGCTTTTGAAATTATTTGGAATGTTATAAAAAAGGAGAATGTTGGTTTAGCCTTGCTTTACAATTCTGTATAAATGGAAGTTCTTTGAGTACACACGGAAGTTAGAAATACCTAGCATTTATTGGGTTTATACACAGTCAAACCGTTTCGGAAAATACATGTGAGTTATTCTTCATTTGGCCAAACTGCTAAGAAGAAGTTAGCTAAATGTGTTTTAAAATTACCTATTTATTATACTTATTGGCAATATATAACGATCAACATTAGTATCTCGTGAAAACCAGATTTTAAAACCTGAAATCTCACTGTTTGGTATACAAAGAGTGAGAATAACATTTTGTGTGAATCTAAAATTAGATCTATAGTTTCTATGATCATTCATTAACCAGCCTTTAGGTTTACCCACAATCCACAGTTGCTTACAACATGCCAAGCAAGATGTAGTTGTTTAAGTCAATGTAAATCAGTGCATTCTAGCTTGTTCTTTTATTTTATAATAAGCAATAATTTCATGAGCGATTATCACTTCACGTTTTCACTCCCTTTTTTTCATAACGACTCCATATGAAAAGATTCACTTGGTGTTAATCTACACAAACATGCTTACAATTTTCGGGACATTATCATTTTCAAATAAGGGTCCAATTTCATAGAGCTGCTTTAGCATAAAAAGTACATAAGCACAAATTAGTTCTGCTGACTGGATTCAAACCAACCAAGATGCCATACCGCATGTACCGTCTTTTTCAATTTCTTCAGCAAAATTGTATGTTTAAACAACTCTGTAAAGTTTGGCCCTGCGCTTTTTATTACAGGAAACAGAAATCCTTGTAAGTGACAAAGAATCTTGGCTGGAAACCAATCTCCGCTAGCGATACATTTTTCTTTGCTTAGCTAATTTTGGTGCTTAGAAGTTTGATAAAGTATTGCCATGACCCAATTACATAAGAAATGATGGTTATCTGAGAAGGTTACCAGCCAAAATACCATAATCGTGTATTGCTTGTGTCCCTCTAATTTGTCCTTATAGTCAAGCAATAATTTCGACTTTTAAAATGGGCACGGTTTTAACCCATGACAAAATATTTGATCGTATGCAAGCTACCAATAACTAGATTAATTACAAGAAGAAATATTAAACAAATGTTAAGAATGTAATCTTCAGATGGATATAGTTCTAGATACCTCAAACAATAATTGTATTAAAAAACAACATTTTGACTGGTCGTTAGTCCTTTCTCCCTACTCCCCACAGGTGTTTTTGATTAACCTTTATTATTGCGAGCAATATTTATGCCTACTTACGTTTCCTCAGCTTTATTTTAAGATTAAGGGTGCCTTTCACATTAACGTGTTAGTATACTTGCAAACTATTATTGAATATATTTTGTAATGTAACAATAAACGTCCAAAAACCAGTCTAAAACTAAATGATTGCGCAACTTGAATAATTTCACAAACAAAACAATAACATTCAAATACGGTGAAGTAATAACTCCCTAAGGATCGTTTGGGGTTTCCAACATTCCATTAAAGACGGATTTTCGGCAACTTAAGAACACCTCATTCCAACCCTTGGAAGCTCAATACTTCGTTCTGGTAAGGGGCAAGCAGGTTTGTCCTGAATAGAGGACACTTCAATGCGGAAAGTTCAAATATCAAAGGGCACCAAGGCAATGACAAGGGGCACGGAGGCAATTGCCATCATTGCCTCAGTTTTAGTTTCTTCAGACACAAAATGATACACAATAAGACCATTATAAAAACATAACAACATATAGCAAAGCAATATATTTTACAGTGTATGTCAAAAAGGAAAAAGAGAATAACAACCATGAAAAGGTGCACCAAACTTTAAAAAAAATCAGTAATCACTCTTTGGGGAAAAAAACCCAGCCTTTCATCATCAATTTCCACGAATGCAGTCTTCTTGAGTGAATAACGTGCCTTCCTTTTTGATGACCCCCCCCCCCCCCGTTAGCTCGCCATAACATCTTTTCTTTTCAGTCATCAACAAACAATCTTTAGAAACCTGTTTGTATTTAGGTACGAGTATTCTCTCCATTTAACAATTCTGGGCCCTTGGGGCAGGTTACACCAATAATTTCATGAATTTGTTTCCTCTTTCAACGGTAAGAAAGTATGTCAACTTTACATATTAGTAGGTGATGGAATAGTTATTGGGGCTACGGTAGTGCAATTATGTTACTATTATAGTTTCGTAACTATTATAGTTTCGTTCCTGTCAACTCTATCAATTGCATATCATTATTTAGTTTTTCTTCAGTCGTTACTGCCATTGTCTTCTAAATGAAACAGTAAGTGCATCATTTTGTACATCTACTTTAAATAAACGCTGAATGATTTTCCACAAGCAACATAACTGTACATTAAATTAACATTATTCGCTGGTATAGCCTCCTACCCCGTTTTTTTACAGGTATGTCTAAATTAAGGTTACGCAGAAAAAGTGTGCATGGGCTATTCTATATCAACATTAATCAATGCTATAACCATCCACTACTTATAGAAACAAAGTTGACGAAATCTAACCAATGTCTTTTTCTGGCTGCGTTTTTTTTTTTTTTTTTTTTTTTTTTTTTTTGACGTCTGCCATTGTGTTTTTTTTATTTAAATGCAACCTAGTGCGACTACTTTGCGTGAAAGTTTCTAACTTGGTGCTCTTTCAAAGGCTGATTAAATATTGGTACATTTTTTACTTCTCTGAAGATGGTAAGGATCGATTGTGGAAGGTAAGCTTGTACAAAGACAAAACAGTCTAACAGCATAGAATCGGTATGGGTCTGCCTTTGTTAAATTAGTTTGGTATTCTTAAGAATGGGAAATATGAAAACAGCTAAATAGTTTGTCTGTGCTTTTCCCCGATTTTTGACCACATTCCACCAAAGTGCCACACCCGCGATCCTTCTACTTACTCATCATACTAGCATACAGTGTCTGTTCCTCCTGTGGTTGAGGCATCGCGTCAGATGTTGCAGATTGCAAATCAAGCTCAGCGTACATTACGTCATGATCATCCGCTGCATAAGCCTCGTGAGGTACCTGGGTGTCCGATGGTACCTCATCGCCTCCTTCCTCACTGTATCCCTCCACTGAGGCATTTTCCTTATGATCAATGAGAGGCGATGGTGGTGATGGAGGATGTGGGGATACACTTGGTGCTACTGGAGAGGGCAGTGGTGTCTCATCTCGATTCTCAAACTCATCTGCTGGTGGATTTTTCTCCTTGGGTTTGAACTTCTTGATGGGCTTTTTGGCAACACTTGGTGGGGCTTGATTAGTGTTGGTACGGCGTGATGACTGATGATCTAAGACAGGTTTAGTGGGAATGGGTGGTTTGGGGGTGTGGGACACATGTCTTACCGTAGCTGTTGGTTTCCCGCTGTGGCCTGGATCATCAGAGAGGGAAGGCATCTCTGCATATTCATTTTCGGTGGATGCTGGATTCATGTTCTCATGCTGATTGAGTGAAACATCGGCCCAAGGATCTGGTCCATCTGTCGTAATCTCCGGCTGCTTCTTCTTACTCCCCTGTGAAACTTGATTCGACTTCTTCACCACTCCATACGTAGGAGCATCTCTTTCATTGGGCTCTACCGTTCCAAGATGCTCCCCATCTTCCTTGTCAATGATGCAATCATCAGACCTGGCCAATTTAAAGCTTGAAATCCCTGGAGATCTGGGACTTTCTTGGTCATTGTTTTGAGAGTGAATTGAGAACTTTTGTGGAGAAAGAAAGTCTGCTGCCTCATAGTCACTATTTAGCATCTCCTGTGTGTCAAGATGGGATGATTCTGGGACAGTTTGTGGTGGCATTCTCAGATCAGGTTTGTTTTCTGTCATGAGATCAGTCGCATACACGCTCGTGGCCATCTTGGGTTCACTGCGGTCAATGTCATGGCCGGTGTTTGGGTCTTCAACTGTTTCATTTGGTGGTAAGTCAGTCAGCCATAATGAAGATCTGCGTGGTTTTTCATTGAAGCAGCAACATCTACAGACGTAGAGTACAATCAGTGTTATCACTATGAGGAGTAAGAAACCACCAGCACCAGCGGCTCCTGCTATGATGGCAATAGGGAGTTCAGTTGTGGAACTTGGGTCTGTGGTTAGATTAGAGTTTATCGTAACTGATGTTGTCTCGTTTGGCGTACTGTCTGTTTTTTTCTGTAGCTGCAGATGTATTCTTGATTGTTGCATTTGTTTGGGTCGGACCATCAGTTGTCATAGAGTTAATTGTTATTGGACCCATTGTGCATGATCCTATCATACTTTGGAATTTTGTCGAAGTGATTGTACAATTATTGGAAAAGCCTCGATTAGTTGCATTTACACTTAGATTTAAAGACTTCATTTGTTCGTTACCAACTGTGCTATCAGCCCACGTATAGTTAGTACTACTCGTAAGAATCTGCATCTGTACTGCGGGGTTTCCTATCTCAGTAGTGCAGCTCATGTTTACTGTCGTTCCTTCTTGTACAGCGAAAGGACCATCAAGGATGCAGATAGGGTAAATGGCAGATGGGAAGTTAAGGACTGTAAGATAAATGGTTTTTGTTATCACTGCAATATTCATGTTTTGAGATTCCCTCACTATACAGCTGTAAGTTGTCGTATACTCCTTCCGCACATCACTGAAATCAAGAAACTCAAAAAAAGATTGTAGTGACGAATGAGTTCTAGTCAGAGTAAATCTCGGGTCTACGGTGGTCCCATTAGTAGCGAGTGTCACATTTGACGACATGACCAGTCTCGTCCACTCAATGAAGTGCCAGGATTGCAGATTAAATGCATCACATCTTAGTTGTACTGTATCACCCTCCACTACATCACTCATTGGTGAAGCTTTAGTGATTACCAGTGTGTGTGCATCAGCCGTAATGACTGTATATGAATCCATAGAGCACCAAACACACAGCAGGATCAGACGCATCAAACAACACCTTAAAGCCATGGTTGATTGTTACTGACGAACAAGTACACAGAACGAGAGTCGGAAACTTTGAGGAATTTAACGAATTCGGGCTGCATGAAGTCCAGTCCAAACTAAACATTATACTTGATGCTTCAGAGTGAACACTCAGTGGTTTACACCTTTCCTGCCGGGTTCATTGTACACTTCGTGAATGGACCCCAATATGCTATCCATTATCATTTTCAATTATTATTATTTATTTATTTATTGTATTTTATTTTATTTTTATTTATTTTTTTTTGGGGGGGGAGTTAAAGTTAATTTTTCATGACTGAATTTCATTTTCCGATTCTTTTTCTTATTATAATAATACGACTTTTAAGTTGAAATAAAGGGGAGTTAGAATCAGAACCTTTTTGTTTTAAAAATGCCAGGTCCAATTTTTTGCCTTTTCGAGCTAACTTATTATTTTGATCTAAAATTTAATTAGCCGTTTTATAGATTAAAGAAAGTTGTAAGCTTTCACTTGCGGTATTGCACGAAAAGAAAAGAAAAAAAAACCACGCCAATGTTAAGGTAAATATTTAAACATGAACTATTGTCTGGACTCTTACATAATCTAACGTCCACCAGTCATGTACAAACAGTTTTGCTGTTGCATGTATTTTGTGCATTGTCCGTGGCATACGCGAAAGTTGTTTTTGTTGAAACAGCATCATCTGTCAAATTCGTTCAAAGAAACATTTCTTTAAAAAATCTTTCCACTGCAGAAATTCGGCCGTGCATGTTTAAACATTTGGCTCAAAAGTGAGCTCTTGTATTAAATTGTTGTTACTATAGTCTGTATATTAACTATTATGATAACTTTACACTTGTGAACTTGTTGATACATGAATCGATGAAAAGCTGACTTGAATCCATGTAAATAAAACTACATGAACTATATTGAACCGCTCGTTGTGTCGTAGTTCTCGACCTGCTCGTTCTGCATCTCCACACCAGTCCTCCATCTTTGTCTCCCGCATCATTTTGTCTGCAATCTCATATTGGGTTTCGATCTTTGTAATGACTTTACCGTTTTCAATCGACTTCGACATCACTGGTATACATAAACATTAGCTATGCTTTTTTTGTTTTCAATTTAATTTCTCAAAACTGATTTGCATTATTCGATTGTTCTTTGTATTTGACAGTGCGTCATCTAAGTTGAGATAAAAGAGGGATTTGAATCAGTACCTTTGTTTTAAAGATAGTTGTCCAATGTTGGGCCTATTTGACCTAACTTATAACTTTGATTACAATTTTAAAGAGCTTTTGTTATAGATTCAAGACGTCATTAAAAACAAAAAAAATAATAATTGTGGGGATCCCGGCATTATCTCACGTCCATCAGCCATATACAGTTAATTTATCCTTGTCATAAGCAAAACTTCTTGTATGCTTTTTGTGTTTTAACACCATCATCTGTTAAAATTTGTTTCAGAGAAAAAACTGGTAAAAAAATATAGTTCGGCATAAATCGGGCCTTTCAACTTTAAACATTTTGAAGATGTGTAAACTCATGTATTTAGTCTTTGACAAACGATTTCTTTTATTTGTACACATTTTAGTCCTATATCTGTTAAATTGAAAATTTGTAAGGAGATTAAGTCATACGAAACAGTTTTAGTACCCTCTCCTAATAAACCCTTGTTTTAAAAGGATGAGGTACCCTATCCCACCTTAGCATTATCAACTATATAAGTCCATCTTTGATAGCATAACCTTGAATGACAAACAAGAATATTCATCTCTTGTCAGGAGAGTGTTTATTGTCAACTTAAAAACACTTGCAACTGGCCAACCGGGAAAACAAGACACGCACAATAACATGACAAGTAACGTTTCTTTCTTTTTCGGAAAAAAACGGTTTTATTGACAACAACAAAAACCAACTCACCAGTAGCTCTGAAAATTGACCGAACCAAGCCAAGGCAACTGACGGTTAAAGACCACGCTCCAGCTTAAGTTGTCTTGATTTGATTTCACCATTGAAATATCACAAAGCACTTGATTCATCTTAATATGATATGTCAATATCACCAGTGATTTGTATTTTGACATCACATTTTGCTAACCATTTAAGCTTGACCACATCTCAAGGTCAACTTTTGCTGTTTGTAAAACCGTGTACCTTGGATACCATTATTAGTATTCACAAATTTTCTTCGCAATAGGCGAAAACATCGTGTTTTTTTTAAATGACACATGATACCAATAAGTTTATATACAGATGCTTTTTGAATTGAGTTCTGAGAGCACATCCGCTACTTTGACGGTTCGATTGAAGATTTTGCCTTATTCACGGATAGAATAAACCTGTAACTCTCCCATCGCCATGACTGTAGTTATTCCAAATTATACAATAAGTGTTAAATGCAGTGTATAAAATGTTATCCATATTTGTACAACTCCATTGCAAGGTAAATTGGCAAGTAGAAGAAAAAAAATGTATAAGGCCTAAGCAAAGTGCATAGCTTTTGTGTTGTCCCACCTCTATGGCTTGCCTTAGTAGGATTTGACAACATAAACCAAATTGTTAGTCGGTTTCCCCGGTGTATAATATCATAAAAGAAACACACTTAGATAATGAACACGATGACATGTACAGACGGTGAGGTTGACTACACTATAGTCCATATTGACTGAATTGAGTATTACTATTAGTAGTACTAGTATTACTTCCAGTCTTGCGAAGATTAATCTCTAATTTTGAGTAAGAGCAAAAGATACATTTGGTTTTTGAAATGTTCGATTGTTTTAATTCTACATATTAAAAAAATGCAGAAATATATATGAAACTAACATGTGAAAGTTTCTTTTCAAATGGTGATCGCGTTTATTTATTGCTAAAAACCCGGAGTGGAAATGTCCACACGAGAAAAATAATCACTAATAGGAATACACAAGCTGAGCAACGTTTGTGACAGTAACGCTTCTTATACTCGAATTTGGGGGCATAACAACTGATATATTTTTTACGTAGACACATTACTTCGCAGTGAATCTTTTCTCAAAATGCTTTCCACTATAGAAAGCTGCTGTAGGCTTCTAACCATTGAGGTTTTTATTGTCATTGGTTTTAAAGCGATTACCAAACGTATACTTTCCCTTTAAACCACCGCACCAACGAGTACAGTCAGTAGACGAATTGTTTAAACTGTGAACCTTACCCCTAATGTTTACATGATATTATCAACAGAGGGAGGGCAGCAGAACAAAAGAACACAAAAGAACAATGATGGAATCCTTTGTACTTTTGTGGGGTTTCATGACATTGTTTTCGTGCGCAAAGTCTAAGGAGAGTGTTATGTGAAAGAGACAAAGTGAAGTCCTCACATCGATACCAACAAATTGATGTTTGTGTAATTATGAATTAGTAAAATGCAACTGTCAGTATGAGACATTGAAATCAAGCAGACTCGAATACACAGTATCCTGGTGTACGCCTGGATACAGCACAGTGTTCAGTCAAAATTCATTTAGATTCTGATGGTCTGTCACCTGAACTCTGTGGCTTCCTGACCGCTTCGTAGCTGGTGTTGGTGCTGCACTCTGGCCGAGCGTAGTCACACCCTGGGCTGTCAGTCTCTGCTTCAACTGGTTGGTAGTAGGTATCTTGTATGGTAGTTGTAGCCGTAGTAGGTTCCATGTAGACTCTGTTTTTGTCCTCCGTTGGTTGCAGCTCCATATAGGGATCAGCTTTGGCTACATTGGTTTCCTTCTCCTTGGTGATTTTAAGATGTCGATGTTTGATGAGGAAGAAGATGTTGATGATGAGAGAGACAATGAAGAGGATAATAATGTCCCTAACTGTTTCCTTTTGGTGCCTCTCCCCTTTTTTTGTAGGTGCTTTGCACCCAACTGTTCCCTCTAGACGCCCCGCACCCAATAGTTCCCTCTAGATGCCCCGCACACAACTGTTCCCTTTAGATGCCCCACACCATACTGTTCCCTCTAGATGCCCCGCACCCAACTGTCCCCTTTAGATGCCCCGCACCATACTGTTCCCTCTAGATGCCCCTCACCCAACTGTTCCCTCTAGATGCCCCGCACCCAACTGTTCCCTATAGATGCCCCGCACCCAACTGTTCCATGTATATGCCCCACACCATACTGTTCCTTCTAGATGCCCCTCACCCAACTGTTCCCTCTAGATGCCCCGCACCCAACTGTTCCCTCTAGATGCCCCGCACCCAACTGTTCCATGTATATGCCCCGCACCATACTGTTCCTTCTAGATGCCCCGCACCCAACTGTTCCCTCTAGATGCCCCGCACCATATTGTTCCCTCTAGATGCCTCGCACCCAACTGTTCCATGTAGATGCCCCGCACCATACTGTTCCTTCTAGATGCACCGCGTTCCTTTTACTGCGATCTCAGTTTTGGATCCAATCTTGGTTTTGACTTTTACTTTTATTTGAACTTAAAAACTGTGAACCAATACAAAAACGCCTGCTGTGTTTTTCATGATTGGAATTTCTTTATAAGGGATTATCATTCAATGTTAACGCTTCATCTAACTTGACCCATATGGAGGTTACAGTCTCTTTGTGCTTAACGTTTCTCTGCAGCATGAACTTCCTCATATTCAGTGTTCAATGCTGCCTGTTTTAACTGCTTTAATAAAAGTGAAAACTTTTATGTTTTATTGTAATGATGATAAAGCAAGACGAAACAATTTGACTGCATCATCGAATCTGGTAAAAAAGTAGCTGACTGGTTGAACATAGTTTGAATACTTAACTTTTATCACATGCCACTGAGGTTTCATTTTTATTATTAAAACATTTACATACTGTTATATAAATGAAAATAGTTTAAGGAAACTAAAAGAACATTTTAACTTTTAATGAAAGTGGATTTATAAAGGGTTTGGAACTTTGCTTGGTGAAACAATCAGATCAGGTTGACAAATCACAGCAGTGGTTCTTCCCATGAAGGATTTTAATCGTGGTCTCATTGCAAACCACACCGAAAAAAAAAGTTTTGTAAAAAAACAAACTTAAAAAAAACAAATCGGATTTCTCAAAGTTTCGATGAAATATGTGATTGAAGTTGACTTGTGTGTTTGCTGCAAATGACACAATCTTTTTCGAAATCCCAGCCTTTAATTCCTGCCACAAATCCCATTGTTACACTGAAAAGCCTTTTTCGTCACAGTCCTTTTGTTGTTTTTTTTCTACACACTCTATGTCACAAAAACCAAACAACAATTTGAACTCGTTTGAAATGTTTGTAAAAACGAAATAGTTTGGATCATTGCAAGAACTTTGAGTAAACACGGAAGTTACAAAATACGCAGCAATTATTGGGTTTAAACACATTCAAATGGAAAATACATCTAAAATATTTACAACTAGGCCAAAATGCACTAAAAATCTTAGCTATTTGAGCTTTAAAACCATACTAAAATATCGTATCAGCACTGTTAAATCGTAAAAGTTAAACCTTAAAACTTACATAAATCAGTTTGCCAAATTTAACTACAAGCCAAAAAATAAACATACAAAAAGTGAAAATCAGAAAGTAATACATGGTGTCATAACACCATATCATTTGAATTACTTTGGAAAAGCTTTCTGCTTAATGTCCTTAATAACTGATATGCAATAATATGTCTTAGTAAAGTGAGCTAAGGTTTGTAACTCTTACACGACTTTCAAGATTCCTTAAGATCGTAGACAAATTACCAATGCATACTATGCTGATTAAGTTTAAAAAATGGTAAACCACTCTTTTAAAAATGAGTTTTGAGATGGAAATAGTTTAATATCCTAGTCTTTAAAAAATAATTCCTTGGGTGGATGTCAGTCCCTCTTCTTTAGTTCACATTTGCTTTTTGCAATATAAATATTTTAAATGAAATTTCTAGGTTATGCGTTTGTATAGATTTTTGTATTTTATAAGAATAAATGCATATTTACAATTTTACTTATTGTGCAGTTGTCAATGATTTGTGCTTTATGTATAAAACAATGATAACATCCAATCAATTAACAATCTTCTGTTTAAAGGAAATGTAAATGCGAAATGATTGGGCAACTTAAATAAGTTTTTATAAAAACATACGGTTAAATTCCACGTTCGGTTAATAATTAAACAAGGACATGTTTAAAATTCTCACCATTTTAGGGAATTTGCATTTCGAGACACCCTCTCCCGTCCCGTCACCTTTTCACATTTATAGCTTATCATTGACATTAAAAATGCACAAAATCATTAGTTAAGAACTATCATTTACAAATTGTTTTGTATAATATGAGAGAATCCTCGTTGTTGCAACGGTCCCAGGCCAAAGATTCGAGTAAATACTAATCATTTCAAGAACTCGTGTTCTTGTGAACAAATACCGCCAAACAAGTCGAATTTGTCGATGTATTATATTGTATGTATTTAAACAAAAAATCATTTTTATTCTACTTAAACCATTGCTTAAATTTACCAGTATTGTAGCTTTAAAAAATCCAGTCAAGTATAAGGTACTGCCGAGTATTTAGATTGCCAAATAGTACTCAAGTACAAGAACTTGGAACATCGGGTACGAGTACAAGTGTCTGATTACCGAGTATTGTAATATCTAATTACCGAGTCCATCAGCTGAGTATCTAGTACTTGGATCTCCATGTACAAGTACTTTAAAAAACAAAGACTGCCAAATAAGGCAAAAACGTTGACTTTGTTGACTGATTTCTAGACGACAATGTGTGCTTGTTATCTTTTAGACATGAATGCATCACAGAGCTTTATTTCTCTATTCATTGCACTAACGCACGTATTAAAGGAAAGGAAAGTAGTGGTTTGACCACTTTGACAATATTAATGGAGATCAATGATTGACCACGAGTACTCAAAAAGAAGTCTGGGTGCATGACTTCAACGATGATTAATTTTCATTTGAGTATCGAGTGTGGACTTCGATGGGGGAAGCACTTTGCTAGTCGGGTACGAGTTCGAGACGAGTACCATCAAAACGGTGTTCGAGTAGTACTCGAGTTCAAGTACTGAGTACTAGTACTAAAACACTGGATTTTTTGCAAGCAACGTTTAGTGTGTAATAAATGTACAGTCAATATCAAATTGTTTGATGGTGGACCAACTTGGTGTTTCTTTTTTATCTGGGTTTGTCTGACTCAAGGTTAAATGTGACAGGAATGTATAATTATATTTTGTATCTATAATAATCAATATTATCATCATATCTTCATTTTGTATTCCACTTTGCCTAAGTGTTAAAATATGAGGAGCTTTTATCTCCAAAACGTCCTAATTCTGTCTAAGTTTTTACAGCCTAAACTAAGGTGTATATTTAAACAGCTTTTAAAACAATATGAATCATATTTAGTAGATTTAATTTTTGCAGCGGGGATATAGAATATAATTTGGTTTTACACTTACACCGATGTACATTTAGCACTGTATACTCAGTGATTTGCCTGTGGATTTTTTCACAAAACTCGGGAAAGTACTGAGTGTGGTCTTTAATTTACATCAGTGTAAGGATAAAACCAAATTATATCATATAACCCCGATGCAAACATGTACATATAAGTCATCATTGCGGTACGCACTGCCAAGGATTTGGACCTGCCTCTAGCTATCTGGCTAGCTCGGTGGTCAAGTGGTTAGACATCTGCTCTAGCAATGCGAATGTCGTTTGTTCGAATCTCACCCGCTTGATTTGCCTGAATATACAGTGCTTAATATACATTGGTTTCAGGGTAAAAAAAATAGTTTATGTATTATAACATTCATGTATGTACATCACATCTTAAGAGTGCTGATTGGTTCAACTCCGGTAACTTAAAGACCAAAAAATGCCCCCCCCTTCAGCCATCTCCAATTAAAACATCATGTATTAATTAGTACCTTACCATATTCCTAGATTTTTACACTCATCTCGTATTTGAGAAAAAAACGAAATTCGCGGCCCAAAATTACCCCGCAACATTAAGGCATCCAAAAACATGAGCGCCTGTAACCGATGGTGGCAGCAAACATATTGCCAAAAATAGTGACGTAGCTGGACGTGTGGTTTTTGCTGCCTGCACGCGCCCCCCGCACAGCAGCAGGTTCGTCATCGGCCAATTCTGAGCTCGATTTGATAAGGTTCCATCCCCCGAATTTCATCGGGTTCCAAGTCAGAGTCATCCTCATCGAATGAAGATGATGAACAATATAACTGTTCACTACTTGCATTAGATACTTCTTCAAAATCGAGTTCGCTTTCAGACGACGTCATGCTTCAATTTTACTTTCGCTGTGTGTTGTAGTGTGTCTATGTAATACGGCCTCTGTCCGCGGCGCAGTAAACAGTCGTTTCGTTATCTCCCACGTCCAGTTACGTCACCTTGCGAGCCTTTCTCAAAATGCACCCGACGGCTTTTGTTTGAGTTTTTGCTGCGCGCAGACAGACGCAAAGCACTTTTTCATATTTTTTTTCGGGAAAACAATTTTTTTTACACGTTTTCATTTGGGTTATTTGTACTAATAAATATACAATGTTTAAAATGGTGAATTTTTTTTTGACCATTTTGTTTGGTCTTTAATAGGTTATTCTTAAGGATCGGAAAGCAACAATAAAATGTGTTTTTTGCTTTTTCTCAATTTTTACTGTGGAAAGTGAGCTTGTACAAAAACAAAACAGTCTAACAGCATAGACTCTGATATGATTCCACCTTTGGTGTTTTTAAGAACAGGAAATATGAAAGCATTAAACGAATTTATCTTTCTTTTTTTATTTTTTAACACATTCAACCAAAGCGAACAACCACGATCCTTCTACTTAACACATGATACTATCATACTGTGTCAGTTCCTCCTGTGGTTGAGGCATCGCTTCTGATTTTGCAGAATGCAAATCAAGCTCGGCGTATATTACGTCATCATCATCCACTGCAAGAGCCTCATGAGGTACCTGGGTATCCAGTGGTACCTCATCGCCTCATTCCTCACCGTATCCCTCCATTGGAGCATTCTCCTCATGATCAATGAGAGGCGATGGTGGTGATGGAGGATGTCGGGATACACTCGGTGCTACTGGAGAGGGCAGAGGTGACTCATCTCGATTCTCAAACTCATCTGCTGGTGGATTTTTCTCCTTGGGTTTGAACTTCTTGATGGGCTTTTTGACAACACTTGGTGGGGCTTGATTAGTGTTGGTACGGCGTGATGACTGATGATCTAAGACAGGTTTAGTGGGAATGGGTGGTTTGGGTGTATGGGACACAGGTCTTACTGTAGCTGTTGGTTTCCCGCTGTGGCCTGGATCATCAGAGAGGGAAGGCATCTCTGCATATTCATTTTCGGTGGATTGTGGATTTATGTTCTCATGTTGATTGAGTGAAACATAGGCCCAAGGATCTGGTCCATCTGTCGTAATCTCCGGCTGCTTCTTCTTACTTCCCTGTGAGACTCGATTCGATTTCTTCACCACTCCATACGTAGGAGCATCTCCTTCATTGGGCTCTACTGTTCCAAGATGCTCCTCATCTTCCTTGTCAGTGATGCAATCATCAGACCTGGTCATTTTAAAGCTTGAAATCCCTGGAGATCTGGGACTTTCTTGGTCATTGTTTTGAGAGTGAGTTGAAAACTGTTTTGGAGAAATAAAGTTTGCTGCCTCATCGTCATTATTTGGCACTTTCTGTGTGTCAAGGTGAGATAATTCTAGAACAGATTTTGTTGGCATTCTCAGATCAGGTTTGTTTTCTGTCATGAGGTCAGTTGTATACACGCTTGTGGACATCTTGGGTTCACTACGATTATTGTCATGGTCGGTGATTGGGTCTTCAACTGTTTCATTTAGTCGTAAGTCAGTCAGCCGTAATGATGATCTGCGTGATTTATCATTGAAGCAGCAACATCTACACACGTAGAGTACAATCAGTGTTATCACTATGAGGAGTAAGAAACCACCAGCAACAGCGGCTCCTGCTATGATGGCAATAGGGAGGCTGGATGGGTTGATAGTTGTCTTCATATCACCTGAGATGCTCGTCTTTGTTTGGATACTGGGCACATCATCTGTTGTATGAAGGTCATTTGTTTCTCGGTTGAATGTTGATTCGGTTTTCCCTGGGTTTTCAGTTGTCATATTGGTCACTGTGATTGGTCCGATGATACAGGATCTACTTCTTCCTGGGAAATATTCACTGGTTATTTCACATAGGAATTGATAACCATTATAAGTTTATATCAATGTGAAAGTGATACAAAAAATTGCTTCGTTGCTGCTGTTCGAATTCACGCTCACAAAAGTAGCAGTTGACGGATTTGGCATCAAATCCACACTTACTGTTGGGTTTCCTTTCTCGGATGTGCAGCTCAAAATTTGCTGCGTCCCTTCTTGTGCAGTGAAATCGCCATCAGGGAAGCAGATGGGGTACATTGGAGATGGGAAGTAATAAACATATAAATTGTTGTTACTGGATAACAGAGGACTGCTGCTCATCATTTCGCTTCCAGAGTCATTGATACGACAGGTGATTGATGTATCTGTTTTACTGATTGTTTTGATGGCAAGAACCTGTTTAACTGATATCCCAGAATTAGACGTATTATATACAGTCTCAAGTGCATATCTCTGGTCTAGAATTGCTCCATTCCTTGCTATTATCACTCCTACGTTCATGTAGACTTTAACCCATTCTATGACATGACTTGCTGCAAGTCCACTGACATCACATTGAAGCTTCACTTCGTCACCTTCAACGATATCACCCCCTGGTGAAATCTTCACTAAATGTACACTTTGTGAATGGACCCCAAAGAGTTGAGTTGTCTCCAGAGAACACATAATGAAAACCACGAGGAGCAAAGGATTGAACCAAGACGTTAAATCCATGTCGGAGAGCATTATAAAAGTCAGAATGAGATTACATCGGTAGCAAATTGCTGTGCGCACTCCTCACATTGAAGAAACAACTTCAATTCATAGTTCCAGGATTGTAATGTGTGTGTTAAGTAAACTTTATGCTTCATCAGTTTTGAGCACTTAGGTTGAACTTTGACTCTTTGTTGACTTCCAAGTAGCCACGCAGTATATGAAAAACTTGATAATGTGAATACTTTACCTCTCACTTTATTTGCCGGTGGCGGCGCCAGACTGTGTACAATTTGATTGGGTATAGGGGAAGATTTAAAGGGAAAGATAACCGGTTGGGGAGGGGGGTGTTGGGTGTGGGAGGGTTTACTTAATGAGACTATCGCCACGGTTTGCACGTGTTTGTATAGGGGTAACTGGTATGGGGCGATGGAAACATATTTTGTCGAGAACACCGCTTTGCAGCCCCCCCCCGACCTGTTAATCTTGAGAGTTGCGACGTGTAGGGATCGGTTTGCTTTAGTCACGTCGTTGCTGGACGTCTTTTGGTCCAAATGCAGCATAGCCCAATGTGCAGTCCAGTCTGTCACCCTGTGTGTGGATATGCGGGGTTTGTTTAACCTTCCGTGACACCATCGCTCACTTATTGAGTAACAATTTTTAATTAAAAAGTCATTAGTCCGCATTTTTTTTCAAAAAATCTTTTAAAAAAAAGTTTTACAACTGCACTTAGCCAAATAGCATGCCAAATGTCTTATCACTACCCGGGTTTTTGTTTTACCAACAAAATCCAACAATGACCCGCTCTCCAGGAATTCCCTTAGGATTTGTACAGCAATTAATCAGCCTTGCTAAGTTTTGTAAACAAAGGGCGTTGTTCATAGAAATGGTTGATTGAGCAGAAAGAGACCTACAATTTTGCTTGAATTGATTTTATTTAGTCAAAAGAGTCTATATCTAATGATTTGGCTGATTTAAAAGAGATTTGGTTCTTCACAGAAATGTATTACACGCTAAAATCGAACTGTTACTCAACAAGTAAGGCATGGTGAAATGGTGTGATTATTTTTTGATGGTGTCACGCAGAGCACAAAAAGGCCTCTAATCGCATTATCTTATTACACAGCTCGCCTCCCCCACCCCCTGCCTTCGTTTAGCATCACCATTATGTATAGGGGTTGTTCAGTAATAAGATTATGATCCCGTTATCTACTCTTAAGATTTATAAGACACAGGAGTAGAATGTTAAGTAGGTTTTCTCTTTATGAGAAACTTAATTATTTAAAATCCAATCACGCAGATTTACTAGCCATATCAAATTTAGAAATGAAATTCACGAGACAGTATGTCAGAACTACAGTCTGCACTTTTATTCTCTCTGATGAACATTTGCTATAAAGTCATTGACAATTGAATATGAATCAGTTAATGTCTACACCATTAACTGTGAAAATAAAGGGTGATATTTCAGAGAAAATTATTTCCACTCTACCCCCTCAAAAAAGGGTTATAATTATGATGTACTAACCCAAAACGATTGATTATACTTGCCAATGATAAGTTTGTTAGTCTTCAATGTACAATTAAAGGAGCTGTTATCAACATTTTTAAATACAATAGTTTAATTTAGTAATATTCGTTTAGTGTGGAACATACAAACTCACAATTTGTATGCAACTGATACCTTTAAGCTACACACGTCTTGAGGGTCTCAACTTGACAAGCTCTGCTTCTTGGAGACCCCCACCACTTAATCACCTTCCACTCTGTATGTATCCCTCTATGTATTATTGATTGATTGAGTGGAAATATAGTATTGAATTGGTAAACAACTTTGAATAAGGGTCCGTTACTAGACCTATATTCATGTTTTTATTGGTGGTGTCATAAAAGCTGTCGGCTCAAAGCAATCCAACCGAGAAAGTTATTGACAATTGTTGATTGTATTTTTTCGAACCCCATCAATGTCAGGAGTCAAAATCAGCATGACGCTTCTTTTGTCATCATTCAAAGTCTTTTCAGGGAACAAGTATTTTGGTTTTCGGAGCCCTACGATTGTTTTAACCTAATAAATAATGTTTTAAGGCCTAATAAATGTAGATAAATATACAATAAAACCAACCTGTGAAAGTTTCATTTCAAAAGGTGGTGACGTTTTTGAGATATCGTCGAAAATCTGGAGTGGTTATGTCCACGCAGGAAGGAAAATCGGTAAATGGAATACACAATCTGAGAAACGTGAACATTTGCCTTTAAGTCATAGAGAATTGAATATGAATAATTAAATGACTATGCTGTGAAAATAAGGAGTGGTATTTTAGAGTTATTTCAACCTCACCTCTCCAAACAAAATACTGGTATACTAAAACGTAGATCAATGATTGATCACACTTTGTACTTGTCAATGATTAATTTTATGTCTTTCATACCACTAATAGTTAAATACATAAGCTATTTATACTAACATTTTTTACATAAAGATTAATAGTAAGGATCCGTTGCTTGAACTGAATTAATTTGTTTGTTGATGATGTCATAAAACTAGCGGTTTCGAGCAATCAATACCGAGAAAGTTATTGACGAGTTCTTTCATCACCCTTCAACGTTTTAAGATGTGATTTTTTTCACCTGTTTTTTTCCCAAATTAATTTTCAATATTCTGGTATGGTCTCTCAGTTGAACTCTGTGGCTTTCTGACCACTTCGTAGCTGGTGTTGGTGCTGCCCTCTGGCCGAGCGTAGTCATACTCTGGGCTGTCAGTCTCTATTTCAACTGGTTGATAGTAGGTATCTGGTGTGGTAGTTGTAGCCGTAGTAGGTTCCATGTAGACTCTGTTCTTGTCCTCCGTTGGTTGCAGCTCCATGTAGGGATCACCTTTGGCTACATTGGTTACCTTCTCCTTAGTGATCTTAAGATGTCGATGTTTGAGGAGGAAAAATATGTTGATGATGAGAGAGACAATGAAGAGGATGAGAATGATGATAAATGCTGTCAGCCATGGAATGTTCAATGAAGACTTTTTACATAAAGGTATCTGTGTCGACTGTCCACTGTTACCGGTATTGGGGACAACTGGACTAGAACTTGAGATTGCTGAAGATTTTGGGATTCGAACTACTGTTGTTTCTCTAGGTAGCGTTGTTGGCTGAGTTGTGATTGAGTGAGACGTCGTGGTGATTGGACCCATTGTGCATGATCCTTCCATACCCAGGAAAAATGTCGAGGTGGTTTTACATTCATACAAATCACCTTGATTAAGTGCATTTACACTTATACTTAATTACCTCATGTGTTCGTTACCAACTGTGCTAGAAGTCCATACATAGCTAGTACTGTTCGGAAGAATCTGAATCTGTACTGCTGGGTTTCCTAACTCAGTAGTGCAGCTCATGTTTACTGTCGTTCCTTCTTGTACAATTAAAGGACCATCAGGGATACAGATGGGGTAAATGGCAGATGGGAAGTAAAGCACTGCAAGATAAACGCTGTTTGTTATCACTGCATTATTCATGTTTTGAGAATCCTTCACTAAACAACTGTAAGTTGAAGCATCCTCCTTCCGCACATCACTGAAAATAAGAAGTTCAACCCTTGATTGTGGTGAAGAAATTAGTATAGTCAAAGTAAATCTCGGGTCTACGCTGGTCCCATTAGTAGCGAGTGTCACATGGGATGACACGACCACTCTGTTCCACTCAATGAAATGCCCGGGTTGCAGGTTAGTGGCATCACATCTTAGTTGTACTGTATCACCCTCCACTACATCACCCATTGGTGAAGCTTTAGTGATTGCCAGATTATGTGCATCCGCCGTAATGACTGTATATAAATCCATAGAGCACCAAACACACAGCAGGATCAGACGCATCAACCAGCACCTTAAAGCCATTGTTGATTGTTAGTTACTGAAGAACAAGTACACAGAGTCAGAAACGGAAACTGTCAGAAAATGACGAATTCGAGTCCAAAATTCACTGCCTGATGTTCAACAGTGAACGCGCAGTGGTATAAATCCTTTCCGTCCGTGTTTTCGCTGCTGAAATCATCGCTTCAATGGTTTGTTTTGCATGTCTAAAAAGTTGTTTGAACCTCTACACGTGACGCCGGAAGAAAAAAAAAATGATGCAAGGTCCATGACCTTATCGGAGCCATTGTGGGGATCAAAACTAGGAATGTTTGTATTGCAGTTATGTAGAGTTCTCGACAAGCTTGTTCTCTGTCCCCCAACTTTTCCCTCTAGCTGCTTTGCCCCCAACTGTTCCCAGTATGTTTCCCGCACCAAACTATAACCTCTAGGTGCCCCGTCCCTAGCTGTTCCCCCTAGATGCACCGCCCCCAACTATTCCTCTAAATACACCGCATAACTCTTACTGCTATCTCATTTTCGGATCCAGCCTTGCTTTTGACTAAAACTTTTCATTGAACTTAAAAACTGTGAACCCTTATTAAAACACCTGCTGTATTTCTCATGATTGAAATGATTTTGTTTAAGGATTATTATTTAATATAAACGCTTCGTCGAATTTGACCCAAAGGATGGTTACGGTCTCTTTGTGCTCTACGTTTCTCTGCAGCGTGAACTTCCCCATAGTCAATCTTCATCACAGCCTGTACTGAATGCTTTAATAACAGTTACAACTGTTTTGTTTCAACGTTTCTTGATGTAGCAAGACGAAACAGTTTAACTGCATTTTCGAATATTGTAAAATGAAAACTGACTGGTTGAAAACGGTAGGAATAGTTATCGTTAATCAAATGCCATTTAAGTTTAATTGTCATTATTAAAACTTTTACATAATGGATATTTAAATGCCAAATACTGGAAACTCAAAAACATTGTCACTAAAAAATCTTCCTAACTTTTAATGAAAAGGGTTTTAGTAGGATTTGGAACTTTGCATGATGGGAGAAAAATCAGGTCAGGTTTGACAACCCAGCGGCTGTTCTCATAACCATGACTACTCAAAGGAGATTTTACACAAAAATGGTCTCATCGCAAACCTCAATGGAAAGGCTTCGATTAAATACTAATCATTTCAAGAACTCGTGTTTTTACCAACAAATACATATAGTCAAACAAGTCGAATTTGTCGATGTACTCTATTTTATGTATTTAAAAAAAATCATTTCAGATTCAGTGCCGTTGTCCTCTAACACAGTAAGTGCATTTTAATTCTACTTAAACCATTGCTTAATCATTTACCAGTATTGAAGCTAAAAACCTTTCAGTCAAGTATAAGGTACTGCCGAGTATTGAGAATGCCATGTAGTACTCAAGTACAAGAACTTGGGTTATCAGGTACGAGTACAAGTGTATGTGTATCGAGTTTTGTGATATCTGAGTACCGAGTCCATCAGCTGAGTATCAAGTACTTGGATCTCCATGTACAAGTACTTTATAAAACAATCACTGCCAAATGAGGTAAAAACGTTGACTTTGTTGACTGATTTCTAGACGACAATGTGTGCTTATTATCTTTTAACACGAATGCATCATAGAGCTATATTCCTCTATTCATTGCATTAACGCACGTATTAAGGAAAGGAAAGCAGTAGTTTGACCACGAGGAACTTAAAATTGGAGTCTGGGTGCATGACTTCAAGGATGGTTGTTTTTATATGAGTATTGAGTATGGACTTCGATGGGGAAGCACTTTGCTAGTCGGGTACGAGTTCGAGAAGAGTACCATCAAAACGGTGTTCGAGTAGTACTCGAGTTCAAGTATTGAGTACTCGTACTACAACACTGGACCTTATACAAGCAACGTTAAGTGTGTAATACATATACATTCAATTTCAAATTGTATGATGGTAAACTATTTTGGTGTTTCTTTTTTTCCGGGTTTGTCTGACTCAAGGTTAAATGGGCCAGGAATAGTATTCTATAATATTCAATGCGTTAATCATACCTTCATTTGTATTCCACTTTGCCTAAGTGTTAAAATATGGGAGAAACGCTTATCTGCAAAATGTCCTCGTTCTGACTACATTCTTACAGCCTACTATGGTGTAAATTTAATCAGCTTATAAAACAATAAGTATCATATTTAGTAGATGTTATTTTTTGCACCGGAGATGAATTATACAATTTGGCTCTACCCTTACACCAGTGTTTAGTTAGTGCTGTACACTCAGTGATTTGTCTGTGGGTTTGTTTCACATAACTCGGGAAAGTACTGAAAATAGTCCTTAATTTACATCAGTGTAAGGGCAACACTAAATTATATTATTTTTCCCTATGCAAAAAAGTACATCATTTAATCTTTACGGTACCAGCTGTTAAGGATTCGAACCTGCCTCTAGCCATCGGGCTAGCTCGGTGGTCTAGTGGTTAGACATCTGCTCTAGCAATGCAAATGTCGTGTGTTCGAATCACATTCGATTGATTTGCCTGATTAAACATATACATTGGTTTCGGGGTGAAAACAAATATTATATGTATTATAGTGTAGCGGCGGTGCCGATCGACCAGTAGGGGGCGCCAGCACGACTCCACGTCGGAGGACTGCTGGCGGCCCCTGCGGGCCGGTCGGTAAATCTGCTCGCCAGAGAGGGCGCTCTCTGGTTTAGAGTTCTTGTTCGGGTAATTCCATGTGTTCTTGCGTTAAAAGCAAGCCACGGTCAACGCTACAATAACATTAATATATGTACGTCAAATCGTAAGAGAGCTGATAACCGGACATGGGTTCAACTTCGGTAATTTAATAGGTTTTTCTTTAGGATCGGAAAGCAACAACAAAAGTTTTGATTAGCTTTTTCTCATTTTTGACTGTGGAAAATAAGCTTGTATAAAGACAAAACAGTCTTACAGTAAAAATCGAATGTGGGTCCGCTTTTGGTAAATTAAGTTGGTATTCTTAAGGATAGGAAATTTAAAAGCAGCGAAATAATTTCTTTGCGATTTTTCTCATTTTAATTTAACACATTCCACCAAAGTGCCACACCCACGATCCTTCTACTTACTCATGAAACTAGCATGCAGTGTCTGTTCCTCCTGTGGTTGAGGCATCGCGTTTGGCGTTGCAGATTCCAAATCAAGCTCAGCGTATATGGCGTTACGATTATCCGCTGCACGAGCCTCATGAGGTACCTGGGTATCCAGTGGTACCTCATCGCCTCCTTCCTCACCGTATCCCTCCACTGAAGCATTCTCCTCATGATCAATGAGAGGCGATGGTGGTGATGGAGGATGTGGGGATACACTCGGTGCTACTGGAGAGGGCAGAGGTGTCTCATCTCGATTCTCAAACTCATCTGCCGCTGGATTTTTCTCCTTGGGTTTGAACTTCTTGATGGGCTTTTTGGCAACACTTGGTGGGGCTTGATTAGTGTTGGTACGGCGTGATGACTGATGATCTGGGTGGTTTGGGGGTATGGGACACAGGTCTTACTGTAGCTGTTGGTTTCCCGCTGTGGCCTGGATCATCAGAGAGAGAATGCATCTGTGCATATTCATTTTCGGTGGATTGTGGATTTATGTTCTCATGCTGATTGAGTGAAACATCGGCCCAAGGATCTGGTCCATCTGTCGTAATCTCCGGCTGCTTCTTCTTACTTCCCTGTGAGACTCGATTCGATTTCTTCACCACTCCATACGTAGGAGCATCTCCTTCATTGGGCTCTACTGTTCCAAGATGCTTCTCATCTTCCTTGTCGGTAATGCAATCATCAGACCCGGTAAATTTAAGGCTTGAAATCACTGGAGATTTAGGGCTGTCTTGTTCATTGTTTTTAGAGTAAATTGAGAACTTGTGTGGAGAAAGGAAGTCTGCTGCCTCATCGTCACGTTTTAGCGTCTCCTGTGTGTCAAGGTGGGATGATTCTGGGACAGATTGTGGTGGCATTCTCAGATCAGGTTTGTTTTCTGTCATGAGGTCAGTCGCATACACGCGCGTGGACATCTTGGGTTCACTGCGGTCATTGTCATGGTCGGTGTTTGTGTCTTCAACTGTTTCGTTTAGTCGTAAGTCAGTCAGCCATAATGATGATCTCCGTGATTTATCATTGAAGCAGCAACATCTACACACGTAGAGTACAATCAGTGTTATCACTATGAGGAGTAAGAAACCACCAGCACCAGCGGCTCCTGCTATGATGGCAATAGGGACGCTGGATGGGTTGATAGTTGTCTTCATATCACCTGAGATGCTCGTCGTTGTTTGGATACTGCTCTCATCATCTGTTGTACGAAAGTCATTTGTTTTTTGGTTGGATGTGGATTCGGTTACCCCTGGGTTTTCAGTTGTCGTATTGGTTACTGTGATTGGTACGATCAAACATAATCTATTTCTTCCTGGAAAATATTCACTAGTGATTGTACATTGGAATTGATAACCATTATAGGTTTCATTCAACGTGAGATAGATAAATGCTTTGGTTTCTTTGCTGTTATTCGAAAACTGCCATACAATAGCATTTGACGGATAAGTCAAAAGTGTCACATTTACTGATGGGTTCACTTTTTCGGATGTGCAGCTCAAAGCTTGCCGCGTTCCTTCTTGTACAGTGAAATTACCATCAGGGAAGCAGATGGGGTACATTGGTGATGGGAAGTAATGAACTTACAAATTAATGTTATTTGATAACACAGAACTGCTGTTCATCTTTTCGCTTCCAGAGTCATTATTACGACAGAAGAATAATGTATCAGTTTTAATGATGTTTTTGATGATAAGAACTTGTTGCATTGATATCCCAGAATTAGACATGTTAGATATAGTGTCAAGTTCATATCTCTGGCCTAGACTTGTCCCATTCTTTGCTATTATCACGCTTACGTTCATGTAGACTCTAACCCATTCTATGACATGACTTGCTGCAAGTCCACTGACATCACATTGTAGCCTCACTTCGTCACCTTCAACGATATCACCCCTGGTGAAAGTTGCATTAAGTGTACACTTTGTGAATCGACCCCGAAGAGTTGAGTTGTATCCAGAAAACATAATGAAAACCACGAGGAGCAAACGATTGAAGCAAGACATTAAATCCATGTTGGAGTGTATTCTCAAAGTCAGAATGAGATTACATTGGTTGCAAATCACTGCGCGCACTCCTCACATTGAATAACCAACTTCAATTCATAGCTCCAAGATTTCAATAGTGTGTGTTAAGTATACATGACGCTTCATCAGTTTCGAGCACTTAGGTTGAACTTTGACTATCTGTAGATTTCCCACTAGACACGCAGCTTATTAAAACAAAAAACTGATATTGTGAATACTGTACCTCTCACTGTATTGCCCAATTACATTACATGCCGGTGGCGGCGCCAGACTCTGTACAATTTGATTGGGTATAGGGGACGAATAAGGGGGAAAGATAACCAATCGGGGAGGAGGGTGTGGGGTGAGACTTTCGCAATGGAATGTACAGGTTTGTATAGCAGGTAAATGGTATGGGGCGATGGACACATATTTTTTGGAGAACACCGCTTTGCAACCCCCCTCCCCGACATGTTTATTGTGAGAGTTGCGACGTGTAGGGATTAGTGTCTTTGGTCACGTGGTTGCTGGACGTCAATTTGGTCCAAATGCAGCACAACCCAAAGCGCAGTCTAGTCTTACACCCTGTGTGTGCACATGCGGGTTTTTGGCACAGAATGGACTCTAATCGCATCTCTAATCGCATAATACGCAGCTACGCTCTCCACCTACCAACCCCCCCCCCCCTTTTCGTTTAGCATCACCATTATGTGAAGGGCCTGTTCAATAATGATGTTTTGATCAAGTTATTTACTCTGTAGATTAAAAAAAAAAAAAACAGTAGTAGAATATTAAACAGTTTTTCGTTTTTTGAGAAACTTAAATATTTAAAACCCGCCCAGGCAGATTTACTAGGGATATCTCATATAGCAATTAATTTCTCAAGGTAGTATGTCAGAACTAGAGTTTTACAATTGTATTCTCTGCAAGGAACATTTGCTATAAAGTCAATTACAATTGAATACGAATCTTGTAATGTCTACACCATTAACTGTGAAATGAGGGTGGTATTTCAGAGAAAATTCAACACCAACCCCTTCAAAAAATGTTATAATAAAAATATAATGTACTAAAACGTAAATCTCAATGATTGATTATACTTTTTACTTGCCAATACTAAGTTTGTATGTCTTCAATAAACGAATATAGAAGCCTTTGCTAACATTTTTTTGTACAAAAGTTTAACTTAGTAATGATCATTTGGTGTTTAACATACAAACTCAAAATCTGTATGCAACTGATACCTTTAAGCTACACACGTCTTGGGGTCGCTACTCGACGACCTCTGCTTTTTGGAGACCCCAACAACGTAATCAACTTCCACTCTGTATTTATCCCTATATCTATTATTGGCTGATTGAGTTGGGATAAAGTATTGAATTGCTAAAAGACTTAATAAGGGTCCGTTGCTGGGCCTAGATTCATGTTTTTATTGATGGTGTCATAAAAGCTGTCGGCTCAAGACAATCCGACAGAGAAAGTTATTGACAATTGTTCATGGTATTTTTCTAACCCCATCAATGTCCAGAGTCAAATTAAGCGTGACGGTTCTTTCATCACCCTTCAAAGTTTTTAAGATGTTAGTGTTTCACCTGTTTTCCACCAAGTTAATTGTTAATATTCTGATATGGTCTCTCAGTTGAACTCTGTGGCTTTCTGACCGCTTCGTAGCAGGTGTTAATGCTGCCCTCTGGCCGAGCGTAGTCATACTCTGGGCTGTTAGTCTCTACTTCAACTGGTTGGTAGTAGGTATCTTGTGCGGTAGTTGTAGCCGTAGTAGGTTCCATGTAGACTCTGTTCTTGTCCTCCTTGGTTGCAGCTCCATGTAGGGATCAGCTTTGGCTACATTAGTTTCCTTCTCCTTGGTGATCTTAAGATGTCGATGTTTGATGAGGAGGAAGATGTTGATGATGAGAGAGACAATGAAGAGAATGAGAATATTCCTAACTTTTTCCTTTGGTTGCCCCTCCCCAACTGTTCCCTCTAGATGCCCCGCCCCCAAATGTTCCCTTTAGATGCACCGCATCCCTTTTACTGCGATCTCAGTTTTGGATCCAGTCTTGGTTTTGACAATAACTTTTCATTGTACATAAACATTGTAAACCATTACAAAAACGCCCGCTGTGTTTCTTAGATTGAATTGAATTTGGAAATATATATCTATATACTTGTTTGTCATACACAATAATTTAATGTACACAAAACCTCGGCCCGATTTTTGTCCAATAACAACTGTAGTGTAAGGAAATAAAATATACTGGTATTAACTGGTAGGACTCCGTTGTTGTAACTTCCGCCCAAGGGCTTATTTGTTATAACGTTGGTAATTAAGAGAAGAAGGCAACCTGCTTTGTTGTTTTTATGTTGTTTAATCCTCTGAAATGCTCCTTTTGATTAGAAAACACAAATTAAATTAAAATGGAATCTGATAACAAATTCTGCATAAATGAACAGCTTGTCTAACTACCGAGGGATGGTTTTATTTTGCGATTGCTGCGTCCAGGGATGCGCTTGGTACCTGCTGTCACTTCGCTAAACGTGGATGGATACGACGTTTGTATAATCAAAATTGTGATAGTTTGTTAACTTTGTTCAGCAAGTAGACATTGTATCCAACTTTCACAGGTTACTTTTAGTGTATCAATGTGTCTAATTATTGTTTATTATACATATAAAGAAGCAATACGCTAAATAAATCTACAAATTGTGGCCCTACCTACGGTAATGACATTTTTCAAATATACTCTTAATAAACCATTGGTGTAATATCCCTTTTTCATTTTTTTATTTCTGAGCTGCTGAAAGCAAATCAAACAATAAATTAGTCAAATGCTTTGATGGCATCAGAACACACCTTTCGCTTTTCTTTGCATGTACAGGTATGACAGTCTTAGTAGGAAATCTACCTGTCAAAATGTACGAAACCAAATAAGTAAATATGACTTCAAACTAGCCTTAACAACCAAGCACTCGATTTATACCTCAAATCATGGCAAAACTTAGATATTCATATAACGTAATATGACAACTAAAACATGTACAAATATGTATTGTAACTGATAATACTATTATTAGGGGTTTTGGCCCCGGTAGCTGATACGCAAATTGATTTTCGTCCAAATTAATTTTGGTTTTATTTTCCTTACGATTCATAACAAACCTAACAATTTCAAATCAATACAAGATATAAACCAATGTAAATACGGTTTTGCGGTAACACCATGTTTATATCTACTAGCTGTGTAAATTTGTTCTTAGGGAACTAGGTCTTGCTCTTTATTCTAATGTCGCTGAGTAGATTTTGGAATTCGGGAGACTACTTTGGGAAACTACGTGGTTCTGAAAATAACAGTCTAGCTTATTAGCTGCAAACTATGGGGAAGGTAGGACGATGACTGGAGCAAGTTGGTCAAAACGGTTAAACCAATTAAGAACTCACTCCGCAGCAGTGAAGTTAATAACGAGGAGCCCCCTCGATCCGATCCACTAAGCGAAAGTAGTGGTCCCTGCCAACTTCCTATTTCCGTCCAGGTAGTAGCTAATAAGCTAATAAGCATTTATACCCAAACTCAGTTAAAAATGGGGGTGGAAACGGAAACAAAAGTGATATGTTTGTACGTCGTAGCTTCAAGCCAATATCTCACACCGGATACCAAAAAGTGGGCAACCGGTTTTTAGCAAAAAGGCCAAGGTGATACCCAAGATCACTAGTGAGAAAAAAACAATAACAGGTGATACCCATGACCACCATAAAATAAACAAAAATAGGTGATACCATGACCACCAGTAAGTAAACAAAAATAGGTGATACCCATGACCACCAGTAAGTAAACAAAATAGGTGATACCCATGACCACCAGTAAGTAAACAAAAATAGGTGATACCCATGACCACCAATAAGTAACAACAATTAGGTGATACCCTTGACCACCATTAAGTAAACAAAAATAGGTGATTCCCATGACCACCAATAAGTAACAAAAATAGGTGATACCCATGACCACCAGTAAGTAAACAAAAAACAGGTGATACCCATGACCACCCGTACAATACAAAAAATGGTGATACCCATGACCACCCGTACAATACAACAAATGGTGATACCCATGACCACCAGTAGGTACATACTCGTAGGTGATACCCCTGACCACCAAATCACGATAGGTTAACATCAAAAACAAAAACAAATATTTAATAGCCCTTCTGGAATGTTCTCAGACTACTACAACTGCTACCACAGCTGGAACATGCGGAAGGAGATAGCCCGAGGGAAACTACCCAGCGCTATAATTAGATCCATACTTGTGTAGTGTGTTTATTTTTGGGCCGTTGGTACATATGGCCCAAATTAGCCTGTGTGGCACATCACGGCGCTACTAATACCAGAGCTACAATAATCCTTACATTAAATATGTTTTATTTGATAAATTACAATGTGTTGATTTCCTGCCATTGGTATGTATGGCATATAATAGCCCTTGTGGCACATCACGGCGCTATCCTGATCCTAAATCTTACAATATCAACATTAATGTCATTGCCTTCAGGAGAAAGATGCACACCATCCCTTCCGAAATTGGCTGCAATTGGACCAGTGGAATTCTGGGTGCTGGAGGACTCGAGGCCCCTTCTTCCGGCACTGATTCCTCGCCCACCGGTTGGCCAGTTTACGCACCCGCTCTAAAGATGGTTGTGAAACGGCACCGTAGTAAAACATACGAGGGAGTATGTCTGACCATACCAGCGTGGCCGCCGGAAACTGCTCTTTGCAGTTTGCAATCGCCAAAGTGATTCTCTGTCGAAGCGCGAAAAAGTTATTGCTAACCAAATCATTTGATCAAATAGGCAAAATAATTAAAGAAGGATACCCACAACCTATCTGGCCCAGCAACTGAGGAATGTCGTGGAGTTGTGCGCCACCTTTCCCTTTCCAACGAACTTGGGACGGGACTGCCATCTCATGGGTTGCCCAACGCACCAAGGAATCACCCACAATCCACACGGACCTGGCATGCCTTTTGGGTGGGAGCAATGAACAAAAAATCATCAAGATAATGCGTAACGTGGCCAACCGCCGCCATTTGGCGCACCCGGAACTCAAGGAAAGTTCTAAACTTTTCAAAAAGTGCACATGAAATAAAGCATCCCATCGGTAGACATTTATCAAAATAAAACTGGTTAGCAAAAGTGAACCCCAAAAGCTCATAGTTCCTAGGAGAAACCGGAAGAAGGCGAATTGCCGATTTAATGTCAGATTTGGCAAGCCATGCCACTTTTCCTGATTGCTTAACTAATTGAACTGCCACATCAAATGATGCGTATTTGACCTTACACTGCTCTTTGTCAATAAAATCATTAATTGTACAACCTTGTGGAAATGACAAATGGTGAATCATACGAAATGAGCCCGGTTCCCTTTTCGGCACGATCCCAATAGGTGAACATTGAAGTTGCTTAAGGGGTCGGGACGCGAAAGGCCCCGCTATACGCCCAGCCTGAATTTCCTTAGCAAGCTTTTCAATGCAATATTGGGTTGTGCTTATGCAGAACGCAGGCACTCAGAGTCCCTGCTGACACGAGGGCCAGTATATCCCAATGCAAACCCTTCCGTAAAACCCTGTAATAAAACAGACTTGTCAACGGCATTATCATAACCATGAAGCCACCTACTCAAGAACCACTAACTTAATTGGGGTTGGGAGAACGAAAATTACCCTTGGTGGTAGTAACGCCCCTGTCGGGCGGGGGAGCTGCAACAGTTGAAAACTGCCCGCCCTGTGTGTGAACCCGATCCCTTTCGGTCCCTCTGTGTGACTCTGGCATGTCTGGACTGGGTACCCCCTCTGCACGCAAGCGCCCCGTGCCCCGACCTAGAGCACTTCGTGCATTGGTGCATGTATTTGCATCCAATGAATCTACAGCCATTGGGACCATTAAACGCATAGCACAATTTCCCACTGACCCGCTGCTGGACATTGTCACGCGGGGTCGCGGCAGCTGCCACTGTGGAAGCGGCAACAGTTAACCATAACTCGGCATCTAACTCCGCCCATGACCTAGTTGGTTGCAATTGTTGCCCAATCCGAAACTGTTCGTCATAGAGCTTCCAACCAGTGCCCGGAAATTGAACAGCTGCCGTGCGGACAATTTCTGCATATTTTAGCATTTCGATGGCTTGTAGGGGGAATTGCATTAAATAAACCGCCATGAACGTGTGAAATGCCGGAATCCATGTTTCCCATGAATCCAGCTTATGTTGGCGGCCAATGCTAGCGGAGTTAGGTCGCAAGAAAAGTGTATTACCTTCCACCACTAGTGACACTTTTTATGCCTTTTGAGAGCGAACTAGGGCTGCGGCCGCACTGTCCTGAATTAGCAAAGACATGTCAATATACTCCCTCCTCCAAATGTTCTCCTTAACTGACTGGAACACATGCCCACACAAAAGACTAGTGGACCCAAGTCTGGGGATGGGGAGGGGTTGGGTTGAAACCCCATCAACAACAATCACCTGTGGATCGGGCAAAACGGGTCGGGTAAGTGGCCTGTGAACTCCCCATACTCAACGTTTGGGTGGGCATGCCCCCCCCCCCCATTGGAACCCATGAGTGAAAACTATCTGAATTAAAAGTGGTGCCTGGCATAACACCTGGTAACCCCCCATTAATATTACTACTACTAGTACTTGCACAGGGAAAAGCCCCTGGAGTTTGTGTCCCGGGTACCATCATATTAAATGACATGGGTAAGCCGTTACCATGCATGTTCCCCAACTCACCCAACCCGGCGGTAGCTTGGTGGAAGACGCCCGTATTCGCCGTTGCAGGTTGTCCCCCCACTTGCTGACTTGGGGCAGGGGCTGGGTGTCCCACTTGCACCGTGGAGGCTGGCTGCAGTGCTGGGTGCGTTGCTGGTTGCGGTGCTGGCTGCGTTGCTGGCTGCGGTCCTGACTGCGGTGCTGGCTGCGGGGCTGACTGCGGTCCTGGCTGCGGGGCTGGCTGCGGTGCTGGCTGCGTTGCTGGCTGCGGTCCTGGCTGCGGTCCTGGCTGCGGTCCTGGCTGCGGTCCTGGCTGCGGGGCTGGCTGCGGTGCTGGCTGCTGCACGACAGGCGTCGTTGTTGGCTGTGCCAGTCCCGCCGCCTGTCCTCTAGCCGTAGTCGACCGTTCGCGTCCCGGGCCCCTGGTGGGTACCTCCAACCTCCTCGGGCGCGCCGGCGTGGTCACCTTCCGCTTGCTGGGACGGGGCATGATGGCGGACAAAAGAGAAATTTCCTCCGATTCTGTACAGGATTACAGTTCTCGGCCGGCTGATGCTAGCCACACAGTAGTCGTTCTGATAAAATTCGCTTAGCACTTGATCTTTGCTCCGTGTTTCCGTTAGCTTACTAGTAGTAGTACTAGTAGATCTGAAGAAATCCTCGACAAGTGTAATTATCCTAAGAAAGCACGGAACCGTGGAGTCAAACTCAACAAGTTTAATCCAAAAGCTTTCAACTCCAAGAAACTTTCGGAAGAAAAACACGATTCATTTGGTATAGAAAAAACTATAGAACAAATAGTTTGAAAGAGAACGTTGTTTGCTGCTTGAAGCTAAGACATAAAGTGAGCCAAGCCTTGCCCTTTTCCCGCTCTACAACCGGACCACAATTTTTGGCGGGCCCACTTGCTGCTCATTGGACGCCGCTCGATCGCCCGATCCCCAAAACCAGAAGTTATTTCTGACATGTCCGCAGACAGGCCAGACCAAGACACCAAGTGCCTAGGGCAGTGCAAAAAACAAACCGGCTGGTTTTCCCCGTTGAGTATAATGCATTTGATGATTTAACACATCCGGGTGACACATCAATACTTCCATAACTCTGGCATAATATGATTTCACTTCTAGTACACTCTGAAAATGATAGTCAACTTTGACACACTGTATTTTTCAACAATTTTATCAGTTATCATTTATAATTAATTGGTTTGTTAAAGTAATACAAACTGATTTTCCGTGACTATCTTTTTCTTTTACGATCAAGGGAATTGCCTTTAAAGAGGGATTTTACGTTCAAATACGATTTTGTGATGAATTCATTCCCTAGTTAAAAGAGTCCCCGAAGACAGAAGGGTACACTTACAAGTCACTAACCTCACGTTAAAACGTAAACAAGTGCAATTTTATTTGAAACATTTTCACAGCGAAATTCACACGTTGTCAGACAAGAAAAACAGATTGGTCTGCACGGTCCAGAGAGGAATTGTTGCGCAATTAAAAAAATCAAATTAAATTATGGTTTTATTGATTAAACATCAACACTCACAATGGTACTTAACATTATATGTACTCAAAGTACAGCGCAATATTTGACAAGTCAAGATGTAAGATATGTTGAAGTGCATGCTGAATTGTGTAAACAAAGGGTGTCATATAAATAGTTGATTGAGCAGATAGATGCAAGGCTTTATCAGTGAGATGGTGCCCCATTTTATACCTTATGTGAGCCCAAATCCAAATAACCTTTGTTTGAATTTTGTTTGATTAAGTCAAAAGGGTATCTTTATATAATTCTTTGGGCGATTTAAAAGTGATTGAATTCTCCATAAAAAAATGTATTACACGCTAATATCAAACTGACACTCAAGAGCGAAGGTGTCGAGTGTAATTTTATTTGAAGAAAAGAAAACCACTTTGAAACAAATGAATTAAAGTTTATCATTTCAAATGATGTAAAATGCAATGGAATGGGAAAATCTGGGAGGGTGGAGTAAATACATAGTTGTGCAATAAGTAGTGATTTGCTTAGACAGCTACAGTACAAGTGATTCTTCTTAGGGCAAATGGGCCTAGAGGTGCCTCAAAGGAACAACTCCTGTTTCTTCTGCTTTGGACAAAATACAAACCATTTAAAATTTCATTGAACATTGTAGAGACTTGTAATAACGAGGAGAAACAAGATATGATTTCAATATAACGGCACCAATGGTGGAAGGAGGGGGCACACACAATGTATCGCACCATTTTGTTTCTCCCTAGCTTAACAATGCTGTATCAAATTAACACAAAACCTTCCGACTTGTTATTGTACATTATCGAGGGTCAAATTATAAATACACAAGTTGACAACAAGGGTTACGTTTTTAACTTTGTTTCATGATTTTGTTTTACGTGTTTGTTTACCAAATTTAAAATGTACATAATAGGTTGCCATCATAGATTATGTTTATTCAACCTGTATTAAGGTCGATGTATGTCAAATTTTTACTGTTGTTTGTCTGTTTACAATTACTTGCTTAACTAACCAGGAATACGTAAATCTAGCCCCTCTGAGGGGATATTGACTGATTTGTATATGAAATAAACATATCCAGCCACTCTGATTGACAATAGGCTCGATAAGGATGTTGAGAAACGTCATACCCTAATGCAATACGAATTCCCAGACTGCATGACAGTTTAGTAGGTAAACCGACAAATTATAACGTGCTACGTAAATCCGCACTGCAAGGAATGTTTACATTTTCTTCGAATTACTTTTTTTTACAGAAAAATTAATGCATGGGTGTCGTCATCATGAATTACATGAATTAACACAAACACGTTTCATGTTGTTAAAACGAAAACGGCCGCTTTTACCCGATAAAGTAATTGTTTAAATTTAGAACATATTTTCAAAATAACATCACACATTGAGGTATATGTTAGTTTTTGTGTATTTAATTATGTGTCTAGTTTATTTTATTTTCGTGTGTATCTCTATTTTGTTGAGATTTCGTACAACAGGAATCCAGTGAAAGACGTATAATGATCAGAGTCACTATATACTTCACCGTATACAGCTAAGTGAACTTGATCTCCAAAGTGCAGGGGAATAACCGCACTGCTGATCATTTGATGAGAACCTTCAGCGTATAAAAACCCTGTAACAATGAGGTTATGGTTCTTCATCAGACGAACATACAGGGAAGACCCACTTGACTTCAGGACTGAGAACATGAAGACGTATATCCCAGGCACAGTACATGTAAACGTGCCGTTGCTCAAGTTAAAATCAGTTCCTTCCTCTGAAAACAGTAACTCGTCAAAGGGCAAAATCTCATAGGGGGATGAAGCGCTGAAGCGGGTATTCCTCACTGCAGTGAATGCTGACCGTCGCGTACTACATTCACCTGCTTCACCAGTCTGTCCAGCTGGTCCATGTTCACCTCTCTCCCCCTTCAAACCATCCATTCCAGGCATACCTTGAGGTCCTTGTTTCCCTGGTTGACCGACTCCCTGCTCTCCCTTCAGTCCATGATCCCCTTTAGCGCCTTGCCTACCAACCAGTCCATCCGATCCCTTGTCGCCTTTAGTCCCGGGTTCACCAACCTCACCCGGAGAGCCTGCATCACCTCTTGGACCAGCTGGCCCATTGTTCCCGTTTGATCCGGGAATTCCATGTATTCCGTCTCGGCCCTGGCAGCAGGAATTACACGTCACATCGGGATCGGGTGAAACTGCAACTGTAGCCACCATGAACTGAATTTTCATTAATCCAAAAACAAGGGCCAATGTTGAGGTAATCATCATCTGAAATTAAAAATATGGAAGAACAAAAAAGCGTTTATAACATTGTTCGTAAGTATACAAATTAGTTGTTGTTGTTGTTGTTGTTTTGTTTTTTTTAAACTGACTCTTTTCATGATTGCGGTATTAATTCTAGCGTTTCGGTTTTACGGAAGTCCAGGAGTACACCATTTCCTAAAGACTTCAACGTCCGACCGTTTTTGAGGGACTACTTTACACTTATATTTTGACATAATAGATAATAGGGAACTATTTTCTGTTAGTTGGGATGCTGTAATTGTTGGTTATCCGATTCCCCCCAAAATGGGTAATTCAACTTCTTATGTACTGTTTTAGTTTGTTTCTAACCCGTTTCCCTAAAATA